>CAMITZ010000136.1:0-1361000 GCA_946251845.1 Andrena fulva | reverse complement strand
CTAGGTTGGCCCGCCGCCGACATGTCCGACGACTATAGGGTCGTCCCCACGACCACGGGCCAAAGTTGCCCTGCCGCCGACATGTCCGACGACTATAGGGTCGTCCCCACGACCCCGGGACTAGGTTGGCCCGCCGCCGGCATGTCCGACGACTATAGGGTCGTCCCCACGCCCGGGCCCAAAGTTGGCCAGCCGCCGACATGTCCGACGACTATAGGGTGGTCCCCACGACCCCGGGACTAGATTGGCCCGCCGCCGACGTGTCCTACGACTATGGGGTCGTCCCCACGACCACGGGACTAGGTTGGCCAGCCGCCGACATGTCCGACGACTATAGGGTCGTCCCCACCACCCCGGGTCTAGGTTGGCCAGCCGCCGACATGTCCGGCGACTATAGGGTCGTCCCCACGACCATGGGCCAAAGTTGCCCTGCCGTCGTCATGTCCGACGACTATAGGGTCGTCCCCACGACCCCGGGACTAGGTTGGCCCGCCGCCGACTTGTCCGACGACTATAGGGTCGTCTCCACGACCCCGGGACTAGGTTGGCCAGCCGCCGTCATGTCCGACGACTATAGGGTCGTCCCCACGACCCCGGGACTAGGTCGGCCCGCCGCCGACTTGTCCGACGACTATAGGGTCGTCCCCACGACCACGGGCCAAAGTTGCCCTGCCGTCGTCATGTCCGACGACTATAGGGTCGTCCCCACGACCCCGGGACTAGGTTGGCCCGCCGCCGACTTGTCCGACGACTATAGGGTCGTCTCCACGACCCCGGGACTAGGTTGGCCAGCCGCCGACATGTCCGACGACTATAGGGTCGTCCCCACGAACACGGGCCGAAGTTGCCCTGCCGCCGACATGTCCGACGACTATAGGGTCGTCCCCACGACCCCGGGACTAGGTTGGCCCGCCGCCGACATGTCCGACGACTATAGGGTCGTCCCCACGCCCCGGTCCAAAGTTGGCCAGCCGCCGACATGTCCGACGACTATAGGGTCGTCCCCACGACCCCGGGGCTAGATTGCCCCGGCACCGTCATGTCCGACGACTATAGGGTCGTCCCCACGACCCCGGGACTAGGTCGGCCGGCCGCCGACTTGTCCGACGACTATAGGGTCGTCCCCACGACCACGGGGCGAAGTTGCCCTGCCGTCGACATGTCCGACGACTATAGGGTCGTCCCCACGACCCCGGGACTAGGTTGGCCCGCCGCCGACTTGTCCGACGACTATAGGGTCGTCTCCACGACCCCGGGACTAGGTTGGCCAGCCGCCGACATGTCCGACGACTATAGGGTCGTCCCCACGAACACGGGCCAAAGTTGCCCTGCCGCCGACATGTCCGACGACTATAGGGTCGTCCCCACGACCCCGGGACTAGGTTGGCCCGCCGCCGACATGTCCGACGACTATAGGGTCGTCCCCACGCCCCGGTCCAAAGTTGGCCAGCCGCCGACATGTCCGACGACTATAGGGTCGTCCCCACGGCCCCGGGACTAGATTGGCCCGCCACCGTCATGTCCGACAACTATACGGTCGTCCCCGCGACCCCGGGACTAGGTTGGCCCGCCGCCGACTTGTCCGACGACTATTGGGTCGTCCCCACGACCCCGGAGCTAGATTGGCCCGCCACAGTCATGTCCGACGACTATAGGGTCGTCCCCACGACCCCGGGGCTAGATTGCCCCGGCACCGTCATGTCCTACGACTATAGGGTGGTCCCCACTACCCCGGGACTAGGTCGGCCCGCCGCCGACTTGTCCGACGAGTATAGGGTCGTCCCCACGACCCCGGGACTAGATTGGCCTGCCACCGTCATGTCCGACGACTATACGGTCGTCCCCACGACCCCGGGACTAGGTTGGCCCGCCGCCGACTTGTCCGACGACTATAGGGTCGTCCCCACGACCCCGGGGCTAGATTGGCCCGCCACAGTCATGTCCGACGACTATAGGGTCGTCCCCACGACCCCGGGGCTAGATTGCCCCGGCACCGTCATGTCCGACGACTATAGGGTCGTCCCCACGACCCCGGGACTAGGTCGGTCCGCCGCCGACTTGTCCGACGACTATAGGGTCGTCCCCACGACCACGGGCCAAAGTTGCCCTGCCGACGACATGTCCGACGACTATAGGGTCGTCCCCACGACCCCGGGACTAGATTGCCCCGGCACCGTCATGTCCGACGACTATAGGGTCGTCCCCACGACCCCGGGACTAGGTTGGCCCGCCGCCGACTTGTCCGACGACTATAGGGTCGTCTCCACGACCCCCGGACTAGGTTGGCCAGCCGCCGACATGTCCGACGACTATAGGGTCGTCCCCACGAACACGGGCCAAAGTTGCCCTGCCGCCGACATGTCCGACGACTATAGGGTCGTCCCCACGACCCCGGGACTAGGTTGGCCCGCCGCCGACATGTCCGACGACTATAGGGTCGTCCCCACGCCCCGGTCCAAAGTTGGCCAGCCGCCGACATGTCCGACGACTATAGGGTCGTCCCCACGACCCCGGGGCTAGATTGCCCCGGCACCGTCATGTCCGACGACTATAGGGTCGTCCCCACGACCCCGGGACTAGGTTGGCCAGTCACCGACATGTCCCACGACTATTGGGTCGTCACCACGACCACGGGCCAAAGTTGCCCTGCCGCCGACATGTCCGACGACTATAGGGTCGTCCCCACGACCCCGGGGCTAGATTGCCCCGGCACCGTCATGTCCGACGACTATAGGGTCGTCCCCACGACCCCGGGGCTAGGTTGGCCCGCCGCCGACTTATCCGACGACTATAGGGTCGTCTCCACGACCCCGGGAGTAGGTTGGCCGTCACCGACATGTCCCACGACTATAGGGTCGTCACCACGACCACGGGCCAAAGTTGCCCTGCCGCCGACATGTCCGACGACTATAGGGTCGTCCCCACGAACACGGGCCAATGTTGCCTTGCCGCCGACATGTCCGACGACTATAGGGTCGTCCCCACGACCCCGGGACTAGGTTGGCCCGCCGCCGACTTGTCTGACGACTATAGGGTCGTCCCCACGACCACGGGCCAAAGTTGCCCTGCCGTCGTCATGTCCGACGACTATAGGGTCGTCCCCACGACCCCGGGACTAGGTTGGCCCGCCGCCGACTTGTCCGACGACTATAGGGTCGCCTCCACGACCCCGGGACTAGGTTGGCCAGCCGCCGACATGTCCGACGACTATAGGGTCGTCCCCACGAACACGGGCCAAAGTTGCCCTGCCGCCGACATGTCCGACGACTATAGGGTCGTCCCCACGACCCCGGGACTAGGTTGGCCCGCCGCCGACATGTCCGACGACTATAGGGTCGTCCCCACGCCCCGGTCCAAAGTTGGCCAGCCGCCGACATGTCCGACGACTATAGGGTCGTCCCCACGCCCCGGTCCAAAGTTGGCCAGCCGCCGACATGTCCGACGACTATAGGGTCGTCCCCACGGCCCCGGGACTAGATTGGCCCGCCACCGTCATGTCCGACAACTATACGGTCGTCCCCACGACCCCGGGACTAGGTTGGCCCGCCGCCGACTTGTCCGACGACTATTGGGTCGTCCCCACGACCACGGGCCAAAGTTGGCCAGCCGCCGACATGTCCGACGACTATAGGGTCGTCCCCACGACCCCGGGACTAGATTGGCCCGCCACCATCATGTCCGACGACTATAGGGTCGTCCCCACGACCCCGGGACTAGGTTGGCCCGCCGCCGACATGTCCGACGACTATAGGGTCGTCCCCACGACCCCGGGACTAGATTGGCCCGCCGCCGACGTGTCCTACGACTATGAGGTCGTCCCCACGACCACGGGACTAGGTTGGCCAGCCGCCGACATGTCCGGCGACTATAGGGTCGTCCCCACGACCATGGGCCAAAGTTGCCCTGCCGCCGACATGTCCGACGACTATAGGGTCGTTCCCACGACCACTGGCCAAAGTTGCGCAGCCGCCGACATGTCCGACGACTATAGGGTCGTCCCTCCCACCCCAGAACTAGGTTGGCCAGCCGCCGACCTGTCCGACGACTATAGTGTCGTCCCCACGAACCCGGGACTAGGTTGGCCAGTTACCGACATGTCCGACGATTATAGGGTCGTCCCCACGACCCCGGGACTAGATTGGCCCGCCACCATCATGTCCGACGATTATAGGGTCGTCCCCACGACCACGGGCCAAAGTTGGCCAGCCGCCGACATGTCCGACGATTATAGGGTCGTCCCCACGACCCCGGGACTAGATTGGCCCGCCACCATCATGTCCGACGACTATAGGGTCGTCCCCACGACCCCGGGACTAGGTTGGCCCGCCGCCGACTTGTCCGACGACTATAGGGTCGTCCCCACGACCCCGGGACTAGGTCGGCCAGCCGCCGACTTGTCCGACGACTATAGGGTCGTCCCCACGACCCCGGGAATAGGTCGGCCCGTCGCCGACTTGTCCGACGACTATAGGGTCGTCCCCACGACCCCGGGACTAGATTGGCCCGCCACCGTCATGTCCGACGACTATACGGTCGTCCCCATGACCCGGGCCAAAGTTGGCCAGCCGCCGACATGTCCGACGACTATAGGGTCGTCACCACGACCCCGGGACTAGGTTGGCCTGCCGCCGACATGTCCGACGACTATAGGGTGGTCCCCTCGACCCCGGGACTAGATTGGCCCGCCACCGTCATGTCCGACGACTATAGGTTCGTTCCCACGACCACGGGACTAGGTTGGCCCGCCGCCGACTTGTCCGACGACTATAGGGTCGTCCCCACGACCCGGGCCAAAGTTGGCCAGCCGCCGACATGTCCGACGACTATAGGGTCGTCCCCACGACCCCCGGACTAGGTTGGCCCGCCGCCGACTTGTCCGACGACTATAGGGTCGTCCCCACGACCCCGGGACTAGGTCGGCCCGCCGCCGACTTGTCCGACGACTATAGTGTCGTCCCCACGACCCCGGGTCAAGGTTGTCCCGCCGCCGACTTGTCCGACGACTATAGGGTCGTCCTCACGACCCCGGGAGTAGGTTGGCCCGCCGCCGACATGTCCGACGGCTATAGGGTCGTCCCCACGACCCGGGCCAAAGTTGGCCAGCCGCCGACATGTCCGACGACTATAGGGTCGTCCCCACGGCCCCGGGACTAGGTTGGCCTGCCGCCGACATGTCCGACGATTATAGGGTGGTCCCCTCGACCCCGGGACTAGATTGGCCCGCCACCGTCATGTCCGACGACTATAGGGTCGTCCCACGATCCCGGGACTAGGTTGGCCAGCCGCCGACATGTCCGACGACTATAGGGTCGTCCCCACGACCCCGGGACTAGGTCGGCCCGCCGCCGACTTGCCCGACGACTATAGGGTCGTCCCCACGACCCCGGGACTAGGTTGGCCTGCCGCCGACCTGTCCGACGACTATAGTGTCGTCCCCACGAACCCGGGACTAGGTTGGGCAGTTATTGACATGTCCGAAGACTATAGGGTCGTCCCCACGACCACTGGGCCAAAGTTGCCCTGCCGCCGACATGTCCGACGACTATAGGGTCGTCCCCACGACCACTGGCCAAAGTTGCCCAGCCGCCGACATGTCCGACGACTATAGGGTCGTCCCCACGACCCCGGGAGTAGGTTGGCCCGCCGCCGACATGTCCGACGACTATAGGGTCGTCCCCACGACCATGGGCCAAAGTTGCCCTGCCACCGACATGTCCGACGACTATAGGGTCGTCCCCACGACCACTGGCCAAAGTTGCCCATCCGCCGACATGTCCGACGACTATAGGGTCGTCCCCACGACCCCGGGACTAGGTTGGCCCGCCGCCGACATGTCCGACGTCTATAGGGTCGTCCCCACGACCCCGGGACTAGGTTGGCCCGCCGCCGACATGTCCGACGACTATAGAGTCGTCCCCACGACCCCGGGACTAGATTGACCCGCCGCCGACTTTTCCGACGACTATAGGGTCGTCCCCACGACCCCGGGAGTAGGTTGGCCCGCCGCCGACTTGTCCGACGACTATAGGGTCGTCCCCTCGACCCCGGGACTAGGTTGGCCAGCCGCCGTCATGTCCGACGACAATACGGTCGTCCCCACGACCACGGGACTGGGTTGGCCCGCCGCCGACTTGTCCGACGACTTTAGGGTCGTCCCTACCACCCCGGGACTAGGTTGGCCAGCCGCCGACATGTCCGACGTCTATAGGGTCGTCCCCACGACCCCGGGGCTAGATTACCCCGGCACCGTCATGTCCGACGACTATAGGGTCGTCTCCACGACCCCGGAACTAGGTTGGCCCGCCGCCGACTTGTCCGACGACTATAGGGTCGTCCCCACGACCCCGGGACTGGGGTCGGTCCGCCGCCGACTTGTCCGCCGACTATAGGGTCGTCCCACCGACCCCGGACTAGGTTGGCCCGCCGCCGACATGTCCGACGACTATAGGGTCGTCCCCACGCCCCGGGCCAAAGTTGGCCAGCCGCCGACATGTCCGACGACTATAGGGTCGTCCCCACGACCCCGGGACTAGATTGGCCCGCCACCGTCATGTCCGACGACTACAGGGCCGTCTCCACGACACCGGGACTAGGTTGGCCCGCCGCCGACTTGTCCGACGACTATAGGGTCGTCCCCACGACCCGGGCCAAAGTTGGCCAGCCGCCGACATGTCCGACGACTATAGGGTCGTCCCCACGACCCCGGGTCTAGGTTGGCCCGCCGCCGACTTGTCCGACGACTATAGGGTCGTCCCCACGACCCCGGGACAAGATTGGCCCGCCACCGTCATGTCCGACGACTATACGGTCGTCCCCTCGACCCCAGGACTAGGTTGGCCCGCCGCCGACGTGTCCTACGACTATGGGGTCGTCCCCACGACCACGAGACTAGGTTGGCCAGCCGCCGACATGTCCGACGACTATAGGTCCGTCCCCACGACCCCGGGACTAGGTTGGCCCGCCGCCGACATGTCCGACGTCTATAGGGTCGTCCCCACGACCCCGGGGCTAGATTGGCCCGCCACCGTCATGTCCGACGACTATAGGTTCGTCCCTACGACCCTGGGCATACGTTGGCCTGCCGCCGACATGTCCGACGACTATAGGGTCGTCCCCACGACCACTGGCCAAAGTTGCCCAGCCGCCGACATGTCCGACGACTATAGGGTCGTCCCCACGACCCCGGGACTAGGTTGGCCCGCCGCCGACATGTCCGACGTCTATAGGGTCGTCCCCACGACCCCGGGGCTAGATTGCCCCGGCACCGTCATGTCCGACGACTATAGGGCCGTCTCCACGACCCCGGGACTAGGTTGGCCCTCCGCCGAATTGTCCGACGACGATAGGGTCGTCCCCACGACTACTGGCCAAAGTTGCCCAGCCGCCGACATGTCCGACGACTATAGGGTCGTCCCCACGACCCCGGGACTAGGTTGGCCCGCCGCCGACATGTCCGACGTCTATAGGGTCGTCCCCACGACCCCGGGACTAGGCTGGCCAGTCACCGACATGTCCGACGACTATAGGGTCGTCCCCACGCCCACGGGCCAAAGTTGCCCTGCCGCCGACATGTCTGACGACTATAGGGTCGTCCCCACGACCCCGGGACTACGTTGGCCCGCCGCCGACATGTCCGACGACTATTGGTTCGTTCCAACGACCCTGGGCATACGTTGGCCTGCCGCCGACATGTGCGACGACTATAGGGTCGTCCCCACGAACCCGGGACTAGGTTGGCCAGTCACCGACATGTCCGACGACTATAGGGTCGTCCCCACGACCCCGGGACTAGGTTGGCCTGTCACCGACATGTCCGACGACTATAGGGTCGTCCCCACGACCACGGGCCAAAGTTGCCCTGCCGCCGACATGTCCGACGACTATAGGGTCGTCCCCACGACCCCGGGTCTAGGTTGGCCCGCCGCCGACTTGACCGACGACTATAGGGTCGTCCCCACGACCCCGGGACTAGATTGGCCCGCCACCCTCATGTCCGACGACTATACGGTCGTCCCCACGACCCCGGGACTAGGTTGGCCCGCCGCCGACGTGTCCTACGAATATGGGGTCGTCCCCACGACCACGAGACTAGGTTGGCCAGCCGCCGACATGTCCGACGACGATAGGGTCGTCCCCACCACCCCGGGTCTAGGTTGGCCTGCCGCCGACATGTCCGACGACTATAGGGTCGTCCCCACGACCACGGGCCAAAGTTGCCCTGCCGCCGACATGTCCGACGACTATAGGGTCGTCCCCACGACCACTGGCCAAAATTTGCCCAGCCGCCGACATGTCCGACGACTATAGGGTCGTCCCCACGAACCAGGGACTAGCTTGGCCCGCCGCCGACTTGTCCGACGACTATAGGGTCGTCCCCACGACCCCGGGACTAGGTCGGCCCGCCGCCGACTTGTCCGACGACTATAGGGTCGTCCCTACCACCCCGGGACTAGGTTGGCCAGCCGCCGACATGTCCGACGACAATACGGTCGTCCCCACGACCACGGGACTAGGTTGGCCCGCCGCCGACTTGTCCGACGACTATAGGGTCGTCCCTACCACCCCGGGACTAGGTTGGCCAGCCGCCGACATGTCCGACGTCTATAGGGTCGTCCCCACGACCCCGGGGCTAGATTGCCCCGGCACCGTCATGTCCGACGACTATAGGGTCGTCTCCACGACCCCGGGACTAGGTTGGCCCGCCGCCGACTTGTCCGACGACTATAGGGTCGTCCCCACGACCCCGGGACTAGGTCGGTCCGCCGCCGACATGTCCGACGACTATACGGTCGTCGCCACGACCACGGGACTAGGTTGGCCCGCCGCCGACTTGTCCGACGACTATAGGGTCGTCCCCACGATCCCGGGACTAGGTTGGCCCGCCGCCGACATGTCCGACGACTATAGGGTCGTCCCCACGACCCGGGCCAAAGTTGGCCAGCCGCCGACATGTCCGACGACTATAGGGTCGTCCCCACGACCCCGGGACTAGGTTGGCCCGCCGCCGACATGTCCGACGTCTATAGGGTCGTTCCCACGACCCCGGGACTAGATTGGCCCGCCGCCGACTTGTCCGACGACTATAGGGTCGTCCCCTCGACCCCGGGACTAGGTTGGCCAGCCGCCGACATGTCCGACGACAATACGGTCGTCCCCACGACCACGGGACTAGGTTGGCCCGCCGCCGACTTGTCCGACGACTATAGGGTCGTCCCTACCACCCCGGGACTAGGTTGGCCAGCCGCCGACATGTCCGACGTCTATAGGGTCGTCCCCACGACCCCGGGGCTAGATTGCCCCGGCACCGTCATGTCCGACGACTATAGGGTCGTCTCCACGACCCCGGGACTAGGTTGGCCGCCGCCGACTTGTCCGACGACTATAGGGTCGTCCCCACGACCCCGGGACTAGGTCGGTCCGCCGCCGACTTGTCCGACGACTATAGGGTCGTCCCACCGACCCCGGGACTAGGTTGGCCCGCCGCCGACATGTCCGACGACTATAGGGTCGTCCCCACGCCCCGGGCCAAAGTTGGCCAGCCGCCGACATGTCCGACGACTATAGGGTCGTCCCCACGACCCCGGGACTAGATTGGCCCGCCACCGTCATGTCCGACGACTATAGGGCCGTCTCCACGACCCCGGGACTAGGTTGGCGCGCCGCCGACTTGTCCGACGACTATAGGGTCGTCCCCACGACCACTGGCCAAAGTTGCCCAGCCGCCGACATGTCCGACGACTATAGGGTCGTCCCCACGACCCCGGGACTAGGTTGGCCCGCCGCCGACTTGTCCGACGACTATAGGGTCGTCTCCACCACCCCGGGACTAGGTTGGCCAGCCGCCGACATGTCCGACGACTATAGGGTCGTCCCTACGACCACGGGACTAGGTTGGCCCGCCGCCGACATGTCCGACGACTATAGGGTCGTCCCCACGACCACGGGCCAAAGTTGCCCTGCCGCCGACATGTCCGACGACTATAGGGTCGTCCCCACGACCCCGGGACTAGGTTGGCCCGCCGCCGGCATGTCCGACGACTATAGGGTCGTCCCCACGCCCGGGCCCAAAGTTGGCCAGCCGCCGACATGTCCGACGACTATAGGGTGGTCCCCACGACCCCGGGACTAGATTGGCCCGCCGCCGACGTGTCCTACGACTATGGGGTCGTCCCCACGACCACGGGACTAGGTTGGCCAGCCGCCGACATGTCCGACGACTATAGGGTCGTCCCCACCACCCCGGGTCTAGGTTGGCCAGCCGCCGACATGTCCGGCGACTATAGGGTCGTCCCCACGACCATGGGCCAAAGTTGCCCTGCCGTCGTCATGTCCGACGACTATAGGGTCGTCCCCACGACCCCGGGACTAGGTTGGCCCGCCGCCGACTTGTCCGACGACTATAGGGTCGTCTCCACGACCCCGGGACTAGGTTGGCCAGCCGCCGTCATGTCCGACGACTATAGGGTCGTCCCCACGACCCCGGGACTAGGTCGGCCCGCCGCCGACTTGTCCGACGACTATAGGGTCGTCCCCACGACCACGGGCCAAAGTTGCCCTGCCGTCGTCATGTCCGACGACTATAGGGTCGTCCCCACGACCCCGGGACTAGGTTGGCCCGCCGCCGACTTGTCCGACGACTATAGGGTCGTCTCCACGACCCCGGGACTAGGTTGGCCAGCCGCCGACATGTCCGACGACTATAGGGTCGTCCCCACGAACACGGGCCAAAGTTGCCCTGCCGCCGACATGTCCGACGACTATAGGGTCGTCCCCACGACCCCGGGACTAGGTTGGCCCGCCGCCGACATGTCCGACGACTATAGGGTCGTCCCCACGCCCCGGTCCAAAGTTGGCCAGCCGCCGACATGTCCGACGACTATAGGGTCGTCCCCACGACCCCGGGGCTAGATTGCCCCGGCACCGTCATGTCCGACGACTATAGGGTCGTCCCCACGACCCCGGGACTAGGTCGGCCGGCCGCCGACTTGTCCGACGACTATAGGGTCGTCCCCACGACCACGGGCCGAAGTTGCCCTGCCGTCGACATGTCCGACGACTATAGGGTCGTCCCCACGACCCCGGGACTAGATTGCCCCGGCACCGTCATGTCCGACGACTATAGGGTCGTCCCCACGACCCCGGGACTAGGTTGGCCCGCCGCCGACTTGTCCGACGACTATAGGGTCGTCTCCACGACCCCGGGACTAGGTTGGCCAGCCGCCGTCATGTCCGACGACTATAGGGTCGTCCCCACGACCCCGGGACTAGGTCGGCCCGCCGCCGACTTGTCCGACGACTATAGGGTCGTCCCCACGACCACGGGCCAAAGTTGCCCTGCCGTCGTCATGTCCGACGACTATAGGGTCGTCCCCACGACCCCGGGACTAGGTTGGCCCGCCGCCGACATGTCCGACGACTATAGGGTCGTCCCCACGACCACGGGCCAAAGTTGCCCTGCCGACGACATGTCCGACGACTATAGGGTCGTCCCCACGACCCCGGGACTAGATTGCCCCGGCACCGTCATGTCCGACGACTATAGGGTCGTCCCCACGACCCCGGGACTAGGTTGGCCCGCCGCCGACTTGTCCGACGACTATAGGGTCGTCTCCACGACCCCGGGACTAGGTTGGCCAGCCGCCGACATGTCCGACGACTATAGGGTCGTCCCCACGAACACGGGCCAAAGTTGCCCTGCCGCCGACATGTCCGACGACTATAGGGTCGTCCCCACGACCCCGGGACTAGGTTGGCCCGCCGCCGACATGTCCGACGACTATAGGGTCGTCCCCACGCCCCGGTCCAAAGTTGGCCAGCCGCCGACATGTCCGACGACTATAGGGTCGTCCCCACGACCCCGGGGCTAGATTGCCCCGGCACCGTCATGTCCGACGACTATAGGGTCGTCCCCACGACCCCGGGACTAGGTTGGCCAGTCACCGACATGTCCCACGACTATTGGGTCGTCACCACGACCACGGGCCAAAGTTGCCCTGCCGCCGACATGTCCGACGACTATAGGGTCGTCCCCACGACCCCGGGGCTAGATTGCCCCGGCACCGTCATGTCCGACGACTATAGGGCCGTCCCCACGACCCCGGGGCTAGGTTGGCCCGCCGCCGACTTATCCGACGACTATAGGGTCGTCTCCACGACCGCGGGAGTAGGTTGGCCGTCACCGACATGTCCCACGACTATAGGGTCGTCACCACGACCACGGGCCAAAGTTGCCCTGCCGCCGACATGTCCGACGACTATAGGGTCGTCCCCACGAACACGGGCCAATGTTGCCTTGCCGCCGACATGTCCGACGACTATAGGGTCGTCCCCACGACCCCGGGACTAGGTTGGCCCGCCGCCGACTTGTCTGACGACTATAGGGTCGTCCCCACGACCACGGGCCAAAGTTGCCCTGCCGTCGTCATGTCCGACGACTATAGGGTCGTCCCCACGACCCCGGGACTAGGTTGGCCCGCCGCCGACTTGTCCGACGACTATAGGGTCGTCTCCACGACCCCGGGACTAGGTTGGCCAGCCGCCGACATGTCCGACGACTATAGGGTCGTCCCCACGAACACGGGCCAAAGTTGCCCTGCCGCCGACATGTCCGACGACTATAGGGTCGTCCCCACGACCCCGGGACTAGGTTGGCCCGCCGCCGACATGTCCGACGACTATAGGGTCGTCCCCACGCCCCGGTCCAAAGTTGGCCAGCCGCCGACATGTCCGACGACTATAGGGTCGTCCCCACGACCCCGGGGCTAGATTGCCCCGGCACCGTCATGTCCGACGACTATAGGGTCGTCCCCACGACCCCGGGACTAGGTCGGCCCGCCGCCGACTTGTCCGACGACTATAGGGTCGTCCCCACGACCACGGGCCGAAGTTGCCCTGCCGTCGACATGTCCGACGACTATAGGGTCGTCCCCACGACCCCGGGACTAGGTTGGCCCGCCGCCGACTTGTCCGACGACTATAGGGTCGTCTCCACGACCCCGGGACTAGGTTGGCCAGCCGCCGACATGTCCGACGACTATAGGGTCGTCCCCACGAACACGGGGCAAAGTTGCCCTGCCGCCGACATGTCCGGCGACTATAGGGTCGTCCCCACGACCCCGGGACTAGGTTGGCGCGCCGCCGACATGTCCGACGACTATAGGGTCGTCCCCACGCCCCGGTCCAAAGTTGGCCAGCCGCCGACATGTCCGACGACTATAGGGTCGTCCCCACGGCCCCGGGACTAGATTGGCCCGCCACCGTCATGTCCGACAACTATACGGTCGTCCCCACGACCCCGGGACTAGGTTGGCCCGCCGCCGACTTGTCCGACGACTATTGGGTCGTCCCCACGACCACGGGCCAAAGTTGGCCAGCCGCCGACATGTCCGACGACTATAGGGTCGTCCCCACGACCCCGGGACTAGATTGGCCCGCCACCATCATGTCCGACGACTATAGGGTCGTCCCCACGACCCCGGGACTAGGTTGGCCCGCCGCCGACATGTCCGACGACTATAGGGTCGTCCCCACGACCCCGGGACTAGATTGGCCCGCCACCATCATGTCCGACGATTATAGGGTCGTCCCCACGACCACGGGCAAAAGTTGGCCAGCCGCCGACATGTCCGACGACTATAGGGTCGTCCCCACGACCCCGGGACTAGATTGGCCCGCCACCATCATGTCCGACGACTATAGGGTCGTCCCCACGACCCCGGGACTAGGTTGGCCCGCCGCCGACATGTCCGACGACTATAGGGTCGTCCCCACGACCCCGGGACTAGATTGGCCCGCCGCCGACGTGTCCTACGACTATGAGGTCGTCCCCACGACCACGGGACTAGGTTGGCCAGCCGCCGACATGTCCGGCGACTATAGGGTCGTCCCCACGACCATGGGCCAAAGTTGCCCTGCCGCCGACATGTCCGACGACTATAGGGTCGTTCCCACGACCACTGGCCAAAGTTGCGCAGCCGCCGACATGTCCGACGACTATAGGGTCGTCCCTCCCACCCCAGAACTAGGTTGGCCAGCCGCCGACCTGTCCGACGACTATAGTGTCGTCCCCACGAACCCGGGACTAGGTTGGCCAGTTACCGACATGTCCGATGATTATAGGGTCGTCCCCACGACCCCGGGACTAGATTGGCCCGCCACCATCATGTCCGACGATTATAGGGTCGTCCCCACGACCACGGGCCAAAGTTGGCCAGCCGCCGACATGTCCGACGATTATAGGGTCGTCCCCACGACCCCGGGACTAGATTGGCCCGCCACCATCATGTCCGACGACTATAGGGTCGTCCCCACGACCCCGGGACTAGGTTGGCCCGCCGCCGACTTGTCCGACGACTATAGGGTCGTCCCCACGACCCCGGGACTAGGTCGGCCAGCCGCCGACTTGTCCGACGACTATAGGGTCGTCCCCACGACCCCGGGAATAGGTCGGCCCGTCGCCGACTTGTCCGACGACTATAGGGTCGTCCCCACGACCCCGGGACTAGATTGGCCCGCCACCGTCATGTCCGACGACTATACGGTCGTCCCCATGACCCGGGCCAAAGTTGGCCAGCCGCCGACATGTCCGACGACTATAGGGTCGTCACCACGACCCCGGGACTAGGTTGGCCTGCCGCCGACACGTCCGACGACTATAGGGTGGTCCCCTCGACCCCGGGACTAGATTGGCCCGCCACCGTCATGTCCGACGACTATAGGTTCGTTCCCACGACCACGGGACTAGGTTGGCCCGCCGCCGACTTGCCCGACGACTATAGGGTCGTCCCCACGACCCGGGCCAAAGTTGGCCAGCCGCCGACATGTCCGACGACTATAGGGTCGTCCCCACGACCCCGGGACTAGATTGGCCCGCCACCATCATGTCCGACGACTATAGGGTCGTCCCCACGACCCCGGGACTAGGTTGGCCCGCCGCCGACATGTCCGACGACTATAGGGTCGTCCCCACGACCCCGGGACTAGATTGGCCCGCCACCATCATGTCCGACGATTATAGGGTCGTCCCCACGACCACGGGCCAAAGTTGGCCAGCCGCCGACATGTCCGACGACTATAGGGTCGTCCCCACGACCCCGGGACTAGGTTGGCCAGCCACCATCATGTCCGACGACTATAGGGTCGTCCCCACGACCCCGGGACTAGGTTGGCCCGCCGCCGACATGTCCGACGACTATAGGGTCGTCCCTACCACCCCGGAACTAGGTTGGCCAGCCGCCGACATGTCCGACGACTATAGGGTCGTCCCCACGGCCCCAGGAATAGATTGGCCCACCACCGTCATGTCCGACGATTATAGGGTCGTCCCCACGACCCCGGGACTAGGTTGGCCCGCCGCCGACATGTCCGACGACTATAGGGTCGTCCCCACGACCCCGGGACTAGATTGGCCCGCCACCATCATGTCCGACGATTATAGGGTCGTCCCCACGACCACGGGCCAAAGTTGGCCAGCCGCCGACATGTCCGACGACTATAGGGTCGTCCCCACGACCCCGGGACTAGGTTGGCCAGCCACCATCATGTCCGACGACTATAGGGTCGTCCCCACGACCCCGGGACTAGGTTGGCCCGCCGCCGACATGTCCGACGACTATAGGGTCGTCCCCACGACCCCGGGACTAGATTGGCCCGCCACCATCATGTCCGACGATTATAGGGTCGTCCCCACGACCACGGGCCAAAGTTGGCCAGCCGCCGACATGTCCGACGACTATAGGGTCGTCCCCACGACCCCGGGACTAGGTTGGCCAGCCACCATCATGTCCGACGACTATAGGGTCGTCTCCACGACCCCGGGACTAGGTTGGCCCGCCGCCGACATGTCCGACGACTATAGGGTCGTCCCTCCCACCCCAGAACTAGGTTGGCCAGCCGCCGACCTGTCCGACGACTATAGTGTCGTCCCCACGAACCCGGGACTAGGTTGGCCAGTTACCGACATGTCCGACGATTATAGGGTCGTCCCCACGACCCCGGGACTAGATTGGCCCGCCACCATCATGTCCGACGATTATAGGGTCGTCCCCACGACCACGGGCCAAAGTTGGCCAGCCGCCGACATGTCCGACGATTATAGGGTCGTCCCCACGACCCCGGGACTAGATTGGCCCGCCACCATCATGTCCGACGACTATAGGGTCGTCCCCACGACCCCGGGACTAGGTTGGCCCGCCGCCGACTTGTCCGACGACTATAGGGTCGTCCCCACGACCCGGGCCAAAGTTGGCCAGCCGCCGACATGTCCGACGACTATAGGGTCGTCCCCACGACCCCCGGACTAGGTTGGCCCGCCGCCGACTTGTCCGACGACTATAGGGTCGTCCCCACGACCCCGGGACTAGGTCGGCCCGCCGCCGACTTGTCCGACGACTATAGTGTCGTCCCCACGACCCCGGGTCAAGGTTGTCCCGCCGCCGACTTGTCCGACGACTATAGGGTCGTCCTCACGACCCCGGGAGTAGGTTGGCCCGCCGCCCACTTGTCCGACGACTATAGGGTCGTCCCCACGACCCCGGGACTAGGTTGGCCAGCCGCCGACATGTCCGACGACTATACGGTCGTCCCCACGACCACGGGACTAGGTTGGCCCGCCGCCGACTTGTCCGACGACTATAGGGTCGTCCCCACGATCCCGGGACTAGGTTGGCCCGCCGCCGACATGTCCGACGGCTATAGGGTCGTCCCCACGACCCGGGCCAAAGTTGGCCAGCCGCCGACATGTCCGACGACTATAGGGTCGTCCCCACGGCCCCGGGACTAGGTTGGCCTGCCGCCGACATGTCCGACGACTATAGGGTGGTCCCCTCGACCCCGGGACTAGATTGGCCCGCCACCGTCATGTCCGACGACTATAGGGTCGTCCCACGATCCCGGGACTAGGTTGGCCAGCCGCCGACATGTCCGACGACTATAGGGTCGTCCCCACGACCCCGGGAGTAGGTTGGCCCGCCGCCGACATGTCCGACGACTATAGGGTCGTCCCCACGACCATGGGCCAAAGTTGCCCTGCCACCGACATGTCCGACGACTATAGGGTCGTCCCCACGACCACTGGCCAAAGTTGCCCATCCGCCGACATGTCCGACGACTATAGGGTCGTCCCCACGACCCCGGGACTAGGTTGGCCCGCCGCCGACATGTCCGACGTCTATAGGGTCGTCCCCACGACCCCGGGACTAGGTTGGCCCGCCGCCGACATGTCCGACGACTATAGGGTCGTCCCCACGACCCCGGGACTAGATTGACCCGCCGCCGACTTTTCCGACGACTATAGGGTCGTCCCCACGACCCCGGGAGTAGGTTGGCCCGCCGCCGACTTGTCCGACGACTATAGGGTCGTCACCTCGACCCCGGGACTAGGTTGGCCAGCCGCCGTCATGTCCGACGACAATACGGTCGTCCCCACGACCACGGGACTAGGTTGGCCCGCCGCCGACTTGTCCGACGACTTTAGGGTCGTCCCTACCACCCCGGGACTAGGTTGGCCAGCCGCCGACATGTCCGACGTCTATAGGGTCGTCCCCACGACCCCGGGGCTAGATTACCCCGGCACCGTCATGTCCGACGACTATAGGGTCGTCTCCACGACCCCGGAACTAGGTTGGCCCGCCGCCGACTTGTCCGACGACTATAGGGTCGTCCCCACGACCCCGGGACTGGGGTCGGTCCGCCGCCGACTTGTCCGCCGACTATAGGGTCGTCCCACCGACCCCGGACTAGGTTGGCCCGCCGCCGACATGTCCGACGACTATAGGGTCGTCCCCACGCCCCGGGCCAAAGTTGGCCAGCCGCCGACATGTCCGACGACTATAGGGTCGTCCCCACGACCCCGGGACTAGATTGGCCCGCCACCGTCATGTCCGACGACTACAGTGCCGTCTCCACGACACCGGGACTAGGTTGGCCCGCCGCCGACTTGTCCGACGACTATAGGGTCGTCCCCACGACCCGGGCCAAAGTTGGCCAGCCGCCGACATGTCCGACGACTATAGGGTCGTCCCCACGACCCCGGGTCTAGGTTGGCCCGCCGCCGACTTGTCCGACGACTATAGGGTCGTCCCCACGACCCCGGGACAAGATTGGCCCGCCACCGTCATGTCCGACGACTATACGGTCGTCCCCTCGACCCCAGGACTAGGTTGGCCCGCCGCCGACGTGTCCTACGACTATGGGGTCGTCCCCACGACCACGAGACTAGGTTGGCCAGCCGCCGACATGTCCGACGACTATAGGTCCGTCCCCACGACCCCGGGACTAGGTTGGCCCGCCGCCGACATGTCCGACGTCTATAGGGTCGTCCCCACGACCCCGGGGCTAGATTGGCCGGCCACCGTCATGTCCGACGACTATAGGTTCGTCCCTACGACCCTGGGCATACGTTGGCCTGCCGCCGACATGTCCGACGACTATAGGGTCGTCCCCACGACCACTGGCCAAAGTTGCCCAGCCGCCGACATGTCCGACGACTATAGGGTCGTCCCCACGACCCCGGGACTAGGTTGGCCCGCCGCCGACATGTCCGACGTCTATAGGGTCGTCCCCACGACCCCGGGGCTAGATTGCCCCGGCACCGTCATGTCCGACGACTATAGGGCCGTCTCCACGACCCCGGGACTAGGTTGGCCCTCCGCCGAATTGTCCGACGACGATAGGGTCGTCCCCACGACTACTGGCCAAAGTTGCCCAGCCGCCGACATGTCCGACGACTATAGGGTCGTCCCCACGACCCCGGGACTAGGTTGGCCCGCCGCCGACATGTCCGACGTCTATAGGGTCGTCCCCACGACCCCGGGACTAGGCTGGCCAGTCACCGACATGTCCGACGACTATAGGGTCGTCCCCACGCCCACGGGCCAAAGTTGCCCTGCCGCCGACATGTCTGACGACTATAGGGTCGTCCCCACGACCCCGGGACTAGGCTGGCCAGTCACCGACATGTCCGACGACTATAGGGTCGTCCCCACGCCCACGGGCCAAAGTTGCCCTGCCGCCGACATGTCTGACGACTATAGGGTCGTCCCCACGACCCCGGGACTAGATTGGCCCGCCACCGTCATGTCCGACGACTATAGGGTCGTCCCACGATCCCGGGACTAGGTTGGCCAGCCGCCGACATGTCCGACGACTATAGGGTCGTCCCCACGACCCCGGGACTAGGTCGGCCCGCCGCCGACTTGCCCGACGACTATAGGGTCGTCCCCACGACCCCGGGACTAGGTTGGCCTGCCGCCGACCTGTCCGACGACTATAGTGTCGTCCCCACGAACCCGGGACTAGGTTGGGCAGTTATTGACATGTCCGAAGACTATAGGGTCGTCCCCACGACCACTGGGCCAAAGTTGCCCTGCCGCCGACATGTCCGACGACTATAGGGTCGTCCCCACGACCACTGGCCAAAGTTGCCCAGCCGCCGACATGTCCGACGACTATAGGGTCGTCCCCACGACCCCGGGAGTAGGTTGGCCCGCCGCCGACATGTCCGACGACTATAGGGTCGTCCCCACGACCATGGGCCAAAGTTGCCCTGCCACCGACATGTCCGACGACTATAGGGTCGTCCCCACGACCACTGGCCAAAGTTGCCCATCCGCCGACATGTCCGACGACTATAGGGTCGTCCCCACGACCCCGGGACTAGGTTGGCCCGCCGCCGACATGTCCGACGTCTATAGGGTCGTCCCCACGACCCCGGGACTAGGTTGGCCCGCCGCCGACATGTCCGACGACTATAGGGTCGTCCCCACGACCCCGGGACTAGATTGACCCGCCGCCGACTTTTCCGACGACTATAGGGTCGTCCCCACGACCCCGGGAGTAGGTTGGCCCGCCGCCGACTTGTCCGACGACTATAGGGTCGTCACCTCGACCCCGGGACTAGGTTGGCCAGCCGCCGTCATGTCCGACGACAATACGGTCGTCCCCACGACCACGGGACTAGGTTGGCCCGCCGCCGACTTGTCCGACGACTTTAGGGTCGTCCCTACCACCCCGGGACTAGGTTGGCCAGCCGCCGACATGTCCGACGTCTATAGGGTCGTCCCCACGACCCCGGGGCTAGATTACCCCGGCACCGTCATGTCCGACGACTATAGGGTCGTCTCCACGACCCCGGAACTAGGTTGGCCCGCCGCCGACTTGTCCGACGACTATAGGGTCGTCCCCACGACCCCGGGACTGGGGTCGGTCCGCCGCCGACTTGTCCGCCGACTATAGGGTCGTCCCACCGACCCCGGACTAGGTTGGCCCGCCGCCGACATGTCCGACGACTATAGGGTCGTCCCCACGCCCCGGGCCAAAGTTGGCCAGCCGCCGACATGTCCGACGACTATAGGGTCGTCCCCACGACCCCGGGACTAGATTGGCCCGCCACCGTCATGTCCGACGACTACAGTGCCGTCTCCACGACACCGGGACTAGGTTGGCCCGCCGCCGACTTGTCCGACGACTATAGGGTCGTCCCCACGACCCGGGCCAAAGTTGGCCAGCCGCCGACATGTCCGACGACTATAGGGTCGTCCCCACGACCCCGGGTCTAGGTTGGCCCGCCGCCGACTTGTCCGACGACTATAGGGTCGTCCCCACGACCCCGGGACAAGATTGGCCCGCCACCGTCATGTCCGACGACTATACGGTCGTCCCCTCGACCCCAGGACTAGGTTGGCCCGCCGCCGACGTGTCCTACGACTATGGGGTCGTCCCCACGACCACGAGACTAGGTTGGCCAGCCGCCGACATGTCCGACGACTATAGGTCCGTCCCCACGACCCCGGGACTAGGTTGGCCCGCCGCCGACATGTCCGACGTCTATAGGGTCGTCCCCACGACCCCGGGGCTAGATTGGCCGGCCACCGTCATGTCCGACGACTATAGGTTCGTCCCTACGACCCTGGGCATACGTTGGCCTGCCGCCGACATGTCCGACGACTATAGGGTCGTCCCCACGACCACTGGCCAAAGTTGCCCAGCCGCCGACATGTCCGACGACTATAGGGTCGTCCCCACGACCCCGGGACTAGGTTGGCCCGCCGCCGACATGTCCGACGTCTATAGGGTCGTCCCCACGACCCCGGGGCTAGATTGCCCCGGCACCGTCATGTCCGACGACTATAGGGCCGTCTCCACGACCCCGGGACTAGGTTGGCCCTCCGCCGAATTGTCCGACGACGATAGGGTCGTCCCCACGACTACTGGCCAAAGTTGCCCAGCCGCCGACATGTCCGACGACTATAGGGTCGTCCCCACGACCCCGGGACTAGGTTGGCCCGCCGCCGACATGTCCGACGTCTATAGGGTCGTCCCCACGACCCCGGGACTAGGCTGGCCAGTCACCGACATGTCCGACGACTATAGGGTCGTCCCCACGCCCACGGGCCAAAGTTGCCCTGCCGCCGACATGTCTGACGACTATAGGGTCGTCCCCACGACCCCGGGACTACGTTGGCCCGCCGCCGACATGTCCGACGACTATTGGTTCGTTCCAACGACCCTGGGCATACGTTGGCCTGCCGCCGACATGTGCGACGACTATAGGGTCGTCCCCACGAACCGGGGACTAGGTTGGCCAGTCACCGACATGTCCGACGACTATAGGGTCGTCCCCACGACCCCGGGACTAGGTTGGCCTGTCACCGACATGTCCGACGACTATAGGGTCGTCCCCACGACCACGGGCCAAAGTTGCCCTGCCGCCGACATGTCCGACGACTATAGGGTCGTCCCCACGACCCCGGGTCTAGGTTGGCCCGCCGCCGACTTGTCCGACGACTATAGGGTCGTCCCCACGACCCCGGGACTAGATTGGCCCGCCACCCTCATGTCCGACGACTATACGGTCGTCCCCACGACCCCGGGACTAGGTTGGCCCGCCGCCGACGTGTCCTACGAATATGGGGTCGTCCCCACGACCACGAGACTAGGTTGGCCAGCCGCCGACATGTCCGACGACGATAGGGTCGTCCCCACCACCCCGGGTCTAGGTTGGCCTGCCGCCGACATGTCCGACGACTATAGGGTCGTCCCCACGACCACGGGCCAAAGTTGCCCTGCCGCCGACATGTCCGACGACTATAGGGTCGTCCCCACGACCACTGGCCAAAATTTGCCCAGCCGCCGACATGTCCGACGACTATAGGGTCGTCCCCACGAACCAGGGACTAGCTTGGCCCGCCGCCGACTTGTCCGACGACTATAGGGTCGTCCCCACGACCCCGGGACTAGGTCGGCCCGCCGCCGACTTGTCCGACGACTATAGGGTCGTCCCTACCACCCCGGGACTAGGTTGGCCAGCCGCCGACATGTCCGACGACAATACGGTCGTCCCCACGACCACGGGACTAGGTTGGCCCGCCGCCGACTTGTCCGACGACTATAGGGTCGTCCCTACCACCCCGGGACTAGGTTGGCCAGCCGCCGACATGTCCGACGTCTATAGGGTCGTCCCCACGACCCCGGGGCTAGATTGCCCCGGCACCGTCATGTCCGACGACTATTGGGTCGTCTCCACGACCCCGGGACTAGGTTGGCCCGCCGCCGACTTGTCCGACGACTATAGGGTCGTCCCCACGACCCCGGGACTAGGTCGGTCCGCCGCCGACATGTCCGACGACTATACGGTCGTCGCCACGACCACGGGACTAGGTTGGCCCGCCGCCGACTTGTCCGACGACTATAGGGTCGTCCCCACGATCCCGGGACTAGGTTGGCCCGCCGCCGACATGTCCGACGACTATAGGGTCGTCCCCACGACCCGGGCCAAAGTTGGCCAGCCGCCGACATGTCCGACGACTATAGGGTCGTCCCCACGACCCCGGGACTAGGTTGGCCCGCCGCCGACATGTCCGACGTCTATAGGGTCGTTCCCACGACCCCGGGACTAGATTGGCCCGCCGCCGACTTGTCCGACGACTATAGGGTCGTCCCCTCGACCCCGGGACTAGGTTGGCCAGCCGCCGACATGTCCGACGACAATA
Organism: Andrena fulva; assembly: GCA_946251845.1. Taxonomy (NCBI): domain Eukaryota; kingdom Metazoa; phylum Arthropoda; class Insecta; order Hymenoptera; family Andrenidae; genus Andrena; species Andrena fulva. The sequence goes on along the minus strand of CAMITZ010000136.1, from coordinate 1,338,012 downwards.
CGGTCGTCCCCACGACCACGGGACTAGGTTGGCCCGCCGCCGACTTGTCCGACGACTATAGGGTCGTCCCTACCACCCCGGGACTAGGTTGGCCAGCCGCCGACATGTCCGACGTCTATAGGGTCGTCCCCACGACCCCGGGGCTAGATTGCCCCGGCACCGTCATGTCCGACGACTATAGGGTCGTCTCCACGACCCCGGGACTAGGTTGGCCCGCCGCCGACTTGTCCGACGACTATAGGGTCGTCCCCACGACCCCGGGACTAGGTCGGTCCGCCGCCGACTTGTCCGACGACTATAGGGTCGTCCCACCGACCCCGGGACTAGGTTGGCCCGCCGCCGACATGTCCGACGACTATAGGGTCGTCCCCACGCCCCGGGCCAAAGTTGGCCAGCCGCCGACATGTCCGACGACTATAGGGTCGTCCCCACGACCCCGGGACTAGATTGGCCCGCCACCGTCATGTCCGACGACTATAGGGCCGTCTCCACGACCCCGGGACTAGGTTGGCGCGCCGCCGACTTGTCCGACGACTATAGGGTCGTCCCCACGACCACTGGCCAAAGTTGCCCAGCCGCCGACATGTCCGACGACTATAGGGTCGTCCCCACGACCCCGGGACTAGGTTGGCCCGCCGCCGACGTGTCCTACGACTATGGGGTCGTCCCCACGACCACGAGACTGAGTTGGCCAGCCGCCGACATTTCCGACGACTATAGGGTCGTCCCCACCACCCGGGGTCTAGGTTGGCCAGCCGCCGACATGTCCGACGACTATAGGGTCGTCCCCACGACCATGGGCCAAAGTTGCCCTGCCACCGACATGTCCGACGACTATAGGGTCGTCCCCACGACCACTGGCCAAAGTTGCCCATCCGCCGACATGTCCGACGACTATAGGGTCGTCCCCACGACCCCGGGACTAGGTTGGCCCGCCGCCGACATGTCCGACGTCTATAGGGTCGTCCCCACGACCCCGGGACTAGGTTGGCCCGCCGCCGACATGTCCGAAGTCTATAGGGTCGTTCCCACGACCACGGGACTAGGTTGGCCCGCCGCTGACTTGTCCGACGACTATAGGGTCGTCCCCACGACCCCGGGACTAGATTGACCCGCCGCCGACTTTTCCGACGACTATAGGGTCGTCCCCACGACCCCGGGAGTAGGTTGGCCCGCCGCCGACTTGTCCGACGACTATAGGGTCGTCCCCTCGACCCCGGGACTAGGTTGGCCAGCCGCCGACATGTCCGACGAAAATACGGTCGTCCCCACGACCACGGGACTAGGTTGGCCCGCCGCCGACTTGTCCGACGACTATAGGGTCGTCCCTACCACCCCGGGACTAGGTTGGCCAGCCGCCGACATGTCCGACGTCTATAGGGTCGTCCCCACGACCCCGGGGCTAGATTGCCCCGGCACCGTCATGTCCAACGACTATAGGGTCGTCTCCACGACCCCGGAACTAGGTTGGCCCGCCGCCGACTTGTCCGACGACTATAGGGTCGTCCCCACGACCCCGGGACTGGGGTCGGTCCGCCACCGACTTGTCCGCCGACTATAGGGTCGTCCCACCGACCCCGGGACTAGGTTGGCCCGCCGCCGACATGTCCGACGACTATAGGGTCGTCCCCACGCCCCGGGCCAAAGTTGGCCAGCCGCCGACATGTCCGACGACTATAGGGTCGTCCCCACGACCCCGGGACTAGATTGGCCCGCCACCGTCATGTCCGACGACTATAGGGCCGTCTCCACGACACCGGGACTAGGTTGGCCCGCCGCCGACTTGTCCGACGACTATAGGGTCGTCCCCACGACCACTGGCCAAAGTTGCCCAGCCGCCGACATGTCCGACGACTATAGGGTCCTCCCCACGACCCCGGGACTAGGTCGGCCCGCCGCCGACTTGTCCGACGACTATAGGGTCGTCCCCACGACCCGGGCCAAAGTTGGCCAGCCGCCGACATGTCCGACGACTATAGGGTCGTCCCCACGACTACTGGCCAAAGTTGCCCAGCCGCCGACATGTCCGACGACTATTGGTTCGTTCCAACGACCCTGGGCATACGTTGGCCTGCCGCCGACATGTGCGACGACTATAGGGTCGTCCCCACGAACCCGGGACTAGGTTGGCCAGTCACCGACATGTCCGACGACTATAGGTTCGTCCCTACGACCCTGGGCATACGTTGGCCTGCCGCCGACATGTCCGACGACTATAGGGTCGTCCCCACGACCACTGGCCAAAGTTGCCCAGCCGCCGACATGTCCGACGACTATAGGGTCGTCCCCACGACCCCGGGACTAGGTTGGCCCGCCGCCGACATGTCCGACGTCTATAGGGTCGTCCCCACGACCCCGGGGCTAGATTGCCCCGGCACCGTCATGTCCGACGACTATAGGGCCGTCTCCACGACTCCGGGACTAGGTTGGCCCTCCGCCGAATTGTCCGACGACTATAGGGTCGTCCCCACGACTACTGGCCAAAGTTGCCCAGCCGCCGACATGTCCGACGACTATAGGGTCGTCCCCACGACCCCGGGACTAGGTTGGCCCGCCGCCGACATGTCCGACGTCTATAGGGTCGTCCCCACGACCCCGGGACTAGGTTGGCCTGCCGCCGACATGTCCGACGACTATAGGGTGGTCCCCTCGACCCCGGGACTAGATTGGCCCGCCACCGTCATGTCCGACGACTATAGGTTCGTTCCCACGACCACGGGACTAGGTTGGCCCGCCGCCGACTTGTCCGACGACTATAGGGTCGTCCCCACGACCCGGGCCAAAGTTGGCCAGCCGCCGACATGTCCGACGACTATAGGGTGGTCCCCTCGACCCCGGGACTAGATTGGCCCGCCACCGTCATGTCCGACGACTATAGGGTCGTCCCACGATCCCGGGACTAGGTTGGCCCGCCGCCGACATGTCCGACGACTATAGGGTCGTCCCCACGAACCGGGCCAAAGTTGGCCAGCCGCCGACATGTCCGACGACTATAGGGTCGTCCCCACGACCCCGGGACTAGGTCGGCCCGCCGCCGACTTGTCCGACGACTATAGGGTCGTCCCCACGACCCCGGGACTAGGTTGGCCTGCCGCCGACCTGTCCGACGACTATAGTGTCGTCCCCACGAACCCGGGACTAGGTTGGGCAGTTATTGACATGTCCGAAGACTATAGGGTCGTCCCCACGACCCCGGGAGTAGGTTGGCCCGCCGCCGACATGTCCGACGACTATAGGGTCGTCCCCACGACCATGGGCCAAAGTTGCCCTGCCACCGACATGTCCGACGACTATAGGGTCGTCCCCACGACCACTGGCCAAAGTTGCCCATCCGCCGACATGTCCGACGACTATAGGGTCGTCCCCACGACCCCGGGACTAGGTTGGCCCGCCGCCGACATGTCCGACGTCTATAGGGTCGTCCCCACGACCCCGGGACTAGGTTGGCCCGCCGCCGACATGTCCGACGTCTATAGGGTCGTTCCCACGACCACGGGACTAGGTTGGCCCGCCGCCGACTTGTCCGACGACTATAGGGTCGTCCCCACGACCCCGGGACTAGATTGACCCGCCGCCGACTTTTCCGACGACTATAGGGTCGTCCCCACGACCCCGGGAGTAGGTTGGCCCGCCGCCGACTTGTCCGACGACTATAGGGTCGTCCCCTCGACCCCGGGACTAGGTTGGCCAGCCGCCGTCATGTCCGACGACAATACGGTCGTCCCCACGACCACGGGACTAGGTTGGCCCGCCGCCGACTTGTCCGACGACTATAGGGTCGTCCCTACCACCCCGGGACTAGGTTGGCCAGCCGCCGACATGTCCGACGTCTATAGGGTCGTCCCCACGACCCCGGGGCTAGATTACCCCGGCACCGTCATGTCCGACGACTATAGGGTCGTCTCCACGACCCCGGAACTAGGTTGGCCCGCCGCCGACTTGTCCGACGACTATAGGGTCGTCCCAACGACCCCGGGACTGGGGTCGGTCCGCCGCCGACTTGTCCGCCGACTATAGGGTCGTCCCACCGACCCCGGGACTAGGTTGGCCCGCCGCCGACATGTCCGACGACTATAGGGTCGTCCCCACGCCCCGGGCCAAAGTTGGCCAGCCGCCGACATGTCCGACGACTATAGGGTCGTCCCCACGACCCCGGGACTAGATTGGCCCGCCACCGTCATGTCCGACGACTACAGGGCCGTCTCCACGACACCGGGACTAGGTTGGCCCGCCGCCGACTTGTCCGACGACTATAGGGTCGTCCCCACGACCCGGGCCAAAGTTGGCCAGCCGCCGACATGTCCGACGACTATAGGGTCGTCCCCACGACCCCAGGTCTAGGTTGGCCCGCCGCCGACTTGTCCGACGACTATAGGGTCGTCCCCACGACCCCGGGACAAGATTGGCCCGCCACCGTCATGTCCGACGACTATACGGTCGTCCCCTCGACCCCAGGACTAGGTTGGCCCGCCGCCGACGTGTCCTACGACTATGGGGTCGTCCCCACGACCCCGGGGCTAGATTGGCCCGCCACCGTCATGTCCGACGACTATAGGTTCGTCCCTACGACCCTGGGCATACGTTGGCCTGCCGCCGACATGTCCGACGACTATAGGGTCGTCCCCACGACCACTGGCCAAAGTTGCCCAGCCGCCGACATGTCCGACGACTATAGGGTCGTCCCCACGCCCCGGGCCAAAGTTGGCCAGCCGCCGACATGTCCGACGACTATAGGGTCGTCCCCACGACCCCGGGACTAGATTGGCCCGCCACCGTCATGTCCGACGACTACAGGGCCGTCTCCACGACACCGGGAATAGGTTGGCCCGCCGCCGACTTGTCCGACGACTATAGGGTCGTCCCCACGACCCGGGCCAAAGTTGGCCAGCCGCCGACATGTCCGACGACTATAGGGTCGTCCCCACGACCCCGGGTCTAGGTTGGCCCGCCGCCGACTTGTCCGACGACTATAGGGTCGTCCCCACGACCCCGGGACAAGATTGGCCCGCCACCGTCATGTCCGACGACTATACGGTCGTCCCCTCGACCCCAGGACTAGGTTGGCCCGCCGCCGACGTGTCCTACGACTATGGGGTCGTCCCCACGACCACGAGACTAGGTTGGCCAGCCGCCGACATGTCCGACGACTATAGGTCCGTCCCCACGACCCCGGGACTAGGTTGGCCCGCCGCCGACATGTCCGACGTCTATAGGGTCGTCCCCACGACCCCGGGGCTAGATTGGCCCGCCACCGTCATGTCCGACGACTATAGGTTCGTCCCTACGACCCTGGGCATACGTTGGCCTGCCGCCGACATGTCCGACGACTATAGGGTCGTCCCCACGACCACTGGCCAAAGTTGCCCAGCCGCCGACATGTCCGACGACTATAGGGTCGTCCCCACGACCCCGGGACTAGGTTGGCCCGCCGCCGACATGTCCGACGTCTATAGGGTCGTCCCCACGACCCCGGGGCTAGATTGCCCCGGCACCGTCATGTCCGACGACTATAGGGCCGTCTCCACGACCCCGGGACTAGGTTGGCCCTCCGCCGAATTGTCCGACGACTATAGGGTCGTCCCCACGACTACTGGCCAAAGTTGCCCAGCCGCCGACATGTCCGACGACTATAGGGTCGTCCCCACGACCCCGGGACTAGGTTGGCCCGCCGCCGACATGTCCGACGTCTATAGGGTCGTCCCCACGACCCCGGGACTAGGCTGGCCAGTCACCGACATGTCCGACGACTATAGGGTCGTCCCCACGACCACGGGCCAAAGTTGCCCTGCCGCCGACATGTCTGACGACTATAGGGTCGTCCCCACGACCCCGGGACTACGTTGGCCCGCCGCCGACATGTCCGACGACTATTGGTTCGTTCCAACGACCCTGGGCATACGTTGTCCTGCCGCCGACATGTGCGACGACTATAGGGTCGTCCCCACGAACCCGGGACTAGGTTGGCCAGTCACCGACATGTCCGACGAATATAGGGTCGTCCCCACGACCCCGGGACTAGGTTGGCCTGTCACCGGCATGTCCGACGACTATAGGGTCGTCCCCACGACCACGGGCCAAAGTTGCCCTGCCGCCGACATGTCCGACGACTATAGGGTCGTCCCCACGACCCCGGGTCTAGGTTGGCCCGCCGCCGACTTGTCCGACGACTATAGGGTCGTCCCCACGACCCCGGGACTAGATTGGCCCGCCACCCTCATGTCCGACGACTATACGGTCGTCCCCACGACCCCGGGACTAGGTTGGCCCGCCGCCGACGTGTCCTACGAATATGGGGTCGTCCCCACGACCACGAGACTAGGTTGGCCAGCCGCCGACATGTCCGACGACGATAGGGTCGTCCCCACCACCCCGGGTCTAGGTTGGCCTGCCGCCGACATGTCCGACGACTATAGGGTCGTCCCCACGACCACGGGCCAAAGTTGCCCTGCCGCCGACATGTCCGACGACTATAGGGTCGTCCCCACGACCACTGGCCAAAATTTGCCCAGCCGCCGACATGTCCGACGACTATAGGGTCGTCCCCACGAACCAGGGACTAGCTTGGCCCGCCGCCGACTTGTCCGACGACTATAGGGTCGTCCCCACGACCCCGGGACTAGGTCGGCCCGCCGCCGACTTGTCCGACGACTATAGGGTCGTCCCTACCACCCCGGGACTAGGTTGGCCAGCCGCCGACATGTCCGACGACAATACGGTCGTCCCCTCGACCCCGGGACTAGGTTGGCCAGCCGCCGACATGTCCGACGACAATACGGTCGTCCCCACGACCACGGGACTAGGTTGGCCCGCCGCCGACTTGTCCGACAACTATAGGGTCGTCCCTACCACCCCGGGACTAGGTTGGCCAGCCGCCGACATGTCCGACGTCTATAGGGTCGTCCCCACGACCCCGGGGCTAGATTGCCCCGGCACCGTCATGTCCGACGACTATAGGGTCGTCTCCACGAACCAGGGACTAGCTTGGCCCGCCGCCGACTTGTCCGACGACTATAGGGTCGTCCCCACGACCCCGGGACTAGGTCGGCCCGCCGCCGACTTGTCCGACGACTATAGGGTCGTCCCTACCACCCCGGGACTAGGTTGGCCAGCCGCCGACATGTCCGACGACAATACGGTCGTCCCCTCGACCCCGGGACTAGGTTGGCCAGCCGCCGACATGTCCGACGACAATACGGTCGTCCCCACGACCACGGGACTAGGTTGGCCCGCCGCCGACGTGTCCTACGAATATGGGGTCGTCCCCACGACCACGAGACTAGGTTGGCCAGCCGCCGACATGTCCGACGACGATAGGGTCGTCCCCACCACCCCGGGTCTAGGTTGGCCTGCCGCCGACATGTCCGACGACTATAGGGTCGTCCCCACGACCACGGGCCAAAGTTGCCCTGCCGCCGACATGTCCGACGACTATAGGGTCGTCCCCACGACCACTGGCCAAAATTTGCCCAGCCGCCGACATGTCCGACGACTATAGGGTCGTCCCCACGAACCAGGGACTAGCTTGGCCCGCCGCCGACTTGTCCGACGACTATAGGGTCGTCCCCACGACCCCGGGACTAGGTCGGCCCGCCGCCGACTTGTCCGACGACTATAGGGTCGTCCCTACCACCCCGGGACTAGGTTGGCCAGCCGCCGACATGTCCGACGACAATACGGTCGTCCCCTCGACCCCGGGACTAGGTTGGCCAGCCGCCGACATGTCCGACGACAATACGGTCGTCCCCACGAACCCGGGACTAGGTTGGCCAGTCACCGACATGTCCGACGAATATAGGGTCGTCCCCACGACCCCGGGACTAGGTTGGCCTGTCACCGGCATGTCCGACGACTATAGGGTCGTCCCCACGACCACGGGCCAAAGTTGCCCTGCCGCCGACATGTCCGACGACTATAGGGTCGTCCCCACGACCCCGGGTCTAGGTTGGCCCGCCGCCGACTTGTCCGACGACTATAGGGTCGTCCCCACGACCCCGGGACTAGATTGGCCCGCCACCCTCATGTCCGACGACTATACGGTCGTCCCCACGACCCCGGGACTAGGTTGGCCCGCCGCCGACTTGTCCGACGACTATAGGGTCGTCCCACCGACCCCGGGACTAGGTTGGCCCGCCGCCGACATGTCCGACGACTATAGGGTCGTCCCCACGCCCCGGGCCAAAGTTGGCCAGCCGCCGACATGTCCGACGACTATAGGGTCGTCCCCACGACCCCGGGACTAGATTGGCCCGCCACCGTCATGTCCGACGACTATAGGGCCGTCTCCACGACCCCGGGACTAGGTTGGCGCGCCGCCGACTTGTCCGACGACTATAGGGTCGTCCCCACGACCACTGGCCAAAGTTGCCCAGCCGCCGACATGTCCGACGACTATAGGGTCGTCCCCACGACCCCGGGACTAGGTTGGCCCGCCGCCGACTTGTCCGACGACTATAGGGTCCTCCCCACGACCCCGGGACTAGGTCGGCCCGCCGCCGACTTGTCCGACGACTATAGGGTCGTCCCCACGACTACTGGCCAAAGTTGCCCAGCCGCCGACATGTCCGACGACTATAGGGTCGTCCCCACGACCCCGGGACTAGGTTGGCCCGCCACCGTCATGTCCGACGACTATACGGTCGTCCCCACGACCCCGGGACTAGGTTGGCCCGCCGCCGACGTGTCCTACGACTATGGGGTCGTCCCCACGACCACGAGACTGAGTTGGCCAGCCGCCGACATTTCCGACGACTATAGGGTCGTCCCCACCACCCCGGGTCTAGGTTGGCCAGCCGCCGACATGTCCGACGACTATAGGGTCGTCCCCACGACCATGGGCCAAAGTTGCCCTGCCACCGACATGTCCGACGACTATAGGGTCGTCCCCACGACCACTGGCCAAAGTTGCCCATCCGCCGACATGTCCGACGACTATAGGGTCGTCCCCACGACCCCGGGACTAGGTTGGCCCGCCGCCGACATGTCCGACGTCTATAGGGTCGTCCCCACGACCCCGGGACTAGGTTGGCCCGCCGCCGACATGTCCGAAGTCTATAGGGTCGTTCCCACGACCACGGGACTAGGTTGGCCCGCCGCTGACTTGTCCGACGACTATAGGGTCGTCCCCACGACCCCGGGACTAGATTGACCCGCCGCCGACTTTTCCGACGACTATAGGGTCGTCCCCACGACCCCGGGAGTAGGTTGGCCCGCCGCCGACTTGTCCGACGACTATAGGGTCGTCCCCTCGACCCCGGGACTAGGTTGGCCAGCCGCCGACATGTCCGACGAAAATACGGTCGTCCCCACGACCACGGGACTAGGTTGGCCCGCCGCCGACTTGTCCGACGACTATAGGGTCGTCCCTACCACCCCGGGACTAGGTTGGCCAGCCACCGACATGTCCGACGTCTATAGGGTCGTCCCCACGACCCCGGGGCTAGATTGCCCCGGCACCGTCATGTCCAACGACTATAGGGTCGTCTCCACGACCCCGGAACTAGGTTGGCCCGCCGCCGACTTGTCCGACGACTATAGGGTCGTCCCCACGACCCCGGGACTGGGGTCGGTCCGCCACCGACTTGTCCGCCGACTATAGGGTCGTCACACCGACCCCGGGACTAGGTTGGCCCGCCGCCGACATGTCCGACGACTATAGGGTCGTCCCCACGCCCCGGGCCAAAGTTGGCCAGCCGCCGACATGTCCGACGACTATAGGGTCGTCCCCACGACCCCGGGACTAGATTGGCCCGCCACCGTCATGTCCGACGACTATAGGGCCGTCTCCACGACACCGGGACTAGGTTGGCCCGCCGCCGACTTGTCCGACGACTATAGGGTCGTCCCCACGACCACTGGCCAAAGTTGCCCAGCCGCCGACATGTCCGACGACTATAGGGTCCTCCCCACGACCCCGGGACTAGGTCGGCCCGCCGCCGACTTGTCCGACGACTATAGGGTCGTCCCCACGACCCGGGCCAAAGTTGGCCAGCCGCCGACATGTCCGACGACTATAGGGTCGTCCCCACGACTACTGGCCAAAGTTGCCCAGCCGCCGAAATGTCCGACGACTATTGGTTCGTTCCAACGACCCTGGGCATACGTTGGCCTGCCGCCGACATGTGCGACGACTATAGGGTCGTCCCCACGAACCCGGGACTAGGTTGGCCAGTCACCGACATGTCCGACGACTATAGGTTCGTCCCTACGACCCTGGGCATACGTTGGCCTGCCGCCGACATGTCCGACGACTATAGGGTCGTCCCCACGACCACTGGCCAAAGTTGCCCAGCCGCCGACATGTCCGACGACTATAGGGTCGTCCCCACGACCCCGGGACTAGGTTGGCCCGCCGCCGACATGTCCGACGTCTATAGGGTCGTCCCCACGACCCCGGGGCTAGATTGCCCCGGCACCGTCATGTCCGACGACTATAGGGCCGTCTCCACGACTCCGGGACTAGGTTGGCCCTCCGCCGAATTGTCCGACGACTATAGGGTCGTCCCCACGACTACTGGCCAAAGTTGCCCAGCCGCCGACATGTCCGACGACTATAGGGTCGTCCCCACGACCCCGGGACTAGGTTGGCCCGCCGCCGACATGTCCGACGTCTATAGGGTCGTCCCCACGACCCCGGGACTAGGCTGGCCAGTCACCGACATGTCCGACGACTATAGGGTCGTCCCCACGACCACGGGCCAAAGTTGCCCTGCCGCCGACATGTCTGACGACTATAGGGTCGTCCCCACGACCCCGGGACTACGTTGGCCCGCCGCCGACATGTCCGACGACTATTGGTTCGTTCCAACGACCCTGGGCATACGTTGGCCTGCCGCCGACATGTGCGACGACTATAGGGTCGTCCCCACGAACCCGGGACTAGGTTGGCCAGTCACCGACATGTCCGACGACTATAGGGTCGTCCCCACGACCCCGGGACTAGGTTGGCCTGTCACCGACATGTCCGACGACTATAGGGTCGTCCCCACGACCACGGGCCAAAGTTGCCCTGCCGCCGACATGTCCGACGACTATAGGGTCGTCCCCACGACCCCGGGTCTAGATTGGCCCGCCACCGTCATGTCCGACAACTATACGGTCGTCCCCACGACCCCGGGACTAGGTTGGCCCGCCGCCGACTTGTCCGACGACTATTGGGTCGTCCCCACGACCCCGGAGCTAGATTGGCCCGCCACATTCATGTCCGACGACTATAGGGTCGTCCCCACGACCCCGGGGCTAGATTGCCCCGGCACCGTCATGTCCTACGACTATAGGGTGGTCCCCACGACCCCGGGACTAGGTCGGCCCGCCGCCGACTTGTCCGACGAGTATAGGGTCGTCCCCACGATCCCGGGACTAGATTGGCCCGCCACCGTCATGTCCGACGACTATAGGGTCGTCCCCACGACCACTGGCCAAAATTTGCCCAGCCGCCGACATGTCCGACGACTATAGGGTCGTCCCCACGAACCAGGGACTAGGTTGGCCCGCCGCCGACTTGTCCGACGACTATAGGGTCGTCCCCACGACCCCGGGACTAGGTCGGCCCGCCGCCGACTTGTCCGACGACTATAGGGTCGTCCCTACCACCCCGGGACTAGGTTGGCCAGCCGCCGACATGTCCGACGACAATACGGTCGTCCCCACGACCACGGGACTAGGTTGGCCCGCCGCCGACTTGTCCGACGACTATAGGGTCGTCCCTACCACCCCGGGACTAGGTTGGCCAGCCGCCGACATGTCCGACGTCTATAGGGTCGTCCCCACGACCCCGGGGCTAGATTGCCCCGGCACCGTCATGTCCGACGACTATAGGGTCGTCTCCACGACCCCGGGACTAGGTTGGCCCGCCGCCGACTTGTCCGACGACTATAGGGTCGTCCCCACGACCCCGGGACTAGATTGGCCCGCCACCGTCATGTCCGACGACTATAGGGCCGTCTCCACGACCCCGGGACTAGGTTGGCGCGCCGCCGACTTGTCCGACGACTATAGGGTCGTACCCACGACCACTGGCCAAAGTTGCCCAGCCGCCGACATGTCCGACGACTATAGGGTCGTCCCCACGACCCCGGGACTAGGTTGGCCCGCCGCCGACTTGTCCGACGACTATAGGGTCCTCCCCACGACCCCGGGACTAGGTCGGCCCGCCGCCGACTTGTCCGACGACTATAGGGTCGTCCCCACGACCCGGGCCAAAGTTGGCCAGCCGCCGACATGTCCGACGACTATAGGGTCGTCCCCACGACTACTGGCCAAAGTTGCCCAGCCGCCGACATGTCCGACGACTATAGGGTCGTCCCCACGACCCCGGGACTAGGTTGGCCCGCCACCGTCATGTCCGACGACTATAGGGCCGTCTCCACGACCCCGGGACTAGGTTGGCGCGCCGCCGACTTGTCCGACGACTATAGGGTCGTACCCACGACCACTGGCCAAAGTTGCCCAGCCGCCGACATGTCCGACGACTATAGGGTCGTCCCCACGACCCCGGGACTAGGTTGGCCCGCCGCCGACTTGTCCGACGACTATAGGGTCCTCCCCACGACCCCGGGACTAGGTTGGCCCGCCGCCGACGTGTCCTACGACTATGGGGTCGTCCCCACGACCACGAGACTGAGTTGGCCAGCCGCCGACATTTCCGACGACTATAGGGTCGTCCCCACCACCCTGGGTCTAGGTTGGCCAGCCGCCGACATGTCCGACGACTATAGGGTCGTCCCCACGACCATGGGCCAAAGTTGCCCTGCCACCGACATGTCCGACGACTATAGGGTCGTCCCCACGACCACTGGCCAAAGTTGCCCATCCGCCGACATGTCCGACGACTATAGGGTCGTTCCCACGACCACGGGACTAGGTTGGCCCGCCGCTGACTTGTCCGACGACTATAGGGTCGTCCCCACGACCCCGGGACTAGATTGACCCGCCGCCGACTTTTCCGACGACTATAGGGTCGTCCCCACGACCCCGGGAGTAGGTTGGCCCGCCGCCGACTTGTCCGACGACTATAGGGTCGTCCCCTCGACCCCGGGACTAGGTTGGCCAGCCGCCGACATGTCCGACGAAAATACGGTCGTCCCCACGACCACGGGACTAGGTTGGCCCGCCGCCGACTTGTCCGACGACTATAGGGTCGTCCCTACCACCCCGGGACTAGGTTGGCCAGCCGCCGACATGTCCGACGTCTATAGGGTCGTCCCCACGACCCCGGGGCTAGATTGCCCCGGCACCGTCATGTCCAACGACTATAGGGTCGTCTCCACGACCCCGGAACTAGGTTGGCCCGCCGCCGACTTGTCCGACGACTATAGGGTCGTCCCCACGACCCCGGGACTGGGGTCGGTCCGCCACCGACTTGTCCGCCGACTATAGGGTCGTCCCACCGACCCCGGGACTAGGTTGGCCCGCCGCTGACTTGTCCGACGACTATAGGGTCGTCCCCACGACCCCGGGACTAGATTGACCCGCCGCCGACTTTTCCGACGACTATAGGGTCGTCCCCACGACCCCGGGAGTAGGTTGGCCCGCCGCCGACTTGTCCGACGACTATAGGGTCGACCCCTCGACCCCGGGACTAGGTTGGCCAGCCGCCGACATGTCCGACGAAAATACGGTCGTCCCCACGACCACGGGACTAGGTTGGCCCGCCGCCGACTTGTCCGACGACTATAGGGTCGTCCCTCCCACCCCGGGACTAGGTTGGCCAGCCGCCGACATGTCCGACGTCTATAGGGTCGTCCCCACGACCCCGGGGCTAGATTGCCCCGGCACCGTCATGTCCAACGACTATAGGGTCGTCTCCACGACCCCGGAACTAGGTTGGCCCGCCGCCGACTTGTCCGACGACTATAGGGTCGTCCCCACGACCCCGGGACTGGGGTCGGTCCGCCACCGACTTGTCCGCCGACTATAGGGTCGTCCCACCGACCCCGGGACTAGGTTGGCCCGCCGCTGACTTGTCCGACGACTATAGGGTCGTCCCCACGACCCCGGGACTAGATTGACCCGCCGCCGACTTTTCCGACGACTATAGGGTCGTCCCCACGACCCCGGGAGTAGGTTGGCCCGCCGCCGACTTGTCCGACGACTATAGGGTCGTCCCACCGACCCCGGGACTAGGTTGGCCCGCCGCCGACATGTCCGACGACTATAGGGTCGTCCCCACGCCCCGGGCCAATGTTGGCCAGCCGCCGACATGTCCGACGACTATAGGGTCGTCCCCACGACCCCGGGACTAGATTGGCCCGCCACCGTCATGTCCGACGACTATAGGGCCGTCTCCACGACACCGGGACTAGGTTGGCCCGCCGCCGACTTGTCCGACGACTATAGGGTCGTCCCCACGACCACTGGCCAAAGTTGCCCAGCCGCCGACATGTCCGACGACTATAGGGTCCTCCCCACGACCCCGGGACTAGGTCGGCCCGCCGCCGACTTGTCCGACGACTATAGGGTCGTCCCCACGACCCGGGCCAAAGTTGGCCAGCCGCCGACATGTCCGACGACTATAGGGTCGTCCCCACGACTACTGGCCAAAGTTGCCCAGCCGCCGACATGTCCGACGACTATTGGTTCGTTCCAACGACCCTGGGCATACGTTGGCCTGCCGCCGACATGTGCGACGACTATAGGGTCGTCCCCACGAACCCGGGACTAGGTTGGCCAGTCACCGACATGTCCGACGACTATAGGGTCGTCCCCACGACCACGGGCATACGTTGGCCTGCCGCCGACATGTCCGGCGACTATAGTGTCGTCCCCACGACCCCGGGACTAGGTTGGCCAGCCGCGACATGTCCGACGGCTATACGGTCGTCCCCACGACCCCGGGACTAGGTTGGCCCGCCGCCGACATGTCCGACGTCTACAGGGTCGTCCTACGAACCCGGGGCTAGATTGGCCCGCCACCGTCATGTCCGACGACTATACGGTCGTCCCCAACGACCCCGGGACTAGGTTGGCCCGCCGCCGACGTGTCCTACGAATATGGGGTCGTCCCCACGACTCCGGGGCTAGATTGGCCCGCCACCGTCATGTCCGACGACTATACGGTCGTCCCCACGACCCCGGGACTAGGTCGGCCCGCCGCCGACTTGTCCGACGACTATAGGGTCGTCCCCACGACCCCGGGACTAGGTTGGCCTGTCACCGACATGTCCGACGACTATAGGGTCGTCCCCACGACCACGGGCCAAAGTTGCCCTGCCGCCGACATGTCCGACGACTATGGGGTCGTCCCCACGACCCCGGGTCTAGGTTGGCCCGCCGCCGACTTATCCGACGACTATAGGGTCGTCCCCACGACCCCGGGACTAGATTGGCCCGCCACCCTCATGTCCGACGACTATACGGTCGTCCCCACGACCCCGGGACTAGGTTGGCCCGCCGCCGACGTGTCCTACGAATATGGGGTCGTCCCCACGACCACGAGACTAGGTTGGCCAGCCGCCGACATGTCCGACGACGATAGGGTCCTCCCCACGACCCCGGGACTAGGTCGGCCCGCCGCCGACTTGTCCGACGACTATAGGGTCGTCCCCACGACCCGGGCCAAAGTTGGCCAGCCGCCGACATGTCCGACGACTATAGGGTCGTCCCCACGACTACTGGCCAAAGTTGCCCAGCCGCCGAAATGTCCGACGACTATTGGTTCGTTCCAACGACCCTGGGCATACGTTGGCCTGCCGCCGACATGTGCGACGACTATAGGGTCGTCCCCACGAACCCGGGACTAGGTTGGCCAGTCACCGACATGTCCGACGACTATAGGTTCGTCCCTACGACCCTGGGCATACGTTGGCCTGCCGCCGACATGTTCGACGACTATAGGGTCGTCCCCACGACCACTGGCCAAAGTTGCCCAGCCGCCGACATGTCCGACGACTATAGGGTCGTCCCCACGACCCCGGGACTAGGTTGGCCCGCCGCCGACATGTCCGACGTCTATAGGGTCGTCCCCACGACCCCGGGGCTAGATTGCCCCGGCACCGTCATGTCCGACGACTATAGGGCCGTCTCCACGACTCCGGGACTAGGTTGGCCCTCCGCCGAATTGTCCGACGACTATAGGGTCGTCCCCACGACTACTGGCCAAAGTTGCCCAGCCGCCGACATGTCCGACGACTATAGGGTCGTCCCCACGACCCCGGGACTAGGTTGGCCCGCCGCCGACATGTCCGACGTCTATAGGGTCGTCCCCACGACCCCGGGACTAGGCTGGCCAGTCACCGACATGTCCGACGACTATAGGGTCGTCCCCACGACCACGGGCCAAAGTTGCCCTGCCGCCGACATGTCTGACGACTATAGGGTCGTCCCCACGACCCCGGGACTACGTTGGCCCGCCGCCGACATGTCCGACGACTATTGGTTCGTTCCAACGACCCTGGGCATACGTTGGCCTGCCGCCGACATGTGCGACGACTATAGGGTCGTCCCCACGAACCCGGGACTAGGTTGGCCAGTCACCGACATGTCCGACGACTATAGGGTCGTCCCCACGACCCCGGGACTAGGTTGGCCTGTCACCGACATGTCCGACGACTATAGGGTCGTCCCCACGACCACGGGCCAAAGTTGCCCTGCCGCCGACATGTCCGACGACTATAGGGTCGTCCCCACGACCCCGGGTCTAGATTGGCCCGCCACCGTCATGTCCGACAACTATACGGTCGTCCCCACGACCCCGGGACTAGGTTGGCCCGCCGCCGACTTGTCCGACGACTATTGGGTCGTCCCCACGACCCCGGAGCTAGATTGGCCCGCCACATTCATGTCCGACGACTATAGGGTCGTCCCCACGACCCCGGGGCTAGATTGCCCCGGCACCGTCATGTCCTACGACTATAGGGTGGTCCCCACGACCCCGGGACTAGGTCGGCCCGCCGCCGACTTGTCCGACGAGTATAGGGTCGTCCCCACGACCCCGGGACTAGATTGGCCCGCCACCGTCATGTCCGACGACTATAGGGTCGTCCCCACGACCACTGGCCAAAATTTGCCCAGCCGCCGACATGTCCGACGACTATAGGGTCGTCCCCACGAACCAGGGACTAGGTTGGCCCGCCGCCGACTTGTCCGACGACTATAGGGTCGTCCCCACGACCCCGGGACTAGGTCGGCCCGCCGCCGACTTGTCCGACGACTATAGGGTCGTCCCTACCACCCCGGGACTAGGTTGGCCAGCCGCCGACATGTCCGACGACAATACGGTCGTCCCCACGACCACGGGACTAGGTTGGCCCGCCGCCGACTTGTCCGACGACTATAGGGTCGTCCCTACCACCCCGGGACTAGGTTGGCCAGCCGCCGACATGTCCGACGTCTATAGGGTCGTCCCCACGACCCCGGGGCTAGATTGCCCCGGCACCGTCATGTCCGACGACTATAGGGTCGTCTCCACGACCCCGGGACTAGGTTGGCCCGCCGCCGACTTGTCCGACGACTATAGGGTCGTCCCCACGACCCCGGGACTAGATTGGCCCGCCACCGTCATGTCCGACGACTATAGGGCCGTCTCCACGACCCCGGGACTAGGTTGGCGCGCCGCCGACTTGTCCGACGACTATAGGGTCGTACCCACGACCACTGGCCAAAGTTGCCCAGCCGCCGACATGTCCGACGACTATAGGGTCGTCCCCACGACCCCGGGACTAGGTTGGCCCGCCGCCGACTTGTCCGACGACTATAGGGTCCTCCCCACGACCGCGGGACTAGGTCGGCCCGCCGCCGACTTGTCCGACGACTATAGGGTCGTCCCCACGACCCGGGCCAAAGTTGGCCAGCCGCCGACATGTCCGACGACTATAGGGTCGTCCCCACGACTACTGGCCAAAGTTGCCCAGCCGCCGACATGTCCGACGACTATAGGGTCGTCCCCACGACCCCGGGACTAGGTTGGCCCGCCACCGTCATGTCCGACGACTATAGGGCCGTCTCCACGACCCCGGGACTAGGTTGGCGCGCCGCCGACTTGTCCGACGACTATAGGGTCGTACCCACGACCACTGGCCAAAGTTGCCCAGCCGCCGACATGTCCGACGACTATAGGGTCGTCCCCACGACCCCGGGACTAGGTTGGCCCGCCGCCGACTTGTCCGACGACTATAGGGTCCTCCCCACGACCCCGGGACTAGGTTGGCCCGCCGCCGACGTGTCCTACGACTATGGGGTCGTCCCCACGACCACGAGACTGAGTTGGCCAGCCGCCGACATTTCCGACGACTATAGGGTCGTCCCCACGAACCCGGGACTAGGTTGGCCAGTCACCGACATGTCCGACGACTATAGGGTCGTCCCCACGAACCCGGGACTAGGTTGGCCCGCCGCCGACTTGTCCGACGACTATAGGGTCGTCCCCACGACCCCGGGACTAGGTCGGCCCGCCGCCGACTTGTCCGACGACTCTGGGGTCGTCCCCACGACCCGGGCCAATGTTGGCCAGCCGCCGACATGTCCGACGACTATAGGGTCGTCCCCACGACCCCGGGACTAGGTTGGCCTGCCGCCGACATGTCCGACGACTATAGCGTCGTCCCCACGAACCCGGGAATAGGTTGGCCAGTCACCGACATGTCCGACGACTATAGGGTCGTCCCCAAGACCACGGGCCAAAGTTGCCCTGCCGCCGACATGTCCGACGACTATAGGGTCGTCCCCACGACCACGGGACTAGGTTGGCCCGCCGCCGACTTGTCCGACGACTATAGGGTCGTCCCTACCACCCCGGGACTAGGTTGGCCAGCCGCCGACATGTCCGACGACTATAGGGTCGTCCGCACGACCCCGGGACTAGATTGGCCCGCCACCGTCATGTCCGACGACTATAGGGCCGTCCCCACGACCCCGGGACTAGGTTGGCCCGCCGCCAACTTGTCCGACGACTATAGGGTCGTCCCCACGACCCCGGGTCTAGGTTGGCCCGCCGCCGACATGTCCGACGACTATAGGGTCGTCCCCACGAACCCGGGACTAGGTTGGCCAGTCACCGACATGTCCGACGACTACAAGGTCGTCCCCACGACCACTGGCCAAAGTTGCCAAGCCGCCGACATGTCCGACGACTATAGGGTCGTCCCCACGAACCCGGGACTAGGTTGGCCAGTCACCGACATGTCCGACGACTACAAGGTCATCCCCACGACCACGGGCCAATGTTGCCCTGCCGCCGACATGCCCGACGACTATAGGGTCGTCCCCACGACCCCGGGACTAGGTTGGCCCGCCGCCAACTTGTCCGACGACTATAGGGTCGTCCCCACGACCCCGGGACTAGGATGGCCTGCCGCCGACATGTCCGACGACTATAGCGTCGTCCCCACGAACCCGGGAATATGTTGGCCAGTCACCGACATGTCCGACGACTATAGGGTCGTCCCCAAGACCACGGGCCAAAGTTGCCCTGCCGCCGACATGTCCGACGACTATAGGGTCGTCCCCACGACCACGGGACTAGGTTGGCCCGCCGCCGACTTGTCCGACGACTATAGGGTCGTCCCTACCACCCCGGGACTAGGTTGGCCAGCCGCCGACATGTCCGACGACTATAGGGTCGTCCGCACGACCCCGGGACTAGATTGGCCCGCCACCGTCATGTCCGACGACTATAGGGCCGTCCCCACGACCCCGGGACTAGGTTGGCCCGCCGCCAACTTGTCCGACGACTATAGGGTCGTCCCCACGACCCCGGGTCTAGGTTGGCCCGCCGCCGACATGTCCGACGACTATAGGGTCGTCCCCACGAACCCGGGACTAGGTTGGCCAGTCACCGACATGTCCGACGACTACAAGGTCGTCCCCACGACCACTGGCCAAAGTTGCCAAGCCGCCGACATGTCCGACGACTATAGGGTCGTCCCCACGAACCCGGGACTAGGTTGGCCAGTCACCGACATGTCCGACGACTACAAGGTCATCCCCACGACCACGGGCCAATGTTGCCCTGCCGCCGACATGCCCGACGACTATAGGGTCGTCCCCACGACCCCGGGACTAGGTTGGCCCGCCGCCAACTTGTCCGACGACTATAGGGTCGTCCCCACGACCCCGGGACTAGGATGGCCTGCCGCCGACATGTCCGACGACTATAGCGTCGTCCCCACGAACCCGGGAATATGTTGGCCAGTCACCGACATGTCCGACGACTATAGGGTCGTCCCCAAGACCACGGGCCAAAGTTGCCCTGCCGCCAACATGTCCGACGACTATAGGGTCGTCCCCACGACCACGGGACTAGGTTGGCCCGCCGCCAACTTGTCCGACGACTATAGGGTCGTCCCCACGACCCCGGGTCTAGGTGGCCCGCCGCCGACATGTCCGACGTCTATAGGGTCGTCCCCACGACCCCGGGTCTAGGTTGGCCCGCCGCCGACTTTTCCGACGACTATAGGGTCGTCCCCACGAACCCGGGACTAGGTTGGCCAGTCACCGACATGTCCGACGACTATAAGGTCGTCCCCACGACCACGGGCCAATGTTGCCCTGCCGCCGACATGTCCGACGACTATAGGGTCGTCCCCACGACCCCGGGTCTAGGTTGGCCCGCCGCCGACTTTTCCGACGACTATAGGGTCGTCCACTCGACCCCGGGAGTAGGTTGGCCCGCCGCCGACTTGTCCGACGACTATAGGGTCGTCCCCACGACCCCGGGACTAGGTTGGCCAGTCACCGACATGTCCGACGACTATAGGGTCGTCCCCACGACCACGGGCCAAAGTTGCCCTGCCGCCGACATGTCCGACGACTATAGGGTCGTCCCCACGACCCCGGGAGTAGGTTGGACCGCCGCCGACATGTCCGACGATTATACGGTCGTCCCCACGACCACGGGATTAGGTTGGCCCGCCGCCGACTTGTCCGACGACTATAGGGTCGTCCCTACCACCCCGGGACTAGGTTGGCCAGCCGCCGACATGTCCGACGTCTATAGGGTCGTCCCCACGACCCCGGGGCTAGATTGCCCCGGCACCGTCATGTCCGACGACTATAGGGTCGTCCCCACGACCCCGGGACTAGGCTGGCCCGCCGCCGACTTGTCCGACGACTATAGGGTCGTCCCCAAGACCCCGGGACTAGGTTGGCCAGCCGCCGACATGTCCGACGACTATGCGGTCGTCCCCACGACCACGGGACTAGGTTGGCCCGCCGCCGACTTGTCCGACGACTATAGGGTCGTCCCCACGACCCCGGGACTAGGTCGGCCCGCCGCCGACTTGTCCGACGACTATAGTGTCGTCCCCACGACCACGGGCCAAAGTGGCCCTGCCGCCGACATGTCCGACGACTATAGGGTCGTCCCCAAGATCCCGGGACTAGGTTGGCCCGCCGCCGACGTGTCCGACGACTATAGGGTCGTACCCACGCCACGGGACAAAGTTGGCCAGCCGCCGACATGTCCGACGACTATAGGGTCGTCCCCACGACCCCGGGGCTAGATTGCCCCGGCACCGTCATGTCCGACGACTATAGGGTCGTCCCCACGACCCCGGGACTAGTGGGGCCCGCCGCCGACTTGTCCGACGACTATAGGGTCGTCCCCACGATCACGGGACAAAGTTGCCCTGCCGTCGACATGTCCGACGACTATAGGGTCGTCCCCACGACCCCGGGACTAGGTTGGCCAGCCGCCGACATGTCCGACGACTATACGGTCGTCCCCACGACCACGGGACTAGGTTGGCCCGCCGCCGACTTGTCCGACGACTATAGGGTCGTCCCCACGACCCCGGGACTAGGTCGGCCCGCCGCCGACTTGTCCGACGACTATAGGGTCGTCCCCACGACCCGGGCCAAAGTTGGCCAGCCGCCGACATGTCCGACGACTATAGGGTCGTCCCCACGACCCCGGGACTAGGTTGGCCCGCCGCCGACATGTCCGACGACTAT
Organism: Andrena fulva; assembly: GCA_946251845.1. Taxonomy (NCBI): domain Eukaryota; kingdom Metazoa; phylum Arthropoda; class Insecta; order Hymenoptera; family Andrenidae; genus Andrena; species Andrena fulva. The sequence goes on along the minus strand of CAMITZ010000136.1, from coordinate 1,316,127 downwards.
AGGGTCGTCCCCACGCCACGGGCCAAAGTTGGCCAGCCGCCGACATGTCCGACGACTATAGGGTCGTCCCCACGACCCCGGGGCTAGATTGCCCCGGCACCGTCATGTCCGACGACTATAGGGTCGTCCCCACGACCCCGGGACTAGGTTGGCCCGCCGCCGACTTGTCCGACGACTATAGGGTCGTCCCTACCACCCCGGGACTAGGTTGGCCAGCCGCCGACATGTCCGACGTCTATAGGGTCGTCCCCACGACCCCGGGGCTAGATTGCCCCGGCACCGTCATGTCCGACGACTATAGGGTCGTCTCCACGACCCCGGGACTAGGTTAGCCCGCCGCCGACTTGTCCGACGACTATAGGGTCGTCCCCACGACCCCGGGACTAGGTCGGTCCGCCGCCGACTTTTCCGACGACTATAGGGTCGTCCCCACGACCCGGGCCAAAGTTGGCCCGCCGCCAACTTGTCCGACGACTATAGGGTCCTCCCCAAGACCACGGGCCAAAGTTGCCCTGCCGCCGACATGTCCGACGACTATAGGGTCGTCCCCACGACCACGGGACTAGGTTGGCCCGCCGCCGACATGTCCGACGTCTATAGGGTCGTTCCCACGACCCCGGGACTAGATTGGCCCGCCGCCGACTTTTCCGACGACTATAGGGTCGTCCCCACGACACCGGTAGTAGGTTGGCCCGCCGCCGACTTGTGCGACGACTATAGGGTCGTCCCCTCGACCCCGGGACTAGGTTGGCCAGCCGCCGACATGTCCGACGACAATACGGTCGTCCCTACCACCCCGGGACTAGGTTGGCCAGCCGCCGACATGTCCGACGTCTATAGGGTCGTCCCTACCACCCCGGGACTAGGTTGGCCAGCCGCCGACATGTCCGACGACAATACGGTCGTCCCCACGACCACGGGACTAGGTTGGCCCGCCGCCGACTTGTCCGACGACTATAGGGTCGTCCCCTCGACCCCGGGACTAGGTTGGCCAGCCGCCGACATGTTCGACGACAATACGGTCGTCCCCACGACCACGGGACTAGGTTGGCCCGCCGCCGACTTGTCCGACGACTATAGGGTCGTCCCTACCACCCCGGGACTAGGTTGGCCAGCCGCCGACATGTCCGACGTCTATAGGGTCGTCCCCACGACCCCGGGGCTAGATTGCCCCGGCACCGTCATGTCCGACGACTATAGGGTCGTCTCCACGGCCCCGGGACTAGGTTAGCCCGCCGCCGACTTGTCCGACGACTATAGGGTCGTCCCCACGACCCCGGGACTAGGTCGGTCCGCCGCCGACTTTTCCGACGACTATAGGGTCGTCCCCACGACCCGGGCCAAAGTTGGCCCGCCGCCAACTTGTCCGACGACTATAGGGTCCTCCCCAAGACCACGGGCCAAAGTTGCCCTGCCGCCGACATGTCCGACGACTATAGGGTCGTCCCCACGACCACGGGACTAGGTTGGCCCGCCGCCGACTTGTCCGACGACTATAGGGTCGTCCCTACCACCCCGGGACTAGGTTGGCCAGCCGCCGACATGTCCGACGACAATACGGTCGTCCCCACGACCACGGGACTAGGTTGGCCCGCCGCCGACTTGTCCGACGACTATAGGGTCGTCCCTACCACCCCGGGACTAGGTTGGCCAGCCGCCGACATGTCCGACGTCTATAGGGTCGTCCCCACGACCCCGGGGCTAGATTGCCCCGGCACCGTCATGTCCGACGACTATAGGGTCGTCTCCACGACCCCGGAACTAGGTTGGCCCGCCGCCGACTTGTCCGACGACTATAGGGTCATCCCCACGACCCCGGGACTGGGGTCGGTCCGCCGCCGACTTGTCCGCCGACTATAGGGTCGTCCCACCGACCCCGGGACGAGGTTGGCCAGCCGCCGACATGTCCGACGTCTATAGGGTCGTCCCCACGACCCCGGGGCTAGATTGCCCCGGCACCGTCATGTCCGACGACTATAGGGCCGTCTCCACGACCCCGGGACTAGGTTGGCCCTCCGCCGAATTGTCCGACGACTATAGGGTCGTCCCCACGACTACTGGCCAAAGTTGCCCAGCCGCCGACATGTCCGACGACTATAGGGTCGTCCCCACGACCCCGGGACTAGGTTGGCCCGCCGCCGACATGTCCGACGTCTATAGGGTCGTCCCCACGACCCCGGGACTAGGCTGGCCAGTCACCGACATGTCCGACGACTATAGGGTCGTCCCCACGACCCCGGGTCTAGGTTGGCCCGCCGCCGACATGTCCGACGACTATAGGGTCGTCCCCACGAACCCGGGACTAGGTTGGCCAGTCACCGACATGTCCGACGACTACAAGGTCGTCCCCACGACCACTGGCCAAAGTTGCCAAGCCGCCGACATGTCCGACGACTATAGGGTCGTCCCCACGAACCCGGGACTAGGTTGGCCAGTCACCGACATGTCCGACGACTACAAGGTCATCCCCACGACCACGGGCCAATGTTGCCCTGCCGCCGACATGCCCGACGACTATAGGGTCGTCCCCACGACCCCGGGACTAGGTTGGCCCGCCGCCAACTTGTCCGACGACTATAGGGTCGTCCCCACGACCCCGGGACTAGGATGGCCTGCCGCCGACATGTCCGACGACTATAGCGTCGTCCCCACGAACCCGGGAATATGTTGGCCAGTCACCGACATGTCCGACGACTATAGGGTCGTCCCCAAGACCACGGGCCAAAGTTGCCCTGCCGCCAACATGTCCGACGACTATAGGGTCGTCCCCACGACCACGGGACTAGGTTGGCCCGCCGCCAACTTGTCCGACGACTATAGGGTCGTCCCCACGACCCCGGGTCTAGGTGGCCCGCCGCCGACATGTCCGACGTCTATAGGGTCGTCCCCACGACCCCGGGGCTAGATTGGCCCGCCACCCTCATGTCCGACGACTATAGGGTCGTCCCCACGAACCCGGGACTAGGTTGGCCAGTCACCGACATGTCCGACGACTATAAGGTCGTCCCCACGACCACGGGCCAATGTTGCCCTGCCGCCGACATGTCCGACGACTATAGGGTCGTCCCCACGACCCCGGGTCTAGGTTGGCCCGCCGCCGACTTTTCCGACGACTATAGGGTCGTCCCCTCGACCCCGGGAGTAGGTTGGCCCGCCGCCGACTTGTCCGACGACTATAGGGTCGTCCCCACGACCCCGGGACTAGGTTGGCCAGTCACCGACATGTCCGACGACTATAGGGTCGTCCCCACGACCACGGGCCAAAGTTGCCCTGCCGCCGACATGTCCGACGACTATAGGGTCGTCCCCACGACCCCGGGAGTAGGTTGGACCGCCGCCGACATGTCCGACGATTATACGGTCGTCCCCACGACCACGGGATTAGGTTGGCCCGCCGCCGACTTGTCCGACGACTATAGGGTCGTCCCTACCACCCCGGGACTAGGTTGGCCAGCCGCCGACATGTCCGACGTCTATAGGGTCGTCCCCACGACCCCGGGGCTAGATTGCCCCGGCACCGTCATGTCCGACGACTATAGGGTCGTCCCCACGACCCCGGGACTAGGCTGGCCCGCCGCCGACTTGTCCGACGACTATAGGGTCGTCCCCAAGACCCCGGGACTAGGTTGGCCAGCCGCCGACATGTCCGACGACTATGCGGTCGTCCCCACGACCACGGGACTAGGTTGGCCCGCCGCCGACTTGTCCGACGACTATAGGGTCGTCCCCACGACCCCGGGACTAGGTCGGCCCGCCGCCGACTTGTCCGACGACTATAGTGTCGTCCCCACGACCACGGGCCAAAGTGGCCCTGCCGCCGACATGTCCGACGACTATAGGGTCGTCCCCAAGATCCCGGGACTAGGTTGGCCCGCCGCCGACGTGTCCGACGACTATAGGGTCGTACCCACGCCACGGGACAAAGTTGGCCAGCCGCCGACATGTCCGACGACTATAGGGTCGTCCCCACGACCCCGGGGCTAGATTGCCCCGGCACCGTCATGTCCGACGACTATAGGGTCGTCCCCACGACCCCGGGACTAGTGGGGCCCGCCGCCGACTTGTCCGACGACTATAGGGTCGTCCCCACGATCACGGGACAAAGTTGCCCTGCCGTCGACATGTCCGACGACTATAGGGTCGTCCCCACGACCCCGGGACTAGGTTGGCCAGCCGCCGACATGTCCGACGACTATACGGTCGTCCCCACGACCACGGGACTAGGTTGGCCCGCCGCCGACTTGTCCGACGACTATAGGGTCGTCCCCACGACCCCGGGACTAGGTCGGCCCGCCGCCGACTTGTCCGACGACTATAGGGTCGTCCCCACGACCCGGGCCAAAGTTGGCCAGCCGCCGACATGTCCGACGACTATAGGGTCGTCCCCACGACCCCGGGACTAGGTTGGCCCGCCGCCGACATGTCCGACGACTATAGGGTCGTCCCCACGCCACGGGCCAAAGTTGGCCAGCCGCCGACATGTCCGACGACTATAGGGTCGTCCCCACGACCCCGGGGCTAGATTGCCCCGGCACCGTCATGTCCGACGACTATAGGGTCGTCCCCACGACCCCGGGACTAGGTTGGCCCGCCGCCGACTTGTCCGACGACTATAGGGTCGTCCCTACCACCCCGGGACTAGGTTGGCCAGCCGCCGACATGTCCGACGTCTATAGGGTCGTCCCCACGACCCCGGGGCTAGATTGCCCCGGCACCGTCATGTCCGACGACTATAGGGTCGTCTCCACGACCCCGGAACTAGGTTGGCCCGCCGCCGACTTGTCCGACGACTATAGGGTCGTCCCCACGACCCCGGGACTGGGGTCGGTCCGCCGCCGACTTGTCCGCCGACTATAGGGTCGTCCCACCGACCCCGGGACGAGGTTGGCCAGCCGCCGACATGTCCGACGTCTATAGGGTCGTCCCCACGACCCCGGGGCTAGATTGCCCCGGCACCGTCATGTCCGACGACCATAGGGTCGTCTCCACGACCCCGGGACTAGGTTGGCCCGCCGCCGACATGTCCGACGTCTATAGGGTCGTTCCCACGACCCCGGGACTAGATTGGCCCGCCGCCGACTTTTCCGACGACTATAGGGTCGTCCCCACGACACCGGTAGTAGGTTGGCCCGCCGCCGACTTGTCCGACGACTATAGGGTCGTCCCCTCGACCCCGGGACTAGGTTGGCCAGCCGCCGACATGTCCGACGACAATACGGTCGTCCCCACGACCACGGGACTAGGTTGGCCCGCCGCCGACTTGTCCGACGACTATAGGGTCGTCCCTACCACCCCGGGACTAGGTTGGCCAGCCGCCGACATGTCCGACGTCTATAGGGTCGTCCCCACGACCCCGGGGCTAGATTGCCCCGGCACCGTCATGTCCGACGACTATAGGGTCGTCTCCACGACCCCGGGACTAGGTTAGCCCGCCGCCGACTTGTCCGACGACTATAGGGTCGTCCCCACGACCCCGGGACTAGGTCGGTCCGCCGCCGACTTTTCCGACGACTATAGGGTCGTCCCCACGACCCGGGCCAAAGTTGGCCCGCCGCCAACTTGTCCGACGACTATAGGGTCCTCCCCAAGACCACGGGCCAAAGTTGCCCTGCCGCCGACATGTCCGACGACTATAGGGTCGTCCCCACGACCACGGGACTAGGTTGGCCCGCCGCCGACTTGTCCGACGACTATAGGGTCGTCCCTACCACCCCGGGACTAGGTTGGCCAGCCGCCGACATGTCCGACGACAATACGGTCGTCCCCACGACCACGGGACTAGGTTGGCCCGCCGCCGACTTGTCCGACGACTATAGGGTCGTCCCTACCACCCCGGGACTAGGTTGGCCAGCCGCCGACATGTCCGACGTCTATAGGGTCGTCCCCACGACCCCGGGGCTAGATTGCCCCGGCACCGTCATGTCCGACGACTATAGGGTCGTCTCCACGACCCCGGAACTAGGTTGGCCCGCCGCCGACTTGTCCGACGACTATAGGGTCATCCCCACGACCCCGGGACTGGGGTCGGTCCGCCGCCGACTTGTCCGCCGACTATAGGGTCGTCCCACCGACCCCGGGACGAGGTTGGCCAGCCGCCGACATGTCCGACGTCTATAGGGTCGTCCCCACGACCCCGGGGCTAGATTGCCCCGGCACCGTCATGTCCGACGACTATAGGGCCGTCTCCACGACCCCGGGACTAGGTTGGCCCTCCGCCGAATTGTCCGACGACTATAGGGTCGTCCCCACGACTACTGGCCAAAGTTGCCCAGCCGCCGACATGTCCGACGACTATAGGGTCGTCCCCACGACCCCGGGACTAGGTTGGCCCGCCGCCGACATGTCCGACGTCTATAGGGTCGTCCCCACGACCCCGGGACTAGGCTGGCCAGTCACCGACATGTCCGACGACTATAGGGTCGTCCCCACGACCACGGGCCAAAGTTGCCCTGCCGCCGACATGTCCGACGACGATAGGGTCGTCCCCACCACCCTGGGTCTAGGTTGGCCTGCCGCCGACATGTCCGACGACTATAGGGTCGTCCCCACGACCACGGGCCAAAGTTGCCCTGCCGCCGACATGTCCGACGACTATAGGGTCGTCCCCACGACCACTGGCCAAAGTTGCCCAGCCGCCGACATGTCCGACGACTATAGGGTCGTCCCCACGACCCCGGGACTAGGTTGGCCCGCCGCCGACATGTCCGACGTCTATAGGGTCGTTCCCACGACCCCGGGACTAGATTGGCCCGCCGCCGACTTTTCCGACGACTATAGGGTCGTCCCCACGACCCCGGGACTAGGTTGGCCCCCCGCCGACATGTCCGACGTCTATAGGGTCGTTCCCACGACCCCGGGACTAGATTGGCCCGCCGCCGACTTTTCCGACGACTATAGGGTCGTCCCCACGACCCCGGTAGTAGGTTGGCCCGCCGCCGACTTGTCCGACGACTATAGGGTCGTCCCCACGACCACGGGACTAGATTGGCCCGCCACCGTCATGTCCGACGACTATAGGGCCGTCTCCACGACCCCGGGACTAGGTTGGCCCGCCGCCAACTTGTCCGACGACTATAGGGTCGTCCCCACGACCCCGGGACTAGGTTGGCCTGCCGCCGACCTGTCCGACGACTATAGTGTCGTCCCCACGAACCCGGGACTAGGTTGGCCAGTTATTGACATGTCCGAAGACTATAGGGTCGTCCCCACGACCACTGGGCCAAAGTTGCCCTGCCGCCGACATGTCCGACGACTATAGGGTCGTCCCCACGACCACTGGCCAAAGTTGCCCAGCCGCCGACATGTCCGACGACTATAGGGTCGTCCCCAAGAACCCGGGAGTAGGTTGGCCCGCCGCCAACTTGTCCGACGACTATAGGGTCGTCCCCTCGACCCCGGGACTAGGTTGGCCAGCCGCCGACATGTCCGACGACAATACGGTCGTCCCCACGACCACGGGACTAGGTTGGCCCGCCGCCGACTTGTCCGACGACTATAGGGTCGTCCCTACCACCCCGGGACTAGGTAGGCCAGCCGCCGACATGTCCGACGTCTATAGGGCCGTCCCCACGACCCCGGGGCTACATTGCCCCGGCACCGTCATGTCCGACGACTATAGGGTCGTCTCCACGACCCCGGGACTAGGTTGGCCCGCCGCCGACTTGTCCGACGACTATAGGGTCGTCCCCACGACCCCGGGACTAGTTCGGTCCGCCGCCGACATGTCCGACGACTATACGTTCCGCCGCCGACATGTCCGACGACTATACGGTCGTCGCCACGATCACGGGACTAGGTTGGCCCGCCGCCGACTTGTCCGACGACTATAGGGTCGTCCCCACGATCCCGGAACTAGGTTGGCCCGCCGCCGACATGTCCGACGACTATAGGGTCGTCCCCACGACCCGGGCCAAAGTTGGCCAGCCGCCGACATGTCCGACGACTATAGGGTCGTCCCCACGACCCCGGGACTAGGTTGGCCCGCCGCCGACATGTCCGACGTCTATAGGGTCGTTCCCACAACCCCGGGACTAGATTGGCCCGCCGCCGACTTTTCCGACGACTATAGGGTCGTCCCCACGACCCCGGGACTAGGTTGGCCCGCCGCCGACATGTCCGACGTCTATAGGGTCGTTCCCACGACCCCGGGACTAGATTGGCCCGCCGCCGACTTTTCCGACGACTATAGGGTCGTCCCCACGACCCCGGTAGTAGGTTGGCCCGCCGCCGACTTGTCCGACGACTATAGGGTCGTCCCCTCGACCCCGGGACTAGGTTGGCCAGCCGCCGACATGTCCGACGACAATACGGTCGTCCCCACGACCACGGGACTAGGTTGGCCCGCCGCCGACTTGTCCGACGACTATAGGGTCGTCCCTACCACCCCGGGACTAGGTTGGCCAGCCGCCGACATGTCCGACGTCTATAGGGTCGTCCCCACGACCCCGGGGCTAGATTGCCCCGGCACCGTCATGTCCGACGACTATAGGTTCGTCCCTACGACCCTGGGCATACGTTGGCCTGCCGCCGACATGTCCGACGACTATAGGGTCGTCCCCACGACCACTGGCCAAAGTTGCCCAGCCGCCGACATGTCCGACGACTATAGGGTCGTCCCCACGACCCCGGGACTAGGTTGGCCCGCCGCCGACATGTCCGACGTCTATAGGGTCGTCCCCACGACCCCGGGGCTAGATTGCCCCGGCACCGTCATGTCCGACGACTATAGGGCCGTCTCCACGACCCCGGGACTAGGTTGGCCCTCCGCCGAATTGTCCGACGACTATAGGGTCGTCCCCACGACTACTGGCCAAAGTTGCCCAGCCGCCGACATGTCCGACGACTATAGGGTCGTCCCCACGACCCCGGGACTAGGTTGGCCCGCCGCCGACATGTCCGACGTCTATAGGGTCGTCCCCACGACCCCGGGACTAGGCTGGCCAGTCACCGACATGTCCGACGACTATAGGGTCGTCCCCACGACCACGGGCCAAAGTTGCCCTGCCGCCGACATGTCTGACGACTATAGGGTCGTCCCCACGACCCCGGGACTACGTTGGCCCGCCGCCGACATGTCCGACGACTATTGGTTCGTTCCAACGACCCTGGGCATACGTTGGCCTGCCGCCGACATGTGCGACGACTATAGGGTCGTCCCCACGAACCCGGGACTAGGTTGGCCAGTCACCGACATGTCCGACGAATATAGGGTCGTCCCCACGACCACGAGACTAGGTTGGCCAGCCGCCGACATGTCCGACGACGATAGGGTCGTCCCCACCACCCCGGGTCTAGGTTGGCCTGCCGCCGACATGTCCGACGACTATAGGGTCGTCCCCACGACCACGGGCCAAAGTTGCCCTGCCGCCGACATGTCCGACGACTATAGGGTCGTCCCCACGACCACTGGCCAAAATTTGCCCAGCCGCCGACATGTCCGACGACTATAGGGTCGTCCCCACGAACCAGGGACTAGCTTGGCCCGCCGCCGACTTGTCCGACGACTATAGGGTCGTCCCCACGACCCCGGGACTAGGTCGGCCCGCCGCCGACTTGTCCGACGACTATAGGGTCGTCCCTACCACCCCGGGACTAGGTTGGCCAGCCGCCGACATGTCCGACGACAATACGGTCGTCCCCACGACCACGGGACTAGGTTGGCCCGCCGCCGACTTGTCCGACGACTATAGGGTCGTCCCTACCACCCCGGGACTAGGTTGGCCAGCCGCCGACATGTCCGACGTCTATAGGGTCGTCCCCACGACCCCGGGGCTAGATTGCCCCGGCACCGTCATGTCCGACGACTATAGGGTCGTCTCCACGACCCCGGGACTAGGTTGGCCCGCCGCCGACTTGTCCGACGACTATAGGGTCGTCCCCACGACCCCGGGACTAGGTCGGTCCGCCGCCGACATGTCCGACGACTATACGGTCGTCGCCACGACCACGGGACTAGGTTGGCCCGCCGCCGACTTGTCCGACGACTATAGGGTCGTCCCCACGATCCCGGGACTAGGTTGGCCCGCCGCCGACATGTCCGACGACTATAGGGTCGTCCCCACGACCCGGGCCAAAGTTGGCCAGCCGCCGACATGTCCGACGACTATAGGGTCGTCCCCACGACCCCGGGACTAGGTTGGCCCGCCGCCGACATGTCCGACGTCTATAGGGTCGTTCCTACGACCCCGGGACTAGATTGGCCCGCCGCCGACTTTTCCGACGACTATAGGGTCGTCCCCACGACCCCGGGAGTAGGTTGGCCCGCCGCCGACTTGTCCGACGACTATAGGGTCGTCCCCTCGACCCCGGGACTAGGTTGGCCAGCCGCCGACATGTCCGACGACAATACGGTCGTCCCCACGACCACGGGACTAGGTTGGCCCGCCGCCGACTTGTCCGACAACTATAGGGTCGTCCCTACCACCCCGGGACTAGGTTGGCCAGCCGCCGACATGTCCGACGTCTATAGGGTCGTCCCCACGACCCCGGGGCTAGATTGCCCCGGCACCGTCATGTCCGACGACTATAGGGTCGTCTCCACGACCCCGGGACTAGGTTGGCCCGCCGCCGACTTGTCCGACGACTATAGGGTCGTTCCCACGACCCCGGGACTAGGTCGGTCCGCCGCCGACTTGTCCGACGACTATAGGGTCGTCCCACCGACCCCGGGACTAGGTTGGCCCGCCGCCGACATGTCCGACGACTATAGGGTCGTCCCCACGCCCCGGGCCAAAGTTGGCCAGCCGCCGACATGTCCGACGACTATAGGGTCGTCCCCACGACCCCGGGACTAGATTGGCCCGCCACCGTCATGTCCGACGACTATAGGGCCGTCTCCACGACCCCGGGACTAGGTTGGCGCGCCGCCGACTTGTCCGACGACTATAGGGTCGTCCCCACGACCACTGGCCAAAGTTGCCCAGCCGCCGACATGTCCGACGACTATAGGGTCGTCCCCACGACCCCGGGACTAGGTTGGCCCGCCGCCGACTTGTCCGACGACTATAGGGTCCTCCCCACGACCCCGGGACTAGGTCGGCCCGCCGCCGACTTGTCCGACGACTATAGGGTCGTCCCCACGACCCGGGCCAAAGTTGGCCAGCCGCCGACATGTCCGACGACTATAGGGTCGTCCCCACGACTACTGGCCAAAGTTGCCCAGCCGCCGACATGTCCGACGACTATAGGGTCGTCCCCACGACCCCGGGACTAGGTTGGCCCGCCACCGTCATGTCCGACGACTATACGGTCGTCCCCACGACCCCGGGACTAGGTTGGCCCGCCGCCGACGTGTCCTACGACTATGGGGTCGTCCCCACGACCACGAGACTGAGTTGGCCAGCCGCCGACATTTCCGACGACTATAGGGTCGTCCCCACCACCCCGGGTCTAGGTTGGCCAGCCGCCGACAGGTCCGACGACTATAGGGTCGTCCCCACGACCATGGGCCAAAGTTGCCCTGCCACCGACATGTCCGACGACTATAGGGTCGTCCCCACGACCACTGGCCAAAGTTGCCCATCCGCCGACATGTCCGACGACTATAGGGTCGTCCCCACGACCCCGGGACTAGGTTGGCCCGCCGCCGACATGTCCGACGTCTATAGGGTCGTCCCCACGACCCCGGGACTAGGTTGGCCCGCCGCCGACATGTCCGAAGTCTATAGGGTCGTTCCCACGACCACGGGACTAGGTTGGCCCGCCGCTGACTTGTCCGACGACTATAGGGTCGTCCCCACGACCCCGGGACTAGATTGACCCGCCGCCGACTTTTCCGACGACTATAGGGTCGTCCCCACGACCCCGGGAGTAGGTTGGCCCGCCGCCGACTTGTCCGACGACTATAGGGTCGTCCCCTCGACCCCGGGACTAGGTTGGCCAGCCGCCGACATGTCCGACGAAAATACGGTCGTCCCCACGACCACGGGACTAGGTTGGCCCGCCGCCGACTTGTCCGACGACTATAGGGTCGTCCCTACCACCCCGGGACTAGGTTGGCCAGCCACCGACATGTCCGACGTCTATAGGGTCGTCCCCACGACCCCGGGGCTAGATTGCCCCGGCACCGTCATGTCCAACGACTATAGGGTCGTCTCCACGACCCCGGAACTAGGTTGGCCCGCCGCCGACTTGTCCGACGACTATAGGGTCGTCCCCACGAACCCGGGACTAGGTTGGCCAGTCACCGACATGTCCGACGACTACAAGGTCGTCCCCACGACCACTGGCCAAAGTTGCCAAGCCGCCGACATGTCCGACGTCTATAGGGTCGTCCCCACGACCCCGGGACTAGGCTGGCCAGTCACCGACATGTCCGACGACTATAGGGTCGTCCCCACGACCCCGGGTCTAGGTTGGCCCGCCGCCGACATGTCCGACGACTATAGGGTCGTCCCCACGAACCCGGGACTAGGTTGGCCAGTCACCGACATGTCCGACGACTACAAGGTCATCCCCACGACCACGGGCCAATGTTGCCCTGCCGCCGACATGCCCGACGACTATAGGGTCGTCCCCACGACCCCGGGACTAGGTTGGCCCGCCGCCAACTTGTCCGACGACTATAGGGTCGTCCCCACGACCCCGGGACTAGGATGGCCTGCCGCCGACATGTCCGACGACTATAGCGTCGTCCCCACGAACCCGGGAATATGTTGGCCAGTCACCGACATGTCCGACGACTATAGGGTCGTCCCCAAGACCACGGGCCAAAGTTGCCCTGCCGCCAACATGTCCGACGACTATAGGGTCGTCCCCACGACCACGGGACTAGGTTGGCCCGCCGCCAACTTGTCCGACGACTATAGGGTCGTCCCCACGACCCCGGGTCTAGGTGGCCCGCCGCCGACATGTCCGACGTCTATAGGGTCGTCCCCACGACCCCGGGGCTAGATTGGCCCGCCACCCTCATGTCCGACGACTATAGGGTCGTCCCCACGAACCCGGGTCTAGGTTGGCCCGCCGCCGACATGTCCGACGACTATAGGGTCGTCCCCACGAACCCGGGACTAGGTTGGCCAGTCACCGACATGTCCGACGACTACAAGGTCGTCCCCACGACCACTGGCCAAAGTTGCCAAGCCGCCGACATGTCCGACGTCTATAGGGTCGTCCCCACGACCCCGGGACTAGGCTGGCCAGTCACCGACATGTCCGACGACTATAGGGTCGTCCCCACGACCCCGGGTCTAGGTTGGCCCGCCGCCGACATGTCCGACGACTATAGGGTCGTCCCCACGAACCCGGGACTAGGTTGGCCAGTCACCGACATGTCCGACGACTACAAGGTCGTCCCCACGACCACTGGCCAAAGTTGCCAAGCCGCCGACATGTCCGACGACTATAGGGTCGTCCCCACGAACCCGGGACTAGGTTGGCCAGTCACCGACATGTCCGACGACTACAAGGTCATCCCCACGACCACGGGCCAATGTTGCCCTGCCGCCGACATGCCCGACGACTATAGGGTCGTCCCCACGACCCCGGGACTAGGTTGGCCCGCCGCCAACTTGTCCGACGACTATAGGGTCGTCCCCACGACCCCGGGACTAGGATGGCCTGCCGCCGACATGTCCGACGACTATAGCGTCGTCCCCACGAACCCGGGAATATGTTGGCCAGTCACCGACATGTCCGACGACTATAGGGTCGTCCCCAAGACCACGGGCCAAAGTTGCCCTGCCGCCAACATGTCCGACGACTATAGGGTCGTCCCCACGACCACGGGACTAGGTTGGCCCGCCGCCAACTTGTCCGACGACTATAGGGTCGTCCCCACGACCCCGGGTCTAGGTGGCCCGCCGCCGACATGTCCGACGTCTATAGGGTCGTCCCCACGACCCCGGGGCTAGATTGGCCCGCCACCCTCATGTCCGACGACTATAGGGTCGTCCCCACGAACCCGGGACTAGGTTGGCCAGTCACCGACATGTCCGACGACTATAAGGTCGTCCCCACGACCACGGGCCAATGTTGCCCTGCCGCCGACATGTCCGACGACTATAGGGTCGTCCCCACGACCCCGGGTCTAGGTTGGCCCGCCGCCGACTTTTCCGACGACTATAGGGTCGTCCCCTCGACCCCGGGAGTAGGTTGGCCCGCCGCCGACTTGTCCGACGACTATAGGGTCGTCCCCACGACCCCGGGACTAGGTTGGCCAGTCACCGACATGTCCGACGACTATAGGGTCGTCCCCACGACCACGGGCCAAAGTTGCCCTGCCGCCGACATGTCCGACGACTATAGGGTCGTCCCCACGACCCCGGGAGTAGGTTGGACCGCCGCCGACATGTCCGACGATTATACGGTCGTCCCCACGACCACGGGATTAGGTTGGCCCGCCGCCGACTTGTCCGACGACTATAGGGTCGTCCCTACCACCCCGGGACTAGGTTGGCCAGCCGCCGACATGTCCGACGTCTATAGGGTCGTCCCCACGACCCCGGGGCTAGATTGCCCCGGCACCGTCATGTCCGACGACTATAGGGTCGTCCCCACGACCCCGGGACTAGGCTGGCCCGCCGCCGACTTGTCCGACGACTATAGGGTCGTCCCCAAGACCCCGGGACTAGGTTGGCCAGCCGCCGACATGTCCGACGACTATGCGGTCGTCCCCACGACCACGGGACTAGGTTGGCCCGCCGCCGACTTGTCCGACGACTATAGGGTCGTCCCCACGACCCCGGGACTAGGTCGGCCCGCCGCCGACTTGTCCGACGACTATAGTGTCGTCCCCACGACCACGGGCCAAAGTGGCCCTGCCGCCGACATGTCCGACGACTATAGGGTCGTCCCCAAGATCCCGGGACTAGGTTGGCCCGCCGCCGACGTGTCCGACGACTATAGGGTCGTACCCACGCCACGGGACAAAGTTGGCCAGCCGCCGACATGTCCGACGACTATAGGGTCGTCCCCACGACCCCGGGGCTAGATTGCCCCGGCACCGTCATGTCCGACGACTATAGGGTCGTCCCCACGACCCCGGGACTAGTGGGGCCCGCCGCCGACTTGTCCGACGACTATAGGGTCGTCCCCACGATCACGGGACAAAGTTGCCCTGCCGTCGACATGTCCGACGACTATAGGGTCGTCCCCACGACCCCGGGACTAGGTTGGCCAGCCGCCGACATGTCCGACGACTATACGGTCGTCCCCACGACCACGGGACTAGGTTGGCCCGCCGCCGACTTGTCCGACGACTATAGGGTCGTCCCCACGACCCCGGGACTAGGTCGGCCCGCCGCCGACTTGTCCGACGACTATAGGGTCGTCCCCACGACCCGGGCCAAAGTTGGCCAGCCGCCGACATGTCCGACGACTATAGGGTCGTCCCCACGACCCCGGGACTAGGTTGGCCCGCCGCCGACATGTCCGACGACTATAGGGTCGTCCCCACGCCACGGGCCAAAGTTGGCCAGCCGCCGACATGTCCGACGACTATAGGGTCGTCCCCACGACCCCGGGGCTAGATTGCCCCGGCACCGTCATGTCCGACGACTATAGGGTCGTCCCCACGACCCCGGGACTAGGTTGGCCCGCCGCCGACTTGTCCGACGACTATAGGGTCGTCCCTACCACCCCGGGACTAGGTTGGCCAGCCGCCGACATGTCCGACGTCTATAGGGTCGTCCCCACGACCCCGGGGCTAG
Source organism: Andrena fulva (assembly GCA_946251845.1). Lineage (NCBI taxonomy): Eukaryota > Metazoa > Arthropoda > Insecta > Hymenoptera > Andrenidae > Andrena > Andrena fulva. Next base: position 1,300,480 of record CAMITZ010000136.1, on the reverse strand, counting down.
ATTGCCCCGGCACCGTCATGTCCGACGACTATAGGGTCGTCTCCACGACCCCGGAACTAGGTTGGCCCGCCGCCGACTTGTCCGACGACTATAGGGTCGTCCCCACGACCCCGGGACTGGGGTCGGTCCGCCGCCGACTTGTCCGCCGACTATAGGGTCGTCCCACCGACCCCGGGACGAGATTGGCCAGCCGCCGACATGTCCGACGTCTATAGGGTCGTCCCCACGACCCCGGGGCTAGATTGCCCCGGCACCGTCATGTCCGACGACCATAGGGTCGTCTCCACGACCCCGGGACTAGGTTGGCCCGCCGCCGACATGTCCGACGTCTATAGGGTCGTTCCCACGACCCCGGGACTAGATTGGCCCGCCGCCGACTTTTCCGACGACTATAGGGTCGTCCCCACGACACCGGTAGTAGGTTGGCCCGCCGCCGACTTGTCCGACGACTATAGGGTCGTCCCCTCGACCCCGGGACTAGGTTGGCCAGCCGCCGACATGTCCGACGACAATACGGTCGTCCCCACGACCACGGGACTAGGTTGGCCCGCCGCCGACTTGTCCGACGACTATAGGGTCGTCCCTACCACCCCGGGACTAGGTTGGCCAGCCGCCGACATGTCCGACGTCTATAGGGTCGTCCCCACGACCCCGGGGCTAGATTGCCCCGGCACCGTCATGTCCGACGACTATAGGGTCGTCTCCACGACCCCGGGACTAGGTTAGCCCGCCGCCGACTTGTCCGACGACTATAGGGTCGTCCCCACGACCCCGGGACTAGGTCGGTCCGCCGCCGACTTTTCCGACGACTATAGGGTCGTCCCCACGACCCGGGCCAAAGTTGGCCCGCCGCCAACTTGTCCGACGACTATAGGGTCCTCCCCAAGACCGCGGGCCAAAGTTGCCCTGCCGCCGACATGTCCGACGACTATAGGGTCGTCCCCACGACCACGGGACTAGGTTGGCCCGCCGCCGACTTGTCCGACGACTATAGGGTCGTCCCTACCACCCCGGGACTAGGTTGGCCAGCCGCCGACATGTCCGACGACAATACGGTCGTCCCCACGACCACGGGACTAGGTTGGCCCGCCGCCGACTTGTCCGACGACTATAGGGTCGTCCCTACCACCCCGGGACTAGGTTGGCCAGCCGCCGACATGTCCGACGTCTATAGGGTCGTCCCCACGACCCCGGGGCTAGATTGCCCCGGCACCGTCATGTCCGACGACTATAGGGTCGTCTCCACGACCCCGGAACTAGGTTGGCCCGCCGCCGACTTGTCCGACGACTATAGGGTCATCCCCACGACCCCGGGACTGGGGTCGGTCCGCCGCCGACTTGTCCGCCGACTATAGGGTCGTCCCACCGACCCCGGGACGAGGTTGGCCAGCCGCCGACATGTCCGACGTCTATAGGGTCGTCCCCACGACCCCGGGGCTAGATTGCCCCGGCACCGTCATGTCCGACGACTATAGGGCCGTCTCCACGACCCCGGGACTAGGTTGGCCCTCCGCCGAATTGTCCGACGACTATAGGGTCGTCCCCACGACTACTGGCCAAAGTTGCCCAGCCGCCGACATGTCCGACGACTATAGGGTCGTCCCCACGACCCCGGGACTAGGTTGGCCCGCCGCCGACATGTCCGACGTCTATAGGGTCGTCCCCACGACCCCGGGACTAGGCTGGCCAGTCACCGACATGTCCGACGACTATAGGGTCGTCCCCACGACCACGGGCCAAAGTTGCCCTGCCGCCGACATGTCCGACGACGATAGGGTCGTCCCCACCACCCTGGGTCTAGGTTGGCCTGCCGCCGACATGTCCGACGACTATAGGGTCGTCCCCACGACCACGGGCCAAAGTTGCCCTGCCGCCGACATGTCCGACGACTATAGGGTCGTCCCCACGACCACTGGCCAAAGTTGCCCAGCCGCCGACATGTCCGACGACTATAGGGTCGTCCCCACGACCCCGGGACTAGGTTGGCCCGCCGCCGACATGTCCGACGTCTATAGGGTCGTTCCCACGACCCCGGGACTAGATTGGCCCGCCGCCGACTTTTCCGACGACTATAGGGTCGTCCCCACGACCCCGGGACTAGGTTGGCCCCCCGCCGACATGTCCGACGTCTATAGGGTCGTTCCCACGACCCCGGGACTAGATTGGCCCGCCGCCGACTTTTCCGACGACTATAGGGTCGTCCCCACGACCCCGGTAGTAGGTTGGCCCGCCGCCGACTTGTCCGACGACTATAGGGTCGTCCCCACGACCACGGGACTAGATTGGCCCGCCACCGTCATGTCCGACGACTATAGGGCCGTCTCCACGACCCCGGGACTAGGTTGGCCCGCCGCCAACTTGTCCGACGACTATAGGGTCGTCCCCACGACCCCGGGACTAGGTTGGCCTGCCGCCGACCTGTCCGACGACTATAGTGTCGTCCCCACGAACCCGGGACTAGGTTGGCCAGTTATTGACATGTCCGAAGACTATAGGGTCGTCCCCACGACCACTGGGCCAAAGTTGCCCTGCCGCCGACATGTCCGACGACTATAGGGTCGTCCCCACGACCACTGGCCAAAGTTGCCCAGCCGCCGACATGTCCGACGACTATAGGGTCGTCCCCAAGAACCCGGGAGTAGGTTGGCCCGCCGCCAACTTGTCCGAAGACTATAGGGTCGTCCCCTCGACCCCGGGACTAGGTTGGCCAGCCGCCGACATGTCCGACGACAATACGGTCGTCCCCACGACCACGGGACTAGGTTGGCCCGCCGCCGACTTGTCCGACGACTATAGGGTCGTCCCTACCACCCCGGGACTAGGTAGGCCAGCCGCCGACATGTCCGACGTCTATAGGGCCGTCCCCACGACCCCGGGGCTACATTGCCCCGGCACCGTCATGTCCGACGACTATAGGGTCGTCTCCACGACCCCGGGACTAGGTTGGCCCGCCGCCGACTTGTCCGACGACTATAGGGTCGTCCCCACGACCCCGGGACTAGTTCGGTCCGCCGCCGACATGTCCGACGACTATACGGTCCGCCGCCGACATGTCCGACGACTATACGGTCGTCGCCACGATCACGGGACTAGGTTGGCCCGCCGCCGACTTGTCCGACGACTATAGGGTCGTCCCCACGATCCCGGAACTAGGTTGGCCCGCCGCCGACATGTCCGACGACTATAGGGTCGTCCCCACGACCCGGGCCAAAGTTGGCCAGCCGCCGACATGTCCGACGACTATAGGGTCGTCCCCACGACCCCGGGACTAGGTTGGCCCGCCGCCGACATGTCCGACGTCTATAGGGTCGTTCCCACAACCCCGGGACTAGATTGGCCCGCCGCCGACTTTTCCGACGACTATAGGGTCGTCCCCACGACCCCGGGACTAGGTTGGCCCGCCGCCGACATGTCCGACGTCTATAGGGTCGTTCCCACGACCCCGGGACTAGATTGGCCCGCCGCCGACTTTTCCGACGACTATAGGGTCGTCCCCACGACCCCGGTAGTAGGTTGGCCCGCCGCCGACTTGTCCGACGACTATAGGGTCGTCCCCTCGACCCCGGGACTAGGTTGGCCAGCCGCCGACATGTCCGACGACAATACGGTCGTCCCCACGACCACGGGACTAGGTTGGCCCGCCGCCGACTTGTCCGACGACTATAGGGTCGTCCCTACCACCCCGGGACTAGGTTGGCCAGCCGCCGACATGTCCGACGTCTATAGGGTCGTCCCCACGACCCCGGGGCTAGATTGCCCCGGCACCGTCATGTCCGACGACTATAGGTTCGTCCCTACGACCCTGGGCATACGTTGGCCTGCCGCCGACATGTCCGACGACTATAGGGTCGTCCCCACGACCACTGGCCAAAGTTGCCCAGCCGCCGACATGTCCGACGACTATAGGGTCGTCCCCACGACCCCGGGACTAGGTTGGCCCGCCGCCGACATGTCCGACGTCTATAGGGTCGTCCCAACGACCCCGGGGCTAGATTGCCCCGGCACCGTCATGTCCGACGACTATAGGGCCGTCTCCACGACCCCGGGACTAGGTTGGCCCTCCGCCGAATTGTCCGACGACTATAGGGTCGTCCCCACGACTACTGGCCAAAGTTGCCCAGCCGCCGACATGTCCGACGACTATAGGGTCGTCCCCACGACCCCGGGACTAGGTTGGCCCGCCGCCGACATGTCCGACGTCTATAGGGTCGTCCCCACGACCCCGGGACTAGGCTGGCCAGTCACCGACATGTCCGACGACTATAGGGTCGTCCCCACGACCACGGGCCAAAGTTGCCCTGCCGCCGACATGTCTGACGACTATAGGGTCGTCCCCACGACCCCGGGACTACGTTGGCCCGCCGCCGACATGTCCGACGACTATTGGTTCGTTCCAACGACCCTGGGCATACGTTGGCCTGCCGCCGACATGTGCGACGACTATAGGGTCGTCCCCACGAACCCGGGACTAGGTTGGCCAGTCACCGACATGTCCGACGAATATAGGGTCGTCCCCACGACCACGAGACTAGGTTGGCCAGCCGCCGACATGTCCGACGACGATAGGGTCGTCCCCACCACCCCGGGTCTAGGTTGGCCTGCCGCCGACATGTCCGACGACTATAGGGTCGTCCCCACGACCACGGGCCAAAGTTGCCCTGCCGCCGACATGTCCGACGACTATAGGGTCGTCCCCACGACCACTGGCCAAAATTTGCCCAGCCGCCGACATGTCCGACGACTATAGGGTCGTCCCCACGAACCAGGGACTAGCTTGGCCCGCCGCCGACTTGTCCGACGACTATAGGGTCGTCCCCACGACCCCGGGACTAGGTCGGCCCGCCGCCGACTTGTCCGACGACTATAGGGTCGTCCCTACCACCCCGGGACTAGGTTGGCCAGCCGCCGACATGTCCGACGACAATACGGTCGTCCCCACGACCACGGGACTAGGTTGGCCCGCCGCCGACTTGTCCGACGACTATAGGGTCGTCCCTACCACCCCGGGACTAGGTTGGCCAGCCGCCGACATGTCCGACGTCTATAGGGTCGTCCCCACGACCCCGGGGCTAGATTGCCCCGGCACCGTCATGTCCGACGACTATAGGGTCGTCTCCACGACCCCGGGACTAGGTTGGCCCGCCGCCGACTTGTCCGACGACTATAGGGTCGTCCCCACGACCCCGGGACTAGGTCGGTCCGCCGCCGACATGTCCGACGACTATACGGTCGTCGCCACGACCACGGGACTAGGTTGGCCCGCCGCCGACTTGTCCGACGACTATAGGGTCGTCCCCACGATCCCGGGACTAGGTTGGCCCGCCGCCGACATGTCCGACGACTATAGGGTCGTCCCCACGACCCGGGCCAAAGTTGGCCAGCCGCCGACATGTCCGACGACTATAGGGTCGTCCCCACGACCCCGGGACTAGGTTGGCCCGCCGCCGACATGTCCGACGTCTATAGGGTCGTTCCTACGACCCCGGGACTAGATTGGCCCGCCGCCGACTTTTCCGACGACTATAGGGTCGTCCCCACGACCCCGGGAGTAGGTTGGCCCGCCGCCGACTTGTCCGACGACTATAGGGTCGTCCCCTCGACCCCGGGACTAGGTTGGCCAGCCGCCGACATGTCCGACGACAATACGGTCGTCCCCACGACCACGGGACTAGGTTGGCCCGCCGCCGACTTGTCCGACAACTATAGGGTCGTCCCTACCACCCCGGGACTAGGTTGGCCAGCCGCCGACATGTCCGACGTCTATAGGGTCGTCCCCACGACCCCGGGGCTAGATTGCCCCGGCACCGTCATGTCCGACGACTATAGGGTCGTCTCCACGACCCCGGGACTAGGTTGGCCCGCCGCCGACTTGTCCGACGACTATAGGGTCGTTCCCACGACCCCGGGACTAGGTCGGTCCGCCGCCGACTTGTCCGACGACTATAGGGTCGTCCCACCGACCCCGGGACTAGGTTGGCCCGCCGCCGACATGTCCGACGACTATAGGGTCGTCCCCACGCCCCGGGCCAAAGTTGGCCAGCCGCCGACATGTCCGACGACTATAGGGTCGTCCCCACGACCCCGGGACTAGATTGGCCCGCCACCGTCATGTCCGACGACTATAGGGCCGTCTCCACGACCCCGGGACTAGGTTGGCGCGCCGCCGACTTGTCCGACGACTATAGGGTCGTCCCCACGACCACTGGCCAAAGTTGCCCAGCCGCCGACATGTCCGACGACTATAGGGTCGTCCCCACGACCCCGGGACTAGGTTGGCCCGCCGCCGACTTGTCCGACGACTATAGGGTCCTCCCCACGACCCCGGGACTAGGTCGGCCCGCCGCCGACTTGTCCGACGACTATAGGGTCGTCCCCACGACCCGGGCCAAAGTTGGCCAGCCGCCGACATGTCCGACGACTATAGGGTCGTCCCCACGACTACTGGCCAAAGTTGCCCAGCCGCCGACATGTCCGACGACTATAGGGTCGTCCCCACGACCCCGGGACTAGGTTGGCCCGCCACCGTCATGTCCGACGACTATACGGTCGTCCCCACGACCCCGGGACTAGGTTGGCCCGCCGCCGACGTGTCCTACGACTATGGGGTCGTCCCCACGACCACGAGACTGAGTTGGCCAGCCGCCGACATTTCCGACGACTATAGGGTCGTCCCCACCACCCCGGGTCTAGGTTGGCCAGCCGCCGACAGGTCCGACGACTATAGGGTCGTCCCCACGACCATGGGCCAAAGTTGCCCTGCCACCGACATGTCCGACGACTATAGGGTCGTCCCCACGACCACTGGCCAAAGTTGCCCATCCGCCGACATGTCCGACGACTATAGGGTCGTCCCCACGACCCCGGGACTAGGTTGGCCCGCCGCCGACATGTCCGACGTCTATAGGGTCGTCCCCACGACCCCGGGACTAGGTTGGCCCGCCGCCGACATGTCCGAAGTCTATAGGGTCGTTCCCACGACCACGGGACTAGGTTGGCCCGCCGCTGACTTGTCCGACGACTATAGGGTCGTCCCCACGACCCCGGGACTAGATTGACCCGCCGCCGACTTTTCCGACGACTATAGGGTCGTCCCCACGACCCCGGGAGTAGGTTGGCCCGCCGCCGACTTGTCCGACGACTATAGGGTCGTCCCCTCGACCCCGGGACTAGGTTGGCCAGCCGCCGACATGTCCGACGAAAATACGGTCGTCCCCACGACCACGGGACTAGGTTGGCCCGCCGCCGACTTGTCCGACGACTATAGGGTCGTCCCTACCACCCCGGGACTAGGTTGGCCAGCCACCGACATGTCCGACGTCTATAGGGTCGTCCCCACGACCCCGGGGCTAGATTGCCCCGGCACCGTCATGTCCAACGACTATAGGGTCGTCTCCACGACCCCGGAACTAGGTTGGCCCGCCGCCGACTTGTCCGACGACTATAGGGTCGTCCCCACGACCCCGGGACTGGGGTCGGTCCGCCACCGACTTGTCCGCCGACTATAGGGTCGTCACACCGACCCCGGGACTAGGTTGGCCCGCCGCCGACATGTCCGACGACTATAGGGTCGTCCCCACGCCCCGGGCCAAAGTTGGCCAGCCGCCGACATGTCCGACGACTATAGGGTCGTCCCCACGACCCCGGGACTAGATTGACCCGCCACCGTCATGTCCGACGACTATAGGGCCGTCTCCACGACACCGGGACTAGGTTGGCCCGCCGCCGACTTGTCCGACGACTATAGGGTCGTCCCCACGACCACTGGCCAAAGTTGCCCAGCCGCCGACATGTCCGACGACTATAGGGTCCTCCCCACGACCCCGGGACTAGGTCGGCCCGCCGCCGACTTGTCCGACGACTATAGGGTCGTCCCCACGACCCGGGCCAAAGTTGGCCAGCCGCCGACATGTCCGACGACTATAGGGTCGTCCCCACGACTACTGGCCAAAGTTGCCCAGCCGCCGAAATGTCCGACGACTATTGGTTCGTTCCAACGACCCTGGGCATACGTTGGCCTGCCGCCGACATGTGCGACGACTATAGGGTCGTCCCCACGAACCCGGGACTAGGTTGGCCAGTCACCGACATGTCCGACGACTATAGGTTCGTCCCTACGACCCTGGGCATACGTTGGCCTGCCGCCGACATGTCCGACGACTATAGGGTCGTCCCCACGACCACTGGCCAAAGTTGCCCAGCCGCCGACATGTCCGACGACTATAGGGTCGTCCCCACGACCCCGGGACTAGGTTGGCCCGCCGCCGACATGTCCGACGTCTATAGGGTCGTCCCCACGACCCCGGGGCTAGATTGCCCCGGCACCGTCATGTCCGACGACTATAGGGCCGTCTCCACGACTCCGGGACTAGGTTGGCCCTCCGCCGAATTGTCCGACGACTATAGGGTCGTCCCCACGACTACTGGCCAAAGTTGCCCAGCCGCCGACATGTCCGACGACTATAGGGTCGTCCCCACGACCCCGGGACTAGGTTGGCTCGCCGCCGACATGTCCGACGTCTATAGGGTCGTCCCCACGACCCCGGGACTAGGCTGGCCAGTCACCGACATGTCCGACGACTATAGGGTCGTCCCCACGACCACGGGCCAAAGTTGCCCTGCCGCCGACATGTCTGACGACTATAGGGTCGTCCCCACGACCCCGGGACTACGTTGGCCCGCCGCCGACATGTCCGACGACTATTGGTTCGTTCCAACGACCCTGGACATACGTTGGCCTGCCGCCGACATGTGCGACGACTATAGGGTCGTCCCCACGAACCCGGGACTAGGTTGGCCAGTCACCGACATGTCCGACGACTATAGGGTCGTCCCCACGACCCCGGGACTAGGTTGGCCTGTCACCGACATGTCCGACGACTATAGGGTCGTCCCCACGACCACGGGCCAAAGTTGCCCTGCCGCCGACATGTCCGACGACTATAGGGTCGTCCCCACGACCCCGGGTCTAGATTGGCCCGCCACCGTCATGTCCGACAACTATACGGTCGTCCCCACGACCCCGGGACTAGGTTGGCCCGCCGCCGACTTGTCCGACGACTATTGGGTCGTCCCCACGACCCCGGAGCTAGATTGGCCCGCCACATTCATGTCCGACGACTATAGGGTCGTCCCCACGACCCCGGGGCTAGATTGCCCCGGCACCGTCATGTCCTACGACTATAGGGTGGTCCCCACGACCCCGGGACTAGGTCGGCCCGCCGCCGACTTGTCCGACGAGTATAGGGTCGTCCCCACGACCCCGGGACTAGATTGGCCCGCCACCGTCATGTCCGACGACTATAGGGTCGTCCCCACGACCACTGGCCAAAATTTGCCCAGCCGCCGACATGTCCGACGACTATAGGGTCGTCCCCACGAACCAGGGACTAGGTTGGCCCGCCGCCGACTTGTCCGACGACTATAGGGTCGTCCCCACGACCCCGGGGCTAGATTGCCCCGGCACCGTCATGTCCTACGACTATAGGGTGGTCCCCACGACCCCGGGACTAGGTCGGCCCGCCGCCGACTTGTCCGACGAGTATAGGGTCGTCCCCACGACCCCGGGACTAGATTGGCCCGCCACCGTCATGTCCGACGACTATAGGGTCGTCCCCACGACCACTGGCCAAAATTTGCCCAGCCGCCGACATGTCCGACGACTATAGGGTCGTCCCCACGAACCAGGGACTAGGTTGGCCCGCCGCCGACTTGTCCGACGACTATAGGGTCGTCCTCACGACCCAGGGACTAGGTCGGCCCGCCGCCGACTTGTCCGACGACTATAGGGTCGTCCCTACCACCCCGGGACTAGGTTGGCCAGCCGCCGACATGTCCGACGACAATACGGTCGTCCCCACGACCACGGGACTAGGTTGGCCCGCCGCCGACTTGTCCGACGACTATAGGGTCGTCCCTACCACCCCGGGACTAGGTTGGCCAGCCGCCGACATGTCCGACGTCTATAGGGTCGTCCCCACGACCCCGGGGCTAGATTGCCCCGGCACCGTCATGTCCGACGACTATAGGGTCGTCTCCACGACCCCGGGACTAGGTTGGCCCGCCACCGACTTGTCCGACGACTATAGGGTCGTCCCCACGACCCCGGGACTAGATTGGCCCGCCACCGTCATGTCCGACGACTATAGGGCCGTCTCCACGACCCCGGGACTAGGTTGGCGCGCCGCCGACTTGTCCGACGACTATAGGGTCGTACCCACGACCACTGGCCAAAGTTGCCCAGCCGCCGACATGTCCGACGACTATAGGGTCGTCCCCACGACCCCGGGACTAGGTTGGCCCGCCGCCGACTTGTCCGACGACTATAGGGTCCTCCCCACGACCCCGGGACTAGGTCGGCCCGCCGCCGACTTGTCCGACGACTATAGGGTCGTCCCCACGACCCGGGCCAAAGTTGGCCAGCCGCCGACATGTCCGACGACTATAGGGTCGTCCCCACGACTACTGGCCAAAGTTGCCCAACCGCCGACATGTCCGACGACTATAGGGTCGTCCCCACGACCCCGGGACTAGGTTGGCCCGCCACCGTCATGTCCGACGACTATACGGTCGTCCCCACGACCCCGGGACTAGGTTGGCCCGCCGCCGACGTGTCCTACGACTATGGGGTCGTCCCCACGACCACGAGACTGAGTTGGCCAGCCGCCGACATTTCCGACGACTATAGGGTCGTCCCCACCACCCTGGGTCTAGGTTGGCCAGCCGCCGACATGTCCGACGACTATAGGGTCGTCCCCACGACCATGGGCCAAAGTTGCCCTGCCACCGACATGTCCGACGACTATAGGGTCGTCCCCACGACCACTGGCCAAAGTTGCCCATCCGCCGACATGTCCGACGACTATAGGGTCGTTCCCACGACCACGGGACTAGGTTGGCCCGCCGCTGACTTGTCCGACGACTATAGGGTCGTCCCCACGACCCCGGGACTAGATTGACCCGCCGCCGACTTTTCCGACGACTATAGGGTCGTCCCCACGACCCCGGGAGTAGGTTGGCCCGCCGCCGACTTGTCCGACGACTATAGGGTCGTCCCCTCGACCCCGGGACTAGGTTGGCCAGCCGCCGACATGTCCGACGAAAATACGGTCGTCCCCACGACCACGGGACTAGGTTGGCCCGCCGCCGACTTGTCCGACGACTATAGGGTCGTCCCTACCACCCCGGGACTAGGTTGGCCAGCCGCCGACATGTCCGACGTCTATAGGGTCGTCCCCACGACCCCGGGGCTAGATTGCCCCGGCACCGTCATGTCCAACGACTATAGGGTCGTCTCCACGACCCCGGAACTAGGTTGGCCCGCCGCCGACTTGTCCGACGACTATAGGGTCGTCCCCACGACCCCGGGACTGGGGTCGGTCCGCCACCGACTTGTCCGCCGACTATAGGGTCGTCCCACCGACCCCGGGACTAGGTTGGCCCGCCGCTGACTTGTCCGACGACTATAGGGTCGTCCCCACGACCCCGGGACTAGATTGACCCGCCGCCGACTTTTCCGACGACTATAGGGTCGTCCCCACGACCCCGGGAGTAGGTTGGCCCGCCGCCGACTTGTCCGACGACTATAGGGTCGTCCCCTCGACCCCGGGACTAGGTTGGCCAGCCGCCGACATGTCCGACGAAAATACGGTCGTCCCCACGACCACGGGACTAGGTTGGCCCGCCGCCGACTTGTCCGACGACTATAGGGTCGTCCCTACCACCCCGGGACTAGGTTGGCCAGCCGCCGACATGTCCGACGTCTATAGGGTCGTCCCCACGACCCCGGGGCTAGATTGCCCCGGCACCGTCATGTCCAACGACTATAGGGTCGTCTCCACGACCCCGGAACTAGGTTGGCCCGCCGCCGACTTGTCCGACGACTATAGGGTCGTCCCCACGACCACGGGACTGGGGTCGGTCCGCCACCGACTTGTCCGCCGACTATAGGGTCGTCCCACCGACCCCGGGACTAGGTTGGCCCGCCGCCGACATGTCCGACGACTATAGGGTCGTCCCCACGCCCCGGGCCAAAGTTGGCCAGCCGCCGACATGTCCGACGACTATAGGGTCGTCCCCACGACCCCGGGACTAGATTGGCCCGCCACCGTCATGTCCGACGACTATAGGGCCGTCTCCACGACACCGGGACTAGGTTGGCCCGCCGCCGACTTGTCCGACGACTATAGGGTCGTCCCCACGACCACTGGCCAAAGTTGCCCAGCCGCCGACATGTCCGACGACTATAGGGTCCTCCCCACGACCCCGGGACTAGGTCGGCCCGCCGCCGACTTGTCCGACGACTATAGGGTCGTCCCCACGACCCGGGCCAAAGTTGGCCAGCCGCCGACATGTCCGACGACTATAGGGTCGTCCCCACGACTACTGGCCAAAGTTGCCCAGCCGCCGACATGTCCGACGACTATTGGTTCGTTCCAACGACCCTGGGCATACGTTGGCCTGCCGCCGACATGTGCGACGACTATAGGGTCGTCCCCACGAACCCGGGACTAGGTTGGCCAGTCACCGACATGTCCGACGACTATAGGGTCGTCCCCACGACCACGGGCATACGTTGGCCTGCCGCCGACATGTCCGGCGACTATAGTGTCGTCCCCACGACCCCGGGACTAGGTTGGCCAGCCGCGACATGTCCGACGGCTATACGGTCGTCCCCACGACCCCGGGACTAGGTTGGCCCGCCGCCGACATGTCCGACGTCTACAGGGTCGTCCTACGAACCCGGGGCTAGATTGGCCCGCCACCGTCATGTCCGACGACTATACGGTCGTCCCCAACGACCCCGGGACTAGGTTGGCCCGCCGCCGACGTGTCCTACGAATATGGGGTCGTCCCCACGACCCCGGGGCTAGATTGGCCCGCCACCGTCATGTCCGACGACTATACGGTCGTCCCCACGACCCCGGGACTAGGTCGGCCCGCCGCCGACTTGTCCGACGACTATAGGGTCGTCCCCACGACCCCGGGACTAGGTTGGCCTGTCACCGACATGTCCGACGACTATAGGGTCGTCCCCACGACCACGGGCCAAAGTTGCCCTGCCGCCGACATGTCCGACGACTATGGGGTCGTCCCCACGACCCCGGGTCTAGGTTGGCCCGCCGCCGACTTATCCGACGACTATAGGGTCGTCCCCACGACCCCGGGACTAGATTGGCCCGCCACCCTCATGTCCGACGACTATACGGTCGTCCCCACGACCCCGGGACTAGGTTGGCCCGCCGCCGACGTGTCCTACGAATATGGGGTCGTCCCCACGACCACGAGACTAGGTTGGCCAGCCGCCGACATGTCCGACGACGATAGGGTCGTCCCCACCACCCCGGGTCTAGGTTGGCCTGCCGCCGACATGTCCGACGACTATAGGGTCGTCCCCACGACCACGGGCCAAAGTTGCCCTGCCGCCGACATGTCCGACGACAATAGGGTCGTCCCCACGACCACTGGCCAAAATTTGCCCAGCCGCCGACATGTCCGACGACTATAGGGTCGTCCCCACGAACCAGGGACTAGGTTGGCCCGCCGCCGACTTGTCCGACGACTATAGGGTCGTCCCCACGACCCCGGGACTAGGTCGGCCCGCCGCCGACTTGTCCGACGACTATAGGGTCGTCCCCACGAACCCGGGAATAGGTTGGCCAGTCACCGACATGTCCGACGACTATAGGGTCGTCCCCACGAACCCGGGACTAGGTTGGCCCGCCGCCGACGTGTCCTACGAATATGGGGTCGTCCCCACGACCACGAGACTAGATTGACCCGCCACCGTCATGTCCGACGACTATAGGGCCGTCTCCACGACACCGGGACTAGGTTGGCCCGCCGCCGACTTGTCCGACGACTATAGGGTCGTCCCCACGACCACTGGCCAAAGTTGCCCAGCCGCCGACATGTCCGACGACTATAGGGTCCTCCCCACGACCCCGGGACTAGGTCGGCCCGCCGCCGACTTGTCCGACGACTATAGGGTCGTCCCCACGACCCGGGCCAAAGTTGGCCAGCCGCCGACATGTCCGACGACTATAGGGTCGTCCCCACGACTACTGGCCAAAGTTGCCCAGCCGCCGACATGTCCGACGACTATTGGTTCGTTCCAACGACCCTGGGCATACGTTGGCCTGCCGCCGACATGTGCGACGACTATAGGGTCGTCCCCACGAACCCGGGACTAGGTTGGCCAGTCACCGACATGTCCGACGACTATAGGGTCGTCCCCACGACCACGGGCATACGTTGGCCTGCCGCCGACATGTCCGGCGACTATAGTGTCGTCCCCACGACCCCGGGACTAGGTTGGCCAGCCGCGACATGTCCGACGGCTATACGGTCGTCCCCACGACCCCGGGACTAGGTTGGCCCGCCGCCGACATGTCCGACGTCTACAGGGTCGTCCTACGAACCCGGGGCTAGATTGGCCCGCCACCGTCATGTCCGACGACTATACGGTCGTCCCCAACGACCCCGGGACTAGGTTGGCCCGCCGCCGACGTGTCCTACGAATATGGGGTCGTCCCCACGACCCCGGGGCTAGATTGGCCCGCCACCGTCATGTCCGACGACTATACGGTCGTCCCCACGACCCCGGGACTAGGTCGGCCCGCCGCCGACTTGTCCGACGACTATAGGGTCGTCCCCACGACCCCGGGACTAGGTTGGCCTGTCACCGACATGTCCGACGACTATAGGGTCGTCCCCACGACCACGGGCCAAAGTTGCCCTGCCGCCGACATGTCCGACGACTATGGGGTCGTCCCCACGACCCCGGGTCTAGGTTGGCCCGCCGCCGACTTATCCGACGACTATAGGGTCGTCCCCACGACCCCGGGACTAGATTGGCCCGCCACCCTCATGTCCGACGACTATACGGTCGTCCCCACGACCCCGGGACTAGGTTGGCCCGCCGCCGACGTGTCCTACGAATATGGGGTCGTCCCCACGACCACGAGACTAGGTTGGCCAGCCGCCGACATGTCCGACGACGATAGGGTCGTCCCCACCACCCCGGGTCTAGGTTGGCCTGCCGCCGACATGTCCGACGACTATAGGGTCGTCCCCACGACCACGGGCCAAAGTTGCCCTGCCGCCGACATGTCCGACGACAATAGGGTCGTCCCCACGACCACTGGCCAAAATTTGCCCAGCCGCCGACATGTCCGACGACTATAGGGTCGTCCCCACGAACCAGGGACTAGGTTGGCCCGCCGCCGACTTGTCCGACGACTATAGGGTCGTCCCCACGACCCCGGGACTAGGTCGGCCCGCCGCCGACTTGTCCGACGACTATAGGGTCGTCCCCACGAACCCGGGAATAGGTTGGCCAGTCACCGACATGTCCGACGACTATAGGGTCGTCCCCACGAACCCGGGACTAGGTTGGCCCGCCGCCGACTTGTCCGACGACTATAGGGTCGTCCCCACGACCCCGGGACTAGGTCGGCCCGCCGCCGACTTGTCCGACGACTCTGGGGTCGTCCCCACGACCCGGGCCAATGTTGGCCAGCCGCCGACATGTCCGACGACTAAAGGGTCGTCCCCACGACCCCGGGACTAGGTTGGCCTGCCGCCGACATGTCCGACGACTATAGCGTCGTCCCCACGAACCCGGGAATAGGTTGGCCAGTCACCGACATGTCCGACGACTATAGGGTCGTCCCCAAGACCACGGGCCAAAGTTGCCCTGCCGCCGACATGTCCGACGACTATAGGGTCGTCCCCACGACCACGGGACTAGGTTGGCCCGCCGCCGACTTGTCCGACGACTATAGGGTCGTCCCTACCACCCCGGGACTAGGTTGGCCAGCCGCCGACATGTCCGACGACTATAGGGTCGTCCGCACGACCCCGGGACTAGATTGGCCCGCCACCGTCATGTCCGACGACTATAGGGCCGTCCCCACGACCCCGGGACTAGGTTGGCCCGCCGCCAACTTGTCCGACGACTATAGGGTCGTCCCCACGACCCCGGGTCTAGGTTGGCCCGCCGCCGACATGTCCGACGACTATAGGGTCGTCCCCACGAACCCGGGACTAGGTTGGCCAGTCACCGACATGTCCGACGACTACAAGGTCGTCCCCACGACCACTGGCCAAAGTTGCCAAGCCGCCGACATGTCCGACGACTATAGGGTCGTCCCCACGAACCCGGGACTAGGTTGGCCAGTCACCGACATGTCCGACGACTACAAGGTCATCCCCACGACCACGGGCCAATGTTGCCCTGCCGCCGACATGCCCGACGACTATAGGGTCGTCCCCACGACCCCGGGACTAGGTTGGCCCGCCGCCAACTTGTCCGACGACTATAGGGTCGTCCCCACGACCCCGGGACTAGGATGGCCTGCCGCCGACATGTCCGACGACTATAGCGTCGTCCCCACGAACCCGGGAATATGTTGGCCAGTCACCGACATGTCCGACGACTATAGGGTCGTCCCCAAGACCACGGGCCAAAGTTGCCCTGCCGCCAACATGTCCGACGACTATAGGGTCGTCCCCACGACCACGGGACTAGGTTGGCCCGCCGCCAACTTGTCCGACGACTATAGGGTCGTCCCCACGACCCCGGGTCTAGGTGGCCCGCCGCCGACATGTCCGACGTCTATAGGGTCGTCCCCACGACCCCGGGGCTAGATTGGCCCGCCACCCTCATGTCCGACGACTATAGGGTCGTCCCCACGAACCCGGGACTAGGTTGGCCAGTCACCGACATGTCCGACGACTATAAGGTCGTCCCCACGACCACGGGCCAATGTTGCCCTGCCGCCGACATGTCCGACGACTATAGGGTCGTCCCCACGACCCCGGGTCTAGGTTGGCCCGCCGCCGACTTTTCCGACGACTATAGGGTCGTCCCCTCGACCCCGGGAGTAGGTTGGCCCGCCGCCGACTTGTCCGACGACTATAGGGTCGTCCCCACGACCCCGGGACTAGGTTGGCCAGTCACCGACATGTCCGACGACTATAGGGTCGTCCCCACGACCACGGGCCAAAGTTGCCCTGCCGCCGACATGTCCGACGACTATAGGGTCGTCCCCACGACCCCGGGAGTAGGTTGGACCGCCGCCGACATGTCCGACGATTATACGGTCGTCCCCACGACCACGGGATTAGGTTGGCCCGCCGCCGACTTGTCCGACGACTATAGGGTCGTCCCTACCACCCCGGGACTAGGTTGGCCAGCCGCCGACATGTCCGACGTCTATAGGGTCGTCCCCACGACCCCGGGGCTAGATTGCCCCGGCACCGTCATGTCCGACGACTATAGGGTCGTCCCCACGACCCCGGGACTAGGCTGGCCCGCCGCCGACTTGTCCGACGACTATAGGGTCGTCCCCAAGACCCCGGGACTAGGTTGGCCAGCCGCCGACATGTCCGACGACTATGCGGTCGTCCCCACGACCACGGGACTAGGTTGGCCCGCCGCCGACTTGTCCGACGACTATAGGGTCGTCCCCACGACCCCGGGACTAGGTCGGCCCGCCGCCGACTTGTCCGACGACTATAGTGTCGTCCCCACGACCACGGGCCAAAGTGGCCCTGCCGCCGACATGTCCGACGACTATAGGGTCGTCCCCAATATCCCGGGACTAGGTTGGCCCGCCGCCGACGTGTCCGACGACTATAGGGTCGTACCCACGCCACGGGACAAAGTTGGCCAGCCGCCGACATGTCCGACGACTATAGGGTCGTCCCCACGACCCCGGGGCTAGATTGCCCCGGCACCGTCATGTCCGACGACTATAGGGTCGTCCCCACGACCCCGGGACTAGTGGGGCCCGCCGCCGACTTGTCCGACGACTATAGGGTCGTCCCCACGATCACGGGACAAAGTTGCCCTGCCGTCGACATGTCCGACGACTATAGGGTCGTCCCCACGACCCCGGGACTAGGTTGGCCAGCCGCCGACATGTCCGACGACTATACGGTCGTCCCCACGACCACGGGACTAGGTTGGCCCGCCGCCGACTTGTCCGACGACTATAGGGTCGTCCCCACGACCCCGGGACTAGGTCGGCCCGCCGCCGACTTGTCCGACGACTATAGGGTCGTCCCCACGACCCGGGCCAAAGTTGGCCAGCCGCCGACATGTCCGACGACTATAGGGTCGTCCCCACGACCCCGGGACTAGGTTGGCCCGCCGCCGACATGTCCGACGACTATAGGGTCGTCCCCACGCCACGGGCCAAAGTTGGCCAGCCGCCGACATGTCCGACGACTATAGGGTCGTCCCCACGACCCCGGGGCTAGATTGCCCCGGCACCGTCATGTCCGACGACTATAGGGTCGTCCCCACGACCCCGGGACTAGGTTGGCCCGCCGCCGACTTGTCCGACGACTATAGGGTCGTCCCTACCACCCCGGGACTAGGTTGGCCAGCCGCCGACATGTCCGACGTCTATAGGGTCGTCCCCACGACCCCGGGGCTAGATTGCCCCGGCACCGTCATGTCCGACGACTATAGGGTCGTCTCCACGACCCCGGAACTAGGTTGGCCAGCCGCCGACATGTCCGACGTCTATAGGGTCGTCCCCACGACCCCGGGACTAGATTGACCCGCCGCCGACTTTTCCGACGACTATAGGGTCGTCCCCACGACCCCGGGAGTAGGTTGGCCCGCCGCCGACTTGTCCGACGACTATAGGGTCGTCCCCTCGACCCCGGGACTAGGTTGGCCAGCCGCCGACATGTCCGACGAAAATACGGTCGTCCCCACGACCACGGGACTAGGTTGGCCCGCCGCCGACTTGTCCGACGACTATAGGGTCGTCCCTACCACCCCGGGACTAGGTTGGCCAGCCACCGACATGTCCGACGTCTATAGGGTCGTCCCCACGACCCCGGGGCTAGATTGCCCCGGCACCGTCATGTCCAACGACTATAGGGTCGTCTCCACGACCCCGGAACTAGGTTGGCCCGCCGCCGACTTGTCCGACGACTATAGGGTCGTCCCCACGACCCCGGGACTGGGGTCGGTCCGCCACCGACTTGTCCGCCGACTATAGGGTCGTCACACCGACCCCGGGACTAGGTTGGCCCGCCGCCGACATGTCCGACGACTATAGGGTCGTCCCCACGCCCCGGGCCAAAGTTGGCCAGCCGCCGACATGTCCGACGACTATAGGGTCGTCCCCACGACCCCGGGACTAGATTGGCCCGCCACCGTCATGTCCGACGACTATAGGGCCGTCTCCACGACACCGGGACTAGGTTGGCCCGCCGCCGACTTGTCCGACGACTATAGGGTCGTCCCCACGACCACTGGCCAAAGTTGCCCAGCCGCCGACATGTCCGACGACTATAGGGTCCTCCCCACGACCCCGGGACTAGGTCGGCCCGCCGCCGACTTGTCCGACGACTATAGGGTCGTCCCCACGACCCGGGCCAAAGTTGGCCAGCCGCCGACATGTCCGACGACTATAGGGTCGTCCCCACGACTACTGGCCAAAGTTGCCCAGCCGCCGAAATGTCCGACGACTATTGGTTCGTTCCAACGACCCTGGGCATACGTTGGCCTGCCGCCGACATGTGCGACGACTATAGGGTCGTCCCCACGAACCCGGGACTAGGTTGGCCAGTCACCGACATGTCCGACGACTATAGGTTCGTCCCTACGACCCTGGGCATACGTTGGCCTGCCGCCGACATGTCCGACGACTATAGGGTCGTCCCCACGACCACTGGCCAAAGTTGCCCAGCCGCCGACATGTCCGACGACTATAGGGTCGTCCCCACGACCCCGGGACTAGGTTGGCCCGCCGCCGACATGTCCGACGTCTATAGGGTCGTCCCCACGACCCCGGGGCTAGATTGCCCCGGCACCGTCATGTCCGACGACTATAGGGCCGTCTCCACGACTCCGGGACTAGGTTGGCCCTCCGCCGAATTGTCCGACGACTATAGGGTCGTCCCCACGACTACTGGCCAAAGTTGCCCAGCCGCCGACATGTCCGACGACTATAGGGTCGTCCCCACGACCCCGGGACTAGGTTGGCCCGCCGCCGACATGTCCGACGTCTATAGGGTCGTCCCCACGACCCCGGGACTAGGCTGGCCAGTCACCGACATGTCCGACGACTATAGGGTCGTCCCCACGACCACGGGCCAAAGTTGCCCTGCCGCCGACATGTCTGACGACTATAGGGTCGTCCCCACGACCCCGGGACTACGTTGGCCCGCCGCCGACATGTCCGACGACTATTGGTTCGTTCCAACGACCCTGGGCATACGTTGGCCTGCCGCCGACATGTGCGACGACTATAGGGTCGTCCCCACGAACCCGGGACTAGGTTGGCCAGTCACCGACATGTCCGACGACTATAGGGTCGTCCCCACGACCCCGGGACTAGGTTGGCCTGTCACCGACATGTCCGACGACTATAGGGTCGTCCCCACGACCACGGGCCAAAGTTGCCCTGCCGCCGACATGTCCGACGACTATAGGGTCGTCCCCACGACCCCGGGTCTAGATTGGCCCGCCACCGTCATGTCCGACAACTATACGGTCGTCCCCACGACCCCGGGACTAGGTTGGCCCGCCGCCGACTTGTCCGACGACTATTGGGTCGTCCCCACGACCCCGGAGCTAGATTGGCCCGCCACATTCATGTCCGACGACTATAGGGTCGTCCCCACGACCCCGGGGCTAGATTGCCCCGGCACCGTCATGTCCTACGACTATAGGATGGTCCCCACGACCCCGGGACTAGGTCGGCCCGCCGCCGACTTGTCCGACGAGTATAGGGTCGTCCCCACGACCCCGGGACTAGATTGGCCCGCCACCGTCATGTCCGACGACTATAGGGTCGTCCCCACGACCACTGGCCAAAATTTGCCCAGCCGCCGACATGTCCGACGACTATAGGGTCGTCCCCACGAACCAGGGACTAGGTTGGCCCGCCGCCGACTTGTCCGACGACTATAGGGTCGTCCCCACGACCCCGGGACTAGGTCGGCCCGCCGCCGACTTGTCCGACGACTATAGGGTCGTCCCTACCACCCCGGGACTAGGTTGGCCAGCCGCCGACATGTCCGACGACAATACGGTCGTCCCCACGACCACGGGACTAGGTTGGCCCGCCGCCGACTTGTCCGACGACTATAGGGTCGTCCCTACCACCCCGGGACTAGGTTGGCCAGCCGCCGACATGTCCGACGTCTATAGGGTCGTCCCCACGACCCCGGGGCTAGATTGCCCCGGCACCGTCATGTCCGACGACTATAGGGTCGTCTCCACGACCCCGGGACTAGGTTGGCCCGCCGCCGACTTGTCCGACGACTATAGGGTCGTCCCCACGACCCCGGGACTAGATTGGCCCGCCACCGTCATGTCCGACGACTATAGGGCCGTCTCCACGACCCCGGGACTAGGTTGGCGCGCCGCCGACTTGTCCGACGACTATAGGGTCGTACCCACGACCACTGGCCAAAGTTGCCCAGCCGCCGACATGTCCGACGACTATAGGGTCGTCCCCACGACCCCGGGACTAGGTTGGCCCGCCGCCGACTTGTCCGACGACTATAGGGTCCTCCCCACGACCCCGGGACTAGGTCGGCCCGCCGCCGACTTGTCCGACGACTATAGGGTCGTCCCCACGACCCGGGCCAAAGTTGGCCAGCCGCCGACATGTCCGACGACTATAGGGTCGTCCCCACGACTACTGGCCAAAGTTGCCCAACCGCCGACATGTCCGACGACTATAGGGTCGTCCCCACGACCCCGGGACTAGGTTGGCCCGCCACCGTCATGTCCGACGACTATACGGTCGTCCCCACGACCCCGGGACTAGGTTGGCCCGCCGCCGACGTGTCCTACGACTATGGGGTCGTCCCCACGACCACGAGACTGAGTTGGCCAGCCGCCGACATTTCCGACGACTATAGGGTCGTCCCCACCACCCTGGGTCTAGGTTGGCCAGCCGCCGACATGTCCGACGACTATAGGGTCGTCCCCACGACCATGGGCCAAAGTTGCCCTGCCACCGACATGTCCGACGACTATAGGGTCGTCCCCACGACCACTGGCCAAAGTTGCCCATCCGCCGACATGTCCGACGACTATAGGGTCGTTCCCACGACCACGGGACTAGGTTGGCCCGCCGCTGACTTGTCCGACGACTATAGGGTCGTCCCCACGACCCCGGGACTAGATTGACCCGCCGCCGACTTTTCCGACGACTATAGGGTCGTCCCCACGACCCCGGGAGTAGGTTGGCCCGCCGCCGACTTGTCCGACGACTATAGGGTCGTCCCCTCGACCCCGGGACTAGGTTGGCCAGCCGCCGACATGTCCGACGAAAATACGGTCGTCCCCACGACCACGGGACTAGGTTGGCCCGCCGCCGACTTGTCCGACGACTATAGGGTCGTCCCTACCACCCCGGGACTAGGTTGGCCAGCCGCCGACATGTCCGACGTCTATAGGGTCGTCCCCACGACCCCGGGGCTAGATTGCCCCGGCACCGTCATGTCCAACGACTATAGGGTCGTCTCCACGACCCCGGAACTAGGTTGGCCCGCCGCCGACTTGTCCGACGACTATAGGGTCGTCCCCACGACCCCGGGACTGGGGTCGGTCCGCCACCGACTTTTCCGCCGACTATAGGGTCGTCCCACCGACCCCGGGACTAGGTTGGCCCGCCGCTGACTTGTCCGACGACTATGGGGTCGTCCCCACGACCCCGGGACTAGATTGACCCGCCGCCGACTTTTCCGACGACTATAGGGTCGTCCCCACGACCCCGGGAGTAGGTTGGCCCGCCGCCGACTTGTCCGACGACTATAGGGTCGTCCCCTCGACCCCGGGACTAGGTTGGCCAGCCGCCGACATGTCCGACGAAAATACGGTCGTCCCCACGACCCCGGGACTGGGGTCGGTCCGCCACCGACTTTTCCGCCGACTATAGGGTCGTCCCCACGACCCGGGCCAAAGTTGGCCAGCCGCCGACATGTCCGACGACTATAGGGTCGTCCCCACGACTACTGGCCAAAGTTGCCCAGCCGCCGACATGTCCGACGACTATTGGTTCGTTCCAACGACCCTGGGCATACGTTGGCCTGCCGCCGACATGTGCGACGACTATAGGGTCGTCCCCACGAACCCGGGACTAGGTTGGCCAGTCACCGACATGTCCGACGACTATAGGGTCGTCCCCACGACCACGGGCATACGTTGGCCTGCCGCCGACATGTCCGGCGACTATAGTGTCGTCCCCACGACCCCGGGACTAGGTTGGCCAGCCGCGACATGTCCGACGGCTATACGGTCGTCCCCACGACCCCGGGACTAGGTTGGCCCGCCGCCGACATGTCCGACGTCTACAGGGTCGTCCTACGAACCCGGGGCTAGATTGGCCCGCCACCGTCATGTCCGACGACTATACGGTCGTCCCCAACGACCCCGGGACTAGGTTGGCCCGCCGCCGACGTGTCCTACGAATATGGGGTCGTCCCCACGACCCCGGGGCTAGATTGGCCCGCCACCGTCATGTCCGACGACTATACGGTCGTCCCCACGACCCCGGGACTAGGTCGGCCCGCCGCCGACTTGTCCGACGACTATAGGGTCGTCCCCACGACCCCGGGACTAGGTTGGCCTGTCACCGACATGTCCGACGACTATAGGGTCGTCCCCACGACCACGGGCCAAAGTTGCCCTGCCGCCGACATGTCCGACGACTATGGGGTCGTCCCCACGACCCCGGGTCTAGGTTGGCCCGCCGCCGACTTATCCGACGACTATAGGGTCGTCCCCACGACCCCGGGACTAGATTGGCCCGCCACCCTCATGTCCGACGACTATACGGTCGTCCCCACGACCCCGGGACTAGGTTGGCCCGCCGCCGACGTGTCCTACGAATATGGGGTCGTCCCCACGACCACGAGACTAGGTTGGCCAGCCGCCGACATGTCCGACGACGATAGGGTCGTCCCCACCACCCCGGGTCTAGGTTGGCCTGCCGCCGACATGTCCGACGACTATAGGGTCGTCCCCACGACCACGGGCCAAAGTTGCCCTGCCGCCGACATGTCCGACGACAATAGGGTCGTCCCCACGACCACTGGCCAAAATTTGCCCAGCCGCCGACATGTCCGACGACTATAGGGTCGTCCCCACGAACCAGGGACTAGGTTGGCCCGCCGCCGACTTGTCCGACGACTATAGGGTCGTCCCCACGACCCCGGGACTAGGTCGGCCCGCCGCCGACTTGTCCGACGACTATAGGGTCGTCCCCACGACCCCGGGACTAGGTTGGCCCGCCACCGTCATGTCCGACGACTATACGGTCGTCCCCACGACCCCGGGACTAGGTTGGCCCGCCGCCGACGTGTCCTACGACTATGGGGTCGTCCCCACGACCACGAGACTGAGTTGGCCAGCCGCCGACATTTCCGACGACTATAGGGTCGTCCCCACCACCCTGGGTCTAGGTTGGCCAGCCGCCGACATGTCCGACGACTATAGGGTCGTCCCCACGACCATGGGCCAAAGTTGCCCTGCCACCGACATGTCCGACGACTATAGGGTCGTCCCCACGACCACTGGCCAAAGTTGCCCATCCGCCGACATGTCCGACGACTATAGGGTCGTTCCCACGACCACGGGACTAGGTTGGCCCGCCGCTGACTTGTCCGACGACTATAGGGTCGTCCCCACGACCCCGGGACTAGATTGACCCGCCGCCGACTTTTCCGACGACTATAGGGTCGTCCCCACGACCCCGGGAGTAGGTTGGCCCGCCGCCGACTTGTCCGACGACTATAGGGTCGTCCCCTCGACCCCGGGACTAGGTTGGCCAGCCGCCGACATGTCCGACGAAAATACGGTCGTCCCCACGACCACGGGACTAGGTTGGCCCGCCGCCGACTTGTCCGACGACTATAGGGTCGTCCCTACCACCCCGGGACTAGGTTGGCCAGCCGCCGACATGTCCGACGTCTATAGGGTCGTCCCCACGACCCCGGGGCTAGATTGCCCCGGCACCGTCATGTCCAACGACTATAGGGTCGTCTCCACGACCCCGGAACTAGGTTGGCCCGCCGCCGACTTGTCCGACGACTATAGGGTCGTCCCCACGACCCCGGGACTGGGGTCGGTCCGCCACCGACTTTTCCGCCGACTATAGGGTCGTCCCACCGACCCCGGGACTAGGTTGGCCCGCCGCTGACTTGTCCGACGACTATGGGGTCGTCCCCACGACCCCGGGACTAGATTGACCCGCCGCCGACTTTTCCGACGACTATAGGGTCGTCCCCACGACCCCGGGAGTAGGTTGGCCCGCCGCCGACTTGTCCGACGACTATAGGGTCGTCCCCTCGACCCCGGGACTAGGTTGGCCAGCCGCCGACATGTCCGACGAAAATACGGTCGTCCCCACGACCCCGGGACTGGGGTCGGTCCGCCACCGACTTTTCCGCCGACTATAGGGTCGTCCCCACGACCCGGGCCAAAGTTGGCCAGCCGCCGACATGTCCGACGACTATAGGGTCGTCCCCACGACTACTGGCCAAAGTTGCCCAGCCGCCGACATGTCCGACGACTATTGGTTCGTTCCAACGACCCTGGGCATACGTTGGCCTGCCGCCGACATGTGCGACGACTATAGGGTCGTCCCCACGAACCCGGGACTAGGTTGGCCAGTCACCGACATGTCCGACGACTATAGGGTCGTCCCCACGACCACGGGCATACGTTGGCCTGCCGCCGACATGTCCGGCGACTATAGTGTCGTCCCCACGACCCCGGGACTAGGTTGGCCAGCCGCGACATGTCCGACGGCTATACGGTCGTCCCCACGACCCCGGGACTAGGTTGGCCCGCCGCCGACATGTCCGACGTCTACAGGGTCGTCCTACGAACCCGGGGCTAGATTGGCCCGCCACCGTCATGTCCGACGACTATACGGTCGTCCCCAACGACCCCGGGACTAGGTTGGCCCGCCGCCGACGTGTCCTACGAATATGGGGTCGTCCCCACGACCCCGGGGCTAGATTGGCCCGCCACCGTCATGTCCGACGACTATACGGTCGTCCCCACGACCCCGGGACTAGGTCGGCCCGCCGCCGACTTGTCCGACGACTATAGGGTCGTCCCCACGACCCCGGGACTAGGTTGGCCTGTCACCGACATGTCCGACGACTATAGGGTCGTCCCCACGACCACGGGCCAAAGTTGCCCTGCCGCCGACATGTCCGACGACTATGCGGTCGTCCCCACGACCCCGGGTCTAGGTTGGCCCGCCGCCGACTTATCCGACGACTATAGGGTCGTCCCCACGACCCCGGGACTAGATTGGCCCGCCACCCTCATGTCCGACGACTATACGGTCGTCCCCACGACCCCGGGACTAGGTTGGCCCGCCGCCGACGTGTCCTACGAATATGGGGTCGTCCCCACGACCACGAGACTAGGTTGGCCAGCCGCCGACATGTCCGACGACGATAGGGTCGTCCCCACCACCCCGGGTCTAGGTTGGCCTGCCGCCGACATGTCCGACGACTATAGGGTCGTCCCCACGACCACGGGCCAAAGTTGCCCTGCCGCCGACATGTCCGACGACAATAGGGTCGTCCCCACGACCACTGGCCAAAATTTGCCCAGCCGCCGACATGTCCGACGACTATAGGGTCGTCCCCACGAACCAGGGACTAGGTTGGCCCGCCGCCGACTTGTCCGACGACTATAGGGTCGTCCCCACGACCCCGGGACTAGGTCGGCCCGCCGCCGACTTGTCCGACGACTATAGGGTCGTCCCCACGAACCCGGGAATAGGTTGGCCAGTCACCGACATGTCCGACGACTATAGGGTCGTCCCCACGAACCCGGGACTAGGTTGGCCCGCCGCCGACTTGTCCGACGACTATAGGGTCGTCCCCACGACCCCGGGACTAGGTCGGCCCGCCGCCGACTTGTCCGACGACTCTGGGGTCGTCCCCACGACCCGGGCCAATGTTGGCCAGCCGCCGACATGTCCGACGACTATAGGGTCGTCCCCACGACCCCGGGACTAGGTTGGCCTGCCGCCGACATGTCCGACGACTATAGCGTCGTCCCCACGAACCCGGGAATAGGTTGGCCAGTCACCGACATGTCCGACGACTATAGGGTCGTCCCCAAGACCACGGGCCAAAGTTGCCCTGCCGCCGACATGTCCGACGACTATAGGGTCGTCCCCACGACCACGGGACTAGGTTGGCCCGCCGCCGACTTGTCCGACGACTATAGGGTCGTCCCTACCACCCCGGGACTAGGTTGGCCAGCCGCCGACATGTCCGACGACTATAGGGTCGTCCGCACGACCCCGGGACTAGATTGGCCCGCCACCGTCATGTCCGACGACTATAGGGCCGTCCCCACGACCCCGGGACTAGGTTGGCCCGCCGCCAACTTGTCCGACGACTATAGGGTCGTCCCCACGACCCCGGGTCTAGGTTGGCCCGCCGCCGACATGTCCGACGACTATAGGGTCGTCCCCACGAACCCGGGACTAGGTTGGCCAGTCACCGACATGTCCGACGACTACAAGGTCGTCCCCACGACCACTGGCCAAAGTTGCCAAGCCGCCGACATGTCCGACGTCTATAGGGTCGTCCCCACGAACCCGGGACTAGGTTGGCCAGTCACCGACATGTCCGACGACTACAAGGTCATCCCCACGACCACGGGCCAATGTTGCCCTGCCGCCGACATGCCCGACGACTATAGGGTCGTCCCCACGACCCCGGGACTAGGTTGGCCCGCCGCCAACTTGTCCGACGACTATAGGGTCGTCCCCACGACCCCGGGACTAGAATGGCCTGCCGCCGACATGTCCGACGACTATAGCGTCGTCCCCACGAACCCGGGAATATGTTGGCCAGTCACCGACATGTCCGACGACTATAGGGTCGTCCCCAAGACCACGGGCCAAAGTTGCCCTGCCGCCAACATGTCCGACGACTATAGGGTCGTCCCCACGACCACGGGACTAGGTTGGCCCGCCGCCGACTTGTCCGACGACTATAGGGTCGTCCCCACGACCCCGGGACTAGGTCGGCCCGCCGCCGACTTGTCCGACGACTATAGTGTCGTCCCCACGACCACGGGCCAAAGTGGCCCTGCCGCCGACATGTCCGACGACTATAGGGTCGTCCCCAAGATCCCGGGACTAGGTTGGCCCGCCGCCGACGTGTCCGACGACTATAGGGTCGTACCCACGCCACGGGACAAAGTTGGCCAGCCGCCGACATGTCCGACGACTATAGGGTCGTCCCCACGACCCCGGGGCTAGATTGCCCCGGCACCGTCATGTCCGACGACTATAGGGTCGTCCCCACGACCCCGGGACTAGTGGGGCCCGCCGCCGACTTGTCCGACGACTATAGGGTCGTCCCCACGATCACGGGACAAAGTTGCCCTGCCGTCGACATGTCCGACGACTATAGGGTCGTCCCCACGACCCCGGGACTAGTTCGGTCCGCCGCCGACATGTCCGACGACTATACGGTCGTCGCCACGATCACGGGACTAGGTTGGCCCGCCGCCGACTTGTCCGACGACTATAGGGTCGTCCCCACGATCCCGGAACTAGGTTGGCCCGCCGCCGACATGTCCGACGACTATAGGGTCGTCCCCACGACCCGGGCCAAAGTTGGCCAGCCGCCGACATGTCCGACGACTATAGGGTCGTCCCCACGACCCCGGGACTAGGTTGGCCCGCCGCCGACATGTCCGACGTCTATAGGGTCGTTCCCACGACCCCGGGACTAGATTGGCCCGCCGCCGACTTTTCCGACGACTATAGGGTCGTCCCCACGACCCCGGGAGTAGGTTGGCCCGCCGCCGACTTGTCCGACGACTATAGGGTCGTCCCCTCGACCCCGGGACTAGGTTGGCCAGCCGCCGACATGTCCGACGACAATACGGTCGTCCCCACGACCACGGGACTAGGTTGGCCCGCCGCCGACTTGTCCGACGACTATAGGGTCGTCCCTACCACCCCGGGACTAGGTTGGCCAGCCGCCGACATGTCCGACGTCTATAGGGTCGTCCCCACGACCCCGGGGCTAGATTGCCCCGGCACCGTCATGTCCGACGACTATAGGGTCGTCTCCACGACCCCGGGACTAGGTTAGCCCGCCGCCGACTTTTCCGACGACTATAGGGTCGTCCCCACGACCCCGGGACTAGGTCGGTCCGCCGCCGACTTGTCCGACGACTATAGGGTCGTCCCCACGACCCGGGCCAAAGTTGGCCCGCCGCCAACTTGTCCGACGACTATAGGGTCGTCCCCAAGACCACGGGCCAAAGTTGCCCTGCCGCCGACATGTCCGACGACTATAGGGTCGTCCCCACGACCACGGGACTAGGTTGGCCCGCCGCCGACTTGTCCGACGACTATAGGGTCGTCCCTACCACCCCGGGACTAGGTTGGCCAGCCGCCGACATGTCCGACGACAATACGGTCGTCCCCACGACCACGGGACTAGGTTGGCCCGCCGCCGACTTGTCCGACGACTATAGGGTCGTCCCTACCACCCCGGGACTAGGTTGGCCAGCCGCCGACATGTCCGACGTCTATAGGGTCGTCCCCACGACCCCGGGGCAAGATTGCCCCGGCACCGTCATGTCCGACGACTATAGGGTCGTCTCCACGACCCCGGGACTATGTTGGCCCGCCGCCGACTTGTCCGACGACTATAGGGTCGTCCCCACGACCCCGGGACTAGGTCGGTCCGCCGCCGACATGTCCGACGACTATACGGTCGTCGCCACGACCACGGGACTAGGTTGGCCCGCCGCCGACTTGTCCGACGACTATAGGGTCGTCCCTACCACCCCGGGACTAGGTTGGCCAGCCGCCGACATGTCCGACGTCTATAGGGTCGTCCCCACGACCCCGGGGCTAGATTGCCCCGGCACCGTCATGTCCGACGACTATAGGGTCGTCTCCACGACCCCGGGACTAGGTTAGCCCGCCGCCGACTTTTCCGACGACTATAGGGTCGTCCCCACGACCCCGGGACTAGGTCGGTCCGCCGCCGACTTGTCCGACGACTATAGGGTCGTCCCCACGACCCGGGCCAAAGTTGGCCCGCCGCCAACTTGTCCGACGACTATAGGGTCGTCCCCAAGACCACGGGCCAAAGTTGCCCTGCCGCCAACATGTCCGACGACTATAGGGTCGTCCCCACGACCACGGGACTAGGTTGGCCCGCCGCCGACTTGTCCGACGACTATAGGGTCGTCCCCACGACCCCGGGACTAGGTCGGCCCGCCGCCGACTTGTCCGACGACTATAGTGTCGTCCCCACGACCACGGGCCAAAGTGGCCCTGCCGCCGACATGTCCGACGACTATAGGGTCGTCCCCAAGATCCCGGGACTAGGTTGGCCCGCCGCCGACGTGTCCGACGACTATAGGGTCGTACCCACGCCACGGGACAAAGTTGGCCAGCCGCCGACATGTCCGACGACTATAGGGTCGTCCCCACGACCCCGGGGCTAGATTGCCCCGGCACCGTCATGTCCGACGACTATAGGGTCGTCCCCACGACCCCGGGACTAGTGGGGCCCGCCGCCGACTTGTCCGACGACTATAGGGTCGTCCCCACGATCACGGGACAAAGTTGCCCTGCCGTCGACATGTCCGACGACTATAGGGTCGTCCCCACGACCCCGGGACTAGTTCGGTCCGCCGCCGACATGTCCGACGACTATACGGTCGTCGCCACGATCACGGGACTAGGTTGGCCCGCCGCCGACTTGTCCGACGACTATAGGGTCGTCCCCACGATCCCGGAACTAGGTTGGCCCGCCGCCGACATGTCCGACGACTATAGGGTCGTCCCCACGACCCGGGCCAAAGTTGGCCAGCCGCCGACATGTCCGACGACTATAGGGTCGTCCCCACGACCCCGGGACTAGGTTGGCCCGCCGCCGACATGTCCGACGTCTATAGGGTCGTTCCCACGACCCCGGGACTAGATTGGCCCGCCGCCGACTTTTCCGACGACTATAGGGTCGTCCCCACGACCCCGGGAGTAGGTTGGCCCGCCGCCGACTTGTCCGACGACTATAGGGTCGTCCCCTCGACCCCGGGACTAGGTTGGCCAGCCGCCGACATGTCCGACGACAATACGGTCGTCCCCACGACCACGGGACTAGGTTGGCCCGCCGCCGACTTGTCCGACGACTATAGGGTCGTCCCTACCACCCCGGGACTAGGTTGGCCAGCCGCCGACATGTCCGACGTCTATAGGGTCGTCCCCACGACCCCGGGGCTAGATTGCCCCGGCACCGTCATGTCCGACGACTATAGGGTCGTCTCCACGACCCCGGGACTAGGTTAGCCCGCCGCCGACTTTTCCGACGACTATAGGGTCGTCCCCACGACCCCGGGACTAGGTCGGTCCGCCGCCGACTTGTCCGACGACTATAGGGTCGTCCCCACGACCCGGGCCAAAGTTGGCCCGCCGCCAACTTGTCCGACGACTATAGGGTCGTCCCCAAGACCACGGGCCAAAGTTGCCCTGCCGCCGACATGTCCGACGACTATAGGGTCGTCCCCACGACCACGGGACTAGGTTGGCCCGCCGCCGACTTGTCCGACGACTATAGGGTCGTCCCTACCACCCCGGGACTAGGTTGGCCAGCCGCCGACATGTCCGACGACAATACGGTCGTCCCCACGACCACGGGACTAGGTTGGCCCGCCGCCGACTTGTCCGACGACTATAGGGTCGTCCCTACCACCCCGGGACTAGGTTGGCCAGCCGCCGACATGTCCGACGTCTATAGGGTCGTCCCCACGACCCCGGGGCAAGATTGCCCCGGCACCGTCATGTCCGACGACTATAGGGTCGTCTCCACGACCCCGGGACTATGTTGGCCCGCCGCCGACTTGTCCGACGACTATAGGGTCGTCCCCACGACCCCGGGACTAGGTCGGTCCGCCGCCGACATGTCCGACGACTATACGGTCGTCGCCACGACCACGGGACTAGGTTGGCCCGCCGCCGACTTGTCCGACGACTATAGGGTCGTCCCTACCACCCCGGGACTAGGTTGGCCAGCCGCCGACATGTCCGACGTCTATAGGGTCGTCCCCACGACCCCGGGGCTAGATTGCCCCGGCACCGTCATGTCCGACGACTATAGGGTCGTCTCCACGACCCCGGGACTAGGTTAGCCCGCCGCCGACTTTTCCGACGACTATAGGGTCGTCCCCACGACCCCGGGACTAGGTCGGTCCGCCGCCGACTTGTCCGACGACTATAGGGTCGTCCCCACGACCCGGGCCAAAGTTGGCCCGCCGCCAACTTGTCCGACGACTATAGGGTCGTCCCCAAGACCACGGGCCAAAGTTGCCCTGCCGCCGACATGTCCGACGACTATAGGGTCGTCCCCACGACCACGGGACTAGGTCGGTCCGCCGCCGACTTGTCCGACGACTATAGGGTCGTCCCCACGACCCGGGCCAAAGTTGGCCCGCCGCCAACTTGTCCGACGACTATAGGGTCGTCCCCAAGACCACGGGCCAAAGTTGCCCTGCCGCCGACATGTCCGACGACTATAGGGTCGTCCCCACGACCACGGGACTAGGTTGGCCCGCCGCCGACTTGTCCGACGACTATAGGGTCGTCCCCTCGACCCCGGGACTAGGTTGGCCAGCCGCCGACATGTCCGACGACAATACGGTCGTCCCCACGACCACGGGACTAGGTTGGCCCGCCGCCGACTTGTCCGACGACTATAGGGTCGTCCCTACCACCCCGGGACTAGGTTGGCCAGCCGCCGACATGTCCGACGTCTATAGGGTCGTCCCCACGACCCCGGGGCTAGGTTGGCCCGCCGCCGACATGTCCGACGACTATAGGGTCGTCCCCACGACCCGGGCCAAAGCTGGCCAGCCGCCGACATGTCCGACGACTATAGGGTCGTCCCCACGACCCCGGGACTAGGTTGGCCCGCCGCAGACATGTCCGACGTCTATAGGGTCGTTCCCACGACCCCAGGACTAGATTGGCCCGCCGCCGACTTTTCCGACGACTATAGGGTCGTCCCCACGACCCCGGGAGTAGGTTGGCCCGCCGCCGACTTGTCCGACGACTATAGGGTCGTCCCCTCGACCCCGGGACTAGGTTGGCCAGCCGCCGACATGTCCGACGACAATACGGTCGTCCCCACGACCACGGGACTAGGTTGGCCCGCCGCCGACTTGTCCGACGACTATAGGGTCGTCCCCACGACCCCGGGGCAAGATTGCCCCGGCACCGTCATGTCCGACGACTATAGGGTCGTCTCCACGACCCCGGGACTATGTTGGCCCGCCGCCGACTTGTCCGACGACTATAGGGTCGTCCCCACGACCCCGGGACTAGGTCGGTCCGCCGCCGACATGTCCGACGACTATACGGTCGTCGCCACGACCACGGGACTAGGTTGGCCCGCCGCCGACTTGTCCGACGACTATAGGGTCGTCCCCACGATCCCGGGACTAGGTTGGCCCGCCGCCGACATGTCCGACGACTATAGGGTCGTCCCCACGACCCGGGCCAAAGCTGGCCAGCCGCCGACATGTCCGACGACTATAGGGTCGTCCCCACGACCCCGGGACTAGGTTGGCCCGCCGCAGACATGTCCGACGTCTATAGGGTCGTTCCCACGACCCCAGGACTAGATTGGCCCGCCGCCGACTTTTCCGACGACTATAGGGTCGTCCCCACGACCCCGGGAGTAGGTTGGCCCGCCGCCGACTTGTCCGACGACTATAGGGTCGTCCCCTCGACCCCGGGACTAGGTTGGCCAGCCGCCGACATGTCCGACGACAATACGGTCGTCCCCACGACCACGGGACTAGGTTGGCCCGCCGCCGACTTGTCCGACGACTATAGGGTCGTCCCTACCACCCCGGGACTAGGTTGGCCAGCCGCCGACATGTCCGACGTCTATAGGGTCGTCCCCACGACCCCGGGGCTAGATTGCCCCGGCACCGTCATGTCCGACGACTATAGGGTCGTCTCCACGACCCCGGGACTAGGTTGGCCCGCCGCCGACTTGTCCGACGACTATAGGGTCGTCCCCACGACCCCGGGACTAGGTCGGTCCGCCGCCGACTTGTCCGACGACTATAGGGTCGTCCCACCGACCCCGGGACTAGGTTGGCCCGCCGCCGACATGTCCGACGACTATAGGGTCGTCCCCACGCCCCGGGCCAAAGTTCGCCAGCCGCCGACATGTCCGACGACTATAGGGTCGTCCCCACGACCCCGGGACTAGATTGGCCCGCCACCGTCATGTCCGACGACTATAGGGCCGTCTCCACGACCCCGGGACTAGGTTGGCGCGCCGCCGACTTGTCCGACGACTATAGGGTCGTCCCCACGACCACTGGCCAAAGTTGCCCAGCCGCCGACATGTCCGACGACTATAGGGTCGTCCCCACGACCCCGGGACTAGGTTGGCCCGCCGCCGACTTGTCCGACGACTATAGGGTCCTCCCCACGACCCCGGGACTAGGTCGGCCCGCCGCCGACTTGTCCGACGACTATAGGGTCGTCCCCACGACCCGGGCCAAAGTTGGCCAGCCGCCGACATGTCCGACGACTATAGGGTCGTCCCCACGACTACTGGCCAAAGTTGCCCAGCCGCCGACATGTGCGACGACTATAGGGTCGTCCCCACGACCCCGGGACTAGGTTGGCCCGCCACCGTCATGTCCGACGACTATACGGTCGTCCCCACGACCCCGGGACTAGGTTGGCCCGCCGCCGACGTGTCCTACGACTATGGGGTCGTCCCCACGACCACGAGACTGAGTTGGCCAGCCGCCGACATTTCCGACGACTATAGGGTCGTCCCCACCACCCCGGGTCTAGGTTGGCCAGCCGCCGACATGTCCGACGACTATAGGGTCGTCCCCACGACCATGGGCCAAAGTTGCCCTGCCACCGACATGTCCGACGACTATAGGGTCGTCCCCACGACCACTGGCCAAAGTTGCCAATCCGCCGACATGTCCGACGACTATAGGGTCGTCCCCACGACCCCGGGACTAGGTTGGCCCGCCGCCGACATGTCCGACGTCTATAGGGTCGTCCCCACGACCCCGGGACTAGGTTGGCCCGCCGCCGACATGTCCAAAGTCTATAGGGTCGTTCCCACGACCACGGGACTAGGTTGTCCCGCCGCTGACTTGTCCGACGACTATAGGGTCGTCCCCACGACCCCGGGACTAGATTGACCCGCCGCCGACTTTTCCGACGACTATAGGGTCGTCCCCACGACCCCGGGAGTAGGTTGGCCCGCCGCCGACTTGTCCGACGACTATAGGGTCGTCCCCTCGACCCCGGGACTAGGTTGGCCAGCCGCCGACATGTCCGACGAAAATACGGTCTTCCCCACGACCACGGGACTAGGTTGGCCCGCCGCCGACTTGTCCGACGACTAAAGGGTCGTCCCTACCACCCCGGGACTAGGTTGGCCAGCCGCCGACATGTCCGACGTCTATAGGGTCGTCCCCACGACCCCGGGGCTAGATTGCCCCGGCACCGTCATGTCCAACGACTATAGGGTCGTCTCCACGACCCCGGAACTAGGTTGGCCCGCCACCGACTTGTCCGACGACTATAGGGTCGTCCCCACGACCCCGGGACTGGGGTCGGTCCGCCGCCGACTTGTCCGCCGACTATAGGGTCGTCCCACCGACCCCGGGACTAGGTTGGCCCGCCGCCGACATGTCCGACGTCTATAGGGTCGTCCCTACGACCCCGGGGCTAGATTGCCCCGGCACCGTCATGTCCGACGACTATAGGGCCGTCTCCACGACCCCGGGACTAGGTTGGCCCTCCGCCGAATTGTCCGACGACTATTGGGTCGTCCCCACGACTACTGGCCAAAGTTGCCCAGCCGCCGACATGTCCGACGACTATAGGGTCGTCCCCACGACCCCGGGACTAGGTTGGCCCGCCGCCGACATGTCCGACGTCTATAGGGTCGTCCGCACGACCCCGGGACTAGGCTGGCCAGTCACCGACATGTCCGACGACTATAGGGTCGTCCCCACGACCACGGGCCAAAGTTGCCCTGCCGCCGACATGTCTGACGACTATAGGGTCGTCCCCACGACCCCGGGACTACGTTGGCCCGCCGCCGACATGTCCGACGACTATTGGTTCGTTCCAACGACCCTGGGCATACGTTGGCCTGCCGCCGACATGTGCGACGACTATAGGGTCGTCCCCACGAACCCGGGACTAGGTTGGCCAGTCACCGACATGTCCGACGACTATAGGGTCGTCCCCACGACCACGGGCATACGTTGGCCTGCCGCCGACATGTCCGGCGACTATAGTGTCGTCCCCACGACCCCGGGACTAGGTTGGCCAGCCGCGACATGTCCGACGGCTATACGGTCGTCCCCACGACCCCGGGACTAGGTTGGCCCGCCGCCGACATGTCCGACGTCTACAGGGTCGTCCTACGACCCCGGGGCTAGATTGGCCCGCCACCGTCATGTCCGACGACTATACGGTCGTCCCCACGACCCCGGGACTAGGTTGGCCCGCCGCCGACGTGTCCTACGAATATGGGGTCGTCCCCTCGACCCCGGGGCTAGATTGGCCCGCCACCGTCATGTCCGACGACTATACGGTCGTCCCCACGACCCCGGGACTAGGTCGGCCCGCCGCCGACTTGTCCGACGACTATAGGGTCGTCCCCACGACCCCGGGACTAGGTTGGCCTGTCACCGACATGTCCGACGACTATAGGGTCGTCCCCACGACCACGGGCCAAAGTTGCCCTGCCGCCGACATGTCCGACGACTATAGGGTCGTCCCCACGACCCCGGGTCTAGGTTGGCCCGCCGCCGACTTGTCCGACGACTATAGGGTCGTCCCCACGACCCCGGGACTAGATTGGCCCGCCACCCTCATGTCCGACGACTATACGGTCGTCCCCACGACCCCGGGACTAGGTTGGCCCGCCGCCGACGTGTCCTACGAATATGGGGTCGTCCCCACGACCACGAGACTAGGTTGGCCAGCCGCCGACATGTCCGACGACGATAGGGTCGTCCCCACCACCCCGGGTCTAGGTTGGCCTGCCGCCGACATGTCCGACGACTATAGGGTCGTCCCCACGACCACGGGCCAAAGTTGCCCTGCCGCCGACATGTCCGACGACAATAGGGTCGTCCCCACGACCACTGGCCAAAATTTGCCCAGCCGCAGACATTTCCGACGACTATAGGGTCGTCCCCACGAACCAGGGACTAGGTTGGCCCGCCGCCGACTTGTCCGACGACTATAGGGTCGTCCCCACGACCCCGGGACTAGGTCGGCCCGTCGCCGACTTGTCCGACGACTATAGGGTCGTCCCCACGACCCGGGCCAATGTTGGCCAGCCGCCGACATGTCCGACGACTATAGGGTCGTCCCCACGACCCCGGGACTAGGTTGGCCTGCCGCCGACATGTCCGACGACTATAGGGTCGTCCCCACGAACCCGGGAATAGGTTGGCCAGTCACCGACATGTCCGACGACTATAGGGTCGTCCCCACGAACCCGGGACTAGGTTGGCCCGCCGCCGACTTGTCCGACGACTATAGGGTCGTCCCCACGACCCCGGGACTAGGTCGGCCCGCCGCCGACTTGTCCGACGACTATAGGGTCGTCCCCACGACCCGGGCCAATGTTGGCCAGCCGCCGACATGTCCGACGACTATAGGGTCGTCCCCAAGACCCCGGGACTAGGTTGGCCTGCCGCCGACATGTCCGACGACTATAGCGTCGTCCCCACGAACCCGGGAATAGGTTGGCCAGTCACCGACATGTCCGACGACTATAGGGTCGTCCCCAAGACCACGGGCCAAAGTTGCCCTGCCGCCGACATGTCCGACGACTATAGGGTCGTCCCCACGACCACGGGACTAGGTTGGCCCGCCGCCGACTTGTCCGACGACTATAGGGTCGTCCCTACCACCCCGGGACTAGGTTGGCCAGCCGCCGACATGTCCGACGACTATAGGGTCGTCCCCACGACCCCGGGACTAGATTGACCCGCCACCGTCATGTCCGACGACTATAGGGCCGTCCCCACGACCCCGGGACTAGGTTGGCCCGCCGCCAACTTGTCCGACGACTATAGGGTCGTCCCCACGACCCCGGGTCTAGGTTGGCCCGCCGCCGACATGTCCGACGACTATAGGGTCGTCCCCACGAACCCGGGACTAGGTTGGCCAGTCACCGACATGTCCGACGACTACAAGGTCGTCCCCACGACCACTGGCCAAAGTTGCCAAGCCGGCGACATGTCCGACGACTATAGGGTCGTCCCCACGAACCCGGGACTAGGTTGGCCAGTCACCGACATGTCCGACGACTACAAGGTCATCCCCACGACCCCGGGACTAGGTTGGCCCGCCGCCAACTTGTCCGACGACTATAGGGTCGTCCCCACGACCCCGGGTCTAGGTTGGCCCGCCGCCGACATGTCCGACGACTATAGGGTCGTCCCCACGAACCCGGGACTAGGTTGGCCAGTCACCGACATGTCCGACGACTACAAGGTCGTCCCCACGACCACTGGCCAAAGTTGCCAAGCCGGCGACATGTCCGACGACTATAGGGTCGTCCCCAAGACCACGGGCCAAAGTTGCCCTGCCGCCGACATGTCCGACGACTATAGGGTCGTCCCCACGACCACGGGACTAGGTTGGCCCGCCGCCGACTTGTCCGACGACTATAGGGTCGTCCCTACCACCCCGGGACTAGGTTGGCCAGCCGCCGACATGTCCGACGACTATAGGGTCGTCCCCACGACCCCGGGACTAGATTGACCCGCCACCGTCATGTCCGACGACTATAGGGCCGTCCCCACGACCCCGGGACTAGGTTGGCCCGCCGCCAACTTGTCCGACGACTATAGGGTCGTCCCCACGACCCCGGGAGTAGGTTGGCCCGCCGCCGACTTGTCCGACGACTATAGGGTCGTCCCCTCGACCCCGGGACTAGGTTGGCCAGCCGCCGACATGTCCG
Organism: Andrena fulva; assembly: GCA_946251845.1. NCBI lineage: Eukaryota > Metazoa > Arthropoda > Insecta > Hymenoptera > Andrenidae > Andrena > Andrena fulva. The sequence goes on along the minus strand of CAMITZ010000136.1, from coordinate 1,261,447 downwards.
ACGAAAATACGGTCTTCCCCACGACCACGGGACTAGGTTGGCCCGCCGCCGACTTGTCCGACGACTAAAGGGTCGTCCCTACCACCCCGGGACTAGGTTGGCCAGCCGCCGACATGTCCGACGTCTATAGGGTCGTCCCCACGACCCCGGGGCTAGATTGCCCCGGCACCGTCATGTCCAACGACTATAGGGTCGTCTCCACGACCCCGGAACTAGGTTGGCCCGCCACCGACTTGTCCGACGACTATAGGGTCGTCCCCACGACCCCGGGACTAGGTTGGCCTGTCACCGACATGTCCGACGACTATAGGGTCGTCCCCACGACCACGGGCCAAAGTTGCCCTGCCGCCGACATGTCCGACGACTATAGGGTCGTCCCCACGACCCCGGGTCTAGGTTGGCCCGCCGCCGACTTGTCCGACGACTATAGGGTCGTCCCCACGACCCCGGGACTAGATTGGCCCGCCACCCTCATGTCCGACGACTATACGGTCGTCCCCACGACCCCGGGACTAGGTTGGCCCGCCGCCGACGTGTCCTACGAATATGGGGTCGTCCCCACGACCACGAGACTAGGTTGGCCAGCCGCCGACATGTCCGACGACGATAGGGTCGTCCCCACCACCCCGGGTCTAGGTTGGCCTGCCGCCGACATGTCCGACGACTATAGGGTCGTCCCCACGACCACGGGCCAAAGTTGCCCTGCCGCCGACATGTCCGACGACAATAGGGTCGTCCCCACGACCACTGGCCAAAATTTGCCCAGCCGCAGACATTTCCGACGACTATAGGGTCGTCCCCACGAACCAGGGACTAGGTTGGCCCGCCGCCGACTTGTCCGACGACTATAGGGTCGTCCCCACGACCCCGGGACTAGGTCGGCCCGTCGCCGACTTGTCCGACGACTATAGGGTCGTCCCCACGACCCGGGCCAATGTTGGCCAGCCGCCGACATGTCCGACGACTATAGGGTCGTCCCCACGACCCCGGGACTAGGTTGGCCTGCCGCCGACATGTCCGACGACTATAGGGTCGTCCCCACGAACCCGGGAATAGGTTGGCCAGTCACCGACATGTCCGACGACTATAGGGTCGTCCCCACGAACCCGGGACTAGGTTGGCCCGCCGCCGACTTGTCCGACGACTATAGGGTCGTCCCCACGACCCCGGGACTAGGTCGGCCCGCCGCCGACTTGTCCGACGACTATAGGGTCGTCCCCACGACCCGGGCCAATGTTGGCCAGCCGCCGACATGTCCGACGACTATAGGGTCGTCCCCAAGACCCCGGGACTAGGTTGGCCTGCCGCCGACATGTCCGACGACTATAGCGTCGTCCCCACGAACCCGGGAATAGGTTGGCCAGTCACCGACATGTCCGACGACTATAGGGTCGTCCCCAAGACCACGGGCCAAAGTTGCCCTGCCGCCGACATGTCCGACGACTATAGGGTCGTCTCCACGACCCCGGGACTAGGTTAGCCCGCCGCCGACTTGTCCGACGACTATAGGGTCGTCCCCACGACCCCGGGACTAGGTCGGTCCGCCGCCGACTTTTCCGACGACTATAGGGTCGTCCCCACGACCCGGGCCAAAGTTGGCCCGCCGCCAACTTGTCCGACGACTATAGGGTCCTCCCCAAGACCACGGGCCAAAGTTGCCCTGCCGCCGACATGTCCGACGACTATAGGGTCGTCCCCACGACCACGGGACTAGGTTGGCCCGCCGCCGACTTGTCCGACGACTATAGGGTCGTCCCTACCACCCCGGGACTAGGTTGGCCAGCCGCCGACATGTCCGACGTCTATAGGGTCGTCCCCACGACCCCGGGGCTAGATTGCCCCGGCACCGTCATGTCCGACGACTATAGGGTCGTCTCCACGACCCCGGAACTAGGTTGGCCCGCCGCCGACTTGTCCGACGACTATAGGGTCGTCCCCACGACCCCGGGACTGGGGTCGGTCCGCCGCCGACTTGTCCGCCGACTATAGGGTCGTCCCACCGACCCCGGGACGAGGTTGGCCAGCCGCCGACATGTCCGACGTCTATAGGGTCGTCCCCACGACCCCGGGGCTAGATTGCCCCGGCACCGTCAAGTCCGACGACTATAGGGCCGTCTCCACGACCCCGGGACTAGGTTGGCCCTCCGCCGAATTGTCCGACGACTATAGGGTCGTCCCCACGACTACTGGCCAAAGTTGCCCAGCCGCCGACATGTCCGACGACTATAGGGTCGTCCCCACGACCCCGGGACTAGGTTGGCCCGTTGCCGACATGTCCGACGTCTATAGGGTCGTCCCCACGACCCCGGGACTAGGCTGGCCAGTCACCGACATGTCCGACGACTATAGGGTCGTCCCCACGACCACGGGCCAAAGTTGCCCTGCCGCCGACATGTCCGACGACGATAGGGTCGTCCCCACCACCCCGGGTCTAGGTTGGCCTGCCGCCGACATGTCCGACGACTATAGGGTCGTCCCCACGACCACGGGCCAAAGTTGCCCTGCCGCCGACATGTCCGACGACTATAGGGTCGTCCCCACGACCACTGGCCAAAATTTGCCCAGCCGCCGACATGTCCGACGACTATAGGGTCGTCCCCACGAACCAGGGACTAGGTTGGCCCGCCGCCGACTTGTCCGACGACTATAGGGTCGTCCCCACGACCCGGGCCAATGTTGGCCAGCCGCCGACATGTCCGACGACTATAGGGTCGTCCCCACGACCCCGGGACTAGGCTGGCCTGCCGCCGACATGTCCGACGACTATAGGGTCGTCCCCACGAACCCGGGAATAGGTTGGCCAGTCACCGACATGTCCGACGACTATAGGGTCGTCCCCACGAACCCGGGACTAGGTTGGCCCGCCGCCGACTTGTCCGACGACTATAGGGTCGTCCCCACGACCCCGGGACTAGGTCGGCCCGCCGCCGACTTGTCCGACGACTATAGGGTCGTCCCCACGACCCGGGCCAATGTTGGCCAGCCGCCGACATGTCCGACGACTATAGGGTCGTCCCCACGACCCCGGGACTAGGTTGGCCTGCCGCCGACATGTCCGACGACTATAGCGTCGTCCCCACGAACCCGGGAATAGGTTGGCCAGTCACCGACATGTCCGACGACTATTGGGTCGTCCCCAAGACCACGGGCCAAAGTTGCCCTGCCGCCGACATGTCCGACGACTATAGGGTCGTCCCCACGACCACGGGACTAGGTTGGCCCGCCGCCGACTTGTCCGACGACTATAGGGTCGTCCCTACCACCCCGGGACTAGGTTGGCCAACCGCCGACATGTCCGACGACTATAGGGTCGTCCCCACGACCACGGGACTAGATTGGCCCGCCACCGTCATGTCCGACGACTATAGGGCCGTCTCCACGACCCCGGGACTAGGTTGGCCCGCCGCCAACTTGTCCGACGACTATAGGGTCGTCCCCACGACCCCGGGACTAGGTTGGCCTGCCGCCCACCTGTCCGACGACTATAGTGTCGTCCCCACGAACCCGGGACTAGGTTGGCCAGTTATTGACATATCCGAAGACTATAGGGTCGTCCCCACGACCACTGGGCCAAAGTTGCCCTGCCGCCGACATGTCCGACGACTATAGGGACGTCCCCACGACCACTGGCCAAAGTTGCCCAGCCGCCGACATGTCCGACGACTATAGGGTCGTCCCCACGAACCCGGGAGTAGGTTGGCCCGCCGCCAACTTGTCCGACGACTATAGGGTCGTCCCCTCGACCCCGGGACTAGGTTGGCCAGCCGCCGACATGTCCGACGACAATACGGTCGTCCCCACGACCACGGGACTAGGTTGGCCCGCCGCCGACTTGTCCGACGACTATAGGGTCGTCCCTACCACCCCGGGACTAGGTAGGCCAGCCGCCGACATGTCCGACGTCTATAGGGTCGTCCCCACGACCCCGGGGCTAGATTGCCCCGGCACCGTCATGTCCGACGACTATAGGGTCGTCTCCACGACCCCGGGACTAGGTTGGCCCGCCGCCGACTTGTCCGACGACTATAGGGCCGTCCCCACGACCCCGGGACTAGTTCGGTCCGCCGCCGACATGTCCGACGACTATACGGTCGTCGCCACGATCACGGGACTAGGTTGGACCGCCGCCGACTTGTCCGACGACTATAGGGTCGTCCCCACGATCCCGGAACTAGGTTGGCCCGCCGCCGACATGTCCGACGACTATAGGGTCGTCCCCACGACCCGGGCCAAAGTTGGCCAGCCGCCGACATGTCCGACGACTATAGGGTCGTCCCCACGACCCCGGGACTAGGTTGGCCCGCCGCCGACATGTCCGACGTCTATAGGGTCGTTCCCACGACCCCGGGACTAGATTGGCCCGCCGCCGACTTTTCCGACGACTATAGGGTCGTCCCCACGACCCCGGGAGTAGGTTGGCCCGCCGCCGACTTGTCCGACGACTATAGGGTCGTCCCCTCGACCCCGGGACTAGGTTGGCCAGCCGCCGACATGTCCGACGACAATACGGTCGTCCCCACGACCACGGGACTAGGTTGGCCCGCCGCCGACTTGTCCGACGACTATAGGGTCGTCCCTACCACCCCGGGACTAGGTTGGCCAGCCGCCGACATGTCCGACGTCTATAGGGTCGTCCCCACGACCCCGGGGCTAGATTGCCCCGGCACCGTCATGTCCGACGACTATAGGGTCGTCTCCACGACCCCGGGACTAGGTTAGCCCGCCGCCGACTTGTCCGACGACTATAGGGTCGTCCCCACGACCCCGGGACTAGGTCGGTCCGCCGCCGACTTTTCCGACGACTATAGGGTCGTCCCCACGACCCGGGCCAAAGTTGGCCCGCCGCCAACTTGTCCGACGACTATAGGGTCCTCCCCAAGACCACGGGCCAAAGTTGCCCTGCCGCCGACATGTCCGACGACTATAGGGTCGTCCCCACGACCACGGGACTAGGTTGGCCCGCCGCCGACTTGTCCGACGACTATAGGGTCGTCCCTACCACCCCGGGACTAGGTTGGCCAGCCGCCGACATGTCCGACGACAATACGGTCGTCCCCACGACCACGGGACTAGGTTGGCCCGCCGCCGACTTGTCTGACGACTATAGGGTCGTCCCTACCACCCCGGGACTAGGTTGGCCAGCCGCCGACATGTCCGACGTCTATAGGGTCGTCCCCACGACCCCGGGGCTAGATTGCCCCGGCACCGTCATGTCCGACGACTATAGGGTCGGCTCCACGACCCCGGGACTAGGTTGGCCCGCCGCCGACTTGTCCGACGACTATAGGGTCGTCCCCACGACCCCGGGACTAAGTCGGTCCGCCGCCGACATGTCCGACGACTATACGGTCGTCGCCACGACCACGGGACTAGGTTGGCCCGCCGCCGACTTGTCCGACGACTATAGGGTCGTCCCCACGATCCCGGGACTAGGTTGGCCCGCCGCCGACATGTCCGACGACTATAGGGTCGTCCCCACGACCCGGGCCAAAGTTGGCCAGCCGCCGACATGTCCGACGACTATTGGGTCGTCCCCACGACCACGGGACTAGGTTGGCCCGCCGCCGTCATGTCCGACGTCGATAGGGTCGTTCCCACGACCCCGGGACTAGATTGGCCCGCCGCCGACTTTTCCGACGACTATAGGGTCGTCCCCACGACCCCGGGAGTAGGTTGGCCCGCCGCCGACTTGTCCGACGACTATAGGGTCGTCCCCTGGACCCCGGGACTAGGTTGGCCAGCCGCCGACATGTCCGACGACAATACGGTCGTCCCCACGACCACGGGACTAGGTTGGCCCGCCGCCGACTTGTCCGACGACTATAGGGTCGTCCCTACCACCCCGGGACTAGGTTGGCCAGCCGCCGACATGTCCGACGTCTATAGGGTCGTCCCCACGACCCCGGGGCTAGATTGCCCCGGCACCGTCATGTCCGACGACTATAGGGTCGTCTCCACGACCCCGGGACTAGGTTAGCCCGCCGCCGACTTTTCCGACGACTATAGGGTCGTCCCCACGACCCCGGGACTAGGTCGGTCCGCCGCCGACTTGTCCGACGACTATAGGGTCGTCCCCACGACCCGGGCCAAAGTTGGCCCGCCGCCAACTTGTCCGACGACTATAGGGTCGTCCCCAAGACCACGGGCCAAAGTTGCCCTGCCGCCGACATGTCCGACGACTATAGGGTCGTCCCCACGACCCGGGCCAAAGTTGGCCAGCCGCCGACATGTCCGACGACTATAGGGTCGTCCCCACGACCCCGGGACTAGGTTGGCCCGCCGCAGACATGTCCGACGTCTATAGGGTCGTTCCCACGACCCCGGGACTAGATTGGCCCGCCGCCGACTTTTCCGACGACTATAGGGTCGTCCCTACCACCCCGGGACTAGGTTGGCCAGCCGCCGACATGTCCGACGTCTATAGGGTCGTCCCCACGACCCCGGGGCTAGATTGCCCCGGCACCGTCATGTCCGACGACTATAGGGTCGTCTCCACGACCCCGGGACTAGGTTGGCCCGCCGCCGACTTGTCCGACGACTATAGGGTCGTCCCCACGACCCCGGGACTAAGTCGGTCCGCCGCCGACATGTCCGACGACTATACGGTCGTCGCCACGACCACGGGACTAGGTTGGCCCGCCGCCGACTTGTCCGACGACTATAGGGTCGTCCCCACGATCCCGGGACTAGGTTGGCCCGCCGCCGACATGTCTGACGTCGATAGGGTCGTTCCCACGACCCCGGGACTAGATTGGCCCGCCGCCGACTTTTCCGACGACTATAGGGTCGTCCCCACGACCCCGGGAGTAGGTTGGCCCGCCGCCGACTTGTCCGACGACTATAGGGTCGTCCCCTCGACCCCGGGACTAGGTTGGCCAGCCGCCGACTTTTCCGACGACTATAGGGTCGTCCCCACGACCCCGGGACTAGGTCGGTCCGCCGCCGACATGTCCGACGACTATAGGGTCGTCCCCACGCCCCGGGCCAAAGTTCGCCAGCCGCCGACATGTCCGACGACTATAGGGTCGTCCCCACGACCCCGGGCCAAAGTTCGCCAGCCGCCGACATGTCCGACGACTATAGGGTCGTCCCCACGACCCCGGGACTAGATTGGCCCGCCACCGTCATGTCCGACGACTATAGGGTCGTCTCCACGACCCCGGGACTAGGTTGGCCCGCCGCCGACTTGTCCGACGACTATAGGGTCGTCCCCACGACCCCGGGACTAGGTTGGCCCGCCGCCGACTTGTCCGACGACTATAGGGTCGTCCCCACGACCCCGGGAGTAGGTTGGCCCGCCGCCGACTTGTCCGACGACTATAGGGTCGTCCCCTCGACCCCGGGACTAGGTTGGCCAGCCGCCGACATGTCCGACGACTATAGGGTCGTCTCCACGACCCCGGGACTAGGTTGGCCCGCCGCCGACTTGTCCGACGACAATACGGTCGTCCCCACGACCACGGGACTAGGTTGGCCCGCCGCCGACTTGTCCGACGACTATAGGGTCGTCCCTACCACCCCGGGACTAGGTTGGCCAGCCGCCGACATGTCCGACGTCTATAGGGTCGTCCCCACGACCCCGGGGCTAGATTGCCCCGGCACCGTCATGTCCGACGACTATAGGGTCGTCTCCACGACCCCGGGACTAGGTTGGCCCGCCGCCGACTTGTCCGACGACTATAGGGTCGTCCCCACGACCCCGGGACTAGGTCGGTCCGCCGCCGACTTGTCCGACGACTATAGGGTCGTCCCACCGACCCCGGGACTAGGTTGGCCCGCCGCCGACATGTCCGACGACTATAGGGTCGTCCCCACGCCCCGGGCCAAAGTTCGCCAGCCGCCGACATGTCCGACGACTATAGGGTCGTCCCCACGACCCCGGGACTAGATTGGCCCGCCACCGTCATGTCCGACGACTATAGGGCCGTCTCCACGACCCCGGGACTAGGTTGGCGCGCCGCCGACTTGTCCGACGACTATAGGGTCGTCCCCACGACCACTGGCCAAAGTTGCCCAGCCGCCGACATGTCCGACGACTATAGGGTCGTACCCACGACCCCGGGACTAGGTTGGCCCGCCGCCGACTTGTCCGACGACTATAGGGTCCTCCCCACGACCCCGGGACTAGGTCGGCCCGCCGCCGACTTGTCCGACGACTATAGGGTCGTCCCCACGACCCGGGCCAAAGTTGGCCAGCCGCCGACATGTCCGACGACTATAGGGTCGTCCCCACGACTACTGGCCAAAGTTGCCCAGCCGCCGACATGTGCGACGACTATAGGGTCGTCCCCACGACCCCGGGACTAGGTTGGCCCGCCACCGTCATGTCCGACGACTATACGGTCGTCCCCACGACCCCGGGACTAGGTTGGCCCGCCGCCGACGTGTCCTACGACTATGGGGTCGTCCCCACGACCACGAGACTGAGTTGGCCAGCCGCCGACATTTCCGACGACTATAGGGTCGTCCCCACCACCCCGGGTCTAGGTTGGCCAGCCGCCGACATGTCCGACGACTATAGGGTCGTCCCCACGACCATGGGCCAAAGTTGCCCTGCCACCGACATGTCCGACGACTATAGGGTCGTCCCCACGACCACTGGCCAAAGTTGCCAATCCGCCGACATGTCCGACGACTATAGGGTCGTCCCCACGACCCCGGGACTAGGTTGGCCCGCCGCCGACATGTCCGACGTCTATAGGGTCGTCCCCACGACCCCGGGACTAGGTTGGCCCGCCGCCGACATGTCCGAAGTCTATAGTGTCGTTCCCACGACCACGGGACTAGGTTGTCCCGCCGCTGACTTGTCCGACGACTATAGGGTCGTCCCCACGACCCCGGGACTAGATTGACCCGCCGCCGACTTTTCCGACGACTATAGGGTCGTCCCCACGACCCCGGGAGTAGGTTGGCCCGCCGCCGACTTGTCCGACGACTATAGGGTCGTCCCCTCGACCCCGGGACTAGGTTGGCCAGCCGCCGACATGTCCGACGAAAATACGGTCTTCCCCACGACCACGGGACTAGGTTGGCCCGCCGCCGACTTGTCCGACGACTAAAGGGTCGTCCCTACCACCCCGGGACTAGGTTGGCCAGCCGCCGACATGTCCGACGTCTATAGGGTCGTCCCCACGACCCCGGGGCTAGATTGCCCCGGCACCGTCATGTCCAACGACTATAGGGTCGTCTCCACGACCCCGGAACTAGGTTGGCCCGCCGCCGACTTGTCCGACGACTATAGGGTCGTCCCCACGACCCCGGGACTGGGGTCGGTCCGCCGCCGACTTGTCCGCCGACTATAGGGTCGTCCCACCGACCCCGGGACTAGGTTGGCCCGCCGCCGACATGTCCGACGACTATAGGGTCGTCCCCACGCCCCGGGCCAAAGTTGGCCAGCCGCCGACATGTCCGACGACTATAGGGTCGTCCCCACGACCCCGGGACAAGATTGGCCCGCCACCGTCATGTCCGACGACTATAGGGCCGTCTCCACGACACCGGGACTAGGTTGGCCCGCCGCCGACTTGTCCGACGACTATAGGGTCGTCCCCACGACCACTGGCCAAAGTTGCCCAGCCGCCGACATGTCCGACGACTATAGGGTCCTCCCCACGTCCCCGGGACTAGGTCGGCCCGCCGCCGACTTGTCCGACGACTATAGGGTCGTCCCCACGACCCGGGCCAAAGTTGGCCAGCCGCCGACATGTCCGACGACTATAGGGTCGTCCCCACGACTACTGGCCAAAGTTGCCCAGCCGCCGACATGTCCGACGACTATAGGGTCGTCCCCACGACCCCGGGACTAGGTTGGCCCGCCACCGTCATGTCCGACGACTATACGGTCGTCCCCACGACCCCGGGACTAGGTTGGCCCGCCGCCGACGTGTCCTACGACTATGGGGTCGTCCCCACGACCACGAGACTGAGTTGGCCAGCCGCCGACATGTCCGACGACTTTAGGGTCGTCCCCACCACCCCGGGTCTAGGTTGGCCAGCCGCCGACATGTCCGACGACTATAGGGTCGTCCCCACGACCATGGGCCAAAGTTGCCCTGCCACCGACATGTCCGACGACTATAGGGTCGTCCCCACGACCACTGGCCAAAGTTGCCCATCCGCCGACATGTCCGACGACTATAGGGTCGTCCCCACGACCCCGGGACTAGGTTGGCCCGCCGCCGACATGTCCGACGTCTATAGGGTCGTCCCCACGACCCAGGGACTAGGTTGGCCCGCCGCCGACATGTCCGACGTCTATAGGGTCGTTCCCACGACCACGGGACTAGGTTGGCCCGCCGCCGACTTGTCCGACGACTATAGGGTCGTCCCCACGATCCCGGGACTAGATTGACCCGCCGCCGACTTTGCCGACGACTATAGGGTCGTCCCCACGACCCCGGGAGTAGGTTGGCCCGCCGCCGACTTGTCCGACGACTATAGGGTCGTCCCCTCGACCCCGGGACTAGGTTGGCCAGCCGCCGACATGTCCGACGACAATACGGTCGTCCCCACGACCACGGGACTAGGTTGGCCCGCCGCCGACTTGTCCGACGACTATAGGGTCGTCCCTACCACCCCGGGACTAGGTAGGCCAGCCGCCGACATGTCCGACGTCTATAGGGTCGTCCCCACGACCCCGGGGCTAGATTGCCCCGGCACCGTCATGTCCGACGACTATAGGGTCGTCTCCACGACCCCGGGACTAGGTTGGCCCGCCGCCGACTTGTCCGACGACTATAGGGCCGTCCCCACGACCCCGGGACTAGTTCGGTCCGCCGCCGACATGTCCGCCGACTATACGGTCGTCGCCACGATCACGGGACTAGGTTGGACCGCCGCCGACTTGTCCGACGACTATAGGGTCGTCCCCACGATCCCGGAACTAGGTTGGCCCGCCGCCGACATGTCCGACGACTATAGGGTCGTCCCCACGACCCGGGCCAAAGTTGGCCAGCCGCCGACATGTCCGACGACTATAGGGTCGTCCCCACGACCCCGGGACTAGGTTGGCCCGCCGCCGACATGTCCGACGTCTATAGGGTCGTTCCCACGACCCCGGGACTAGATTGGCCCGCCGCCGACTTTTCCGACGACTATAGGGTCGTCCCAACGACCCCGGGAGTAGGTTGGCCCGCCGCCGACTTGTCCGACGACTATAGGGTCGTCCCCTCGACCCCGGGACTAGGTTGGCCAGCCGCCGACATGTCCGACGACAATACGGTCGTCCCCACGACCACGGGACTAGGTTGGCCCGCCGCCGACTTGTCCGACGACTATAGGGTCGTCCCTACCACCCCGGGACTAGGTTGGCCAGCCGCCGACATGTCCGACGTCTATAGGGTCGTCCCCACGACCCCGGGGCTAGATTGCCCCGGCACCGTCATGTCCGACGACTATAGGGTCGTCTCCACGACCCCGGGACTAGGTTGGCCCGCCGCCGACTTGTCCGACGACTATAGGGTCGTCCCCACGACCCCGGGACTAAGTCGGTCCGCCGCCGACATGTCCGACGACTATACGGTCGTCGCCACGACCACGGGACTAGGTTGGCCCGCCGCCGACTTGTCCGACGACTATAGGGTCGTCCCCACGATCCCGGGACTAGGTTGGCCCGCCGCCGACATGTCCGACGACTATAGGGTCGTCCCCACGACCCGGGCCAAAGTTGGCCAGCCGCCGACATGTCCGACGACTATTGGGTCGTCCCCACGACCCCGGGACTAGGTTGGCCCGCCGCCGACATGTCCGACGTCGATAGGGTCGTTCCCACGACCCCGGGACTAGATTGGCCCGCCGCCGACTTTTCCGACGACTATAGGGTCGTCCCCACGACCCCGGGAGTAGGTTGGCCCGCCGCCGACTTGTCCGACGACTATAGGGTCGTCCCCTCGACCCCGGGACTAGGTTGGCCAGCCGCCGACATGTCCGACGACAATACGGTCGTCCCCACGACCACGGGACTAGGTTGGCCCGCCGCCGACTTGTCCGACGACTATAGGGTCGTCCCTACCACCCCGGGACTAGGTTGGCCAGCCGCCGACATGTCCGACGTCTATAGGGTCGTCCCCACGACCCCGGGGCTAGATTGCCCCGGCACCGTCATGTCCGACGACTATAGGGTCGTCTCCACGACCCCGGGACTAGGTTAGCCCGCCGCCGACTTTTCCGACGACTATAGGGTCGTCCCCACGACCCCGGGACTAGGTCGGTCCGCCGCCGACTTGTCCGACGACTATAGGGTCGTCCCCACGACCCGGGCCAAAGTTGGCCCGCCGCCAACTTGTCCGACGACTATAGGGTCGTCCCCAAGACCACGGGCCAAAGTTGCCCTGCCGCCGACATGTCCGACGACTATAGGGTCGTCCCCACGACCCGGGCCAAAGTTGGCCAGCCGCCGACATGTCCGACGACTATTGGGTCGTCCCCACGACCCCGGGACTAGGTTGGCCCGCCGCCGACATGTCTGACGTCGATAGGGTCGTTCCCACGACCCCGGGACTAGATTGGCCCGCCGCCGACTTTTCCGACGACTATAGGGTCGTCCCCACGACCCCGGGAGTAGGTTGGCCCGCCGCCGACTTGTCCGACGACTATAGGGTCGTCCCCTCGACCCCGGGACTAGGTTGGCCAGCCGCCGACTTTTCCGACGACTATAGGGTCGTCCCCACGACCCCGGGACTAGGTCGGTCCGCCGCCGACATGTCCGACGACTATAGGGTCGTCCCCACGCCCCGGGCCAAAGTTCGCCAGCCGCCGACATGTCCGACGACTATAGGGTCGTCCCCACGACCCCGGGCCAAAGTTCGCCAGCCGCCGACATGTCCGACGACTATAGGGTCGTCCCCACGACCCCGGGACTAGATTGGCCCGCCACCGTCATGTCCGACGACTATAGGGTCGTCTCCACGACCCCGGGACTAGGTTGGCCCGCCGCCGACTTGTCCGACGACTATAGGGTCGTCCCCACGACCCCGGGACTAGGTTGGCCCGCCGCCAACTTGTCCGACGACTATAGGGTCGTCCCCACGACACCGGGAGTAGGTTGGCCCGCCGCCGACTTGTCCGACGACTATAGGGTCGTCCCCTCGACCCCGGGACTAGGTTGGCCAGCCGCCGACATGTCCGACGACTATAGGGTCGTCTCCACGACCCCGGGACTAGGTTGGCCCGCCGCCGACTTGTCCGACGACAATACGGTCGTCCCCACGACCACGGGACTAGGTTGGCCCGCCGCCGACTTGTCCGACGACTATAGGGTCGTCCCTACCACCCCGGGACTAGGTTGGCCAGCCGCCGACATGTCCGACGTCTATAGGGTCGTCCCCACGACCCCGGGGCTAGATTGCCCCGGCACCGTCATGTCCGACGACTATAGGGTCGTCTCCACGACCCCGGGACTAGGTTGGCCCGCCGCCGACTTGTCCGACGACTATAGGGTCGTCCCCACGACCCCGGGACTAGGTCGGTCCGCCGCCGACTTGTCCGACGACTATAGGGTCGTCCCACCGACCCCGGGACTAGGTTGGCCCGCCGCCGACATGTCCGACGACTATAGGGTCGTCCCCACGCCCCGGGCCAAAGTTCGCCAGCCGCCGACATGTCCGACGACTATAGGGTCGTCCCCACGACCCCGGGACTAGATTGGCCCGCCACCGTCATGTCCGACGACTATAGGGCCGTCTCCACGACCCCGGGACTAGGTTGGCGCGCCGCCGACTTGTCCGACGACTATAGGGTCGTCCCCACGACCACTGGCCAAAGTTGCCCAGCCGCCGACATGTCCGACGACTATAGGGTCGTACCCACGACCCCGGGACTAGGTTGGCCCGCCGCCGACTTGTCCGACGACTATAGGGTCCTCCCCACGACCCCGGGACTAGGTCGGCCCGCCGCCGACTTGTCCGACGACTATAGGGTCGTCCCCACGACCCGGGCCAAAGTTGGCCAGCCGCCGACATGTCCGACGACTATAGGGTCGTCCCCACGACTACTGGCCAAAGTTGCCCAGCCGCCGACATGTGCGACGACTATAGGGTCGTCTCCACGACCCCGGGACTAGGTTGGCCCGCCGCCGACTTGTCCGACGACAATACGGTCGTCCCCACGACCACGGGACTAGGTTGGCCCGCCGCCGACTTGTCCGACGACTATAGGGTCGTCCCTACCACCCCGGGACTAGGTTGGCCAGCCGCCGACATGTCCGACGTCTATAGGGTCGTCCCCACGACCCCGGGGCTAGATTGCCCCGGCACCGTCATGTCCGACGACTATAGGGTCGTCTCCACGACCCCGGGACTAGGTTAGCCCGCCGCCGACTTTTCCGACGACTATAGGGTCGTCCCCACGACCCCGGGACTAGGTCGGTCCGCCGCCGACTTGTCCGACGACTATAGGGTCGTCCCCACGACCCGGGCCAAAGTTGGCCCGCCGCCAACTTGTCCGACGACTATAGGGTCGTCCCCAAGACCACGGGCCAAAGTTGCCCTGCCGCCGACATGTCCGACGACTATAGGGTCGTCCCCACGACCCCGGGAGTAGGTTGGCCCGCCGCCGACTTGTCCGACGACTATAGGGTCGTCCCCTCGACCCCGGGACTAGGTTGGCCAGCCGCCGACATGTCCGACGACAATACGGTCGTCCCCACGACCACGGGACTAGGTTGGCCCGCCGCCGACTTGTCCGACGACTATAGGGTCGTCCCTACCACCCCGGGACTAGGTTGGCCAGCCGCCGACATGTCCGACGACTATAGGGTCGTCCCCACGACCACTGGCCAAAATTTGCCCAGCCGCCGACATGTCCGACGACTATAGGGTCGTCCCCACGAACCAGGGACTAGGTTGGCCCGCCGCCGACTTGTCCGACGACTATAGGGTCGTCCCCACGACCCGGGCCAATGTTGGCCAGCCGCCGACATGTCCGACGACTATAGGGTCGTCCCCACGACCCCGGGACTAGGCTGGCCTGCCGCCGACATGTCCGACGACTATAGGGTCGTCCCCACGAACCCGGGAATAGGTTGGCCAGTCACCGACATGTCCGACGACTATAGGGTCGTCCCCACGAACCCGGGACTAGGTTGGCCCGCCGCCGACTTGTCCGACGACTATAGGGTCGTCCCCACGACCCCGGGACTAGGTCGGCCCGCCGCCGACTTGTCCGACGACTATAGGGTCGTCCCCACGACCCGGGCCAATGTTGGCCAGCCGCCGACATGTCCGACGACTATAGGGTCGTCCCCACGACCCCGGGACTAGGTTGGCCTGCCGCCGACATGTCCGACGACTATAGCGTCGTCCCCACGAACCCGGGAATAGGTTGGCCAGTCACCGACATGTCCGACGACTATTGGGTCGTCCCCAAGACCACGGGCCAAAGTTGCCCTGCCGCCGACATGTCCGACGACTATAGGGTCGTCCCCACGACCACGGGACTAGGTTGGCCCGCCGCCGACTTGTCCGACGACTATAGGGTCGTCCCTACCACCCCGGGACTAGGTTGGCCAACCGCCGACATGTCCGACGACTATAGGGTCGTCCCCACGACCACGGGACTAGATTGGCCCGCCACCGTCATGTCCGACGTCTATAGGGCCGTCTCCACGACCCCGGGACTAGGTTGGCCCGCCGCCAACTTGTCCGACGACTATAGGGTCGTCCCCACGACCCCGGGACTAGGTTGGCCTGCCGCCCACCTGTCCGACGACTATAGTGTCGTCCCCACGAACCCGGGACTAGGTTGGCCAGTTATTGACATATCCGAAGACTATAGGGTCGTCCCCACGACCACTGGGCCAAAGTTGCCCTGCCGCCGACATGTCCGACGACTATAGGGTCGTCCCTACCACCCCGGGACTAGGTAGGCCAGCCGCCGACATGTCCGACGTCTATAGGGTCGTCCCCACGACCCCGGGGCTAGATTGCCCCGGCACCGTCATGTCCGACGACTATAGGGTCGTCTCCACGACCCCGGGACTAGGTTGGCCCGCCGCCGACTTGTCCGACGACTATAGGGCCGTCCCCACGACCCCGGGACTAGTTCGGTCCGCCGCCGACATGTCCGACGACTATACGGTCGTCGCCACGATCACGGGACTAGGTTGGACCGCCGCCGACTTGTCCGACGACTATAGGGTCGTCCCCACGATCCCGGAACTAGGTTGGCCCGCCGCCGACATGTCCGACGACTATAGGGTCGTCCCCACGACCCGGGCCAAAGTTGGCCAGCCGCCGACATGTCCGACGACTATAGGGTCGTCCCCACGACCCCGGGACTAGGTTGGCCCGCCGCCGACATGTCCGACGTCTATAGGGTCGTTCCCACGACCCCGGGACTAGATTGGCCCGCCGCCGACTTTTCCGACGACTATAGGGTCGTCCCCACGACCCCGGGAGTAGGTTGGCCCGCCGCCGACTTGTCCGACGACTATAGGGTCGTCCCCTCGACCCCGGGACTAGGTTGGCCAGCCGCCGACATGTCCGACGACAATACGGTCGTCCCCACGACCACGGGACTAGGTTGGCCCGCCGCCGACTTGTCCGACGACTATAGGGTCGTCCCTACCACCCCGGGACTAGGTTGGCCAGCCGCCGACATGTCCGACGTCTATAGGGTCGTCCCCACGACCCCGGGGCTAGATTGCCCCGGCACCGTCATGTCCGACGACTATAGGGTCGTCTCCACGACCCCGGGACTAGGTTAGCCCGCCGCCGACTTGTCCGACGACTATAGGGTCGTCCCCACGACCCCGGGACTAGGTCGGTCCGCCGCCGACTTTTCCGACGACTATAGGGTCGTCCCCACGACCCGGGCCAAAGTTGGCCCGCCGCCAACTTGTCCGACGACTATAGGGTCCTCCCCAAGACCACGGGCCAAAGTTGCCCTGCCGCCGTCATGTCCGACGACTATAGGGTCGTCCCCACCACCACGGGACTAGGTTGGCCCGCCGCCGACTTGTCCGACGACTATAGGGTCGTCCCTACCACCCCGGGACTAGGTTGGCCAGCCGCCGACATGTCCGACGACAATACGGTCGTCCCCACGACCACGGGACTAGGTTGGCCCGCCGCCGACTTGTCCGACGACTATAGGGTCGTCCCTACCACCCCGGGACTAGGTTGGCCAGCCGCCGACATGTCCGACGTCTATAGGGTCGTCCCCACGACCCCGGGGCTAGATTGCCCCGGCACCGTCATGTCCGACGACTATAGGGTCGTCTCCACGACCCCGGGACTAGGTTGGCCCGCCGCCGACTTGTCCGACGACTATAGGGTCGTCCCCACGACCCCGGGACTAAGTCGGTCCGCCGCCGACATGTCCGACGACTATACGGTCGTCGCCACGACCACGGGACTAGGTTGGCCCGCCGCCGACTTGTCCGACGACTATAGGGTCGTCCCCACGATCCCGGGACTAGGTTGGCCCGCCGCCGACATGTCCGACGACTATAGGGTCGTCCCCACGACCCGGGCCAAAGTTGGCCAGCCGCCGACATGTCCGACGACTATTGGGTCGTCCCCACGACCCCGGGACTAGGTTGGCCCGCCGCCGACATGTCCGACGTCGATAGGGTCGTTCCCACGACCCCGGGACTAGATTGGCCCGCCGCCGACTTTTCCGACGACTATAGGGTCGTCCCCACGACCCCGGGAGTAGGTTGGCCCGCCGCCGACTTGTCCGACGACTATAGGGTCGTCCCCTCGACCCCGGGACTAGGTTGGCCAGCCGCCGACATGTCCGACGACAATACGGTCGTCCCCACGACCACGGGACTAGGTTGGCCCGCCGCCGACTTGTCCGACGACTATAGGGTCGTCCCTACCACCCCGGGACTAGGTTGGCCAGCCGCCGACATGTCCGACGTCTATAGGGTCGTCCCCACGACCCCGGGGCTAGATTGCCCCGGCACCGTCATGTCCGACGACTATAGGGTCGTCTCCACGACCCCGGGACTAGGTTAGCCCGCCGCCGACTTTTCCGACGACTATAGGGTCGTCCCCACGACCCCGGGACTAGGTCGGTCCGCCGCCGACTTGTCCGACGACTATAGGGTCGTCCCCACGACCCGGGCCAAAGTTGGCCCGCCGCCAACTTGTCCGACGACTATAGGGTCGTCCCCAAGACCACGGGCCAAAGTTGCCCTGCCGCCGACATGTCCGACGACTATAGGGTCGTCCCCACGACCACGGGACTAGGTTGGCCCGCCGCCGACTTGTCCGACGACTATAGGGTCGTCCCTACCACCCCGGGACTAGGTTGGCCAGCCGCCGACATGTCCGACGACAATACGGTCGTCCCCACGACCACGGGACTAGGTTGGCCCGCCGCCGACTTGTCCGACGACTATAGGGTCGTCCCTACCACCCCGGGACTAGGTTGGCCAGCCGCCGACATGTCCGACGTCTATAGGGTCGTCCCCACGACCCCGGGGCTAGATTGCCCCGGCACCGTCATGTCCGACGACTATAGGGTCGTCTCCACGACCCCGGGACTAGGTTGGCCCGCCGCCGACTTGTCCGACGACTATAGGGTCGTCCCCACGACCCCGGGACTAGGTCGGTCCGCCGCCGACATGTCCGACGACTATACGGTCGTCGCCACGACCACGGGACTAGGTTGGCCCGCCGCCGACTTGTCCGACGACTATAGGGTCGTCCCCACGATCCCGGGACTAGGTTGGCCCGCCGCCGACATGTCCGACGACTATAGGGTCGTCCCCACGACCCGGGCCAAAGTTGGCCAGCCGCCGACATGTCCGACGACTATAGGGTCGTCCCCACGACCCCGGGACTAGGTTGGCCCGCCGCAGACATGTCCGACGTCTATAGGGTCGTTCCCACGACCCCGGGACTAGATTGGCCCGCCGCCGACTTTTCCGACGACTATAGGGTCGTCCCTACCACCCCGGGACTAGGTTGGCCAGCCGCCGACATGTCCGACGTCTATAGGGTCGTCCCCACGACCCCGGGGCTAGATTGCCCCGGCACCGTCATGTCCGACGACTATAGGGTCGTCTCCACGACCCCGGGACTAGGTTGGCCCGCCGCCGACTTGTCCGACGACTATAGGGTCGTCCCCACGACCCCGGGACTAAGTCGGTCCGCCGCCGACATGTCCGACGACTATACGGTCGTCGCCACGACCACGGGACTAGGTTGGCCCGCCGCCGACTTGTCCGACGACTATAGGGTCGTCCCCACGATCCCGGGACTAGGTTGGCCCGCCGCCGACATGTCCGACGACTATAGGGTCGTCCCCACGACCCGGGCCAAAGTTGGCCAGCCGCCGACATGTCCGACGACTATTGGGTCGTCCCCACGACCCCGGGACTAGGTTGGCCCGCCGCCGACATGTCTGACGTCGATAGGGTCGTTCCCACGACCCCGGGACTAGATTGGCCCGCCGCCGACTTTTCCGACGACTATAGGGTCGTCCCCACGACCCCGGGAGTAGGTTGGCCCGCCGCCGACTTGTCCGACGACTATAGGGTCGTCCCCTCGACCCCGGGACTAGGTTGGCCAGCCGCCGACTTTTCCGACGACTATAGGGTCGTCCCCACGACCCCGGGACTAGGTCGGTCCGCCGCCGACATGTCCGACGACTATAGGGTCGTCCCCACGCCCCGGGCCAAAGTTCGCCAGCCGCCGACATGTCCGACGACTATAGGGTCGTCCCCACGACCCCGGGCCAAAGTTCGCCAGCCGCCGACATGTCCGACGACTATAGGGTCGTCCCCACGACCCCGGGACTAGATTGGCCCGCCACCGTCATGTCCGACGACTATAGGGTCGTCTCCACGACCCCGGGACTAGGTTGGCCCGCCGCCGACTTGTCCGACGACTATAGGGTCGTCCCCACGACCCCGGGACTAGGTTGGCCCGCCGCCGACTTGTCCGACGACTATAGGGTCGTCCCCACGACCCCGGGAGTAGGTTGGCCCGCCGCCGACTTGTCCGACGACTATAGGGTCGTCCCCTCGACCCCGGGACTAGGTTGGCCAGCCGCCGACATGTCCGACGACTATAGGGTCGTCTCCACGACCCCGGGACTAGGTTGGCCCGCCGCCGACTTGTCCGACGACAATACGGTCGTCCCCACGACCACGGGACTAGGTTGGCCCGCCGCCGACTTGTCCGACGACTATAGGGTCGTCCCTACCACCCCGGGACTAGGTTGGCCAGCCGCCGACATGTCCGACGTCTATAGGGTCGTCCCCACGACCCCGGGGCTAGATTGCCCCGGCACCGTCATGTCCGACGACTATAGGGTCCTCCCCACGACCCCGGGACTAGGTCGGCCCGCCGCCGACTTGTCCGACGACTATAGGGTCGTCCCCACGACCCGGGCCAAAGTTGGCCAGCCGCCGACATGTCCGACGACTATAGGGTCGTCCCCACGACTACTGGCCAAAGTTGCCCAGCCGCCGACATGTGCGACGACTATAGGGTCGTCCCCACGACCCCGGGACTAGGTTGGCCCGCCACCGTCATGTCCGACGACTATACGGTCGTCCCCACGACCCCGGGACTAGGTTGGCCCGCCGCCGACGTGTCCTACGACTATGGGGTCGTCCCCACGACCACGAGACTGAGTTGGCCAGCCGCCGACATTTCCGACGACTATAGGGTCGTCCCCACCACCCCGGGTCTAGGTTGGCCAGCCGCCGACATGTCCGACGACTATAGGGTCGTCCCCACGACCATGGGCCAAAGTTGCCCTGCCACCGACATGTCCGACGACTATAGGGTCGTCCCCACGACCACTGGCCAAAGTTGCCAATCCGCCGACATGTCCGACGACTATAGGGTCGTCCCCACGACCCCGGGACTAGGTTGGCCCGCCGCCGACATGTCCGACGTCTATAGGGTCGTCCCCACGACCCCGGGACTAGGTTGGCCCGCCGCCGACATGTCCGAAGTCTATAGGGTCGTTCCCACGACCACGGGACTAGGTTGTCCCGCCGCTGACTTGTCCGACGACTATAGGGTCGTCCCTACCACCCCGGGACTAGGTTGGCCAACCGCCGACATGTCCGACGACTATAGGGTCGTCCCCACGACCACGGGACTAGATTGGCCCGCCACCGTCATGTCCGACGTCTATAGGGCCGTCTCCACGACCCCGGGACTAGGTTGGCCCGCCGCCAACTTGTCCGACGACTATAGGGTCGTCCCCACGACCCCGGGACTAGGTTGGCCTGCCGCCCACCTGTCCGACGACTATAGTGTCGTCCCCACGAACCCGGGACTAGGTTGGCCAGTTATTGACATATCCGAAGACTATAGGGTCGTCCCCACGACCACTGGGCCAAAGTTGCCCTGCCGCCGACATGTCCGACGACTATAGGGACGTCCCCACGACCACTGGCCAAAGTTGCCCAGCCGCCGACATGTCCGACGACTATAGGGTCGTCCCCACGAACCCGGGAGTAGGTTGGCCCGCCGCCAACTTGTCCGACGACTATAGGGTCGTCCCCTCGACCCCGGGACTAGGTTGGCCAGCCGCCGACATGTCCGACGACAATACGGTCGTCCCCACGACCACGGGACTAGGTTGGCCCGCCGCCGACTTGTCCGACGACTATAGGGTCGTCCCTACCACCCCGGGACTAGGTAGGCCAGCCGCCGACATGTCCGACGTCTATAGGGTCGTCCCCACGACCCCGGGGCTAGATTGCCCCGGCACCGTCATGTCCGACGACTATAGGGTCGTCTCCACGACCCCGGGAATAGGTTGGCCCGCCGCCGACTTGTCCGACGACTATAGGGCCGTCCCCACGACCCCGGGACTAGTTCGGTCCGCCGCCGACATGTCCGACGACTATACGGTCGTCGCCACGATCACGGGACTAGGTTGGACCGCCGCCGACTTGTCCGACGACTATAGGGTCGTCCCCACGATCCCGGAACTAGGTTGGCCCGCCGCCGACATGTCCGACGACTATAGGGTCGTCCCCACGACCCGGGCCAAAGTTGGCCAGCCGCCGACATGTCCGACGACTATAGGGTCGTCCCCACGACCCCGGGACTAGGTTGGCCCGCCGCCGACTTTTCCGACGAATATAGGGTCGTCCCCACGACCCCGGGAGTAGGTTGGCCCGCCGCCAACTTGTCCGACGACTATAGGGTCCTCCCCAAGACCACGGGCCAAAGTTGCCCTGCCGCCGACATGTCCGACGACTATAGGGTCCTCCCCACGACCACGGGACTAGGTTGGCCCGCCGCCGACTTGTCCGACGACTATAGGGTCGTCCCCACGACCCCGGGACTAGGTCGGTCCGCCGCCGACTTTTCCGACGACTATAGGGTCGTCCCCACGACCCGGGCCAAAGTTGGCCCGCCGCCAACTTGTCCGACGACTATAGGGTCCTCCCCAAGACCACGGGCCAAAGTTGCCCTGCCGCCGACATGTCCGACGACTATAGGGTCGTCCCCACGACCACGGGACTAGGTTGGCCCGCCGCCGACTTGTCCGACGACTATAGGGTCGTCCCTACCACCCCGGGACTAGGTTGGCCAGCCGCCGACATGTCCGACGACAATACGGTCGTCCCCACGACCACGGGACTAGGTTGGCCCGCCGCCGACTTGTCCGACGACTATAGGGTCGTCCCTACCACCCCGGGACTAGGTTGGCCAGCTGCCGACATGTCCGACGTCTATAGGGTCGTCCCCACGACCCCGGGGCTAGATTGCCCCGGCACCGTCATGTCCGACGACTATAGGGTCGTCTCCACGACCCCGGGACTAGGTTGGCCCGCCGCCGACTTGTCCGACGACTATAGGGTCGTCCCCACGACCCCGGGACTAAGTCGGTCCGCCGCCGACATGTCCGACGACTATACGGTCGTCGCCACGACCACGGGACTAGGTTGGCCCGCCGCCGACTTGTCCGACGACTATAGGGTCGTCCCCACGATCCCGGGACTAGGTTGGCCCGCCGCCGACATGTCCGACGACTATAGGGTCGTCCCCACGACCCGGGCCAAAGTTGGCCAGCCGCCGACATGTCCGACGACTATTGGGTCGTCCCCACGACCCCGGGACTAGGTTGGCCCGCCGCCGACATGTCCGACGTCGATAGGGTCGTTCCCACGACCCCGGGACTAGATTGGCCCGCCGCCGACTTTTCCGACGACTATAGGGTCGTCCCCACGACCCCGGGAGTAGGTTGGCCCGCCGCCGACTTGTCCGACGACTATAGGGTCGTCCCCTCGACCCCGGGACTAGGTTGGCCAGCCGCCGACATGTCCGACGACAATACGGTCGTCCCCACGACCACGGGACTAGGTTGGCCCGCCGCCGACTTGTCCGACGACTATAGGGTCGTCCCTACCACCCCGGGACTAGGTTGTCCAGCCGCCGACATGTCCGACGTCTATAGGGTCGTCCCCACGACCCCGGGGCTAGATTGCCCCGGCACCGTCATGTCCGACGACTATAGGGTCGTCTCCACGACCCCGGGACTAGGTTAGCCCGCCGCCGACTTTTCCGACGACTATAGGGTCGTCCCCACGACCCCGGGACTAGGTCGGTCCGCCGCCGACTTGTCCGACGACTATAGGGTCGTCCCCACGACCCGGGCCAAAGTTGGCCCGCCGCCAACTTGTCCGACGACTATAGGGTCGTCCCCAAGACCACGGGCCAAAGTTGCCCTGCCGCCGACATGTCCGACGACTATAGGGTCGTCCCCACGACCCGGGCCAAAGTTGGCCAGCCGCCGACATGTCCGACGACTATTGGGTCGTCCCCACGACCCCGGGACTAGGTTGGCCCGCCGCCGACATGTCTGACGTCGATAGGGTCGTTCCCACGACCCCGGGACTAGATTGGCCCGCCGCCGACTTTTCCGACGACTATAGGGTCGTCCCCACGACCCCGGGAGTAGGTTGGCCCGCCGCCGACTTGTCCGACGACTATAGGGTCGTCCCCTCGACCCCGGGACTAGGTTGGCCAGCCGCCGACTTTTCCGACGACTATAGGGTCGTCCCCACGACCCCGGGACTAGGTCGGTCCGCCGCCGACATGTCCGACGACTATAGGGTCGTCCCCACGCCCCGGGCCAAAGTTCGCCAGCCGCCGACATGTCCGACGACTATAGGGTCGTCCCCACGACCCCGGGCCAAAGTTCGCCAGCCGCCGACATGTCCGACGACTATAGGGTCGTCCCCACGACCCCGGGACTAGATTGGCCCGCCACCGTCATGTCCGACGACTATAGGGTCGTCTCCACGACCCCGGGACTAGGTTGGCCCGCCGCCGACTTGTCCGACGACTATAGGGTCGTCCCCACGACCCCGGGACTAGGTTGGCCCGCCGCCGACTTGTCCGACGACTATAGGGTCGTCCCCACGACCCCGGGAGTAGGTTGGCCCGCCGCCGACTTGTCCGACGACTATAGGGTCGTCCCCTCGACCCCGGGACTAGGTTGGCCAGCCGCCGACATGTCCGACGACTATAGGGTCGTCTCCACGACCCCGGGACTAGGTTGGCCCGCCGCCGACTTGTCCGACGACAATACGGTCGTCCCCACGACCACGGGACTAGGTTGGCCCGCCGCCGACTTGTCCGACGACTATAGGGTCGTCCCTACCACCCCGGGACTAGGTTGGCCAGCCGCCGACATGTCCGACGTCTATAGGGTCGTCCCCACGACCCCGGGGCTAGATTGCCCCGGCACCGTCATGTCCGACGACTATAGGGTCGTCTCCACGACCCCGGGACTAGGTTGGCCCGCCGCCGACTTGTCCGACGACTATAGGGTCGTCCCCACGACCCCGGGACTAGGTCGGTCCGCCGCCGACTTGTCCGACGACTATAGGGTCGTCCCACCGACCCCGGGACTAGGTTGGCCCGCCGCCGACATGTCCGACGACTATAGGGTCGTCCCCACGCCCCGGGCCAAAGTTCGCCAGCCGCCGACATGTCCGACGACTATAGGGTCGTCCCCACGACCCCGGGACTAGATTGGCCCGCCACCGTCATGTCCGACGACTATAGGGCCGTCTCCACGACCCCGGGACTAGGTTGGCGCGCCGCCGACTTGTCCGACGACTATAGGGTCGTCCCCACGACCACTGGCCAAAGTTGCCCAGCCGCCGACATGTCCGACGACTATAGGGTCGTACCCACGACCCCGGGACTAGGTTGGCCCGCCGCCGACTTGTCCGACGACTATAGGGTCCTCCCCACGACCCCGGGACTAGGTCGGCCCGCCGCCGACTTGTCCGACGACTATAGGGTCGTCCCCACGTCCCGGGCCAAAGTTGGCCAGCCGCCGACATGTCCGACGACTATAGGGTCGTCCCCACGACTACTGGCCAAAGTTGCCCAGCCGCCGACATGTGCGACGACTATAGGGTCGTCCCCACGACCCCGGGACTAGGTTGGCCCGCCACCGTCATGTCCGACGACTATACGGTCGTCCCCACGACCCCGGGACTAGGTTGGCCCGCCGCCGACGTGTCCTACGACTATGGGGTCGTCCCCACGACCACGAGACTGAGTTGGCCAGCCGCCGACATTTCCGACGACTATAGGGTCGTCCCCACCACCCCGGGTCTAGGTTGGCCAGCCGCCGACATGTCCGACGACTATAGGGTCGTCCCCACGACCATGGGCCAAAGTTGCCCTGCCACCGACATGTCCGACGACTATAGGGTCGTCCCCACGACCACTGGCCAAAGTTGCCAATCCGCCGACATGTCCGACGACTATAGGGTCGTCCCCACGACCCCGGGACTAGGTTGGCCCGCCGCCGACATGTCCGACGTCTATAGGGTCGTCCCCACGACCCCGGGACTAGGTTGGCCCGCCGCCGACATGTCCGAAGTCTATAGGGTCGTTCCCACGACCACGGGACTAGGTTGTCCCGCCGCTGACTTGTCCGACGACTATAGGGTCGTCCCCACGACCCCGGGACTAGATTGACCCGCCGCCGACTTTTCCGACGACTATAGGGTCGTCCCCACGACCCCGGGAGTAGGTTGGCCCGCCGCCGACTTGTCCGACGACTATAGGGTCGTCCCCTCGACCCCGGGACTAGGTTGGCCAGCCGCCGACATGTCCGACGAAAATACGGTCTTCCCCACGACCACGGGACTAGGTTGGCCCGCCGCCGACTTGTCCGACGACTAAAGGGTCGTCCCTACCACCCCGGGACTAGGTTGGCCAGCCGCCGACATGTCCGACGTCTATAGGGTCGTCCCCACGACCCCGGGGCTAGATTGCCCCGGCACCGTCATGTCCAACGACTATAGGGTCGTCTCCACGACCCCGGAACTAGGTTGGCCCGCCGCCGACTTGTCCGACGACTATAGGGTCGTCCCCACGACCCCGGGACTGGGGTCGGTCCGCCGCCGACTTGTCCGCCGACTATAGGGTCGTCCCACCGACCCCGGGACTAGGTTGGCCCGCCGCCGACATGTCCGACGACTATAGGGTCGTCCCCACGCCCCGGGCCAAAGTTGGCCAGCCGCCGACATGTCCGACGACTATAGGGTCGTCCCCACGACCCCGGGACAAGATTGGCCCGCCACCGTCATGTCCGACGACTATAGGGCCGTCTCCACGACACCGGGACTAGGTTGGCCCGCCGCCGACTTGTCCGACGACTATAGGGTCGTCCCCACGACCACTGGCCAAAGTTGCCCAGCCGCCGACATGTCCGACGACTATAGGGTCCTCCCCACGACCCCGGGACTAGGTCGGCCCGCCGCCGACTTGTCCGACGACTATAGGGTCGTCCCCACGACCCGGGCCAAAGTTGGCCAGCCGCCGACATGTCCGACGACTATAGGGTCGTCCCCACGGCTACTGGCCAAAGTTGCCCAGCCGCCGACATGTCCGACGACTATAGGGTCGTCCCCACGACCCCGGGACTAGGTTGGCCCGCCACCGTCATGTCCGACGACTATACGGTCGTCCCCACGACCCCGGGACTAGGTTGGCCCGCCGCCGACGTGTCCTACGACTATGGGGTCGTCCCCACGACCACGAGACTGAGTTGGCCAGCCGCCGACATGTCCGACGACTTTAGGGTCGTCCCCACCACCCCGGGTCTAGGTTGGCCAGCCGCCGACATGTCCGACGACTATAGGGTCGTCCCCACGACCATGGGCCAAAGTTGCCCTGCCACCGACATGTCCGACGACTATAGGGTCGTCCCCACGACCACTGGCCAAAGTTGCCCATCCGCCGACATGTCCGACGACTATAGGGTCGTCCCCACGACCCCGGGACTAGGTTGGCCCGCCGCCGACATGTCCGACGTCTATAGGGTCGTCCCCACGACCCAGGGACTAGGTTGGCCCGCCGCCGACATGTCCGACGTCTATAGGGTCGTTCCCACGACCACGGGACTAGGTTGGCCCGCCGCCGACTTGTCCGACGACTATAGGGTCGTCCCCACGATCCCGGGACTAGATTGACCCGCCGCCGACTTTTGCGACGACTATAGGGTCGTCCCCACGACCCCGGGAGTAGGTTGGCCCGCCGCCGACTTGTCCGACGACTATAGGGTCGTCCCCTCGACCCCGGGACTAGGTTGGCCAGCCGCCGACATGTCCGACGACAATACGGTCGTCCCCACGACCACGGGACTAGGTTGGCCCGCCGCCGACTTGTCCGACGACTATAGGGTCGTCCCTACCACCCCGGGACTAGGTTGGCCAGCCGCCGACATGTCCGACGTCTATAGGGTCGTCCCCACGACCCCGGGGCTAGATTGCCCCGGCACCGTCATGTCCGACGACTATAGGGTCGTCCCCACGGCCCCGGGACTAGGTTGGCCCGCCGCCGACATGTCCGACGTCTATAGGGTCGTCCCTACGACCCCGGGGCTAGATTGCCCCGGCACCGTCATGTCCGACGACTATAGGGCCGTCTCCACGACCCCGGGACTAGGTTGGCCCTCCGCCGAATTGTCCGACGACTATAGGGTCGTCCCCACGACTACTGGCCAAAGTTGCCCAGCCGCCGACATGTCCGACGACTATAGGGTCGTCCCCACGACCCCGGGACTAGGTTGGCCCGCCGCCGACATGTCCGACGACTATTGGTTCGTTCCAACGACCCTGGGCATACGTTGGCCTGCCGCCGACATGTGCGACGACTATAGGGTCGTCCCCACGAACCCGGGACTAGGTTGGCCAGCCGCGACATGTCCGACGGCTATACGGTCGTCCCCACGACCCCGGGACTAGGTTGGCCCGCCGCCGACATGTCCGACGTCTACAGGGTCGTCCTACGACCCCGGGGCTAGATTGGCCCGCCACCGTCATGTCCGACGACTATACGGTCGTCCCCACGACCCCGGGACTAGGTTGGCCCGCCGCCGACGTGTCCTACGAATATGGGGTCGTCCCCACGACCCCGGGGCTAGATTGGCCCGCCACCGTCATGTCCGACGACTATACGGTCGTCCCCACGACCCCGGGACTAGGTCGGCCCGCCGCCGACTTGTCCGACGACTATAGGGTCGTCCCCACGACCCCGGGACTAGGTTGGCCTGTCACCGACATGTCCGACGACTATAGGGTCGTCCCCACGACCACGGGCCAAAGTTGCCCTGCCGCCGACATGTCCGACGACTATAGGGTCGTCCCCACGACCCCGGGTCTAGGTTGGCCCGCCGCCGACTTGTCCGACGACTATAGGGTCGTCCCCACGACCCCGGGACTAGATTGGCCCGCCACCCTCATGTCCGACGACTATACGGTCGTCCCCACGACCCCGGGACTAGGTTGGCCCGCCGCCGACGTGTCCTACGAATATGGGGTCGTCCCCACGACCACGAGACTAGGTTGGCCAGCCGCCGACATGTCCGACGACGATAGGGTCGTCCCCACCACCCCGGGTCTAGGTTGGCCTGCCGCCGACATGTCCGACGACTATAGGGTCGTCCCCACGACCACGGGCCAAAGTTGCCCTGCCGCCGACATGTCCGACGACAATAGGGTCGTCCCCACGACCACTGGCCAAAATTTGCCCAGCCGCAGACATTTCCGACGACTATAGGGTCGTCCCCACGAACCAGGGACTAGGTTGGCCCGCCGCCGACTTGTCCGACGACTATAGGGTCGTCCCCACGACCCCGGGACTAGGTCGGCCCGTCGCCGACTTGTCCGACGACTATAGGGTCGTCCCCACGACCCGGGCCAATGTTGGCCAGCCGCCGACATGTCCGACGACTATAGGGTCGTCCCCACGACCCCGGGACTAGGTTGGCCTGCCGCCGACATGTCCGACGACTATAGGGTCGTCCCCACGAACCCGGGAATAGGTTGGCCAGTCACCGACATGTCCGACGACTATAGGGTCGTCCCCACGAACCCGGGACTAGGTTGGCCCGCCGCCGACTTGTCCGACGACTATAGGGTCGTCCCCACGACCCCGGGACTAGGTCGGCCCGCCGCCGACTTGTCCGACGACTATAGGGTCGTCCCCACGACCCGGGCCAATGTTGGCCAGCCGCCGACATGTCCGACGACTATAGGGTCGTCCCCAAGACCCCGGGACTAGGTTGGCCTGCCGCCGACATGTCCGACGACTATAGCGTCGTCCCCACGAACCCGGGAATAGGTTGGCCAGTCACCGACATGTCCGACGACTATAGGGTCGTCCCCAAGACCACGGGCCAAAGTTGCCCTGCCGCCGACATGTCCGACGACTATAGGGTCGTCCCCACGACCACGGGACTAGGTTGGCCCGCCGCCGACTTGTCCGACGACTATAGGGTCGTCCCTACCACCCCGGGACTAGGTTGGCCAGCCGCCGACATGTCCGACGACTATAGGGTCGTCCCCACGACCCCGGGACTAGATTGACCCGCCACCGTCATGTCCGACGACTATAGGGCCGTCCCCACGACCCCGGGACTAGGTTGGCCCGCCGCCAACTTGTCCGACGACTATAGGGTCGTCCCCACGACCCCGGGTCTAGGTTGGCCCGCCGCCGACATGTCCGACGACTATAGGGTCGTCCCCACGAACCCGGGACTAGGTTGGCCAGTCACCGACATGTCCGACGACTACAAGGTCGTCCCCACGACCACTGGCCAAAGTTGCCAAGCCGGCGACATGTCCGACGACTATAGGATCGTCCCCACGAACCCGGGACTAGGTTGGCCAGTCACCGACATGTCCGACGACTACAAGGTCATCCCCACGACCACGGGACTAGGTTGGCCCGCCGCCAACTTGTCCGACGACTATAGGGTCGTCCCCACGACCCCGGGTCTAGGTTGGCCCGCCGCCGACATGTCCGACGATTATACGGTCGTCCCCACGACCACGGGATTAGGTTGGCCCGCCGCCGACTTGTCCGACGACTATAGGGTCGTCCCTACCACCCCGGGACTAGGTTGGCCAGCCGCCGACATGTCCGACGTCTATAGGGTCGTCCCCACGACCCCGGGGCTATATTGCCCCGGCACCGTCATGTCCGACGACTATAGGGTCGTCCCCACGACCCCGGGACTAGGCTGGCCCGCCGCCGACTTGTCCGACGACTATAGGGTCGTCCCCAAGACCCCGGGACTAGGTTGGCCAGCCGCCGACATGTCCGACGACTATACGGTCGTCCCCACGACCACGGAACTAGTTTGGCCCGCCGCCGACTTGTCCGACGACTATAGGGTCGTCCCCACGACCCCGGGACTAGGTCGGCCCGCCGCCGACTTGTCCGACGACTATAGTGTCGTCCCCACGACCATGGGCCAAAGAGGCCCTGCCGCCGACATGTCCGACGACTATAGGGTCGTCCCCAAGATCCCGGGACTAGGTTGGCCCGCCGTCGACGTGTCCGACGACTATAGGGTCGTACCCACGCCACGGGCCAAAGTTGGCCAGCCGCCGACATGTCCGACGACTATACGGTCGTCCCCACGACCACGGGACTAGTTTGGGCCGCCGCCGACTTGTCCGACGACTATAGGGTCGTCCCCACGACCCCGGGACTAGGTCGGCCCGCCGCCGACTTGTCCGACGACTATAGTGTCGTCCCCACGACCATGGGCCAAAGAGGCCCTGCCGCCGACATGTCCGACGACTATACGGTCGTCCCCACGACCCCGGTACTAGGTTGGCCCGCCGCCGACGTGTCCTACGACTATGGGGTCGTCCCCACGACCACGGGTCTTGGTTGGCCAGCCGCCGACATGTCCGACGACTATAGGGTCGTCCCCACGAACCCGGGACTACGTTGGCCAGTCACCGACATGTCCGACGACTATAGGGTCGTCCCCACGACCACGGGCCAAAGTTGCCCTGCCGCCGACATGTCCGACGACTATAGGGTCGTCCCCACGACCCCGGTTCTAGGTTGGCCCGCCGTCGACTTTTCCGACGACTATAGGGTCGTCCCCACGACCCCGGGACTAGGTTGGCCCGCCGCCGACATGTCCGACGTCTATAGATGTCGTCCCCACGACCCCGGGGCTAGATTGCCACGGCACCGTCATGTCCGACGACTATAGGGTCGTCCCCACGACCCCGGGACTAGGTTGGCCCGCCGCCGACATGTCCGACGACTATAGGGTCGTCCCCACGAACCCGGGACTACGTTGGCCAGTCACCGACATGTCCGACGACTATAGGGTCGTCCCCACGACCACGGGCCAAAGTTGCCCTGCCGCCGACATGTCCGACGACTATAGGGTCGTCCCCACGACCCCGGGACTAGGTTGGCCCGCCGCCGACATATCCGACGACTATAGGGTCGTCCCCACGACCCCGGGACTAGGTTGGCCCGCCGCCGACTTGTCCGACGACTATAGGGTCGTCCCCAGGACCCCGGGACTAGGTCGGCCCGCCGCCGACTTGTCCGACGACTATAGGGTCGTCCCCACGACCCCGGGCCAAAGCTGGCCAGCCGCCGACTTGTCCGACGATTATAGGGTCGTCCCCACGACCATGGGCCAAATTTGCCCTGCCGCCGACATGTCCGACGACTATAGGGTCGTCCCCACGACCACTGGCCAAAGTTGCCCAGCCGCCGACACGTCCGACGACTATAGGGTCGTCCCCACTACCCCGGGCCAAAGCTGGCCAGCCGCCGACTTGTCCGACGATTATAGGGTCGTCCCTACCACCCCGGGACTAGGTTGGCCAGCCGCCGACATGTCCGACGTCTATAGGGTCGTCCCCTCGACCCCGGGGCTAGATTGCCCCGGCACCGCCATATCCGACGACTATAGGGTCGTCCCCACGACCCCGGGAGTAGGTTGGCCTGCCGCCGACTTGTCCGACGACTATAGGGTCGTCCCCAAGGCCCAGGGACTAGGTTGCCCCGCCGCCGACATGTCCTACGACTATAGGGTCGTCCCCACGACCCCGGGACTAGGTTGGCCCGCCGCCGACTTGTCCGACGACTATAGGGTCGTCCCCACGACCCCGGGACTAGGTTGGCCAGTCACCGACATGTCCGACGACTATAGGGTCGTCCCCACGACCACAGGCCAAAGTTGCCCAGCCGCCGACATGTCCGACGACTATAGGGTCGTCCCCACGACCACGGGCCAAAGTTGCCCTGCCGCCGACATGTCCGACGACTATAGGGTCGTCCCCACGACCCCGGGACTAGGATGGCCCGCCGCCGACTTGTCCGACGACTATAGGGTCGTCCCCACGACCCCGGGACTAGATTGCCCCGCCACCGTCATGTCCGACGACTACAGGGTCGTCCCCACGACCCCGGTACTAGATTGGCCCACCACCGTCATGTCCGACGACTACAGGGTCGTCCCCATGACCCCGGGACTAGGTTGGCCCGCCGCCGACTTGTCCGACGACTATAGGGTCGTCCCCAGGACCACGGGACTAGGTTGGCCCGCCGCCGACTTGTCCGACGACTATAGGGTCGTCCCCAGGACCCCGGGACAAGGTCGGCCCGCCGCCGACTTGTCCGACGACTATAGGGTCGTCCCCACGACCCGGGCCAAAGTTGGACAGCCGCCGACATGTCCGACGACTATAGGGTCGTCCCCGCGAACCCGGGACTACGTTGGCCAGTCACCGACATGTCCGACGACTATAGGGTCGTCCCCACGACCACGGGCCAAAGTTGGCCAGCCGCCGACATGTCCGACGACTATAGGGTCGTCCCCGCGAACCCGGGACTACGTTGGCCAGTCACCGACATGTCCGACGACTATAGGGTCGTCCCCACGACCACGGGCCAAAGTTGCCCTGCCGCCGACATGTCCGACGACTATAGGGTCGTCCCCACGACCCCGGGTCTAGGTTGGCCCGCCGCCGACTTTTCCGACGACTATAGGGTCGTCCCCACGACCCCGGGACTAGGTTGGCCCGCCGCCGACATGTCCGACGTCTATAGGGTCGTCCCCACGACCCCGGGGCTAGATTGGCCCGCCACCGTCATGTCCGACGACTATAGGTTCGTCCCTACGACCCTGGGCATACGTTGGCCTGCCGCCGACATGTCCGACGACGATAGGGTCGTCCCCACGACCCCGGGACTAGGTTGGCCCGCCGCCGACATGTCCGACGACTATACGGTCGTCCTCACGACCACGGGACTAGGTTGGCCCGCCGCCGACTTGTCCGACGACTATACGGTCGTCCCCACGACCCCGGGACTAGGTTGGCCCGCCGCCGACTTGTCCGACGACTATAGGGTCGTCCCCAGGACCCCGGGACTAGGTCGGCCCGCCGCCGACTATAGGGTCGTCCCCAGGACCCCGGGACTAGGTCGGCCCGCCGCCGACTTGTCCGACGACTATAGGGTCGTCCCCACGACCCGGGCCAACGTTGGACAGCCGCCGACATGTCCGACGACTATAGGGTCGTCCCCACGCCCCGGGCCAAAGTTGGCCAGCCGCCGACATGTCCGACGACTATAGGGTCGTCCCCACGACCCCGGGACTAGGTTGGCCCGCCGCCGACATGTCCGACGATTATAGGGTCGTCCCCACGACCCCGGGACTAGGTTGGCCCGCCGCCGACATGTCCGTAGACTATAGGGTCGTCCCCACGCCCCGGGCCAAAGTTGGCCTGCCGCCGACGTGTCCTACGACTATGGGGTCGTCCCCACGACCACGGGACTAGGTTGGCCAGCCGCCGACATGTCCGAGGACTATAGGGTCGTCCCCACCACCCCGGGTCTAGGTTGGCCAGCCGCCGTCATGTCCGACGACTATAGGGTCGTCCCCACGACCATGGGCCAAAGTTGCCCTGCCGCCGACATGTCCGACGACTATAGGGTCGTCCCCACGACCACTGGCCAAAGTTGCCCAGCCGCCGACATGTCCGACGACTATAGGGTCGTCCCCACTACCCCGGGCCAAAGCTGGCCAGCCGCCGACTTGTCCGACGATTATAGGGTCGTCCCTACCACCCAGAGACTAGGTTGGCCAGCCGCCGACATGTCCGACGACTATAGGGTCGTCCCCACGACCCCGGGAGTAGGTTGGCCTGCCGCCGACTTGTCCGACGACTATAGGGTCGTCCCCAAGGCCCAGGGACTAGGCTGGCCCGCCGCCGACATGTCCTACGACTATAGGGTCGTCCCCACGACCACTGGCCAAAGTTGCCCAGCCGCAGACATGTCCGACGACTATAGGGTCGTCCCCACGACCCCGGGACTAGATTGGCCCGCCACCGTGATGTCCGACGACTATAGGGTCGTCTCCACGACCCCGGGACTAGGTTGGCCAGTCACCGACATGTCCGACGACTATAGGGTCGTCCCCACGACCATGGGCCAAAGTTGCCCAGCCGCCGACATGTCCGACGACTATAGGGTCGTCCCCACGACCCCGGGACTAGATTGGCCCGCCACCGTCATGTCCGACGACTATACGGTCGTCCCCTCGACCCCGGTACTAGGTTGGCCCGCCGCCGACGTGTCCTACGACTATGGGGTCGTCCCCACGACCACGGGTCTTGGTTGGCCAGCCGCCGACATGTCCGACGACTATAGGGTCGACCCCACGAACCCGGGACTACGTTGGCCAGTCACCGACATGTCCGACGACTATAGGGTCGTCCCCACGACCACGGGCCAAAGTTGCCCTGCCGCCGACATGTCCGACGACTATAGGGTCGTCCCCACGACCCCGGGTCTAGGTTGGCCCGCCGTCGAATTTTCCGACGACTATAGGGTCGTCCCCACGACCCCGGGACTAGGTTGGCCCGCCGCCGACATGTTCGACGTCTATAGATGTCGTCCCCACGACCCCGGGGCTAGATTGCCACGGCACCGTCATGTCCGACGACTATAGGGTCGTCCCCACGACCCCGGGACTAGGTTGGCCCGCCGCCGACATGTCCGACGACTATAGGGTCGTCCCCACGACCCGGGCCAAAGTTGGACAGCCGCCGACATGTCCGACGGCTATAGGGTCGTCCCCGCGAACCCGGGACTACGTTGGCCAGTCACCGACATGTCCGACGACTATAGGGTGGTCGCCACGACCACGGGCCAAAGTTGGCCAGCCGCCGACATGTCCGACGACTATAGGGTCGTCCCCACCACCCCGGGTCTAGGTTGGCCAGCCGCCGACATGTCCGACGACTATAGGGTCGTCCCCACGACCATGGGCCAAAGTTGCCCTGCCGCCGACATGTCCGACGACTATAGGGTCGTCCCCACGACCACTGGCCAAAGTTGCCCAGCCGCCGACTTGTCCGACGACTATAGGGTCGTCTCCACGACCCCGGGACTAGGTTGGCCAGTCACCGACATGTCCGACGACTATAGGGTCGTCTCCACGACCCCGGGACTAGGTTGGCCAGTCACCGACATGTCCGACGACTATAGGGTCGTCCCCACGACCACGGCCAAAGTTGCCCTGCCGCCGACATGTCCGACGACTATAGGGTCGTCCCCACGACCCCGGGACTAGGTTGGCCCACCACCGTCATGTCCGACGACTATAGGTTCGTCCCAACGACCCTGAGCATACGTTGGCCTGCGCCGACTTGTCCGACGACTATAGGGTCGTCCCCACGACCACGGCCAAAGTTGCCCTGCCGCCGACATGTCCGACGACTATAGGGTCGTCCCCACGACCCCGGGACTAGGTTGGCCCGCCGCCGAATTTTCCGACGACAATAGGGTCGTCCCCACGACCCCGGGAGTAGGTTGGCCCGCCGCCGACTTGTCCGACGACTATAGGGTCGTCCCCACGTCCCCGGGACTAGGTTGGCCTGCCGCCGAAATATCCGACGAATATACGGTCGTCCCCACGACCACGGGACTAGGTTGGCCCGCCGCCGACTTGTCCGACGACTATAGGGTCGTCCCCACGACCCCGGGAGTAGGTTGGCCCGCCGCCGACTTGTCCGACGACTATAGGGTCGTCCCCAAGACCCCGGGACTAGGTTGGCCAGCCGCCGACCTGCCCGACGACTATAGGGTCGTCCCCACGACTACTGGCCAAAGTTGCCCAGCCGCCGACATGTCCGACGACTATAGGGTCGTCCCCACGACCACGGCCAAAGTTGCCCTGCCGCCGACATGTCCGACGACTATAGGGTCGTCCCCACGACCCCGGGACTAGGTTGGCCCGCCGCCGAATTTTCCGACGACAATAGGGTCGTCCCCACCACCCCGGGAATAGGTCGGCCAGTCACCGACATGTCCGACGACTATAGGGTCGTCCCCACGACCACGGGCAAAGTTGCCCTGCCGCCGACATGTCCGACGACTATAGGGTCGTCCCCACGACCACGGCCAAAGTTGCCCTGCCGCCGACATGTCCGACGACTATAGGGTCGTCCCCACGACCCCGGGACTAGGTTGGCCCGCCGCCGAATTTTCCGACGACAATAGGGTCGTCCCCACGACCCCGGGAGTAGGTTGGCCCGCCGCCGACTTGTCCGACGACTATAGGGTCGTCCCCACGTCCCCGGGACTAGGTTGGCCTGCCGCCGAAATATCCGACGAATATACGGTCGTCCCCACGACCACGGGACTAGGTTGGCCCGCCGCCGACTTGTCCGACGACTATAGGGTCGTCCCCACGACCCCGGGAGTAGGTTGGCCCGCCGCCGACTTGTCCGACGACTATAGGGTCGTCCCCACGACTACTGGCCAAAGTTGCCCAGCCGCCGACATGTCCGACGACTATAGGGTCGTCCCCACGACCACGGCCAAAGTTGCCCTGCCGCCGACATGTCCGACGACTATAGGGTCGTCCCCACGACCCCGGGACTAGGTTGGCCCGCCGCCGAATTTTCCGACGACAATAGGGTCGTCCCCAAGACCCCGGGACTAGGTTGGCCAACCGCCGACCTGTCCGACGACTATAGGGTCGTCCCCACGACTACTGGCCAAAGTTGCCCAGCCGCCGACATGTCCGACGACTATAGGGTCGTCCCCACGACCCCGGGACTAGGTTGGCCCGCCGCCGAATTTTCCGACGACAATAGGGTCGTCCCCACGACCCCGGGAGTAGGTTGGCCCGCCGCCGACTTGTCCGACGACTATAGGGTCGTCTCCACGACCCCGGGACTATGTTGGCCGGTCACCGACTTGTCCGACGACTATAGGGTCGTCCCCACGACCACTGGCCAAAGTTGCCCAGCCGCCGACATGTCCGACGACTATAGGGTCCTCCCCACGACCCCGGGACTAGGTCGGCCCGCCGCCGACTTGTCCGACGACTATAGGGTCGTCCCCACGACCCGGGCCAAAGTTGGCCAGCCGCCGACATGTCCGACGACTATAGGGTCGTCCCCACGACTACTGGCCAAAGTTGCCCAGCCGCCGACATGTCCGACGACTATAGGGTCGTCCCCACGACCCCGGGACTAGGTTGGCCCGCCACCGTCATGTCCGACGACTATACGGTCGTCCCCACGACCCCGGGACTAGGTTGGCCCGCCGCCGACGTGTCCTACGACTATGGGGTCGTCCCCACGACCACGAGACTGAGTTGGCCAGCCGCCGACATGTACGACGACTTTAGGGTCGTCCCCACCACCCCGGGTCTAGGTTGGCCAGCCGCCGACATGTCCGACGACTATAGGGTCGTCCCCACGACCATGGGCCAAAGTTGCCCTGCCACCGACATGTCCGACGACTATAGGGTCGTCCCCACGACCACTGGCCAAAGTTGCCCATCCGCCGACATGTCCGACGACTATAGGGTCGTCCCCACGACCCCGGGACTAGGTTGGCCCGCCGCCGACATGTCCGACGTCTATAGGGTCGTCCCCACGACCCAGGGACTAGGTTGGCCCGCCGCCGACATGTCCGACGTCTATAGGGTCGTTCCCACGACCACGGGACTAGGTTGGCCCGCCGCCGACTTGTCCGACGACTATAGGGTCGTCCCCACGATCCCGGGACTAGATTGACCCGCCGCCGACTTTTCCGACGACTATAGGGTCGTCCCCACGACCCCGGGAGTAGGTTGGCCCGCCGCCGACTTGTCCGACGACTATAGGGTCGTCC
Organism: Andrena fulva; assembly: GCA_946251845.1. NCBI lineage: Eukaryota > Metazoa > Arthropoda > Insecta > Hymenoptera > Andrenidae > Andrena > Andrena fulva. The sequence continues at coordinate 1,223,030 of CAMITZ010000136.1, read as the reverse complement.
CCTCGACCCCGGGACTAGGTTGGCCAGCCGCCGACATGTCCGACGACAATACGGTCGTCCCCACGACCACGGGACTAGGTTGGCCCGCCGCCGACTTGTCCGACGACTATAGGGTCGTCCCTACCACCCCGGGACTAGGTTGGCCAGCCGCCGACATGTCCGACGTCTATAGGGTCGTCCCCACGACCCCGGGGCTAGATTGCCCCGGCACCGTCATGTCCGACGACTATAGGGTCGTCCCCACGGCCCCGGGACTAGGTTGGCCCGCCGCCGACATGTCCGCCGTCTATAGGGTCGTCCCCACGACCCCGGGACTAGGTTGGCCCACCACCGTCATGTCCGACGACTATAGGTTCGTCCCAACGACCCTGAGCATACGTTGGCCTGCGCCGACTTGTCCGACGACTATAGGGTCGTCCCCACGAACCCGGGAATAGGTCGGCCAGTCACCGACATGTCCGACGACTATAGGGTCGTCCCCACGACCCCGGGCCAAAGCTGGCCAGCCGCCGACTTGTCCGACGATTATAGGGTCGTCCCCACGACCATGGGCCAAATTTGCCCTGCCGCCGACATGTCCGACGACTATAGGGTCGTCCCCACGACCACTGGCCAAAGTTGCCCAGCCGCCGACACGTCCGACGACTATAGGGTCGTCCCCACTACCCCGGGCCAAAGCTGGCCAGCCGCCGACTTGTCCGACGATTATAGGGTCGTCCCTACCACCCCGGGACTAGGTTGGCCAGCCGCCGACATGTCCGACGTCTATAGGGTCGTCCCCTCGACCCCGGGGCTAGATTGCCCCGGCACCGCCATATCCGACGACTATAGGGTCGTCCCCACGACCCCGGGAGTAGGTTGGCCTGCCGCCGACTTGTCCGACGACTATAGGGTCGTCCCCAAGGCCCAGGGACTAGGTTGCCCCGCCGCCGACATGTCCTACGACTATAGGGTCGTCCCCACGACCCCGGGACTAGGTTGGCCCGCCGCCGACTTGTCCGACGACTATAGGGTCGTCCCCAGGACCCCGGGACTAGGTCGGCCCGCCGCCGACTTGTCCGACGACTATAGGGTCGTCCCCACGACCCCGGGCCAAAGCTGGCCAGCCGCCGACTTGTCCGACGATTATAGGGTCGTCCCCACGACCATGGGCCAAATTTGCCCTGCCGCCGACATGTCCGACGACTATAGGGTCGTCCCCACGACCACTGGCCAAAGTTGCCCAGCCGCCGACACGTCCGACGACTATAGGGTCGTCCCCACTACCCCGGGCCAAAGCTGGCCAGCCGCCGACTTGTCCGACGATTATAGGGTCGTCCCTACCACCCCGGGACTAGGTTGGCCAGCCGCCGACATGTCCGACGTCTATAGGGTCGTCCCCTCGACCCCGGGGCTAGATTGCCCCGGCACCGCCATATCCGACGACTATAGGGTCGTCCCCACGACCCCGGGAGTAGGTTGGCCTGCCGCCGACTTGTCCGACGACTATCGGGTCGTCCCCAAGGCCCAGGGACTAGGTTGCCCCGCCGCCGACATGTCCTACGACTATAGGGTCGTCCCCACGACCCCGGGACTAGGTTGGCCCGCCGCCGACTTGTCCGACGACTATAGGGTCGTCCCCACGACCCCGGGACTAGGTTGGCCAGTCACCGACATGTCCGACGACTATAGGGTCGTCCCCACGACCACAGGCCAAAGTTGCCCAGCCGCCGACATGTCCGACGACTATAGGGTCGTCCCCACGACCACGGGCCAAAGTTGCCCTGCCGCCGACATGTCCGACGACTATAGGGTCGTCCCCACGACCCCGGGACTAGGATGGCCCGCCGCCGACTTGTCCGACGACTATAGGGTCGTCCCCACGACCCCGGGACTAGATTGCCCCGCCACCGTCATGTCCGACGACTACAGGGTCGTCCCCACGACCCCGGTACTAGATTGGCCCACCACCGTCATGTCCGACGACTACAGGGTCGTCCCCATGACCCCGGGACTAGGTTGGCCCGCCGCCGACTTGTCCGACGACTATAGGGTCGTCCCCAGGACCACGGGACTAGGTTGGCCCGCCGCCGACTTGTCCGACGACTATAGGGTCGTCCCCAGGACCCCGGGACAAGGTCGGCCCGCCGCCGACTTGTCCGACGACTATAGGGTCGTCCCCACGACCCGGGCCAAAGTTGGACAGCCGCCGACATGTCCGACGACTATAGGGTCGTCCCCGCGAACCCGGGACTACGTTGGCCAGTCACCGACATGTCCGACGACTATAGGGTCGTCCCCACGACCACGGGCCAAAGTTGGCCAGCCGCCGACATGTCCGACGACTATAGGGTCGTCCCCGCGAACCCGGGACTACGTTGGCCAGTCACCGACATGTCCGACGACTATAGGGTCGTCCCCACGACCACGGGCCAAAGTTGCCCTGCCGCCGACATGTCCGACGACTATAGGGTCGTCCCCACGACCCCGGGTCTAGGTTGGCCCGCCGCCGACTTTTCCGACGACTATAGGGTCGTCCCCACGACCCCGGGACTAGGTTGGCCCGCCGCCGACATGTCCGACGTCTATAGGGTCGTCCCCACGACCCCGGGGCTAGATTGGCCCGCCACCGTCATGTCCGACGACTATAGGTTCGTCCCTACGACCCTGGGCATACGTTGGCCTGCCGCCGACATGTCCGACGACGATAGGGTCGTCCCCACGACCCCGGGACTAGGTTGGCCCGCCGCCGACATGTCCGACGACTATACGGTCGTCCTCACGACCACGGGACTAGGTTGGCCCGCCGCCGACTTGTCCGACGACTATACGGTCGTCCCCACGACCCCGGGACTAGGTTGGCCCGCCGCCGACTTGTCCGACGACTATAGGGTCGTCCCCAGGACCCCGGGACTAGGTCGGCCCGCCGCCGACTTGTCCGACGACTATAGGGTCGTCCCCACGACCCGGGCCAACGTTGGACAGCCGCCGACATGTCCGACGACTATAGGGTCGTCCCCACGCCCCGGGCCAAAGTTGGCCAGCCGCCGACATGTCCGACGACTATAGGGTCGTCCCCACGACCCCGGGACTAGGTTGGCCCGCCGCCGACATGTCCGACGATTATAGGGTCGTCCCCACGACCCCGGGACTAGGTTGGCCCGCCGCCGACATGTCCGTAGACTATAGGGTCGTCCCCACGCCCCGGGCCAAAGTTGGCCTGCCGCCGACGTGTCCTACGACTATGGGGTCGTCCCCACGACCACGGGACTAGGTTGGCCAGCCGCCGACATGTCCGAGGACTATAGGGTCGTCCCCACCACCCCGGGTCTAGGTTGGCCAGCCGCCGTCATGTCCGACGACTATAGGGTCGTCCCCACGACCATGGGCCAAAGTTGCCCTGCCGCCGACATGTCCGACGACTATAGGGTCGTCCCCACGACCACTGGCCAAAGTTGCCCAGCCGCCGACATGTCCGACGACTATAGGGTCGTCCCCACTACCCCGGGCCAAAGCTGGCCAGCCGCCGACTTGTCCGACGATTATAGGGTCGTCCCTACCACCCAGAGACTAGGTTGGCCAGCCGCCGACATGTCCGACGACTATAGGGTCGTCCCCACGACCCCGGGAGTAGGTTGGCCTGCCGCCGACTTGTCCGACGACTATAGGGTCGTCCCCAAGGCCCAGGGACTAGGCTGGCCCGCCGCCGACATGTCCTACGACTATAGGGTCGTCCCCACGACCACTGGCCAAAGTTGCCCAGCCGCAGACATGTCCGACGACTATAGGGTCGTCCCCACGACCCCGGGACTAGATTGGCCCGCCACCGTGATGTCCGACGACTATAGGGTCGTCTCCACGACCCCGGGACTAGGTTGGCCAGTCACCGACATGTCCGACGACTATAGGGTCGTCCCCACGACCATGGGCCAAAGTTGCCCAGCCGCCGACATGTCCGACGACTATAGGGTCGTCCCCACGACCCCGGGACTAGATTGGCCCGCCACCGTCATGTCCGACGACTATACGGTCGTCCCCTCGACCCCGGTACTAGGTTGGCCCGCCGCCGACGTGTCCTACGACTATGGGGTCGTCCCCACGACCACGGGTCTTGGTTGGCCAGCCGCCGACATGTCCGACGACTATAGGGTCGACCCCACGAACCCGGGACTACGTTGGCCAGTCACCGACATGTCCGACGACTATAGGGTCGTCCCCACGACCACGGGCCAAAGTTGCCCTGCCGCCGACATGTCCGACGACTATAGGGTCGTCCCCACGACCCCGGGTCTAGGTTGGCCCGCCGTCGAATTTTCCGACGACTATAGGGTCGTCCCCACGACCCCGGGACTAGGTTGGCCCGCCGCCGACATGTTCGACGTCTATAGATGTCGTCCCCACGACCCCGGGGCTAGATTGCCACGGCACCGTCATGTCCGACGACTATAGGGTCGTCCCCACGACCCCGGGACTAGGTTGGCCCGCCGCCGACATGTCCGACGACTATAGGGTCGTCCCCACGACCCGGGCCAAAGTTGGACAGCCGCCGACATGTCCGACGGCTATAGGGTCGTCCCCGCGAACCCGGGACTACGTTGGCCAGTCACCGACATGTCCGACGACTATAGGGTGGTCGCCACGACCACGGGCCAAAGTTGGCCAGCCGCCGACATGTCCGACGACTATAGGGTCGTCCCCACCACCCCGGGTCTAGGTTGGCCAGCCGCCGACATGTCCGACGACTATAGGGTCGTCCCCACGACCACTGGCCAAAGTTGCCCAGCCGCCGACTTGTCCGACGACTATAGGGTCGTCTCCACGACCCCGGGACTAGGTTGGCCAGTCACCGACATGTCCGACGACTATAGGGTCGTCTCCACGACCCCGGGACTAGGTTGGCCAGTCACCGACATGTCCGACGACTATAGGGTCGTCCCCACGACCACGGCCAAAGTTGCCCTGCCGCCGACATGTCCGACGACTATAGGGTCGTCCCCACGACCCCGGGACTAGGTTGGCCCACCACCGTCATGTCCGACGACTATAGGTTCGTCCCAACGACCCTGAGCATACGTTGGCCTGCGCCGACTTGTCCGACGACTATAGGGTCGTCCCCACGACCACGGCCAAAGTTGCCCTGCCGCCGACATGTCCGACGACTATAGGGTCGTCCCCACGACCCCGGGACTAGGTTGGCCCGCCGCCGAATTTTCCGACGACAATAGGGTCGTCCCCACGACCCCGGGAGTAGGTTGGCCCGCCGCCGACTTGTCCGACGACTATAGGGTCGTCCCCACGTCCCCGGGACTAGGTTGGCCTGCCGCCGAAATATCCGACGAATATACGGTCGTCCCCACGACCACGGGACTAGGTTGGCCCGCCGCCGACTTGTCCGACGACTATAGGGTCGTCCCCACGACCCCGGGAGTAGGTTGGCCCGCCGCCGACTTGTCCGACGACTATAGGGTCGTCCCCAAGACCCCGGGACTAGGTTGGCCAGCCGCCGACCTGCCCGACGACTATAGGGTCGTCCCCACGACTACTGGCCAAAGTTGCCCAGCCGCCGACATGTCCGACGACTATAGGGTCGTCCCCACGACCACGGCCAAAGTTGCCCTGCCGCCGACATGTCCGACGACTATAGGGTCGTCCCCACGACCCCGGGACTAGGTTGGCCCGCCGCCGAATTTTCCGACGACAATAGGGTCGTCCCCACCACCCCGGGAATAGGTCGGCCAGTCACCGACATGTCCGACGACTATAGGGTCGTCCCCACGACCACGGGCAAAGTTGCCCTGCCGCCGACATGTCCGACGACTATAGGGTCGTCCCCACGACCACGGCCAAAGTTGCCCTGCCGCCGACATGTCCGACGACTATAGGGTCGTCCCCACGACCCCGGGACTAGGTTGGCCCGCCGCCGAATTTTCCGACGACAATAGGGTCGTCCCCACGACCCCGGGAGTAGGTTGGCCCGCCGCCGACTTGTCCGACGACTATAGGGTCGTCCCCACGTCCCCGGGACTAGGTTGGCCTGCCGCCGAAATATCCGACGAATATACGGTCGTCCCCACGACCACGGGACTAGGTTGGCCCGCCGCCGACTTGTCCGACGACTATAGGGTCGTCCCCACGACCCCGGGAGTAGGTTGGCCCGCCGCCGACTTGTCCGACGACTATAGGGTCGTCCCCAAGACCCCGGGACTAGGTTGGCCAACCGCCGACCTGTCCGACGACTATAGGGTCGTCCCCACGACTACTGGCCAAAGTTGCCCAGCCGCCGACATGTCCGACGACTATAGGGTCGTCCCCACGACCCCGGGACTAGGTTGGCCCGCCGCCGAATTTTCCGACGACAATAGGGTCGTCCCCACGACCCCGGGAGTAGGTTGGCCCGCCGCCGACTTGTCCGACGACTATAGGGTCGTCTCCACGACCCCGGGACTATGTTGGCCGGTCACCGACTTGTCCGACGACTATAGGGTCGTCCCCACGACCACGGCCAAAGTTGCCCTGCCGCCGACATGTCCGACGACTATAGGGTCGTCCCCACGACCCCGGGACTAGGTTGGCCCGCCGCCGAATTTTCCGACGACAATAGGGTCGTCCCCACGACCCCGGGAGTAGGTTGGCCCGCCGCCGACTTGTCCGACGACTATAGGGTCGTCCCCACGTCCCCGGGACTAGGTTGGCCTGCCGCCGAAATATCCGACGAATATACGGTCGTCCCCACGAACCCGGGAATAGGTCGGCCAGTCACCGACATGTCCGACGACTATAGGGTCGTCCCCACGACCACGGGCAAAGTTGCCCTGCCGCCGACATGTCCGACGACTATAGGGTCGTCCCCACGACCACGGCCAAAGTTGCCCTGCCGCCGACATGTCCGACGACTATAGGGTCGTCCCCACGACCCCGGGACTAGGTTGGCCCGCCGCCGAATTTTCCGACGACAATAGGGTCGTCCCCACGACCCCGGGAGTAGGTTGGCCCGCCGCCGACTTGTCCGACGACTATAGGGTCGTCCCCACGTCCCCGGGACTAGGTTGGCCTGCCGCCGAAATATCCGACGAATATACGGTCGTCCCCACGACCACGGGACTAGGTTGGCCCGCCGCCGACTTGTCCGACGACTATAGGGTCGTCCCCAAGACCCCGGGACTAGGTTGGCCAGCCGCCGACCTGTCCGACGACTATAGGGTCGTCCCCACGACTACTGGCCAAAGTTGCCCAGCCGCCGACATGTCCGACGACTATAGGGTCGTCCCCACGACCCCGGGACTAGGTTGGCCCGCCGCCGAATTTTCCGACGACAATAGGGTCGTCCCCACGACCCCGGGAGTAGGTTGGCCCGCCGCCGACTTGTCCGACGACTATAGGGTCGTCTCCACGACCCCGGGACTATGTTGGCCGGTCACCGACTTGTCCGACGACTATAGGGTCGTCCCCACGACCACTGGCCAAAGTTGCCCAGCCGCCGACATGTCCGACGACTATAGGGTCCTCCCCACGACCCCGGGACTAGGTCGGCCCGCCGCCGACTTGTCCGACGACTATAGGGTCGTCCCCACGACCCGGGCCAAAGTTGGCCAGCCGCCGACATGTCCGACGACTATAGGGTCGTCCCCACGACTACTGGCCAAAGTTGCCCAGCCGCCGACATGTCCGACGACTATAGGGTCGTCCCCACGACCCCGGGACTAGGTTGGCCCGCCACCGTCATGTCCGACAACTATACGGTCGTCCCCACGACCCCGGGACTAGGTTGGCCCGCCGCCGACGTGTCCTACGACTATGGGGTCGTCCCCACGACCACGAGACTGAGTTGGCCAGCCGCCGACATGTCCGACGACTTTAGGGTCGTCCCCACCACCCCGGGTCTAGGTTGGCCAGCCGCCGACATGTCCGACGACTATAGGGTCGTCCCCACGACCATGGGCCAAAGTTGCCCTGCCACCGACATGTCCGACGACTATAGGGTCGTCCCCACGACCACTGGCCAAAGTTGCCCATCCGCCGACATGTCCGACGACTATAGGGTCGTCCCCACGACCCCGGGACTAGGTTGGCCCGCCGCCGACATGTCCGACGTCTATAGGGTCGTCCCCACGACCCAGGGACTAGGTTGGCCCGCCGCCGACATGTCCGACGTCTATAGGGTCGTTCCCACGACCACGGGACTAGGTTGGCCCCCCGCCGACTTGTCCGACGACTATAGGGTCGTCCCCACGATCCCGGGACTAGATTGACCCGCCGCCGACTTTTCCGACGACTATAGGGTCGTCCCCACGACCCCGGGAGTAGGTTGGCCCGCCGCCGACTTGTCCGACGACTATAGGGTCGTCCCCTCGACCCCGGGACTAGGTTGGCCAGCCGCCGACATGTCCGACGACAATACGGTCGTCCCCACGACCACGGGACTAGGTTGGCCCGCCGCCGACTTGTCCGACGACTATAGGGTCGTCCCTACCACCCCGGGACTAGGTTGGCCAGCCGCCGACATGTCCGACGTCTATAGGGTCGTCCCCACGACCCCGGGGCTAGATTGCCCCGGCACCGTCATGTCCGACGACTATAGGGTCGTCCCCACGGCCCCGGGACTAGGTTGGCCCGCCGCCGACATGTCCGACGTCTATAGGGTCGTCCCCACGACCCCGGGGCTAGATTGCCCCGGCACCGTCATGTCCGACGACTATAGGGCCGTCTCCACGACCCCGGGACTAGGTTGGCCCTCCGCCGAATTGTCCGACGACTATAGGGTCGTCCCCACGACTACTGGCCAAAGTTGCCCAGCCGCCGACATGTCCGACGACTATAGGGTCGTCCCCACGACCCCGGGACTAGGTTGGCCCGCCGCCGACATGTCCGACGTCTATAGGGTCGTCCCCACGACCCCGGGACTAGGCTGGCCAGTCACCGACATGTCCGACGACTATAGGGTCGTCCCCACGACCACGGGCCAAAGTTGCCCTGCCGCCGACATGTCTGACGACTATAGGGTCGTCCCCACGACCCCGGGACTACGTTGGCCCGCCGCCGACATGTCCGACGACTATTGGTTCGTTCCAACGACCCTGGGCATACGTTGGCCTGCCGCCGACATGTGCGACGACTATAGGGTCGTCCCCACGAACCCGGGACTAGGTTGGCCAGTCACCGACATGTCCGACGACTATAGGGTCGTCCCCACGACCACGGGCATACGTTGGCCTGCCGCCGACATGTCCGGCGACTATAGTGTCGTCCCCACGACCCCGGGACTAGGTTGGCCAGCCGCGACATGTCCGACGGCTATACGGTCGTCCCCACGACCCCGGGACTAGGTTGGCCCGCCGCCGACATGTCCGACGTCTACAGGGTCGTCCTACGACCCCGGGGCTAGATTGGCCCGCCACCGTCATGTCCGACGACTATACGGTCGTCCCCACGACCCCGGGACTAGGTTGGCCCGCCGCCGACGTGTCCTACGAATATGGGGTCGTCCCCACGACCCCGGGGCTAGATTGGCCCGCCACCGTCATGTCCGACGACTATACGGTCGTCCCCACGACCCCGGGACTAGGTCGGCCCGCCGCCGACTTGTCCGACGACTATAGGGTCGTCCCCACGACCCCGGGACTAGGTTGGCCTGTCACCGACATGTCCGACGACTATAGGGTCGTCCCCACGACCACGGGCCAAAGTTGCCCTGCCGCCGACATGTCCGACGACTATAGGGTCGTCCCCACGACCCCGGGTCTAGGTTGGCACGCCGCCGACTTGTCCGACGACTATAGGGTCGTCCCCACGACCCCGGGACTAGATTGGCCCGCCACACTCATGTCCGACGACTATACGGTCGTCCCCACGACCCCGGGACTAGGTTGGCCCGCCGCCGACGTGTCCTACGAATATGGGGTCGTCCCCACGACCACGAGACTAGGTTGGCCAGCCGCCGACATGTCCGACGACGATAGGGTCGTCCCCACCACCCCGGGTCTAGGTTGGCCTGCCGCCGACATGTCCGACGACTATAGGGTCGTCCCCACGACCACGGGCCAAAGTTGCCCTGCCGCCGACATGTCCGACGACAATAGGGTCGTCCCCACGACCACTGGCCAAAATTTGCCCAGCCGCAGACATTTCCGACGACTATAGGGTCGTCCCCACGAACCAGGGACTAGTTTGGCCCGCCGCCGACTTGTCCGACGACTATAGGGTCGTCCCCACGACCCCGGGACTAGGTCGGCCCGTCGCCGACTTGTCCGACGACTATAGGGTCGTCCCCAAGACCACGGGCCAAAGTTGCCCTGCCGCCGACATGTCCGACGACTATAGGGTCGTCCCCACGACCACGGGACTAGGTTGGCCTGCCGCCGACTTGTCCGACGACTATAGGGTCGTCCCCACGAACCCGGGACTAGGTTGGCCAGTCACCGACATGTCCGACGACTATAGGGTCGTCCCCACGAACCCGGGACTAGGTTGGCCCGCCGCCGACTTGTCCGACGACTATAGGGTCGTCCCCACGACCCCGGGACTAGGTTGGCCAGTCACCGACATGTCCGACGACTACAAGGTCGTCCCCACGACCACTGGCCAAAGTTGCCAAGCCGGCGACATGTCCGACGACTATAGGGTCGTCCCCACGAACCCGGGACTAGGTTGGCCCGCCGCCAACTTGTCCGACGACTATAGGGTCGTCCCCACGACCCCGGGACTAGGTCGGCCCGTCGCCGACTTGTCCGACGACTATAGGGTCGTCCCCAAGACCACGGGCCAAAGTTGCCCTGCCGCCGACATGTCCGACGACTATAGGGTCGTCCCCACGACCACGGGACTAGGTTGGCCCGCCGCCGACTTGTCCGACGACTATAGGGTCGTCCCTACCACCCCGGGACTAGGTTGGCCAGCCGCCGACATGTCCGACGACTATAGGGTCGTCCCCACGACCCCGGGACTAGATTGACCCGCCACCGTCATGTCCGACGACTATAGGGCCGTCCCCACGACCCCGGGACTAGGTTGGCCCGCCGCCAACTTGTCCGACGACTATAGGGTCGTCCCCACGACCCCGGGTCTAGGTTGGCCCGCCGCCGACATGTCCGACGACTATAGGGTCGTCCCCACGAACCCGGGACTAGGTTGGCCAGTCACCGACATGTCCGACGACTACAAGGTCGTCCCCACGACCACTGGCCAAAGTTGCCAAGCCGGCGACATGTCCGACGACTATAGGGTCGTCCCCACGAACCCGGGACTAGGTTGGCCAGTCACCGACATGTCCGACGACTACAAGGTCATCCCCACGACCACGGGACTAGGTTGGCCCGCCGCCAACTTGTCCGACGACTATAGGGTCGTCCCCACGACCCCGGGTCTAGGTTGGCCCGCCGCCGACATGTCCGACGATTATACGGTCGTCCCCACGACCACGGGATTAGGTTGGCCCGCCGCCGACTTGTCCGACGACTATAGGGTCGTCCCTACCACCCCGGGACTAGGTTGGCCAGCCGCCGACATGTCCGACGTCTATAGGGTCGTCCCCACGACCCCGGGGCTATATTGCCCCGGCACCGTCATGTCCGACGACTATAGGGTCGTCCCCACGACCCCGGGACTAGGCTGGCCCGCCGCCGACTTGTCCGACGACTATAGGGTCGTCCCCAAGACCCCGGGACTAGGTTGGCCAGCCGCCGACATGTCCGACGACTATACGGTCGTCCCCACGACCACGGGACTAGTTTGGCCCGCCGCCGACTTGTCCGACGACTATAGGGTCGTCCCCACGACCCCGGGACTAGGTCGGCCCGCCGCCGACTTGTCCGACGACTATAGTGTCGTCCCCACGACCATGGGCCAAAGAGGCCCTGCCGCCGACATGTCCGACGACTATAGGGTCGTCCCCAAGATCCCGGGACTAGGTTGGCCCGCCGCCGACGTGTCCGACGACTATAGGGTCGTACCCACGCCACGGGCCAAAGTTGGCCAGCCGCCGACATGTCCGACGACTATAGGGTCGTCCCCACGACCCCGGGGCTAGATTGCCCCGGCACCGTCATGTCCGACGACTATAGGGTCGTCCCCACGACCCCGGGACTAGTGGGGCCCGCCGCCGACTTGTCCGACGACTATAGGGTCGTCCCCAGGATCACGGGCCAAAGTTGCCCTGCCGTCGACATGTCCGACGACTATAGGGTCGTCCCCACGACCCCGGGACTAGGTTGGCCAGCCGCCGACATGTCCGACGACTATACGGTCGTCCCCACGACCACGGGACTAGGTTGGCCCGCCGCCGACTTGTCCGACGACTATAGGGTCGTCCCCACGACCCCGGGACTAGGTCGGCCCGCCGCCGACTTGTCCGACGACTATAGTGTCGTCCCCACGACCATGGGCCAAAGAGGCCCTGCCGCCGACATGTCCGACGACTATAGGGTCGTCCCCAAGATCCCGGGACTAGGTTGGCCCGCCGCCGACGTGTCCGACGACTATAGGGTCGTACCCACGCCACGGGCCAAAGTTGGCCAGCCGCCGGCATGTCCGACGACTATAGGGTCGTCCCCACGACCCCGGGGCTAGATTGCCCCGGCACCGTCATGTCCGACGACTATAGGGTCGTCCCCACGACCCCGGGACTAGTGGGGCCCGCCGCCGACTTGTCCGACGACTATAGGGTCGTCCCCACGATCACGGGCCAAAGTTGCCCTGCCGTCGACATTTCCGACGACTATAGGGTCGTCCCCACGACCCCGGGACTAGGTTGGCCAGCCGCCGACATGTCCGACGACTATACGGTCGTCCCCACGACCACGGGACTAGGTTGGCCCGCCGCCGACTTGTCCGACGACTATAGGGTCGTCCCCACGACCCCGGGACTAGGTCGGCCCGCCGCCGACTTGTCCGACGACTATAGGGTCGTCCCCACGACCCGGGCCAAAGTTGGCCAGCCGCCGACATGTCCGACGACTATAGGGTCGTCCCCACGACCCCGGGACTAGGTTGGCCCGCCGCAGACATGTCCGACGACTATAGGGTCGGCCCCACGCCACGGGCCAAAGTTGGCCAGCCGCCGACATGTCCGACGACTATAGGGTCGTCCCCACGACCCCGGGGCTAGATTGCCCCGGCACCGTCATGTCCGACGACTATAGGGTCGTCCCCACGACCCCGGGACTAGGTCGGCCCGCCGCCGACTTGTCCGACGACTATAGGGTCGTCCCCACAATCACGGGCCAAAGTTGCCCTGCCGTCGACATGTCCGACGACTATAGGGTCGTCCCCACGACCCCGGGACGAGGTTGGCCAGCCGCCGACATGTCCGACGACTATACGGTCGTCCCCACGACCACGGGCCTAGGTTGGCCCGCCGCCGACTTGTCCGACGACTATAGGGTCGTCCCCACGACCCCGGGTCTAGGTTGGCCCGCCGCCGACTTGTCCGACGACTATAGGGTCGTCCCTACCACCGCGGGACTAGGTTGGCCAGCCGCCAACATGTCCGACGTCTATAGGGTCGTCCCCACGACCCCGGGGCTAGATTGCCCCGGCACCGTCATGTCCGACGACTATAGGGTCGTCTCCACGACCCCGGAACTAGGTTGGCCCGCCGCCAACTTGTCCGACGACTATAGGGTCGTCCCCACGACCCCGGGACTGGGGTCGGTCCGCCGCCGACTTGTCCGCCGACTATAGGGTCGTCCCACCGACCCCGGGACGAGGTTGGCCAGCCGCCGACATGTCCGACGTCTATAGGGTCGTCCCCACGACCCCGGGGCTAGATTGCCCCGGCACCGTCATGTCCGACGACTATAGGGCCGTCTCCACGACCCCGGGACTAGGTTGGCCCTCCGCCGAATTGTCCGACGACTATAGGGTCGTCCCCACGACTACTGGCCAAAGTTGCCCAGCCGCCGACATGTCCGACGACTATAGGGTCGTCCCCACGACCCCGGGACTAGGTTGGCCCGCCGCCGACATGTCCGACGTCTATAGGGTCGTCCCCACGACCCCGGGACTAGGCTGGCCAGTCACCGACATGTCCGACGACTATAGGGTCGTCCCCACGACCACGGGCATACGTTGGCCTGCCGCCGACATGTCCGGCGACTATAGTGTCGTCCCCACGACCCCGGGACTAGGTTGGCCAGCCGCGACATGTCCGACGACTATAGGGTCGTCCGCACGACCCCGGGACTAGGTCGGTCCGCCGCCGACATGTCCGACGACTATACGGTCGTCCCCACGACCCCGGGACTACGTTGGCCCGCCGCCGACATGTCCGACGACTATTGGTTCGTTCCAACGACCCTGGGCATACGTTGGCCTGCCGCCGACATGTGCGACGACTATAGGGTCGTCCCCACGAACCCGGGACTAGGTTGGCCAGTCACCGACATGTCCGACGACTATAGGGTCGTCCCCACGACCACGGGCATACGTTGGCCTGCCGCCGACATGTCCGGCGACTATAGTGTCGTCCCCACGACCCCGGGACTAGGTTGGCCAGCCGCGACATGTCCGACGACTATAGGGTCGTCCGCACGACCCCGGGACTAGGTCGGCCCGCCGCCGACTTGTCCGACGACTATAGGGTCGTCCCCACGACCCCGGGACTAGGTTGGCCTGTCACCGACATGTCCGACGACTATAGGGTCGTCCCCACGACCACGGGCCAAAGTTGCCCTGCCGCCGACATGTCCGACGACTATAGGGTCGTCCCCACGACCACGGGCCAAAGTTGCCCGGCCGCCGACATGTCTGACGACTATAGGGTCGCCCCCCGACCACTGGCCAAAATTTGCCCAGCCGCCGACATGTCCGACGACTATAGGGTCGTCCCCACGAACCAGGGACTAGGTTGGCCCGCCGCCGACTTGTCCGACGACTATAGGGTCGTCCCCACGACCCCGGGACTAGGTCGGCCCGCCGCCGACTTGTCCGACGACTATGGGGTCGTCCCCACGACCCGGGCCAATGTTGGCCAGCCGCCGACATGTCCGACGACTATAGGGTCGTCCCCACGACCCCGGGACTAGGCTGGCCTGCCGCCGACATGTCCGACGACTATAGGGTCGTCCCCACGAACCCGGGAATAGGTTGGCCAGTCACCGACATGTCCGACGACTATAGGGTCGTCCCCTCGAACCCGGGACTAGGTTGGCCCGCCGCCGACTTGTCCGACGACTATAGGGTCGTCCCCACGACCCCGGGACTAGGTCGGCCCGCCGCCGACTTGTCCGACGACTATAGGGTCGTCCCCACGACCCGGGCCAATGTTGGCCAGCCGCCGACATGTCCGACGACTATAGGGTCGTCCCCACGACCACGGGACTAGGTTGGCCCGCCGCCGACTTGTCCGACGACTATAGGGTCGTCCCTACCACCCCGGGACTAGGTTGGCCAGCCGCCGACATGTCCGACGACTATAGGGTCGTCCCCACGACCCCGGGACTAGATTGGCCCGCCACCGTCATGTCCGACGACTATAGGGCCGTCTCCACGACCCCGGGACTAGGTTGGCCCGCCGCCGACATGTCCGACGACTATAGGGTCGTCCCCACGACCCCGGGACTAGATTGGCCCGCCACCGTCATGTCCGACGACTATACGGTCGTCCCCACGACCCCGGGACTAGGTTGGCCCGCCGCCGACTTGTCCGACAACTATAGGGTCGTCCCCACGACCACTGGCCAAAATTTGCCCAGCCTCCGACATGTCCGACGACTATAGGGTCGTCCCCACGACCCCGGGACTAGGCTGGCCCGCCGCCGACTTGTCCGACGACTATAGGGTCGTCCCCAAGACCCCGGGACTAGGTTGGCCAGCCGCCGACATGTCCGACGACTATACGGTCGTCCCCACGACCACGGGACTAGGTTGGCCCGCCGCCGACTTGTCCGACGACTATAGGGTCGTCCCCACGACCCCGGGACTAGGTCGGCCCGCCGCCGACTTGTCCGACGACTATAGTGTCGTCCCCACGACCACGGGCCAAAGTGGCCCTGCCGCCGACATGTCCGACGACTATAGGGTCGTCCCCAAGATCCCGGGACTAGGTAGGCCCGCCGCCGACGTGTCCGACGACTATAGGGTCGTCCCCACGACCCCGGGACTAGGTTGGCCCGCCGCCGACTTGTCCGACGACTATAGGGTCGTCTCCACGACCCCGGGACTAGGTTGGCCAGCCGCCGACATGTCCGACGACTATAGGGTCGTCCCCACGACCACGGGACTAGGTTGGCTCGCCGCCGACATGTCCGACGTCTATAGGGTCGTCTCCACGACCCCGGGACTAGGTTGGCCCGCCGCCGACATGTCCGAAGTCTATAGGGTCGTCCCCACGACCCCGGGACTAGATTGGCCTGCCGCCGACTTTTCCGACGACTATAGGGTCGTCCCCACGACCCCGGGAGTAGGATGGCCCGCCGCCGACTTGTCCGACGACCATAGGGTCGTCCCCACGACCCCGGGACTAGGTTGGCCAGCCGCCGACATGTCCGACGACTATAGGGTCGTCCCCACGACCCCGGGACTAGGTTGGCCCGCCGCCGACTTGTCCGACGACTATAGGGTCGTCCCCACGACCCCGGGACTAGGTTGGCCTGCCGCCGACATGTCCGACGACTATAGCGTCGTCCCCACGAACCCGGGATATGTTGGCCAGTCACCGACATGTCCGACGATTATAGGGTCGTCCCCAAGACCACGGGCCAAAGTTGCCCTGCCGCCGACATGCCCGACGACTAGAGGGTCGTCCCCACGACCCCGGGACTAGGTTGGCCAGCCGCCGACATGTCCGACGACTATAGGGTCGTCCCCACGACCCCGGGACTAGGTTGGCCCGCCGCCGACTTGTCCGACGACTATAGGGTCGTCCCCACGACCCCGGGACTAGGTTGGCCCGCCGCCGACTTGTCCGACGACTATAGGGTCGTCCCTACCACCCCGGGACTAGGTTGGCCAGCCGCCGACATGTCCGACGTCTATAGGGTCGTCCCCACGACCCCGGGGCTAGATTGCCCCGGCACCGTCATGTCTCGACGACTATAGGGTCGTCTCCACGTCCCCGGGACTAGGTTGGCCCGCCGCCGACATGTCCGACGACTATAGGGTCGTCCCCACGACCCCGGGACTAGGTTGGCCTGCCGCCGACATGTCCGACGACTATAGGGTCGTCCCCACGAACCCGGGACTAGGTTACCCTGCCGCCGACATGTCCGACGACTATAGGGTCGTCCCCACGACCCCGGGTCTAGGTTGGCCTGCCGCCGACATGTCCGACGACTACAGGGTCGTCCCCACGACCACGGGCCAAAGTGGCCCTGCCGCCGACATGTCCGACGACTATAGGGTCGTCCCCAAGATCCCGGGACTAGGTTGGCCCGCCGCCGACATGTCCGACGACTATTGGGTCGTCCCCACGCCACGGGCCAAAGTTGGCCAGCCGCCGACATGTCCGACGACTATAGGGTCGTCCCCACGACCCCGGGGCTACATTGCCCCGGCACCGTCATGTCCGACGACTATAGGGTCGTCCCCACGACCCCGGGACTAGGTCGGCCCGCCGCCGACTTGTCCGACGACTATAGGGTCGTCCCCACGACCCCGGGACTTGGTTGGCCCGCCGCCGACTTGTCCGACGACTATAGGGTCGTCTCCACGACCCCGGGACTAGGTCGGCCCGCCGCCGACTTTTCCGACGACTATAGGGTCGTCCCCGCGACCCCGGGAGTAGGTTGGCCCGCCGCCGACTTGTCCGACGACTATAGGGTCGTCCCCACGACCCCGGGACTAGGTTGGCCAGCCGCTGACATGTCCGGCGGCTATACGGTCGTCCCCACGACCACGGGACTAGGTTGGCCCGCCGCCGACTTGTCCGACGACTATAGGGTCGTCCCCACGACCCCGGGACTAGGTCGGCCCGCCGCCGACTTGTCCGACGACTATAGGGTCGTCCCCACGACCCCGGGTCTAGGTTGGCCCGCCGCCGACTTTTCCGACGACTATAGGGTCGTCCCCGCGACCCCGGGAGTAGGTTGGCCCGCCGCCGACTTGTCCGACGACTATAGGGTCGTCCCCACGACCCCGGGACTAGGTTGGCCCGCCGCCGACATGTCCGACGACTATAGGGTCGTCCCCACGCCACGGGCCAAAGTTGGCCAGCCGCCGACATGTCCGACGACTATAGGGTCGTCCCCACGACCCCGGGGCTAGATTGCCCCGGCACCGTCATGTCCGACGACTATAGGGTCGTCCCCACGACCACGGGACTAGGTTGGCCCGCCGCCGACTTGTCCGACGACTATAGGGTCGTCCCCACGACCCCGGGACTAGGTCGGCCCGCCGCCGACTTGTCCGACGACTATAGGGTCGTCCCCACGACCCCGGGTCTAGGTTGGCCCGCCGCCGACTTGTCCGACGACTATAGGGTCGTCCCCACGATCACGGGCCAAAGTTGCCCAGCCGCCGACATGTCCGACGACTATACGGTCGTCCCCACGACCACGGGCCTAGGTTGGCCCGCCGCCGACTTGTCCGACGACTGTAGGGTCGTCCCCACGACCCCGGGACTAGGTTGGCCCGCCGCCGACTTGTCCGACGACTATAGGGTCGTCTCCACGACCCCGGGACTAGGTTGGCCAGCCGCCGACATATCCGACGACTATAGGGTCGTCCCCACAACCACGGGACTAGGTTGGCTCGCCGCCGACATATCCGACGTCTATAGGGTCGTCCCCACGACCCCGGGACTAGGTTGGCCCGCCGCCGACTTGTCCGACGACTATAGGGTCGTCCCCACGACCCCGGGACTAGGTTGGCCCGCCGCCGACTTGTCCGACGTCTATAGGGTCGTCCCCACGACCCCGGGGCTAGAATGCCCCGGCACCGTCATGTCTCGACGACTATAGGGTCGTCTCCACGTCCCCGGGACTAGGTTGGCCCGCCGCCGACATGTCCGACGACTATAGGGTCGTCCCCACGACCCCGGGACTAGGTTGGCCTGCCGCCGACTTGTCCGACGACTATAGGGTCGTCCCCACGAACCCGGGACTAGGTTGCCCTGCCGCCCACATGTCCGACGACTATAGGGTCGTCTCCACGACCCCGGGACTAGGATGGCCAGCCGCCGACATGTCCGACGACTATACGGTCGTCCCCACGACCACGGGCCTAGGTTGGCCCGCCGCCGACTTGTCCGACGACTATAGGGTCGTCCCCACGACCCCGGGACTAGGTTGGCCCGCCGCCGACTTGTCCGACGACTATAGGGTCGTCCCTACCACCCCGGGACTAGGTTGGCCTGCCGCCGACATGTCCGACGACTATAGCGTCGTCCCCACGAACCCGGGAATAGGTTGGCCAGTCACCGACATGTCCGACGACTATAGGGTCGTCCCCAAGACCACGGGCCAAGGTTGCCCTGCCGCCGACATGTCCGACGACTATAGGGTCGTCCCCACGACCACGGGACTAGGTTGGCCCGCCGCCGACTTGTCCGACGACTATAGGGTCGTCCCTACCACCCCGGGACTAGGTTGGCCAGCCGCCGACATGTCCGACGACTATAGGGTCGTCCCCACGACCCCGGGATTAGATTGGCCCGCCACCGTCATGTCCGACGACTATAAGGCCGTCCCCACGACCCCGGGACTAGGTTGGCCTGCCGCCGACATGTCCGACGACTATAGCGTCGTCCCCACGAACCCGGGATATGTTGGCCAGTCACCGACATGTCCGACGACTATAGGGTCGTCCCCAAGACCACGGGCCAAAGTTGCCCTGCCGCCGACATGCCCGACGACTAGAGGGTCGTCCCCACGACCCCGGGACTAGGTTGGCCAGCCGCCGACATGTCCGACGACTATAGGGTCGTCCCCACGACCCCGGGACTAGGTTGGCCCGCCGCCGACTTGTCCGACGACTATAGGGTCGTCCCCACGACCCCGGGACTAGGTTGGCCCGCCGCCGACTTGTCCGACGACTATAGGGTCGTCCCTACCACCCCGGGACTAGGTTGGCCAGCCGCCGACATGTCCGACGTCTATAGGGTCGTCCCCACGACCCCGGGGCTAGATTGCCCCGGCACCGTCATGTCTCGACGACTATAGGGTCGTCTCCACGTCCCCGGGACTAGGTTGGCCCGCCGCCGACATGTCCGACGACTATAGGGTCGTCCCCACGACCCCGGGACTAGGTTGGCCTGCCGCCGACATGTCCGACGACTATAGGGTCGTCCCCACGAACCCGGGACTAGGTTACCCTGCCGCCGACATGTCCGACGACTATAGGGTCGTCCCCACGACCCCGGGTCTAGGTTGGCCTGCCGCCGACATGTCCGACGACTACAGGGTCGTCCCCACGACCACGGGCCAAAGTGGCCCTGCCGCCGACATGTCCGACGACTATAGGGTCGTCCCCAAGATCCCGGGACTAGGTTGGCCCGCCGCCGACATGTCCGACGACTATTGGGTCGTCCCCACGCCACGGGCCAAAGTTGGCCAGCCGCCGACATGTCCGACGACTATAGGGTCGTCCCCACGACCCCGGGGCTACATTGCCCCGGCACCGTCATGTCCGACGACTATAGGGTCGTCCCCACGACCCCGGGACTAGGTCGGCCCGCCGCCGACTTGTCCGACGACTATAGGGTCGTCCCCACGACCCCGGGACTTGGTTGGCCCGCCGCCGACTTGTCCGACGACTATAGGGTCGTCTCCACGACCCCGGGACTAGGTCGGCCCGCCGCCGACTTTTCCGACGACTATAGGGTCGTCCCCGCGACCCCGGGAGTAGGTTGGCCCGCCGCCGACTTGTCCGACGACTATAGGGTCGTCCCCACGACCCCGGGACTAGGTTGGCCAGCCGCTGACATGTCCGGCGGCTATACGGTCGTCCCCACGACCACGGGACTAGGTTGGC
Source organism: Andrena fulva (assembly GCA_946251845.1). Classification (NCBI taxonomy): domain Eukaryota; kingdom Metazoa; phylum Arthropoda; class Insecta; order Hymenoptera; family Andrenidae; genus Andrena; species Andrena fulva. The sequence goes on along the minus strand of CAMITZ010000136.1, from coordinate 1,202,150 downwards.
CCGCCGCCGACTTGTCCGACGACTATAGGGTCGTCCCCACGACCCCGGGACTAGGTCGGCCCGCCGCCGACTTGTCCGACGACTATAGGGTCGTCCCCACGACCCCGGGTCTAGGTTGGCCCGCCGCCGACTTTTCCGACGACTATAGGGTCGTCCCCGCGACCCCGGGAGTAGGTTGGCCCGCCGCCGACTTGTCCGACGACTATAGGGTCGTCCCCACGACCCCGGGACTAGGTTGGCCCGCCGCCGACATGTCCGACGACTATAGGGTCGTCCCCACGCCACGGGCCAAAGTTGGCCAGCCGCCGACCTGTCCGACGACTATAGGGTCGTCCCCACGACCCCGGGGCTAGATTGCCCCGGCACCGTCATGTCCGACGACTATAGGGTCGTCCCCACGACCACGGGACTAGGTTGGCCCGCCGCCGACTTGTCCGACGACTATAGGGTCGTCCCCACGACCCCGGGACTAGGTCGGCCCGCCGCCGACTTGTCCGACGACTATAGGGTCGTCCCCACGACCCCGGGTCTAGGTTGGCCCGCCGCCGACTTGTCCGACGACTATAGGGTCGTCCCCACGATCACGGGCCAAAGTTGCCCAGCCGCCGACATGTCCGACGACTATACGGTCGTCCCCACGACCACGGGCCTAGGTTGGCCCGCCGCCGACTTGTCCGACGACTGTAGGGTCGTCCCCACGACCCCGGGACTAGGTTGGCCCGCCGCCGACTTGTCCGACGACTATAGGGTCGTCTCCACGACCCCGGGACTAGGTTGGCCAGCCGCCGACATATCCGACGACTATAGGGTCGTCCCCACAACCACGGGACTAGGTTGGCTCGCCGCCGACATATCCGACGTCTATAGGGTCGTCCCCACGACCCCGGGACTAGGTTGGCCCGCCGCCGACTTGTCCGACGACTATAGGGTCGTCCCCACGACCCCGGGACTAGGTTGGCCCGCCGCCGACTTGTCCGACGTCTATAGGGTCGTCCCCACGACCCCGGGGCTAGAATGCCCCGGCACCGTCATGTCTCGACGACTATAGGGTCGTCTCCACGTCCCCGGGACTAGGTTGGCCCGCCGCCGACATGTCCGACGACTATAGGGTCGTCCCCACGACCCCGGGACTAGGTTGGCCTGCCGCCGACTTGTCCGACGACTATAGGGTCGTCCCCACGAACCCGGGACTAGGTTGCCCTGCCGCCCACATGTCCGACGACTATAGGGTCGTCTCCACGACCCCGGGACTAGGATGGCCAGCCGCCGACATGTCCGACGACTATACGGTCGTCCCCACGACCACGGGCCTAGGTTGGCCCGCCGCCGACTTGTCCGACGACTATAGGGTCGTCCCCACGACCCCGGGACTAGGTTGGCCCGCCGCCGACTTGTCCGACGACTATAGGGTCGTCCCTACCACCCCGGGACTAGGTTGGCCTGCCGCCGACATGTCCGACGACTATAGCGTCGTCCCCACGAACCCGGGAATAGGTTGGCCAGTCACCGACATGTCCGACGACTATAGGGTCGTCCCCAAGACCACGGGCCAAGGTTGCCCTGCCGCCGACATGTCCGACGACTATAGGGTCGTCCCCACGACCACGGGACTAGGTTGGCCCGCCGCCGACTTGTCCGACGACTATAGGGTCGTCCCTACCACCCCGGGACTAGGTTGGCCAGCCGCCGACATATCCGACGACTATAGGGTCGTCCCCACAACCACGGGACTAGGTTGGCTCGCCGCCGACATATCCGACGTCTATAGGGTCGTCCCCACGACCCCGGGACTAGGTTGGCCAGTCACCGGCATGTCCGACGACTATAGGGTCGTCCCCACGACCCCGGGACTAGGTTGGCCCGCCGCCGACTTGTCCGACGACTATAGGGTCGTCCCCACGACCCCGGGGCTAGGTTGGCCAGCCGCCGACATGTCCGACGTCTATAGGGTCGTCTCCACGACCCCGGGACTAGGTTGGCCCGCCGCCGACTTGTCCGACGACTATAGGGTCGTCCCCACGACCCCGGGACTAGGTCGGCCCGCCGCCGACTCGTCCGACGACTATAGGGTCGTCCCCACGACCCCGGGTCTAGGTTGGCCCGCCGCCGACTTTTCCGACGACTATAGGGTCGTCCCCGCGACCCCGGGAGTAGGTTGGCCCGCCGCCGACTTGTCCGACGACTATAGGGTCATCCCCACGACCCCGGGACTAGGTTGGCCAGTCACCGACATGTCCGACGACTATAGGGTCGTCCCTACGACCACGGGCCAAAGTTGCCCTGCCGCCGACATGTCCGACGACTATACGGTCGTCCCCACGACCACGGGATTAGGTTGGCCCGCCGCCGACTTGTCCGACGACTATAGGGTCGTCCCTACCACCCCGGGACTAGGTTGGCCAGCCGCCGACATGTCCGACGTCTATAGGGTCGTCCCCACTACCCCGGGGCTAGATTGCCCCGGCACCGTCATGTCCGACGACTATAGGGTCGTCCCCACGACCCCGGGACTAGGCTGGCCCGCCGCCGACTTGTCCGACGACTATAGGGTCGTCCCCACGACCCCGGGACTAGGTTGGCCCGCCGCCGACATGTCCGACGACTATAGGGTCGTCCCCACGCCACGGGCCAAAGTTGGCCAGCCGCCGACATGTCCGACGACTATAGGGTCGTCCCCACGACCCCGGGGCTAGATTGCCCCGGCACCGTCATGTCCGACGACTATAGGGTCGTCCCCACGACCCCGGGACTAGGTCGGCCCGCCGCCGACTTGTCCGACGACTATAGGGTCGTCCCCACGATCACGGGCCAAAGTTGCCCTGCCGTCGACATGTCCGACGACTATAGGGTCGTCCCCACGACCCCGGGACGAGGTTGGCCAGCCGCCGACATGTCCGACGACTATACGGTCGTCCCCACGACCACGGGCCTAGGTTGGCCCGCCGCCGACTTGTCCGACGACTGTAGGGTCGTCCCCACGACCCCGGGACTAGGTTGGCCCGCCGCCGACTTGTCCGACGACTATAGGGTCGTCTCCACGACCCCGGGACTAGGTTGGCCAGCCGCCGACATATCCGACGACTATAGGGTCGTCTCCACGTCCCCGGGACTAGGTTGGCCCGCCGCCGACATGTCCGACGACTATAGGGTCGTCCCCACGACCCCGGGACTAGGTTGGCCTGCCGCCGACTTGTCCGACGACTATAGGGTCGTCCCCACGAACCCGGGACTAGGTTGCCCTGCCGCCGACATGTCCGACGACTATAGGGTCGTCTCCACGAACCCGGGACTAGGATGGCCAGCCGCCGACATGTCCGACGACTATACGGTCGTCCCCACGACCACGGGCCTAGGTTGGCCCGCCGCCGACTTGTCCGACGACTATAGGGTCGTCCCCACGACCCCGGGACTAGGTTGGCCCGCCGCCGACTTGTCCGACGACTATAGGGTCGTCCCTACCACCCCGGGACTAGGTTGGCCTGCCGCCGACATGTCCGACGACTATAGCGTCGTCCCCACGAACCCGGGAATAGGTTGGCCAGTCACCGACATGTCCGACGACTATAGTGTCGTCCCCAAGACCACGGGCCAAGGTTGCCCTGCCGCCGACATGTCCGACGACTATAGGGTCGTCCCCACGACCACGGGACTAGGTTGGCCCGCCGCCGACTTGTCCGACGACTATAGGGTCGTCCCTACCACCCCGGGACTAGGTTGGCCAGCCGCCGACATGTCCGACGACTATAGGGTCGTCCCCACGACCCCGGGATTAGATTGGCCCGCCACCGTCATGTCCGACGACTATAAGGCCGTCTCCACGACCCCGGGACTAGGTTGGCCCGCCGCCAACTTGTCCGACGACTATAGGGTCGTCCCCACGACCCCGTGACTAGGTTGGCCTGCCGCCGACATGTCCGACGACTATAGCGTCGTCCCCACGAACCCGGGATATGTTGGCCAGTCACCGACATGTCCGACGACTATAGGGTCGTCCCCAAGACCACGGGCCAAAGTTGCCCTGCCGCCGAAATGCCCGACGACTATAGGGTCGTCCCCACGACCCCGGGACTTGGTTGGCCCGCCGCCGACTTGTCCGACGACTATAGGGTCGTCTCCACGACCCCGGGACTAGGTCGGCCCGCCGCCGACTTGTCCGACGACTATAGGGTCGTCCCCACGACCCCGGGGCTAGGTTGCCCCGGCACCGTCATGTCCGACGACTATAGGGTCGTCCCCACGACCCCGGGACTTGGTTGGCCCGCCGCCGACTTGTCCGACGACTATAGGGTCGTCTCCACGACCCCGGGACTAGGTTGGCCAGCCGCCGACATGTCCGACGTCTATAGGGTCGTCTCCACGACCCCGGGACTAGGTCGGCCCGCCGCCGACTTGTCCGATGACTATAGGGTCGTCCCCACGACCCCGGGGCTAGATTGCCCCGGCACCGTCATGTCCGACGACTATAGGGTCGTCCCCACGACCCCGGGACTTGGTTGGCCCGCCGCCGACTTGTCCGACGTCTATAGGGTCGTCCCCACGACCCCGGGACTAGATTGGCCTGCCGCCGACTTTTCCGTCGACTATAGGGTCGTCCCCACGACCCCGGGAGTAGGATGGCCCGCCGCCGACTTGTCCGACGACTATAGGGTCGTCCCTACCACCCCGGGACTAGGTTGGCCAGCCGCCGACATGTCCGACGACTATAGGGTCGTCCCCACGACCCCGGGTCTAGGTTGGCCCGCCGCCGACATGTCCGACGTCTATAGGGTCGTCCCCACGACCCCAGGGCTAGATTGGCCCGCCACCCTCATGTCCGACGACTATAGGGTCGTCCCCACGAACCCGGGACTAGGTTGGCCAGTCACCGACATGTCCGACGACTATAAGGTCGTCCCCACGACCACGGGCCAATGTTGCCCTGCCGCCGACATGTCCGACGACTATAGGCTCGTCCCCACGACCCCGGGAGTAGGTTGGCCCGCCGCCGACATGTCCGACGATTATACGGTCGTCCCCACGACCACGGGACTAGGTTGGCCCGCCGCCGACTTGTCCGACGACTATAGGGTCGTCCCCACGACCCCGGGACTAGGTCGGCCCGCCGCCGACTTGTCCGACGACTATAGGGTCGTCCCCACGACCCCGGGTCTAGGTTGGCCCGCCGCCGACTTTTCCGACGTCTATAGGGTCGTCCCCGCGACCCCGGGAGTAGGTTGGCCCGCCGCCGACTTGTCCGACGACTATAGGGTCGTCCCCACGACCCCGGGACTAGGTTGGCCAGTCACCGACATGTCCGACGACTATAGGGTCGTCCCCACGACCCCGGGGCTAGATTGCCCCGGCACCGTCATGTCCGACGACTATAGGGTCGTCCCCACGACCCCGGGACTAGGTCGGCCCGCCGCCGACTTGTCCGACGACTATAGGGTCGTCCCCACGATCACGGGCCAAAGTTGCCCTGCCGTCGACATGTCCGACGACTATAGGGTCGTCCCCACGACCCCGGGACGAGGTTGGCCAGCCGCCGACATGTCCGACGACTATACGGTCGTCCCCACGACCACGGGCCTAGGTTGGCCCGCCGCCGACTTGTCCGACGACTGTAGGGTCGTCCCCACGACCCCGGGACTAGGTTGGCCCGCCGCCGACTTGTCCGACGACTATAGGGTCGTCCCCACGACCCCGTGACTAGGTTGGCCTGCCGCCGACATGTCCGACGACTATAGCGTCGTCCCCACGAACCCGGGATATGTTGGCCAGTCACCGACATGTCCGACGACTATAGGGTCGTCCCCAAGACCACGGGCCAAAGTTGCCCTGCCGCCGAAATGCCCGACGACTATAGGGTCGTCCCCACGACCACGGGACTAGGTTGGCCCGCCGCCGACATGTCCGACGTCTATAGGGTCGTCTCCACGACCCCGGGACTAGGTTGGCCCGCCGCCAACTTGTCCGACGACTATAGGGTCGTCCCCACGACCCCGGGACTAGGTTGGCCAGCCGCCGACATGTCCGACGTCTATAGGGTCGTCCCCTCGACCCCGGGGCTAGATTGCCCCGGCACCGTCACGTCCGACGACTATAGGGTCGTCTCCACGACCCCGGGACTAGGTTGGCCAGTCACCGGCATGTCCGACGACTATAGGGTCGTCCCCACGACCCCGGGACTAGGTTGGCCCGCCGCCGACTTGTCCGACGACTATGGGGTCTTCTCCACGACCCCGGGACTAGGTTGGCCAGCCGCCGACTTGTCCGACGACTATAGGGTCGTCCCTACCACCCCGGGACTAGGTTGGCCAGCCGCCGACATGTCCGACGACTATAGGGTCGTCCCCACGACCCCGGGACTGGATTGGCCCGCCACCGTCATGTCCGACGACTATAAGGTCATCCCCACGACCACGGGCCAATGTTGCCCTGCCGCCGACATGTCCGACGACTATAGGGTCGTCCCCACGACCCCGGGTCTAGGTTGGCCCGCCGCCGACTTTTCCGACGACTATAGGGTCGTCCCCGCGACCCCGGGAGTAGGTTGGCCCGCCGCCGACTTGTCCGACGACTATAGGGTCGTCCCCACGACCCCGGGACTAGGTTGGCCAGCCGCTGACATGTCCGGCGACTATACGGTCGTCCCCACGACCACGGGACTAGGTTGGCCCGCCGCCGACTTGTCCGACGACTATAGGGTCGTCCCCACGACCCCGGGACTAGGTCGGCCCGCCGCCGACTTGTCCGACGACTATAGGGTCGTCCCCACGACCCCGGGACTAGGTTGGCCAGTCACCGACATGTCCGACGACTATAGGGTCGTCCCCACGACCACGGGCCAAAGTTGCCCTGCCGCCGACATGTCCGACGACTATACGGTCGTCCCCACGACCACGGGATTAGGTTGGCCCGCCGCCGACTTGTCCGACGACTATAGGGTCGTCCCTACCACCCCGGGACTAGGTTGGCCAGCCGCCGACATGTCCGACGTCTATAGGGTCGTCCCCACTACCCCGGGGCTAGATTGCCCCGGCACCGTCATGTCCGACGACTATAGGGTCGTCCCCACGACCCCGGGACTAGGCTGGCCCGCCGCCGACTTGTCCGACGACTATAGGGTCGTCCCCACGACCCCGGGACTAGGTTGGCCCGCCGCCGACATGTCCGACGACTATAGGGTCGTCCCCACGCCACGGGCCAAAGTTGGCCAGCCGCCGACATGTCCGACGACTATAGGGTCGTCCCCACGACCCCGGGGCTAGATTGCCCCGGCACCGTCATGTCCGACGACTATAGGGTCGTCCCCACGACCCCGGGACTAGGTCGGCCCGCCGCCGACTTGTCCGACGACTATAGGGTCGTCCCCACGATCACGGGCCAAAGTTGCCCTGCCGTCGACATGTCCGACGACTATAGGGTCGTCCCCACGACCCCGGGACGAGGTTGGCCAGCCGCCGACATGTCCGACGACTATACGGTCGTCCCCACGACCACGGGCCTAGGTTGGCCCGCCGCCGACTTGTCCGACGACTGTAGGGTCGTCCCCACGACCCCGGGACTAGGTTGGCCCGCCGCCGACTTGTCCGACGACTATAGGGTCGTCTCCACGACCCCGGGACTAGGTTGGCCAGCCGCCGACATATCCGGCGACTATAGGGTCGTCCCCACAACCACGGGACTAGGTTGGGTCGCCGCCGACATGTCCGACGTCTATAGGGTCGTCCCCACGACCCCGGGACTAGGTTGGCCCGCCGCCGACTTGTCCGACGACTATAGGGTCGTCCCCACGACCCCGGGACTAGGTTGGCCCGCCGCCGACTTGTCCGACGTCTATAGGGTCGTCCCCACGACCCCGGGACTAGGTTGGCCTGCCGCCGACTTGTCCGACGACTATAGGGTCGTCCCCACGAACCCGGGACTAGGTTGCCCTGCCGCCGACATGTCCGACGACTATAGGGTCGTCTCCACGACCCCGGGACTAGGATGGCCAGCCGCCGACATGTCCGACGACTATACGGTCGTCCCCACGACCACGGGCCTAGGTTGGCCCGCCGCCGACTTGTCCGACGACTATAGGGTCGTCCCCACGACCCCGGGACTAGGTTGGCCCGCCGCCGACTTGTCCGACGACTATACGGTCGTCCCTACCACCCCGGGACTAGGTTGGCCTGCCGCCGACATGTCCGACGACTATAGCGTCGTCCCCACGAACCCGGGAATAGGTTGGCCAGTCACCGACATGTCCGACGACTATAGGGTCGTCCCCAAGACCACGGGCCAAGGTTGCCCTGCCGCCGACATGTCCGACGACTATAGGGTCGTCCCCACGACCACGGGACTAGGTTGGCCCGCCGCCGACGTGTCCGACGACTATAGGGTCGTCCCTACCACCCCGGGACTAGGTTGGCCCGCCGCCGACTTGTCCGACGACTATAGGGTCGTCCCCACGATCACGGGCCAAAGTTGCCCTGCCGTCGACATGTCCGACGACTATAGGGTCGTCCCCACGACCCCGGGACGAGGTTGGCCAGCCGCCGACATGTCCGACGACTATACGGTCGTCCCCACGACCACGGGCCTAGGTTGGCCCGCCGCCGACTTGTCCGACGACTGTAGGGTCGTCCCCACGACCCCGGGACTAGGTTGGCCCGCCGCCGACTTGTCCGACGACTATAGGGTCGTCCCCACGACCCCGTGACTAGGTTGGCCTGCCGCCGACATGTCCGACGACTATAGCGTCGTCCCCACGAACCCGGGATATGTTGGCCAGTCACCGACATGTCCGACGACTATAGGGTCGTCCCCAAGACCACGGGCCAAAGTTGCCCTGCCGCCGAAATGCCCGACGACTATAGGGTCGTCCCCACGACCACGGGACTAGGTTGGCCCGCCGCCGACATGTCCGACGTCTATAGGGTCGTCTCCACGACCCCGGGACTAGGTTGGCCCGCCGCCAACTAGTCCGACGACTATAGGGTCGTCCCCACGACCCCGGGACTAGGTTGGCCAGCCGCCGACATGTCCGACGTCTATAGGGTCGTCCCCTCGACCCCGGGGCTAGATTGCCCCGGCACCGTCACGTCCGACGACTATAGGGTCGTCTCCACGACCCCGGGACTAGGTTGGCCAGTCACCGGCATGTCCGACGACTATAGGGTCGTCCCCACGACCCCGGGACTAGGTTGGCCCGCCGCCGACTTGTCCGACGACTATGGGGTCTTCTCCACGACCCCGGGACTAGGTTGGCCAGCCGCCGACTTGTCCGACGACTATAGGGTCGTCCCTACCACCCCGGGACTAGGTTGGCCAGCCGCCGACATGTCCGACGACTATAGGGTCGTCCCCACGACCCCGGGACTGGATTGGCCCGCCACCGTCATGTCCGACGACTATAAGGTCATCCCCACGACCACGGGCCAATGTTGCCCTGCCGCCGACATGTCCGACGACTATAGGGTCGTCCCCACGACCCCGGGTCTAGGTTGGCCCGCCGCCGACTTTTCCGACGACTATAGGGTCGTCCCCGCGACCCCGGGAGTAGGTTGGCCCGCCGCCGACTTGTCCGACGACTATAGGGTCGTCCCCACGACCCCGGGACTAGGTTGGCCAGCCGCTGACATGTCCGGCGACTATACGGTCGTCCCCACGACCACGGGACTAGGTTGGCCCGCCGCCGACTTGTCCGACGACTATAGGGTCGTCCCCACGACCCCGGGACTAGGTCGGCCCGCCGCCGACTTGTCCGACGACTATAGGGTCGTCCCCACGACCCCGGGACTAGGTTGGCCAGTCACCGACATGTCCGACGACTATAGGGTCGTCCCCACGACCACGGGCCAAAGTTGCCCTGCCGCCGACATGTCCGACGACTATACGGTCGTCCCCACGACCACGGGATTAGGTTGGCCCGCCGCCGACTTGTCCGACGACTATAGGGTCGTCCCTACCACCCCGGGACTAGGTTGGCCAGCCGCCGACATGTCCGACGTCTATAGGGTCGTCCCCACTACCCCGGGGCTAGATTGCCCCGGCACCGTCATGTCCGACGACTATAGGGTCGTCCCCACGACCCCGGGACTAGGCTGGCCCGCCGCCGACTTGTCCGACGACTATAGGGTCGTCCCCACGACCCCGGGACTAGGTTGGCCCGCCGCCGACATGTCCGACGACTATAGGGTCGTCCCCACGCCACGGGCCAAAGTTGGCCAGCCGCCGACATGTCCGACGACTATAGGGTCGTCCCCACGACCCCGGGGCTAGATTGCCCCGGCACCGTCATGTCCGACGACTATAGGGTCGTCCCCACGACCCCGGGACTAGGTCGGCCCGCCGCCGACTTGTCCGACGACTATAGGGTCGTCCCCACGATCACGGGCCAAAGTTGCCCTGCCGTCGACATGTCCGACGACTATAGGGTCGTCCCCACGACCCCGGGACTAGGTTGGCCCGCCACCGTCATGTCCGACGACTATAAGGCCGTCCCCACGACCCCGGGACTAGGTTGGCCTGCCGCCGACATGTCCGACGACTATAGCGTCGTCCCCACGAACCCGGGATATGTTGGCCAGTCACCGACATGTCCGACGACTATAGGGTCGTCCCCAAGACCACGGGCCAAAGTTGCCCTGCCGCCGACATGCCCGACGACTAGAGGGTCGTCCCCACGACCCCGGGACTAGGTTGGCCAGCCGCCGACATGTCCGACGACTATAGGGTCGTCCCCACGACCCCGGGACTAGGTTGGCCCGCCGCCGACTTGTCCGACGACTATAGGGTCGTCCCCACGACCCCGGGACTAGGTTGGCCCGCCGCCGACTTGTCCGACGACTATAGGGTCGTCCCTACCACCCCGGGACTAGGTTGGCCAGCCGCCGACATGTCCGACGTCTATAGGGTCGTCCCCACGACCCCGGGGCTAGATTGCCCCGGCACCGTCATGTCTCGACGACTATAGGGTCGTCTCCACGTCCCCGGGACTAGGTTGGCCCGCCGCCGACATGTCCGACGACTATAGGGTCGTCCCCACGACCCCGGGACTAGGTTGGCCTGCCGCCGACATGTCCGACGACTATAGGGTCGTCCCCACGAACCCGGGACTAGGTTACCCTGCCGCCGACATGTCCGACGACTATAGGGTCGTCCCCACGACCCCGGGTCTAGGTTGGCCTGCCGCCGACATGTCCGACGACTACAGGGTCGTCCCCACGACCACGGGCCAAAGTGGCCCTGCCGCCGACATGTCCGACGACTATAGGGTCGTCCCCAAGATCCCGGGACTAGGTTGGCCCGCCGCCGACATGTCCGACGACTATTGGGTCGTCCCCACGCCACGGGCCAAAGTTGGCCAGCCGCCGACATGTCCGACGACTATAGGGTCGTCCCCACGACCCCGGGGCTACATTGCCCCGGCACCGTCATGTCCGACGACTATAGGGTCGTCCCCACGACCCCGGGACTAGGTCGGCCCGCCGCCGACTTGTCCGACGACTATAGGGTCGTCCCCACGACCCCGGGACTTGGTTGGCCCGCCGCCGACTTGTCCGACGACTATAGGGTCGTCTCCACGACCCCGGGACTAGGTCGGCCCGCCGCCGACTTTTCCGACGACTATAGGGTCGTCCCCGCGACCCCGGGAGTAGGTTGGCCCGCCGCCGACTTGTCCGACGACTATAGGGTCGTCCCCACGACCCCGGGACTAGGTTGGCCAGCCGCTGACATGTCCGGCGGCTATACGGTCGTCCCCACGACCACGGGACTAGGTTGGCCCGCCGCCGACTTGTCCGACGACTATAGGGTCGTCCCCACGACCCCGGGACTAGGTCGGCCCGCCGCCGACTTGTCCGACGACTATAGGGTCGTCCCCACGACCCCGGGTCTAGGTTGGCCCGCCGCCGACTTTTCCGACGACTATAGGGTCGTCCCCGCGACCCCGGGAGTAGGTTGGCCCGCCGCCGACTTGTCCGACGACTATAGGGTCGTCCCCACGACCCCGGGACTAGGTTGGCCCGCCGCCGACATGTCCGACGACTATAGGGTCGTCCCCACGCCACGGGCCAAAGTTGGCCAGCCGCCGACATGTCCGACGACTATAGGGTCGTCCCCACGACCCCGGGGCTAGATTGCCCCGGCACCGTCATGTCCGACGACTATAGGGTCGTCCCCACGACCACGGGACTAGGTTGGCCCGCCGCCGACTTGTCCGACGACTATAGGGTCGTCCCCACGACCCCGGGACTAGGTCGGCCCGCCGCCGACTTGTCCGACGACTATAGGGTCGTCCCCACGACCCCGGGTCTAGGTTGGCCCGCCGCCGACTTGTCCGACGACTATAGGGTCGTCCCCACGATCACGGGCCAAAGTTGCCCAGCCGCCGACATGTCCGACGACTATACGGTCGTCCCCACGACCACGGGCCTAGGTTGGCCCGCCGCCGACTTGTCCGACGACTGTAGGGTCGTCCCCACGACCCCGGGACTAGGTTGGCCCGCCGCCGACTTGTCCGACGACTATAGGGTCGTCTCCACGACCCCGGGACTAGGTTGGCCAGCCGCCGACATATCCGACGACTATAGGGTCGTCCCCACAACCACGGGACTAGGTTGGCTCGCCGCCGACATATCCGACGTCTATAGGGTCGTCCCCACGACCCCGGGACTAGGTTGGCCCGCCGCCGACTTGTCCGACGACTATAGGGTCGTCCCCACGACCCCGGGACTAGGTTGGCCCGCCGCCGACTTGTCCGACGTCTATAGGGTCGTCCCCACGACCCCGGGGCTAGAATGCCCCGGCACCGTCATGTCTCGACGACTATAGGGTCGTCTCCACGTCCCCGGGACTAGGTTGGCCCGCCGCCGACATGTCCGACGACTATAGGGTCGTCCCCACGACCCCGGGACTAGGTTGGCCTGCCGCCGACTTGTCCGACGACTATAGGGTCGTCCCCACGAACCCGGGACTAGGTTGCCCTGCCGCCCACATGTCCGACGACTATAGGGTCGTCTCCACGACCCCGGGACTAGGATGGCCAGCCGCCGACATGTCCGACGACTATACGGTCGTCCCCACGACCACGGGCCTAGGTTGGCCCGCCGCCGACTTGTCCGACGACTATAGGGTCGTCCCCACGACCCCGGGACTAGGTTGGCCCGCCGCCGACTTGTCCGACGACTATAGGGTCGTCCCTACCACCCCGGGACTAGGTTGGCCTGCCGCCGACATGTCCGACGACTATAGCGTCGTCCCCACGAACCCGGGAATAGGTTGGCCAGTCACCGACATGTCCGACGACTATAGGGTCGTCCCCAAGACCACGGGCCAAGGTTGCCCTGCCGCCGACATGTCCGACGACTATAGGGTCGTCCCCACGACCACGGGACTAGGTTGGCCCGCCGCCGACTTGTCCGACGACTATAGGGTCGTCCCTACCACCCCGGGACTAGGTTGGCCAGCCGCCGACATATCCGACGACTATAGGGTCGTCCCCACAACCACGGGACTAGGTTGGCTCGCCGCCGACATATCCGACGTCTATAGGGTCGTCCCCACGACCCCGGGACTAGGTTGGCCAGTCACCGGCATGTCCGACGACTATAGGGTCGTCCCCACGACCCCGGGACTAGGTTGGCCCGCCGCCGACTTGTCCGACGACTATAGGGTCGTCCCCACGACCCCGGGGCTAGGTTGGCCAGCCGCCGACATGTCCGACGTCTATAGGGTCGTCTCCACGACCCCGGGACTAGGTTGGCCCGCCGCCGACTTGTCCGACGACTATAGGGTCGTCCCCACGACCCCGGGACTAGGTCGGCCCGCCGCCGACTCGTCCGACGACTATAGGGTCGTCCCCACGACCCCGGGTCTAGGTTGGCCCGCCGCCGACTTTTCCGACGACTATAGGGTCGTCCCCGCGACCCCGGGAGTAGGTTGGCCCGCCGCCGACTTGTCCGACGACTATAGGGTCATCCCCACGACCCCGGGACTAGGTTGGCCAGTCACCGACATGTCCGACGACTATAGGGTCGTCCCTACGACCACGGGCCAAAGTTGCCCTGCCGCCGACATGTCCGACGACTATACGGTCGTCCCCACGACCACGGGATTAGGTTGGCCCGCCGCCGACTTGTCCGACGACTATAGGGTCGTCCCTACCACCCCGGGACTAGGTTGGCCAGCCGCCGACATGTCCGACGTCTATAGGGTCGTCCCCACTACCCCGGGGCTAGATTGCCCCGGCACCGTCATGTCCGACGACTATAGGGTCGTCCCCACGACCCCGGGACTAGGCTGGCCCGCCGCCGACTTGTCCGACGACTATAGGGTCGTCCCCACGACCCCGGGACTAGGTTGGCCCGCCGCCGACATGTCCGACGACTATAGGGTCGTCCCCACGCCACGGGCCAAAGTTGGCCAGCCGCCGACATGTCCGACGACTATAGGGTCGTCCCCACGACCCCGGGGCTAGATTGCCCCGGCACCGTCATGTCCGACGACTATAGGGTCGTCCCCACGACCCCGGGACTAGGTCGGCCCGCCGCCGACTTGTCCGACGACTATAGGGTCGTCCCCACGATCACGGGCCAAAGTTGCCCTGCCGTCGACATGTCCGACGACTATAGGGTCGTCCCCACGACCCCGGGACGAGGTTGGCCAGCCGCCGACATGTCCGACGACTATACGGTCGTCCCCACGACCACGGGCCTAGGTTGGCCCGCCGCCGACTTGTCCGACGACTGTAGGGTCGTCCCCACGACCCCGGGACTAGGTTGGCCCGCCGCCGACTTGTCCGACGACTATAGGGTCGTCTCCACGACCCCGGGACTAGGTTGGCCAGCCGCCGACATATCCGACGACTATAGGGTCGTCTCCACGTCCCCGGGACTAGGTTGGCCCGCCGCCGACATGTCCGACGACTATAGGGTCGTCCCCACGACCCCGGGACTAGGTTGGCCTGCCGCCGACTTGTCCGACGACTATAGGGTCGTCCCCACGAACCCGGGACTAGGTTGCCCTGCCGCCGACATGTCCGACGACTATAGGGTCGTCTCCACGAACCCGGGACTAGGATGGCCAGCCGCCGACATGTCCGACGACTATACGGTCGTCCCCACGACCACGGGCCTAGGTTGGCCCGCCGCCGACTTGTCCGACGACTATAGGGTCGTCCCCACGACCCCGGGACTAGGTTGGCCCGCCGCCGACTTGTCCGACGACTATAGGGTCGTCCCTACCACCCCGGGACTAGGTTGGCCTGCCGCCGACATGTCCGACGACTATAGCGTCGTCCCCACGAACCCGGGAATAGGTTGGCCAGTCACCGACATGTCCGACGACTATAGTGTCGTCCCCAAGACCACGGGCCAAGGTTGCCCTGCCGCCGACATGTCCGACGACTATAGGGTCGTCCCCACGACCACGGGACTAGGTTGGCCCGCCGCCGACTTGTCCGACGACTATAGGGTCGTCCCTACCACCCCGGGACTAGGTTGGCCAGCCGCCGACATGTCCGACGACTATAGGGTCGTCCCCACGACCCCGGGATTAGATTGGCCCGCCACCGTCATGTCCGACGACTATAAGGCCGTCTCCACGACCCCGGGACTAGGTTGGCCCGCCGCCAACTTGTCCGACGACTATAGGGTCGTCCCCACGACCCCGTGACTAGGTTGGCCTGCCGCCGACATGTCCGACGACTATAGCGTCGTCCCCACGAACCCGGGATATGTTGGCCAGTCACCGACATGTCCGACGACTATAGGGTCGTCCCCAAGACCACGGGCCAAAGTTGCCCTGCCGCCGAAATGCCCGACGACTATAGGGTCGTCCCCACGACCCCGGGACTTGGTTGGCCCGCCGCCGACTTGTCCGACGACTATAGGGTCGTCTCCACGACCCCGGGACTAGGTCGGCCCGCCGCCGACTTGTCCGACGACTATAGGGTCGTCCCCACGACCCCGGGGCTAGGTTGCCCCGGCACCGTCATGTCCGACGACTATAGGGTCGTCCCCACGACCCCGGGACTTGGTTGGCCCGCCGCCGACTTGTCCGACGACTATAGGGTCGTCTCCACGACCCCGGGACTAGGTTGGCCAGCCGCCGACATGTCCGACGTCTATAGGGTCGTCTCCACGACCCCGGGACTAGGTTGGCCCGCCGCCGACATGTCCGACGTCTATAGGGTCGTCCCCACGACCCCGGGACTAGATTGGCCCGCCGCCGACTTGTCCGACGACTATAGGGTCGTCTCCACGACCCCGGGACTAGGTCGGCCCGCCGCCGACTTGTCCGATGACTATAGGGTCGTCCCCACGACCCCGGGGCTAGATTGCCCCGGCACCGTCATGTCCGACGACTATAGGGTCGTCCCCACGACCCCGGGACTTGGTTGGCCCGCCGCCGACTTGTCCGACGTCTATAGGGTCGTCCCCACGACCCCGGGACTAGATTGGCCTGCCGCCGACTTTTCCGTCGACTATAGGGTCGTCCCCACGACCCCGGGAGTAGGATGGCCCGCCGCCGACTTGTCCGACGACTATAGGGTCGTCCCTACCACCCCGGGACTAGGTTGGCCAGCCGCCGACATGTCCGACGACTATAGGGTCGTCCCCACGACCCCGGGTCTAGGTTGGCCCGCCGCCGACATGTCCGACGTCTATAGGGTCGTCCCCACGACCCCAGGGCTAGATTGGCCCGCCACCCTCATGTCCGACGACTATAGGGTCGTCCCCACGAACCCGGGACTAGGTTGGCCAGTCACCGACATGTCCGACGACTATAAGGTCGTCCCCACGACCACGGGCCAATGTTGCCCTGCCGCCGACATGTCCGACGACTATAGGCTCGTCCCCACGACCCCGGGAGTAGGTTGGCCCGCCGCCGACATGTCCGACGATTATACGGTCGTCCCCACGACCACGGGACTAGGTTGGCCCGCCGCCGACTTGTCCGACGACTATAGGGTCGTCCCCACGACCCCGGGACTAGGTCGGCCCGCCGCCGACTTGTCCGACGACTATAGGGTCGTCCCCACGACCCCGGGTCTAGGTTGGCCCGCCGCCGACTTTTCCGACGTCTATAGGGTCGTCCCCGCGACCCCGGGAGTAGGTTGGCCCGCCGCCGACTTGTCCGACGACTATAGGGTCGTCCCCACGACCCCGGGACTAGGTTGGCCAGTCACCGACATGTCCGACGACTATAGGGTCGTCCCCACGACCCCGGGGCTAGATTGCCCCGGCACCGTCATGTCCGACGACTATAGGGTCGTCCCCACGACCCCGGGACTAGGTCGGCCCGCCGCCGACTTGTCCGACGACTATAGGGTCGTCCCCACGATCACGGGCCAAAGTTGCCCTGCCGTCGACATGTCCGACGACTATAGGGTCGTCCCCACGACCCCGGGACGAGGTTGGCCAGCCGCCGACATGTCCGACGACTATACGGTCGTCCCCACGACCACGGGCCTAGGTTGGCCCGCCGCCGACTTGTCCGACGACTGTAGGGTCGTCCCCACGACCCCGGGACTAGGTTGGCCCGCCGCCGACTTGTCCGACGACTATAGGGTCGTCCCCACGACCCCGTGACTAGGTTGGCCTGCCGCCGACATGTCCGACGACTATAGCGTCGTCCCCACGAACCCGGGATATGTTGGCCAGTCACCGACATGTCCGACGACTATAGGGTCGTCCCCAAGACCACGGGCCAAAGTTGCCCTGCCGCCGAAATGCCCGACGACTATAGGGTCGTCCCCACGACCACGGGACTAGGTTGGCCCGCCGCCGACATGTCCGACGTCTATAGGGTCGTCTCCACGACCCCGGGACTAGGTTGGCCCGCCGCCAACTTGTCCGACGACTATAGGGTCGTCCCCACGACCCCGGGACTAGGTTGGCCAGCCGCCGACATGTCCGACGTCTATAGGGTCGTCCCCTCGACCCCGGGGCTAGATTGCCCCGGCACCGTCACGTCCGACGACTATAGGGTCGTCTCCACGACCCCGGGACTAGGTTGGCCAGTCACCGGCATGTCCGACGACTATAGGGTCGTCCCCACGACCCCGGGACTAGGTTGGCCCGCCGCCGACTTGTCCGACGACTATGGGGTCTTCTCCACGACCCCGGGACTAGGTTGGCCAGCCGCCGACTTGTCCGACGACTATAGGGTCGTCCCTACCACCCCGGGACTAGGTTGGCCAGCCGCCGACATGTCCGACGACTATAGGGTCGTCCCCACGACCCCGGGACTGGATTGGCCCGCCACCGTCATGTCCGACGACTATAAGGTCATCCCCACGACCACGGGCCAATGTTGCCCTGCCGCCGACATGTCCGACGACTATAGGGTCGTCCCCACGACCCCGGGTCTAGGTTGGCCCGCCGCCGACTTTTCCGACGACTATAGGGTCGTCCCCGCGACCCCGGGAGTAGGTTGGCCCGCCGCCGACTTGTCCGACGACTATAGGGTCGTCCCCACGACCCCGGGACTAGGTTGGCCAGCCGCTGACATGTCCGGCGACTATACGGTCGTCCCCACGACCACGGGACTAGGTTGGCCCGCCGCCGACTTGTCCGACGACTATAGGGTCGTCCCCACGACCCCGGGACTAGGTCGGCCCGCCGCCGACTTGTCCGACGACTATAGGGTCGTCCCCACGACCCCGGGACTAGGTTGGCCAGTCACCGACATGTCCGACGACTATAGGGTCGTCCCCACGACCACGGGCCAAAGTTGCCCTGCCGCCGACATGTCCGACGACTATACGGTCGTCCCCACGACCACGGGATTAGGTTGGCCCGCCGCCGACTTGTCCGACGACTATAGGGTCGTCCCTACCACCCCGGGACTAGGTTGGCCAGCCGCCGACATGTCCGACGTCTATAGGGTCGTCCCCACTACCCCGGGGCTAGATTGCCCCGGCACCGTCATGTCCGACGACTATAGGGTCGTCCCCACGACCCCGGGACTAGGCTGGCCCGCCGCCGACTTGTCCGACGACTATAGGGTCGTCCCCACGACCCCGGGACTAGGTTGGCCCGCCGCCGACATGTCCGACGACTATAGGGTCGTCCCCACGCCACGGGCCAAAGTTGGCCAGCCGCCGACATGTCCGACGACTATAGGGTCGTCCCCACGACCCCGGGGCTAGATTGCCCCGGCACCGTCATGTCCGACGACTATAGGGTCGTCCCCACGACCCCGGGACTAGGTCGGCCCGCCGCCGACTTGTCCGACGACTATAGGGTCGTCCCCACGATCACGGGCCAAAGTTGCCCTGCCGTCGACATGTCCGACGACTATAGGGTCGTCCCCACGACCCCGGGACGAGGTTGGCCAGCCGCCGACATGTCCGACGACTATACGGTCGTCCCCACGACCACGGGCCTAGGTTGGCCCGCCGCCGACTTGTCCGACGACTGTAGGGTCGTCCCCACGACCCCGGGACTAGGTTGGCCCGCCGCCGACTTGTCCGACGACTATAGGGTCGTCTCCACGACCCCGGGACTAGGTTGGCCAGCCGCCGACATATCCGGCGACTATAGGGTCGTCCCCACAACCACGGGACTAGGTTGGGTCGCCGCCGACATGTCCGACGTCTATAGGGTCGTCCCCACGACCCCGGGACTAGGTTGGCCCGCCGCCGACTTGTCCGACGACTATAGGGTCGTCCCCACGACCCCGGGACTAGGTTGGCCCGCCGCCGACTTGTCCGACGTCTATAGGGTCGTCCCCACGACCCCGGGACTAGGTTGGCCTGCCGCCGACTTGTCCGACGACTATAGGGTCGTCCCCACGAACCCGGGACTAGGTTGCCCTGCCGCCGACATGTCCGACGACTATAGGGTCGTCTCCACGACCCCGGGACTAGGATGGCCAGCCGCCGACATGTCCGACGACTATACGGTCGTCCCCACGACCACGGGCCTAGGTTGGCCCGCCGCCGACTTGTCCGACGACTATAGGGTCGTCCCCACGACCCCGGGACTAGGTTGGCCCGCCGCCGACTTGTCCGACGACTATACGGTCGTCCCTACCACCCCGGGACTAGGTTGGCCTGCCGCCGACATGTCCGACGACTATAGCGTCGTCCCCACGAACCCGGGAATAGGTTGGCCAGTCACCGACATGTCCGACGACTATAGGGTCGTCCCCAAGACCACGGGCCAAGGTTGCCCTGCCGCCGACATGTCCGACGACTATAGGGTCGTCCCCACGACCACGGGACTAGGTTGGCCCGCCGCCGACGTGTCCGACGACTATAGGGTCGTCCCTACCACCCCGGGACTAGGTTGGCCCGCCGCCGACTTGTCCGACGACTATAGGGTCGTCCCCACGATCACGGGCCAAAGTTGCCCTGCCGTCGACATGTCCGACGACTATAGGGTCGTCCCCACGACCCCGGGACGAGGTTGGCCAGCCGCCGACATGTCCGACGACTATACGGTCGTCCCCACGACCACGGGCCTAGGTTGGCCCGCCGCCGACTTGTCCGACGACTGTAGGGTCGTCCCCACGACCCCGGGACTAGGTTGGCCCGCCGCCGACTTGTCCGACGACTATAGGGTCGTCCCCACGACCCCGTGACTAGGTTGGCCTGCCGCCGACATGTCCGACGACTATAGCGTCGTCCCCACGAACCCGGGATATGTTGGCCAGTCACCGACATGTCCGACGACTATAGGGTCGTCCCCAAGACCACGGGCCAAAGTTGCCCTGCCGCCGAAATGCCCGACGACTATAGGGTCGTCCCCACGACCACGGGACTAGGTTGGCCCGCCGCCGACATGTCCGACGTCTATAGGGTCGTCTCCACGACCCCGGGACTAGGTTGGCCCGCCGCCAACTAGTCCGACGACTATAGGGTCGTCCCCACGACCCCGGGACTAGGTTGGCCAGCCGCCGACATGTCCGACGTCTATAGGGTCGTCCCCTCGACCCCGGGGCTAGATTGCCCCGGCACCGTCACGTCCGACGACTATAGGGTCGTCTCCACGACCCCGGGACTAGGTTGGCCAGTCACCGGCATGTCCGACGACTATAGGGTCGTCCCCACGACCCCGGGACTAGGTTGGCCCGCCGCCGACTTGTCCGACGACTATGGGGTCTTCTCCACGACCCCGGGACTAGGTTGGCCAGCCGCCGACTTGTCCGACGACTATAGGGTCGTCCCTACCACCCCGGGACTAGGTTGGCCAGCCGCCGACATGTCCGACGACTATAGGGTCGTCCCCACGACCCCGGGACTGGATTGGCCCGCCACCGTCATGTCCGACGACTATAAGGTCATCCCCACGACCACGGGCCAATGTTGCCCTGCCGCCGACATGTCCGACGACTATAGGGTCGTCCCCACGACCCCGGGTCTAGGTTGGCCCGCCGCCGACTTTTCCGACGACTATAGGGTCGTCCCCGCGACCCCGGGAGTAGGTTGGCCCGCCGCCGACTTGTCCGACGACTATAGGGTCGTCCCCACGACCCCGGGACTAGGTTGGCCAGCCGCTGACATGTCCGGCGACTATACGGTCGTCCCCACGACCACGGGACTAGGTTGGCCCGCCGCCGACTTGTCCGACGACTATAGGGTCGTCCCCACGACCCCGGGACTAGGTCGGCCCGCCGCCGACTTGTCCGACGACTATAGGGTCGTCCCCACGACCCCGGGACTAGGTTGGCCAGTCACCGACATGTCCGACGACTATAGGGTCGTCCCCACGACCACGGGCCAAAGTTGCCCTGCCGCCGACATGTCCGACGACTATACGGTCGTCCCCACGACCACGGGATTAGGTTGGCCCGCCGCCGACTTGTCCGACGACTATAGGGTCGTCCCTACCACCCCGGGACTAGGTTGGCCAGCCGCCGACATGTCCGACGTCTATAGGGTCGTCCCCACTACCCCGGGGCTAGATTGCCCCGGCACCGTCATGTCCGACGACTATAGGGTCGTCCCCACGACCCCGGGACTAGGCTGGCCCGCCGCCGACTTGTCCGACGACTATAGGGTCGTCCCCACGACCCCGGGACTAGGTTGGCCCGCCGCCGACATGTCCGACGACTATAGGGTCGTCCCCACGCCACGGGCCAAAGTTGGCCAGCCGCCGACATGTCCGACGACTATAGGGTCGTCCCCACGACCCCGGGGCTAGATTGCCCCGGCACCGTCATGTCCGACGACTATAGGGTCGTCCCCACGACCCCGGGACTAGGTCGGCCCGCCGCCGACTTGTCCGACGACTATAGGGTCGTCCCCACGATCACGGGCCAAAGTTGCCCTGCCGTCGACATGTCCGACGACTATAGGGTCGTCCCCACGACCCCGGGACGAGGTTGGCCAGCCGCCGACATGTCCGACGACTATACGGTCGTCCCCACGACCACGGGCCTAGGTTGGCCCGCCGCCGACTTGTCCGACGACTGTAGGGTCGTCCCCACGACCCCGGGACTAGGTTGGCCCGCCGCCGACTTGTCCGACGACTATAGGGTCGTCTCCACGACCCCGGGACTAGGTTGGCCAGCCGCCGACATATCCGACGACTATAGGGTCGTCCCCACAACCACGGGACTAGGTTGGGTCGCCGCCGACATGTCCGACGTCTATAGGGTCGTCCCCACGACCCCGGGACTAGGTTGGCCCGCCGCCGACTTGTCCGACGACTATAGGGTCGTCCCCACGACCCCGGGACTAGGTTGGCCCGCCGCCGACTTGTCCGACGTCTATAGGGTCGTCCCCACGACCCCGGGGCTAGAATGCCCCGGCACCGTCATGTCTCGACGACTATAGGGTCGTCTCCACGTCCCCGGGACTAGGTTGGCCCGCCGCCGACATGTCCGACGACTATAGGGTCGTCCCCACGACCCCGGGACTAGGTTGGCCTGCCGCCGACTTGTCCGACGACTATAGGGTCGTCCCCACGAACCCGGGACTAGGTTGCCCTGCCGCCGACATGTCCGACGACTATAGGGTCGTCTCCACGACCCCGGGACTAGGATGGCCAGCCGCCGACATGTCCGACGACTATACGGTCGTCCCCACGACCACGGGCCTAGGTTGGCCCGCCGCCGACTTGTCCGACGACTATAGGGTCGTCCCCACGACCCCGGGACTAGGTTGGCCCGCCGCCGACTTGTCCGACGACTATACGGTCGTCCCTACCACCCCGGGACTAGGTTGGCCTGCCGCCGACATGTCCGACGACTATAGCGTCGTCCCCACGAACCCGGGAATAGGTTGGCCAGTCACCGACATGTCCGACGACTATAGGGTCGTCCCCAAGACCACGGGCCAAGGTTGCCCTGCCGCCGACATGTCCGACGACTATAGGGTCGTCCCCACGACCACGGGACTAGGTTGGCCCGCCGCCGACGTGTCCGACGACTATAGGGTCGTCCCTACCACCCCGGGACTAGGTTGGCCAGCCGCCGACATGTCCGACGACTATAGGGTCGTCCCCACGACCCCGGGATTAGATTGGCCCGCCACCGTCATGTCCGACGACTATAAGGCCGTCTCCACGACCCCGGGACTAGGTTGGCCCGCCGCCAACTTGTCCGACGACTATAGGGTCGTCCCCACGACCCCGTGACTAGGTTGGCCTGCCGCCGACATGTCCGACGACTATAGCGTCGTCCCCACGAACCCGGGATATGTTGGCCAGTCACCGACATGTCCGACGACTATAGGGTCGTCCCCAAGACCACGGGCCAAAGTTGCCCTGCCGCCGAAATGCCCGACGACTATAGGGTCGTCCCCACGACCACGGGACTAGGTTGGCCCGCCGCCGACATGTCCGACGTCTATAGGGTCGTCTCCACGACCCCGGGACTAGGTTGGCCCGCCGCCAACTTGTCCGACGACTATAGGGTCGTCCCCACGACCCCGGGACTAGGTTGGCCAGCCGCCGACATGTCCGACGTCTATAGGGTCGTCCCCTCGACCCCGGGGCTAGATTGCCCCGGCACCGTCACGTCCGACGACTATAGGGTCGTCTCCACGACCCCGGGACTAGGTTGGCCAGTCACCGGCATGTCCGACGACTATAGGGTCGTCCCCACGACCCCGGGACTAGGTTGGCCCGCCGCCGACTTGTCCGACGACTATAGGGTCGTCTCCACGACCCCGGGACTAGGTTGGCCAGCCGCCGACATATCCGACGACTATAGGGTCGTCCCCACAACCACGGGACTAGGTTGGCTCGCCGCCGACATGTCCGACGTCTATAGGGTCGTCTCCACGACCCCGGGACTAGGTTGGCCCGCCGCCGACATGTCCGACGTCTATAGGGTCGTCCCCACGACCCCGGGGCTAGATTGCCCCGGCACCGTCATGTCCGACGACTATAGGGTCGTCCCCAAGATCCCGGGACTAGGTTGGCCCGCCGCCGACATGTCCGACGACTATTATGTCGTCCCCACGCCACGGGCCAAAGTTGGCCAGCCGCCGACATGTCCGACGACTATAGGGTCGTCCCCACGACACCGGGGTTAGATTGCCCCGGCACCGTCATGTCCGACGACTATAGGGTCGTCCCCACGACCCCGGACTAGGTCGGCCCGCCGCCGACTTGTCCGACGACTATAGGGTCGTCCCCACGATCACGGGCCAAAGTTGCCCTGCCGTCGACATGTCCGACGACTATAGGGTCGTCCCCACGACCCCGGGACTAGGTTGGCCAGCCGCCGACATGTCCGACGACTATACGGTCGTCCCCACGACCACGGGACTAGGTTGGCCCGCCGCCGACATGTCCGACGACTATACGGTCGTCCCCACGACCACGGGACTAGGTTGGCCCGCGGCCGACTTGTCCGACGACTATACGGTCGTCCCCACGACCACGGGACTAGGTTGGCCCGCCACCGTCATGTCCGACGACTATAGGGCCGTCCCCACGACCCCGGACTAGGTCGGCCCGCCGCCGACTTGTCCGACGACTATAGGGTCGTCCCCACGATCACGGGCCAAAGTTGCCCTGCCGTCGACATGTCCGACGACTATAGGGTCGTCCCCACGACCCCGGGACTAGGTTGGCCCGCCGCCGACATGTCCGACGACTATAGGGTCGTCCCCACGCCCTGGCCAAAGTTGGCCAGACGCCGACATGTCCGACGACTATAGGGTCGTCCCCACGACCCCGGGACTAGATTGGCCCGCCACCGTCATGTCCGACGACTATAAGGTCGTCCCCATGACCCCGGGACTAGGTTAGCCCGCCGCCGACTATGGGGTCGTCCCCACGACCCGGGCCAAAGTTGCCCTGCCGCCGACATGTCCGACGACTATAGGGTCGTCCCCACGACCACGGGCCAAAGTTGCCCTGGCGCCGACATGTCCGACGACTATAGGGTCGTCCCCACGACCACGGGCCAAAGTTGCCCTGGCGCCGACATGTCCGACAACTATAGGGTCGTCCCCACGACCTCGGGTCTAGGTTGGCCCGCCGCCGACTTTTCCGACGATTATAGGGTCGTCCCCACGACCCCGGGAGTAGGTTGGCCCGACGCCGACTTGTCCGACGACTATAGGGTCGTCCCCACGACCCCGGGACTAGGTTGGCCAGCCGCCGACATGTCCGACGACTATAGGGTCGTCCCCACGACCCCGGGGCTAGATTGCCCCGGCACCGTCATGTCCGACGACTATAGGGTCGTCCCCACGACCCCGGGACTAGGCTGGCCCGCCGCCGACTTGTCCGACGACTATAGGGTCGTCCCCACGACCCCGGGACGAGGTTGGCCAGCCGCCGACATGTCCGACGACTATACGGTCGTCCCCACGACCACGGGCCTAGGTTGGCCCGCCGCCGACTTGTCCGACGACTATAGGGTCGTCCCCACGACCCCGGGACTAGGTTGGCCCGCCGCCGACTTGTCCGACGACTATAGGGTCGTCTCCACGACCCCGGGACTAGGTTGGCCAGCCGCCGACATATCCGACGACTATAGGGTCGTCCCCACAACCACGGGACTAGGTTGGCTCGCCGCCGACATGTCCGACGTCTATAGGGTCGTCCCCACGACCCCGGGACTAGGTTGGCCCGCCGCCGACTTGTCCGACGACTATAGGGTCGTCCCTACCACCCCGGGACTAGGTTGGCCAGCCGCCGACATGTCCGACGTCTATAGGGTCGTCCCCACGACCCCGGGGCTAGATTGCCCCGGCACCGTCATGTCCGACGACTATAGGGTCGTCCCCACGACCCCGGGACTAGGTTGGCCCGCCGCCGACTTGTCCGACGACTATAGGGTCGTCTCCACGACCCCGGGACTAGGTTGGCCAGCCGCCGACATATCCGACGACTATAGGGTCGTCCCCACAACCACGGGACTAGGTTGGCTCGCCGCCGAAATGTCCGACGTCTATAGGGTCGTCCCCACGACCCCGGGACTAGGTTGGCCCGCCGCCGACTTGTCCGACGACTATAGGGTCGTCCCTACCACCCCGGGACTAGGTTGGCCAGCCGCCGTCATGTCCGACGACTATAGGGTCGTCCCCACGACCCCGGGACTAGGTTGGCCCGCCGCCGACTTGTCCGACGACTATAGGGTCGTCTCCACGACCCCGGGACTAGGTTGGCCAGCCGCCGACATATCCGACGACTATAGGGTCGTCCCCACAACCACGGGACTAGGTTGGCTCGCCGCCGACATGTCCGACGTCTATAGGGTCGTCTCCACGACCCCGGGACTAGGTTGGCCCGCCGCCGACATGTCCGACGTCTATAGGGTCGTCCCCACGACCCCGGGGCTAGATTGCCCCGGCACCGTCATGTCCGACGACTATAGGGTCGTCCCCAAGATCCCGGGACTAGGTTGGCCCGCCGCCGACATGTCCTACGACTATTATGTCGTCCCCACGCCACGGGCCAAAGTTGGCCAGCCGCCGACATGTCCGACGACTATAGGGTCGTCCCCACGACACCGGGGCTAGATTGCCCCGGCACCGTCATGTCCGACGACTATAGGGTCGTCCCCACGACCCCGGACTAGGTCGGCCCGCCGCCGACTTGTCCGACGACTATAGGGTCGTCCCCACGATCACGGGCCAAAGTTGCCCTGCCGTCGACATGTCCGACGACTATAGGGTCGTCCCCACGACCCCGGGACTAGGTTGGCCAGCCGCCGACATGTCCGACGACTATACGGTCGTCCCCACGACCACGGGACTAGGTTGGCCCGCCGCCGACATGTCCGACGACTATACGGTCGTCCCCACGACCACGGGACTAGGTTGGCCCGCCGCCGACTTGTCCGACGACTATACGGTCGTCCCCACGACCACGGGACTAGGTTGGCCCGCCACCGTCATGTCCGACGACTATAGGGCCGTCCCCACGACCCCGGACTAGGTCGGCCCGCCGCCGACTTGTCCGACGACTATAGGGTCGTCCCCACGATCACGGGCCAAAGTTGCCCTGCCGTCGACATGTCCGACGACTATAGGGTCGTCCCCACGACCCCGGGACTAGGTTGGCCAGCCGCCGACATGTCCGACGACTATACGGTCGTCCCCACGACCCCGGGGCTAGATTGCCCCGGCACCGTCATGTCCGACGACTATAGGGTCGTCCCCACGACCCCGGGACTAGGTTGGCCCGCCGCCGACTTGTCCGACGACTATAGGGTCGTCTCCACGACCCCGGGACTAGGTTGGCCAGCCGCCGACATATCCGACGACTATAGGGTCGTCCCCACAACCACGGGACTAGGTTGGCTCGGCGCCGACATGTCCGACGTCTATAGGGTCGTCCCCACGACCCCGGGACTAGGTTGGCCCGCCGCCGACTTGTCCGACGACTATAGGGTCGTCCCTACCACCCCGGGACTAGGTTGGCCAGCCGCCGTCATGTCCGACGACTATAGGGTCGTCCCCACGACCCCGGGACTAGGTTGGCCCGCCGCCGACTTGTCCGACGACTATAGGGTCGTCTCCACGACCCCGGGACTAGGTTGGCCAGCCGCCGACATATCCGACGACTATAGGGTCGTCCCCACAACCACGGGACTAGGTTGGCTCGCCGCCGACATGTCCGACGTCTATAGGGTCGTCTCCACGACCCCGGGACTAGGTTGGCCCGCCGCCGACATGTCCGACGTCTATAGGGTCGTCCCCACGACCCCGGGGCTAGATTGCCCCGGCACCGTCATGTCCGACGACTATAGGGTCGTCCCCAAGATCCCGGGACTAGGTTGGCCCGCCGCCGACATGTCCGACGACTATTATGTCGTCCCCACGCCACGGGCCAAAGTTGGCCAGCCGCCGACATGTCCGACGACTATAGGGTCGTCCCCACGACACCGGGGCTAGATTGCCCCGGCACCGTCATGTCCGACGACTATAGGGTCGTCCCCACGACCCCGGACTAGGTCGGCCCGCCGCCGACTTGTCCGACGACTATAGGGTCGTCCCCACGATCACGGGCCAAAGTTGCCCTGCCGTCGACATGTCCGACGACTATAGGGTCGTCCCCACAACCCCGGGACTAGGTTGGCCAGCCGCCGACATGTCCGACGACTATACGGTCGTCCCCACGACCACGGGACTAGGTTGGCCCGCCGCCGACATGTCCGACGACTATACGGTCGTCCCCACGACCACGGGACTAGGTTGGCCCGCCGCCGACTTGTCCGACGACTATACGGTCGTCCCCACGACCACGGGACTAGGTTGGCCCGCCACCGTCATGTCCGACGACTATAGGGCCGTCCCCACGACCCCGGACTAGGTCGGCCCGCCGCCGACATGTCCGACGACTATAGGGTCGTCCCCACGATCACGGGCCAAAGTTGCCCTGCCGTCGACATGTCCGACGACTATACGGTCGTCCCCACGACCACGGGACTAGGTTGGCCCGCCACCGTCATGTCCGACGACTATAGGGCCGTCCCCACGACCCCGGACTAGGTCGGCCCGCCGCCGACTTGTCCGACGACTATAGGGTCGTCCCCACGATCACGGGCCAAAGTTGCCCTGCCGTCGACATGTCCGACGACTATAGGGTCGTCCCCACGACCCCGGGACTAGGTTGGCCAGCCGCCGACATGTCCGACGACTATACGGTCGTCCCCACGACCCCGGGGCTAGATTGCCCCGGCACCGTCATGTCCGACGACTATAGGGTCGTCCCCACGACCCCGGGACTAGGTTGGCCCGCCGCCGACTTGTCCGACGACTATAGGGTCGTCTCCACGACCCCGGGACTAGGTTGGCCAGCCGCCGACATATCCGACGACTATAGGGTCGTCCCCACAACCACGGGACTAGGTTGGCTCGCCGCCGACATGTCCGACGTCTATAGGGTCGTCCCCACGACCCCGGGACTAGGTTGGCCCGCCGCCGACTTGTCCGACGACTATAGGGTCGTCCCTACCACCCCGGGACTAGGTTGGCCAGCCGCCGTCATGTCCGACGACTATAGGGTCGTCCCCACGACCCCGGGACTAGGTTGGCCCGCCGCCGACTTGTCCGACGACTATAGGGTCGTCTCCACGACCCCGGGACTAGGTTGGCCAGCCGCCGACATATCCGACGACTATAGGGTCGTCCCCACAACCACGGGACTAGGTTGGCTCGCCGCCGACATGTCCGACGTCTATAGGGTCGTCTCCACGACCCCGGGACTAGGTTGGCCCGCCGCCGACATGTCCGACGTCTATAGGGTCGTCCCCACGACCCCGGGGCTAGATTGCCCCGGCACCGTCATGTCCGACGACTATAGGGTCGTCCCCAAGATCCCGGGACTAGGTTGGCCCGCCGCCGACATGTCCGACGACTATTATGTCGTCCCCACGCCACGGGCCAAAGTTGGCCAGCCGCCGACATGTCCGACGACTATAGGGTCGTCCCCACGACACCGGGGCTAGATTGCCCCGGCACCGTCATGTCCGACGACTATAGGGTCGTCCCCACGACCCCGGACTAGGTCGGCCCGCCGCCGACTTGTCCGACGACTATAGGGTCGTCCCCACGATCACGGGCCAAAGTTGCCCTGCCGTCGACATGTCCGACGACTATAGGGTCGTCCCCACGACCCCGGGACTAGGTTGGCCAGCCGCCGACATGTCCGACGACTATACGGTCGTCCCCACGACCACGGGACTAGGTTGGCCCGCCGCCGACATGTCCGACGACTATACGGTCGTCCCCACGACCACGGGACTAGGTTGGCCCGCCGCCGACTTGTCCGACGACTATACGGTCGTCCCCACGACCACGGGACTAGGTTGGCCCGCCACCGTCATGTCCGACGACTATAGGGCCGTCCCCACGACCCCGGACTAGGTCGGCCCGCCGCCGACTTGTCCGACGACTATAGGGTCGTCCCCACGATCACGGGCCAAAGTTGCCCTGCCGTCGACATGTCCGACGACTATAGGGTCGTCCCCACGACCCCGGGACTAGGTTGGCCCGCCGCCGACATGTCCGACGACTATAGGGTCGTCCCCACGCCCTGGCCAAAGTTGGCCAGACGCCGACATGTCCGACGACTATAGGGTCGTCCCCACGACCCCGGGAATAGATTGGCCCGCCACCGTCATGTCCGACGACTATACGGTCGTCCCCATGACCCCGGGACTAGGTTAGCCCGCCGCCGACGTGTCCTACGACTATGGGGTCGTCCCCACGACCCGGGCCAAAGTTGCCCTGCCGCCGACATGTCCGACGACTATAGGGTCGTCCCCACGACCACGGGCCAAAGTTGCCCTGGCGCCGACATGTCCGACGACTATAGGGTCGTCCCCACGACCACGGGCCAAAGTTGCCCTGGCGCCGACATGTCCGACAACTATAGGGTCGTCCCCACGACCCCGGGTCTAGGTTGGCCCGCCGCCGACTTTTCCGACGATTATAGGGTCGTCCCCACGACCCCGGGAGTAGGTTGGCCCGACGCCGACTTGTCCGACGACTATAGGGTCGTCCCCACGACCCCGGGACTAGGTTGGCCAGCCGCCGACATGTCCGACGACTATAGGGTCGTCCCCACGACCCCGGGACTAGGTTGGCCCGCCGCCGACTTGTCCGACGACTATAGGGTCGTCCCCACGACTACTGGCCAAAGTTGCCCAGCCGCCGACATGTCCGACGACTGTAGTGTCGTCCCCACGACCCCGGGACTAGGTTGGCCCGCCGCCGACTTGTCCGACGACTATAGGGTCGTCCCCACGACTCCGGGACTAGGTTGGCCAGCCGCCCACATATCCGACGACTATAGGGTCGTCCCTACGACCACGGGCCAAAGTTGACCTGCCGCCGACATGTCCGACGACTATAGGGTCGTCCGCACGACCCCGGGACTAGGATGGCCTGCCGCCGACATGTCCGACGACTATACGGTCGTCCCCACGACCACGGGACTAGGTTGGCCCGCCGCCGACTTGTCCGACGACTATAGGGTCGTCCCCACGCCCCCTGGACTAGGTCGGCCCGCCGCCGACTTGTCCGACGACTATAGGGTCGTCCCCACGACCCCGGGACTAGGTCGGCCCGCCGCCGAATTGTCCGACGACTATAGGGTCGTCCCCACGACCCCGGGACTAGGTCGGCCCGCCGCCGACTAGTCCGACGACTATAGGGTCGTCCCCACGACCCGGGCCAAAGTTGCCCTGCCGCCGACATGTCCGACGACTATAGGGTCGTCCCCACGACCCCGGGACTAGGTTGGCCCGCCGCCGACATGTCCGACGACTATACGTTCGTCCCCACGACCACGGGACTAGGTTGGCCCGCCGCCGACTTGTCCGACGACTATACGGTCGTTCCCACGACCACGGAACTAGGTTGGCCCGCCGCCGACTTGTCCGACGACTATAGGGTCGTCCCCACGACCCCGGGACTAGGCTGGCCCGCCGCCGACATGTCCGACGACTATAGGGTCGTCCCCACGACCCCGGGACTAGGTTGGCCCGCCGCCGACTTGTCCGACGTCTATAGGGTCGTCCCCTCGACCCCGGGGCTAGATTGCCCCGGCACCGTCATGCCCGACGACTATAGGGTCGTCTCCACGTCCCCGGGACTAGGTTGGCCCGCCGCCGACATGTCCGACGACTATAGGGTTGTCCCCACGACCACGGGCCAATGTTGCCCAGCCGCCGACATGTCCGAAGACTATAGGGTCGTCCCCACGACCCCGGGGCTAGATTGCCCCGGCACCGTCATGTCCGACGACTATAGGGTCGTCTCCACCACCCCGGGACTAGGTTGGCCCGCCGCCGACTTGTCCGACGACTATAGGGTCGTCCCCACGACCACGGGGCTAGATTGCCCCGCACCGTCATGTCCGACGACTATAGGGTCGTCCCCGCGACCCCGGGACTTGGTTGGCCCGCCGCCGACTTGTCCGACGACTATAGGGTCGTCCCCACGACCCCGGGACTAGGTTGGCCCGCCGCCGACTTGTCCGACGACTATAGGGTCGTCCCTACCACCCCGGGACTAGGTTGGCCAGCCGCCGACATGTCCGACGTCTATAGGGTCGTCCCCACGACCCCGGGGCTAGATTGCCCCGGCACCGTCATGTCTCGACGACTTTAGGGTCGTCTCCACGTCCCCGGGACTAGGTTGGCCCGCCGCCGACATGTCCGACGACTATAGGGTCGTCCCCACGACCCCGGGACTAGGTTGGCCTGCCGCCGACTTGTCCGACGACTATAGGGTCGTCCCCACGAACCCGGGACTAGGTTGCCCTGCCGCCGACATGTCCGACGACTATAGGGTCGTCTCCACGACCCCGGGACTAGGATGGCCAGCCGCCGACATGTCCGACGACTATACGGTCGTCCCCACGACCACGGGCCTAGGTTGGCCCGCCGCCGACTTGTCCGACGACTATAGGGTCGTCCCCACGACCCCGGGACTAGGTTGGCCCGCCGCCGACTTGTCCGACGACTATAGGGTCGTCCCTACCACCCCGGGACTAGGTTGGCCTGCCGCCGACATGTCCGACGACTATAGCGTCGTCCCCACGAACCCGGGAATAGGTTGGCCAGTCACCGACATGTCCGACGACTATAGGGTCATCCCCAAGACCACGGGCCAAGGTTGCCCTGCCGCCGACATGTCCGACGACTATAGGGACGTCCCCACGACCACGGGACTAGGTTGGCCCGCCGCCGACTTGTCCGACGACTATAGGGTCGTCCCTACCACCCCGGGACTAGGTTGGCCAGCCGCCGACATGTCCGACGACTATAGGGTCGTCCCCACGACCCCGGGATTAGATTGGCCCGCCACCGTCATGTCCGACGACTATAAGGCCGTCTCCACGACCCCGGGACTAGGTTGGCCCGCCGCCAACTTGTCCGACGACAATAGGGTCGTCCCCACGCCACGGGCCAAAGTTGGCCAGCCGCCGACATGTCCGACGACTATAGGGTCGTCCCCACGACCCCGGGGCTGAATTGCCCCGGCACCGTCATGTCCGACGACTATAGGGTCGTCCCCACGACCCCGGGACTAGGTCGGCCCGCCGCCGACTTGTCCGACGACTATAGCGTCGTCCCCACGAACCCGGGATATGTTGGCCAGTCACCGACATGTCCGACGACTATAGGTTCGTCCCCAAGACCACGGGCCAAAGTTGCCCTGCCGCCGACATGTCCGACGACTATAGGGTCGTCCCTACCACCCCGGGACTAGGTTGGCCAGCCGCCGACATGTCCGACGACTATAGGGTCGTCCCCACGACCCCGGGTCTAGGTTGGCCTGCCGCCGACATGTCCGACGACTGTAGGGTCGTCCCCACGAACCCGGGAATAGGTTGGCCAGTCACCGACATGTCCGACGACTATAGGGTCATCCCCAAGACCACGGGCCAAGGTTGCCCTGCCGCCGACATGTCCGGCGACTATAGGGACGTCCCCACGACCACGGGACTAGGTTGGCCCGCCGCCGACTTGTCCGACGACTATAGGGTCGTCCCTACCACCCCGGGACTAGGTTGGCCAGCCGCCGACATGTCCGACGACTATAGGGTCGTCCCCACGACCCCGGGATTAGATTGGCCCGCCACCGTCATGTCCGACGACTATAAGGCCGTCTCCACGACCCCGGGACTAGGTTGGCCCGCCGCCAACTTGTCCGACGACAATAGGGTCGTCCCCACGCCACGGGCCAAAGTTGGCCAGCCGCCGACATGTCCGACGACTATAGGGTCGTCCCCACGACCCCGGGGCTGGATTGCCCCGGCACCGTCATGTCCGACGACTATAGGGTCGTCCCCACGACCCCGGGACTAGGTCGGCCCGCCGCCGACTTGTCCGACGACTATAGCGTCGTCCCCACGAACCCGGGATATGTTGGCCAGTCACCGACATGTCCGACGACTATAGGTTCGTCCCCAAGACCACGGGCCAAAGTTGCCCTGCCGCCGACATGTCCGACGACTATAGGGTCGTCCCTACCACCCCGGGACTAGGTTGGCCAGCCGCCGACATGTCCGACGACTATAGGGTCGTCCCCACGACCCCGGGTCTAGGTTGGCCTGCCGCCGACATGTCCGACGACTGTAGGGTCGTCCCCACGAACCCGGGACTAGGTTGCCCTGCCGCCGACATGTCCGACGACTATAGGGTCGTCCCCACGACCCCGGGTCTAGGTTGGCCTGCCGCCGACATGTCCGACGACTACAGGGTCGTCCCCACGACCACGGGCCAAAGTGGCCCTGCCGCCGACATGTCCGACGACTGTAGGGTCGTCCCCAAGATCCCGGGACTAGGTTGGCCCGCCGCCGACATGTCCGACGACTATTGGGTCGTCCCCACGCCACGGGCCAAAGTTGGCCAGCCGCCGACATGTCCGACGACTATAGGGTCGTCCCCACGACCCCGGGGCTAGATTGCCCCGGCACCGTCATGTCCGACGACTATAGGGTCGTCCCCACGACCCCGGGACTAGGTCGGCCCGCCGCCGACTTGTCCGACGACTATAGGGTCGTCCCCACGACCCCGGGACTTGGTTGGCCCGCCGCCGACTTGTCCGACGACTATAGGGTCGTCTCCACGACCCCGGGACTAGGTCGGCCCGCCGCCGACTTGTCCGACGACTATAGGGTCGTCCCCACGACCCCGGGGCTAGATTGCCCCGGCACCGTCATGTCCGACGACTATAGGGTCGTCCCCACGACCCCGGGACTTGGTTGGCCCGCCGCCGACTTGTCCGACGACTATAGGGTCGTCTCCACGACCCCGGGACTAGGTTGGCCAGCCGCCGACATGTCCGACGTCTATAGGGTCGTCTCCACGACCCCGGGACTAGGTTGGCCCGCCGCCGACATGTCCGACGTCTATAGGGTCGTCCCCACGACCCCGGGACTAGATTGGCCCGCCGCCGACTTGTCCGACGACTATAGGGTCGTCCCCACGACCCCGGGACTAGGTCGGCCCGCCGCCGACTTGTCCGACGACTATAGGGTCGTCCCCACGAACCCGGGACTAGGTTGCCCTGCCGCCGACATGTCCGACGACTATAGGGTCGTCCCCACGACCCCGGGTCTAGGTTGGCCTGCCGCCGACATGTCCGACGACTACAGGGTCGTCCCCACGACCACGGGCCAAAGTGGCCCTGCCGCCGACATGTCCGACGACTGTAGGGTCGTCCCCAAGATCCCGGGACTAGGTTGGCCCGCCGCCGACATGTCCGACGACTATTGGGTCGTCCCCACGCCACGGGCCAAAGTTGGCCAGCCGCCGACATGTCCGACGACTATAGGGTCGTCCCCACGACCCCGGGGCTAGATTGCCCCGGCACCGTCATGTCCGACGACTATAGGGT
Organism: Andrena fulva; assembly: GCA_946251845.1. NCBI lineage: Eukaryota > Metazoa > Arthropoda > Insecta > Hymenoptera > Andrenidae > Andrena > Andrena fulva. The sequence goes on along the minus strand of CAMITZ010000136.1, from coordinate 1,166,410 downwards.
CGTCCCCACGACCCCGGGACTAGGTCGGCCCGCCGCCGACTTGTCCGACGACTATAGGGTCGTCCCCACGACCCCGGGACTTGGTTGGCCCGCCGCCGACTTGTCCGACGACTATAGGGTCGTCTCTACGACCCCGGGACTAGGTCGGCCCGCCGCCGACTTGTCCGACGACTATAGGGTCGTCCCCACGACCCCGGGGCTAGATTGCCCCGGCACCGTCATGTCCGACGACTATAGGGTCGTCCCCACGACCCCGGGACTTGGTTGGCCCGCCGCCGACTTGTCCGACGACTATAGGGTCGTCTCCACGACCCCGGGACTAGGTTGGCCAGCCGCCGACATGTCCGACGTCTATAGGGTCGTCTCCACGACCCCGGGACTAGGTTGGCCCGCCGCCGACATGTCCGACGTCTATAGGGTCGTCCCCACGACCCCGGGACTAGATTGGCCCGCCGCCGACTTGTCCGACGACTATAGGGTCGTCTCCACGACCCCGGGACTAGGTCGGCCCGCCGCCGACTTGTCCGACGACTATAGGGTCGTCCCCACGACCCCGGGGCTAGATTGCCCCGGCACCGTCATGTCCGACGACTATAGGGTCGTCCCCACGACCCCGGGACTTGGTTGGCCCGCCGCCGACTTGTCCGACGTCTATAGGGTCGTCTCCACGACCCCGCGACTAGGTTGGCCCGCCGCCGACATGTCCGACGTCTATAGGGTCGTCCCCACGACCCCGGGACTAGATTGGCCTGCCGCCGACTTTTCCGTCGACTATAGGGTCGTCCCCACGACCCCGGGAGTAGGATGGCCCGCCGCCGACTTGTCCGACGACTATAGGGTCGTCCCCACGACCCCGGGGCTAGATTGCCCCGGCACCGTCATGTCCGACGACTATAGGGTCGTCCCCACGACCCCGGGACTTGGTTGGCCCGCCGCCGACTTGTCCGACGTCTATAGGGTCGTCTCCACGACCCCGCGACTAGGTTGGCCCGCCGCCGACATGTCCGACGTCTATAGGGTCGTCCCCACGACCCCGGGACTAGATTGGCCTGCCGCCGACTTTTCCGTCGACTATAGGGTCGTCCCCACGACCCCGGGAGTAGGATGGCCCGCCGCCGACTTGTCCGACGACTATAGGGTCGTCCCCACGACCCCGGGACTAGGTTGGCCAGCCGCCGACATGTCCGACGATTATACGGTCGTCCCCACGACCACGGGACTAGGTTGGCCTGCCGCCGACATGTCCGACGTCTATAGGGTCGTCCCCACGACCCCGGGGCTAGATTGCCCCGCACCGTCATGTCCGACGACTATAGGGTCGTCCCCGCGACCCCGGGACTTGGTTGGCCCGCCGCCGACTTGTCCGACGACTATAGGGTCGTCCCCACGACCCCGGGACTAGGTTGGCCCGCCGCCGACTTGTCCGACGACTATAGGGTCGTCCCTACCACCCCGGGACTAGGTTGGCCAGCCGCCGACATGTCCGACGTCTATAGGGTCGTCCCCACGACCCCGGGGCTAGATTGCCCCGGCACCGTCATGTCTCGACGACTTTAGGGTCGTCTCCACGTCCCCGGGACTAGGTTGGCCCGCCGCCGACATGTCCGACGACTATAGGGTCGTCCCCACGACCCCGGGACTAGGTTGGCCTGCCGCCGACTTGTCCGACGACTATAGGGTCGTCCCCACGAACCCGGGACTAGGTTGCCCTGCCGCCGACATGTCCGACGACTATAGGGTCGTCTCCACGACCCCGGGACTAGGATGGCCAGCCGCCGACATGTCCGACGACTATACGGTCGTCCCCACGACCACGGGCCTAGGTTGGCCCGCCGCCGACTTGTCCGACGACTATAGGGTCGTCCCCACGACCCCGGGACTAGGTTGGCCCGCCGCCGACTTGTCCGACGACTATAGGGTCGTCCCTACCACCCCGGGACTAGGTTGGCCTGCCGCCGACATGTCCGACGACTGTAGGGTCGTCCCCACGAACCCGGGAATAGGTTGGCCAGTCACCGACATGTCCGACGACTATAGGGTCATCCCCAAGACCACGGGCCAAGGTTGCCCTGCCGCCGACATGTCCGACGACTATAGGGACGTCCCCACGACCACGGGACTAGGTTGGCCCGCCGCCGACTTGTCCGACGACTATAGGGTCGTCCCTACCACCCCGGGACTAGGTTGGCCAGCCGCCGACATGTCCGACGACTATAGGGTCGTCCCCACGACCCCGGGATTAGATTGGCCCGCCACCGTCATGTCCGACGACTATAAGGCCGTCTCCACGACCCCGGGACTAGGTTGGCCCGCCGCCAACTTGTCCGACGACAATAGGGTCGTCCCCACGCCACGGGCCAAAGTTGGCCAGCCGCCGACATGTCCGACGACTATAGGGTCGTCCCCACGACCCCGGGGCTGGATTGCCCCGGCACCGTCATGTCCGACGACTATAGGGTCGTCCCCACGACCCCGGGACTAGGTCGGCCCGCCGCCGACTTGTCCGACGACTATAGCGTCGTCCCCACGAACCCGGGATATGTTGGCCAGTCACCGACATGTCCGACGACTATAGGTTCGTCCCCAAGACCACGGGCCAAAGTTGCCCTGCCGCCGACATGTCCGACGACTATAGGGTCGTCCCTACCACCCCGGGACTAGGTTGGCCAGCCGCCGACATGTCCGACGACTATAGGGTCGTCCCCACGACCCCGGGTCTAGGTTGGCCTGCCGCCGACATGTCCGACGACTGTAGGGTCGTCCCCACGAACCCGGGACTAGGTTGCCCTGCCGCCGACATGTCCGACGACTATAGGGTCGTCCCCACGACCCCGGGTCTAGGTTGGCCTGCCGCCGACATGTCCGACGACTACAGGGTCGTCCCCACGACCACGGGCCAAAGTGGCCCTGCCGCCGACATGTCCGACGACTGTAGGGTCGTCCCCAAGATCCCGGGACTAGGTTGGCCCGCCGCCGACATGTCCGACGACTATTGGGTCGTCCCCACGCCACGGGCCAAAGTTGGCCAGCCGCCGACATGTCCGACGACTATAGGGTCGTCCCCACGACCCCGGGGCTAGATTGCCCCGGCACCGTCATGTCCGACGACTATAGGGTCGTCCCCACGACCCCGGGACTAGGTCGGCCCGCCGCCGACTTGTCCGACGACTATAGGGTCGTCCCCACGACCCCGGGACTTGGTTGGCCCGCCGCCGACTTGTCCGACGACTATAGGGTCGTCTCTACGACCCCGGGACTAGGTCGGCCCGCCGCCGACTTGTCCGACGACTATAGGGTCGTCCCCACGACCCCGGGGCTAGATTGCCCCGGCACCGTCATGTCCGACGACTATAGGGTCGTCCCCACGACCCCGGGACTTGGTTGGCCCGCCGCCGACTTGTCCGACGACTATAGGGTCGTCTCCACGACCCCGGGACTAGGTTGGCCAGCCGCCGACATGTCCGACGTCTATAGGGTCGTCTCCACGACCCCGGGACTAGGTTGGCCCGCCGCCGACATGTCCGACGTCTATAGGGTCGTCCCCACGACCCCGGGACTAGATTGGCCCGCCGCCGACTTGTCCGACGACTATAGGGTCGTCTCCACGACCCCGGGATATGTTGGCCAGTCACCGACATGTCCAACGACTATAGGGTCGTCCCCAAGACCACGGGCCAAAGTTGCCCTGCCGCCGACATGTCCAACGACTATAGGGTCGTCCCCACGACCACGGGACTAGGTTGGCCCGCCGCCGACTTGTCCGACGACTATAGGGTCGTCCCTACCACCCCGGGACTAGGTTGGCCAGCCGCCGACATGTCCGACGACTATAGGGTCGTCCCCACGACCCCGGGTCTAGGTTGGCCCGCCGCCGACATGTCCGACGTCTATAGGGTCGTCCCCACGACCCCGGGGCTAGATTGGCCCGCCACCCTCATGTCCGACGACTATAGGGTCGTCCCCACGAACCCGGGACTAGGTTGGCCAGTCACCGACATGTCCGACGACTATAAGGTCGTCCCCACGACCACGGGCCAATGTTGCCCTGCCGCCGACATGTCCGACGACTATAGGGTCGTCCCCACGACCCCGGGTCTAGGTTGGCCCGCCGCCGACTTTTCCGACGACTATAGGGTCGTCCCCGCGACCCCGGGGCTAGATTGCCCCGGCACCGTCATGTCCGACGACTATAGGGCCGTCTCCACGACCCCGGGACTAGGTTGGCCCGCCGCCGACTTGTCCGACGACTATAGGGTCTTCTCCACGACCCCGGGACTAGGTTGGCCAGCCGCCGACTTGTCCGACGACTATAGGGTCGTCCCTACCACCCCGGGACTAGGTTGGCCAGCCGCCGACATGTCCGACGACTATAGGGTCGTCCCCACGACCCCGGGACTAGGTCGGCCCGCCGCCGACTTGTCCGACGACTATAGGGTCGTCCCCACGACCCCGGGACTTGGTTGGCCCGCCGCCGACTTGTCCGACGACTATAGGGTCGTCTCCACGACCCCGGGACTAGGTCGGCCCGCCGCCGACTTGTCCGACGACTATAGGGTCGTCCCCACGACCCCGGGGCTAGATTGCCCCGGCACCGTCATGTCCGACGACTATAGGGTCGTCCCCACGACCCCGGGACTTGGTTGGCCCGCCGCCGACTTGTCCGACGACTATATGGTCGTCTCCACGACCCCGGGACTAGGTTGGCCAGCCGCCGACATGTCCGACGTCTATAGGGTCGTCTCCACGACCCCGGGACTAGGTTGGCCCGCCGCCGACATGTCCGACGTCTATAGGGTCGTCCCCACGACCCCGGGACTAGATTGGCCCGCCGCCGACTTGTCCGACGACTATAGGGTCGTCCCCACGACCCCGGGACTAGGTCGGCCCGCCGCCGACTTGTCCGACGACTATAGGGTCGTCCCCACGAACCCGGGACTAGGTTGCCCTGCCGCCGACATGTCCGACGACTATAGGGTCGTCCCCACGACCCCGGGTCTAGGTTGGCCTGCCGCCGACATGTCCGACGACTACAGGGTCGTCCCCACGACCACGGGCCAAAGTGGCCCTGCCGCCGACATGTCCGACGACTGTAGGGTCGTCCCCAAGATCCCGGGACTAGGTTGGCCCGCCGCCGACATGTCCGACGACTATTGGGTCGTCCCCACGCCACGGGCCAAAGTTGGCCAGCCGCCGACATGTCCGACGACTATAGGGTCGTCCCCACGACCCCGGGGCTAGATTGCCCCGGCACCGTCATGTCCGACGACTATAGGGTCGTCCCCACGACCCCGGGACTAGGTCGGCCCGCCGCCGACTTGTCCGACGACTATAGGGTCGTCCCCACGACCCCGGGACTTGGTTGGCCCGCCGCCGACTTGTCCGACGACTATAGGGTCGTCTCCACGACCCCGGGACTAGGTCGGCCCGCCGCCGACTTGTCCGACGACTATAGGGTCGTCCCCACGACCCCGGGGCTAGATTGCCCCGGCACCGTCATGTCCGACGACTATAGGGTCGTCCCCACGACCCCGGGACTTGGTTGGCCCGCCGCCGACTTGTCCGACGACTATAGGGTCGTCTCCACGACCCCGGGACTAGGTTGGCCAGCCGCCGACATGTCCGACGTCTATAGGGTCGTCTCCACGACCCCGGGACTAGGTTGGCCCGCCGCCGACTTGTCCGACGACAATAGGGTCGTCCCCACGACCCCGGGACTAGGTTGGCCTGCCGCCGACATGTCCGACGACTATAGCGTCGTCCCCACGAACCCGGGATATGTTGGCCAGTCACCGACATGTCCAACGACTATAGGGTCGTCCCCAAGACCACGGGCCAAAGTTACCCTGCCGCCGACATGTCCAACGACTATAGGGTCGTCCCCACGACCACGGGACTAGGTTGGCCCGCCGCCGACTTGTCCGACGACTATAGGGTCGTCCCTACCACCCCGGGACTAGGTTGGCCAGCCGCCGACATGTCCGACGACTATAGGGTCGTCCCCACGACCCCGGGTCTAGGTTGGCCCGCCGCCGACATGTCCGACGTCTATAGGGTCGTCCCCACGACCCCGGGGCTAGATTGGCCCGCCACCCTCATGTCCGACGACTATAGGGTCGTCCCCACGAACCCGGGACTAGGTTGGCCAGTCACCGACATGTCCGACGACTATAAGGTCGTCCCCACGACCACGGGCCAATGTTGCCCTGCCGCCGACATGTCCGACGACTATAGGGTCGTCCCCACGACCCCGGGTCTAGGTTGGCCCGCCGCCGACTTTTCCGACGACTATAGGGTCGTCCCCGCGACCCCGGGAGTAGGTTGGCCCGCCGCCGACTTGTCCGACGACTATAGGGTCGTCCCCACGACCCCGGGACTAGGTTGGCCAGTCACCGACATGTCCGACGACTATAGGGTCGTCCCCACGACCACGGGCCAAAGTTGCCCTGCCGCCGACATGTCCGACGACTATAGGGTCGTCCCCACGACCCCGGGAGTAGGTTGGCCCGCCGCCGACATGTCCGACGACTATAGGGTCGTCCCCACGAACCCGGGACTAGGTTGGCCAGTCACCGACATGTCCGACGACTATAAGGTCGTCCCCACGACCACGGGCCAATGTTGCCCTGCCGCCGACATGTCCGACGACTATAGGGTCGTCCCCACGACCCCGGGTCTAGGTTGGCCCGCCGCCGACTTTTCCGACGACTATAGGGTCGTCCCCGCGACCCCGGGAGTAGGTTGGCCCGCCGCCGACTTGTCCGACGACTATAGGGTCGTCCCCACGACCCCGGGGCTAGATTGCCCCGGCACCGTCATGTCCGACGACTATAGGGTCGTCCCCACGACCCCGGGACTAGGCTGGCCCGCCGCCGACTTGTCCGACGACTATAGGGTCGTCCCCAAGACCCCGGGACTAGGTTGGCCAGCCGCTGACATGTCCGACGACTATACGGTCGTCCCCACGACCACGGGACTAGGTTGGCCCGCCGCCGACTTGTCCGACGACTATAGGGTCGTCCCCACGACCCCGGGACTAGGTCGGCCCGCCGCCGACTTGTCCGACGACTATAGGGTCGTCCCCACGACCCGGGCCAAAGTTGGCCAGCCGCCGACATGTCCGACGACTATAGGGTCGTCCCCACGACCCCGGGACTAGGTTGGCCCGCCGCAGACATGTCCGACGACTATAGGGTCGTCCCCACGCCACGGGCCAAAGTTGGCCAGCCGCCGACATGTCCGACGACTATAGGGTCGTCCCCACGACCCCGGGGCTAGATTGCCCCGGCACCGTCATGTCCGACGACTATAGGGTCGTCCCCACGACCCCGGGACTAGGTCGGCCCGCCGCCGACTTGTCCGACGACTATAGGGTCGTCCCCACGATCACGGGCCAAAGTTGCCCTGCCGTCGACATGTCCGACGACTATAGGGTCGTCCCCACGACCCCGGGACGAGGTTGGCCAGCCGCCGACATGTCCGACGACTATACGGTCGTCCCCACGACCACGGGCCTAGGTTGGCCCGCCGCCGACTTGTCCGACGACTATAGGGTCGTCCCTACCACCCCGGGACTAGGTTGGCCAGCCGCCGACATGTCCGACGTCTATAGGGTCGTCCCCACGACCCCGGGGCTAGATTGCCCCGGCACCGTCATGTCCGACGACTATAGGGTCGTCCCAACGACCCCGGGACTAGGTGGGCCCGCCGCCGACTTGTCCGACGACTATAGGGTCGTCTCCACGACCCCGGGACTAGGTTGGCCAGCCGCCGACATATCCGACGACTATAGGGTCGTCCCCACAACCACGGGACTAGGTTGGCTCGCCGCCGACATGTCCGACGTCTATAGGGTCGTCCCCACGACCCCGGGACTAGGTTGGCCCGCCGCCGACTTGTCCGACGACTATAGGGTCGTCCCTACCACCCCGGGACTAGGTTGGCCAGCCGCCGTCATGTCCGACGACTATAGGGTCGTCCCCACGACCCCGGGACTAGGTTGGCCCGCCGCCGACTTGTCCGACGACTATAGGGTCGTCTCCACGACCCCGGGACTAGGTTGGCCAGCCGCCGACATATCCGACGACTATAGGGTCGTCCCCACAACCACGGGACTAGGTTGGCTCGCCGCCGACATGTCCGACGTCTATAGGGTCGTCTCCACGACCCCGGGACTAGGTTGGATCGCCGCCGACATGTCCGACGTCTATAGGGTCGTCCCCACGACCCCGGGGCTAGATTGCCCCGGCACCGTCATGTCCGACGACTATAGGGTCGTCCCCAAGATCCCGGGACTAGGTTGGCCCGCCGCCGACATGTCCGACGACTATTATGTCGTCCCCACGCCACGGGCCAAAGTTGGCCAGCCGCCGACATGTCCGACGACTATAGGGTCGTCCCCACGACACCGGGGCTAGATTGCCCCGGCACCGTCATGTCCGACGACTATAGGGTCGTCCCCACGACCCCGGACTAGGTCGGCCCGCCGCCGACTTGTCCGACGACTATAGGGTCGTCCCCACGATCACGGGCCAAAGTTGCCCTGCCGTCGACATGTCCGACGACTATAGGGTCGTCCCCACGACCCCGGGACTAGGTTGGCCCGCCGCCGACATGTCCGACGACTATAGGGTCGTCCCCACGCCCTGGCCAAAGTTGGCCAGACGCCGACATGTCCGACGACTATAGGGTCGTCCCCACGACCCCGGGACTAGATTGGCCCGCCACCGTCATGTCCGACGACTATACGGTCGTCCCCATGACCCCGGGACTAGGTTAGCCCGCCGCCGACGTGTCCTACGACTATGGGGTCGTCCCCACGACCCGGGCCAAAGTTGCCCTGCCGCCGACATGTCCGACGACTATAGGGTCGTCCCCACGACCACGGGCCAAAGTTGCCCTGGCGCCGACATGTCCGACGACTATAGGGTCGTCCCCACGACCACGGGCCAAAGTTGCCCTGGCGCCGACATGTCCGACAACTATAGGGTCGTCCCCACGACCCCGGGTCTAGGTTGGCCCGCCGCCGACTTTTCCGACGATTATAGGGTCGTCCCCACGACCCCGGGAGTAGGTTGGCCCGACGCCGACTTGTCCGACGACTATAGGGTCGTCCCCACGACCCCGGGACTAGGTTGGCCAGCCGCCACATGTCCGACGACTATAGGGTCGTCCCCACGACCCCGGGACTAGGTTGGCCCGCCGCCGACTTGTCCGACGACTATAGGGTCGTCCCCACGACTACTGGCCAAAGTTGCCCAGCCGCCGACATGTCCGACGACTGTAGGGTCGTCCCCACGACCCCGGGACTAGGTTGGCCCGCCGCCGACTTGTCCGACGACTATAGGGTCGTCCCCACGACTCCGGGACTAGGTTGGCCAGCCGCCCACATATCCGACGACTATAGGGTCGTCCCTACGACCACGGGCCAAAGTTGACCTGCCGCCGACATGTCCGACGACTATAGGGTCGTCCGCACGACCCCGGGACTAGGATGGCCTGCCGCCGACATGTCCGACGACTATACGGTCGTCCCCACGACCACGGGACTAGGTTGGCCCGCCGCCGACTTGTCCGACGACTATAGGGTCGTCCCCACGCCCCCTGGACTAGGTCGGCCCGCCGCCGACTTGTCCGACGACTATAGGGTCGTCCCCACGACCCCGGGACTAGGTCGGCCCGCCGCCGAATTGTCCGACGACTATAGGGTCGTCCCCACGACCCCGGGACTAGGTCGGCCCGCCGCCGACTAGTCCGACGACTATAGGGTCGTCCCCACGACCCGGGCCAAAGTTGCCCTGCCGCCGACATGTCCGACGACTATAGGGTCGTCCCCACGACCCCGGGACTAGGTTGGCCCGCCGCCGACATGTCCGACGACTATACGTTCGTCCCCACGACCACGGGACTAGGTTGGCCCGCCGCCGACTTGTCCGACGACTATACGGTCGTTCCCACGACCACGGAACTAGGTTGGCCCGCCGCCGACTTGTCCGACGACTATAGGGTCGTCCCCACGACCCCGGGACTAGGCTGGCCCGCCGCCGACATGTCCGACGACTATAGGGTCGTCCCCACGACCCCGGGACTAGGTTGGCCAGCCGCCGACATGTCCGACGACTATACGGTCGTCCCCACGACCACGGGACTAGGTTGGCCCGCCGCCGACTTGTCCGACGACTATAGGGTCGTCCCCACGACCCCGGGACAAGGTCGGCCCGCCGCCGACTTGTCCGACGACTATAGGGTCGTCCCCACGACCCCGGGACTAGGTTGGCCCGCCGCCGACTTGTCCGACGTCTATAGGGTCGTCCCCTCGACCCCGGTGCTAGATTGCCCCGGCACCGTCATGCCCGACGACTATAGGGTCGTCTCCACGTCCCCGGGACTAGGTTGGCCCGCCGCCGACATGTCCGACGACTATAGGGTTGTCCCCACGACCACGGGCCAATGTTGCCCAGCCGCCGACATGTCCGAAGACTATAGGGTCGTCCCCACGACCCCGGGGCTAGATTGCCCCGGCACCGTCATGTCCGACGACTATAGGGTCGTCTCCACCACCCCGGGACTAGGTTGGCCCGCCGCCGACTTGTCCGACGACTATAGGGTCGTCCCCACGACCACGGGGCTAGATTGCCCCGCACCGTCATGTCCGACGACTATAGGGTCGTCCCCGCGACCCCGGGACTTGGTTGGCCCGCCGCCGACTTGTCCGACGACTATAGGGTCGTCCCCACGACCCCGGGACTAGGTTGGCCCGCCGCCGACTTGTCCGACGACTATAGGGTCGTCCCACCACCCCGGGACTAGGTTGGCCAGCCGCCGACATGTCCGACGTCTATAGGGTCGTCCCCACGACCCCGGGGCTAGATTGCCCCGGCACCGTCATGTCTCGACGACTTTAGGGTCGTCTCCACGTCCCCGGGACTAGGTTGGCCCGCCGCCGACATGTCCGACGACTATAGGGTCGTCCCCACGACCCCGGGACTAGGTTGGCCTGCCGCCGACTTGTCCGACGACTATAGGGTCGTCCCCACGAAACCGGGACTAGGTTGCCCTGCCGCCGACATGTCCGACGACTATAGGGTCGTCTCCACGACCCCGGGACTAGGATGGCCAGCCGCCGACATGTCCGACGACTATACGGTCGCCCCCACGACCACGGGCCTAGGTTGGCCCGCCGCCCACTTGTCCGACGACTATACGGTCGTCCCCACGACCACGGGACTAGGTTGGCCCGCCACCGTCATGTCCGACGACTATAGGGCCGTCCCCACGACCCCGGACTAGGTCGGCCCGCCGCCGACTTGTCCGACGACTATAGGGTCGTCCCCTCGACCCCGGTGCTAGATTGCCCCGGCACCGTCATGCCCGACGACTATAGGGTCGTCTCCACGTCCCCGGGACTAGGTTGGCCCGCCGCCGACATGTCCGACGACTATAGGGTTGTCCCCACGACCACGGGCCAATGTTGCCCAGCCGCCGACATGTCCGAAGACTATAGGGTCGTCCCCACGACCCCGGGGCTAGATTGCCCCGGCACCGTCATGTCCGACGACTATAGGGTCGTCTCCACCACCCCGGGACTAGGTTGGCCCGCCGCCGACTTGTCCGACGACTATAGGGTCGTCCCCACGACCACGGGGCTAGATTGCCCCGCACCGTCATGTCCGACGACTATAGGGTCGTCCCCGCGACCCCGGGACTTGGTTGGCCCGCCGCCGACTTGTCCGACGACTATAGGGTCGTCCCCACGACCCCGGGACTAGGTTGGCCCGCCGCCGACTTGTCCGACGACTATAGGGTCGTCCCACCACCCCGGGACTAGGTTGGCCAGCCGCCGACATGTCCGACGTCTATAGGGTCGTCCCCACGACCCCGGGGCTAGATTGCCCCGGCACCGTCATGTCTCGACGACTTTAGGGTCGTCTCCACGTCCCCGGGACTAGGTTGGCCCGCCGCCGACATGTCCGACGACTATAGGGTCGTCCCCACGACCCCGGGACTAGGTTGGCCTGCCGCCGACTTGTCCGACGACTATAGGGTCGTCCCCACGAACCCGGGACTAGGTTGCCCTGCCGCCGACATGTCCGACGACTATAGGGTCGTCTCCACGACCCCGGGACTAGGATGGCCAGCCGCCGACATGTCCGACGACTATACGGTCGTCCCCACGACCACGGGCCTAGGTTGGCCCGCCGCCGACTTGTCCGACGACTATACGGTCGTCCCCACGACCACGGGACTACGTTGGCCCGCCGCCGACTTGTCCGACGACTATAGGGTCGTCCCCACGACCACGGGCCAAAGTTGCCCTGGCGCCGACATGTCCGACGACTATAGGGTCGTCCCCACGACCACGGGCCAAAGTTGCCCTGGCGCCGACATGTCCGACAACTATAGGGTCGTCCCCACGACCCCGGGTCTAGGTTGGCCCGCCGCCGACTTTTCCGACGATTATAGGGTCGTCCCCACGACCCCGGGAGTAGGTTGGCCCGACGCCGACTTGTCCGACGACTATAGGGTCGTCCCCACGACCCCGGGACTAGGTTGGCCAGCCGCCGACATGTCCGACGACTATAGGGTCGTCCCCACGACCCCGGGGCTAGATTGCCCCGGCACCGTCATGTCCGACGACTATAGGGTCGTCCCCACGACCCCGGGACTAGGCTGGCCCGCCGCCGACTTGTCCGACGACTATAGGGTCGTCCCCACGACCCCGGGACGAGGTTGGCCAGCCGCCGACATGTCCGACGACTATACGGTCGTCCCCACGACCACGGGCCTAGGTTGGCCCGCCGCCGACTTGTCCGACGACTATAGGGTCGTCCCCACGACCCCGGGACTAGGTTGGCCCGCCGCCGACTTGTCCGACGACTATAGGGTCGTCTCCACGACCCCGGGACTAGGTTGGCCAGCCGCCGACATATCCGACGACTATAGGGTCGTCCCCACAACCACGGGACTAGGTTGGCTCGCCGCCGACATGTCCGACGTCTATAGGGTCGTCCCCACGACCCCGGGACTAGGTTGGCCCGCCGCCGACTTGTCCGACGACTATAGGGTCGTCCCTACCACCCCGGGACTAGGTTGGCCAGCCGCCGACATGTCCGACGCCTATAGGGTCGTCCCCACGACCCCGGGGCTAGATTGCCCCGGCACCGTCATGTCCGACGACTATAGGGTCGTCCCCACGACCCCGGGACTAGGTTGGCCCGCCGCCGACTTGTCCGACGACTATAGGGTCGTCTCCACGACCCCGGGACTAGGTTGGCCAGCCGCCGACATATCCGACGACTATAGGGTCGTCCCCACAACCACGGGACTAGGTTGGCCCGCCGCCGACATGTCCGACGTCTATAGGGTCGTCCCCACGACCCCGGGACTAGGTTGGCCCGCCGCCGACTTGTCCGACGGCTATAGGGTCGTCCCTACCACCCCGGGACTAGGTTGGCCAGCCGCCGTCATGTCCGACGACTATAGGGTCGTCCCCACGACCCCGGGTCTAGGTTGGCCCGCCGCCGACTTGTCCGACGACTATAGGGTCGTCTCCACGACCCCGGGACTAGGTTGGCCAGCCGCCGACATATCCGACGACTATAGGGTCGTCCCCACAACCACGGGACTAGGTTGGCTCGCCGCCGACATGTCCGACGTCTATAGGGTCGTCTCCACGACCCCGGGACTAGGTTGGCCCGCCGCCGACATGTCCGACGTCTATAGGGTCGTCCCCACGACCCCGGGGCTAGATTGCGCCGGCACCGTTATGTCCGACGACTATAGGGTCGTCCCCAAGATCCCGGGACTAGGTTGGCCCGCCGCCGACATGTCCGACGACTATTATGTCGTCCCCACGCCACGGGCCAAAGTTGGCCAGCCGCCGACATGTCCGACGACTATAGGGTCGTCCCCACGACACCGGGGCTAGATTGCCCCGGCACCGTCATGTCCGACGACTATAGGGTCGTCCCCACGACCCCGGACTAGGTCGGCCCGCCGCCGACTTGTCCGACGACTATAGGGTCGTCCCCACGATCACGGGCCAAAGTTGCCCTGCCGTCGACATGTCCGACGACTATAGGGTCGTCCCCACGACCCCGGGACTAGGTTGGCCAGCCGCCGACTTGTCCGACGACTATACGGTCGTCCCCACGACCACGGGACTAGGTTGGCCCGCCACCGTCATGTCCGACGACTATAGGGCCGTCCCCACGACCCCGGACTAGGTCGGCCCGCCGCCGACTTGTCCGACGACTATAGGGTCGTCCCCACGATCACGGGCCAAAGTTGCCCTGCCGTCGACATGTCCGACGACTATAGGGTCGTCCCCACGACCCCGGGACTAGGTTGGCCCGCCGCCGACATGTCCGACGACTATAGGGTCGTCCCCACGCCCTGGCCAAAGTTGGCCAGACGCCGACATGTCCGACGACAATAGGGTCGTCCCCACGACCCCGGGACTAGATTGGCCCGCCACCGTCATGTCCGACGACTATACGGTCGTCCCCATGACCCCGGGACTAGGTTAGCCCGCCGCCGACGTGTCCTACGACTATGGGGTCGTCCCCACGACCCGGGCCAAAGTTGCCCTGCCGCCGACATGTCCGACGACTATAGGGTCGTCCCCACGACCACGGGCCAAAGTTGCCCTGGCGCCGACATGTCCGACGACTATAGGGTCGTCCCCACGACCACGGGCCAAAGTTGCCCTGGCGCCGACATGTCCGACAACTATAGGGTCGTCCCCACGACCCCGGGTCTAGGTTGGCCCGCCGCCGACTTTTCCGACGATTATAGGGTCGTCCCCACGACCCCGGGAGTAGGTTGGCCCGACGCCGACTTGTCCGACGACTATAGGGTCGTCCCCACGACCCCGGGACTAGGTTGGCCAGCCGCCGACATGTCCGACGACTATAGGGTCGTCCCCACGACCCCGGGACTAGGTTGGCCCGCCGCCGACTTGTCCGACGACTATAAGGTCGTCCCCACGACCACGGGCCAATGTTGCCCTGCCGCCGACATGTCCGACGACTATAGGGTCGTCCCCACGACCCCGGGTCTAGGTTGGCCCGCCGCCGACTTTTCCGACGACTATAGGGTCGTCCCCGCGACCCCGGGAGTAGGTTGGCCCGCCTCCGACTTGTCCGACGACTATAGGGTCGTCCCCACGACCCCGGGACTAGGTTGGCCAGTCACCGACATGTCCGACGACTATAGGGTCGTCCCCACGACCACGGGCCAAAGTTGCCCTGCCGCCGACATGTCCGACGACTATAGGGTCGTCCCCACGACCCCGGGAGTAGGTTGGCCCGCCGCCGACATGTCCGACGACTATAGGGTCGTCCCCACGAACCCGGGACTAGGTTGGCCAGTCACCGACATGTCCGACGACTATAAGGTCGTCCCCACGACCACGGGCCAATGTTGCCCTGCCGCCGACATGTCCGACGACTATAGGGTCGTCCCCACGACCCCGGGTCTAGGTTGGCCCGCCGCCGACTTTTCCGACGACTATAGGGTCGTCCCCGCGACCCCGGGAGTAGGTTGGCCCGCCGCCGACTTGTCCGACGACTATAGGGTCGTCCCCACGACCCCGGGGCTAGATTGCCCCGGCACCGTCATGTCCGACGACTATAGGGTCGTCCCCACGACCCCGGGACTAGGCTGGCCCGCCGCCGACTTGTCCGACGACTATAGGGTCGTCCCCAAGACCCCGGGACTAGGTTGGCCAGCCGCTGACATGTCCGACGACTATACGGTCGTCCCCACGACCACGGGACTAGGTTGGCCCGCCGCCGACTTGTCCGACGACTATAGGGTCGTCCCCACGACCCCGGGACTAGGTCGGCCCGCCGCCGACTTGTCCGACGACTATAGGGTCGTCCCCACGACCCGGGCCAAAGTTGGCCAGCCGCCGACATGTCCGACGACTATAGGGTCGTCCCCACGACCCCGGGACTAGGTTGGCCCGCCGCAGACATGTCCGACGACTATAGGGTCGTCCCCACGCCACGGGCCAAAGTTGGCCAGCCGCCGACATGTCCGACGACTATAGGGTCGTCCCCACGACCCCGGGGCTAGATTGCCCCGGCACCGTCATGTCCGACGACTATAGGGTCGTCCCCACGACCCCGGGACTAGGTCGGCCCGCCGCCGACTTGTCCGACGACTATAGGGTCGTCCCCACGATCACGGGCCAAAGTTGCCCTGCCGTCGACATGTCCGACGACTATAGGGTCGTCCCCACGACCCCGGGACGAGGTTGGCCAGCCGCCGACATGTCCGACGACTATACGGTCGTCCCCACGACCACGGGCCTAGGTTGGCCCGCCGCCGACTTGTCCGACGACTATAGGGTCGTCCCTACCACCCCGGGACTAGGTTGGCCAGCCGCCGACATGTCCGACGTCTATAGGGTCGTCCCCACGACCCCGGGGCTAGATTGCCCCGGCACCGTCATGTCCGACGACTATAGGGTCGTCCCAACGACCCCGGGACTAGGTGGGCCCGCCGCCGACTTGTCCGACGACTATAGGGTCGTCTCCACGACCCCGGGACTAGGTTGGCCAGCCGCCGACATATCCGACGACTATAGGGTCGTCCCCACAACCACGGGACTAGGTTGGCTCGCCGCCGACATGTCCGACGTCTATAGGGTCGTCCCCACGACCCCGGGACTAGGTTGGCCCGCCGCCGACTTGTCCGACGACTATAGGGTCGTCCCTACCACCCCGGGACTAGGTTGGCCAGCCGCCGTCATGTCCGACGACTATAGGGTCGTCCCCACGACCCCGGGACTAGGTTGGCCCGCCGCCGACTTGTCCGACGACTATAGGGTCGTCTCCACGACCCCGGGACTAGGTTGGCCAGCCGCCGACATATCCGACGACTATAGGGTCGTCCCCACAACCACGGGACTAGGTTGGCTCGCCGCCGACATGTCCGACGTCTATAGGGTCGTCTCCACGACCCCGGGACTAGGTTGGATCGCCGCCGACATGTCCGACGTCTATAGGGTCGTCCCCACGACCCCGGGGCTAGATTGCCCCGGCACCGTCATGTCCGACGACTATAGGGTCGTCCCCAAGATCCCGGGACTAGGTTGGCCCGCCGCCGACATGTCCGACGACTATTATGTCGTCCCCACGCCACGGGCCAAAGTTGGCCAGCCGCCGACATGTCCGACGACTATAGGGTCGTCCCCACGACACCGGGGCTAGATTGCCCCGGCACCGTCATGTCCGACGACTATAGGGTCGTCCCCACGACCCCGGACTAGGTCGGCCCGCCGCCGACTTGTCCGACGACTATAGGGTCGTCCCCACGATCACGGGCCAAAGTTGCCCTGCCGTCGACATGTCCGACGACTATAGGGTCGTCCCCACGACCCCGGGACTAGGTTGGCCCGCCGCCGACATGTCCGACGACTATAGGGTCGTCCCCACGCCCTGGCCAAAGTTGGCCAGACGCCGACAAGTCCGACGACTATAGGGTCGTCCCCACGACCCCGGGACTAGATTGGCCCGCCACCGTCATGTCCGACGACTATACGGTCGTCCCCATGACCCCGGGACTAGGTTAGCCCGCCGCCGACGTGTCCTACGACTATGGGGTCGTCCCCACGACCCGGGCCAAAGTTGCCCTGCCGCCGACATGTCCGACGACTATAGGGTCGTCCCCACGACCACGGGCCAAAGTTGCCCTGGCGCCGACATGTCCGACGACTATAGGGTCGTCCCCACGACCACGGGCCAAAGTTGCCCTGGCGCCGACATGTCCGACAACTATAGGGTCGTCCCCACGACCCCGGGTCTAGGTTGGCCCGCCGCCGACTTTTCCGACGATTATAGGGTCGTCCCCACGACCCCGGGAGTAGGTTGGCCCGACGCCGACTTGTCCGACGACTATAGGGTCGTCCCCACGACCCCGGGACTAGGTTGGCCAGCCGCCACATGTCCGACGACTATAGGGTCGTCCCCACGACCCCGGGACTAGGTTGGCCCGCCGCCGACTTGTCCGACGACTATAGGGTCGTCCCCACGACTACTGGCCAAAGTTGCCCAGCCGCCGACATGTCCGACGACTGTAGGGTCGTCCCCACGACCCCGGGACTAGGTTGGCCCGCCGCCGACTTGTCCGACGACTATAGGGTCGTCCCCACGACTCCGGGACTAGGTTGGCCAGCCGCCCACATATCCGACGACTATAGGGTCGTCCCTACGACCACGGGCCAAAGTTGACCTGCCGCCGACATGTCCGACGACTATAGGGTCGTCCGCACGACCCCGGGACTAGGATGGCCTGCCGCCGACATGTCCGACGACTATACGGTCGTCCCCACGACCACGGGACTAGGTTGGCCCGCCGCCGACTTGTCCGACGACTATAGGGTCGTCCCCACGCCCCCTGGACTAGGTCGGCCCGCCGCCGACTTGTCCGACGACTATAGGGTCGTCCCCACGACCCCGGGACTAGGTCGGCCCGCCGCCGAATTGTCCGACGACTATAGGGTCGTCCCCACGACCCCGGGACTAGGTCGGCCCGCCGCCGACTAGTCCGACGACTATAGGGTCGTCCCCACGACCCGGGCCAAAGTTGCCCTGCCGCCGACATGTCCGACGACTATAGGGTCGTCCCCACGACCCCGGGACTAGGTTGGCCCGCCGCCGACATGTCCGACGACTATACGTTCGTCCCCACGACCACGGGACTAGGTTGGCCCGCCGCCGACTTGTCCGACGACTATACGGTCGTTCCCACGACCACGGAACTAGGTTGGCCCGCCGCCGACTTGTCCGACGACTATAGGGTCGTCCCCACGACCCCGGGACTAGGCTGGCCCGCCGCCGACATGTCCGACGACTATAGGGTCGTCCCCACGACCCCGGGACTAGGTTGGCCAGCCGCCGACATGTCCGACGACTATACGGTCGTCCCCACGACCACGGGACTAGGTTGGCCCGCCGCCGACTTGTCCGACGACTATAGGGTCGTCCCCACGACCCCGGGACAAGGTCGGCCCGCCGCCGACTTGTCCGACGACTATAGGGTCGTCCCCACGACCCCGGGACTAGGTTGGCCCGCCGCCGACTTGTCCGACGTCTATAGGGTCGTCCCCTCGACCCCGGTGCTAGATTGCCCCGGCACCGTCATGCCCGACGACTATAGGGTCGTCTCCACGTCCCCGGGACTAGGTTGGCCCGCCGCCGACATGTCCGACGACTATAGGGTTGTCCCCACGACCACGGGCCAATGTTGCCCAGCCGCCGACATGTCCGAAGACTATAGGGTCGTCCCCACGACCCCGGGGCTAGATTGCCCCGGCACCGTCATGTCCGACGACTATAGGGTCGTCTCCACCACCCCGGGACTAGGTTGGCCCGCCGCCGACTTGTCCGACGACTATAGGGTCGTCCCCACGACCACGGGGCTAGATTGCCCCGCACCGTCATGTCCGACGACTATAGGGTCGTCCCCGCGACCCCGGGACTTGGTTGGCCCGCCGCCGACTTGTCCGACGACTATAGGGTCGTCCCCACGACCCCGGGACTAGGTTGGCCCGCCGCCGACTTGTCCGACGACTATAGGGTCGTCCCACCACCCCGGGACTAGGTTGGCCCGCCACCGTCATGTCCGACGACTATAGGGCCGTCCCCACGACCCCGGACTAGGTCGGCCCGCCGCCGACTTGTCCGACGACTATAGGGTCGTCCCCTCGACCCCGGTGCTAGATTGCCCCGGCACCGTCATGCCCGACGACTATAGGGTCGTCTCCACGTCCCCGGGACTAGGTTGGCCCGCCGCCGACATGTCCGACGACTATAGGGTTGTCCCCACGACCACGGGCCAATGTTGCCCAGCCGCCGACATGTCCGAAGACTATAGGGTCGTCCCCACGACCCCGGGGCTAGATTGCCCCGGCACCGTCATGTCCGACGACTATAGGGTCGTCTCCACCACCCCGGGACTAGGTTGGCCCGCCGCCGACTTGTCCGACGACTATAGGGTCGTCCCCACGACCACGGGGCTAGATTGCCCCGCACCGTCATGTCCGACGACTATAGGGTCGTCCCCGCGACCCCGGGACTTGGTTGGCCCGCCGCCGACTTGTCCGACGACTATAGGGTCGTCCCCACGACCCCGGGACTAGGTTGGCCCGCCGCCGACTTGTCCGACGACTATAGGGTCGTCCCACCACCCCGGGACTAGGTTGGCCAGCCGCCGACATGTCCGACGTCTATAGGGTCGTCCCCACGACCCCGGGGCTAGATTGCCCCGGCACCGTCATGTCTCGACGACTTTAGGGTCGTCTCCACGTCCCCGGGACTAGGTTGGCCCGCCGCCGACATGTCCGACGACTATAGGGTCGTCCCCACGACCCCGGGACTAGGTTGGCCTGCCGCCGACTTGTCCGACGACTATAGGGTCGTCCCCACGAACCCGGGACTAGGTTGCCCTGCCGCCGACATGTCCGACGACTATAGGGTCGTCTCCACGACCCCGGGACTAGGATGGCCAGCCGCCGACATGTCCGACGACTATACGGTCGTCCCCACGACCACGGGCCTAGGTTGGCCCGCCGCCGACTTGTCCGACGACTATACGGTCGTCCCCACGACCACGGGACTACGTTGGCCCGCCGCCGACTTGTCCGACGACTATAGGGTCGTCCCCACGACCACGGGCCAAAGTTGCCCTGGCGCCGACATGTCCGACGACTATAGGGTCGTCCCCACGACCACGGGCCAAAGTTGCCCTGGCGCCGACATGTCCGACAACTATAGGGTCGTCCCCACGACCCCGGGTCTAGGTTGGCCCGCCGCCGACTTTTCCGACGATTATAGGGTCGTCCCCACGACCCCGGGAGTAGGTTGGCCCGACGCCGACTTGTCCGACGACTATAGGGTCGTCCCCACGACCCCGGGACTAGGTTGGCCAGCCGCCGACATGTCCGACGACTATAGGGTCGTCCCCACGACCCCGGGGCTAGATTGCCCCGGCACCGTCATGTCCGACGACTATAGGGTCGTCCCCACGACCCCGGGACTAGGCTGGCCCGCCGCCGACTTGTCCGACGACTATAGGGTCGTCCCCACGACCCCGGGACGAGGTTGGCCAGCCGCCGACATGTCCGACGACTATACGGTCGTCCCCACGACCACGGGCCTAGGTTGGCCCGCCGCCGACTTGTCCGACGACTATAGGGTCGTCCCCACGACCCCGGGACTAGGTTGGCCCGCCGCCGACTTGTCCGACGACTATAGGGTCGTCTCCACGACCCCGGGACTAGGTTGGCCAGCCGCCGACATATCCGACGACTATAGGGTCGTCCCCACAACCACGGGACTAGGTTGGCTCGCCGCCGACATGTCCGACGTCTATAGGGTCGTCCCCACGACCCCGGGACTAGGTTGGCCCGCCGCCGACTTGTCCGACGACTATAGGGTCGTCCCTACCACCCCGGGACTAGGTTGGCCAGCCGCCGACATGTCCGACGTCTATAGGGTCGTCCCCACGACCCCGGGGCTAGATTGCCCCGGCACCGTCATGTCCGACGACTATAGGGTCGTCCCCACGACCCCGGGACTAGGTTGGCCCGCCGCCGACTTGTCCGACGACTATAGGGTCGTCTCCACGACCCCGGGACTAGGTTGGCCAGCCGCCGACATATCCGACGACTATAGGGTCGTCCCCACAACCACGGGACTAGGTTGGCCCGCCGCCGACATGTCCGACGTCTATAGGGTCGTCCCCACGACCCCGGGACTAGGTTGGCCCGCCGCCGACTTGTCCGACGGCTATAGGGTCGTCCCTACCACCCCGGGACTAGGTTGGCCAGCCGCCGTCATGTCCGACGACTATAGGGTCGTCCCCACGACCCCGGGTCTAGGTTGGCCCGCCGCCGACTTGTCCGACGACTATAGGGTCGTCTCCACGACCCCGGGACTAGGTTGGCCAGCCGCCGACATATCCGACGACTATAGGGTCGTCCCCACAACCACGGGACTAGGTTGGCTCGCCGCCGACATGTCCGACGTCTATAGGGTCGTCTCCACGACCCCGGGACTAGGTTGGCCCGCCGCCGACATGTCCGACGTCTATAGGGTCGTCCCCACGACCCCGGGGCTAGATTGCGCCGGCACCGTTATGTCCGACGACTATAGGGTCGTCCCCAAGATCCCGGGACTAGGTTGGCCCGCCGCCGACATGTCCGACGACTATTATGTCGTCCCCACGCCACGGGCCAAAGTTGGCCAGCCGCCGACATGTCCGACGACTATAGGGTCGTCCCCACGACACCGGGGCTAGATTGCCCCGGCACCGTCATGTCCGACGACTATAGGGTCGTCCCCACGACCCCGGACTAGGTCGGCCCGCCGCCGACTTGTCCGACGACTATAGGGTCGTCCCCACGATCACGGGCCAAAGTTGCCCTGCCGTCGACATGTCCGACGACTATAGGGTCGTCCCCACGACCCCGGGACTAGGTTGGCCAGCCGCCGACTTGTCCGACGACTATACGGTCGTCCCCACGACCACGGGACTAGGTTGGCCCGCCACCGTCATGTCCGACGACTATAGGGCCGTCCCCACGACCCCGGACTAGGTCGGCCCGCCGCCGACTTGTCCGACGACTATAGGGTCGTCCCCACGATCACGGGCCAAAGTTGCCCTGCCGTCGACATGTCCGACGACTATAGGGTCGTCCCCACGACCCCGGGACTAGGTTGGCCCGCCGCCGACATGTCCGACGACTATAGGGTCGTCCCCACGCCCTGGCCAAAGTTGGCCAGACGCCGACATGTCCGACGACTATAGGGTCGTCCCCACGACCCCGGGACTAGATTGGCCCGCCACCGTCATGTCCGACGACTATACGGTCGTCCCCATGACCCCGGGACTAGGTTAGCCCGCCGCCGACGTGTCCTACGACTATGGGGTCGTCCCCACGACCCGGGCCAAAGTTGCCCTGCCGCCGACATGTCCGACGACTATAGGGTCGTCCCCACGACCACGGGCCAAAGTTGCCCTGGCGCCGACATGTCCGACGACTATAGGGTCATCCCCACGACCACGGGCCAAAGTTGCCCTGGCGCCGACATGTCCGACAACTATAGGGTCGTCCCCACGACCCCGGGTCTAGGTTGGCCCGCCGCCGACTTTTCCGACGATTATAGGGTCGTCCCCACGACCCCGGGAGTAGGTTGGCCCGACGCCGACTTGTCCGACGACTATAGGGTCGTCCCCACGACCCCGGGACTAGGTTGGCCAGCCGCCGACATGTCCGACGACTATAGGGTCGTCCCCACGACCCCGGGACTAGGTTGGCCCGCCGCCGACTTGTCCGACGACTATAGGGTCGTCCCCACGACTACTGGCCAAAGTTGCCCAGCCGCCGACATGTCCGACGACTGTAGGGTCGTCCCCACGACCCCGGGACTAGGTTGGCCCGCCGCCGACTTGTCCGACGACTATAGGGTCGTCCCCACGACTCCGGGACTAGGTTGGCCAGCCGCCCACATATCCGACGACTATAGGGTCGTCCCTACGACCACGGGCCAAAGTTGACCTGCCGCCGACATGTCCGACGACTATAGGGTCGTCCGCACGACCCAGGGACGAGGATGGCCTGCCGCCGACATGTCCGACGACTATACGGTCGTCCCCACGACCACGGGACTAGGTTGGCCCGCCGCCGACTTGTCCGACGACTATAGGGTCGTCCCCACGCCCCCTGGACTAGGTCGGCCCGCCGCCGACTTGTCCGACGACTATAGGGTCGTCCCCACGACCCCGGGACTAGGTTGGCCCGCCGCCGACTTGTCCGACGACTATAGGGTCGTCCCCACGACTACTGGCCAAAGTTGCCCAGCCGCCGACATGTCCGACGACTGTAGGGTCGTCCCCACGACCCCGGGACTAGGTTGGCCCGCCGCCGACATGTCCGACGACTATACGTTCGTCCCCACGACCACGGGACTAGGTTGGCCCGCCGCCGACTTGTCCGACGACTATACGGTCGTTCCCACGACCACGGAACTAGGTTGGCCCGCCGCCGACTTGTCCGACGACTATAGGGTCGTCCCCACGACCCCGGGACTAGGCTGGCCCGCCGCCGACATGTCCGACGACTATAGGGTCGTCCCCACGACCCCGGGACTAGGTTGGCCAGCCGCCGACATGTCCGACGACTATACGGTCGTCCCCACGACCACGGGACTAGGTTGGCCCGCCGCCGACATGTCCGACGACTATAGGGTTGTCCCCACGACCACGGGCCAATGTTGCCCAGCCGCCGACATGTGCGAAGACTATAGGATCGTCCCCACGACTCCGGGGCTAGATTGCCCCGGCACCGTCATGTCCGACGACTATAGGGTCGTCTCCACCACCCCGGGACTAGGTTGGCCCGCCGCCGACTTGTCCGACGACTATAGGGTCGTCCCCACGACCCCGGGACAAGGTCGGCCCGCCGCCGACTTGTCCGACGACTATAGGGTCGTCCCCACGACCCCGGGACTAGGTTGGCCCGCCGCCGACTTGTCCGACGTCTATAGGGTCGTCCCCTCGACCTCGGGGCTAGATTGCCCCGGCACCGTCATGCCCGACGACTATAGGGTCGTCTCCACGTCCCCGGGACTAGGTTGGCCCGCCGCCGACATGTCCGACGACTATAGGGTTGTCCCCACGACCACGGGCCAATGTTGCCCAGCCGCCGACATGTGCGAAGACTATAGGATCGTCCCCACGACTCCGGGGCTAGATTGCCCCGGCACCGTCATGTCCGACGACTATAGGGTCGTCTCCACCACCCCGGGACTAGGTTGGCCCGCCGCCGACTTGTCCGACGACTATAGGGTCGTCCCCACGACCACGGGACTTGGTTGGCCCGCCGCCGACTTGTCCGACGACTATAGGGTCGTCTCCACGACCCCGGGACTAGGTCGGCCCGCCGCCGACTTGTCCGACGACTATAGGGTCGTCCCCACGACCCCGGGGCTAGATTGCCCCGGCACCGTCATGTCCGACGACTATAGGGTCGTCCCCACGACCCCGGGACTTGGTTGGCCCGCCGCCGACTTGTCCGACGACTATAGGGTCGTCTCCACGACCCCGGGACTAGGTTGGCCAGCCGCCGACATGTCCGACGTCTATAGGGTCGTCTCCACGACCCCGGGACTAGGTTGGCCCGCCGCCGACATGTCCGACGTCTATAGGGTCGTCCCCACGACCCCGGGACTAGATTGGCCCGCCGCCGACTTGTCCGACGACTATAGGGTCGTCTCCACGACCCCGGGACTAGGTCGGCCCGCCGCCGACTTGTCCGACGACTATAGGGTCGTCCCCACGACCCCGGGGCTAGATTGCCCCGGCACCGTCATGTCCGACGACTATAGGGTCGTCCCCACGACCCCGGGACTTGGCTGGCCCGCCGCCGACTTGTCCGACGACTATAGGGTCGTCTCCACGACCCCGGGACTAGGTTGGCCAGCCGCCGACATGTCCGACGTCTATAGGGTCGTCTCCACGACCCCGCGACTAGGTTGGCCCGCCGCCGACATGTCCGACGTCTATAGGGTCGTCCCCACGACCCCGGGACTAGATTGGCCTGCCGCCGACTTTTCCGTCGACTATAGGGTCGTCCCCACGACCCCGGGAGTAGGATGGCCCGCCGCCGACTTGTCCGACGGCTATAGGGTCGTCCCCACGACCCCGGGACTAGGTTGGCCAGCCGCCGACATGTCCGACGATTATACGGTCGTCCCCACGACCACGGGATTAGGTTGGCCCGCCGCCGACTTGTCCGACGACTATAGGGTCTTCTCCACGACCCCGGGACTAGGTTGGCCCGCCGCCGACTTGTCCGACGACTATAGGGTCGTCCCCACGACTCCGGGACTAGGTTGGCCAGCCGCCCACATATCCGACGACTATAGGGTCGTCCCTACGACCACGGGCCAAAGTTGACCTGCCGCCGACATGTCCGACGACTATAGGGTCGTCCGCACGACCCAGGGACGAGGATGGCCTGCCGCCGACATGTCCGACGACTATACGGTCGTCCCCACGACCACGGGACTAGGTTGGCCCGCCGCCGACTTGTCCGACGACTATAGGGTCGTCCCCACGCCCCCTGGACTAGGTCGGCCCGCCGCCGACTTGTCCGACGACTATAGGGTCGTCCCCACGACCCCGGGACTAGGTTGGCCAGCCGCCGACATGTCCGACGACTATAGGGTCGTCCCCACGACCCCGGGACTAGGTTGGCCCGCCGCCGACTTGTCCGA
Organism: Andrena fulva; assembly: GCA_946251845.1. Classification (NCBI taxonomy): domain Eukaryota; kingdom Metazoa; phylum Arthropoda; class Insecta; order Hymenoptera; family Andrenidae; genus Andrena; species Andrena fulva. The sequence continues at coordinate 1,140,125 of CAMITZ010000136.1, read as the reverse complement.
CGACTATAGGGTCGTCCCCACGACTACTGGCCAAAGTTGCCCAGCCGCCGACATGTCCGACGACTGTAGGGTCGTCCCCACGACCCCGGGACTAGGTTGGCCCGCCGCCGACTTGTCCGACGACTATAGGGTCGTCCCCACGACTCCGGGACTAGGTTGGCCAGCCGCCCACATATCCGACGACTATAGGGTCGTCCCTACGACCACGGGCCAAAGTTGACCTGCCGCCGACATGTCCGACGACTATAGGGTCGTCCGCACGACCCAGGGACGAGGATGGCCTGCCGCCGACATGTCCGACGACTATACGGTCGTCCCCACGACCACGGGACTAGGTTGGCCCGCCGCCGACTTGTCCGACGACTATAGGGTCGTCCCCACGCCCCCTGGACTAGGTCGGCCCGCCGCCGACTTGTCCGACGACTATAGGGTCGTCCCCACGACCCCGGGACTAGGTTGGCCCGCCGCCGACTTGTCCGACGACTATAGGGTCGTCCCCACGACTACTGGCCAAAGTTGCCCAGCCGCCGACATGTCCGACGACTGTAGGGTCGTCCCCACGACCCCGGGACTAGGTTGGCCCGCCGCCGACATGTCCGACGACTATACGTTCGTCCCCACGACCACGGGACTAGGTTGGCCCGCCGCCGACTTGTCCGACGACTATACGGTCGTTCCCACGACCACGGAACTAGGTTGGCCCGCCGCCGACTTGTCCGACGACTATAGGGTCGTCCCCACGACCCCGGGACTAGGCTGGCCCGCCGCCGACATGTCCGACGACTATAGGGTCGTCCCCACGACCCCGGGACTAGGTTGGCCAGCCGCCGACATGTCCGACGACTATACGGTCGTCCCCACGACCACGGGACTAGGTTGGCCCGCCGCCGACATGTCCGACGACTATAGGGTTGTCCCCACGACCACGGGCCAATGTTGCCCAGCCGCCGACATGTGCGAAGACTATAGGATCGTCCCCACGACTCCGGGGCTAGATTGCCCCGGCACCGTCATGTCCGACGACTATAGGGTCGTCCCCACGACCCCGGGACTAGATTGGCCCGCCACCGTCATGTCCGACGACTATAGGGCCGTCTCCACGACCCCGGGACTAGGTTGGCCCGCCGCCGACATGTCCGACGTCTATAGGGTCGTCCCCACGACCCCGGGGCTAGATTGGCCCGCCACCCTCATGTCCGACGACTATAGGGTCGTCCCCACGAACCCGGGACTAGGTTGGCCAGTCACCGACATGTCCGACGACTATAAGGTCGTCCCCACGACCACGGGCCAATGTTGCCCTGCCGCCGACATGTCCGACGACTATAGGGTCGTCCCCACGACCCCGGGTCTAGGTTGGCCCGCCGCCGACTTTTCCGACGACTATAGGGTCGTCCCCGCGACCCCGGGAGTAGGTTGGCCCGCCGCCGACTTGTCCGACGACTATAGGGTCGTCCCCACGACCCCGTGACTAGGTTGGCCAGTCACCGACATGTCCGACGACTATAGGGTCGTCCCCACGACCACGGGCCAAAGTTGCCCTGCCGCCGACATGTCCGACGACTATAGGGTCGTCCCCACGACCCCGGGAGTAGGTTGGCCCGCCGCCGACATATCCGACGACTATAGGGTCGTCCCCACGAACCCGGGACTAGGTTGGCCAGTCACCGACATGTCCGACGACTATAAGGTCGTCCCCACGACCACGGGCCAATGTTGCCCTGCCGCCGACATGTCCGACGACTATAGGGTCGTCCCCACGACCCCGGGTCTAGGTTGGCCCGCCGCCGACTTTTCCGACGACTATAGGGTCGTCCCCGCGACCCCGGGAGTAGGTTGGCCCGCCGCCGACTTGTCCGACGACTATAGGGTCGTCCCCACGACCCCGGGGCTAGATTGCCCCGGCACCGTCATGTCCGACGACTATAGGGTCGTCCCCACGACCCCGGGACTAGGTCGGCCCGCCGCCGACTTGTCCGACGACTATAGGGTCGTCCCCACGACCCGGGCCAAAGTTGGCCAGCCGCCGACATGTCCGACGACTATAGGGTCGTCCCCACGACCCGGGCCAAAGTTGGCCAGCCGCCGACATGTCCGACGACTATAGGGTCGTCCCCACGACCCCGGGACTAGGTTGGCCCGCCGCCGACATGTCCGACGACTATAGGGTCGTCCCCACGCCACGGGCCAAAGTTGGCCAGCCGCCGACATGTCCGACGACTATAGGGTCGTCCCCACGACCCCGGGACGAGGTTGGCCAGCCGCCGACATGTCCGACGACTATACGGTCGTCCCCACGACCACGGGCCTAGGTTGGCCCGCCGCCGACTTGTCCGACGACTATAGGGTCGTCCCTACCACCCCGGGACTAGGTTGGCCAGCCGCCGACATGTCCGACGACTATAGGGTCGTCTCCACGACCCCGGGACTAGGTTGGCCAGCCGCCGACATATCCGACGACTATAGGGTCGTCCCCACAACCACGGGACTAGGTTGGCTCGCCGCCGACATGTCCGACGTCTATAGGGTCGTCCCCACGACCCCGGGACTAGGTTGGCCCGCCGCCGACTTGTCCGACGACTATAGGGTCGTCCCTACCACCCCGGGACTAGGTTGGCCAGCCGCCGTCATGTCCGACGACTATAGGGTCGTCCCCACGACCCCGGGACTAGGTTGGCCCGCCGCCGACTTGTCCGACGACTATAGGGTCGTCTCCACGACCCCGGGACTAGGTTGGCCAGCCGCCGACATATCCGACGACTATAGGGTCGTCCCCACAACCACGGGACTAGGTTGGCTCGCCGCCGACATGTCCGACGTCTATAGGGTCGTCTCCACGACCCCGGGACTAGGTTGGCCCGCCGCCGACATTTCCGACGTCTATAGGGTCGTCCCCACGACCCCGGGGCTAGATTGCCCCGGCACCGTCATGTCCGACGACTATAGGGTCGTCCCCAAGATCCCGGGACTAGGTTGGCCCGCCGCCGACATGTCCGACGACTATTATGTCGTCCCCACGCCACGGGCCAAAGTTGGCCAGCCGCCGACATGTCCGACGACTATAGGGTCGTCCCCACGACACCGGGGCTAGATTGCCCCGGCACCGTCATGTCCGACGACTATAGGGTCGTCCCCACGACCCCGGACTAGGTCGGCCCGCCGCCGACTTGTCCGACGACTATAGGGTCGTCCCCACGATCACGGGCCAAAGTTGCCCTGCCGTCGACATGTCCGACGACTATAGGGTCGTCCCCACGACCCCGGGACTAGGTTGGCCAGCCGCCGACATGTCCGACGACTATACGGTCGTCCCCACGACCACGGGACTAGGTTGGCCCGCCGCCGACATGTCCGACGACTATACGGTCGTCCCCACGACCACGGGACTAGGTTGGCCCGCCGCCGACTTGTCCGACGACTATACGGTCGTCCCCACGACCACGGGACTAGGTTGGCCCGCCACCGTCATGTCCGACGACTATAGGGCCGTCCCCACGACCCCGGACTAGGTCGGCCCGCCGCCGACTTGTCCGACGACTATAGGGTCGTCCCCACGATCACGGGCCAAAGTTGCCCTGCCGTCGACATGTCCGACGACTATAGGGTCGTCCCCACGACCCCGGGACTAGGTTGGCCCGCCGCCGACATGTCCGACGACTATAGGGTCGTCCCCACGCCCTGGCCAAAGTTGGCCAGACGCCGACATGTCCGACGACTATAGGGTCGTCCCCACGACCCCGGGACTAGATTGGCCCGCCACCGTCATGTCCGACGACTATACGGTCGTCCCCATGACCCCGGGACTAGGTTAGCCCGCCGCCGACGTGTCCTACGACTATGGGGTCGTCCCCACGACCCGGGCCAAAGTTGCCCTGCCGCCGACATGTCCGACGACTATAGGGTCGTCCCCACGACCACGGGCCAAAGTTGCCCTGGCGCCGACATGTCCGACGACTATAGGGTCGTTCCCACGACCACGGGCCAAAGTTGCCCTGGCGCCGACATGTCCGACAACTATAGGGTCGTCCCCACGACCCCGGGTCTAGGTTGGCCCGCCGCCGACTTTTCCGACGATTATAGGGTCGTCCCCACGACCCCGGGAGTAGGTTGGCCCGACGCCGACTTGTCCGACGACTATAGGGTCGTCCCCACGACCCCGGGACTAGGTTGGCCAGCCGCCGACATGTCCGACGACTATAGGGTCGTCCCCACGACCCCGGGACTAGGTTGGCCCGCCGCCGACTTGTCCGACGACTATAGGGTCGTCCCCACGACTACTGGCCAAAGTTGCCCAGCCGCCGACATGTCCGACGACTGTAGGGTCGTCCCCACGACCCCGGGACTAGGTTGGCCCGCCGCCGACTTGTCCGACGACTATAGGGTCGTCCCCACGACTCCGGGACTAGGTTGGCCAGCCGCCCACATATCCGACGACTATAGGGTCGTCCCTACGACCACGGGCCAAAGTTGACCTGCCGCCGACATGTCCGACGACTATAGGGTCGTCCGCACGACCCCGGGACTAGGATGGCCTGCCGCCGACATGTCCGACGACTATACGGTCGTCCCCACGACCACGGGACTAGGTTGGCCCGCCGCCGACTTGTCCGACGACTATAGGGTCGTCCCCACGCCCCCTGGACTAGGTCGGCCCGCCGCCGACTTGTCCGACGACTATAGGGTCGTCCCCACGACCCCGGGACTAGGTCGGCCCGCCGCCGAATTGTCCGACGACTATAGGGTCGTCCCCACGACCCCGGGACTAGGTCGGCCCGCCGCCGACTAGTCCGACGACTATAGGGTCGTCCCCACGACCCGGGCCAAAGTTGCCCTGCCGCCGACATGTCCGACGACTATAGGGTCGTCCCCACGACCCCGGGACTAGGTTGGCCCGCCGCCGACATGTCCGACGACTATACGTTCGTCCCCACGACCACGGGACTAGGTTGGCCCGCCGCCGACTTGTCCGACGACTATACGGTCGTTCCCACGACCACGGAACTAGGTTGGCCCGCCGCCGACTTGTCCGACGACTATAGGGTCGTCCCCACGACCCCGGGACTAGGCTGGCCCGCCGCCGACATGTCCGACGACTATAGGGTCGTCCCCACGACCCCGGGAGTAGGTTGGCCAGCCGCCGACATGTCCGACGACTATACGGTCGTCCCCACGACCACGGGACTAGGTTGGCCCGCCGCCGACTTGTCCGACGACTATAGGGTCGTCCCCACGACCCCGGGACAAGGTCGGCCCGCCGCCGACTTGTCCGACGACTATAGGGTCGTCCCCACGACCCCGGGACTAGGTTGGCCCGCCGCCGACTTGTCCGACGTCTATAGGGTCGTCCCCTCGACCCCGGGGCTAGATTGCCCCGGCACCGTCATGCCCGACGACTATAGGGTCGTCTCCACGTCCCCGGGACTAGGTTGGCCCGCCGCCGACATGTCCGACGACTATAGGGTTGTCCCCACGACCACGGGCCAATGTTGCCCAGCCGCCGACATGTCCGAAGACTATAGGGTCGTCCCCACGACCCCGGGGCTAGATTGCCCCGGCACCGTCATGTCCGACGACTATAGGGTCGTCTCCACCACCCCGGGACTAGGTTGGCCCGCCGCCGACTTGTCCGACGACTATAGGGTCGTCCCCACGACCACGGGGCTAGATTGCCCCGCACCGTCATGTCCGACGACTATAGGGTCGTCCCCGCGACCCCGGGACTTGGTTAGCCCGCCGCCGACTTGTCCGACGACTATAGGGTCGTCCCCACGACCCCGGGACTAGGTTGGCCTGCCGCCGACTTGTCCGACGACTATAGGGTCGTCCCCACGAACCCGGGACTAGGTTGCCCTGCCGCCGACATGTCCGACGACTATAGGGTCGTCTCCACGACCCCGGGACTAGGATGGCCAGCCGCCGACATGTCCGACGACTATACGGTCGTCCCCACGACCACGGGCCTAGGTTGGCCCGCCGCCGACTTGTCCGACGACTATAGGGTCGTCCCCGCGACCCCGGGACTTGGTTGGCCCGCCGCCGACTTGTCCGACGACTATAGGGTCGTCCCCACGACCCCGGGACTAGGTTGGCCCGCCGCCGACTTGTCCGACGACTATAGGGTCGTCCCTACCACCCCGGGACTAGGTTGGCCAGCCGCCGACATGTCCGACGTCTATAGGGTCGTCCCCACGACCCCGGGGCTAGATTGCCCCGGCACCGTCATGTCTCGACGACTTTAGGGTCGTCTCCACGTCCCCGGGACTAGGTTGGCCCGCCGCCGACATGTCCGACGACTATAGGGTCGTCCCCACGACCCCGGGACTAGATTGCCCCGGCACCGTCATGTCCGACGACTATAGGGTCGTCCCCACGACCCCGGGACTTGGTTGGCCCGCCGCCGACTTGTCCGACGACTATAGGGTCGTCTCCACGACCCCGGGACTAGGTTGGCCAGCCGCCGACATGTCCGACGTCTATAGGGTCGTCTCCACGACCCCGCGACTAGGTTGGCCCGCCGCCGACATGTCCGACGTCTATAGGGTCGTCCCCACGACCCCGGGACTAGATTGGCCTGCCGCCGACTTTTCCGTCGACTATAGGGTCGTCCCCACGACCCCGGGAGTAGGATGGCCCGCCGCCGACTTGTCCGACGACTATAGGGTCGTCCCCACGACCCCGGGACTAGGTTGGCCAGCCGCCGACATGTCCGACGATTATACGGTCGTCCCCACGACCACGGGATTAGGTTGGCCCGCCGCCGACTTGTCCGACGACTATAGGGTCTTCTCCACGACCCCGGGACTAGGTTGGCCAGCCGCCGACTTGTCCGACGACTATAGGGTCGTCCCTACCACCCCGGGACTAGGTTGGCCAGCCGCCGACATGTCCGACGACTATAGGGTCGTCCCCACGACCCCGGGACTAGATTGGCCCGCCACCGTCATGTCCGACGACTATAGGGCCGTCTCCACGACCCCGGGACTAGGTTGGCCCGCCGCCAACTTGTCCGACGACAATAGGGTCGTCCCCACGACCCCTGGACTAGGTTGGCCTGCCGCCGACATGTCCGACGACTATAGCGTCGTCCCCACGAACCCGGGATATGTTGGCCAGTCACCGACATGTCCAACGACTATAGGGTCGTCCCCAAGACCACGGGCCAAAGTTGCCCTGCCGCCGACATGTCCAACGACTATAGGGTCGTCCCCACGACCACGGGACTAGGTTGGCCCGCCGCCGACTTGTCCGACGACTATAGGGTCGTCCCTACCACCCCGGGACTAGGTTGGCCAGCCGCCGACATGTCCGACGACTATAGGGTCGTCCCCACGACCCCGGGTCTAGGTTGGCCCGCCGCCGACATGTCCGACGTCTATAGGGTCGTCCCCACGACCCCGGGGCTAGATTGGCCCGCCACCCTCATGTCCGACGACTATAGGGTCGTCCCCACGAACCCGGGACTAGGTTGGCCAGTCACCGACATGTCCGACGACTATAAGGTCGTCCCCACGACCACGGGCCAATGTTGCCCTGCCGCCGACATGTCCGACGACTATAGGGTCGTCCCCACGACCCCGGGTCTAGGTTGGCCCGCCGCCGACTTTTCCGACGACTATAGGGTCGTCCCCGCGACCCCGGGAGTAGGTTGGCCCGCCGCCGACTTGTCCGACGACTATAGGGTCGTCCCCACGACCCCGGGACTAGGTTGGCCAGTCACCGACATGTCCGACGACTATAGGGTCGTCCCCACGACCACGGGCCAAAGTTGCCCTGCCGCCGACATGTCCGACGACTATAGGGTCGTCCCCACGACCCCGGGAGTAGGTTGGCCCGCCGCCGACATGTCCGACGACTATAGGGTCGTCCCCACGAACCCGGGACTAGGTTGGCCAGTCACCGACATGTCCGACGACTATAAGGTCGTCCCCACGACCACGGGCCAATGTTGCCCTGCCGCCGACATGTCCGACGACTATAGGGTCGTCCCCACGACCCCGGGTCTAGGTTGGCCCGCCGCCGACTTTTCCGACGACTATAGGGTCGTCCCCGCGACCCCGGGAGTAGGTTGGCCCGCCGCCGACTTGTCCGACGACTATAGGGTCGTCCCCACGACCCCGGGGCTAGATTGCCCCGGCACCGTCATGTCCGACGACTATAGGGTCGTCCCCACGACCCCGGGACTAGGCTGGCCCGCCGCCGACTTGTCCGACGACTATAGGGTCGTCCCCAAGACCCCGGGACTAGGTTGGCCAGCCGCTGACATGTCCGACGACTATACGGTCGTCCCCACGACCACGGGACTAGGTTGGCCCGCCGCCGACTTGTCCGACGACTATAGGGTCGTCCCCACGACCCCGGGACTAGGTCGGCCGGCCGCCGACTTGTCCGACGACTATAGGGTCGTCCCCACGACCCGGGCCAAAGTTGGCCAGCCGCCGACATGTCCGACGACTATAGGGTCGTCCCCACGACCCCGGGACTAGGTTGGCCCGCCGCCGACATGTCCGACGACTATAGGGTCGTCCCCACGCCACGGGCCAAAGTTGGCCAGCTGCCGACATGTCCGACGACTATAGGGTCGTCCCCACGACCCCGGGGCTAGATTGCCCCGGCACCGTCATGTCCGACGACTATAGGGTCGTCCCCACGACCCCGGGACTAGGTCGGCCCGCCGCCGACTTGTCCGACGACTATAGGGTCGTCCCCACGATCACGGGCCAAAGTTGCCCTGCCGTCGACATGTCCGACGACTATAGGGTCGTCCCCACGACCCCGGGACGAGGTTGGCCAGCCGCCGACATGTCCGACGACTATACGGTCGTCCCCACGACCACGGGCCTAGGTTGGCCCGCCGCCGACTTGTCCGACGACTATAGGGTCGTCCCCACGACCCCGGGACTAGGTTGGCCCGCCGCCGACATGTCCGACGACTATAGGGTCGTCCCCACGCCACGGGCCAAAGTTGGCCAGCTGCCGACATGTCCGACGTATATAGGGTCGTCCCCACGACCCCGAGGCTAGATTGCCCCGGCACCGTCATGTCCGACGACTATAGGGTCGTCCCCACGACCCCGGGACTAGGTTGGCCCGCCGCCGACTTGTCCGACGACTATAGGGTCGTCTCCACGACCCCGGGACTAGGTTGGCCAGCCGCCGACATATCCGACGACTATAGGGTCGTCCCCACAACCACGGGACTAGGTTGGCTCGCCGCCGACATGTCCGACGTCTATAGGGTCGTCCCCACGACCCCGGGACTAGGTTGGCCCGCCGCCGACTTGTCCGACGACTATAGGGTCGTCCCTACCACCCCGGGACTAGGTTGGCCAGCCGCCGACATGTCCGACGTCTATAGGGTCGTCCCCACGACCCCGGGGCTAGATTGCCCCGGCACCGTCATGTCCGACGTCTATAGGGTCGTCCCCACGACCCCGGGACTAGGTTGGCCCGCCGCCGACTTGTCCGACGACTATAGGGTCGTCTCCACGACCCCGGGACTAGGTTGGCCAGCCGCCGACATATCCGACGACTATAGGGTCGTCCCCACAACCACGGGACTAGGTTGGCTCGTCGCCGACATGTCCGACGTCTATAGGGTCGTCTTCACGACCCCGGGACTAGGTTGGCCCGCCGCCGACATGTCCGACGTCTATAGGGTCGTCCCCACGACCCCGGGGCTAGATTGCCCCGGCACCGTCATGTCCGACGACTATAGGGTTGTCCCCAAGATCCCGGGACTAGGTTGGCCCGCCGCCGACATGTCCGACGACTATTATGTCGTCCCCACGCCACGGGCCAAAGTTGGCCAGCCGCCGACATGTCCGACGACTATACGGTCGTCCCCACGACCACGGGACTAGGTTGGCCCGCCGCCGACATGTCCGACGACTATACGGTCGTCCCCACGACCACGGGACTAGGTTGGCCCGCCGCCGACTTGTCCGACGACTATACGGTCGTCCCCACGACCACGGGACTAGGTTGGCCCGCCACCGTCATGTCCGACGACTATAGGGTCGTCCCCACGACCCCGGGACTAGTTTGGCCCGCCGCCGACTTGTCCGACGACTATAGGGTCGTCTCCACGACCCCGGGACTAGGTTGGCCAGTCACCGACATGTCCGACGACAATAGGGTCGTCCCCACGACCACGGGCCAAAGTTGCCCTGCCGCCGACATGTCCGACGACTATAGGGTCGTCCCCACGACCCCGGGACTAGGTTGGCCCGCCGCCGACTTGTCCGACGACTATAGGGTTGTCCCCACGACCACGGGCCAATGTTGCCCAGCCGCCGACATGTCCGAAGACTATAGGGTCGTCCCCACGACCCCGGGGCTAGATTGCCCCGGCACCGTCATGTCCGACGACTATAGGGTCGTCTCCACCACCCCGGGACTAGGTTGGCCCGCCGCCGACTTGTCCGACGACTATAGGGTCGTCCCCACGACCACGGGGCTAGATTGCCCCGCACCGTCATGTCCGACGACTATAGGGTCGTCCCCGCGACCCCGGGACTTGGTTGGCCCGCCGCCGACTTGTCCGACGACTATAGGGTCGTCCCCACGACGCCGGGACTAGGTTGGCCCGCCGCCGACTTGTCCGACGACTATAGGGTCGTCCCTACCACCCCGGGACTAGGTTGGCCAGCCGCCGACATGTCCGACGTCTATAGGGTCGTCCCCACGACCCCGGGGCTAGATTGCCCCGGCACCGTCATGTCCGACGACTATAGGGTCGTCTCCACCACCCCGGGACTAGGTTGGCCCGCCGCCGACTTGTCCGACGACTATAGGGTCGTCCCCACGACCACGGGGCTAGATTGCCCCGCACCGTCATGTCCGACGACTATAGGGTCGTCACCGCGACCCCGGGACTAGGTCGGCCCGCCGCCGAATTGTCCGACGACTATAGGGTCGTCCCCACGACCCCGGGACTAGGTCGGCCCGCCGCCGACTAGTCCGACGACTATAGGGTCGTCCCCACGACCCGGGCCAAAGTTGCCCTGCCGCCGACATGTCCGACGACTATAGGGTCGTCCCCACGACTCCGGGACTAGGTTGGCCCGCCGCCGACATGTCCGACGACTATACGTTCGTCCCCACGACCACGGGACTAGGTTGGCCCGCCGCCGACTTGTCCGACGACTATACGGTCGTTCCCACGACCACGGAACTAGGTTGGCCCGCCGCCGACTTGTCCGACGACTATAGGGTCGTCCCCACGACCCCGGGACTAGGCTGGCCCGCCGCCGACATGTCCGACGACTATAGGGTCGTCCCCACGACCCCGGGAGTAGGTTGGCCAGCCGCCGACATGTCCGACGACTATACGGTCGTCCCCACGACCACGGGACTAGGTTGGCCCGCCGCCGACTTGTCCGACGACTATAGGGTCGTCCCCACGACCCCGGGACAAGGTCGGCCCGCCGCCGACTTGTCCGACGACTATAGGGTCGTCCCCACGACCCCGGGACTAGGTTGGCCCGCCGCCGACTTGTCCGACGTCTATAGGGTCGTCCCCTCGACCCCGGGGCTAGATTGCCCCGGCACCGTCATGCCCGACGACTATAGGGTCGTCTCCACGTCCCCGGGACTAGGTTGGCCCGCCGCCGACATGTCCGACGACTATAGGGTTGTCCCCACGACCACGGGCCAATGTTGCCCAGCCGCCGACATGTCCGAAGACTATAGGGTCGTCCCCACGACCCCGGGGCTAGATTGCCCCGGCACCGTCATGTCCGACGACTATAGGGTCGTCTCCACCACCCCGGGACTAGGTTGGCCCGCCGCCGACTTGTCCGACGACTATAGGGTCGTCCCCACGACCACGGGGCTAGATTGCCCCGCACCGTCATGTCCGACGACTATAGGGTCGTCCCCGCGACCCCGGGACTTGGTTAGCCCGCCGCCGACTTGTCCGACGACTATAGGGTCGTCCCCACGACCCCGGGACTAGGTTGGCCTGCCGCCGACTTGTCCGACGACTATAGGGTCGTCCCCACGAACCCGGGACTAGGTTGCCCTGCCGCCGACATGTCCGACGACTATAGGGTCGTCTCCACGACCCCGGGACTAGGATGGCCAGCCGCCGACATGTCCGACGACTATACGGTCGTCCCCACGACCACGGGCCTAGGTTGGCCCGCCGCCGACTTGTCCGACGACTATAGGGTCGTCCCCGCGACCCCGGGACTTGGTTGGCCCGCCGCCGACTTGTCCGACGACTATAGGGTCGTCCCCACGACCCCGGGACTAGGTTGGCCCGCCGCCGACTTGTCCGACGACTATAGGGTCGTCCCTACCACCCCGGGACTAGGTTGGCCAGCCGCCGACATGTCCGACGTCTATAGGGTCGTCCCCACGACCCCGGGGCTAGATTGCCCCGGCACCGTCATGTCTCGACGACTTTAGGGTCGTCTCCACGTCCCCGGGACTAGGTTGGCCCGCCGCCGACATGTCCGACGACTATAGGGTCGTCCCCACGACCCCCGGACTAGGTTGGCCTGCCGCCGACTTGTCCGACGACTATAGGGTCGTCCCCACGAACCCGGGACTAGGTTGCCCTGCCGCCGACATGTCCGACGACTATAGGGTCGTCCCTACCACCCCGGGACTAGGTTGGCCAGCCGCCGACATGTCCGACGACTATAGGGTCGTCCCCACGACCCCGGGATTAGATTGGCCCGCCACCGTCATGTCCGACGACTATAAGGCCGTCTCCACGACCCCGGGACTAGGATGGCCAGCCGCCGACATGTCCGACGACTATACGGTCGTCCCCACGACCCCGGGACTAGGATGGCCAGCCGCCGACATGTCCGACGACTATACGGTCGTCCCCACGACCCCGGGACTAGGATGGCCAGCCGCCGACATGTCCGACGACTATACGGTCGTCCCCACGACCACGGGCCTAGGTTGGCCCGCCGCCGACTTGTCCGACGACTATAGGGTCGTCCCCACGACCCCGGGACTAGGTTGGCCCGCCGCCGACTTGTCCGACGACTATAGGGTCGTCCCTACCACCCCGGGACTAGGTTGGCCTGCCGCCGACATGTCCGACGACTATAGCGTCGTCCCCACGAACCCGGGAATAGGTTGGCCAGTCACCGACATGTCCGACGACTATAGGGTCATCCCCAAGACCACGGGCCAAGGTTGCCCTGCCGCCGACATGTCCGACGACTATAGGGACGTCCCCACGACCACGGGACTAGGTTGGCCCGCCGCCGACTTGTCCGACGACTATAGGGTCGTCCCTACCACCCCGGGACTAGGTTGGCCAGCCGCCGACATGTCCGACGACTATAGGGTCGTCCCCACGACCCCGGGATTAGATTGGCCCGCCACCGTCATGTCCGACGACTATAAGGCCGTCTCCACGACCCCGGGACTAGGTTGGCCCGCCGCCAACTTGTCCGACGACAATAGGGTCGTCCCCACGCCACGGGCCAAAGTTGGCCAGCCGCCGACATGTCCGACGACTATAGGGTCGTCCCCACGACCCCGGGGCTAGATTGCCCCGGCACCGTCATGTCCGACGACTATAGGGTCGTCCCCACGACCCCGGGACTAGGTCGGCCCGCCGCCGACTTGTCCGACGACTATTGCGTCGTCCCCACGAACCCGGGATATGTTGGCCAGTCACCGACATGTCCGACGACTATAGGGTCGTCCCCAAGACCACGGGCCAAAGTTGCCCTGCCGCCGACATGTCCGACGACTATAGGGTCGTCCCTACCACCCCGGGACTAGGTTGGCCAGCCGCCGACATGTCCGACGACTATAGGGTCGTCCCCACGACCCCGGGTCTAGGTTGGCCTGCCGCCGACATGTCCGACGACTGTAGGGTCGTCCCCACGAACCCGGGACTAGGTTGCCCTGCCGCCGACATGTCCGACGACTATAGGGTCGTCCCCACGACCCCGGGTCTAGGTTGGCCTGCCGCCGACATGTCCGACGACTACAGGGTCGTCCCCACGACCACGGGCCAAAGTGGCCCTGCCGCCGACATGTCCGACGACTGTAGGGTCGTCCCCAAGATCCCGGGACTAGGTTGGCCCGCCGCCGACATGTCCGACGACTATTGGGTCGTCCCCACGCCACGGGCCAAAGTTGGCCAGCCGCCGACATGTCCGACGACTATAGGGTCGTCCCCACGACCCCGGGGCTAGATTGCCCCGGCACCGTCATGTCCGACGACTATAGGGTCGTACCCACGACCCCGGGACTAGGTCGGCCCGCCGCCGACTTGTCCGACGACTATAGGGTCGTCCCCACGACCCCGGGACTTGGTTGGCCCGCCGCCGACTTGTCCGACGACTATAGGGTCGTCTCCACGACCCCGGGACTAGGTCGGCCCGCCGCCGACTTGTACGACGACTATAGGGTCGTCCCCACGACCCCGGGGCTAGATTGCCCCGGCACCGTCATGTCCGACGACTATAGGGTCGTCCCCACGACCCCGGGACTTGGTTGGCCCGCCGCCGACTTGTCCGACGACTATAGGGTCGTCTCCACGACCCCGGGACTAGGTTGGCCAGCCGCCGACATGTCCGACGTCTATAGGGTCGTCTCCACGACCCCGGGACTAGGTTGGCCCGCCGCCGACATGTCCGACGTCTATAGGGTCGTCCCCACGACCCCGGGACTAGATTGGCCCGCCGCCGACTTGTCCGACGACTATAGGGTCGTCTCCACGACCCCGGGACTAGGTCGGCCCGCCGCCGACTTGTCCGACGACTATAGGGTCGTCCCCACGACCCCGGGGCTAGATTGCCCCGGCACCGTCATGTCCGACGACTATAGGGTCGTCCCCACGACCCCGGGACTTGGTTGGCCCGCCGCCGACTTGTCCGACGACTATAGGGTCGTCTCCACGACCCCGGGACTAGGTTGGCCAGCCGCCGACATGTCCGACGTCTATAGGGTCGTCTCCACGACCCCGCGACTAGGTTGGCCCGCCGCCGACATGTCCGACGTCTATAGGGTCGTCCCCACGACCCCGGGACTAGATTGGCCTGCCGCCGACTTTTCCGTCGACTATAGGGTCGTCCCCACGACCCCGGGAGTAGGATGGCCCGCCGCCGACTTGTCCGACGACTATAGGGTCGTCCCCACGACCCCGGGACTAGGTTGGCCAGCCGCCGACATGTCCGACGATTATACGGTCGTCCCCACGACCACGGGATTAGGTTGGCCCGCCGCCGACTTGTCCGACGACTATAGGGTCTTCTCCACGACCCCGGGACTAGGTTGGCCAGCCGCCGACTTGTCCGACGACTATAGGGTCGTCCCTACCACCCCGGGACTAGGTTGGCCAGCCGCCGACATGTCCGACGACTATAGGGTCGTCCCCACGACCCCGGGACTAGATTGGCCCGCCACCGTCATGTCCGACGACTATAGGGCCGTCTCCACGACCCCGGGACTAGGTTGGCCCGCCGCCAACTTGTCCGACGACAATAGGGTCGTCCCCACGACCCCTGGACTAGGTTGGCCTGCCGCCGACATGTCCGACGACTATAGCGTCGTCCCCACGAACCCGGGATATGTTGGCCAGTCACCGACATGTCCAACGACTATAGGGTCGTCCCCAAGACCACGGGCCAAAGTTGCCCTGCCGCCGACATGTCCAACGACTATAGGGTCGTCCCCACGACCACGGGACTAGGTTGGCCCGCCGCCGACTTGTCCGACGACTATAGGGTCGTCCCTACCACCCCGGGACTAGGTTGGCCAGCCGCCGACATGTCCGACGACTATAGGGTCGTCCCCACGACCCCGGGTCTAGGTTGGCCCGCCGCCGACATGTCCGACGTCTATAGGGTCGTCCCCACGACCCCGGGGCTAGATTGGCCCGCCACCCTCATGTCCGACGACTATAGGGTCGTCCCCACGAACCCGGGACTAGGTTGGCCAGTCACCGACATGTCCGACGACTATAAGGTCGTCCCCACGACCACGGGCCAATGTTGCCCTGCCGCCGACATGTCCGACGACTATAGGGTCGTCCCCACGACCCCGGGTCTAGGTTGGCCCGCCGCCGACTTTTCCGACGACTATAGGGTCGTCCCCGCGACCCCGGGAGTAGGTTGGCCCGCCGCCGACTTGTCCGACGACTATAGGGTCGTCCCCACGACCCCGGGACTAGGTTGGCCAGTCACCGACATGTCCGACGACTATAGGGTCGTCCCCACGACCACGGGCCAAAGTTGCCCTGCCGCCGACATGTCCGACGACTATAGGGTCGTCCCCACGACCCCGGGAGTAGGTTGGCCCGCCGCCGACATGTCCGACGACTATAGGGTCGTCCCCACGAACCCGGGACTAGGTTGGCCAGTCACCGACATGTCCGACGACTATAAGGTCGTCCCCACGACCACGGGCCAATGTTGCCCTGCCGCCGACATGTCCGACGACTATAGGGTCGTCCCCACGACCCCGGGTCTAGGTTGGCCCGCCGCCGACTTTTCCGACGACTATAGGGTCGTCCCCGCGACCCCGGGAGTAGGTTGGCCCGCCGCCGACTTGTCCGACGACTATAGGGTCGTCCCCACGACCCCGGGGCTAGATTGCCCCGGCACCGTCATGTCCGACGACTATAGGGTCGTCCCCACGACCCCGGGACTAGGCTGGCCCGCCGCCGACTTGTCCGACGACTATAGGGTCGTCCCCAAGACCCCGGGACTAGGCTGGCCAGCCGCTGACATGTCCGACGACTATACGGTCGTCCCCACGACCACGGGACTAGGTTGGCCCGCCGCCGACTTGACCGACGACTATAGGGTCGTCCCCACGACCCCGGGACTAGGTCGGCCCGCCGCCGACTTGTCCGACGACTATAGGGTCGTCCCCACGACCCGGGCCAAAGTTGGCCAGCCGCCGACATGTCCGACGACTATAGGGTCGTCCCCACGACCCCGGGACTAGGTTGGCCCGCCGCCGACATGTCCGACGACTATAGGGTCGTCCCCACGCCACGGGCCAAAGTTGGCCAGCTGCCGACATGTCCGACGACTATAGGGTCGTCCCCACGACCCCGGGGCTAGATTGCCCCGGCACCGTCATGTCCGACGACTATAGGGTCGTCCCCACGACCCCGGGACTAGGTCGGCCCGCCGCCGACTTGTCCGACGACTATAGGGTCGTCCCCACGATCACGGGCCAAAGTTGCCCTGCCGTCAACATGTCCGACGACTATAGGGTCGTCCCCACGACCCCGGGACGAGGTTGGCCAGCCGCCGACATGTCCGACGACTATACGGTCGTCCCCACGACCACGGGCCTAGGTTGGCCCGCCGCCGACTTGTCCGACGACTATAGGGTCGTCCCCACGACCCCGGGACTAGGTTGGCCCGCCGCCGACTTGTCCGACGACTATAGGGTCGTCTCCACGACCCCGGGACTAGGTTGGCCAGCCGCCGACATATCCGACGACTATAGGGTCGTCCCCACAACCACGGGACTAGGTTGGCTCGCCGCCGACATGTCCGACGTCTATAGGGTCGTCCCCACGACCCCGGGACTAGGTTGGCCCGCCGCCGACTTGTCCGACGACTATAGGGTCGTCCCTACCACCCCGGGACTATGTTGGCCAGCCGCCGACAAGTCCGACGTCTATAGGGTCGTCCCCACGACCCCGAGGCTAGATTGCCCCGGCACCGTCATGTCCGACGACTATAGGGTCGTCCCCACGACCCCGGGACTAGGTTGGCCCGCCGCCGACTTGTCCGACGACTATAGGGTCGTCTCCACGACCCCGGGACTAGGTTGGCCAGCCGCCGACATATCCGACGACTATAGGGTCGTCCCCACAACCACGGGACTAGGTTGGCTCGTCGCCGACATGTCCGACGTCTATAGGGTCGTCTTCACGACCCCGGGACTAGGTTGGCCCGCCGCCGACATGTCCGACGTCTATAGGGTCGTCCCCACGACCCCGGGGCTAGATTGCCCCGGCACCGTCATGTCCGACGACTATAGGGTCGTCCCCACGACCCCGGGGCTAGATTGCCCCGGCACCGTCATGTCCGACGACTATAGGGTCGTCCCCACGACCCCGGACTAGGTCGGCCCGCCGCCGACTTGTCCGACGACTATAGGGTCGTCCCCACGATCACGGGCCAAAGTTGCCCTGCCGTCGACATGTCCGACGACTATAGGGTCGTCCCCACGACCCCGGGACTAGGTTGGCCAGCCGCCGACATGTCCGACGACTATACGGTCGTCCCCACGACCACGGGACTAGGTTGGCCCGCCGCCGACATGTCCGACGACTATACGGTCGTCCCCACGACCACGGGACTAGGTTGGCCCGCCGCCGACTTGTCCGACGACTATACGGTCGTCCCCACGACCACGGGACTAGGTTGGCCCGCCACCGTCATGTCCGACGACTATAGGGTCGTCCCCACGACCCCGGGACTAGTTTGGCCCGCCGCCGACTTGTCCGACGACTATAGGGTCGTCTCCACGACCCCGGGACTAGGTTGGCCAGTCACCGACATGTCCGACGACAATAGGGTCGTCCCCACGACCACGGGCCAAAGTTGCCCTGCCGCCGACATGTCCGACGACTATAGGGTCGTCCCCACGACCCCGCGACTAGGTTGGCCCGCCGCCGACTTGTCCGACGACTATAGGGTTGTCCCCACGACCACGGGCCAATGTTGCCCAGCCGCCGACATGTCCGAAGACTATAGGGTCGTCCCCACGACCCCGGGGCTAGATTGCCCCGGCACCGTCATGTCCGACGACTATAGGGTCGTCTCCACCACCCCGGGACTAGGTTGGCCCGCCGCCGACTTGTCCGACGACTATAGGGTCGTCCCCACGACCACGGGGCTAGATTGCCCCGCACCGTCATGTCCGACGACTATAGGGTCGTCCCCGCGACCCCGGGACTTGGTTGGCCCGCCGCCGACTTGTCCGACGACTATAGGGTCGTCCCCACGACGCCGGGACTAGGTTGGCCCGCCGCCGACTTGTCCGACGACTATAGGGTCGTCCCTACCACCCCGGGACTAGGTTGGCCAGCCGCCGACATGTCCGACGTCTATAGGGTCGTCCCCACGACCCCGGGGCTAGATTGCCCCGGCACCGTCATGTCCGACGACTATAGGGTCGTCTCCACCACCCCGGGACTAGGTTGGCCCGCCGCCGACTTGTCCGACGACTATAGGGTCGTCCCCACGACCACGGGGCTAGATTGCCCCGCACCGTCATGTCCGACGACTATAGGGTCGTCACCGCGACCCCGGGACTTGGTTGGCCCGCCGCCGACTTGTCCGACGACTATAGGGTCGTCTCCACGACACCGGGGCTAGATTGCCCCGGCACCGTCATGTCCGACGACTATAGGGTCGTCTCCACCACCCCGGGACTAGGTTGGCCCGCCGCCGACTTGTCCGACGACTATAGGGTTGTCCCCACGACCACGGGCCAATGTTGCCCAGCCGCCGACATGTCCGAAGACTATAGGGTCGTCCCCACGACCCCGGGGCTAGATTGCCCCGGCACCGTCATGTCCGACGACTATAGGGTCGTCTCCACCACCCCGGGACTAGGTTGGCCCGCCGCCGACTTGTCCGACGACTATAGGGTCGTCCCCACGACCACGGGGCTAGATTGCCCCGCACCGTCATGTCCGACGACTATAGGGTCGTCCCCGCGACCCCGGGACTTGGTTGGCCCGCCGCCGACTTGTCCGACGACTATAGGGTCGTCCCCACGACGCCGGGACTAGGTTGGCCCGCCGCCGACTTGTCCGACGACTATAGGGTCGTCCCTACCACCCCGGGACTAGGTTGGCCAGCCGCCGACATGTCCGACGTCTATAGGGTCGTCCCCACGACCCCGGGGCTAGATTGCCCCGGCACCGTCATGTCTCGACGACTATAGGGTCGTCTCCACGTCCCCGGGACTAGGTTGGCCCGCCGCCGACATGTCCGACGAATATAGGGTCGTCCCCACGACCCCGGGACTAGGTTGGCCTGCCGCCGACATGTCCGACGACTATAGGGTCGTCCCCACGAACCCGGGACTAGGTTGCCCTGCCGCCGACATGTCCGACGACTATACGGTCGTCCCCACGACCACGGGACTAGGTTGGCCCGCCACCGTCATGTCCGACGACTATAGGGTCGTCCCCACGACCCCGGGACTAGTTTGGCCCGCCGCCGACTTGTCCGACGACTATAGGGTCGTCTCCACGACCCCGGGACTAGGTTGGCCAGTCACCGACATGTCCGACGACAATAGGGTCGTCCCCACGACCACGGGCCAAAGTTGCCCTGCCGCCGACATGTCCGACGACTATAGGATCGTCCCCACGACCCCGGGACTAGGTTGGCCCGCCGCCGACATGTCCGACGACTATAGGGTCGTCCCCACGCCACGGGCCAAATTTGGCCAGCCGCCGACATGTCCGACGACTATAGGGTCGTCCCCACGACCCCGGGGCTAGATTGCCCCGGCACCGTCATGTCCGACGACTATAGGGTCGTCCCCACGACCCCGGGACTAGGTCGGCCCGCCGCCGACTTGTCCGACGACTATAGGGTCGTCCCCACGATCACGGGCCAAAGTTGCCCTGCCGTCGACATGTCCGACGACTATAGGGTCGTCCCCACGACCCCGGGACTAGGTTGGCCCGCCGCCGACTTGTCCGACGACTATAGGGTCGTCTCCACGACCCCGGGACTAGGTTGGCCAGCCGCCGACATATCCGACGACTATAGGGTCGTCCCCACAACCACGGGACTAGGTTGGCTCGCCGCCGACATGTCCGACGTCTATAGGGTCGTCCCCACGACCCCGGGACTAGGTTGGCCCGCCGCCGACTTGTCCGACGACTATAGGGTCGTCCCTACCACCCCGGGACTAGGTTGGCCAGCCGCCGACAAGTCCGACGTCTATAGGGTCGTCCCCACGACCCCGAGGCTAGATTGCCCCGGCACCGTCATGTCCGACGACTATAGGGTCGTTCCCACGACCCCGGGACTAGGTTGGCCCGCCGCCGACTTGTCCGACGACTATAGGGTCGTCTCCACGACCCCGGGACTAGGTTGGCCAGCCGCCGACATATCCGACGACTATAGGGTCGTCCCCACAACCACGGGACTAGGTTGGCTCGCCGCCGACATGTCCGACGTCTATAGGGTCGTCCCCACGACCCCGGGACTAGGTTGGCCCGCCGCCGACTTGTCCGACGACTATAGGGTCGTCCCTACCACCCCGGGACTAGGTTGGCCAGCCGCCGACATGTCCGACGTCTATAGGGTCGTCCCCACGACCCCGGGGCTAGATTGCCCCGCACCGTCATGTCCGACGACTATAGGGTCGTCCCCGCGACCCCGGGACTTGGTTGGCCCGCCGCCGACTTGTCCGACGAATATAGGGTCGTCCCCACGACCCCGGGACTAGGTTGGCCTGCCGCCGACATGTCCGACGACTATAGGGTCGTCCCCACGAACCCGGGACTAGGTTGCCCTGCCGCCGACATGTCCGACGACTATACGGTCGTCCCCACGACCACGGGACTAGGTTGGCCCGCCACCGTCATGTCCGACGACTATAGGGTCGTCCCCACGACCCCGGGACTAGTTTGGCCCGCCGCCGACTTGTCCGACGACTATAGGGTCGTCTCCACGACCCCGGGACTAGGTTGGCCAGTCACCGACATGTCCGACGACAATAGGGTCGTCCCCACGACCACGGGCCAAAGTTGCCCTGCCGCCGACATGTCCGACGACTATAGGATCGTCCCCACGACCCCGGGACTAGGTTGGCCCGCCGCCGACATGTCCGACGACTATAGGGTCGTCCCCACGCCACGGGCCAAATTTGGCCAGCCGCCGACATGTCCGACGACTATAGGGTCGTCCCCACGACCCCGGGGCTAGATTGCCCCGGCACCGTCATGTCCGACGACTATAGGGTCGTCCCCACGACCCCGGGACTAGGTCGGCCCGCCGCCGACTTGTCCGACGACTATAGGGTCGTCCCCACGATCACGGGCCAAAGTTGCCCTGCCGTCGACATGTCCGACGACTATAGGGTCGTCCCCACGACCCCGGGACTAGGTTGGCCCGCCGCCGACTTGTCCGACGACTATAGGGTCGTCTCCACGACCCCGGGACTAGATTGGCCCGCCACCGTCATGTCCGACGACTATAGGGCCGTCTCCACGACCCCGGGACTAGGTTGGCCCGCCGCCAACTTGTCCGACGACTATAGGGTCGTCCCTACCACCCCGGGACTAGGTTGGCCAGCCGCCGACAAGTCCGACGTCTATAGGGTCGTCCCCACGACCCCGAGGCTAGATTGCCCCGGCACCGTCATGTCCGACGACTATAGGGTCGTTCCCACGACCCCGGGACTAGGTTGGCCCGCCGCCGACTTGTCCGACGACTATAGGGTCGTCCCCACGACCCCGGGACTAGATTGGCCCGCCACCGTCATGTCCGACGACTATAGGGCCGTCTCCACGACCCCGGGACTAGGTTGGCCCGCCGCCAACTTGTCCGACGACAATAGGGTCGTCCCCACGACCCCTGGACTAGGTTGGCCTGCCGCCGACATGTCCGACGACTATAGCGTCGTCCCCACGAACCCGGGATATGTTGGCCAGTCACCGACATGTCCAACGACTATAGGGTCGTCCCCAAGACCACGGGCCAAAGTTGCCCTGCCGCCGACATGTCCAACGACTATAGGGTCGTCCCCACGACCACGGGACTAGGTTGGCCCGCCGCCGACTTGTCCGACGACTATAGGGTCGTCCCTACCACCCCGGGACTAGGTTGGCCAGCCGCCGACATGTCCGACGACTATAGGGTCGTCCCCACGACCCCGGGTCTAGGTTGGCCCGCCGCCGACATGTCCGACGTCTATAGGGTCGTCCCCACGACCCCGGGGCTAGATTGGCCCGCCACCCTCATGTCCGACGACTATAGGGTCGTCCCCACGAACCCGGGACTAGGTTGGCCAGTCACCGACATGTCCGACGACTATAAGGTCGTCCCCACGACCACGGGCCAATGTTGCCCTGCCGCCGACATGTCCGACGACTATAGGGTCGTCCCCACGACCCCGGGTCTAGGTTGGCCCGCCGCCGACTTTTCCGACGACTATAGGGTCGTCCCCGCGACCCCGGGAGTAGGTTGGCCCGCCGCCGACTTGTCCGACGACTATAGGGTCGTCCCCACGACCCCGGGACTAGGTTGGCCAGTCACCGACATGTCCGACGACTATAGGGTCGTCCCCACGACCACGGGCCAAAGTTGCCCTGCCGCCGACATGTCCGACGACTATAGGGTCGTCCCCACGACCCCGGGAGTAGGTTGGCCCGCCGCCGACATGTCCGACGACTATAGGGTCGTCCCCACGAACCCGGGACTAGGTTGGCCAGTCACCGACATGTCCGACGACTATAAGGTCGTCCCCACGACCACGGGCCAATGTTGCCCTGCCGCCGACATGTCCGACGACTATAGGGTCGTCCCCACGACCCCGGGTCTAGGTTGGCCCGCCGCCGACTTTTCCGACGACTATAGGGTCGTCCCCGCGACCCCGGGAGTAGGTTGGCCCGCCGCCGACTTGTCCGACGACTATAGGGTCGTCCCCACGACCCCGGGGCTAGATTGCCCCGGCACCGTCATGTCCGACGACTATAGGGTCGTCCCCACGACCCCGGGACTAGGCTGGCCCGCCGCCGACTTGTCCGACGACTATAGGGTCGTCCCCAAGACCCCGGGACTAGGCTGGCCAGCCGCTGACATGTCCGACGACTATACGGTCGTCCCCACGACCACGGGACTAGGTTGGCCCGCCGCCGACTTGACCGACGACTATAGGGTCGTCCCCACGACCCCGGGACTAGGTCGGCCCGCCGCCGACTTGTCCGACGACTATAGGGTCGTCCCCACGACCCGGGCCAAAGTTGGCCAGCCGCCGACATGTCCGACGACTATAGGGTCGTCCCCACGACCCCGGGACTAGGTTGGCCCGCCGCCGACATGTCCGACGACTATAGGGTCGTCCCCACGCCACGGGCCAAAGTTGGCCAGCTGCCGACATGTCCGACGACTATAGGGTCGTCCCCACGACCCCGGGGCTAGATTGCCCCGGCACCGTCATGTCCGACGACTATAGGGTCGTCCCCACGACCCCGGGACTAGGTCGGCCCGCCGCCGACTTGTCCGACGACTATAGGGTCGTCCCCACGATCACGGGCCAAAGTTGCCCTGCCGTCAACATGTCCGACGACTATAGGGTCGTCCCCACGACCCCGGGACGAGGTTGGCCAGCCGCCGACATGTCCGACGACTATACGGTCGTCCCCACGACCACGGGCCTAGGTTGGCCCGCCGCCGACTTGTCCGACGACTATAGGGTCGTCCCCACGACCCCGGGACTAGGTTGGCCCGCCGCCGACTTGTCCGACGACTATAGGGTCGTCTCCACGACCCCGGGACTAGGTTGGCCAGCCGCCGACATATCCGACGACTATAGGGTCGTCCCCACAACCACGGGACTAGGTTGGCTCGCCGCCGACATGTCCGACGTCTATAGGGTCGTCCCCACGACCCCGGGACTAGGTTGGCCCGCCGCCGACTTGTCCGACGACTATAGGGTCGTCCCTACCACCCCGGGACTATGTTGGCCAGCCGCCGACAAGTCCGACGTCTATAGGGTCGTCCCCACGACCCCGAGGCTAGATTGCCCCGGCACCGTCATGTCCGACGACTATAGGGTCGTCCCCACGACCCCGGGACTAGGTTGGCCCGCCGCCGACTTGTCCGACGACTATAGGGTCGTCTCCACGACCCCGGGACTAGGTTGGCCAGCCGCCGACATATCCGACGACTATAGGGTCGTCCCCACAACCACGGGACTAGGTTGGCTCGTCGCCGACATGTCCGACGTCTATAGGGTCGTCTTCACGACCCCGGGACTAGGTTGGCCCGCCGCCGACATGTCCGACGTCTATAGGGTCGTCCCCACGACCCCGGGGCTAGATTGCCCCGGCACCGTCATGTCCGACGACTATAGGGTCGTCCCCACGACCCCGGGGCTAGATTGCCCCGGCACCGTCATGTCCGACGACTATAGGGTCGTCCCCACGACCCCGGACTAGGTCGGCCCGCCGCCGACTTGTCCGACGACTATAGGGTCGTCCCCACGATCACGGGCCAAAGTTGCCCTGCCGTCGACATGTCCGACGACTATAGGGTCGTCCCCACGACCCCGGGACTAGGTTGGCCAGCCGCCGACATGTCCGACGACTATACGGTCGTCCCCACGACCACGGGACTAGGTTGGCCCGCCGCCGACATGTCCGACGACTATACGGTCGTCCCCACGACCACGGGACTAGGTTGGCCCGCCGCCGACTTGTCCGACGACTATACGGTCGTCCCCACGACCACGGGACTAGGTTGGCCCGCCACCGTCATGTCCGACGACTATAGGGTCGTCCCCACGACCCCGGGACTAGTTTGGCCCGCCGCCGACTTGTCCGACGACTATAGGGTCGTCTCCACGACCCCGGGACTAGGTTGGCCAGTCACCGACATGTCCGACGACAATAGGGTCGTCCCCACGACCACGGGCCAAAGTTGCCCTGCCGCCGACATGTCCGACGACTATAGGGTCGTCCCCACGACCCCGCGACTAGGTTGGCCCGCCGCCGACTTGTCCGACGACTATAGGGTTGTCCCCACGACCACGGGCCAATGTTGCCCAGCCGCCGACATGTCCGAAGACTATAGGGTCGTCCCCACGACCCCGGGGCTAGATTGCCCCGGCACCGTCATGTCCGACGACTATAGGGTCGTCTCCACCACCCCGGGACTAGGTTGGCCCGCCGCCGACTTGTCCGACGACTATAGGGTCGTCCCCACGACCACGGGGCTAGATTGCCCCGCACCGTCATGTCCGACGACTATAGGGTCGTCCCCGCGACCCCGGGACTTGGTTGGCCCGCCGCCGACTTGTCCGACGACTATAGGGTCGTCCCCACGACGCCGGGACTAGGTTGGCCCGCCGCCGACTTGTCCGACGACTATAGGGTCGTCCCTACCACCCCGGGACTAGGTTGGCCAGCCGCCGACATGTCCGACGTCTATAGGGTCGTCCCCACGACCCCGGGGCTAGATTGCCCCGGCACCGTCATGTCCGACGACTATAGGGTCGTCTCCACCACCCCGGGACTAGGTTGGCCCGCCGCCGACTTGTCCGACGACTATAGGGTCGTCCCCACGACCACGGGGCTAGATTGCCCCGCACCGTCATGTCCGACGACTATAGGGTCGTCACCGCGACCCCGGGACTTGGTTGGCCCGCCGCCGACTTGTCCGACGACTATAGGGTCGTCTCCACGACACCGGGGCTAGATTGCCCCGGCACCGTCATGTCCGACGACTATAGGGTCGTCTCCACCACCCCGGGACTAGGTTGGCCCGCCGCCGACTTGTCCGACGACTATAGGGTTGTCCCCACGACCACGGGCCAATGTTGCCCAGCCGCCGACATGTCCGAAGACTATAGGGTCGTCCCCACGACCCCGGGGCTAGATTGCCCCGGCACCGTCATGTCCGACGACTATAGGGTCGTCTCCACCACCCCGGGACTAGGTTGGCCCGCCGCCGACTTGTCCGACGACTATAGGGTCGTCCCCACGACCACGGGGCTAGATTGCCCCGCACCGTCATGTCCGACGACTATAGGGTCGTCCCCGCGACCCCGGGACTTGGTTGGCCCGCCGCCGACTTGTCCGACGACTATAGGGTCGTCCCCACGACGCCGGGACTAGGTTGGCCCGCCGCCGACTTGTCCGACGACTATAGGGTCGTCCCTACCACCCCGGGACTAGGTTGGCCAGCCGCCGACATGTCCGACGTCTATAGGGTCGTCCCCACGACCCCGGGGCTAGATTGCCCCGGCACCGTCATGTCTCGACGACTATAGGGTCGTCTCCACGTCCCCGGGACTAGGTTGGCCCGCCGCCGACATGTCCGACGAATATAGGGTCGTCCCCACGACCCCGGGACTAGGTTGGCCTGCCGCCGACATGTCCGACGACTATAGGGTCGTCCCCACGAACCCGGGACTAGGTTGCCCTGCCGCCGACATGTCCGACGACTATACGGTCGTCCCCACGACCACGGGACTAGGTTGGCCCGCCACCGTCATGTCCGACGACTATAGGGTCGTCCCCACGACCCCGGGACTAGTTTGGCCCGCCGCCGACTTGTCCGACGACTATAGGGTCGTCTCCACGACCCCGGGACTAGGTTGGCCAGTCACCGACATGTCCGACGACAATAGGGTCGTCCCCACGACCACGGGCCAAAGTTGCCCTGCCGCCGACATGTCCGACGACTATAGGATCGTCCCCACGACCCCGGGACTAGGTTGGCCCGCCGCCGACATGTCCGACGACTATAGGGTCGTCCCCACGCCACGGGCCAAATTTGGCCAGCCGCCGACATGTCCGACGACTATAGGGTCGTCCCCACGACCCCGGGGCTAGATTGCCCCGGCACCGTCATGTCCGACGACTATAGGGTCGTCCCCACGACCCCGGGACTAGGTCGGCCCGCCGCCGACTTGTCCGACGACTATAGGGTCGTCCCCACGATCACGGGCCAAAGTTGCCCTGCCGTCGACATGTCCGACGACTATAGGGTCGTCCCCACGACCCCGGGACTAGGTTGGCCCGCCGCCGACTTGTCCGACGACTATAGGGTCGTCTCCACGACCCCGGGACTAGGTTGGCCAGCCGCCGACATATCCGACGACTATAGGGTCGTCCCCACAACCACGGGACTAGGTTGGCTCGCCGCCGACATGTCCGACGTCTATAGGGTCGTCCCCACGACCCCGGGACTAGGTTGGCCCGCCGCCGACTTGTCCGACGACTATAGGGTCGTCCCTACCACCCCGGGACTAGGTTGGCCAGCCGCCGACAAGTCCGACGTCTATAGGGTCGTCCCCACGACCCCGAGGCTAGATTGCCCCGGCACCGTCATGTCCGACGACTATAGGGTCGTTCCCACGACCCCGGGACTAGGTTGGCCCGCCGCCGACTTGTCCGACGACTATAGGGTCGTCTCCACGACCCCGGGACTAGGTTGGCCAGCCGCCGACATATCCGACGACTATAGGGTCGTCCCCACAACCACGGGACTAGGTTGGCTCGCCGCCGACATGTCCGACGTCTATAGGGTCGTCCCCACGACCCCGGGACTAGGTTGGCCCGCCGCCGACTTGTCCGACGACTATAGGGTCGTCCCTACCACCCCGGGACTAGGTTGGCCAGCCGCCGACATGTCCGACGTCTATAGGGTCGTCCCCACGACCCCGGGGCTAGATTGCCCCGCACCGTCATGTCCGACGACTATAGGGTCGTCCCCGCGACCCCGGGACTTGGTTGGCCCGCCGCCGACTTGTCCGACGAATATAGGGTCGTCCCCACGACCCCGGGACTAGGTTGGCCTGCCGCCGACATGTCCGACGACTATAGGGTCGTCCCCACGAACCCGGGACTAGGTTGCCCTGCCGCCGACATGTCCGACGACTATACGGTCGTCCCCACGACCACGGGACTAGGTTGGCCCGCCACCGTCATGTCCGACGACTATAGGGTCGTCCCCACGACCCCGGGACTAGTTTGGCCCGCCGCCGACTTGTCCGACGACTATAGGGTCGTCTCCACGACCCCGGGACTAGGTTGGCCAGTCACCGACATGTCCGACGACAATAGGGTCGTCCCCACGACCACGGGCCAAAGTTGCCCTGCCGCCGACATGTCCGACGACTATAGGATCGTCCCCACGACCCCGGGACTAGGTTGGCCCGCCGCCGACATGTCCGACGACTATAGGGTCGTCCCCACGCCACGGGCCAAATTTGGCCAGCCGCCGACATGTCCGACGACTATAGGGTCGTCCCCACGACCCCGGGGCTAGATTGCCCCGGCACCGTCATGTCCGACGACTATAGGGTCGTCCCCACGACCCCGGGACTAGGTCGGCCCGCCGCCGACTTGTCCGACGACTATAGGGTCGTCCCCACGATCACGGGCCAAAGTTGCCCTGCCGTCGACATGTCCGACGACTATAGGGTCGTCCCCACGACCCCGGGACTAGGTTGGCCCGCCGCCGACTTGTCCGACGACTATAGGGTCGTCTCCACGACCCCGGGACTAGGTTGGCCAGCCGCCGACATATCCGACGACTATAGGGTCGTCCCCACAACCACGGGACTAGGTTGGCTCGCCGCCGACATGTCCGACGTCTATAGGGTCGTCCCCACGACCCCGGGACTAGGTTGGCCCGCCGCCGACTTGTCCGACGACTATAGGGTCGTCCCTACCACCCCGGGACTAGGTTGGCCAGCCGCCGACAAGTCCGACGTCTATAGGGTCGTCCCCACGACCCCGAGGCTAGATTGCCCCGGCACCGTCATGTCCGACGACTATAGGGTCGTCCCCACGACCCCGGGACTAGGTTGGCCCGCCGCCGACTTGTCCGACGACTATAGGGTCGTCTCCACGACCCCGGGACTAGGTTGGCCAGCCGCCGACATATCCGACGACTATAGGGTCGTCCCCACAACCACGGGACTAGGTTGGCTCGCCGCCGACATGTCCGACGTCTATAGGGTCGTCCCCACGACCCCGGGACTAGGTTGGCCCGCCGCCGACTTGTCCGACGACTATAGGGTCGTCCCTACCACCCCGGGACTAGGTTGGCCAGCCGCCGACATGTCCGACGTCTATAGGGTCGTCCCCACGACCCCGGGGCTAGATTGCCCCGGCACCGTCATGTCCGACGTCTATAGGGTCGTCCCCACGACCCCGGGACTAGGTTGGCCCGCCGCCGACTTGTCCGACGACTATAGGGTCGTCTCCACGACCCCGGGACTAGGTTGGCCAGCCGCCGACATATCCGACGACTATAGGGTCGTCCCCACAACCACGGGACTAGGTTGGCTCGCCGCCGACATGTCCGAAGTCTATAGGGTCGTCTTCACGACCCCGGGACTAGGTTGGCCCGCCGCCGACATGTCCGACGTCTATAGGGTCGTCCCCACGACCCCGGGGCTAGATTGCCCCGGCACCGTCATGTCCGACGACTATAGGGTCGTCCCCAAGATCCCGGGACTAGGTTGGCCCGCCGCCGACATGTCCGACGACTATTATGTCGTCCCCACGCCACGGGCCAAAGTTGGCCAGCCGCCGACATGTCCGACGACTATAGGGTCGTCCCCACGACCCCGGGGCTAGATTGCCCCGGCACCGTCATGTCCGACGACAATAGGGTCGTCCCCACGACCCCGGACTAGGTCGGCCCGCCGCCGACTTGTCCGACGACTATAGGGTCGTCCCCACGATCACGGGCCAAAGTTGCCCTGCCGTCGACATGTCCGACGACTATAGGGTCGTCCCCACGACCCCGGGACTAGGTTGGCCAGCCGCCGACATGTCCGACGACTATACGGTCGTCCCCACGACCACGGGACTAGGTTGGCCCGCCGCCGACATGTCCGACGACTATACGGTCGTCCCCACGACCACGGGACTAGGTTGGCCCGCCGCCGACTTGTCCGACGACTATACGGTCGTCCCCACGACCACGGGTTTAGGTTGGCCCGCCACCGTCATGTCCGACGACTATAGGGTCGTCCCCACGACCCCGGGACTAGTTTGGCCCGCCGCCGACTTGTCCGACGACTATAGGGTCGTCTCCACGACCCCGGGACTAGGTTGGCCAGTCACCGACATGTCCGACGACAATAGGGTCGTCCCCACGACCACGGGCCAAAGTTGCCCTGCCGCCGACATGTCCGACGACTATAGGGTCGTCCCCACGACCCCGGGACTAGGTTGGCCCGCCGCCGACTTGTCCGACGACTATAGGGTTGTCCCCACGACCACGGGCCAATGTTGCCCAGCCGCCGACATGTCCGAAGACTATAGGGTCGTCCCCACGACCCCGGGGCTAGATTGCCCCGGCACCGTCATGTCCGACGACTATAGGGTCGTCTCCACCACCCCGGGACTAGGTTGGCCCGCCGCCGACTTGTCCGACGACTATAGGGTCGTCCCCACGACCACGGGGCTAGATTGCCCCGCACCGTCATGTCCGACGACTATAGGGTCGTCCCCGCGACCCCGGGACTTGGTTGGCCCGCCGCCGACTTGTCCGACGACTATAGGGTCGTCTCCACGACCCCGGGGCTAGATTGCCCCGGCACCGTCATGTCCGACGACTATAGGGTCGTCTCCACCACCCCGGGACTAGGTTGGCCCGCCGCCGACTTGTCCGACGACTATAGGGTCGTCTCCACGACCCCGGGGCTAGATTGCCCCGGCACCGTCATGTCCGACGACTATAGGGTCGTCTCCACCACCCCGGGACTAGGTTGGCCCGCCGCCGACTTGTCCGACGACTATAGGGTTGTCCCCACGACCACGGGCCAATGTTGCCCAGCCGCCGACATGTCCGAAGACTATAGGGTCGTCCCCACGACCCCGGGGCTAGATTGCCCCGGCACCGTCATGTCCGACGACTATAGGGTCGTCTCCACCACCCCGGGACTAGGTTGGCCCGCCGCCGACTTGTCCGACGACTATAGGGTCGTCCCCACGACCACGGGGCTAGATTGCCCCGCACCGTCATGTCCGACGACTATAGGGTCGTCCCCGCGACCCCGGGACTTGGTTGGCCCGCCGCCGACTTGTCCGACGACTATAGGGTCGTCCCCACGACGCCGGGACTAGGTTGGCCCGCCGCCGACTTTTCCGACGACTATAGGGTCGTCCCCACGCCACGGGCCAAAGTTGGCCAGCCACCGACATGTCCGACGACTATAGGGTCGTCCCCACGACCCCGGGGCTAGATTGCCCCGGCACCGTCATGTCCGATGACTATAGGGTCGTCCCCACGACCCCGGGACTAGGTCGGCCCGCCGCCGACTTGTCCGACGACTATAGGGTCGTCCCCACGATCACGGGCCAAAGTTGTCCTGCCGCCGACATGTCCGACGACAATAGGGTCGTCCCCAATACCCCGGGCCAAAGCTGACCAGCCGCCAACATGTCCGACGACTATAGGGTCGTCCCCACGACCCCGGGACTAGGTTGGCCCGCCGCCGACTTGTCCGACGTCTATAGGGTCGTCCCCTCGACCCCGGGGCTAGATTGCCCCGGCACCGTCATGCCCGACGACTATAGGGTCGTCTCCACGTCCCCTGGGACTAGGTTGGCCCGCCGCCGACATGTCCGACGACTATAGGGTTGTCCCCACGACCACGGGCCAATGTTGCCCAGCCGCCGACATGTCCGAAGACTATAGGGTCGTCCCCACGACCCCGGGGCTAGATTGCCCCGGCACCGTCATGTCCGACGACTATAGGGTCGTCTCCACCACCCCGGGACTAGGTTGGCCCGCCGCCGACTTGTCCGACGACTATAGGGTCGTCCCCACGACCACGGGGCTAGATTGGCCCGCACCGTCATGTCCGACGACTATAGGGTCGTCCCCGCGACCCCGGGACTTGGTTGGCCCGCCGCCGACTTGTCCGACGACTATAGGGTCGTCCCCACGACCCCGGGGCTAGATTGCCCCGGCACCGTCATGTCCGACGACTATAGGGTCGTCCCCACGACCCCGGGACTAGGTCGGCCCGCCGCCGACTTGTCCGACGACTATAAGGTCGTCCCCACGACCCCGGGACTCGGTTGGCCCGCCGCCGACTTGTCCGACGACTATAGGGTCGTCTCCACGACCCCGGGACTAGGTCGGCCCGCCGCCGACTTGTCCGACGACTATAGGGTCGTCCCCACGACCCCGGGGCTAGATTGCCCCGGCACCGTCATGTCCGACGACTATAGGGTCGTCCCCACGACCCCGGGACTAGGTTGGCCCGCCGCCGACTTGTCCGACGACTATAGGGTCGTCTCCACGACCCCGGGACTAGGTTGGCCAGCCGCCGACATGTCCGACGTCTATAGGGTCGTCTCCACGACCCCGGGACTAGGTTGGCCCGCCGCCGACATGTCCGACGTCTATAGGGTCGTCCCCACGACCCCGGGACTAGATTGGCCCGCCGCCGACTTGTCCGACGACTATAGGGTCGTCTCCACGACCCCGGGACTAGGTTGGCCAGCCGCCGACATGTCCGACGATTATACGGTCGTCCCCACGACCACGGGATTAGGTTGGCCCGCCGCCGACTTGTCCGACGACTATAGGGTCTTCTCCACGACCCCGGGACTAGGTTGGCCAGCCGCCGACTTGTCCGACGACTATAGGGTCGTCCCTACCACCCCGGGACTAGGTTCGCCAGCCGCCGACATGTCCGACGACTATAGGGTCGTCCCCACGACCCCGGGACTAGGTTGGCCCGCCGCCGACATGTCCGACGTCTATAGGGTCGTCCCCACGACCCCGGGACTAGATTGGCCCGCCGCCGACTTTTCCGACGACTATAGGGTCGTCCCCGCGACCCCGGGAGTAGGTTGGCCCGCCGCCGACTTGTCCGACGACTATAGGGTCGTCCCCACGACCCCGGGACTAGGTTGGCCAGTCACCGACATGTCCGACGACTATAGGGTCGTCCCCACGACCACGGGCCAAAGTTGCCCTGCCGCCGACATGTCCGACGACTATAGGGTCGTCCCCACGACCCCGGGAGTAGGTTGGCCCGCCGCCGACATGTCCGACGACTATAGGGTCGTCCCCACGAACCCGGGACTAGGTTGGCCAGTCACCGACATGTCCGACGACTATAGGGTCGTCCCCACGACCCCGGGAGTAGGTTGGCCCGCCGCCGACATGTCCGACGACTATAGGGGCGTCCCCACGACCCCGGGTCTCGGTTGGCCCGCCGCCGACTTTTCCGACGACTATAGGGTCGTCCCCGCGACCCCGGGAGTAGGTTGGCCCGCCGCCGACTTGTCCGACGACAATAGGGTCGTCCCCACGACCCCGGGGCTAGATAGCCCCGGCACCGTCATGTCCGACGACTATAGGGTCGTCCCCACGACCCCGGGACTAGGCTGGCCCGCCGCCGACTTGTCCGACGACTATAGGGTCGTCCCCAAGACCCCGGGACTAGGTTGGGCAGCCGCTGACATGTCCGACGACTATACGGTCGTCCCCACGACCACGGGACTAGGTTGGCCCGCCGCCGACTTGTCCGACGACTATAGGGTCGTCCCCACGACCCCGGGACTAGGTCGGCCCGCCGCCGACTTGTCCGACGACTATAGGGTCGTCCCCACGACCCGGGCCAAAGTTGGCCAGCCGCCGACATGTCCGACGACTATAGGGTCGTCCCCACGACCCCGGGACTAGGTTGGCCCGCCGCCGACATGTCCGACGACTATAGGGTCGTCCCCACGCCACGGGCCAAAGTTGGCCAGCCGCCGACATGTCCGACGACTATAGGGTCGTCCCCACGACCCCGGGGCTAGATTGCCCCGGCACCGTCATGTCCGACGACTATAGGGTCGTCCCCACGACCCCGGGACTAGGTCGGCCCGCCGCCGACTTGTCCGACGACTATAGGGTCGTCCCCACGATCACGGGCCAAAGTTGCCCTGCCGTCGACATGTCCGACGACTATAGGGTCGTCCCCACGACCCCGGGACGAGGTTGGCCAGCCGCCGACATGTCCGACGACTATACGGTCGTCCCCACGACCACGGGCCTAGGTTGGCCCGCCGCCGACTTGTCCGACGACTATAGGGTCGTCCCCACGACCCCGGGACTAGGTTGGCCCGCCGCCGACTTGTCCGACGACTATAGGGTCGTCTCCACGACCCCGGGACTAGGTTGGCCAGCCGCCGACATATCCGACGACTATAGGGTCGTCCCCACAACCACGGGACTAGGTTGGCTCGCCGCCGACATGTCCGACGTCTATAGGGTCGTCCCCACGACCCCGGGACTAGGTTGGCCCGCCGCCGACTTGTCCGACGACTATAGGGTCGTCCCTACCACCCCGGGACTAGGTTGGCCAGCCGCCGACAAGTCCGACGTCTATAGGGTCGTCCCCACGACCCCGAGGCTAGATTGCCCCGGCACCGTCATGTCCGACGACTATAGGGTCGTCCCCACCGCCCCGGGACTAGGTTGGCCCGCCGCCGACTTGTCCGACGACTATAGGGTCGTCTCCACGACCCCGGGACTAGGTTGGCCAGCCGCCGACATATCCGACGACTATAGGGTCGTCCCCACAACCACGGGACTAGGTTGGCTCGCCGCCGACATGTCCGACGTCTATAGGGTCGTCCCCACGACCCCGGGACTAGGTTGGCCCGCCGCCGACTTGTCCGACGACTATAGGGTCGTCCCTACCACCCCGGGACTAGGTTGGCCAGCCGCCGACATGTCCGACGTCTATAGGGTCGTCCCCACGACCCCGGGGCTAGATTGCCCCGGCACCGTCATGTCCGACGTCTATAGGGTCGTCCCCACGACCCCGGGACTAGGTTGGCCCGCCGCCGACTTGTCCGACGACTATAGGGTCGTCTCCACGACCCCGGGACTAGGTTGGCCAGCCGCCGCATATCCGACGACTATAGGGTCGTCCCCACAACCACGGGACTAGGTTGGCTCGCCGCCGACATGTCCGACGTCTATAGGGTCGTCTTCACGACCCCGGGACTAGGTTGGCCCGCCGTCGACTTGTCCGACGACTATAGGGTCGTCCCCACGACCCCGGACTAGGTCGGCCCGCCGTCGACTTGTCCGACGACTATAGGGTCGTCCCCACGATCACGGGCCAAAGTTGCCCTGCCGTCGACATGTCCGACGACTATAGGGTCGTCCCCACGACCCCGGGACTAGGTTGGCCAGCCGCCGACATGTCCGACGACTATACGGTCGTCCCCACGACCACGGGACTAGGTTGGCCCGCCGCCGACATGTCCGACGACTATACGGTCGTCCCCACGACCACGGGACTAGGTTGGCCCGCCGCCGACTTGTCCGACGACTATACGGTCGTCCCCACGACCACGGGACTAGGTTGGCCCGCCACCGTCATGTCCGACGACTATAGGGTCGTCCCCACGACCCCGGGACTAGTTTGGCCCGCCGCCGACTTGTCCGACGACTATAGGGTCGTCTCCACGACCCCGGGACTAGGTTGGCCAGTCACCGACATGTCCGACGACAATAGGGTCGTCCCCACGACCACGGGCCAAAGTTGCCCTGCCGCCGACATGTCCGACGACTATAGGGTCGTCCCCACGACCCCGGGACTAGGTTGGCCCGCCGCCGACTTGTCCGACGACTATAGGGTCGTCTCCACGACCCCGGGACTAGGTTGGCCAGCCGCCGACATGTCCGACGTCTATAGGGTCGTCTCCACGACCCCGGGACTAGGTTGGCCCGCCGCCGACATGTCCGACGTCTATAGGGTCGTCCCCACGACCCCGGGACTAGATTGGCCCGCCGCCGACTTGTCCGACGACTATAGGGTCGTCTCCACGACCCCGGGACTAGGTCGGCCCGCCGCCGACTTGTCCGACGACTATAGGGTCGTCCCCACGACCCCGGGGCTAGATTGCCCCGGCACCGTCATGTCCGACGACTATAGGGTCGTCCCCACGACCCCGGGACTAGGTTGGCCCGCCGCCGACTTGTCCGACGACTATAGGGTCGTCTCCACGACCCCGGGACTAGGTTGGCCAGCCGCCGACATGTCCGACGTCTATAGGGTCGTCTCCACGACCCCGGGACTAGGTTGGCCCGCCGCCGACATGTCCGACGTCTATAGGGTCGTCCCCACGACCCCGGGACTAGATTGGCCCGCCGCCGACTTGTCCGACGACTATAGGGTCGTCTCCACGACCCCGGGACTAGGTTGGCCAGCCGCCGACATGTCCGACGATTATACGGTCGTCCCCACGACCACGGGATTAGGTTGGCCCGCCGCCGACTTGTCCGACGACTATAGGGTCTTCTCCACGACCCCGGGACTAGGTTGGCCAGCCGCCGACTTGTCCGACGACTATGGGGTCGTCCCCACGACCCGGGCCAAAGTTGCCCTGCCGCCGACATGTCCGACGACTATAGGGTCGTCCCCACGACCACGGGCCAAAGTTGCCCTGGCGCCGACATGTCCGACGACTATAGGGTCGTCCCCACGACCACGGGCCAAAGTTGCCCTGGCGCCGACATGTCCGACGACTATTGGGTCGTCCCCACGACCACGGGACTAGGTTGGCCCGCCGCCGACATGTCCGACGACTATACGGTCGTCCCCACGACCACGGGACTAGGTTGGCCCGCCGCCGACTTGTCCAACGACTATAGGGTCGTCCCCACGACCCCGGGACTAGGTTGGCCCGCCGCCGACTTGTCCGACGACTATAGGGTCGTCTCCACGACCCCGGGACTAGGTTGGCCAGCCGCCGACATATCCGACGACTATAGGGTCGTCCCCACAACCACGGGACTAGGTTGGCTCGCCGCCGACATGTCCGACGTCTATAGGGTCGTCCC
The DNA here is from genome assembly GCA_946251845.1 of Andrena fulva. NCBI lineage: Eukaryota > Metazoa > Arthropoda > Insecta > Hymenoptera > Andrenidae > Andrena > Andrena fulva. The sequence goes on along the minus strand of CAMITZ010000136.1, from coordinate 1,102,596 downwards.
CACGACCCCGGGACTAGGTTGGCCCGCCGCCGACTTGTCCGACGACTATAGGGTCGTCCCTACCACCCCGGGACTAGGTTGGCCAGCCGCCGACAAGTCCGACGTCTATAGGGTCGTCCCCACGACCCCGAGGCTAGATTGCCCCGGCACCGTCATGTCCGACGACTATAGGGTCGTCCCCACGACCCCGGGACTAGGTTGGCCCGCCGCCGACTTGTCCGACGACTATAGGGTCGTCTCCACGACCCCGGGACTAGGTTGGCCAGCCGCCGACATATCCGACGACTATAGGGTCGTCCCCACAACCACGGGACTAGGTTGGCTCGCCGCCGACATGTCCGACGTCTATAGGGTCGTCCCCACGACCCCGGGACTAGGTTGGCCCGCCGCCGACTTGTCCGACGACTATAGGGTCGTCCCTACCACCCCGGGACTAGGTTGGCCAGCCGCCGACATGTCCGACGTCTATAGGGTCGTCCCCACGACCCCGGGGCTAGATTGCCCCGGCACCGTCATGTCCGACGTCTATAGGGTCGTCCCCACGACCCCGGGACTAGGTTGGCCCGCCGCCGACTTGTCCGACGACTATAGGGTCGTCTCCACGACCCCGGGACTAGGTTGGCCAGCCGCCGACATATCCGACGACTATAGGGTCGTCCCCACAACCACGGGACTAGGTTGGCTCGTCGCCGACATGTCCGACGTCTATAGGGTCGTCTTCACGACCCCGGGACTAGGTTGGCCCGCCGCCGACATGTCCGACGTCTATAGGGTCGTCCCCACGACCCCGGGGCTAGATTGCCCCGGCACCGTCATGTCCGACGACTATAGGGTTGTCCCCAAGATCCCGGGACTAGGTTGGCCCGCCGCCGACATGTCCGACGACTATTATGTCGTCCCCACGCCACGGGCCAAAGTTGGCCAGCCGCCGACATGTCCGACGACTATAGGGTCGTCCCCACGACCCCGGGGCTAGATTGCCCCGGCACCGTCATGTCCGACGACTATAGGGTCGTCCCCACGACCCCGGACTAGGTCGGCCCGCCGCCGACTTGTCCGACGACTATAGGGTCGTCCCCACGATCACGGGCCAAAGTTGCCCTGCCGTCGACATGTCCGACGACTATAGGGTCGTCCCCACGACCCCGGGACTAGGTTGGCCAGCCGCCGACATGTCCGACGACTATACGGTCGTCCCCACGACCACGGGACTAGGTTGGCCCGCCGCCGACATGTCCGACGACTATACGGTCGTCCCCACGACCACGGGACTAGGTTGGCCCGCCGCCGACTTGTCCGACGACTATACGGTCGTCCCCACGACCACGGGACTAGGTTGGCCCGCCACCGTCATGTCCGACGACTATAGGGTCGTCCCCACGACCCCGGGACTAGTTTGGCCCGCCGCCGACTTGTCCGACGACTATAGGGTCGTCTCCACGACCCCGGGACTAGGTTGGCCAGTCACCGACATGTCCGACGACAATAGGGTCGTCCCCACGACCACGGGCCAAAGTTGCCCTGCCGCCGACATGTCCGACGACTATAGGGTCGTCCCCACGACCCCGGGACTAGGTTGGCCCGCCGCCGACTTGTCCGACGACTATAGGGTTGTCCCCACGACCACGGGCCAATGTTGCCCAGCCGCCGACATGTCCGAAGACTATAGGGTCGTCCCCACGACCCCGGGGCTAGATTGCCCCGGCACCGTCATGTCCGACGACTATAGGGTCGTCCCCACGACCCCGGGACTAGGTTGGCCCGCCGCCGACTTGTCCGACGACTATAGGGTCGTCTCCACGACCCCGGGACTAGGTTGGCCAGCCGCCGACATATCCGACGACTATAGGGTCGTCCCCACAACCACGGGACTAGGTTGGCTCGCCGCCGACATGTCCGACGTCTATAGGGTCGTCCCCACGACCCCGGGACTAGGTTGGCCCGCCGCCGACTTGTCCGACGACTATAGGGTCGTCCCTACCACCCCGGGACTAGGTTGGCCAGCCGCCGACATGTCCGACGTCTATAGGGTCGTCCCCACGACCCCGGGGCTAGATTGCCCCGGCACCGTCATGTCCGACGTCTATAGGGTCGTCCCCACGACCCCGGGACTAGGTTGGCCCGCCGCCGACTTGTCCGACGACTATAGGGTCGTCTCCACGACCCCGGGACTAGGTTGGCCAGCCGCCGACATATCCGACGACTATAGGGTCGTCCCCACAACCACGGGACTAGGTTGGCTCGTCGCCGACATGTCCGACGTCTATAGGGTCGTCTTCACGACCCCGGGACTAGGTTGGCCCGCCGCCGACATGTCCGACGTCTATAGGGTCGTCCCCACGACCCCGGGGCTAGATTGCCCCGGCACCGTCATGTCCGACGACTATAGGGTTGTCCCCAAGATCCCGGGACTAGGTTGGCCCGCCGCCGACATGTCCGACGACTATTATGTCGTCCCCACGCCACGGGCCAAAGTTGGCCAGCCGCCGACATGTCCGACGACTATAGGGTCGTCCCCACGACCCCGGGGCTAGATTGCCCCGGCACCGTCATGTCCGACGACTATAGGGTCGTCCCCACGACCCCGGACTAGGTCGGCCCGCCGCCGACTTGTCCGACGACTATAGGGTCGTCCCCACGATCACGGGCCAAAGTTGCCCTGCCGTCGACATGTCCGACGACTATAGGGTCGTCCCCACGACCCCGGGACTAGGTTGGCCAGCCGCCGACATGTCCGACGACTATACGGTCGTCCCCACGACCACGGGACTAGGTTGGCCCGCCGCCGACATGTCCGACGACTATACGGTCGTCCCCACGACCACGGGACTAGGTTGGCCCGCCGCCGACTTGTCCGACGACTATACGGTCGTCCCCACGACCACGGGACTAGGTTGGCCCGCCACCGTCATGTCCGACGACTATAGGGTCGTCCCCACGACCCCGGGACTAGTTTGGCCCGCCGCCGACTTGTCCGACGACTATAGGGTCGTCTCCACGACCCCGGGACTAGGTTGGCCAGTCACCGACATGTCCGACGACAATAGGGTCGTCCCCACGACCACGGGCCAAAGTTGCCCTGCCGCCGACATGTCCGACGACTATAGGGTCGTCCCCACGACCCCGGGACTAGGTTGGCCCGCCGCCGACTTGTCCGACGACTATAGGGTTGTCCCCACGACCACGGGCCAATGTTGCCCAGCCGCCGACATGTCCGAAGACTATAGGGTCGTCCCCACGACCCCGGGGCTAGATTGCCCCGGCACCGTCATGTCCGACGACTATAGGGTCGTCTCCACCACCCCGGGACTAGGTTGGCCCGCCGCCGACTTGTCCGACGACTATAGGGTCGTCCCCACGACCACGGGGCTAGATTGCCCCGCACCGTCATGTCCGACGACTATAGGGTCGTCCCCGCGACCCCGGGACTTGGTTGGCCCGCCGCCGACTTGTCCGACGACTATAGGGTCGTCCCCACGACGCCGGGACTAGGTTGGCCCGCCGCCGACTTGTCCGACGACTATAGGGTCGTCCCTACCACCCTGGGACTAGGTTGGCCAGCCGCCGACATGTCCGACGTCTATAGGGTCGTCCCCACGACCCCGGGGCTAGATTGCCCCGGCACCGTCATGTCCGACGACTATAGGGTCGTCTCCACCACCCCGGGACTAGGTTGGCCCGCCGCCGACTTGTCCGACGACTATAGGGTCGTCCCCACGACCACGGGGCTAGATTGCCCCGCACCGTCATGTCCGACGACTATAGGGTCGTCACCGCGACCCCGGGACTTGGTTGGCCCGCCGCCGACTTGTCCGACGACTATAGGGTCGTCTCCACGACACCGGGGCTAGATTGCCCCGGCACCGTCATGTCCGACGACTATAGGGTCGTCTCCACCACCCCGGGACTAGGTTGGCCCGCCGCCGACTTGTCCGACGACTATAGGGTTGTCCCCACGACCACGGGCCAATGTTGCCCAGCCGCCGACATGTCCGAAGACTATAGGGTCGTCCCCACGACCCCGGGGCTAGATTGCCCCGGCACCGTCATGTCCGACGACTATAGGGTCGTCTCCACCACCCCGGGACTAGGTTGGCCCGCCGCCGACTTGTCCGACGACTATAGGGTCGTCCCCACGACCACGGGGCTAGATTGCCCCGCACCGTCATGTCCGACGACTATAGGGTCGTCCCCGCGACCCCGGGACTTGGTTGGCCCGCCGCCGACTTGTCCGACGACTATAGGGTCGTCCCCACGACGCCGGGACTAGGTTGGCCCGCCGCCGACTTGTCCGACGACTATAGGGTCGTCCCTACCACCCCGGGACTAGGTTGGCCAGCCGCCGACATGTCCGACGTCTATAGGGTCGTCCCCACGACCCCGGGGCTAGATTGCCCCGGCACCGTCATGTCTCGACGACTATAGGGTCGTCTCCACGTCCCCGGGACTAGGTTGGCCCGCCGCCGACATGTCCGACGAATATAGGGTCGTCCCCACGACCCCGGGACTAGGTTGGCCTGCCGCCGACATGTCCGACGACTATAGGGTCGTCCCCACGAACCCGGGACTAGGTTGCCCTGCCGCCGACATGTCCGACGACTATACGGTCGTCCCCACGACCACGGGACTAGGTTGGCCCGCCACCGTCATGTCCGACGACTATAGGGTCGTCCCCACGACCCCGGGACTAGTTTGGCCCGCCGCCGACTTGTCCGACGACTATAGGGTCGTCTCCACGACCCCGGGACTAGGTTGGCCAGTCACCGACATGTCCGACGACAATAGGGTCGTCCCCACGACCACGGGCCAAAGTTGCCCTGCCGCCGACATGTCCGACGACTATAGGATCGTCCCCACGACCCCGGGACTAGGTTGGACCGCCGCCGACATGTCCGACGACTATAGGGTCGTCCCCACGCCACGGGCCAAATTTGGCCAGCCGCCGACATGTCTGACGACTATAGGGTCGTCCCCACGACCCCGGGGCTAGATTGCCCCGGCACCGTCATGTCCGACGACTATAGGGTCGTCCCCACGACCCCGGGACTAGGTCGGCCCGCCGCCGACTTGTCCGACGACTATAGGGTCGTCCCCACGATCACGGGCCAAAGTTGCCCTGCCGTCGACATGTCCGACGACTATAGGGTCGTCCCCACGACCCCGGGACTAGGTTGGCCCGCCGCCGACTTGTCCGACGACTATAGGGTCGTCTCCACGACCCCGGGACTAGGTTGGCCAGCCGCCGACATATCCGACGACTATAGGGTCGTCCCCACAACCACGGGACTAGGTTGGCTCGCCGCCGACATGTCCGACGTCTATAGGGTCGTCCCCACGACCCCGGGACTAGGTTGGCCCGCCGCCGACTTGTCCGACGACTATAGGGTCGTCCCTACCACCCCGGGACTAGGTTGGCCAGCCGCCGACAAGTCCGACGTCTATAGGGTCGTCCCCACGACCCCGAGGCTAGATTGCCCCGGCACCGTCATGTCCGACGACTATAGGGTCGTCCCCACGACCCCGGGACTAGGTTGGCCCGCCGCCGACTTGTCCGACGACTATAGGGTCGTCTCCACGACCCCGGGACTAGGTTGGCCAGCCGCCGACATATCCGACGACTATAGGGTCGTCCCCACAACCACGGGACTAGGTTGGCTCGCCGCCGACATGTCCGACGTCTATAGGGTCGTCCCCACGACCCCGGGACTAGGTTGGCCCGCCGCCGACTTGTCCGACGACTATAGGGTCGTCCCTACCACCCCGGGACTAGGTTGGCCAGCCGCCGACATGTCCGACGTCTATAGGGTCGTCCCCACGACCCCGGGGCTAGATTGCCCCGGCACCGTCATGTCCGACGTCTATAGGGTCGTCCCCACGACCCCGGGACTAGGTTGGCCCGCCGCCGACTTGTCCGACGACTATAGGGTCGTCTCCACGACCCCGGGACTAGGTTGGCCAGCCGCCGACATATCCGACGACTATAGGGTCGTCCCCACAACCACGGGACTAGGTTGGCTCGCCGCCGACATGTCCGAAGTCTATAGGGTCGTCTTCACGACCCCGGGACTAGGTTGGCCCGCCGCCGACATGTCCGACGTCTATAGGGTCGTCCCCACGACCCCGGGGCTAGATTGCCCCGGCACCGTCATGTCCGACGACTATAGGGTCGTCCCCAAGATCCCGGGACTAGGTTGGCCCGCCGCCGACATGTCCGACGACTATTATGTCGTCCCCACGCCACGGGCCAAAGTTGGCCAGCCGCCGACATGTCCGACGACTATAGGGTCGTCCCCACGACCCCGGGGCTAGATTGCCCCGGCACCGTCATGTCCGACGACAATAGGGTCGTCCCCACGACCCCGGACTAGGTCGGCCCGCCGCCGACTTGTCCGACGACTATAGGGTCGTCCCCACGATCACGGGCCAAAGTTGCCCTGCCGTCGACATGTCCGACGACTATAGGGTCGTCCCCACGACCCCGGGACTAGGTTGGCCAGCCGCCGACATGTCCGACGACTATACGGTCGTCCCCACGACCACGGGACTAGGTTGGCCCGCCGCCGACATGTCCGACGTCTATAGGGTCGTCCCCACGACCCCGGGACTAGATTGGCCCGCCGCCGACTTGTCCGACGACTATAGGGTCGTCTCCACGACCCCGGGACTAGGTCGGCCCGCCGCCGACTTGTCCGACGACTATAGGGTCGTCCCCACGACCCCGGGGCTAGATTGCCCCGGCACCGTCATGTCCGACGACTATAGGGTCGTCCCCACGACCCCGGGACTTGGTTGGCCCGCCGCCGACTTGTCCGACGACTATAGGGTCGTCTTCACGACCCCGGGACTAGGTTGGCCAGCCGCCGACATGTCCGACGTCTATAGGGTCGTCCCCACGACCCCGGGACTTGGTTGGCCCGCCGCCGACTTGTCCGACGACTATAGGGTCGTCTCCACGACCCCGGGACTAGGTTGGCCAGCCGCCGACATGTCCGACGTCTATAGGGTCGTCTCCACGACCCCGGGACTAGGTTGGCCCGCCGCCGACATGTCCGACGTCTATAGGGTCGTCCCCACGACCCCGGGACTAGATTGGCCCGCCGCCGACTTGTCCGACGACTATAGGGTCGTCTCCACGACCCCGGGACTAGGTCGGCCCGCCGCCGACTTGTCCGACGACTATAGGGTCGTCCCCACGACCCCGGGGCTAGATTGCCCCGGCACCGTCATGTCCGACGACTATAGGGTCGTCCCCACGACCCCGGGACTTGGTTGGCCCGCCGCCGACTTGTCCGACGACTATAGGGTCGTCTCCACGACCCCGGGACTAGGTTGGCCAGCCGCCGACATGTCCGACGTCTATAGGGTCGTCTCCACGACCCCGCGACTAGGTTGGCCCGCCGCCGACATGTCCGACGTCTATAGGGTCGTCCCCACGACCCCGGGACTAGATTGGCCTGCCGCCGACTTTTCCGTCGACTATAGGGTCGTCCCCACGACCCCGGGAGTAGGATGGCCCGCCGCCGACTTGTCCGACGACTATAGGGTCGTCCCCACGACCCCGGGACTAGGTTGGCCAGCCGCCGACATGTCCGACGATTATACGGTCGTCCCCACGACCACGGGATTAGGTTGGCCCGCCGCCGACTTGTCCGACGACTATAGGGTCTTCTCCACGACCCCGGGACTAGGTTGGCCAGCCGCCGACTTGTCCGACGACTATAGGGTCGTCCCTACCACCCCGGGACTAGGTTGGCCAGCCGCCGACATGTCCGACGACTATAGGGTCGTCCCCACGACCCCGGGACTAGATTGGCCCGCCACCGTCATGTCCGACGACTATAGGGCCGTCTCCACGACCCCGGGACTAGGTTGGCCCGCCGCCAACTTGTCCGACGACAATAGGGTCGTCCCCACGACCCCTGGACTAGGTTGGCCTGCCGCCGACATGTCCGACGACTATAGCGTCGTCCCCACGAACCCGGGATATGTTGGCCAGTCACCGACATGTCCAACGACTATAGGGTCGTCCCCAAGACCACGGGCCAAAGTTGCCCTGCCGCCGACATGTCCAACGACTATAGGGTCGTCCCCACGACCACGGGACTAGGTTGGCCCGCCGCCGACTTGTCCGACGACTATAGGGTCGTCCCTACCACCCCGGGACTAGGTTGGCCAGCCGCCGACATGTCCGACGACTATAGGGTCGTCCCCACGACCCCGGGTCTAGGTTGGCCCGCCGCCGACATGTCCGACGTCTATAGGGTCGTCCCCACGACCCCGGGGCTAGATTGGCCCGCCACCCTCATGTCCGACGACTATAGGGTCGTCCCCACGAACCCGGGACTAGGTTGGCCAGTCACCGACATGTCCGACGACTATAAGGTCGTCCCCACGACCACGGGCCAATGTTGCCCTGCCGCCGACATGTCCGACGACTATAGGGTCGTCCCCACGACCCCGGGTCTAGGTTGGCCCGCCGCCGACTTTTCCGACGACTATAGGGTCGTCCCCGCGACCCCGGGAGTAGGTTGGCCCGCCGCCGACTTGTCCGACGACTATAGGGTCGTCCCCACGACCCCGGGACTAGGTTGGCCAGTCACCGACATGTCCGACGACTATAGGGTCGTCCCCACGACCACGGGCCAAAGTTGCCCTGCCGCCGACATGTCCGACGACTATAGGGTCGTCCCCACGACCCCGGGAGTAGGTTGGCCCGCCGCCGACATGTCCGACGACTATAGGGTCGTCCCCACGAACCCGGGACTAGGTTGGCCAGTCACCGACATGTCCGACGACTATAAGGTCGTCCCCACGACCACGGGCCAATGTTGCCCTGCCGCCGACATGTCCGACGACTATAGGGTCGTCCCCACGACCCCGGGTCTAGGTTGGCCCGCCGCCGACTTTTCCGACGACTATAGGGTCGTCCCCGCGACCCCGGGAGTAGGTTGGCCCGCCGCCGACTTGTCCGACGACTATAGGGTCGTCCCCACGACCCCGGGGCTAGATTGCCCCGGCACCGTCATGTCCGACGACTATAGGGTCGTCCCCACGACCCCGGGACTAGGCTGGCCCGCCGCCGACTTGTCCGACGACTATAGGGTCGTCCCCAAGACCCCGGGACTAGGTTGGCCAGCCGCTGACATGTCCGACGACTATACGGTCGTCCCCACGACCACGGGACTAGGTTGGCCCGCCGCCGACTTGTCCGACGACTATAGGGTCGTCCCCACGACCCCGGGACTAGGTCGGCCCGCCGCCGACTTGTCCGACGACTATAGGGTCGTCCCCACGACCCGGGCCAAAGTTGGCCAGCCGCCGACATGTCCGACGACTATAGGGTCGTCCCCACGACCCCGGGACTAGGTTGGCCCGCCGCCGACATGTCCGACGACTATAGGGTCGTCCCCACGCCACGGGCCAAAGTTGGCCAGCTGCCGACATGTCCGACGACTATAGGGTCGTCCCCACGACCCCGGGGCTAGATTGCCCCGGCACCGTCATGTCCGACGACTATAGGGTCGTCCCCACGACCCCGGGACTAGGTCGGCCCGCCGCCGACTTGTCCGACGACTATAGGGTCGTCCCCACGATCACGGGCCAAAGTTGCCCTGCCGTCGACATGTCCGACGACTATAGGGTCGTCCCCACGACCCCGGGACGAGGTTGGCCAGCCGCCGACATGTCCGACGACTATACGGTCGTCCCCACGACCACGGGCCTAGGTTGGCCCGCCGCCGACTTGTCCGACGACTATAGGGTCGTCCCCACGACCCCGGGACTAGGTTGGCCCGCCGCCGACTTGTCCGACGACTATAGGGTCGTCTCCACGACCCCGGGACTAGGTTGGCCAGCCGCCGACATATCCGACGACTATAGGGTCGTCCCCACAACCACGGGACTAGGTTGGCTCGCCGCCGACATGTCCGACGTCTATAGGGTCGTCCCCACGACCCCGGGACTAGGTTGGCCCGCCGCCGACTTGTCCGACGACTATAGGGTCGTCCCTACCACCCCGGGACTAGGTTGGCCAGCCGCCGACAAGTCCGACGTCTATAGGGTCGTCCCCACGACCCCGAGGCTAGATTGCCCCGGCACCGTCATGTCCGACGACTATAGGGTCGTCCCCACGACCCCGGGACTAGGTTGGCCCGCCGCCGACTTGTCCGACGACTATAGGGTCGTCTCCACGACCCCGGGACTAGGTTGGCCAGCCGCCGACATATCCGACGACTATAGGGTCGTCCCCACAACCACGGGACTAGGTTGGCTCGCCGCCGACATGTCCGACGTCTATAGGGTCGTCCCCACGACCCCGGGACTAGGTTGGCCCGCCGCCGACTTGTCCGACGACTATAGGGTCGTCCCTACCACCCCGGGACTAGGTTGGCCAGCCGCCGACATGTCCGACGTCTATAGGGTCGTCCCCACGACCCCGGGGCTAGATTGCCCCGGCACCGTCATGTCCGACGTCTATAGGGTCGTCCCCACGACCCCGGGACTAGGTTGGCCCGCCGCCGACTTGTCCGACGACTATAGGGTCGTCCCCACGACCACGGGGCTAGATTGCCCCGCACCGTCATGTCCGACGACTATAGGGTCGTCACCGCGACCCCGGGACTTGGTTGGCCCGCCGCCGACTTGTCCGACGACTATAGGGTCGTCTCCACGACACCGGGGCTAGATTGCCCCGGCACCGTCATGTCCGACGACTATAGGGTCGTCTCCACCACCCCGGGACTAGGTTGGCCCGCCGCCGACTTGTCCGACGACTATAGGGTTGTCCCCACGACCACGGGCCAATGTTGCCCAGCCGCCGACATGTCCGAAGACTATAGGGTCGTCCCCACGACCCCGGGGCTAGATTGCCCCGGCACCGTCATGTCCGACGACTATAGGGTCGTCTCCACCACCCCGGGACTAGGTTGGCCCGCCGCCGACTTGTCCGACGACTATAGGGTCGTCCCCACGACCACGGGGCTAGATTGCCCCGCACCGTCATGTCCGACGACTATAGGGTCGTCCCCGCGACCCCGGGACTTGGTTGGCCCGCCGCCGACTTGTCCGACGACTATAGGGTCGTCCCCACGACGCCGGGACTAGGTTGGCCGCCGCCGACTTGTCCGACGACTATAGGGTCGTCCCTACCACCCCGGGACTAGGTTGGCCAGCCGCCGACATGTCCGACGTCTATAGGGTCGTCCCCACGACCCCGGGGCTAGATTGCCCCGGCACCGTCATGTCTCGACGACTATAGGGTCGTCTCCACGTCCCCGGGACTAGGTTGGCCCGCCGCCGACATGTCCGACGAATATAGGGTCGTCCCCACGACCCCGGGACTAGGTTGGCCTGCCGCCGACATGTCCGACGACTATAGGGTCGTCCCCACGAACCCGGGACTAGGTTGCCCTGCCGCCGACATGTCCGACGACTATACGGTCGTCCCCACGACCACGGGACTAGGTTGGCCCGCCACCGTCATGTCCGACGACTATAGGGTCGTCCCCACGACCCCGGGACTAGTTTGGCCCGCCGCCGACTTGTCCGACGACTATAGGGTCGTCTCCACGACCCCGGGACTAGGTTGGCCAGTCACCGACATGTCCGACGACAATAGGGTCGTCCCCACGACCACGGGCCAAAGTTGCCCTGCCGCCGACATGTCCGACGACTATAGGATCGTCCCCACGACCCCGGGACTAGGTTGGACCGCCGCCGACATGTCCGACGACTATAGGGTCGTCCCCACGCCACGGGCCAAATTTGGCCAGCCGCCGACATGTCTGACGACTATAGGGTCGTCCCCACGACCCCGGGGCTAGATTGCCCCGGCACCGTCATGTCCGACGACTATAGGGTCGTCCCCACGACCCCGGGACTAGGTCGGCCCGCCGCCGACTTGTCCGACGACTATAGGGTCGTCCCCACGATCACGGGCCAAAGTTGCCCTGCCGTCGACATGTCCGACGACTATAGGGTCGTCCCCACGACCCCGGGACTAGGTTGGCCCGCCGCCGACTTGTCCGACGACTATAGGGTCGTCTCCACGACCCCGGGACTAGGTTGGCCAGCCGCCGACATATCCGACGACTATAGGGTCGTCCCCACAACCACGGGACTAGGTTGGCTCGCCGCCGACATGTCCGACGTCTATAGGGTCGTCCCCACGACCCCGGGACTAGGTTGGCCCGCCGCCGACTTGTCCGACGACTATAGGGTCGTCCCTACCACCCCGGGACTAGGTTGGCCAGCCGCCGACAAGTCCGACGTCTATAGGGTCGTCCCCACGACCCCGAGGCTAGATTGCCCCGGCACCGTCATGTCCGACGACTATAGGGTCGTCCCCACGACCCCGGGACTAGGTTGGCCCGCCGCCGACTTGTCCGACGACTATAGGGTCGTCTCCACGACCCCGGGACTAGGTTGGCCAGCCGCCGACATATCCGACGACTATAGGGTCGTCCCCACAACCACGGGACTAGGTTGGCTCGCCGCCGACATGTCCGACGTCTATAGGGTCGTCCCCACGACCCCGGGACTAGGTTGGCCCGCCGCCGACTTGTCCGACGACTATAGGGTCGTCCCTACCACCCCGGGACTAGGTTGGCCAGCCGCCGACATGTCCGACGTCTATAGGGTCGTCCCCACGACCCCGGGGCTAGATTGCCCCGGCACCGTCATGTCCGACGTCTATAGGGTCGTCCCCACGACCCCGGGACTAGGTTGGCCCGCCGCCGACTTGTCCGACGACTATAGGGTCGTCTCCACGACCCCGGGACTAGGTTGGCCAGCCGCCGACATATCCGACGACTATAGGGTCGTCCCCACAACCACGGGACTAGGTTGGCTCGCCGCCGACATGTCCGAAGTCTATAGGGTCGTCTTCACGACCCCGGGACTAGGTTGGCCCGCCGCCGACATGTCCGACGTCTATAGGGTCGTCCCCACGACCCCGGGGCTAGATTGCCCCGGCACCGTCATGTCCGACGACTATAGGGTCGTCCCCAAGATCCCGGGACTAGGTTGGCCCGCCGCCGACATGTCCGACGACTATTATGTCGTCCCCACGCCACGGGCCAAAGTTGGCCAGCCGCCGACATGTCCGACGACTATAGGGTCGTCCCCACGACCCCGGGGCTAGATTGCCCCGGCACCGTCATGTCCGACGACAATAGGGTCGTCCCCACGACCCCGGACTAGGTCGGCCCGCCGCCGACTTGTCCGACGACTATAGGGTCGTCCCCACGATCACGGGCCAAAGTTGCCCTGCCGTCGACATGTCCGACGACTATAGGGTCGTCCCCACGACCCCGGGACTAGGTTGGCCAGCCGCCGACATGTCCGACGACTATACGGTCGTCCCCACGACCACGGGACTAGGTTGGCCCGCCGCCGACATGTCCGACGTCTATAGGGTCGTCCCCACGACCCCGGGACTAGATTGGCCCGCCGCCGACTTGTCCGACGACTATAGGGTCGTCTCCACGACCCCGGGACTAGGTCGGCCCGCCGCCGACTTGTCCGACGACTATAGGGTCGTCCCCACGACCCCGGGGCTAGATTGCCCCGGCACCGTCATGTCCGACGACTATAGGGTCGTCCCCACGACCCCGGGACTTGGTTGGCCCGCCGCCGACTTGTCCGACGACTATAGGGTCGTCTTCACGACCCCGGGACTAGGTTGGCCAGCCGCCGACATGTCCGACGTCTATAGGGTCGTCCCCACGACCCCGGGACTTGGTTGGCCCGCCGCCGACTTGTCCGACGACTATAGGGTCGTCTCCACGACCCCGGGACTAGGTTGGCCAGCCGCCGACATGTCCGACGTCTATAGGGTCGTCTCCACGACCCCGGGACTAGGTTGGCCCGCCGCCGACATGTCCGACGTCTATAGGGTCGTCCCCACGACCCCGGGACTAGATTGGCCCGCCGCCGACTTGTCCGACGACTATAGGGTCGTCTCCACGACCCCGGGACTAGGTCGGCCCGCCGCCGACTTGTCCGACGACTATAGGGTCGTCCCCACGACCCCGGGGCTAGATTGCCCCGGCACCGTCATGTCCGACGACTATAGGGTCGTCCCCACGACCCCGGGACTTGGTTGGCCCGCCGCCGACTTGTCCGACGACTATAGGGTCGTCTCCACGACCCCGGGACTAGGTTGGCCAGCCGCCGACATGTCCGACGTCTATAGGGTCGTCTCCACGACCCCGCGACTAGGTTGGCCCGCCGCCGACATGTCCGACGTCTATAGGGTCGTCCCCACGACCCCGGGACTAGATTGGCCTGCCGCCGACTTTTCCGTCGACTATAGGGTCGTCCCCACGACCCCGGGAGTAGGATGGCCCGCCGCCGACTTGTCCGACGACTATAGGGTCGTCCCCACGACCCCGGGACTAGGTTGGCCAGCCGCCGACATGTCCGACGATTATACGGTCGTCCCCACGACCACGGGATTAGGTTGGCCCGCCGCCGACTTGTCCGACGACTATAGGGTCTTCTCCACGACCCCGGGACTAGGTTGGCCAGCCGCCGACTTGTCCGACGACTATAGGGTCGTCCCTACCACCCCGGGACTAGGTTGGCCAGCCGCCGACATGTCCGACGACTATAGGGTCGTCCCCACGACCCCGGGACTAGATTGGCCCGCCACCGTCATGTCCGACGACTATAGGGCCGTCTCCACGACCCCGGGACTAGGTTGGCCCGCCGCCAACTTGTCCGACGACAATAGGGTCGTCCCCACGACCCCTGGACTAGGTTGGCCTGCCGCCGACATGTCCGACGACTATAGCGTCGTCCCCACGAACCCGGGATATGTTGGCCAGTCACCGACATGTCCAACGACTATAGGGTCGTCCCCAAGACCACGGGCCAAAGTTGCCCTGCCGCCGACATGTCCAACGACTATAGGGTCGTCCCCACGACCACGGGACTAGGTTGGCCCGCCGCCGACTTGTCCGACGACTATAGGGTCGTCCCTACCACCCCGGGACTAGGTTGGCCAGCCGCCGACATGTCCGACGACTATAGGGTCGTCCCCACGACCCCGGGTCTAGGTTGGCCCGCCGCCGACATGTCCGACGTCTATAGGGTCGTCCCCACGACCCCGGGGCTAGATTGGCCCGCCACCCTCATGTCCGACGACTATAGGGTCGTCCCCACGAACCCGGGACTAGGTTGGCCAGTCACCGACATGTCCGACGACTATAAGGTCGTCCCCACGACCACGGGCCAATGTTGCCCTGCCGCCGACATGTCCGACGACTATAGGGTCGTCCCCACGACCCCGGGTCTAGGTTGGCCCGCCGCCGACTTTTCCGACGACTATAGGGTCGTCCCCGCGACCCCGGGAGTAGGTTGGCCCGCCGCCGACTTGTCCGACGACTATAGGGTCGTCCCCACGACCCCGGGACTAGGTTGGCCAGTCACCGACATGTCCGACGACTATAGGGTCGTCCCCACGACCACGGGCCAAAGTTGCCCTGCCGCCGACATGTCCGACGACTATAGGGTCGTCCCCACGACCCCGGGAGTAGGTTGGCCCGCCGCCGACATGTCCGACGACTATAGGGTCGTCCCCACGAACCCGGGACTAGGTTGGCCAGTCACCGACATGTCCGACGACTATAAGGTCGTCCCCACGACCACGGGCCAATGTTGCCCTGCCGCCGACATGTCCGACGACTATAGGGTCGTCCCCACGACCCCGGGTCTAGGTTGGCCCGCCGCCGACTTTTCCGACGACTATAGGGTCGTCCCCGCGACCCCGGGAGTAGGTTGGCCCGCCGCCGACTTGTCCGACGACTATAGGGTCGTCCCCACGACCCCGGGGCTAGATTGCCCCGGCACCGTCATGTCCGACGACTATAGGGTCGTCCCCACGACCCCGGGACTAGGCTGGCCCGCCGCCGACTTGTCCGACGACTATAGGGTCGTCCCCAAGACCCCGGGACTAGGTTGGCCAGCCGCTGACATGTCCGACGACTATACGGTCGTCCCCACGACCACGGGACTAGGTTGGCCCGCCGCCGACTTGTCCGACGACTATAGGGTCGTCCCCACGACCCCGGGACTAGGTCGGCCCGCCGCCGACTTGTCCGACGACTATAGGGTCGTCCCCACGACCCGGGCCAAAGTTGGCCAGCCGCCGACATGTCCGACGACTATAGGGTCGTCCCCACGACCCCGGGACTAGGTTGGCCCGCCGCCGACATGTCCGACGACTATAGGGTCGTCCCCACGACCCCGGGGCTAGATTGCCCCGGCACCGTCATGTCCGACGACTATAGGGTCGTCCCCACGACCCCGGGACTAGGTCGGCCCGCCGCCGACTTGTCCGACGACTATAGGGTCGTCCCCACGATCACGGGCCAAAGTTGCCCTGCCGTCGACATGTCCGACGACTATAGGGTCGTCCCCACGACCCCGGGACGAGGTTGGCCAGCCGCCGACATGTCCGACGACTATACGGTCGTCCCCACGACCACGGGCCTAGGTTGGCCCGCCGCCGACTTGTCCGACGACTATAGGGTCGTCCCCACGACCCCGGGACTAGGTTGGCCCGCCGCCGACTTGTCCGACGACTATAGGGTCGTCTCCACGACCCCGGGACTAGGTTGGCCAGCCGCCGACATATCCGACGACTATAGGGTCGTCCCCACAACCACGGGACTAGGTTGGCTCGCCGCCGACATGTCCGACGTCTATAGGGTCGTCCCCACGACCCCGGGACTAGGTTGGCCCGCCGCCGACTTGTCCGACGACTATAGGGTCGTCCCTACCACCCCGGGACTAGGTTGGCCAGCCGCCGACAAGTCCGACGTCTATAGGGTCGTCCCCACGACCCCGAGGCTAGATTGCCCCGGCACCGTCATGTCCGACGACTATAGGGTCGTCCCCACGACCCCGGGACTAGGTTGGCCCGCCGCCGACTTGTCCGACGACTATAGGGTCGTCTCCACGACCCCGGGACTAGGTTGGCCAGCCGCCGACATATCCGACGACTATAGGGTCGTCCCCACAACCACGGGACTAGGTTGGCTCGCCGCCGACATGTCCGACGTCTATAGGGTCGTCCCCACGACCCCGGGACTAGGTTGGCCCGCCGCCGACTTGTCCGACGACTATAGGGTCGTCCCTACCACCCCGGGACTAGGTTGGCCAGCCGCCGACATGTCCGACGTCTATAGGGTCGTCCCCACGACCCCGGGGCTAGATTGCCCCGGCACCGTCATGTCCGACGTCTATAGGGTCGTCCCCACGACCCCGGGACTAGGTTGGCCCGCCGCCGACTTGTCCGACGACTATAGGGTCGTCTCCACGACCCCGGGACTAGGTTGGCCAGCCGCCGACATATCCGACGACTATAGGGTCGTCCCCACAACCACGGGACTAGGTTGGCTCGTCGCCGACATGTCCGACGTCTATAGGGTCGTCTTCACGACCCCGGGACTAGGTTGGCCCGCCGCCGACATGTCCGACGTCTATAGGGTCGTCCCCACGACCCCGGGGCTAGATTGCCCCGGCACCGTCATGTCCGACGACTATAGGGTTGTCCCCAAGATCCCGGGACTAGGTTGGCCCGCCGCCGACATGTCCGACGACTATTATGTCGTCCCCACGCCACGGGCCAAAGTTGGCCAGCCGCCGACATGTCCGACGACTATAGGGTCGTCCCCACGACCCCGGGGCTAGATTGCCCCGGCACCGTCATGTCCGACGACTATAGGGTCGTCCCCACGACCCCGGACTAGGTCGGCCCGCCGCCGACTTGTCCGACGACTATAGGGTCGTCCCCACAATCACGGGCCAAAGTTGCCCTGCCGTCGACATGTCCGACGACTATAGGGTCGTCCCCACGACCCCGGGACTAGGTTGGCCAGCCGCCGACATGTCCGACGACTATACGGTCGTCCCCACGACCACGGGACTAGGTTGGCCCGCCGCCGACATGTCCGACGACTATACGGTCGTCCCCACGACCACGGGACTAGGTTGGCCCGCCGCCGACTTGTCCGACGACTATACGGTCGTCCCCACGACCACGGGACTAGGTTGGCCCGCCACCGTCATGTCCGACGACTATAGGGTCGTCCCCACGACCCCGGGACTAGTTTGGCCCGCCGCCGACTTGTCCGACGACTATAGGGTCGTCTCCACGACCCCGGGACTAGGTTGGCCAGTCACCGACATGTCCGACGACAATAGGGTCGTCCCCACGACCACGGGCCAAAGTTGCCCTGCCGCCGACATGTCCGACGACTATAGGGTCGTCCCCACGACCCCGGGACTAGGTTGGCCCGCCGCCGACTTGTCCGACGACTATAGGGTTGTCCCCACGACCACGGGCCAATGTTGCCCAGCCGCCGACATGTCCGAAGACTATAGGGTCGTCCCCACGACCCCGGGGCTAGATTGCCCCGGCACCGTCATGTCCGACGACTATAGGGTCGTCTCCACCACCCCGGGACTAGGTTGGCCCGCCGCCGACTTGTCCGACGACTATAGGGTCGTCCCCACGACCACGGGGCTAGATTGCCCCGCACCGTCATGTCCGACGACTATAGGGTCGTCCCCGCGACCCCGGGACTTGGTTGGCCCGCCGCCGACTTGTCCGACGACTATAGGGTCGTCCCCACGACGCCGGGACTAGGTTGGCCCGCCGCCGACTTGTCCGACGACTATAGGGTCGTCCCTACCACCCCGGGACTAGGTTGGCCAGCCGCCGACATGTCCGACGTCTATAGGGTCGTCCCCACGACCCCGGGGCTAGATTGCCCCGGCACCGTCATGTCCGACGACTATAGGGTCGTCTCCACCACCCCGGGACTAGGTTGGCCCGCCGCCGACTTTTCCGACGACTATAGGGTCGTCCCCACGACCACGGGGCTAGATTGCCCCGCACCGTCATGTCCGACGACTATAGGGTCGTCACCGCGACCCCGGGACTTGGTTGGCCCGCCGCCGACTTGTCCGACGACTATAGGGTCGTCTCCACGACACCGGGGCTAGATTGCCCCGGCACCGTCATGTCCGACGACTATAGGGTCGTCTCCACCACCCCGGGACTAGGTTGGCCCGCCGCCGACTTGTCCGACGACTATAGGGTTGTCCCCACGACCACGGGCCAATGTTGCCCAGCCGCCGACATGTCCGAAGACTATAGGGTCGTCCCCACGACCCCGGGGCTAGATTGCCCCGGCACCGTCATGTCCGACGACTATAGGGTCGTCTCCACCACCCCGGGACTAGGTTGGCCCGCCGCCGACTTGTCCGACGACTATAGGGTCGTCCCCACGACCACGGGGCTAGATTGCCCCGCACCGTCATGTCCGACGACTATAGGGTCGTCCCCGCGACCCCGGGACTTGGTTGGCCCGCCGCCGACTTGTCCGACGACTATAGGGTCGTCCCCACGACGCCGGGACTAGGTTGGCCCGCCGCCGACTTGTCCGACGGCTATAGGGTCGTCCCTACCACCCCGGGACTAGGTTGGCCAGCCGCCGACATGTCCGACGTCTATAGGGTCGTCCCCACGACCCCGGGGCTAGATTGCCCCGGCACCGTCATGTCTCGACGACTATAGGGTCGTCTCCACGTCCCCGGGACTAGGTTGGCCCGCCGCCGACATGTCCGACGAATATAGGGTCGTCCCCACGACCCCGGGACTAGGTTGGCCTGCCGCCGACATGTCCGACGACTATAGGGTCGTCCCCACGAACCCGGGACTAGGTTGCCCTGCCGCCGACATGTCCGACGACTATACGGTCGTCCCCACGACCACGGGACTAGGTTGGCCCGCCACCGTCATGTCCGACGACTATAGGGTCGTCCCCACGACCCCGGGACTAGTTTGGCCCGCCGCCGACTTGTCCGACGACTATAGGGTCGTCTCCACGACCCCGGGACTAGGTTGGCCAGTCACCGACATGTCCGACGACAATAGGGTCGTCCCCACGACCACGGGCCAAAGTTGCCCTGCCGCCGACATGTCCGACGACTATAGGATCGTCCCCACGACCCCGGGACTAGGTTGGCCCGCCGCCGACATGTCCGACGACTATAGGGTCGTCCCCACGCCACGGGCCAAATTTGGCCAGCCGCCGACATGTCCGACGACTATAGGGTCGTCCCCACGACCCCGGGGCTAGATTGCCCCGGCACCGTCATGTCCGACGACTATAGGGTCGTCCCCACGACCCCGGGACTAGGTCGGCCCGCCGCCGACTTGTCCGACGACTATAGGGTCGTCCCCACGATCACGGGCCAAAGTTGCCCTGCCGTCGACATGTCCGACGACTATAGGGTCGTCCCCACGACCCCGGGACTAGGTTGGCCCGCCGCCGACTTGTCCGACGACTATAGGGTCGTCTCCACGACCCCGGGACTAGGTTGGCCAGCCGCCGACATATCCGACGACTATAGGGTCGTCCCCACAACCACGGGACTAGGTTGGCTCGCCGCCGACATGTCCGACGTCTATAGGGTCGTCCCCACGACCCCGGGACTAGGTTGGCCCGCCGCCGACTTGTCCGACGACTATAGGGTCGTCCCTACCACCCCGGGACTAGGTTGGCCAGCCGCCGACAAGTCCGACGTCTATAGGGTCGTCCCCACGACCCCGAGGCTAGATTGCCCCGGCACCGTCATGTCCGACGACTATAGGGTCGTCCCCACGACCCCGGGACTAGGTTGGCCCGCCGCCGACTTGTCCGACGACTATAGGGTCGTCTCCACGACCCCGGGACTAGGTTGGCCAGCCGCCGACATATCCGACGACTATAGGGTCGTCCCCACAACCACGGGACTAGGTTGGCTCGCCGCCGACATGTCCGACGTCTATAGGGTCGTCCCCACGACCCCGGGACTAGGTTGGCCCGCCGCCGACTTGTCCGACGACTATAGGGTCGTCCCTACCACCCCGGGACTAGGTTGGCCAGCCGCCGACATGTCCGACGTCTATAGGGTCGTCCCCACGACCCCGGGGCTAGATTGCCCCGGCACCGTCATGTCCGACGTCTATAGGGTCGTCCCCACGACCCCGGGACTAGGTTGGCCCGCCGCCGACTTGTCCGACGACTATAGGGTCGTCTCCACGACCCCGGGACTAGGTTGGCCAGCCGCCGACATATCCGACGACTATAGGGTCGTCCCCACAACCACGGGACTAGGTTGGCTCGCCGCCGACATGTCCGAAGTCTATAGGGTCGTCTTCACGACCCCGGGACTAGGTTGGCCCGCCGCCGACATGTCCGACGTCTATAGGGTCGTCCCCACGACCCCGGGGCTAGATTGCCCCGGCACCGTCATGTCCGACGACTATAGGGTCGTCCCCAAGATCCCGGGACTAGGTTGGCCCGCCGCCGACATGTCCGACGACTATTATGTCGTCCCCACGCCACGGGCCAAAGTTGGCCAGCCGCCGACATGTCCGACGACTATAGGGTCGTCCCCACGACCCCGGGGCTAGATTGCCCCGGCACCGTCATGTCCGACGACAATAGGGTCGTCCCCACGACCCCGGACTAGGTCGGCCCGCCGCCGACTTGTCCGACGACTATAGGGTCGTCCCCACGATCACGGGCCAAAGTTGCCCTGCCGTCGACATGTCCGACGACTATAGGGTCGTCCCCACGACCCCGGGACTAGGTTGGCCAGCCGCCGACATGTCCGACGACTATACGGTCGTCCCCACGACCACGGGACTAGGTTGGCCCGCCGCCGACATGTCCGACGACTATACGGTCGTCCCCACGACCACGGGACTAGGTTGGCCCGCCGCCGACTTGTCCGACGACTATACGGTCGTCCCCACGACCACGGGACTAGGTTGGCCCGCCACCGTCATGTCCGACGACTATAGGGTCGTCCCCACGACCCCGGGACTAGTTTGGCCCGCCGCCGACTTGTCCGACGACTATAGGGTCGTCTCCACGACCCCGGGACTAGGTTGGCCAGTCACCGACATGTCCGACGACAATAGGGTCGTCCCCACGACCACGGGCCAAAGTTGCCCTGCCGCCGACATGTCCGACGACTATAGGGTCGTCCCCACGACCCCGGGACTAGGCTGGCCCGCCGCCGACTTGTCCGACGACTATAGGGTCGTCCCCAAGACCCCGGGACTAGGTTGGCCAGCCGCTGACATGTCCGACGACTATACGGTCGTCCCCACGACCACGGGACTAGGTTGGCCCGCCGCCGACTTGTCCGACGACTATAGGGTCGTCCCCACGACCCCGGGACTAGGTCGGCCCGCCGCCGACTTGTCCGACGACTATAGGGTCGTCCCCACGACCCGGGCCAAAGTTGGCCAGCCGCCGACATGTCCGACGACTATAGGGTCGTCCCCACGACCCCGGGACTAGGTTGGCCCGCCGCCGACATGTCCGACGACTATAGGGTCGTCCCCACGCCACGGGCCAAAGTTGGACAGCCGCCGACATGTCCGACGACTATAGGGTCGTCCCCACGACCCCGGGACTAGGCTGGCCCGCCGCCGACTTGTCCGACGACTATAGGGTCGTCCCCAAGACCCCGGGACTAGGTTGGCCAGCCGCTGACATGTCCGACGACTATACGGTCGTCCCCACGACCACGGGACTAGGTTGGCCCGCCGCCGACTTGTCCGACGACTATAGGGTCGTCCCCACGACCCCGGGACTAGGTCGGCCCGCCGCCGACTTGTCCGACGACTATAGGGTCGTCCCCACGACCCGGGCCAAAGTTGGCCAGCCGCCGACATGTCCGACGACTATAGGGTCGTCCCCACGACCCCGGGACTAGGTTGGCCCGCCGCCGACATGTCCGACGACTATAGGGTCGTCCCCACGCCACGGGCCAAAGTTGGCCAGCTGCCGACATGTCCGACGACTATAGGGTCGTCCCCACGACCCCGGGGCTAGATTGCCCCGGCACCGTCATGTCCGACGACTATAGGGTCGTCCCCACGACCCCGGGACTAGGTCGGCCCGCCGCCGACTTGTCCGACGACTATAGGGTCGTCCCCACGATCACGGGCCAAAGTTGCCCTGCCGTCGACATGTCCGACGACTATAGGGTCGTCCCCACGACCCCGGGACGAGGTTGGCCAGCCGCCGACATGTCCGACGACTATACGGTCGTCCCCACGACCACGGGCCTAGGTTGGCCCGCCGCCGACTTGTCCGACGACTATAGGGTCGTCCCCACGACCCCGGGACTAGGTTGGCCCGCCGCCGACTTGTCCGACGACTATAGGGTCGTCTCCACGACCCCGGGACTAGGTTGGCCAGCCGCCGACATATCCGACGACTATAGGGTCGTCCCCACAACCACGGGACTAGGTTGGCTCGCCGCCGACATGTCCGACGTCTATAGGGTCGTCCCCACGACCCCGGGACTAGGTTGGCCCGCCGCCGACTTGTCCGACGACTATAGGGTCGTCCCTACCACCCCGGGACTAGGTTGGCCAGCCGCCGACAAGTCCGACGTCTATAGGGTCGTCCCCACGACCCCGAGGCTAGATTGCCCCGGCACCGTCATGTCCGACGACTATAGGGTCGTCCCCACGACCCCGGGACTAGGTTGGCCCGCCGCCGACTTGTCCGACGACTATAGGGTCGTCTCCACGACCCCGGGACTAGGTTGGCCAGCCGCCGACATATCCGACGACTATAGGGTCGTCCCCACAACCACGGGACTAGGTTGGCTCGCCGCCGACATGTCCGACGTCTATAGGGTCGTCCCCACGACCCCGGGACTAGGTTGGCCCGCCGCCGACTTGTCCGACGACTATAGGGTCGTCCCTACCACCCCGGGACTAGGTTGGCCAGCCGCCGACATGTCCGACGTCTATAGGGTCGTCCCCACGACCCCGGGGCTAGATTGCCCCGGCACCGTCATGTCCGACGTCTATAGGGTCGTCCCCACGACCCCGGGACTAGGTTGGCCCGCCGCCGACTTGTCCGACGACTATAGGGTCGTCCCCACGACCACGGGGCTAGATTGCCCCGCACCGTCATGTCCGACGACTATAGGGTCGTCACCGCGACCCCGGGACTTGGTTGGCCCGCCGCCGACTTGTCCGACGACTATAGGGTCGTCTCCACGACACCGGGGCTAGATTGCCCCGGCACCGTCATGTCCGACGACTATAGGGTCGTCTCCACCACCCCGGGACTAGGTTGGCCCGCCGCCGACTTGTCCGACGACTATAGGGTTGTCCCCACGACCACGGGCCAATGTTGCCCAGCCGCCGACATGTCCGAAGACTATAGGGTCGTCCCCACGACCCCGGGGCTAGATTGCCCCGGCACCGTCATGTCCGACGACTATAGGGTCGTCTCCACCACCCCGGGACTAGGTTGGCCCGCCGCCGACTTGTCCGACGACTATAGGGTCGTCCCCACGACCACGGGGCTAGATTGCCCCGCACCGTCATGTCCGACGACTATAGGGTCGTCCCCGCGACCCCGGGACTTGGTTGGCCCGCCGCCGACTTGTCCGACGACTATAGGGTCGTCCCCACGACGCCGGGACTAGGTTGGCCGCCGCCGACTTGTCCGACGACTATAGGGTCGTCCCTACCACCCCGGGACTAGGTTGGCCAGCCGCCGACATGTCCGACGTCTATAGGGTCGTCCCCACGACCCCGGGGCTAGATTGCCCCGGCACCGTCATGTCTCGACGACTATAGGGTCGTCTCCACGTCCCCGGGACTAGGTTGGCCCGCCGCCGACATGTCCGACGAATATAGGGTCGTCCCCACGACCCCGGGACTAGGTTGGCCTGCCGCCGACATGTCCGACGACTATAGGGTCGTCCCCACGAACCCGGGACTAGGTTGCCCTGCCGCCGACATGTCCGACGACTATACGGTCGTCCCCACGACCACGGGACTAGGTTGGCCCGCCACCGTCATGTCCGACGACTATAGGGTCGTCCCCACGACCCCGGGACTAGTTTGGCCCGCCGCCGACTTGTCCGACGACTATAGGGTCGTCTCCACGACCCCGGGACTAGGTTGGCCAGTCACCGACATGTCCGACGACAATAGGGTCGTCCCCACGACCACGGGCCAAAGTTGCCCTGCCGCCGACATGTCCGACGACTATAGGATCGTCCCCACGACCCCGGGACTAGGTTGGACCGCCGCCGACATGTCCGACGACTATAGGGTCGTCCCCACGCCACGGGCCAAATTTGGCCAGCCGCCGACATGTCTGACGACTATAGGGTCGTCCCCACGACCCCGGGGCTAGATTGCCCCGGCACCGTCATGTCCGACGACTATAGGGTCGTCCCCACGACCCCGGGACTAGGTCGGCCCGCCGCCGACTTGTCCGACGACTATAGGGTCGTCCCCACGATCACGGGCCAAAGTTGCCCTGCCGTCGACATGTCCGACGACTATAGGGTCGTCCCCACGACCCCGGGACTAGGTTGGCCCGCCGCCGACTTGTCCGACGACTATAGGGTCGTCTCCACGACCCCGGGACTAGGTTGGCCAGCCGCCGACATATCCGACGACTATAGGGTCGTCCCCACAACCACGGGACTAGGTTGGCTCGCCGCCGACATGTCCGACGTCTATAGGGTCGTCCCCACGACCCCGGGACTAGGTTGGCCCGCCGCCGACTTGTCCGACGACTATAGGGTCGTCCCTACCACCCCGGGACTAGGTTGGCCAGCCGCCGACAAGTCCGACGTCTATAGGGTCGTCCCCACGACCCCGAGGCTAGATTGCCCCGGCACCGTCATGTCCGACGACTATAGGGTCGTCCCCACGACCCCGGGACTAGGTTGGCCCGCCGCCGACTTGTCCGACGACTATAGGGTCGTCTCCACGACCCCGGGACTAGGTTGGCCAGCCGCCGACATATCCGACGACTATAGGGTCGTCCCCACAACCACGGGACTAGGTTGGCTCGCCGCCGACATGTCCGACGTCTATAGGGTCGTCCCCACGACCCCGGGACTAGGTTGGCCCGCCGCCGACTTGTCCGACGACTATAGGGTCGTCCCTACCACCCCGGGACTAGGTTGGCCAGCCGCCGACATGTCCGACGTCTATAGGGTCGTCCCCACGACCCCGGGGCTAGATTGCCCCGGCACCGTCATGTCCGACGTCTATAGGGTCGTCCCCACGACCCCGGGACTAGGTTGGCCCGCCGCCGACTTGTCCGACGACTATAGGGTCGTCTCCACGACCCCGGGACTAGGTTGGCCAGCCGCCGACATATCCGACGACTATAGGGTCGTCCCCACAACCACGGGACTAGGTTGGCTCGCCGCCGACATGTCCGAAGTCTATAGGGTCGTCTTCACGACCCCGGGACTAGGTTGGCCCGCCGCCGACATGTCCGACGTCTATAGGGTCGTCCCCACGACCCCGGGGCTAGATTGCCCCGGCACCGTCATGTCCGACGACTATAGGGTCGTCCCCAAGATCCCGGGACTAGGTTGGCCCGCCGCCGACATGTCCGACGACTATTATGTCGTCCCCACGCCACGGGCCAAAGTTGGCCAGCCGCCGACATGTCCGACGACTATAGGGTCGTCCCCACGACCCCGGGGCTAGATTGCCCCGGCACCGTCATGTCCGACGACAATAGGGTCGTCCCCACGACCCCGGACTAGGTCGGCCCGCCGCCGACTTGTCCGACGACTATAGGGTCGTCCCCACGATCACGGGCCAAAGTTGCCCTGCCGTCGACATGTCCGACGACTATAGGGTCGTCCCCACGACCCCGGGACTAGGTTGGCCAGCCGCCGACATGTCCGACGACTATACGGTCGTCCCCACGACCACGGGACTAGGTTGGCCCGCCGCCGACATGTCCGACGTCTATAGGGTCGTCCCCACGACCCCGGGACTAGATTGGCCCGCCGCCGACTTGTCCGACGACTATAGGGTCGTCTCCACGACCCCGGGACTAGGTCGGCCCGCCGCCGACTTGTCCGACGACTATAGGGTCGTCCCCACGACCCCGGGGCTAGATTGCCCCGGCACCGTCATGTCCGACGACTATAGGGTCGTCCCCACGACCCCGGGACTTGGTTGGCCCGCCGCCGACTTGTCCGACGACTATAGGGTCGTCTTCACGACCCCGGGACTAGGTTGGCCAGCCGCCGACATGTCCGACGTCTATAGGGTCGTCCCCACGACCCCGGGACTTGGTTGGCCCGCCGCCGACTTGTCCGACGACTATAGGGTCGTCTCCACGACCCCGGGACTAGGTTGGCCAGCCGCCGACATGTCCGACGTCTATAGGGTCGTCTCCACGACCCCGGGACTAGGTTGGCCCGCCGCCGACATGTCCGACGTCTATAGGGTCGTCCCCACGACCCCGGGACTAGATTGGCCCGCCGCCGACTTGTCCGACGACTATAGGGTCGTCTCCACGACCCCGGGACTAGGTCGGCCCGCCGCCGACTTGTCCGACGACTATAGGGTCGTCCCCACGACCCCGGGGCTAGATTGCCCCGGCACCGTCATGTCCGACGACTATAGGGTCGTCCCCACGACCCCGGGACTTGGTTGGCCCGCCGCCGACTTGTCCGACGACTATAGGGTCGTCTCCACGACCCCGGGACTAGGTTGGCCAGCCGCCGACATGTCCGACGTCTATAGGGTCGTCTCCACGACCCCGCGACTAGGTTGGCCCGCCGCCGACATGTCCGACGTCTATAGGGTCGTCCCCACGACCCCGGGACTAGATTGGCCTGCCGCCGACTTTTCCGTCGACTATAGGGTCGTCCCCACGACCCCGGGAGTAGGATGGCCCGCCGCCGACTTGTCCGACGACTATAGGGTCGTCCCCACGACCCCGGGACTAGGTTGGCCAGCCGCCGACATGTCCGACGATTATACGGTCGTCCCCACGACCACGGGATTAGGTTGGCCCGCCGCCGACTTGTCCGACGACTATAGGGTCTTCTCCACGACCCCGGGACTAGGTTGGCCAGCCGCCGACTTGTCCGACGACTATAGGGTCGTCCCTACCACCCCGGGACTAGGTTGGCCAGCCGCCGACATGTCCGACGACTATAGGGTCGTCCCCACGACCCCGGGACTAGATTGGCCCGCCACCGTCATGTCCGACGACTATAGGGCCGTCTCCACGACCCCGGGACTAGGTTGGCCCGCCGCCAACTTGTCCGACGACAATAGGGTCGTCCCCACGACCCCTGGACTAGGTTGGCCTGCCGCCGACATGTCCGACGACTATAGCGTCGTCCCCACGAACCCGGGATATGTTGGCCAGTCACCGACATGTCCAACGACTATAGGGTCGTCCCCAAGACCACGGGCCAAAGTTGCCCTGCCGCCGACATGTCCAACGACTATAGGGTCGTCCCCACGACCACGGGACTAGGTTGGCCCGCCGCCGACTTGTCCGACGACTATAGGGTCGTCCCTACCACCCCGGGACTAGGTTGGCCAGCCGCCGACATGTCCGACGACTATAGGGTCGTCCCCACGACCCCGGGTCTAGGTTGGCCCGCCGCCGACATGTCCGACGTCTATAGGGTCGTCCCCACGACCCCGGGGCTAGATTGGCCCGCCACCCTCATGTCCGACGACTATAGGGTCGTCCCCACGAACCCGGGACTAGGTTGGCCAGTCACCGACATGTCCGACGACTATAAGGTCGTCCCCACGACCACGGGCCAATGTTGCCCTGCCGCCGACATGTCCGACGACTATAGGGTCGTCCCCACGACCCCGGGTCTAGGTTGGCCCGCCGCCGACTTTTCCGACGACTATAGGGTCGTCCCCGCGACCCCGGGAGTAGGTTGGCCCGCCGCCGACTTGTCCGACGACTATAGGGTCGTCCCCACGACCCCGGGACTAGGTTGGCCAGTCACCGACATGTCCGACGACTATAGGGTCGTCCCCACGACCACGGGCCAAAGTTGCCCTGCCGCCGACATGTCCGACGACTATAGGGTCGTCCCCACGACCCCGGGAGTAGGTTGGCCCGCCGCCGACATGTCCGACGACTATAGGGTCGTCCCCACGAACCCGGGACTAGGTTGGCCAGTCACCGACATGTCCGACGACTATAAGGTCGTCCCCACGACCACGGGCCAATGTTGCCCTGCCGCCGACATGTCCGACGACTATAGGGTCGTCCCCACGACCCCGGGTCTAGGTTGGCCCGCCGCCGACTTTTCCGACGACTATAGGGTCGTCCCCGCGACCCCGGGAGTAGGTTGGCCCGCCGCCGACTTGTCCGACGACTATAGGGTCGTCCCCACGACCCCGGGGCTAGATTGCCCCGGCACCGTCATGTCCGACGACTATAGGGTCGTCCCCACGACCCCGGGACTAGGCTGGCCCGCCGCCGACTTGTCCGACGACTATAGGGTCGTCCCCAAGACCCCGGGACTAGGTTGGCCAGCCGCTGACATGTCCGACGACTATACGGTCGTCCCCACGACCACGGGACTAGGTTGGCCCGCCGCCGACTTGTCCGACGACTATAGGGTCGTCCCCACGACCCCGGGACTAGGTCGGCCCGCCGCCGACTTGTCCGACGACTATAGGGTCGTCCCCACGACCCGGGCCAAAGTTGGCCAGCCGCCGACATGTCCGACGACTATAGGGTCGTCCCCACGACCCCGGGACTAGGTTGGCCCGCCGCCGACATGTCCGACGACTATAGGGTCGTCCCCACGACCCCGGGGCTAGATTGCCCCGGCACCGTCATGTCCGACGACTATAGGGTCGTCCCCACGACCCCGGGACTAGGTCGGCCCGCCGCCGACTTGTCCGACGACTATAGGGTCGTCCCCACGATCACGGGCCAAAGTTGCCCTGCCGTCGACATGTCCGACGACTATAGGGTCGTCCCCACGACCCCGGGACGAGGTTGGCCAGCCGCCGACATGTCCGACGACTATACGGTCGTCCCCACGACCACGGGCCTAGGTTGGCCCGCCGCCGACTTGTCCGACGACTATAGGGTCGTCCCCACGACCCCGGGACTAGGTTGGCCCGCCGCCGACTTGTCCGACGACTATAGGGTCGTCTCCACGACCCCGGGACTAGGTTGGCCAGCCGCCGACATATCCGACGACTATAGGGTCGTCCCCACAACCACGGGACTAGGTTGGCTCGCCGCCGACATGTCCGACGTCTATAGGGTCGTCCCCACGACCCCGGGACTAGGTTGGCCCGCCGCCGACTTGTCCGACGACTATAGGGTCGTCCCTACCACCCCGGGACTAGGTTGGCCAGCCGCCGACAAGTCCGACGTCTATAGGGTCGTCCCCACGACCCCGAGGCTAGATTGCCCCGGCACCGTCATGTCCGACGACTATAGGGTCGTCCCCACGACCCCGGGACTAGGTTGGCCCGCCGCCGACTTGTCCGACGACTATAGGGTCGTCTCCACGACCCCGGGACTAGGTTGGCCAGCCGCCGACATATCCGACGACTATAGGGTCGTCCCCACAACCACGGGACTAGGTTGGCTCGCCGCCGACATGTCCGACGTCTATAGGGTCGTCCCCACGACCCCGGGACTAGGTTGGCCCGCCGCCGACTTGTCCGACGACTATAGGGTCGTCCCTACCACCCCGGGACTAGGTTGGCCAGCCGCCGACATGTCCGACGTCTATAGGGTCGTCCCCACGACCCCGGGGCTAGATTGCCCCGGCACCGTCATGTCCGACGTCTATAGGGTCGTCCCCACGACCCCGGGACTAGGTTGGCCCGCCGCCGACTTGTCCGACGACTATAGGGTCGTCTCCACGACCCCGGGACTAGGTTGGCCAGCCGCCGACATATCCGACGACTATAGGGTCGTCCCCACAACCACGGGACTAGGTTGGCTCGTCGCCGACATGTCCGACGTCTATAGGGTCGTCTTCACGACCCCGGGACTAGGTTGGCCCGCCGCCGACATGTCCGACGTCTATAGGGTCGTCCCCACGACCCCGGGGCTAGATTGCCCCGGCACCGTCATGTCCGACGACTATAGGGTTGTCCCCAAGATCCCGGGACTAGGTTGGCCCGCCGCCGACATGTCCGACGACTATTATGTCGTCCCCACGCCACGGGCCAAAGTTGGCCAGCCGCCGACATGTCCGACGACTATAGGGTCGTCCCCACGACCCCGGGGCTAGATTGCCCCGGCACCGTCATGTCCGACGACTATAGGGTCGTCCCCACGACCCCGGACTAGGTCGGCCCGCCGCCGACTTGTCCGACGACTATAGGGTCGTCCCCACAATCACGGGCCAAAGTTGCCCTGCCGTCGACATGTCCGACGACTATAGGGTCGTCCCCACGACCCCGGGACTAGGTTGGCCAGCCGCCGACATGTCCGACGACTATACGGTCGTCCCCACGACCACGGGACTAGGTTGGCCCGCCGCCGACATGTCCGACGACTATACGGTCGTCCCCACGACCACGGGACTAGGTTGGCCCGCCGCCGACTTGTCCGACGACTATACGGTCGTCCCCACGACCACGGGACTAGGTTGGCCCGCCACCGTCATGTCCGACGACTATAGGGTCGTCCCCACGACCCCGGGACTAGTTTGGCCCGCCGCCGACTTGTCCGACGACTATAGGGTCGTCTCCACGACCCCGGGACTAGGTTGGCCAGTCACCGACATGTCCGACGACAATAGGGTCGTCCCCACGACCACGGGCCAAAGTTGCCCTGCCGCCGACATGTCCGACGACTATAGGGTCGTCCCCACGACCCCGGGACTAGGTTGGCCCGCCGCCGACTTGTCCGACGACTATAGGGTTGTCCCCACGACCACGGGCCAATGTTGCCCAGCCGCCGACATGTCCGAAGACTATAGGGTCGTCCCCACGACCCCGGGGCTAGATTGCCCCGGCACCGTCATGTCCGACGACTATAGGGTCGTCTCCACCACCCCGGGACTAGGTTGGCCCGCCGCCGACTTGTCCGACGACTATAGGGTCGTCCCCACGACCACGGGGCTAGATTGCCCCGCACCGTCATGTCCGACGACTATAGGGTCGTCCCCGCGACCCCGGGACTTGGTTGGCCCGCCGCCGACTTGTCCGACGACTATAGGGTCGTCCCCACGACGCCGGGACTAGGTTGGCCCGCCGCCGACTTGTCCGACGACTATAGGGTCGTCCCTACCACCCCGGGACTAGGTTGGCCAGCCGCCGACATGTCCGACGTCTATAGGGTCGTCCCCACGACCCCGGGGCTAGATTGCCCCGGCACCGTCATGTCCGACGACTATAGGGTCGTCTCCACCACCCCGGGACTAGGTTGGCCCGCCGCCGACTTTTCCGACGACTATAGGGTCGTCCCCACGACCACGGGGCTAGATTGCCCCGCACCGTCATGTCCGACGACTATAGGGTCGTCACCGCGACCCCGGGACTTGGTTGGCCCGCCGCCGACTTGTCCGACGACTATAGGGTCGTCTCCACGACACCGGGGCTAGATTGCCCCGGCACCGTCATGTCCGACGACTATAGGGTCGTCTCCACCACCCCGGGACTAGGTTGGCCCGCCGCCGACTTGTCCGACGACTATAGGGTTGTCCCCACGACCACGGGCCAATGTTGCCCAGCCGCCGACATGTCCGAAGACTATAGGGTCGTCCCCACGACCCCGGGGCTAGATTGCCCCGGCACCGTCATGTCCGACGACTATAGGGTCGTCTCCACCACCCCGGGACTAGGTTGGCCCGCCGCCGACTTGTCCGACGACTATAGGGTCGTCCCCACGACCACGGGGCTAGATTGCCCCGCACCGTCATGTCCGACGACTATAGGGTCGTCCCCGCGACCCCGGGACTTGGTTGGCCCGCCGCCGACTTGTCCGACGACTATAGGGTCGTCCCCACGACGCCGGGACTAGGTTGGCCCGCCGCCGACTTGTCCGACGGCTATAGGGTCGTCCCTACCACCCCGGGACTAGGTTGGCCAGCCGCCGACATGTCCGACGTCTATAGGGTCGTCCCCACGACCCCGGGGCTAGATTGCCCCGGCACCGTCATGTCTCGACGACTATAGGGTCGTCTCCACGTCCCCGGGACTAGGTTGGCCCGCCGCCGACATGTCCGACGAATATAGGGTCGTCCCCACGACCCCGGGACTAGGTTGGCCTGCCGCCGACATGTCCGACGACTATAGGGTCGTCCCCACGAACCCGGGACTAGGTTGCCCTGCCGCCGACATGTCCGACGACTATACGGTCGTCCCCACGACCACGGGACTAGGTTGGCCCGCCACCGTCATGTCCGACGACTATAGGGTCGTCCCCACGACCCCGGGACTAGTTTGGCCCGCCGCCGACTTGTCCGACGACTATAGGGTCGTCTCCACGACCCCGGGACTAGGTTGGCCAGTCACCGACATGTCCGACGACAATAGGGTCGTCCCCACGACCACGGGCCAAAGTTGCCCTGCCGCCGACATGTCCGACGACTATAGGATCGTCCCCACGACCCCGGGACTAGGTTGGCCCGCCGCCGACATGTCCGACGACTATAGGGTCGTCCCCACGCCACGGGCCAAATTTGGCCAGCCGCCGACATGTCCGACGACTATAGGGTCGTCCCCACGACCCCGGGGCTAGATTGCCCCGGCACCGTCATGTCCGACGACTATAGGGTCGTCCCCACGACCCCGGGACTAGGTCGGCCCGCCGCCGACTTGTCCGACGACTATAGGGTCGTCCCCACGATCACGGGCCAAAGTTGCCCTGCCGTCGACATGTCCGACGACTATAGGGTCGTCCCCACGACCCCGGGACTAGGTTGGCCCGCCGCCGACTTGTCCGACGACTATAGGGTCGTCTCCACGACCCCGGGACTAGGTTGGCCAGCCGCCGACATATCCGACGACTATAGGGTCGTCCCCACAACCACGGGACTAGGTTGGCTCGCCGCCGACATGTCCGACGTCTATAGGGTCGTCCCCACGACCCCGGGACTAGGTTGGCCCGCCGCCGACTTGTCCGACGACTATAGGGTCGTCCCTACCACCCCGGGACTAGGTTGGCCAGCCGCCGACAAGTCCGACGTCTATAGGGTCGTCCCCACGACCCCGAGGCTAGATTGCCCCGGCACCGTCATGTCCGACGACTATAGGGTCGTCCCCACGACCCCGGGACTAGGTTGGCCCGCCGCCGACTTGTCCGACGACTATAGGGTCGTCTCCACGACCCCGGGACTAGGTTGGCCAGCCGCCGACATATCCGACGACTATAGGGTCGTCCCCACAACCACGGGACTAGGTTGGCTCGCCGCCGACATGTCCGACGTCTATAGGGTCGTCCCCACGACCCCGGGACTAGGTTGGCCCGCCGCCGACTTGTCCGACGACTATAGGGTCGTCCCTACCACCCCGGGACTAGGTTGGCCAGCCGCCGACATGTCCGACGTCTATAGGGTCGTCCCCACGACCCCGGGGCTAGATTGCCCCGGCACCGTCATGTCCGACGTCTATAGGGTCGTCCCCACGACCCCGGGACTAGGTTGGCCCGCCGCCGACTTGTCCGACGACTATAGGGTCGTCTCCACGACCCCGGGACTAGGTTGGCCAGCCGCCGACATATCCGACGACTATAGGGTCGTCCCCACAACCACGGGACTAGGTTGGCTCGCCGCCGACATGTCCGAAGTCTATAGGGTCGTCTTCACGACCCCGGGACTAGGTTGGCCCGCCGCCGACATGTCCGACGTCTATAGGGTCGTCCCCACGACCCCGGGGCTAGATTGCCCCGGCACCGTCATGTCCGACGACTATAGGGTCGTCCCCAAGATCCCGGGACTAGGTTGGCCCGCCGCCGACATGTCCGACGACTATTATGTCGTCCCCACGCCACGGGCCAAAGTTGGCCAGCCGCCGACATGTCCGACGACTATAGGGTCGTCCCCACGACCCCGGGGCTAGATTGCCCCGGCACCGTCATGTCCGACGACAATAGGGTCGTCCCCACGACCCCGGACTAGGTCGGCCCGCCGCCGACTTGTCCGACGACTATAGGGTCGTCCCCACGATCACGGGCCAAAGTTGCCCTGCCGTCGACATGTCCGACGACTATAGGGTCGTCCCCACGACCCCGGGACTAGGTTGGCCAGCCGCCGACATGTCCGACGACTATACGGTCGTCCCCACGACCACGGGACTAGGTTGGCCCGCCGCCGACATGTCCGACGACTATACGGTCGTCCCCACGACCACGGGACTAGGTTGGCCCGCCGCCGACTTGTCCGACGACTATACGGTCGTCCCCACGACCACGGGACTAGGTTGGCCCGCCACCGTCATGTCCGACGACTATAGGGTCGTCCCCACGACCCCGGGACTAGTTTGGCCCGCCGCCGACTTGTCCGACGACTATAGGGTCGTCTCCACGACCCCGGGACTAGGTTGGCCAGTCACCGACATGTCCGACGACAATAGGGTCGTCCCCACGACCACGGGCCAAAGTTGCCCTGCCGCCGACATGTCCGACGACTATAGGGTCGTCCCCACGACCCCGGGACTAGGCTGGCCCGCCGCCGACTTGTCCGACGACTATAGGGTCGTCCCCAAGACCCCGGGACTAGGTTGGCCAGCCGCTGACATGTCCGACGACTATACGGTCGTCCCCACGACCACGGGACTAGGTTGGCCCGCCGCCGACTTGTCCGACGACTATAGGGTCGTCCCCACGACCCCGGGACTAGGTCGGCCCGCCGCCGACTTGTCCGACGACTATAGGGTCGTCCCCACGACCCGGGCCAAAGTTGGCCAGCCGCCGACATGTCCGACGACTATAGGGTCGTCCCCACGACCCCGGGACTAGGTTGGCCCGCCGCCGACATGTCCGACGACTATAGGGTCGTCCCCACGCCACGGGCCAAAGTTGGACAGCCGCCGACATGTCCGACGACTATAGGGTCGTCCCCACGACCCCGGGACTAGGTTGGCCCGCCGCCGACTTGTCCGACGACTATAGGGTCGTCTCCACGACCCCGGGACTAGGTTGGCCAGCCGCCGACATATCCGACGACTATAGGGTCGTCCCCACAACCACGGGACTAGGTTGGCTCGCCGCCGACATGTCCGACGTCTATAGGGTCGTCCCCACGACCCCGGGACTAGGTTGGCCCGCCGCCGACTTGTCCGACGACTATAGGGTCGTCCCTACCACCCCGGGACTAGGTTGGCCAGCCGCCGACAAGTCCGACGTCTATAGGGTCGTCCCCACGACCCCGAGGCTAGATTGCCCCGGCACCGTCATGTCCGACGACTATAGGGTCGTCCCCACCGCCCCGGGACTAGGTTGGCCCGCCGCCGACTTGTCCGACGACTATAGGGTCGTCTCCACGACCCCGGGACTAGGTTGGCCAGCCGCCGACATATCCGACGACTATAGGGTCGTCCCCACAACCACGGGACTAGGTTGGCTCGCCGCCGACATGTCCGACGTCTATAGGGTCGTCCCCACGACCCCGGGACTAGGTTGGCCCGCCGCCGACTTGTCCGACGACTATAGGGTCGTCCCTACCACCCCGGGACTAGGTTGGCCAGCCGCCGACATGTCCGACGTCTATAGGGTCGTCCCCACGACCCCGGGGCTAGATTGCCCCGGCACCGTCATGTCCGACGTCTATAGGGTCGTCCCCACGACCCCGGGACTAGGTTGGCCCGCCGCCGACATATCCGACGACTATAGGGTCGTCCCCACAACCACGGGACTAGGTTGGCTCGTCGCCGACATGTCCGACGTCTATAGGGTCGTCTTCACGACCCCGGGACTAGGTTGGCCCGCCGCCGACATGTCCGACGTCTATAGGGTCGTCCCCACGACCCCGGGGCTAGATTGCCCCGGCACCGTCATGTCCGACGACTATAGGGTTGTCCCCAAGATCCCGGGACTAGGTTGGCCCGCCGCCGACATGTCCGACGACTATTATGTCGTCCCCACGCCACGGGCCAAAGTTGGCCAGCCGCCGACATGTCCGACGACTATAGGGTCGTCCCCACGACCCCGGGGCTAGATTGCCCCGGCACCGTCATGTCCGACGACTATAGGGTCGTCCCCACGACCCCGGACTAGGTCGGCCCGCCGCCGACTTGTCCGACGACTATAGGGTCGTCCCCACAATCACGGGCCAAAGTTGCCCTGCCGTCGACATGTCCGACGACTATAGGGTCGTCCCCACGACCCCGGGACTACGTTGGCCAGCCGCCGACATGTCCGACGACTATACGGTCGTCCCCACGACCACGGGACTAGGTTGGCCCGCCGCCGACATGTCCGACGACTATACGGTCGTCCCCACGACCACGGGACTAGGTTGGCCCGCCGCCGACTTGTCCGACGACTATACGGTCGTCCCCACGACCACGGGACTAGGTTGGCCCGCCACCGTCATGTCCGACGACTATAGGGTCGTCCCCACGACCCCGGGACTAGTTTGGCCCGCCGCCGACTTGTCCGACGACTATAGGGTCGTCTCCACGACCCCGGGACTAGGTTGGCCAGTCACCGACATGTCCGACGACAATAGGGTCGTCCCCACGACCACGGGCCAAAGTTGCCCTGCCGCCGACATGTCCGACGACTATAGGGTCGTCCCCACGACCCCGGGACTAGGTTGGCCCGCCGCCGACTTGTCCGACGACTATAGGGTTGTCCCCACGACCACGGGCCAATGTTGCCCAGCCGCCGACATGTCCGAAGACTATAGGGTCGTCCCCACGACCCCGGGGCTAGATTGCCCCGGCACCGTCATGTCCGACGACTATAGGGTCGTCTCCACCACCCCGGGACTAGGTTGGCCCGCCGCCGACTTGTCCGACGACTATAGGGTCGTCCCCACGACCACGGGGCTAGATTGCCCCGCACCGTCATGTCCGACGACTATAGGGTCGTCCCCGCGACCCCGGGACTTGGTTGGCCCGCCGCCGACTTGTCCGACGACTATAGGGTCGTCCCCACGACGCCGGGACTAGGTTGGCCCGCCGCCGACTTGTCCGACGACTATAGGGTCGTCCCTACCACCCCGGGACTAGGTTGGCCAGCCGCCGACATGTCCGACGTCTATAGGGTCGTCCCCACGACCCCGGGGCTAGATTGCCCCGGCACCGTCATGTCCGACGACTATAGGGTCGTCTCCACCACCCCGGGACTAGGTTGGCCCGCCGCCGACTTTTCCGACGACTATAGGGTCGTCCCCACGACCACGGGGCTAGATTGCCCCGCACCGTCATGTCCGACGACTATAGGGTCGTCACCGCGACCCCGGGACTTGGTTGGCCCGCCGCCGACTTGTCCGACGACTATAGGGTCGTCTCCACGACACCGGGGCTAGATTGCCCCGGCACCGTCATGTCCGACGACTATAGGGTCGTCTCCACCACCCCGGGACTAGGTTGGCCCGCCGCCGACTTGTCCGACGACTATAGGGTTGTCCCCACGACCACGGGCCAATGTTGCCCAGCCGCCGACATGTCCGAAGACTATAGGGTCGTCCCCACGACCCCGGGGCTAGATTGCCCCGGCACCGTCATGTCCGACGACTATAGGGTCGTCTCCACCACCCCGGGACTAGGTTGGCCCGCCGCCGACTTGTCCGACGACTATAGGGTCGTCCCCACGACCACGGGGCTAGATTGCCCCGCACCGTCATGTCCGACGACTATAGGGTCGTCCCCGCGACCCCGGGACTTGGTTGGCCCGCCGCCGACTTGTCCGACGACTATAGGGTCGTCCCCACGACGCCGGGACTAGGTTGGCCCGCCGCCGACTTGTCCGACGGCTATAGGGTCGTCCCTACCACCCCGGGACTAGGTTGGCCAGCCGCCGACATGTCCGACGTCTATAGGGTCGTCCCCACGACCCCGGGGCTAGATTGCCCCGGCACCGTCATGTCTCGACGACTATAGGGTCGTCTCCACGTCCCCGGGACTAGGTTGGCCCGCCGCCGACATGTCCGACGAATATAGGGTCGTCCCCACGACCCCGGGACTAGGTTGGCCTGCCGCCGACATGTCCGACGACTATAGGGTCGTCCCCACGAACCCGGGACTAGGTTGCCCTGCCGCCGACATGTCCGACGACTATACGGTCGTCCCCACGACCACGGGACTAGGTTGGCCCGCCACCGTCATGTCCGACGACTATAGGGTCGTCCCCACGACCCCGGGACTAGTTTGGCCCGCCGCCGACTTGTCCGACGACTATAGGGTCGTCTCCACGACCCCGGGACTAGGTTGGCCAGTCACCGACATGTCCGACGACAATAGGGTCGTCCCCACGACCACGGGCCAAAGTTGCCCTGCCGCCGACATGTCCGACGACTATAGGATCGTCCCCACGACCCCGGGACTAGGTTGGCCCGCCGCCGACATGTCCGACGACTATAGGGTCGTCCCCACGCCACGGGCCAAATTTGGCCAGCCGCCGACATGTCCGACGACTATAGGGTCGTCCCCACGACCCCGGGGCTAGATTGCCCCGGCACCGTCATGTCCGACGACTATAGGGTCGTCCCCACGACCCCGGGACTAGGTCGGCCCGCCGCCGACTTGTCCGACGACTATAGGGTCGTCCCCACGATCACGGGCCAAAGTTGCCCTGCCGTCGACATGTCCGACGACTATAGGGTCGTCCCCACGACCCCGGGACTAGGTTGGCCCGCCGCCGACTTGTCCGACGACTATAGGGTCGTCTCCACGACCCCGGGACTAGGTTGGCCAGCCGCCGACATATCCGACGACTATAGGGTCGTCCCCACAACCACGGGACTAGGTTGGCTCGCCGCCGACATGTCCGACGTCTATAGGGTCGTCCCCACGACCCCGGGA
Organism: Andrena fulva; assembly: GCA_946251845.1. Lineage (NCBI taxonomy): Eukaryota > Metazoa > Arthropoda > Insecta > Hymenoptera > Andrenidae > Andrena > Andrena fulva. The sequence continues at coordinate 1,062,794 of CAMITZ010000136.1, read as the reverse complement.
CTAGGTTGGCCCGCCGCCGACTTGTCCGACGACTATAGGGTCGTCCCTACCACCCCGGGACTAGGTTGGCCAGCCGCCGACAAGTCCGACGTCTATAGGGTCGTCCCCACGACCCCGAGGCTAGATTGCCCCGGCACCGTCATGTCCGACGACTATAGGGTCGTCCCCACGACCCCGGGACTAGGTTGGCCCGCCGCCGACTTGTCCGACGACTATAGGGTCGTCTCCACGACCCCGGGACTAGGTTGGCCAGCCGCCGACATATCCGACGACTATAGGGTCGTCCCCACAACCACGGGACTAGGTTGGCTCGCCGCCGACATGTCCGACGTCTATAGGGTCGTCCCCACGACCCCGGGACTAGGTTGGCCCGCCGCCGACTTGTCCGACGACTATAGGGTCGTCCCTACCACCCCGGGACTAGGTTGGCCAGCCGCCGACATGTCCGACGTCTATAGGGTCGTCCCCACGACCCCGGGGCTAGATTGCCCCGGCACCGTCATGTCCGACGTCTATAGGGTCGTCCCCACGACCCCGGGACTAGGTTGGCCCGCCGCCGACTTGTCCGACGACTATAGGGTCGTCTCCACGACCCCGGGACTAGGTTGGCCAGCCGCCGACATATCCGACGACTATAGGGTCGTCCCCACAACCACGGGACTAGGTTGGCTCGCCGCCGACATGTCCGAAGTCTATAGGGTCGTCTTCACGACCCCGGGACTAGGTTGGCCCGCCGCCGACATGTCCGACGTCTATAGGGTCGTCCCCACGACCCCGGGGCTAGATTGCCCCGGCACCGTCATGTCCGACGACTATAGGGTCGTCCCCAAGATCCCGGGACTAGGTTGGCCCGCCGCCGACATGTCCGACGACTATTATGTCGTCCCCACGCCACGGGCCAAAGTTGGCCAGCCGCCGACATGTCCGACGACTATAGGGTCGTCCCCACGACCCCGGGGCTAGATTGCCCCGGCACCGTCATGTCCGACGACAATAGGGTCGTCCCCACGACCCCGGACTAGGTCGGCCCGCCGCCGACTTGTCCGACGACTATAGGGTCGTCCCCACGATCACGGGCCAAAGTTGCCCTGCCGTCGACATGTCCGACGACTATAGGGTCGTCCCCACGACCCCGGGACTAGGTTGGCCAGCCGCCGACATGTCCGACGACTATACGGTCGTCCCCACGACCACGGGACTAGGTTGGCCCGCCGCCGACATGTCCGACGACTATACGGTCGTCCCCACGACCACGGGACTAGGTTGGCCCGCCGCCGACTTGTCCGACGACTATACGGTCGTCCCCACGACCACGGGACTAGGTTGGCCCGCCACCGTCATGTCCGACGACTATAGGGTCGTCCCCACGACCCCGGGACTAGTTTGGCCCGCCGCCGACTTGTCCGACGACTATAGGGTCGTCTCCACGACCCCGGGACTAGGTTGGCCAGTCACCGACATGTCCGACGACAATAGGGTCGTCCCCACGACCACGGGCCAAAGTTGCCCTGCCGCCGACATGTCCGACGACTATAGGGTCGTCCCCACGACCCCGGGACTAGGCTGGCCCGCCGCCGACTTGTCCGACGACTATAGGGTCGTCCCCAAGACCCCGGGACTAGGTTGGCCAGCCGCTGACATGTCCGACGACTATACGGTCGTCCCCACGACCACGGGACTAGGTTGGCCCGCCGCCGACTTGTCCGACGACTATAGGGTCGTCCCCACGACCCCGGGACTAGGTCGGCCCGCCGCCGACTTGTCCGACGACTATAGGGTCGTCCCCACGACCCGGGCCAAAGTTGGCCAGCCGCCGACATGTCCGACGACTATAGGGTCGTCCCCACGACCCCGGGACTAGGTTGGCCCGCCGCCGACATGTCCGACGACTATAGGGTCGTCCCCACGCCACGGGCCATAGTTGGACAGCCGCCGACATGTCCGACGACTATAGGGTCGTCCCCACGACCCCGGGACTAGGTCGGCCCGCCGCCGACTTGTCCGACGACTATAGGGTCGTCCCCACGATCACGGGCCAAAGTTGCCCTGCCGTCGACATGTCCGACGTACTATAGGGTCGTCCCCACGACCCCGGGACGAGGTTGGCCAGCCGCCGACATGTCCGACGACTATACGGTCGTCCCCACGACCACGGGCCTAGGTTGGCCCGCCGCCGACTTGTCCGACGACTATAGGGTCGTCCCCACGACCCCGGGACTAGGTTGGCCCGCCGCCGACTTGTCCGACGACTATAGGGTCGTCTCCACGACCCCGGGACTAGGTTGGCCAGCCGCCGACATATCCGACGACTATAGGGTCGTCCCCACAACCACGGGACTAGGTTGGCTCGCCGCCGACATGTCCGACGTCTATAGGGTCGTCCCCACGACCCCGGGACTAGGTTGGCCCGCCGCCGACTTGTCCGACGACTATAGGGTCGTCCCTACCACCCCGGGACTAGGTTGGCCAGCCGCCGACAAGTCCGACGTCTATAGGGTCGTCCCCACGACCCCGAGGCTAGATTGCCCCGGCACCGTCATGTCCGACGACTATAGGGTCGTCCCCACCGCCCCGGGACTAGGTTGGCCCGCCGCCGACTTGTCCGACGACTATAGGGTCGTCTCCACGACCCCGGGACTAGGTTGGCCAGCCGCCGACATATCCGACGACTATAGGGTCGTCCCCACAACCACGGGACTAGGTTGGCTCGCCGCCGACATGTCCGACGTCTATAGGGTCGTCCCCACGACCCCGGGACTAGGTTGGCCCGCCGCCGACTTGTCCGACGACTATAGGGTCGTCCCTACCACCCCGGGACTAGGTTGGCCAGCCGCCGACATGTCCGACGTCTATAGGGTCGTCCCCACGACCCCGGGGCTAGATTGCCCCGGCACCGTCATGTCCGACGTCTATAGGGTCGTCCCCACGACCCCGGGACTAGGTTGGCCCGCTGCCGACTTGTCCGACGACTATAGGGTCGTCTCCACGACCCCGGGACTAGGTTGGCCAGCCGCCGCATATCCGACGACTATAGGGTCGTCCCCACAACCACGGGACTAGGTTGGCTCGCCGCCGACATGTCCGACGTCTATAGGGTCGTCTTCACGACCCCGGGACTAGGTTGGCCCGCCGCCGACATGTCCGACGTCTATAGGGTCGTCCCCCCGACCCCGGGGCTAGATTGCCCCGGCACCGTCATGTCCGACGACTATAGGGTCGTCCCCACGACCCCGGGACTAGGCTGGCCCGCCGCCGACTTGTCCGACGACTATAGGGTCGTCCCCAAGACCCCGGGACTAGGTTGGCCAGGCGCTGACATGTCCGACGACTATACGGTCGTCCCCACGACCACGGGACTAGGTTGGCCCGCCGCCGACTTGTCCGACGACTATAGGGTCGTCCCCACGACCCCGGGACTAGGTCGGCCCGCCGCCGACTTGTCCGACGACTATAGGGTCGTCCCCACGACCCGGGCCAAAGTTGGCCAGCCGCCGACATGTCCGACGACTATAGGGTCGTCCCCACGACCCCGGGACTAGGTTGGCCCGCCGCCGACATGTCCGACGACTATAGGGTCGTCCCCACGCCACGGGCCAAAGTTGGCCAGCCGCCGACATGTCCGACGACTATAGGGTCGTCCCCACGACCCCGGGGCTAGATTGCCCCGGCACCGTCATGTCCGACGACTATAGGGTCGTCCCCACGACCCCGGGACTAGGTCGGCCCGCCGCCGACTTGTCCGACGACTATAGGGTCGTCCCCACGATCACGGGCCAAAGTTGCCCTGCCGTCGACATGTCCGACGACTATAGGGTCGTCCCCACGACCCCGGGACGAGGTTGGCCAGCCGCCGACATGTCCGACGACTATACGGTCGTCCCCACGACCACGGGCCTAGGTTGGCCCGCCGCCGACTTGTCCGACGACTATAGGGTCGTCCCCACGACCCCGGGACTAGGTTGGCCCGCCGCCGACTTGTCCGACGACTATAGGGTCGTCTCCACGACCCCGGGACTAGGTTGGCCAGCCGCCGACATATCCGACGACTATAGGGTCGTCCCCACAACCACGGGACTAGGTTGGCTCGCCGCCGACATGTCCGACGTCTATAGGGTCGTCCCCACGACCCCGGGACTAGGTTGGCCCGCCGCCGACTTGTCCGACGACTATAGGGTCGTCCCTACCACCCCGGGACTAGGTTGGCCAGCCGCCGACAATTCCGACGTCTATAGGGTCGTCCCCACGACCCCGAGGCTAGATTGCCCCGGCACCGTCATGTCCGACGACTATAGGGTCGTCCCCACCGCCCCGGGACTAGGTTGGCCCGCCGCCGACTTGTCCGACGACTATAGGGTCGTCTCCACGACCCCGGGACTAGGTTGGCCAGCCGCCGACATATCCGACGACTATAGGGTCGTCCCCACAACCACGGGACTAGGTTGGCTCGCCGCCGACATGTCCGACGTCTATAGGGTCGTCCCCACGACCCCGGGACTAGGTTGGCCCGCCGCCGACAAGTCCGACGTCTATAGGGTCGTCCCCACGACCCCGAGGCTAGATTGCCCCGGCACCGTCATGTCCGACGACTATAGGGTCGTCCCCACCGCCCCGGGACTAGGTTGGCCCGCCGCCGACTTGTCCGACGACTATAGGGTCGTCTCCACGACCCCGGGACTAGGCCGGCCCGCCGCCGACTTGTCCGACGACTATAGGGTCGTCCCCACGACCCCGGGGCTAGATTGGCCCGGCACCGTCATGTCCGACGACTATAGGGTCGTCCCCACGACCCCGGGACTAGATTGGCCCGCCGCCGACTTGTCCGACGACTATAGGGTCGTCTCCACGACCCCGGGACTAGGTCGGCCCGCCGCCGACTTGTCCGACGACTATAGGGTCGTCCCCACGACCCCGGGGCTAGATTGGCCCGGCACCGTCATGTCCGACGACTATAGGGTCGTCCCCACGACCCCGGGACTTGGTTGGCCCGCCGCCGACTTGTCCGACGACTATAGGGTCGTCTCCACGACCCCGGGACTAGGTTGGCCAGCCGCCGACATGTCCGACGTCTATAGGGTCGTCTCCACGACCCCGCGACTAGGTTGGCCCGCCGCCGACATGTCCGACGTCTATAGGGTCGTCCCCACGACCCCGGGACTAGATTGGCCTGCCGCCGACTTTTCCGACGACTATAGGGTCGTCCCCACGACCCCGGGAGTAGGATGGCCCGCCGCCGACTTGTCCGACGACTATAGGGTCGTCCCCACGACCCCGGGACTAGGTTGGCCAGCCGCCGACATGTCCGACGATTATACGGTCGTCCCCACGACCACGGGATTAGGTTGGCCCGCCGCCGACTTGTCCGACGACTATAGGGTCTTCTCCACGACCCCGGGACTAGGTTGGCCAGCCGCCGACTTGTCCGACGACTATAGGGTCGTCTCCACGACCCCGGGACTAGGTTGGCCAGCCGCCGACATGTCCGACGTCTATAGGGTCGTCTCCAGGACCCCGGGACTAGGTTGGCCCGCCGCCGACATGTCCGACGTCTATAGGGTCGTCCCCACGACCCCGGGACTAGATTGGCCTGCCGCCGACTTGTCCGACGACTATAGGGTCGTCCCCACGACCCCGGGACTAGGTTGGCCAGCCGCCGACATGTCCGACGATTATACGGTCGTCCCCACGACCACGGGATTAGGTTGGCCCGCCGCCGACTTGTCCGACGACTATAGGGTCGTCCCCACGACCCGGGCCAAAGTTGCCCTGCCGCCGACATGTCCGACGACTATAGGGTCGTCCCCACGACCCCGGGACTAGGTTGGCCCGCCGCCGACATGTCCGACGACTATACGGTCGTCCCCACGACCACGGGACTAGGTTGGCCCGCCGCCGACTTGTCCGACGATTATACGGTCGTCCCCACGACCACGGGACTAGGTTGGCCCGCCGCCGACTTGTCCGACGACTATAGGGTCGTCCCCACGACCCCGGGACTAGGTTGGCCCGCCGCCGACATGTCCGACGACTATAGGGTCGTCCCCACGCCCCGGGCCAAAGTTGGCCAGCGGCCGACATGTCCGACGACTATAGGGTCGTCCCCACGACCCCGGGACTAGATTGGCCCGCCACCGTCATGTCCGACGACTATACGGTCGTCCCCACGACCCCGGGACTAGGTTGGCCCGCCGCCGACGTGTCCTACGACTATGGGGTCGTCCCCACGACCCGGGCCAAAGTTGCCCTGCCGCCGACATGTCCGACGACTATAGGGTCGTCCCCACGACCACGGGCCAAAGTTGCCCTGGCGCCGACATGTCCGACGACTATAGGGTCGTCCCCACGACCACGGGCCAAAGTTGCCCTGGCGCCGACATGTCCGACGACTATAGGGTCGTCCCCACGACCCCGGGTCTAGGTTGGCCCGCCGCCGACTTTTCCGACGACTATAGGGTCGTCCCCACGACCCCGGGACTAGGTTGGCCCGCCGCCGACTTGTCCGACGACTATAGGGTCGTCCCGACCACCCCGGGACTAGGTTGGCCAGCCGCCGACATGTCCGACGTATATAGGGTCGTCCCCTCGACCCCGGGGCTAGATTGCCCCGGCACCGTCACGTCCGACGACTATAGGGTCGTCCCCACGACCCCGGGAGTAGGTTGGCCCGACGCCGACTTGTCCGACGACTATAGGGCCGTCCCCACGACCCCGGGACTAGGTTGGCCAGCCGCCGACATGTCCGACGACTATAGGGTCGTCCCCACGACCCCGGGACTAGGTTGGCCCGCCGCCGACTTGTCCGACGACTATAGGGTCGTCCCCACGACCCCGGGACTAGGTTGGCCCGCCGCCGACTTGTCCGACGACTATAGGGTCGTCCCGACCACCCCGGGACTAGGTTGGCCAGCCGCCGACATGTCCGACGTATATAGGGTCGTCCCCTCGACCCCGGGGCTAGATTGCCCCGGCACCGTCACGTCCGACGACTATAGGGTCGTCTCCACGACCCCGGGACTTGGTTGGCCAGTCACCGGCATGTCCGACGACTATAGGGTCGTCCCCACGACCCCGGGACTAGGTTGGCCCGCCGCCGACTTTTCCGACGACTGTAGGGTCGTCCCCACGACCCCGGGACTAGGTTGGCCCGCCGCCGACTTGTCCGACGACTATAGGGTCGTCCCCACGACCCCGGGACTAGGTTGGCCCGCCGCCGACTTGTCCGACGACTATAGGGTCGTCCCCACGACCCGGGCCAAAGTTGCCCTGCAGCCGACATGTCCGACGACTATAGGGTCGTCCCCACGACCCCGGGACTAGGTTGGCCCGCCGCCGACATGTCCGACGACTATACGGTCGTCCCCACGACCACGGGACTAGGTTGGCCCGCCGCCGACTTGCCGTCGACTATACGGTCGTCCCCACGACCACGGGACTAGGTTGGCCCGCCGCCGACTTGTCCGACGACTATAGGGTCGTCCCCACGACCCCGGGACTAGGCTGGCCCGCCGCCGACATGTCCGACGACTATAGGGTCGTCCCCACGACCCCGGGACTAGGTTGGCCCGCCGCCGACTTGTCCGACGACTATAGAGTCGTCCCCACGGCCCAGGGACTAGGTTGGCCCGCCGCCGACTTGTTCGACGACTATAGGGTCGTCCCCACGACCTCGGGACTAGATTGGCCCGCCACCGTCAAGTCCGACGACTATAGGGTCGTCCCCACGACCCCGCGACTAGGTTGGCCCGCCGCCGACTTGTCCGACGACTATAGGGTCGTCCCCACGACCCCGGGGCTAGATTGCCCCGGCACCGTCATGTCCGACGACTATAGGGTCGTCTCCACCACCCCGGGACTAGGTTGGCCCGCCGCCGACTTGTCCGACGACTATAGGGTCGTCCCCACGACCACGGGGCTGGATTGCCCCGCACCGTCATGTCCGACGACTATAGGGTCGTCCCCGCGACCCCGGGACTTGGTTGGCCCGCCGCCGACTTGTCCGACGACTATAGGGTCGTCCCCACGACGCCGGGACTAGGTTGGCCCGCCGCCGACTTGTCCGACGACTATAGGGTCGTCCCTACCACCCCGGGACTAGGTTGGCCAGCCGCCGACATGTCCGACGTCTATAGGGTCGTCCCCACGACCCCGGGGCTAGATTGCCCCGGCACCGTCATGTCTCGACGACTATAGGGTCGTCTCCACGTCCCCGGGACTAGGTTGGCCCGCCGCCGACATGTCCGACGACTATAGGGTCGTCCCCACGACCCCGGGACTAGGTTGGCCTGCCGCCGACATGTCCGACGACTATAGGGTCGTCCCCACGAACCCGGGACTAGGTTGCCCTGCCGCCGACATGTCCGACGACTATAGGGTCGTCTCCACGACCCCGGGACTAGGTTGGCCCGCCGCCGACTTGCCGACGACTATACGGTCGTCCCCACGACCACGGGACTAGGTTGGCCCGCCGCCGACTTGTCCGACGACTATAGGGTCGTCCCCACGACCCCGGGACTAGGCTGGCCCGCCGCCGACATGTCCGACGACTATAGGGTCGTCCCCACGACCCCGGGACTAGGTTGGCCCGCCGCCGACTTGTCCGACGACTATAGAGTCGTCCCCACGGCCCAGGGACTAGGTTGGCCCGCCGCCGACTTGTTCGACGACTATAGGGTCGTCCCCACGATCTCGGGACTAGATTGGCCCGCCACCGTCAAGTCCGACGACTATAGGGTCGTCCCCACGACCCCGCGACTAGGTTGGCCCGCCGCCGACTTGTCCGACGACTATAGGGTCGTCCCCACGACCCCGGGACTAGGTTGGCCCGCCGCCGACTTGTCCGACGACTATAGAGTCGTCCCCACGGCCCAGGGACTAGGTTGGCCCGCCGCCGACTTGTTCGACGACTATAGGGTCGTCCCCACGATCTCGGGACTAGATTGGCCCGCCACCGTCAAGTCCGACGACTATAGGGTCGTCCCCACGACCCCGCGACTAGGTTGGCCCGCCGCCGACTTGTCCGACGACTATAGGGACGTCCCCACGACCACGGGCCAATGTTGCCCAGCCGCCGACATGTCCGACGACTATAGGGTCGTCTCCACGACCCCGGGACTAGGTTTACCCGCCACCGACATGTCCGACGACTATAGGGTCGCCCCACGACCCCGGGACTAGGTTGGCCCGCCGCCGACTTGTCCGACGACTATAGGGTCGTCCCCACGACCCCGGGACAAGGTTGGCCAGCCGCCGACATGTCCGACGACTATACGGTCGTCCCCACGACCACGGGACTAGGTTGGCCCGCCGCCGACTTGTCCGACGACTATAGGGTCGTCCCCACGACCCCGGGACTAGATTGGCACGCCACCGTCTTGTCCGACGACTATAGGGTCGTCCCCACGACCACGGGCAAAAGTTACCCAACCGCCGACATGTCCGACGACTATAGGGTCGTCCGCACGACCCCGGGACTAGATTGGCCCGCCACCGTCATGTGCGACGACTACAGGTTCGTCCCTACGACCCTGGGCATACGTTGGCCTGTCGCCGACATGTCCGACGACTATAGGGTCGTCCCCACGACCACGGGCCATAGTTGCCCAGCCGCCGACATGTCCGACGACTATAGGGTCGTCCCCACGACCACGGGCCAAAGTTGGTCAACCGCCGACATGTCCGACGACTATAAGGTCGTCCCCACGACCCCGGGACTAGATTGGCCCGCCACCGTCATGTCCGACGACAATAGGGTCGTCCCCACGACCCCGGGACTAGATTGGCACGCCACCGTCTTGTCCGACGACTATAGGGTCGTCCCCACAACCCCGGGGCTAGATTGGCCCGCCACCTGCATGTCCGACGACTCTAGGGTCGTCCCCCCGACCACGGGCCAAAGTTGGCCAGCCGCCGACATGTCCGGCGACTATAGGGTCGTCCCCACGACCTCGGGACTAGATTGGCCCGCCACCGTCAAGTCCGACGATTATAGGGTCGTCCCCACGACCCCGCGACTAGGTTGGCCCGCCGCCGACTTGTCCGACGACTATAGGGACGTCCCCACGACCACGGGCCAATGTTGCCCAGCCGCCGACATGTCCGACGACTATAGGGTCGCCCCACGACCCCGGGACTAGGTTGGCCCGCCGCCGACTTGTCCGACGACTATAGGGTCGTCCCCACGACCCCGGGACTAGGTCGGCCCGCCGCCGACTAGTCCGACGACTATAGGGTCGTCCCCACGACCGGGGCCAAAGTTGCCCTGCCGCCGACATGTCCGACGACTATAGGGTCGTCTCCACCACCCCGGGACTAGGTTGGCCCGCCGCCGACTTGTCCGACGACTATAGGGTCGTCCCCACGACCACGGGGCTAGATTGCCCCGCACCGTCATGTCCGACGACTATAGGGTCGTCCCCGCGACCCCGGGACTTGGTTGGCCCGCCGCCGACTTGTCCGACGACTATAGGGTCGTCCCCACGACCCCGGGACTAGGTTGGCCCGCCGCCGACATGTCCGACGACTATACGGTCGTCCCCACGACCACGGGACTAGGTTGGCCCGCCGCCGACTTGCCGTCGACTATACGGTCGTCCCCACGACCACGGGACTAGGTTGGCCCGCCGCCGACTTGTCCGACGACTATAGGGTCGTCCCCACGACCCCGGGACTAGGTTGGCCCGCCGCCGACTTGTCCGACGACTATAGGGACGTCCCCACGACCACGGGCCAATGTTGCCCAGCCGCCGACATGTCCGACGACTATAGGGTCGTCTCCACGACCCCGGGACTAGGTTGGCCCGCCACCGACATGTCCGACGACTATAGGGTCCCCCCACGACCCCGGGACTAGGTTGGCCCGCCGCCGACTTGTCCGACGACTATAGGGTGGTCCCCACGACCCCGGGACTAGGTTGGCCCGCCGCCGACATGTCCGACGACTATAGGGTCGTTCCCACGACCCCGGGGCTAGATTGCCCCGGCACCGTCATGTCCGACGACTATAGGGTCGTCTCCACCACCCCGGGACTAGGTTGGCCCGCCGCCGACTTGTCCGACGACTATAGGGTCGTCCCCACGACCACGGGGCTAGATTGCCCCGCACCGTCATGTCCGACGACTATAGGGTCGTCCCCGCGACCCCGGGACTTGGTTGGCCCGCCGCCGACTTGTCCGACGACTATAGGGTCGCCCCCACGACCCCGGGACTAGGTTGGCCAGCCGCCGACATGTCCGGCGACTATACGGTCGTCCCCACGACCACGGGACTAGGTTGGCCCGCCGCCGACTTGTCCGACGACAATAGGGTCGTCCCTACCACCCCGGGACTAGGTTGGCCAGCCGCCGACATGTCCGACGTCTATAGGGTCGTCTCCACGTCCCCGGGACTAGGTTGGCCCGCCGCCGACTTGTCCGACGACTATAGGGTCGTCCCCACGACCGCGGGCCAAAGTTGCCCCGCCGCCGACATGTCCGACGACTATAGGGTCGTCCCCACGACCCCGGGACTAGGTTGGCCCGCCGCTGACTTGTCCGACGACTATAGGGTCGTCCCCACGACCCCGGGACTAGGTTGGCCCGCCGCCGACATGTCCGACGACTATACGGTCGTCCCCACGACCACGGGACTAGGTTGGCCCGCCGCCGACTTGTCCGACGACTATACGGTCGTCCCCACGACCACGGGCCTAGGTTGGCCCGCCGCCGACTTGTCCGACGACTATAGGGTCGTCCCCACGACCCCGGGACTAGGCTGGCCCGCCGCCGACATGTCCGACGACTATTGGGTCGTCCCCACGACCCCGGGACTAGGTTGGCCAGCCGCCGACATGTCCGACGACTATACGGTCGTCCCCACGACCACGGGACTAGGTTGGCCCGCCGCCGACTTGTCCGACGACTATAGGGTCGTCCCCACGACCCCGGGACAAGGTCGGCCCGCCGCCGACTTGTCCGACGTCTATAGGGTCGTCCCCACGACCCCGGGACTAGGTCGGCCCGCCGCCGACTAGTCCGACGACTATAGGGTCGTCCCCACGACCGGGGCCAAAGTTGCCCTGCCGCCGACATGTCCGACGACTATAGGGTCGTCCCCACGACCCGGGCCAAAGTTGGCCAGCCGCCGACATGTCCGACGACTATAGGGTCGTCCCCACGACCCCGGGACTAGGTTCGCCTGCCGCCGACATGTCCGACGACTATAGGGTCGTCCCCACGAACCCGGGACTAGGTTGCCCTGCCGCCGACATGTCCGACGACTATAGGGTCGTCCCCACGACCCCGGGTATAGGTTGGCCCGCCGCCGACTTTTCCGACGACTATAGGGTCGTCCCCACGCCACGGGCCAAAGTTGGCCAGCCACCGACATGTCCGACGACTATAGGGTCGTCCCCACGACCCCGGGGCTAGATTGCCCCGGCACCGTCATGTCCGATGACTATAGGGTCGTCCCCACGACCCCGGGACTAGGTCGGCCCGCCGCCGACTTGTCCGACGACTATAGGGTCGTCCCCACGATCACGGGCCAAAGTTGTCCTGCCGCCGACATGTCCGACGACTATAGGGTCGTCCCCACTACCCCGGGCCAAAGCTGACCAGCCGCCAACATGTCCGACGACTATAGGGTCGTCCCCTCGACCCCGGGGCTAGATTGCCCCGGCACCGTCATGCCCGACGACTATAGGGTCGTCTCCACGTCCCCGGGACTAGGTTGGCCCGCCGCCGACATGTCCGACGACTATAGGGTTGTCCCCACGACCACGGGCCAATGTTGCCCAGCCGCCGACATGTCCGAAGACTATAGGGTCGTCCCCACGACCCCGGGGCTAGATTGCCCTAGCACCGTCATGTCCGACGACTATAGGGTCGTCTCCACCACCCCGGGACTAGGTTGGCCCGCCGCCGACTTGTCCGACGACTATAGGGTCGTCCCCACGACCACGGGGCTAGATTGCCCCGCACCGTCATGTCCGACGACTATAGGGTCGTCCCCGCGACCCCGGGACTTGGTTGGCCCGCCGCCGACTTGTCCGACGACTATAGGGTCGTCCCCACGACCCCGGGACTAGGTTGGCCCGCCGCCGACTTGTCCGACGACTATAGGGTCGTCCCCACGACCCCGGGGCTAGATTGCCCCGGCACCGTCATGTCCGACGACTATAGGGTCGTCTCCACCACCCCGGGACTAGGTTGGCCCGCCGCCGACTTGTCCGACGACTATAGGGTCGTCCCCACGACCACGGGGCTAGATTGCCCCGCACCGTCATGTCCGACGACTATAGGGTCGTCCCCGCGACCCCGGGACTTGGTTGGCCCGCCGCCGACTTGTCCGACGACTATAGGGTCGTCCCCACGACCCCGGGACTAGGTTGGCCAGCCGCCGACATGTCCGGCGACTATACGGTCGTCCCCACGACCACGGGACTAGGTTGGCCCGCCGCCGACTTGTCCGACGACTATAGGGTCGTCCCTACCACCCCGGGACTAGGATGGCCAGCCGCCGACTTTTCCGACGATTATAGGGTCGTCCCCACGACCCCGGGAGTAGGTTGGCCAGCCGCCGACTTGTCCGACGTCTATAGGGTCGTCTCCACCACCCCGGGACTAGGTTGGCCCGCCGCCGACTTGTCCGACGACTATAGGGTCGTCCCCACGACCACGGGGCTAGATTGCCCCGCACCGTCATGTCCGACGACTATAGGGTCGTCCCCGCGACCCCGGGACTTGGTTGGCCCGCCGCCGACTTGTCCGACGACTATAGGGTCGTCCCCACGACCCCGGGACTAGGTTGGCCCGCCGCCGACTTGTCCGACGACTATAGGGTCGTCCCGACCACCCCGGGACTAGGTTTGCCAGCCGCCGACATGTCCGACGTCTATAGGGTCGTCCCCTCGACCCCGGGGCTAGATTGCCCCGGCACCGTCACGTCCGACGACTATAGGGTCGTCTCCACGACCCCGGGACTAGGTTGGCCAGTCACCGGCATGTCCGACGACTATAGGGTCGTCCCCACGACCCCGGGACTAGGTCGGCCCGCCGCCGACTAGTCCGACGACTATAGGGTCGTCCCCACGACCCGGGCCAAAGTTGCCCTGCCGCCGACATGTCCGACGACTATAGGGTCGTCCCCACGACCCGGGCCAAAGTTGGCCAGCCGCCGACATGTCCGACGACTATAGGGTCGTCCCCACGACCCCGGGACTAGGTTCGCCTGCCGCCGACATGTCCGACGACTATAGGGTCGTCCCCACGAACCCGGGACTAGGTTGCCCTGCCGCCGACATGTCCGACGACTATAGGGTCGTCCCCACGACCCCGGGTATAGGTTGGCCCGCCGCCGACTTTTCCGACGACTATAGGGTCGTCCCCACGCCACGGGCCAAAGTTGGCCAGCCACCGACATGTCCGACGACTATAGGGTCGTCCCCACGACCCCGGGCCAAAGCTGACCAGCCGCCAACATGTCCGACGACTATAGGGTCGTCCCCTCGACCCCGGGGCTAGATTGCCCCGGCACCGTCATGCCCGACGACTATAGGGTCGTCTCCACGTCCCCGGGACTAGGTTGGCCCGCCGCCGACATGTCCGACGACTATAGGGTTGTCCCCACGACCACGGGCCAATGTTGCCCAGCCGCCGACATGTCCGAAGACTATAGGGTCGTCCCCACGACCCCGGGGCTAGATTGCCCCGGCACCGTCATGTCCGACGACTATAGGGTCGTCTCCACCACCCCGGGACTAGGTTGGCCCGCCGCCGACTTGTCCGACGACTATAGGGTCGTCCCTACCACCCCGGGACTAGGATGGCCAGCCGCCGACATGTCCGACGTCTATAGGGTCGTCCCCACGACCCCGGGGCTAGATTGCCCCGGCACCGTCATGTCTCGACGACTATAGGGTCGTCCCCGCGACCCCGGGACTTGGTTGGCCCGCCGCCGACTTGTCCGACGACTATAGGGTCGTCCCCACGACCCCGGGACTAGGTTGGCCAGCCGCCGACATGTCCGGCGACTATACGGTCGTCCCCACGACCACGGGACTAGGTTGGCCCGCCGCCGACTTGTCCGACGACTATAGGGTCGTCCCTACCACCCCGGGACTAGGATGGCCAGCCGCCGACATGTCCGACGTCTATAGGGTCGTCCCCACGACCCCGGGGCTAGATTGCCCCGGCACCGTCATGTCTCGACGACTATAGGGTCGTCTCCACGTCCCCGGGACTAGGTTGGCCCGCCGCCAACAAGTCCGACGACTATAGGGTCGTCCCCACGATCCCCCCGGGACTAGGTTTGCCCGCCGCTGACTTGTCCGACGACTATAGGGTCGTCCCCACGACCACTGGCCAAAGTTGCCCAGCCGCCGACATGTCCGACGACTATAGGGTCGTCCCCACGACCCCGGGACTAGGCTGGCCCGCCGCCGACATGTCCGACGACTATAGGGTCGTCCCCACGACCCCGGGTCTAGGTTGGCCCGCCGCCGACTTTTCCGACGATTATAGGGTCGTCCCCACGACCCCGGGAGTAGGTTGGCCAGCCGCCGACATGTCCAACGACTATAGGTTCGTCCCCACGACCCCGGGACTAGGTTGGCCCGCCGCCGACTTGTCCGACGACTATAGGGTCGTCCCCACGACCCCGGGACTAGGTTGGCCCGCCGCCGACTTGTCCGACGACTATAGGGTCGTCCCGACCACCCCGGGACTAGGTTTGCCAGCCGCCGACATGTCCGACGTCTATAGGGTCGTCCCCTCGACCCCGGGGCTAGATTGCCCCGGCACCGTCACGTCCGACGACTATAGGGTCGTCTCCACGACCCCGGGACTAGGTTGGCCAGTCACCGGCATGTCCGACGACTATAGGGTCGTCCCCACGACCCCGGGACTAGGTTGGCCCGCCGCCGACTTGTCCGACGACTGTAGGGTCGTCCCCACGACCCCGGGACTAGGTTGGCCCGCCGCCGACTTGTCCGACGACTATAGGGTCGTCCCCACGACTCCGGGACTAGGTTGGCCAGCCGCCGACATATCCGACGACTATAGGGTCGTCCCTACGACCACGGGCCAAAGTTGACCTGCCGCCGACATGTCCGACGACTATAGGGTCGTCTCCACGACCCCGGGACTAGGTTGGCCAGTCACCGGCATGTCCGACGACTATAGGGTCGTCCCCACGACCCCGGGACTAGGTTGGCCCGCCGCCGAATTGTCCGACGACTGTAGGGTCGTCCCCACGACCCCGGGACTAGGTTGGCCCGCCGCCGACTTGTCCGACGACTATAGGGTCGTCCCCACGACTCCGGGACTAGGTTGGCCCGCCGCCGACTTGTCCGACGACTATAGGGTCATCCCCACGACCCCGGGACTAGGTCGGCCCGCCGCCGACTTGTCCGACGACTATAGGGTCGTCCCCACGACCCCGGGACTAGGTCGGCCCGCCGCCGAATTGTCCGACGACTATAGGGTCGTCCCCATGACCCCGGGACTAGGTCGGCCCGCCGCCGACTAGTCCGACGACTATAGGGTCGTCCCCACGACCCGGGCCAAAGTTGCCCTGCCGCCGACATGTCCGACGACTATAGGGTCGTCCCCACGACCCCGGGACTAGGTTGGCCCGCCGCCGACATGTCCGACGACTATACGTTCGTCCCCACGACCACGGGACTAGGCTGGCCCGCCGCCGACATGTCCGACGACTATAGGGTCGTCCCCACGACCCCGGGACTAGGTTGGCCCGCCGCCGACTTGTCCGACGACTATAGGGTCGTCCCCACGACCCCGGGACTAGGTTGGCCCGCCGCCGACTTGTCCGACGACTATAGGGTCGTCCCCACGACCCCGGGACAAGGTCGGCCCGCCGCCGACTTGTCCGACGACTATAGGGTCGTCCCCACGACCCGGGCCAAAGTTGCCCTGCCGCCGACATGTCCGACGACTATAGGGTCGTCCCCACGACCCCGGGACTAGGTTGGCCCGCCGCCGACATGTCCGACGACTATACGTTCGTCCCCACGACCACGGGACTAGGTTGGCCCGCCGCCGACTTGTCCGACGACTATAGGGTCGTCCCCACGACCCCGGGTCTAGGTTGGCCCGCCGCCGACTTTTCCGACGATTATAGGGTCGTCCCCACGACCCCGGGAGTAGGTTGGCCCGCCGCCGACTTGTCCGACGACTATAGGGTCGTCCCCACGACCCCGGGACTAGGCTGGCCCGCCGCCGACATGTCCGACGACTATAGGGTCGTCCCCACGACCCCGGGTCTAGGTTGGCCCGCCGCCGACTTTTCCGACGATTATAGGGTCGTCCCCACGACCCCGGGAGTAGGTTGGCCCGACGCCGACTTGTCCGACGACTATACGGTCGTCCCCACGACCACGGGACTAGGTTGGCCCGCCGCCGACTTGTCCGACGACTATCGGGTCGTCCCTACGACCCCGGGACTAGGTCGGCCCGCCGCCGAATTGTCCGACGACTATAGGGTCGTCCCCACGACCCCGGGACTAGGTCGGCCCGCCGCCGACTAGTCCGACGATTATAGGGTCGTCCCCACGACCCGGGCCAAAGTTGCCCTGCCGCCGACATGTCCGACGACTATAGGGTCGTCCCCACGACCCCGGGACTAGGTTGGCCCGCCGCCGACATGTCCGACGACTATACGTTCGTCCCCACGACCACGGGACTAGGTTGGCCCGCCGCCGACTTGTCCGACGACTATAGGGTCGTCCCCACGACCCCGGGACTAGGCTGGCCCGCCGCCGACATGTCCGACGACTATAGGGTCGTCCCCACGACCCCGGGACTAGGTCGGCCCGCCGCCGAATTGTCCGACGACTATAGGGTCGTCCCCACGACCCCGGGACTAGGTTGGCCCGCCGCCGACATGTCCGACGACTATACGTTCGTCCCCACGACCACGGGACTAGGTTGGCCCGCCGCCGACTTGTCCGACGACTATAGGGTCGTCCCCACGACCCCGGGACTAGGCTGGCCCGCCACCGACATGTCCGACGACTATAGGGTCCCCCCACGACCCCGGGACTAGGTTGGCCCGCCGCCGACTTGTCCGACGACTATAGGGTGGTCCCCACGACCCCGGGACTAGGTTGGCCCGCCGCCGACATGTCCGACGACTATAGGGTCGTTCCCACGACCCCGGGGCTAGATTGCCCCGGCACCGTCATGTCCGACGACTATAGGGTCGTCTCCACCACCCCGGGACTAGGTTGGCCCGCCGCCGACTTGTCCGACGACTATAGGGTCGTCCCCACGACCACGGGGCTAGATTGCCCCGCACCGTCATGTCCGACGACTATAGGGTCGTCCCCGCGACCCCGGGACTTGGTTGGCCCGCCGCCGACTTGTCCGACGACTATAGGGTCGTCCCCACGACCCCGGGACTAGGTTGGCCAGCCGCCGACATGTCCGGCGACTATACGGTCGTCCCCACGACCACGGGACTAGGTTGGCCCGCCGCCGACTTGTCCGACGACAATAGGGTCGTCCCTACCACCCCGGGACTAGGTTGGCCAGCCGCCGACATGTCCGACGTCTATAGGGTCGTCCCCACGACCCCGGGGCTAGATTGCCCCGGCACCGTCATGTCTCGACGACTATAGGGTCGTCTCCACGTCCCCGGGACTAGGTTGGCCCGCCGCCGACTTGTCCGACGACTATAGGGTCGTCCCCACGACCGCGGGCCAAAGTTGCCCCGCCGCCGACATGTCCGACGACTATAGGGTCGTCCCCACGACCCCGGGACTAGGTTGGCCCGCCGCTGACTTGTCCGACGACTATAGGGTCGTCCCCACGACCCCGGGACTAGGTTGGCCCGCCGCCGACATGTCTGACGACTATACGGTCGTCCCCACGACCACGGGACTAGGTTGGCCCGCCGCCGACTTGTCCGACGACTATACGGTCGTCCCCACGACCACGGGCCTAGGTTGGCCCGCCGCCGACTTGTCCGACGACTATAGGGTCGTCCCCACGACCCCGGGACTAGGCTGGCCCGCCGCCGACATGTCCGACGACTATTGGGTCGTCCCCACGACCCCGGGACTAGGTTGGCCAGCCGCCGACATGTCCGACGACTATACGGTCGTCCCCACGACCACGGGACTAGGTTGGCCCGCCGCCGACTTGTCCGACGACTATAGGGTCGTCCCCACGACCCCGGGACAAGGTCGGCCCGCCGCCGACTTGTCCGACGTCTATAGGGTCGTCCCCACGACCCCGGGACTAGGTCGGCCCGCCGCCGACTAGTCCGACGACTATAGGGTCGTCCCCACGACCGGGGCCAAAGTTGCCCTGCCGCCGACATGTCCGACGACTATAGGGTCGTCCCCACGACCCGGGCCAAAGTTGGCCAGCCGCCGACATGTCCGACGACTATAGGGTCGTCCCCACGACCCCGGGACTAGGTTCGCCTGCCGCCGACATGTCCGACGACTATAGGGTCGTCCCCACGAACCCGGGACTAGGTTGCCCTGCCGCCGACATGTCCGACGACTATAGGGTCGTCCCCACGACCCCGGGTATAGGTTGGCCCGCCGCCGACTTTTCCGACGACTATAGGGTCGTCCCCACGCCACGGGCCAAAGTTGGCCAGCCACCGACATGTCCGACGACTATAGGGTCGTCCCCACGACACCGGGGCTAGATTGCCCCGGCACCGTCATGTCCGATGACTATAGGGTCGTCCCCACGACCCCGGGACTAGGTCGGCCCGCCGCCGACTTGTCCGACGACTATAGGGTCGTCCCCACGATCACGGGCCAAAGTTGTCCTGCCGCCGACATGTCCGACGACTATAGGGTCGTCCCCACTACCCCGGGCCAAAGCTGACCAGCCGCCAACATGTCCGACGACTATAGGGTCGTCCCCTCGACCCCGGGGCTAGATTGCCCCGGCACCGTCATGCCCGACGACTATAGGGTCGTCTCCACGTCCCCGGGACTAGGTTGGCCCGCCGCCGACATGTCCGACGACTATAGGGTTGTCCCCACGACCACGGGCCAATGTTGCCCAGCCGCCGACATGTCCGAAGACTATAGGGTCGTCCCCACGACCCCGGGGCTAGATTGCCCTAGCACCGTCATGTCCGACGACTATAGGGTCGTCTCCACCACCCCGGGACTAGGTTGGCCCGCCGCCGACTTGTCCGACGACTATAGGGTCGTCCCCACGACCACGGGGCTAGATTGCCCCGCACCGTCATGTCCGACGACTATAGGGTCGTCCCCGCGACCCCGGGACTTGGTTGGCCCGCCGCCGACTTGTCCGACGACTATAGGGTCGTCCCCACGACCCCGGGACTAGGTTGGCCCGCCGCCGACTTGTCCGACGACTATAGGGTCGTCCCCACGACCCCGGGGCTAGATTGCCCCGGCACCGTCATGTCCGACGACTATAGGGTCGTCTCCACCACCCCGGGACTAGGTTGGCCCGCCGCCGACTTGTCCGACGACTATAGGGTCGTCCCCACGACCACGGGGCTAGATTGCCCCGCACCGTCATGTCCGACGACTATAGGGTCGTCCCCGCGACCCCGGGACTTGGTTGGCCCGCCGCCGACTTGTCCGACGACTATAGGGTCGTCCCCACGACCCCGGGACTAGGTTGGCCAGCCGCCGACATGTCCGGCGACTATACGGTCGTCCCCACGACCACGGGACTAGGTTGGCCCGCCGCCGACTTGTCCGACGACTATAGGGTCGTCCCTACCACCCCGGGACTAGGATGGCCAGCCGCCGACTTTTCCGACGATTATAGGGTCGTCCCCACGACCCCGGGAGTAGGTTGGCCAGCCGCCGACTTGTCCGACGTCTATAGGGTCGTCTCCACCACCCCGGGACTAGGTTGGCCCGCCGCCGACTTGTCCGACGACTATAGGGTCGTCCCCACGACCACGGGGCTAGATTGCCCCGCACCGTCATGTCCGACGACTATAGGGTCGTCCCCGCGACCCCGGGACTTGGTTGGCCCGCCGCCGACTTGTCCGACGACTATAGGGTCGTCCCCACGACCCCGGGACTAGGTTGACCCGCCGCCGACTTGTCCGACGTCTATAGGGTCGTCCCCACGACCCCGGGGCTAGATTGCCCCGGCACCGTCATGTCTCGACGACTATAGGGTCGTATCCACGTCCCCGGGACTAGGTTGGCCCGCCGCCAACAAGTCCGACGACTATAGGGTCGTCCCCACGATCCCCCCGGGACTAGGTTGGCCCGCCGCTGACTTGTCCGACGACTATAGGGTCGTCCCCACGACCACTGGCCAAAGTTGCCCAGCCGCCGACATGTCCGACGACTATAGGGTCGTCCCCACGACCCCGGGACTAGGCTGGCCCGCCGCCGACATGTCCGACGACTATAGGGTCGTCCCCACGACCCCGGGTCTAGGTTGGCCCGCCGCCGACTTTTCCGACGATTATAGGGTCGTCCCCACGACCCCGGGAGTAGGTTGGCCAGCCGCCGACATGTCCGACGACTATAGGTTCGTCCCCACGACCCCGGGACTAGGTTGGCCCGCCGCCGACTTGTCCGACGACTATAGGGTCGTCCCCACGACCCCGGGACTAGGTTGGCCCGCCGCCGACTTGTCCGACGACTATAGGGTCGTCCCCTCGACCCCGGGGCTAGATTGCCCCGGCACCGTCACGTCCGACGACTATAGGGTCGTCTCCACGACCCCGGGACTAGGTTGGCCAGTCACCGGCATGTCCGACGACTATAGGGTCGTCCCCACGACCCCGGGACTAGGTCGGCCCGCCGCCGACTAGTCCGACGACTATAGGGTCGTCCCCACGACCCGGGCCAAAGTTGCCCTGCCGCCGACATGTCCGACGACTATAGGGTCGTCCCCACGACCCGGGCCAAAGTTGGCCAGCCGCCGACATGTCCGACGACTATAGGGTCGTCCCCACGACCCCGGGACTAGGTTCGCCTGCCGCCGACATGTCCGACGACTATAGGGTCGTCCCCACGAACCCGGGACTAGGTTGCCCTGCCGCCGACATGTCCGACGACTATAGGGTCGTCCCCACGACCCCGGGTATAGGTTGGCCCGCCGCCGACTTTTCCGACGACTATAGGGTCGTCCCCACGCCACGGGCCAAAGTTGGCCAGCCACCGACATGTCCGACGACTATAGGGTCGTCCCCACGACCCCGGGCCAAAGCTGACCAGCCGCCAACATGTCCGACGACTATAGGGTCGTCCCCTCGACCCCGGGGCTAGATTGCCCCGGCACCGTCATGCCCGACGACTATAGGGTCGTCTCCACGTCCCCGGGACTAGGTTGGCCCGCCGCCGACATGTCCGACGACTATAGGGTTGTCCCCACGACCACGGGCCAATGTTGCCCAGCCGCCGACATGTCCGAAGACTATAGGGTCGTCCCCACGACCCCGGGGCTAGATTGCCCCGGCACCGTCATGTCCGACGACTATAGGGTCGTCTCCACCACCCCGGGACTAGGTTGGCCCGCCGCCGACTTGTCCGACGACTATAGGGTCGTCCCTACCACCCCGGGACTAGGATGGCCAGCCGCCGACATGTCCGACGTCTATAGGGTCGTCCCCACGACCCCGGGGCTAGATTGCCCCGGCACCGTCATGTCTCGACGACTATAGGGTCGTCCCCGCGACCCCGGGACTTGGTTGGCCCGCCGCCGACTTGTCCGACGACTATAGGGTCGTCCCCACGACCCCGGGACTAGGTTGGCCAGCCGCCGACATGTCCGGCGACTATACGGTCGTCCCCACGACCACGGGACTAGGTTGGCCCGCCGCCGACTTGTCCGACGACTATAGGGTCGTCCCTACCACCCCGGGACTAGGATGGCCAGCCGCCGACATGTCCGACGTCTATAGGGTCGTCCCCACGACCCCGGGGCTAGATTGCCCCGGCACCGTCATGTCTCGACGACTATAGGGTCGTCTCCACGTCCCCGGGACTAGGTTGGCCCGCCGCCAACAAGTCCGACGACTATAGGGTCGTCCCCACGATCCCCCCGGGACTAGGTTTGCCCGCCGCTGACTTGTCCGACGACTATAGGGTCGTCCCCACGACCACTGGCCAAAGTTGCCCAGCCGCCGACATGTCCGACGACTATAGGGTCGTCCCCACGACCCCGGGACTAGGCTGGCCCGCCGCCGACATGTCCGACGACTATAGGGTCGTCCCCACGACCCCGGGTCTAGGTTGGCCCGCCGCCGACTTTTCCGACGATTATAGGGTCGTCCCCACGACCCCGGGAGTAGGTTGGCCAGCCGCCGACATGTCCAACGACTATAGGTTCGTCCCCACGACCCCGGGACTAGGTTGGCCCGCCGCCGACTTGTCCGACGACTATAGGGTCGTCCCCACGACCCCGGGACTAGGTTGGCCCGCCGCCGACTTGTCCGACGACTATAGGGTCGTCCCGACCACCCCGGGACTAGGTTTGCCAGCCGCCGACATGTCCGACGTCTATAGGGTCGTCCCCTCGACCCCGGGGCTAGATTGCCCCGGCACCGTCACGTCCGACGACTATAGGGTCGTCTCCTCGACCCCGGGACTAGGTTGGCCAGTCACCGGCATGTCCGACGACTATAGGGTCGTCCCCACGACCCCGGGACTAGGTTGGCCCGCCGCCGACTTGTCCGACGACTGTAGGGTCGTCCCCACGACCCCGGGACTAGGTTGGCCCGCCGCCGACTTGTCCGACGACTATAGGGTCGTCCCCACGACTCCGGGACTAGGTTGGCCAGCCGCCGACATATCCGACGACTATAGGGTCGTCCCTACGACCACGGGCCAAAGTTGACCTGCCGCCGACATGTCCGACGACTATAGGGTCGTCTCCACGACCCCGGGACTAGGTTGGCCAGTCACCGGCATGTCCGACGACTATAGGGTCGTCCCCACGACCCCGGGACTAGGTTGGCCCGCCGCCGAATTGTCCGACGACTGTAGGGTCGTCCCCACGACCCCGGGACTAGGTTGGCCCGCCGCCGACTTGTCCGACGACTATAGGGTCGTCCCCACGACTCCGGGACTAGGTTGGCCCGCCGCCGACTTGTCCGACGACTATAGGGTCATCCCCACGACCCCGGGACTAGGTCGGCCCGCCGCCGACTTGTCCGACGACTATAGGGTCGTCCCCACGACCCCGGGACTAGGTCGGCCCGCCGCCGAATTGTCCGACGACTATAGGGTCGTCCCCATGACCCCGGGACTAGGTCGGCCCGCCGCCGACTAGTCCGACGACTATAGGGTCGTCCCCACGACCCGGGCCAAAGTTGCCCTGCCGCCGACATGTCCGACGACTATAGGGTCGTCCCCACGACCCCGGGACTAGGTTGGCCCGCCGCCGACATGTCCGACGACTATACGTTCGTCCCCACGACCACGGGACTAGGCTGGCCCGCCGCCGACATGTCCGACGACTATAGGGTCGTCCCCACGACCCCGGGACTAGGTTGGCCCGCCGCCGACTTGTCCGACGACTATAGGGTCGTCCCCACGACCCCGGGACTAGGTTGGCCCGCCGCCGACTTGTCCGACGACTATAGGGTCGTCCCCACGACCCCGGGACAAGGTCGGCCCGCCGCCGACTTGTCCGACGACTATAGGGTCGTCCCCACGACCCGGGCCAAAGTTGCCCTGCCGCCGACATGTCCGACGACTATAGGGTCGTCCCCACGACCCCGGGACTAGGTTGGCCCGCCGCCGACATGTCCGACGACTATACGTTCGTCCCCACGACCACGGGACTAGGTTGGCCCGCCGCCGACTTGTCCGACGACTATAGGGTCGTCCCCACGACCCCGGGTCTAGGTTGGCCCGCCGCCGACTTTTCCGACGATTATAGGGTCGTCCCCACGACCCCGGGAGTAGGTTGGCCCGCCGCCGACTTGTCCGACGACTATAGGGTCGTCCCCACGACCCCGGGACTAGGCTGGCCCGCCGCCGACATGTCCGACGACTATAGGGTCGTCCCCACGACCCCGGGTCTAGGTTGGCCCGCCGCCGACTTTTCCGACGATTATAGGGTCGTCCCCACGACCCCGGGAGTAGGTTGGCCCGACGCCGACTTGTCCGACGACTATACGGTCGTCCCCACGACCACGGGACTAGGTTGGCCCGCCGCCGACTTGTCCGACGACTATCGGGTCGTCCCTACGACCCCGGGACTAGGTCGGCCCGCCGCCGAATTGTCCGACGACTATAGGGTCGTCCCCACGACCCCGGGACTAGGTCGGCCCGCCGCCGACTAGTCCGACGATTATAGGGTCGTCCCCACG
The DNA here is from genome assembly GCA_946251845.1 of Andrena fulva. NCBI lineage: Eukaryota > Metazoa > Arthropoda > Insecta > Hymenoptera > Andrenidae > Andrena > Andrena fulva. Next base: position 1,037,512 of record CAMITZ010000136.1, on the reverse strand, counting down.
ACCCGGGCCAAAGTTGCCCTGCCGCCGACATGTCCGACGACTATAGGGTCGTCCCCACGACCCCGGGACTAGGTTGGCCCGCCGCCGACATGTCCGACGACTATACGTTCGTCCCCACGACCACGGGACTAGGTTGGCCCGCCGCCGACTTGTCCGACGACTATAGGGTCGTCCCCACGACCCCGGGACTAGGCTGGCCCGCCGCCGACATGTCCGACGACTATAGGGTCGTCCCCACGACCCCGGGACTAGGTCGGCCCGCCGCCGAATTGTCCGACGACTATAGGGTCGTCCCCACGACCCCGGGACTAGGTTGGCCCGCCGCCGACATGTCCGACGACTATACGTTCGTCCCCACGACCACGGGACTAGGTTGGCCCGCCGCCGACTTGTCCGACGACTATAGGGTCGTCCCCACGACCCCGGGACTAGGCTGGCCCGCCGCCGACATGTCCGACGACTATAGGGTCGTCCCCACGACCCCGGGACTAGGCTGGCCCGCCGCCGACATGTCCGACGACTATAGGGTCGTCCCCACGACCCCGGGACTAGGTTGGCCAGCCGCCGACATGTCCGACGACAATACGGTCGTCCCCACGACCACGGGCCAATGTTGCCCAGCCGCCGACATGTCCGAAGACTATAGGGTCGTCCCCACGACCCCGGGGCTAGATTGCCCCGGCACCGTCATGTCCGACGACTATAGGGTCGTCTCCACCACCCCGGGACTAGGTTGGCCCGCCGCCGACTTGTCCGACGACTATAGGGTCGTCCCTACCACCCCGGGACTAGGATGGCCAGCCGCCGACATGTCCGACGTCTATAGGGTCGTCCCCACGACCCCGGGGCTAGATTGCCCCGGCACCGTCATGTCTCGACGACTATAGGGTCGTCCCCGCGACCCCGGGACTTGGTTGGCCCGCCGCCGACTTGTCCGACGACTATAGGGTCGTCCCCACGACCCCGGGACTAGGTTGGCCAGCCGCCGACATGTCCGGCGACTATACGGTCGTCCCCACGACCACGGGACTAGGTTGGCCCGCCGCCGACTTGTCCGACGACTATAGGGTCGTCCCTACCACCCCGGGACTAGGATGGCCAGCCGCCGACATGTCCGACGTCTATAGGGTCGTCCCCACGACCCCGGGGCTAGATTGCCCCGGCACCGTCATGTCTCGACGACTATAGGGTCGTCTCCACGTCCCCGGGACTAGGTTGGCCCGCCGCCAACAAGTCCGACGACTATAGGGTCGTCCCCACGATCCCCCCGGGACTAGGTTTGCCCGCCGCTGACTTGTCCGACGACTATAGGGTCGTCCCCACGACCACTGGCCAAAGTTGCCCAGCCGCCGACATGTCCGACGACTATAGGGTCGTCCCCACGACCCCGGGACTAGGCTGGCCCGCCGCCGACATGTCCGACGACTATAGGGTCGTCCCCACGACCCCGGGTCTAGGTTGGCCCGCCGCCGACTTTTCCGACGATTATAGGGTCGTCCCCACGACCCCGGGAGTAGGTTGGCCAGCCGCCGACATGTCCAACGACTATAGGTTCGTCCACACGACCCCGGGACTAGGTTGGCCCGCCGCCGACTTGTCCGACGACTATAGGGTCGTCCCCACGACCCCGGGACTAGGTTGGCCCGCCGCCGACTTGTCCGACGACTATAGGGTCGTCCCGACCACCCCGGGACTAGGTTTGCCAGCCGCCGACATGTCCGACGTCTATAGGGTCGTCCCCTCGACCCCGGGGCTAGATTGCCCCGGCACCGTCACGTCCGACGACTATAGGGTCGTCTCCACGACCCCGGGACTAGGTTGGCCAGTCACCGGCATGTCCGACGACTATAGGGTCGTCCCCACGACCCCGGGACTAGGTTGGCCCGCCGCCGACTTGTCCGACGACTGTAGGGTCGTCCCCACGACCCCGGGACTAGGTTGGCCCGCCGCCGACTTGTCCGACGACTATAGGGTCGTCCCCACGACTCCGGGACTAGGTTGGCCAGCCGCCGACATATCCGACGACTATAGGGTCGTCCCTACGACCACGGGCCAAAGTTGACCTGCCGCCGACATGTCCGACGACTATAGGGTCGTCCGCACGACCCCGGGCCTAGGATGGCCTGCCGCCGACATGTCCGACGACTATACGGTCGTCCCCACGACCACGGGACTAGGTTGGCCCGCCGCCGACTTGTCCGACGACTATAGGGTCGTCCCCACGACCCCGGGACTAGGTCGGCCCGCCGCCGACTTGTCCGACGACTATAGGGTCGTCCCCACGACCCCGGGACTAGGTCGGCCCGCCGCCGAATTGTCCGACGACTATAGGGTCGTCCCCATTACCCCGGGACTAGGTCGGCCCGCCGCCGACTAGTCCGACGACTATAGGGTCGTCCCCACGACCCGGGCCAAAGTTGCCCTGCCGCCGACATGTCCGACGACTATAGGGTCGTCCCCACGATCCCGGGACTAGGTTGGCCCGCCGCCGACATGTCCGACGACTATACGTTCGTCCCCACGACCACGGGACTAGGTTGGCCCGCCGCCGACTTGTCCGACGACTATACGGTCGTTCCCACGACCACGGGACTAGGTTGGCCCGCCGCCGACTTGTCCGACGACTATAGGGTCGTCCCCACGACCCCGGGACTAGGCTGGCCCGCCGCCGACATGTCCGACGACTATAGGGTCGTCCCCACGACCCCGGGACTAGGTTGGCCAGCCGCCGACATGTCCGACGACTATACGGTCGTCCCCACGACCACGGGACTAGGTTGGCCCGCCGCCGACTTGTCCGACGACTATAGGGTCGTCCCCACGACCCCGGGACAAGGTCGGCCCGCCGCCGACTTGTCCGACGACTATAGGGTCGTCCCCACGACCCGGGCCAAAGTTGGCCAGCCGCCGACATGTCCGACGACTACAGGGTCGTCCCCACGACCCCGGGACTAGGTTGGCCTGCCGCCGACATGTCCGACGACTATAGGGTCGTCCCCACGACCCCGGGACTAGGCTGGCCCGCCGCCGACATGTCCGACGACTATAGGGTCGTCCCCACGACCCCGGGTCTAGTTTGGCCCGCCGCCGACTTTTCCGACGATTATAGGGTCGTCCCCACGACCCCGGGAGTAGGTTGGCCCGACGCCGACTTGTCCGACGACTATAGGGTCGTCCCCACGACCCCGGGACTAGGTTGGCCAGCCGCCGACATGTCCGACGTCTATAGGGTCGTCCCCACGACCCCGGGACTAGGTTGGCCCGCCGCCGACTTGTCCGACGACTATAGGGTCGTCCCCACAACCCCGGGACTAGGTTGGCCCGCCGCCGACTTGTCCGACGACTATAGGGTCGTCCCGACCACCCCGGGACTAGGTTGGCCAGCCGCCGACATGTCCGACGTCTATAGGGTCGTCCCCTCGACCCCGGGGCTAGATTGCCCCGGCACCGTCACGTCCGACGACTATAGGGTCGTCTCCACGACCCCGGGACTAGGTTGGCCAGTCACCGGCATGTCCGACGACTATAGGGTCGTCCCCACGACCCCGGGACTAGGTTGGCCCGCCGCCGAATTGTCCGACGACTGTAGGGTCGTCCCCACGACCCCGGGACTAGGTTGGCCCGCCGCCGACTTGTCCGACGACTATAGGGTCGTCCCCACGACTCCGGGACTAGGTTGGCCAGCCGCCGACATATCCGACGACTATAGGGTCGTCCCTACGACCACGGGCCCAAGTTGACCTGCCGCCGACATGTCCGACGACTATAGGGTCGTCCGCACGACCCCGGGACTAGGATGGCCTGCCGCCGACATGTCCGACGAGTATACGGTCGTCCCCACGACCACGGGACTAGGTTGGCCCGCCGCCGACTTGTCCGACGACTATAGGGTCATCCCCACGACCCCGGGACTAGGTCGCCCCGCCGCCGACTTGTCCGACGACTATAGGGTCGTCCCCACGACCCCGGGACTAGGTCGGCCCGCCGCCGAATTGTCCGACGACTATAGGGTCGTCCCCATGACCCCGGGACTAGGTCGGCCCGCCGCCGACTAGTCCGACGACTATAGGGTCGTCCCCACGACCCGGGCCAAAGTTGCCCTGCCGCCGACATGTCCGACGACTATAGGGTCGTCCCCACGACCCCGGGACTAGGTTGGCCCGCCGCCGACATGTCCGACGACTATACGTTCGTCCCCACGACCACGGGACTAGGCTGGCCCGCCGCCGACATGTCCGACGACTATAGGGTCGTCCCCACGACCCCGGGACTAGGTTGGCCCGCCGCCGACTTGTCCGACGACTATAGGGTCGTCCCCACGACCCCGGGACTAGGTTTGCCCGCCGCTGACTTGTCCGACGACTATAGGGTCGTCCCCACGACCCCGGGTCTAGGTTGGCCCGCCGCCGACTTTTCCGACGATTATAGGGTCGTCCCCACGACCCCGGGAGTAGGTTGGCCAGCCGCCGACATGTCCAACGACTATAGGTTCGTCCACACGACCCCGGGACTAGGTTGGCCCGCCGCCGACTTGTCCGACGACTATAGGGTCGTCCCCACGACCCCGGGACTAGGTTGGCCCGCCGCCGACTTGTCCGACGACTATAGGGTCGTCCCGACCACCCCGGGACTAGGTTTGCCAGCCGCCGACATGTCCGACGTCTATAGGGTCGTCCCCTCGACCCCGGGGCTAGATTGCCCCGGCACCGTCACGTCCGACGACTATAGGGTCGTCTCCACGACCCCGGGACTAGGTTGGCCAGTCACCGGCATGTCCGACGACTATAGGGTCGTCCCCACGACCCCGGGACTAGGTTGGCCCGCCGCCGACTTGTCCGACGACTGTAGGGTCGTCCCCACGACCCCGGGACTAGGTTGGCCCGCCGCCGACTTGTCCGACGACTATAGGGTCGTCCCCACGACTCCGGGACTAGGTTGGCCAGCCGCCGACATATCCGACGACTATAGGGTCGTCCCTACGACCACGGGCCAAAGTTGACCTGCCGCCGACATGTCCGACGACTATAGGGTCGTCCGCACGACCCCGGGCCTAGGATGGCCTGCCGCCGACATGTCCGACGACTATACGGTCGTCCCCACGACCACGGGACTAGGTTGGCCCGCCGCCGACTTGTCCGACGACTATAGGGTCGTCCCCACGACCCCGGGACTAGGTCGGCCCGCCGCCGACTTGTCCGACGACTATAGGGTCGTCCCCACGACCCCGGGACTAGGTCGGCCCGCCGCCGAATTGTCCGACGACTATAGGGTCGTCCCCATTACCCCGGGACTAGGTCGGCCCGCCGCCGACTAGTCCGACGACTATAGGGTCGTCCCCACGACCCGGGCCAAAGTTGCCCTGCCGCCGACATGTCCGACGACTATAGGGTCGTCCCCACGATCCCGGGACTAGGTTGGCCCGCCGCCGACATGTCCGACGACTATACGTTCGTCCCCACGACCACGGGACTAGGTTGGCCCGCCGCCGACTTGTCCGACGACTATACGGTCGTTCCCACGACCACGGGACTAGGTTGGCCCGCCGCCGACTTGTCCGACGACTATAGGGTCGTCCCCACGACCCCGGGACTAGGCTGGCCCGCCGCCGACATGTCCGACGACTATAGGGTCGTCCCCACGACCCCGGGACTAGGTTGGCCAGCCGCCGACATGTCCGACGACTATACGGTCGTCCCCACGACCACGGGACTAGGTTGGCCCGCCGCCGACTTGTCCGACGACTATAGGGTCGTCCCCACGACCCCGGGACAAGGTCGGCCCGCCGCAGACTTGTCCGACGACTATAGGGTCGTCCCCACGACCCGGGCCAAAGTTGGCCAGCCGCCGACATGTCCGACGACTACAGGGTCGTCCCCACGACCCCGGGACTAGGTTGGCCTGCCGCCGACATGTCCGACGACTATAGGGTCGTCCCCACGACCCCGGGACTAGGCTGGCCCGCCGCCGACATGTCCGACGACTATAGGGTCGTCCCCACGACCCCGGGTCTAGTTTGGCCCGCCGCCGACTTTTCCGACGATTATAGGGTCGTCCCCACGACCCCGGGAGTAGGTTGGCCCGACGCCGACTTGTCCGACGACTATAGGGTCGTCCCCACGACCCCGGGACTAGGTTGGCCAGCCGCCGACATGTCCGACGTCTATAGGGTCGTCCCCACGACCCCGGGACTAGGTTGGCCCGCCGCCGACTTGTCCGACGACTATAGGGTCGTCCCCACAACCCCGGGACTAGGTTGGCCCGCCGCCGACTTGTCCGACGACTATAGGGTCGTCCCGACCACCCCGGGACTAGGTTGGCCAGCCGCCGACATGTCCGACGTCTATAGGGTCGTCCCCTCGACCCCGGGGCTAGATTGCCCCGGCACCGTCACGTCCGACGACTATAGGGTCGTCTCCACGACCCCGGGACTAGGTTGGCCAGTCACCGGCATGTCCGACGACTATAGGGTCGTCCCCACGACCCCGGGACTAGGTTGGCCCGCCGCCGAATTGTCCGACGACTGTAGGGTCGTCCCCACGACCCCGGGACTAGGTTGGCCCGCCGCCGACTTGTCCGACGACTATAGGGTCGTCCCCACGACTCCGGGACTAGGTTGGCCAGCCGCCGACATATCCGACGACTATAGGGTCGTCCCTACGACCACGGGCCCAAGTTGACCTGCCGCCGACATGTCCGACGACTATAGGGTCGTCCGCACGACCCCGGGACTAGGATGGCCTGCCGCCGACATGTCCGACGACTATACGGTCGTCCCCACGACCACGGGACTAGGTTGGCCCGCCGCCGACTTGTCCGACGACTATAGGGTCATCCCCACGACCCCGGGACTAGGTCGGCCCGCCGCCGACTTGTCCGACGACTATAGGGTCGTCCCCACGACCCCGGGACTAGGTCGGCCCGCCGCCGAATTGTCCGACGACTATAGGGTCGTCCCCATGACCCCGGGACTAGGTCGGCCCGCCGCCGACTAGTCCGACGACTATAGGGTCGTCCCCACGACCCGGGCCAAAGTTGCCCTGCCGCCGACATGTCCGACGACTATAGGGTCGTCCCCACGACCCCGGGACTAGGTTGGCCCGCCGCCGACATGTCCGACGACTATACGTTCGTCCCCACGACCACGGGACTAGGCTGGCCCGCCGCCGACATGTCCGACGACTATAGGGTCGTCCCCACGACCCCGGGACTAGGTTGGCCCGCCGCCGACTTGTCCGACGACTATAGGGTCGTCCCCACGACCCCGGGACTAGGTTGGCCCGCCGCCGACTTGTCCCACGACTATAGGGTCGTCCCCACGACCCCGGGACAAGGTCGGCCCGCCGCCGACTTGTCCGACGACTATAGGGTCGTCCCCACGACCCGGGCCAAAGTTGGCCAGCCGCCGACATGTCCGACGACTATAGGGTCGTCCCCACGACCCCGGGACTAGGTTGGCCTGCCGCCGACATGTCCGACGACTATAGGGTCGTCCCCACGACCCCGGGACTAGGCTGGCCCGCCGCCGACATGTCCGACGACTATAGGGTCGTCCCCACGACCCCGGGTCTAGGTTGGCCCGCCGCCGACTTTTCCGACGATTATAGGGTCGTCCCCACGACCCCGGGAGTAGGTTGGCCCGCCGCCGACTTGTCCGACGACTATAGGGTCGTCCCCACGACCCCGGGACTAGGCTGGCCCGCCGCCGACATGTCCGACGACTATAGGGTCGTCCCCACGACCCCGGGTCTAGGTTGGCCCGCCGCCGACTTTTCCGACGATTATAGGGTCGTCCCCACGACCCCGGGAGTAGGTTGGCCCGACGCCGACTTGTCCGACGACTATACGGTCGTCCCCACGACCACGGGACTAGGTTGGCCCGCCGCCGACTTGTCCGACGACTATCGGGTCGTCCCTACGACCCCGGGACTAGGTCGGCCCGCCGCCGAATTGTCCGACGACTATAGGGTCGTCCCCACGACCCCGGGACTAGGTCGGCCCGCCGCCGACTAGTCCGACGATTATAGGGTCGTCCCCACGACCCGGGCCAAAGTTGCCCTGCCGCCGACATGTCCGACGACTATAGGGTCGTCCCCACGACCCCGGGACTAGGTTGGCCCGCCGCCGACATGTCCGACGACTATACGTTCGTCCCCACGACCACGGGACTAGGTTGGCCCGCCGCCGACTTGTCCGACGACTATAGGGTCGTCCCCACGACCCCGGGACTAGGCTGGCCCGCCGCCGACATGTCCGACGACTATAGGGTCGTCCCCACGACCCCGGGACTAGGCTGGCCCGCCGCCGACATGTCCGACGACTATAGGGTCGTCCCCACGACCCCGGGACTAGGTTGGCCAGCCGCCGACATGTCCGACGACTATACGGTCGTCCCCACGACCACGGGACTAGGTTGGCCCGCCGCCGACTTGTCCGACGACTATAGGGTCGTCCCCACGACCCCGGGACTAGGCTGGCCCGCCGCCGACATGTCCGACGACTATAGGGTCGTCCCCACGACCCTGGGACTAGGTTGGCCAGCCGCCGACATGTCCGACGACTATACGGTCGTCCCCACGACAACGGGACTAGGTTGGCCCGCCGCCGACTTGTCCGACGACTATAGGGTCGTCCCCACGACCCCGGGACAGGGTCGGCCCGCCGCCGACTTGTCCGACGACTATAGGGTCGTCCCCACGACCCGGGCCAAAGTTGGCCAGCCGCCGACATGTCCGACGACTATAGGGTCGTCCCCACGACCCCGGGACTAGGTTGGCCTGCCGCCGACATGTCCGACGACTATAGGGTCGTCCCCACGAACCCGGGTATAGGTTGGCCCGCCGCCGAATTTTCCGACGACTATAGGGTCGTCCCCACGCCACGGGCCAAAGTTGGCCAGCCACCGACATGTCCGACGACTATAGGGTCGTCCCCACGACCCCGGGGCTAGATTGCCCCGGCACCGTCATGTCCGATGACTATAGGGTCGTCCCCACGATCACGGGCCAAAGTTGCCCTGCCGCCGACATGTCCGACGACTATAGGGTCGTCCCCACGACCCCGGGTCTAGGTTGGCCCGCCGCCGACTTTTCCGACGACTATAGGGTCGTCCCCACGCCACGGGCCAAAGTTGGCCAGCCACCGACATGTCCGACGACTATAGGGTCGTCCCCACGACCGCGGGGCTAGATTGCCCCGGCACCGTCATGTCCGACGTCTATAGGGTCGTCCCCTCGACCCCGGGGCTAGATTGCCCCGGCACCGTCATTCCCGACGACTATAGGGTCGTCTCCACGTCCCCGGGACTAGGTTGGCCCGCCGCCGACATGTCCGACGACTATAGGGTTGTCCCCACGACCACGGGCCAATGTTGCCCAGCCGCCGACATGTCCGAAGACTATAGGGTCGTCCCCACGACCCCGGGGCTAGATTGCCCCGGCACCGTCATGTCCGACGACTATAGGGTCGTCTCCACCACCCCGGGACTAGGTTGGCCCGCCGCCGACTTGTCCGACGACTATAGGGTCGTCCCCACGACCACGGGGCTAGGTTGGCCAGCCGCCGACATGTCCGACGACTATACGGTCGTCCCCACGACCACGGGACTAGGTTGGCCAGCCGCCGACATGTCCGACGTCTATAGGGTCGTCCCCACGACCCCGGGGCTAGATTGCCCCGGCACCGTCATGTCTCGACGACTATAGGGTCGTCTCCACGTCCCCGGGACTAGGTTGGCCCGCCGCCGACATGTCCGACGACTATAGGGTCGTCCCCACGATCCCCCCGGGACTAGGTTGGCCCGCCGCTGACTTGTCCGACGACTATAGGGTCGTCCCCACGACCCCGGGACTAGGTTGGCCAGCCGCCGACATGTCCGACGACTATAGGGTCGTCCCCACGACCCCGGGACAAGGTCGGCCCGCCGCCGACTTGTCCGACGACTATAGGGTCGTCCCCACGACCCGGGCCAAAGTTGGCCAGCCGCCGACATGTCCGACGACTACAGGGTCGTCCCCACGACCCCGGGACTAGGTTGGCCTGCCGCCGACATGTCCGACGACTATAGGGTCGTCCCCACGACCCCGGGACTAGGCTGGCCCGCCGCCGACATGTCCGACGACTATAGGGTCGTCCCCACGACCCCGGGTCTAGTTTGGCCCGCCGCCGACTTTTCCGACGATTATAGGGTCGTCCCCACGACCCCGGGAGTAGGTTGGCCCGACGCCGACTTGTCCGACGACTATAGGGTCGTCCCCACGACCCCGGGACTAGGTTGGCCAGCCGCCGACATGTCCGACGTCTATAGGGTCGTCCCCACGACCCCGGGACTAGGTTGGCCCGCCGCCGACTTGTCCGACGACTATAGGGTCGTCCCCACAACCCCGGGACTAGGTTGGCCCGCCGCCGACTTGTCCGACGACTATAGGGTCGTCCCGACCACCCCGGGACTAGGTTGGCCAGCCGCCGACATGTCCGACGTCTATAGGGTCGTCCCCTCGACCCCGGGGCTAGATTGCCCCGGCACCGTCACGTCCGACGACTATAGGGTCGTCTCCACGACCCCGGGACTAGGTTGGCCAGTCACCGGCATGTCCGACGACTATAGGGTCGTCCCCACGACCCCGGGACTAGGTTGGCCCGCCGCCGAATTGTCCGACGACTGTAGGGTCGTCCCCACGACCCCGGGACTAGGTTGGCCCGCCGCCGACTTGTCCGACGACTATAGGGTCGTCCCCACGACTCCGGGACTAGGTTGGCCAGCCGCCGACATATCCGACGACTATAGGGTCGTCCCTACGACCACGGGCCCAAGTTGACCTGCCGCCGACATGTCCGACGACTATAGGGTCGTCCGCACGACCCCGGGACTAGGATGGCCTGCCGCCGACATGTCCGACGAGTATACGGTCGTCCCCACGACCACGGGACTAGGTTGGCCCGCCGCCGACTTGTCCGACGACTATAGGGTCATCCCCACGACCCCGGGACTAGGTCGCCCCGCCGCCGACTTGTCCGACGACTATAGGGTCGTCCCCACGACCCCGGGACTAGGTCGGCCCGCCGCCGAATTGTCCGACGACTATAGGGTCGTCCCCATGACCCCGGGACTAGGTCGGCCCGCCGCCGACTAGTCCGACGACTATAGGGTCGTCCCCACGACCCGGGCCAAAGTTGCCCTGCCGCCGACATGTCCGACGACTATAGGGTCGTCCCCACGACCCCGGGACTAGGTTGGCCCGCCGCCGACATGTCCGACGACTATACGTTCGTCCCCACGACCACGGGACTAGGCTGGCCCGCCGCCGACATGTCCGACGACTATAGGGTCGTCCCCACGACCCCGGGACTAGGTTGGCCCGCCGCCGACTTGTCCGACGACTATAGGGTCGTCCCCACGACCCCGGGACTAGGTTTGCCCGCCGCTGACTTGTCCGACGACTATAGGGTCGTCCCCACGACCCCGGGTCTAGGTTGGCCCGCCGCCGACTTTTCCGACGATTATAGGGTCGTCCCCACGACCCCGGGAGTAGGTTGGCCAGCCGCCGACATGTCCAACGACTATAGGTTCGTCCACACGACCCCGGGACTAGGTTGGCCCGCCGCCGACTTGTCCGACGACTATAGGGTCGTCCCCACGACCCCGGGACTAGGTTGGCCCGCCGCCGACTTGTCCGACGACTATAGGGTCGTCCCGACCACCCCGGGACTAGGTTTGCCAGCCGCCGACATGTCCGACGTCTATAGGGTCGTCCCCTCGACCCCGGGGCTAGATTGCCCCGGCACCGTCACGTCCGACGACTATAGGGTCGTCTCCACGACCCCGGGACTAGGTTGGCCAGTCACCGGCATGTCCGACGACTATAGGGTCGTCCCCACGACCCCGGGACTAGGTTGGCCCGCCGCCGACTTGTCCGACGACTGTAGGGTCGTCCCCACGACCCCGGGACTAGGTTGGCCCGCCGCCGACTTGTCCGACGACTATAGGGTCGTCCCCACGACTCCGGGACTAGGTTGGCCAGCCGCCGACATATCCGACGACTATAGGGTCGTCCCTACGACCACGGGCCAAAGTTGACCTGCCGCCGACATGTCCGACGACTATAGGGTCGTCCGCACGACCCCGGGCCTAGGATGGCCTGCCGCCGACATGTCCGACGACTATACGGTCGTCCCCACGACCACGGGACTAGGTTGGCCCGCCGCCGACTTGTCCGACGACTATAGGGTCGTCCCCACGACCCCGGGACTAGGTCGGCCCGCCGCCGACTTGTCCGACGACTATAGGGTCGTCCCCACGACCCCGGGACTAGGTCGGCCCGCCGCCGAATTGTCCGACGACTATAGGGTCGTCCCCATTACCCCGGGACTAGGTCGGCCCGCCGCCGACTAGTCCGACGACTATAGGGTCGTCCCCACGACCCGGGCCAAAGTTGCCCTGCCGCCGACATGTCCGACGACTATAGGGTCGTCCCCACGATCCCGGGACTAGGTTGGCCCGCCGCCGACATGTCCGACGACTATACGTTCGTCCCCACGACCACGGGACTAGGTTGGCCCGCCGCCGACTTGTCCGACGACTATACGGTCGTTCCCACGACCACGGGACTAGGTTGGCCCGCCGCCGACTTGTCCGACGACTATAGGGTCGTCCCCACGACCCCGGGACTAGGCTGGCCCGCCGCCGACATGTCCGACGACTATAGGGTCGTCCCCACGACCCCGGGTCTAGGTTGGCCCGCCGCCGACTTTTCCGACGATTATAGGGTCGTCCCCACGACCCCGGGAGTAGGTTGGCCCGACGCCGACTTGTCCGACGACTATACGGTCGTCCCCACGACCACGGGACTAGGTTGGCCCGCCGCCGACTTGTCCGACGACTATCGGGTCGTCCCTACGACCCCGGGACTAGGTCGGCCCGCCGCCGAATTGTCCGACGACTATAGGGTCGTCCCCACGACCCCGGGACTAGGTCGGCCTGCCGCCGACATGTCCGACGACTATAGGGTCGTCCCCACGACCCCGGGACTAGGCTGGCCCGCCGCCGACATGTCCGACGACTATAGGGTCGTCCCCACGACCCCGGGTCTAGTTTGGCCCGCCGCCGACTTTTCCGACGATTATAGGGTCGTCCCCACGACCCCGGGAGTAGGTTGGCCCGACGCCGACTTGTCCGACGACTATAGGGTCGTCCCCACGACCCCGGGACTAGGTTGGCCAGCCGCCGACATGTCCGACGTCTATAGGGTCGTCCCCACGACCCCGGGACTAGGTTGGCCCGCCGCCGACTTGTCCGACGACTATAGGGTCGTCCCCACAACCCCGGGACTAGGTTGGCCCGCCGCCGACTTGTCCGACGACTATAGGGTCGTCCCGACCACCCCGGGACTAGGTTGGCCAGCCGCCGACATGTCCGACGTCTATAGGGTCGTCCCCTCGACCCCGGGGCTAGATTGCCCCGGCACCGTCACGTCCGACGACTATAGGGTCGTCTCCACGACCCCGGGACTAGGTTGGCCAGTCACCGGCATGTCCGACGACTATAGGGTCGTCCCCACGACCCCGGGACTAGGTTGGCCCGCCGCCGAATTGTCCGACGACTGTAGGGTCGTCCCCACGACCCCGGGACTAGGTTGGCCCGCCGCCGACTTGTCCGACGACTATAGGGTCGTCCCCACGACTCCGGGACTAGGTTGGCCAGCCGCCGACATATCCGACGACTATAGGGTCGTCCCTACGACCACGGGCCCAAGTTGACCTGCCGCCGACATGTCCGACGACTATAGGGTCGTCCGCACGACCCCGGGACTAGGATGGCCTGCCGCCGACATGTCCGACGACTATACGGTCGTCCCCACGACCACGGGACTAGGTTGGCCCGCCGCCGACTTGTCCGACGACTATAGGGTCATCCCCACGACCCCGGGACTAGGTCGGCCCGCCGCCGACTTGTCCGACGACTATAGGGTCGTCCCCACGACCCCGGGACTAGGTCGGCCCGCCGCCGAATTGTCCGACGACTATAGGGTCGTCCCCATGACCCCGGGACTAGGTCGGCCCGCCGCCGACTAGTCCGACGACTATAGGGTCGTCCCCACGACCCGGGCCAAAGTTGCCCTGCCGCCGACATGTCCGACGACTATAGGGTCGTCCCCACGACCCCGGGACTAGGTTGGCCCGCCGCCGACATGTCCGACGACTATACGTTCGTCCCCACGACCACGGGACTAGGCTGGCCCGCCGCCGACATGTCCGACGACTATAGGGTCGTCCCCACGACCCCGGGACTAGGTTGGCCCGCCGCCGACTTGTCCGACGACTATAGGGTCGTCCCCACGACCCCGGGACTAGGTTGGCCCGCCGCCGACTTGTCCCACGACTATAGGGTCGTCCCCACGACCCCGGGACAAGGTCGGCCCGCCGCCGACTTGTCCGACGACTATAGGGTCGTCCCCACGACCCGGGCCAAAGTTGGCCAGCCGCCGACATGTCCGACGACTATAGGGTCGTCCCCACGACCCCGGGACTAGGTTGGCCTGCCGCCGACATGTCCGACGACTATAGGGTCGTCCCCACGACCCCGGGACTAGGCTGGCCCGCCGCCGACATGTCCGACGACTATAGGGTCGTCCCCACGACCCCGGGTCTAGGTTGGCCCGCCGCCGACTTTTCCGACGATTATAGGGTCGTCCCCACGACCCCGGGAGTAGGTTGGCCCGCCGCCGACTTGTCCGACGACTATAGGGTCGTCCCCACGACCCCGGGACTAGGCTGGCCCGCCGCCGACATGTCCGACGACTATAGGGTCGTCCCCACGACCCCGGGTCTAGGTTGGCCCGCCGCCGACTTTTCCGACGATTATAGGGTCGTCCCCACGACCCCGGGAGTAGGTTGGCCCGACGCCGACTTGTCCGACGACTATACGGTCGTCCCCACGACCACGGGACTAGGTTGGCCCGCCGCCGACTTGTCCGACGACTATCGGGTCGTCCCTACGACCCCGGGACTAGGTCGGCCCG
This sequence comes from Andrena fulva, assembly GCA_946251845.1. Classification (NCBI taxonomy): domain Eukaryota; kingdom Metazoa; phylum Arthropoda; class Insecta; order Hymenoptera; family Andrenidae; genus Andrena; species Andrena fulva. The sequence continues at coordinate 1,022,498 of CAMITZ010000136.1, read as the reverse complement.
CCGCCGAATTGTCCGACGACTATAGGGTCGTCCCCACGACCCCGGGACTAGGTCGGCCCGCCGCCGACTAGTCCGACGATTATAGGGTCGTCCCCACGACCCGGGCCAAAGTTGCCCTGCCGCCGACATGTCCGACGACTATAGGGTCGTCCCCACGACCCCGGGACTAGGTTGGCCCGCCGCCGACATGTCCGACGACTATACGTTCGTCCCCACGACCACGGGACTAGGTTGGCCCGCCGCCGACTTGTCCGACGACTATAGGGTCGTCCCCACGACCCCGGGACTAGGCTGGCCCGCCGCCGACATGTCCGACGACTATAGGGTCGTCCCCACGACCCCGGGACTAGGCTGGCCCGCCGCCGACATGTCCGACGACTATAGGGTCGTCCCCACGACCCCGGGACTAGGTTGGCCAGCCGCCGACATGTCCGACGACTATACGGTCGTCCCCACGACCACGGGACTAGGTTGGCCCGCCGCCGACTTGTCCGACGACTATAGGGTCGTCCCCACGACCCCGGGACTAGGCTGGCCCGCCGCCGACATGTCCGACGACTATAGGGTCGTCCCCACGACCCTGGGACTAGGTTGGCCAGCCGCCGACATGTCCGACGACTATACGGTCGTCCCCACGACAACGGGACTAGGTTGGCCCGCCGCCGACTTGTCCGACGACTATAGGGTCGTCCCCACGACCCCGGGACAGGGTCGGCCCGCCGCCGACTTGTCCGACGACTATAGGGTCGTCCCCACGACCCGGGCCAAAGTTGGCCAGCCGCCGACATGTCCGACGACTATAGGGTCGTCCCCACGACCCCGGGACTAGGTTGGCCTGCCGCCGACATGTCCGACGACTATAGGGTCGTCCCCACGAACCCGGGTATAGGTTGGCCCGCCGCCGAATTTTCCGACGACTATAGGGTCGTCCCCACGCCACGGGCCAAAGTTGGCCAGCCACCGACATGTCCGACGACTATAGGGTCGTCCCCACGACCCCGGGGCTAGATTGCCCCGGCACCGTCATGTCCGATGACTATAGGGTCGTCCCCACGATCACGGGCCAAAGTTGCCCTGCCGCCGACATGTCCGACGACTATAGGGTCGTCCCCACGACCCCGGGTCTAGGTTGGCCCGCCGCCGACTTTTCCGACGACTATAGGGTCGTCCCCACGCCACGGGCCAAAGTTGGCCAGCCACCGACATGTCCGACGACTATAGGGTCGTCCCCACGACCGCGGGGCTAGATTGCCCCGGCACCGTCATGTCCGACGTCTATAGGGTCGTCCCCTCGACCCCGGGGCTAGATTGCCCCGGCACCGTCATTCCCGACGACTATAGGGTCGTCTCCACGTCCCCGGGACTAGGTTGGCCCGCCGCCGACATGTCCGACGACTATAGGGTTGTCCCCACGACCACGGGCCAATGTTGCCCAGCCGCCGACATGTCCGAAGACTATAGGGTCGTCCCCACGACCCCGGGGCTAGATTGCCCCGGCACCGTCATGTCCGACGACTATAGGGTCGTCTCCACCACCCCGGGACTAGGTTGGCCCGCCGCCGACTTGTCCGACGACTATAGGGTCGTCCCCACGACCACGGGGCTAGGTTGGCCAGCCGCCGACATGTCCGACGACTATACGGTCGTCCCCACGACCACGGGACTAGGTTGGCCAGCCGCCGACATGTCCGACGTCTATAGGGTCGTCCCCACGACCCCGGGGCTAGATTGCCCCGGCACCGTCATGTCTCGACGACTATAGGGTCGTCTCCACGTCCCCGGGACTAGGTTGGCCCGCCGCCGACATGTCCGACGACTATAGGGTCGTCCCCACGATCCCCCCGGGACTAGGTTGGCCCGCCGCTGACTTGTCCGACGACTATAGGGTCGTCCCCACGACCCCGGGACTAGGTTGGCCAGCCGCCGACATGTCCGACGACTATAGGGTCGTCCCCACGACCCCGGGACTAGGTTGGCCCGCCGCCGACTTGTCCGACGACTATAGGGTCGTCCCGACCACCCCGGGACTAGGTTGGCCAGCTGCCGACATGTCCGACGTCTATAGGGTCGTCCCCTCGACCCCGGGGCTAGATTGCCCCGGCACCGTCACGTCCGACGACTATAGGGTCGTCTCCACGACCCCGGGACTAGGTTGGCCAGTCACCGAAATGTCCGACGACTATAGGGTCGTCCCCACGACCCCGGGACTAGGTTGGCCCGCCGCCGACTTGTCCGACGACTGTAGGGTCGTCCCCACGACCCCGGGACTAGGTTGGCCCGCCGCCGACTTGTCCGACGACTATAGGGTCGTCCCCACGACTCCGGGACTAGGTTGGCCAGCCGCCGACATATCCGACGACTATAGGGCCGTCCCTACGACCACGGGCCAAAGTTGACCTGCCGCCGACATGTCCGACGACTATAGGGTCGTCCGCACGACCCCGGGACTAGGATGGCCTGCCGCCGACATGTCCGACGACTATACGGTCGTCCCCACGACCACGGGACTAGGTTGGCCCGCCGCCGACTTGTCCGACGACTATAGGGTCGTCCCCACGACCCCGGGACTAGGTCGGCCCGCCGCCGACTTGTCCGACGACTATAGGGTCGTCCCCACGACCCCGGGACTAGGTTGGCCCGCCGCCGAATTGTCCGACGACTATAGGGTCGTCCCCACGACCCGGGCCAAAGTTGCCCTGCCGCCGACATGTCCGACGACTATAGGGTCGTCCCCACGACCCCGGGACTAGGTTGGCCCGCCGCCGACATGTCCGACGACTATACGTTCGTCCCCACGACCACGGGACTAGGTTGGCCCGCCGCCGACTTGTCCGACGACTATACGGTCGTTCCCACGACCACGGGACTAGGTTGGCCCGCCGCCGACTTGTCCGACGACTATACGTTCGTCCCCACGACCACGGGACTAGGTTGGCCCGCCGCCGACTTGTCCGACGACTATACGGTCGTTCCCACGACCACGGGACTAGGTTGGCCCGCCGCCGACTTGTCCGACGACTATAGGGTCGTCCCCACGACCCCGGGACTAGGCTGGCCCGCCGCCGAATTGTCCGACGACTATAGGGTCGTCCCCTCGACCCCGGGGCTAGATTGCCCCGGCACCGTCACGTCCGACGACTATAGGGTCGTCTCCACGACCCCGGGACTAGGTTGGCCAGTCACCGGCATGTCCGACGACTATAGGGTCGTCCCCACGATCACGGGCCAAAGTTGTCCTGCCGCCGACATGTCCGACGACTATAGGGTCGTCCCCACTACCCCGGGCCAAAGCTGACCAGCCGCCAACATGTCCGACGACTATAGGGTCGTCCCCACGACCCCGGGACTAGGTTGGCCCGCCGCCGGCTTGTCCGACGTCTATAGGGTCGTCCCCTCGACCCCGGGGCTAGATTGCCCCGGCACCGTCAGGCCCGACGACTATAGGGTCGTCTCCACGTCCCCGGGACTAGGTTGGCCCGCCGCCGACATGTCCGACGACTATAGGGTTGTCCCCACGACCACGGGCCAATGTTGCCCAGCCGCCGACATGTCCGAAGACTATAGGGTCGTCCCCACGACCCCGGGGCTAGATTGCCCCGGCACCGTCATGTCCGACGACTATACGGTCGTCTCCACGACCCCGGGACAGGGTCGGCCCGCCGCCGACTTGTCCGACGACTATAGGGTCGTCCCCACGACCCCGGGACTAGGCTGGCCCGCCGCCGACATGTCCGACGACTATAGGGTCGTCCCCACGACCCCGGGACTAGGTTGGCCAGCCGCCGACATGTCCGACGACTATACGGTCGTCCCCACGACCACGGGACTAGGTTGGCCCGCCGCCGACTTGTCCGACGACTATAGGGTCGTCCCCACGACCCCGGGACAGGGTCGGCCCGCCGCCGACTTGTCCGACGACTATAGGGTCGTCCCCACGACCCGGGCCAAAGCTGTCCTGCCGCCGACATGTCCGACGACTATAGGGTCGTCCCCACTACCCCGGGCCAAAGCTGACCAGCCGCCAACATGTCCGACGACTATAGGGTCGTCCCCACGACCCCGGGACTAGGTTGGCCCGCCGCCGACTTGTCCGACGTCTATAGGGTCGTCCCCTCGTCCCCGGGGCTAGATTGCCCCGGCACCGTCAGGCCCGACGACTATAGGGTCGTCTCCACGTCCCCGGGACTAGGTTGGCCCGCCGCCGACATGTCCGACGACTATAGGGTTGTCCCCACGACCACGGGCCAATGTTGCCCAGCCGCCGACATGTCCGAAGACTATAGGGTCGTCCCCACGACCCCGGGGCTAGATTGCCCCGGCACCGTCATGTCCGACGACTATACGGTCGTCTCCACCACCCCGGGACTAGGTTGGCCCGCCGCCGACTTGTCCGACGACTATAGGGTCGTCCCCACGACCACGGGGCTAGATTGCCCCGCACCGTCATGTCCGACGACTATAGGGTCGTCCCCGCGACCCCGGGACTTGGTTGGCCCGCCGCCGACTTGTCCGACGACTATAGAGTCGTCCCCACGACCCCGGGACTAGGTTGGCCAGCCGCCGACATGTCCGGCGACTATACGGTCGTCCCCACGACCACGGGACTAGGTTGGCCCGCCGCCGACTTGTCCGACGACTATAGGGTCGTCCCTACCACCCCGGGACTAGGTTGGCCAGCCGCCGACATGTCCGACGTCTATAGGGTCGTCCCCACGACCCCGGGGCTAGATTGCCCCGGCACCGTCATGTCTCGACGACTATAGGGTCGTCTCCACGTCCCCGGGACTAGGTTGGCCCGCCGTCAACATGTCCGACGACTATAGGGTCGTCCCCACGATCCCCCCGGGACTAGGTTGGCCCGCCGCTGACTTGTCCGACGACTATAGGGTCGTCCCCACGACCACTGGCCAAAGTTGCCCAGCCGCCGACATGTCCGACGACTATAGGGTCGTCCCCACGACCCCGGGACTAGGCTGGCCCGCCGCCGACATGTCCGACGACTATAGGGTCGTCCCCACGACCCCGGGTCTAGGTTGGCCCGCCGCCGACTTTTCCGACGATTATAGGGTCGTCCCCACGACCCCGGGAGTAGGTTGGCCCGACGCCGACTTGTCCGACGACTATAGGGTCGTCCCCACGACCCCGGGACTAGGTTGGCCAGCCGCCGACATGTCCGACGACTATAGGGTCGTCCCCACGACCCCGGGACTAGGTTGGCCCGCCGCCGACTTGTCCGACGACTATAGGGTCGTCCCCACGACCCCGGGACTAGGTTGGCCCGCCGCCGACTTGTCCGACGACTATAGGGTCGTCCCCACGACCCCGGGACTAGGTTGGCCCGCCGCCGACTTGTCCGACGACTATAGGGTCGTCCCCACGACCCGGGCCAAAGTTGCCCTGCCGCCGACATGTCCGACGACTATAGGGTCGTCCCCACGACCCCGGGACTAGGTTGGCCCGCCGCCGACTTGTCCGACGACTATAGGGTCGTCCCCACGACCCCGGGACTAGGTTGGCCCGCCGCCGACTTGTCCGACGACTATAGGGTCGTCCCCACGACCACTGGCCAAAGTTGCCCAGCCGCCGACATGTCCGACGACTATAGGGTCGTCCCCACGACCCCGGGACTAGGCTGGCCCGCCGCCGACATGTCCGACGACTATAGGGTCGTCCCCACGACCCCGGGTCTAGGTTGGCCCGCCGCCGACTTTTCCGACGATTATAGGGTCGTCCCCACGACCCCGGGAGTAGGTTGGCCCGACGCCGACTTGTCCGACGACTATAGGGTCGTCCCCACGACCCCGGGACTAGGTTGGCCAGCCGCCGACATGTCCGACGACTATAGGGTCGTCCCTACGACCACGGGCCAAAGTTGACCTGCCGCCGACATGTCCGACGACTATAGGGTCGTTCCCACGACCCCGGGACTAGGTTGGCCCGCCGCCGACATGTCCGACGACTATACGTTCGTCCCCACGACCACGGGACTAGGTTGGCCCGCCGCCGACTTGTCCGACGACTATACGGTCGTTCCCACGACCACGGGACTAGGTTGACCCGCCGCCGACTTGTCCGACGACTATAGGGTCGTCCCCACGACCCAGGGACTAGGCTGGCCCGCCGCCGACATGTCCGACGACTATAGGGTCGTCCCCACGACCCCGGTACTAGGTTGGCCAGCCGCCGACATGTCCGACGACTATACGGTCGTCCCCACGACCACGGGACTAGGTTGGCCCGCCGCCGACTTGTCCGACGACTATAGGGTCGTCCCCACGACCCCGGGACAGGGTCGGCCCGCCGCCGACTTGTCCGACGACTATAGGGTCGTCCCCACGACCCGGGCCAAAGTTGGCCAGCCGCCGACATGTCCGACGACTATAGGGTCGTCCCCACGACCCCGGGACTAGGATGGCCTGCCGCCGACATGTCCGACGACTATACGGTCGTCCCCACGACCACGGGACTAGGTTGGCCCGCCGCCGACTTGTCCGACGACTATAGGGTCGTCCCCACGACCCCGGGACTAGGTCGGCCCGCCGCCGACTTGTCCGACGACTATAGGGTCGTCCCCACGACCCCGGGACTAGGTTGGCCCGCCGCCGAATTGTCCGACGACTATAGGGTCGTCCCCTCGACCCCGGGGCTAGATTGCCCCGGCACCGTCACGTCCGACGACTATAGGGTCGTCTCCACGACCCCGGGACTAGGTTGGCCAGTCACCGGCATGTCCGACGACTATAGGGTCGTCCCCACGATCACGGGCCAAAGTTGTCTTGCCGCCGACATGTCCGACGACTATAGGGTCGTCCCCACTACCCCGGGCCAAAGCTGACCAGCCGCCAACATGTCCGACGACTATAGGGTCGTCCCCACGACCCCGGGACTAGGTTGGCCCGCCGCCGGCTTGTCCGACGTCTATAGGGTCGTCCCCTCGACCCCGGGGCTAGATTGCCCCGGCACCGTCAGGCCCGACGACTATAGGGTCGTCTCCACGTCCCCGGGACTTGGTTGGCCCGCCGCCGACATGTCCGACGACTATAGGGTTGTCCCCACGACCACGGGCCAATGTTGCCCAGCCGCCGACATGTCCGAAGACTATAGGGTCGTCCCCACGACCCCGGGGCTAGATTGCCCCGGCACCGTCATGTCCGACGACTATACGGTCGTCTCCACGACCCCGGGACAGTGTCGGCCCGCCGCCGACTTGTCCGACGACTATAGGGTCGTCCCCACGACCCCGGGACTAGGCTGGCCCGCCGCCGACATGTCCGACGACTATAGGGTCGTCCCCACGACCCCGGGACTAGGTTGGCCAGCCGCCGACATGTCCGACGACTATACGGTCGTCCCCACGACCACGGGACTAGGTTGGCCCGCCGCCGACTTGTCCGACGACTATAGGGTCGTCCCCACGACCCCGGGACAGGGTCGGCCCGCCGCCGACTTGTCCGACGACTATAGGGTCGTCCCCACGACCCGGGCCAAAGCTGTCCTGCCGCCGACATGTCCGACGACTATAGGGTCGTCCCCACTACCCCGGGCCAAAGCTGACCAGCCGCCAACATGTCCGACGACTATAGGGTCGTCCCCACGACCCCGGGACTAGGTTGGCCCGCCGCCGACTTGTCCGACGTCTATAGGGTCGTCCCCTCGACCCCGAGGCTAGATTGCCCCGGCACCGTCAGGCCCGACGACTATAGGGTCGTCTCCACGTCCCCGGGACTAGGTTGGCCCGCCGCCGACATGTCCGACGACTATAGGGTTGTCCCCACGACCACGGGCCAATGTTGCCCAGCCGCCGACATGTCCGAAGACTATAGGGTCGTCCCCACGACCCCGGGGCTAGATTGCCCCGGCACCGTCATGTCCGACGACTATACGGTCGTCTCCACCACCCCGGGACTAGGTTGGCCCGCCGCCGACTTGTCCGACGACTATAGGGTCGTCCCCACGACCACGGGGCTAGATTGCCCCGCACCGTCATGTCCGACGACTATAGGGTCGTCCCCGCGACCCCGGGACTTGGTTGGCCCGCCGCCGACTTGTCCGACGACTATAGGGTCGTCCCCACGACCCCGGGACTAGGTTGGCCCGCCGCCGACTTGTCCGACGACTATAGGGTCGTCCCCACGACCCCGGGGCTAGATTGCCCCGGCACCGTCATGTCCGACGACTATAGGGTCGTCTCCACCACCCCGGGACTAGGTTGGCCCGCCGCCGACTTGTCCGACGACTATAGGGTCGTCCCCACGACCACGGGGCTTGATTGCCCCGCACCGTCATGTCCGACGACTATAGGGTCGTCCCCGCGACCCCGGGACTTGGTTGGCCCGCCGCCGACTTGTCCGACGACTATAGGGTCGTCCCCACGACCCCGGGACTAGGTTGGCCAGCCGCCGACATGTCCGGCGACTATACGGTCGTCCCCACGACCACGGGACTAGGTTGGCCCGCCGCCGACTTGTCCGACGACTATAGGGTCGTCCCTACCACCCCGGGACTAGGTTGGCCAGCCGCCGACATGTCCGACGTCTATAGGGTCGTCCCCACGACCCCGGGGCTAGATTGCCCCGGCACCGTCATGTCTCGACGACTATAGGGTCGTCTCCACGTCCCCGGGACTAGGTTGGCCCGCCGTCAACATGTCCGACGACTATAGGGTCGTCCCCACGATCCCCCGGGACTAGGTTGGCCCGCCGCTGACTTGTCCGACGACTATAGGGTCGTCCCCACGACCACTGGCCAAAGTTGCCCAGCCGCCGACATGTCCGACGACTATAGGGTCGTCCCCACGACCCCGGGACTAGGCTGGCCCGCCGCCGACATGTCCGACGACTATAGGGTCGTCCCCACTACCCCGGGCCAAAGCTGACCAGCCGCCAACATGTCCGACGACTATAGGGTCGTCCCCACGACCCCGGGACTAGGTTGGCCCGCCGCCGACTTGTCCGACGTCTATAGGGTCGTCCCCTCGTCCCCGGGGCTAGATTGCCCCGGCACCGTCAGGCCCGACGACTATAGGGTCGTCTCCACGACCCCGGGACTAGGTTGGCCCGCCGCCGACATGTCCGACGACTATAGGGTTGTCCCCACGACCACGGGCCAATGTTGCCCAGCCGCCGACATGTCCGAAGACTATAGGGTCGTCCCCACGACCCCGGGGCTAGATTGCCCCGGCACCGTCATGTCCGACGACTATACGGTCGTCTCCACCACCCCGGGACTAGGTTGGCCCGCCGCCGACTTGTCCGACGACTATAGGGTCGTCCCCACGACCACGGGGCTAGATTGCCCCGCACCGTCATGTCCGACGACTATAGGGTCGTCCCCGCGACCCCGGGACTTGGTTGGCCCGCCGCCGACTTGTCCGACGACTATAGGGTCGTCCCCACGACCCCGGGACTAGGTTGGCCAGCCGCCGACATGTCCGGCGACTATACGGTCGTCCCCACGACCACGGGACTAGGTTGGCCCGCCGCCGACTTGTCCGACGACTATAGGGTCGTCCCTACCACCCCGGGACTAGGTTGGCCAGCCGCCGACATGTCCGACGTCTATAGGGTCGTCCCCACGACCCCGGGGCTAGGCTGGCCCGCCGCCGACATGTCCGACGACTATAGGGTCGTCCCCACTACCCCGGGCCAAAGCTGACCAGCCGCCAACATGTCCGACGACTATAGGGTCGTCCCTACCACCCCGGGACTAGGTTGGCCAGCCGCCGACATGTCCGACGTCTATAGGGTCGTCCCCACGACCCCGGGGCTAGATTGCCCCGGCACCGTCATGTCTCGACGACTATAGGGTCGTCTCCACGTCCCCGGGACTAGGTTGGCCCGCCGTCAACATGTCCGACGACTATAGGGTCGTCCCCACGATCCCCCCGGGACTAGGTTGGCCCGCCGCTGACTTGTCCGACGACTATAGGGTCGTCCCCACGACCACTGGCCAAAGTTGCCCAGCCGCCGACATGTCCGACGACTATAGGGTCGTCCCCACGACCCCGGGACTAGGCTGGCCCGCCGCCGACATGTCCGACGACTATAGGGTCGTCCCCACGACCCCGGGTCTAGGTTGGCCCGCCGCCGACTTTTCCGACGATTATAGGGTCGTCCCCACGACCCCGGGAGTAGGTTGGCCCGACGCCGACTTGTCCGACGACTATAGGGTCGTCCCCACGACCCCGGGACTAGGTTGGCCAGCCGCCGACATGTCCGACGACTATAGGGTCGTCCCCACGACCCCGGGACTAGGTTGGCCCGCCGCCGACTTGTCCGACGACTATAGGGTCGTCCCCACGACCCCGGGACTAGGTTGGCCCGCCGCCGACTTGTCCGACGACTATAGGGTCGTCCCCACGACCCCGGGACTAGGTTGGCCCGCCGCCGACTTGTCCGACGACTATAGGGTCGTCCCCACGACCCGGGCCAAAGTTGCCCTGCCGCCGACATGTCCGACGACTATAGGGTCGTCCCCACGACCCCGGGACTAGGTTGGCCCGCCGCCGACTTGTCCGACGACTATAGGGTCGTCCCCACGACCCCGGGACTAGGTTGGCCCGCCGCCGACTTGTCCGACGACTATAGGGTCGTCCCCACGACCACTGGCCAAAGTTGCCCAGCCGCCGACATGTCCGACGACTATAGGGTCGTCCCCACGACCCCGGGACTAGGCTGGCCCGCCGCCGACATGTCCGACGACTATAGGGTCGTCCCCACGACCCCGGGTCTAGGTTGGCCCGCCGCCGACTTTTCCGACGATTATAGGGTCGTCCCCACGACCCCGGGAGTAGGTTGGCCCGACGCCGACTTGTCCGACGACTATAGGGTCGTCCCCACGACCCCGGGACTAGGTTGGCCAGCCGCCGACATGTCCGACGACTATACGTTCGTCCCCACGACCACGGGACTAGGTTGGCCCGCCGCCGACTTGTCCGACGACTATACGGTCGTTCCCACGACCACGGGACTAGGTTGACCCGCCGCCGACTTGTCCGACGACTATAGGGTCGTCCCCACGACCCAGGGACTAGGCTGGCCCGCCGCCGACATGTCCGACGACTATAGGGTCGTCCCCACGACCCCGGTACTAGGTTGGCCAGCCGCCGACATGTCCGACGACTATACGGTCGTCCCCACGACCACGGGACTAGGTTGGCCCGCCGCCGACTTTTCCGACGACTATAGGGTCGTCCCTACGACCACGGGCCAAAGTTGACCTGCCGCCGACATGTCCGACGACTATAGGGTCGTTCCCACGACCCCGGGACTAGGTTGGCCCGCCGCCGACATGTCCGACGACTATACGTTCGTCCCCACGACCACGGGACTAGGTTGGCCCGCCGCCGACTTGTCCGACGACTATACGGTCGTTCCCACGACCACGGGACTAGGTTGACCCGCCGCCGACTTGTCCGACGACTATAGGGTCGTCCCCACGACCCAGGGACTAGGCTGGCCCGCCGCCGACATGTCCGACGACTATAGGGTCGTCCCCACGACCCCGGTACTAGGTTGGCCAGCCGCCGACATGTCCGACGACTATACGGTCGTCCCCACGACCACGGGACTAGGTTGGCCCGCCGCCGACTTGTCCGACGACTATAGGGTCGTCCCCACGACCCCGGGACAGGGTCGGCCCGCCGCCGACTTGTCCGACGACTATAGGGTCGTCCCCACGACCCGGGCCAAAGTTGGCCAGCCGCCGACATGTCCGACGACTATAGGGTCGTCCCCACGACCCCGGGACTAGGATGGCCTGCCGCCGACATGTCCGACGACTATACGGTCGTCCCCACGACCACGGGACTAGGTTGGCCCGCCGCCGACTTGTCCGACGACTATAGGGTCGTCCCCACGACCCCGGGACTAGGTCGGCCCGCCGCCGACTTGTCCGACGACTATAGGGTCGTCCCCACGACCCCGGGACTAGGTTGGCCCGCCGCCGAATTGTCCGACGACTATAGGGTCGTCCCCTCGACCCCGGGGCTAGATTGCCCCGGCACCGTCACGTCCGACGACTATAGGGTCGTCTCCACGACCCCGGGACTAGGTTGGCCAGTCACCGGCATGTCCGACGACTATAGGGTCGTCCCCACGATCACGGGCCAAAGTTGTCTTGCCGCCGACATGTCCGACGACTATAGGGTCGTCCCCACTACCCCGGGCCAAAGCTGACCAGCCGCCAACATGTCCGACGACTATAGGGTCGTCCCCACGACCCCGGGACTAGGTTGGCCCGCCGCCGGCTTGTCCGACGTCTATAGGGTCGTCCCCTCGACCCCGGGGCTAGATTGCCCCGGCACCGTCAGGCCCGACGACTATAGGGTCGTCTCCACGTCCCCGGGACTTGGTTGGCCCGCCGCCGACATGTCCGACGACTATAGGGTCGTCCCCACGACCCCGGGACTAGGTTGGCCAGCCGCCGACATGTCCGACGACTATAGGGTCGTCCCCACGACCACTGGCCAAAGTTGCCCAGCCGCCGACATGTCCGACGACTATAGGGTCGTCCCCACGACCCCGGGACTAGGCTGGCCCGCCGCCGACATGTCCGACGACTATAGGGTCGTCCCCACGACCCCGGGTCTAGGTTGGCCCGCCGCCGACTTTTCCGACGATTATAGGGTCGTCCCCACGACCCCGGGAGTAGGTTGGCCCGACGCCGACTTGTCCGACGACTATAGGGTCGTCCCCACGACCCCGGGACTAGGTTGGCCAGCCGCCGACATGTCCGACGACTATAGGGTCGTCCCCACGACCCCGGGACTAGGTTGGCCCGCCGCCGACTTGTCCGACGACTATAGGGTCGTCCCCACGACCCCGGGGCTAGATTGCCCCGGCACCGTCATGTCCGACGACTATACGGTCGTCTCCACGACCCCGGGACAGTGTCGGCCCGCCGCCGACTTGTCCGACGACTATAGGGTCGTCCCCACGACCCCGGGACTAGGCTGGCCCGCCGCCGACATGTCCGACGACTATAGGGTCGTCCCCACGACCCCGGGACTAGGTTGGCCAGCCGCCGACATGTCCGACGACTATACGGTCGTCCCCACGACCACGGGACTAGGTTGGCCCGCCGCCGACTTGTCCGACGACTATAGGGTCGTCCCCACGACCCCGGGACAGGGTCGGCCCGCCGCCGACTTGTCCGACGACTATAGGGTCGTCCCCACGACCCGGGCCAAAGCTGTCCTGCCGCCGACATGTCCGACGACTATAGGGTCGTCCCCACTACCCCGGGCCAAAGCTGACCAGCCGCCAACATGTCCGACGACTATAGGGTCGTCCCCACGACCCCGGGACTAGGTTGGCCCGCCGCCGACTTGTCCGACGTCTATAGGGTCGTCCCCTCGACCCCGAGGCTAGATTGCCCCGGCACCGTCAGGCCCGACGACTATAGGGTCGTCTCCACGTCCCCGGGACTAGGTTGGCCCGCCGCCGACATGTCCGACGACTATAGGGTTGTCCCCACGACCACGGGCCAATGTTGCCCAGCCGCCGACATGTCCGAAGACTATAGGGTCGTCCCCACGACCCCGGGGCTAGATTGCCCCGGCACCGTCATGTCCGACGACTATACGGTCGTCTCCACCACCCCGGGACTAGGTTGGCCCGCCGCCGACTTGTCCGACGACTATAGGGTCGTCCCCACGACCACGGGGCTAGATTGCCCCGCACCGTCATGTCCGACGACTATAGGGTCGTCCCCGCGACCCCGGGACTTGGTTGGCCCGCCGCCGACTTGTCCGACGACTATAGGGTCGTCCCCACGACCCCGGGACTAGGTTGGCCCGCCGCCGACTTGTCCGACGACTATAGGGTCGTCCCCACGACCCCGGGGCTAGATTGCCCCGGCACCGTCATGTCCGACGACTATAGGGTCGTCTCCACCACCCCGGGACTAGGTTGGCCCGCCGCCGACTTGTCCGACGACTATAGGGTCGTCCCCGCGACCCCGGGACTTGGTTGGCCCGCCGCCGACTTGTCCGACGACTATAGGGTCGTCCCCACGACCCCGGGACTAGGTTGGCCAGCCGCCGACATGTCCGGCGACTATACGGTCGTCCCCACGACCACGGGACTAGGTTGGCCCGCCGCCGACTTGTCCGACGGCTATAGGGTCGTCCCTACCACCCCGGGACTAGGTTGGCCAGCCGCCGACATGTCCGACGTCTATAGGGTCGTCCCCACGACCCCGGGGCTAGATTGCCCCGGCACCGTCATGTCTCGACGACTATAGGGTCGTCTCCACGTCCCCGGGACTAGGTTGGCCCGCCGTCAACATGTCCGACGACTATAGGGTCGTCCCCACGATCCCCCGGGACTAGGTTGGCCCGCCGCTGACTTGTCCGACGACTATAGGGTCGTCCCCACGACCACTGGCCAAAGTTGCCCAGCCGCCGACATGTCCGACGACTATAGGGTCGTCCCCACGACCCCGGGACTAGGCTGGCCCGCCGCCGACATGTCCGACGACTATAGGGTCGTCCCCACGACCCCGGGTCTAGGTTGGCCCGCCGCCGACTTTTCCGACGATTATAGGGTCGTCCCCACGACCCCGGGAGTAGGTTGGCCCGACGCCGACTTGTCCGACGACTATAGGGTCGTCCCCACGACCCCGGGACTAGGTTGGCCAGCCGCCGACATGTCCGACGACTATAGGGTCGTCCCCACGACCCCGGGACTAGGTTGGCCCGCCGCCGACTTGTCCGACGACTATAGGGTCGTCCCCACGACCCCGGGACTAGGTTGGCCCGCCGCCGACTTGTCCGACGACTATAGGGTCGTCCCGACCACCCCGGGACTAGGTTGGCCAGCCGCCGACATGTCCGACGTCTATAGGGTCGTCCCCACGACCCCGGGGCTAGATTGCCCCGGCACCGTCACGTCCGACGACTATAGGGTCGTCTCCACGTCCCCGGGACTAGGTTGGCCCGCCGCCGACTTGTCCGACGACTATAGGGTCGTCCCCACGACCGCGGGCCAAAGTTGCCCCGCCGCCGACATGTCCGACGACTATAGGGTCGTCCCCACGACCCCGGGACTAGGTTGGCCCGCCGCTGACTTGTCCGACGACTATAGGGTCGTCCCCACGACCCCGGGACTAGGTTGGCCCGCCGCCGACATGTCCGACGACTATACGGTCGTCCCCACGACCACGGGACTAGGTTGGCCCGCCGCCGACTTGTCCGACGACTATACGGTCGTCCCCACGACCACGGGACTAGGTTGGCCCGCCGCCGACTTGTCCGACGACTATAGGGTCGTCCCCACGACCCCGGGACTAGGCTGGCCCGCCGCCGACATGTCCGACGACTATTGGGTCGTCCCCACGACCCCGGGACTAGGTTGGCCAGCCGCCGACATGTCCGACGACTATACGGTCGTCCCCACGACCACGGGACTAGGTTGGCCCGCCGCCGACTTGTCCGACGACTATAGGGTCGTCCCCACGACCCCGGGACAAGGTCGGCCCGCCGCCGACTTGTCCGACGACTATAGGGTCGTCCCCACGACCCCGGGACTAGGTCGGCCCGCCGCCGACTAGTCCGACGACTATAGGGTCGTCCCCACGACCCCGGGACTAGGTTGGCCCGCCGCCGACATGTCCGACGACTATAGGGTCGTCCCCACGAACCCGGGACTAGGTTGCCCTGCCGCCGACATGTCCGACGACTATAGGGTCGTCCCCACGACCCCGGGTATAGGTTGGCCCGCCGCCGACTTTTCCGACGACTATAGGGTCGTCCCCACGCCACGGGCCAAAGTTGGCCAGCCACCGACATGTCCGACGACTATAGGGTCGTCCCCACGACCCCGGGGCTAGATTGCCCCGGCACCGTCATGTCCGATGACTATAGGGTCGTCCCCACGACCCCGGGACTAGGTCGGCCCGCCGCCGACTTGTCCGACGACTATAGGGTCGTCCCCACGATCACGGGCCAAAGTTGTCCTGCCGCCGACATGTCCGACGACTATAGGGTCGTCCCCACTACCCCGGGCCAAAGCTGACCAGCCGCCAACATGTCCGACGACTATAGGGTCGTCCCCTCGACCCCGGGGCTAGATTGCCCCGGCACCGTCATGCCCGACGACTATAGGGTCGTCTCCACGTCCCCGGGACTAGGTTGGCCCGCCGCCGACATGTCCGACGACTATAGGGTTGTCCCCACGACCACGGGCCAATGTTGCCCAGCCGCCGACATGTCCGAAGACTATAGGGTCGTCCCCACGACCCCGGGGCTAGATTGCCCCGGCACCGTCATGTCCGACGACTATAGGGTCGTCTCCACCACCCCGGGACTAGGTTGGCCCGCCGCCGACTTGTCCGACGACTATAGGGTCGTCCCCACGACCACGGGGCTAGATTGCCCCGCACCGTCATGTCCGACGACTATAGGGTCGTCCCCGCGACCCCGGGACTTGGTTGGCCCGCCGCCGACTTGTCCGACGACTATAGGGTCGTCCCCACGACCCCGGGACTAGGTTGGCCCGCCGCCGACTTGTCCGACGACTATAGGGTCGTCCCCACGACCCCGGGGCTAGATTGCCCCGGCACCGTCATGTCCGACGACTATAGGGTCGTCTCCACCACCCCGGGACTAGGTTGGCCCGCCGCCGACTTGTCCGACGACTATAGGGTCGTCCCCACGACCACGGGGCTAGATTGCCCCGCACCGTCATGTCCGACGACTATAGGGTCGTCCCCGCGACCCCGGGACTTGGTTGGCCCGCCGCCGACTTGTCCGACGACTATAGGGTCGTCCCCACGACCCCGGGACTAGGTTGGCCAGCCGCCGACATGTCCGGCGACTATACGGTCGTCCCCACGACCACGGGACTAGGTTGGCCCGCCGCCGACTTGTCCGACGACTATAGGGTCGTCCCTACCACCCCGGGACTAGGATGGCCAGCCGCCGACATGTCCGACGTCTATAGGGTCGTCCCCACGACCCCGGGGCTAGATTGCCCCGGCACCGTCATGTCTCGACGACTATAGGGTCGTCTCCACGTCCCCGGGACTAGGTTGGCCCGCCGCCAACAAGTCCGACGACTATAGGGTCGTCCCCACGATCCCCCCGGGACTAGGTTGGCCCGCCGCTGACTTGTCCGACGACTATAGGGTCGTCCCCACGACCACTGGCCAAAGTTGCCCAGCCGCCGACATGTCCGACGACTATAGGGTCGTCCCCACGACCCCGGGACTAGGCTGGCCCGCCGCCGACATGTCCGACGACTATAGGGTCGTCCCCACGACCCCGGGTCTAGGTTGGCCCGCCGCCGACTTTTCCGACGATTATAGGGTCGTCCCCACGACCCCGGGAGTAGGTTGGCCAGCCGCCGACATGTCCGACGACTATAGGTTCGTCCCCACGACCCCGGGACTAGGTTGGCCCGCCGCCGACTTGTCCGACGACTATAGGGTCGTCCCCACGACCCCGGGACTAGGTTGGCCCGCCGCCGACTTGTCCGACGACTATAGGGTCGTCCCGACCACCCCGGGACTAGGTTTGCCAGCCGCCGACATGTCCGACGTCTATAGGGTCGTCCCCTCGACCCCGGGGCTAGATTGCCCCGGCACCGTCACGTCCGACGACTATAGGGTCGTCTCCACGACCCCGGGACTAGGTTGGCCAGTCACCGGCATGTCCGACGACTATAGGGTCGTCCCCACGACCCCGGGACTAGGTCGGCCCGCCGCCGACTAGTCCGACGACTATAGGGTCGTCCCCACGACCCGGGCCAAAGTTGCCCTGCCGCCGACATGTCCGACGACTATAGGGTCGTCCCCACGACCCGGGCCAAAGTTGGCCAGCCGCCGACATGTCCGACGACTATAGGGTCGTCCCCACGACCCCGGGACTAGGTTCGCCTGCCGCCGACATGTCCGACGACTATAGGGTCGTCCCCACGAACCCGGGACTAGGTTGCCCTGCCGCCGACATGTCCGACGACTATAGGGTCGTCCCCACGACCCCGGGTATAGGTTGGCCCGCCGCCGACTTTTCCGACGACTATAGGGTCGTCCCCACGCCACGGGCCAAAGTTGGCCAGCCACCGACATGTCCGACGACTATAGGGTCGTCCCCACGACCCCGGGCCAAAGCTGACCAGCCGCCAACATGTCCGACGACTATAGGGTCGTCCCCTCGACCCCGGGGCTAGATTGCCCCGGCACCGTCATGCCCGACGACTATAGGGTCGTCTCCACGTCCCCGGGACTAGGTTGGCCCGCCGCCGACATGTCCGACGACTATAGGGTTGTCCCCACGACCACGGGCCAATGTTGCCCAGCCGCCGACATGTCCGAAGACTATAGGGTCGTCCCCACGACCCCGGGGCTAGATTGCCCCGGCACCGTCATGTCCGACGACTATAGGGTCGTCTCCACCACCCCGGGACTAGGTTGGCCCGCCGCCGACTTGTCCGACGACTATAGGGTCGTCCCTACCACCCCGGGACTAGGATGGCCAGCCGCCGACATGTCCGACGTCTATAGGGTCGTCCCCACGACCCCGGGGCTAGATTGCCCCAGCACCGTCATGTCTCGACGACTATAGGGTCGTCCCCGCGACCCCGGGACTTGGTTGGCCCGCCGCCGACTTGTCCGACGACTATAGGGTCGTCCCCACGACCCCGGGACTAGGTTGGCCAGCCGCCGACATGTGCGGCGACTATACGGTCGTCCCCACGACCACGGGACTAGGTTGGCCCGCCGCCGACTTGTCCGACGACTATAGGGTCGTCCCTACCACCCCGGGACTAGGATGGCCAGCCGCCGACATGTCCGACGTCTATAGGGTCGTCCCCACGACCCCGGGGCTAGATTGCCCCGGCACCGTCATGTCTCGACGACTATAGGGTCGTCTCCACGTCCCCGGGACTAGGTTGGCCCGCCGCCAACAAGTCCGACGACTATAGGGTCGTCCCCACGATCCCCCCGGGACTAGGTTTGCCCGCCGCTGACTTGTCCGACGACTATAGGGTCGTCCCCACGACCACTGGCCAAAGTTGCCCAGCCGCCGACATGTCCGACGACTATAGGGTCGTCCCCACGACCCCGGGTCTAGGTTGGCCCGCCGCCGACTTTTCCGACGATTATAGGGTCGTCCCCACGACCCCGGGAGTAGGTTGGCCAGCCGCCGACATGTCCAACGACTATAGGTTCGTCCCCACGACCCCGGGACTAGGTTGGCCCGCCGCCGACTTGTCCGACGACTATAGGGTCGTCCCCACGACCCCGGGACTAGGTTGGCCCGCCGCCGACTTGTCCGACGACTATAGGGTCGTCCCGACCACCCCGGGACTAGGTTTGCCAGCCGCCGACATGTCCGACGTCTATAGGGTCGTCCCCTCGACCCCGGGGCTAGATTGCCCCGGCACCGTCACGTCCGACGACTATAGGGTCGTCTCCACGACCCCGGGACTAGGTTGGCCAGTCACCGGCATGTCCGACGACTATAGGGTCGTCCCCACGACCCCGGGACTAGGTTGGCCCGCCGCCGACTTGTCCGACGACTGTAGGGTCGTCCCCACGACTCCGGGACTAGGTTGGCCAGCCGCCGACATATCCGACGACTATAGGGTCGTCCCTACGACCACGGGCCAAAGTTGACCTGCCGCCGACATGTCCGACGACTATAGGGTCGTCCGCACGACCCCGGGACTAGGATGGCCTGCCGCCGACATGTCCGACGACTATACGGTCGTCCCCACGACCACGGGACTAGGTTGGCCCGCCGCCGACTTGTCCGACGACTATAGGGTCGTCCCCACGACCCCGGGACTAGGTCGGCCCGCCGCCGACTTGTCCGACGACTATAGGGTCGTCCCCACGACCCCGGGACTAGGTCGGCCCGCCGCCGAATTGTCCGACGACTATAGGGTCGTCCCC
The DNA here is from genome assembly GCA_946251845.1 of Andrena fulva. Taxonomy (NCBI): domain Eukaryota; kingdom Metazoa; phylum Arthropoda; class Insecta; order Hymenoptera; family Andrenidae; genus Andrena; species Andrena fulva. The sequence goes on along the minus strand of CAMITZ010000136.1, from coordinate 1,002,599 downwards.
ATTACCCCGGGACTAGGTCGGCCCGCCGCCGACTAGTCCGACGACTATAGGGTCGTCCCCACGACCCGGGCCAAAGTTGCCCTGCCGCCGACATGTCCGACGACTATAGGGTCGTCCCCACGATCCCGGGACTAGGTTGGCCCGCCGCCGACATGTCCGACGACTATACGTTCGTCCCCACGACCACGGGACTAGGTTGGCCCGCCGCCGACTTGTCCGACGACTATACGGTCGTTCCCACGACCACGGGACTAGGTTGGCCCGCCGCCGACTTGTCCGACGACTATAGGGTCGTCCCCACGACCCCGGGACTAGGCTGGCCCGCCGCCGACATGTCCGACGACTATAGGGTCGTCCCCACGACCCCGGGACTAGGTTGGCCAGCCGCCGACATGTCCGACGACTATACGGTCGTCCCCACGACCACGGGACTAGGTTGGCCCGCCGCCGACTTGTCCGACGACTATAGGGTCGTCCCCACGACCCCGGGACAAGGTCGGCCCGCCGCCGACTTGTCCGACGACTATAGGGTCGTCCCCACGACCCGGGCCAAAGTTGGCCAGCCGCCGACATGTCCGACGACTACAGGGTCGTCCCCACGACCCCGGGACTAGGTTGGCCTGCCGCCGACATGTCCGACGACTATAGGGTCGTCCCCACGACCCCGGGACTAGGCTGGCCCGCCGCCGACATGTCCGACGACTATAGGGTCGTCCCCACGACCCCGGGTCTAGTTTGGCCCGCCGCCGACTTTTCCGACGATTATAGGGTCGTCCCCACGACCCCGGGAGTAGGTTGGCCCGACGCCGACTTGTCCGACGACTATAGGGTCGTCCCCACGACCCCGGGACTAGGTTGGCCAGCCGCCGACATGTCCGACGTCTATAGGGTCGTCCCCACGACCCCGGGACTAGGTTGGCCCGCCGCCGACTTGTCCGACGACTATAGGGTCGTCCCCACAACCCCGGGACTAGGTTGGCCCGCCGCCGACTTGTCCGACGACTATAGGGTCGTCCCGACCACCCCGGGACTAGGTTGGCCAGCCGCCGACATGTCCGACGTCTATAGGGTCGTCCCCTCGACCCCGGGGCTAGATTGCCCCGGCACCGTCACGTCCGACGACTATAGGGTCGTCTCCACGACCCCGGGACTAGGTTGGCCAGTCACCGGCATGTCCGACGACTATAGGGTCGTCCCCACGACCCCGGGACTAGGTTGGCCCGCCGCCGAATTGTCCGACGACTGTAGGGTCGTCCCCACGACCCCGGGACTAGGTTGGCCCGCCGCCGACTTGTCCGACGACTATAGGGTCGTCCCCACGACTCCGGGACTAGGTTGGCCAGCCGCCGACATATCCGACGACTATAGGGTCGTCCCTACGACCACGGGCCCAAGTTGACCTGCCGCCGACATGTCCGACGACTATAGGGTCGTCCGCACGACCCCGGGACTAGGATGGCCTGCCGCCGACATGTCCGACGACTATACGGTCGTCCCCACGACCACGGGACTAGGTTGGCCCGCCGCCGACTTGTCCGACGACTATAGGGTCATCCCCACGACCCCGGGACTAGGTCGGCCCGCCGCCGACTTGTCCGACGACTATAGGGTCGTCCCCACGACCCCGGGACTAGGTCGGCCCGCCGCCGAATTGTCCGACGACTATAGGGTCGTCCCCATGACCCCGGGACTAGGTCGGCCCGCCGCCGACTAGTCCGACGACTATAGGGTCGTCCCCACGACCCGGGCCAAAGTTGCCCTGCCGCCGACATGTCCGACGACTATAGGGTCGTCCCCACGACCCCGGGACTAGGTTGGCCCGCCGCCGACATGTCCGACGACTATACGTTCGTCCCCACGACCACGGGACTAGGCTGGCCCGCCGCCGACATGTCCGACGACTATAGGGTCGTCCCCACGACCCCGGGACTAGGTTGGCCCGCCGCCGACTTGTCCGACGACTATAGGGTCGTCCCCACGACCCCGGGACTAGGTTGGCCCGCCGCCGACTTGTCCGACGACTATAGGGTCGTCCCCACGACCCCGGGACAAGGTCGGCCCGCCGCCGACTTGTCCGACGACTATAGGGTCGTCCCCACGACCCGGGCCAAAGTTGGCCAGCCGCCGACATGTCCGACGACTATAGGGTCGTCCCCACGACCCCGGGACTAGGTTGGCCTGCCGCCGACATGTCCGACGACTATAGGGTCGTCCCCACGACCCCGGGACTAGGCTGGCCCGCCGCCGACATGTCCGACGACTATAGGGTCGTCCCCACGACCCCGGGTCTAGGTTGGCCCGCCGCCGACTTTTCCGACGATTATAGGGTCGTCCCCACGACCCCGGGAGTAGGTTGGCCCGCCGCCGACTTGTCCGACGACTATAGGGTCGTCCCCACGACCCCGGGACTAGGCTGGCCCGCCGCCGACATGTCCGACGACTATAGGGTCGTCCCCACGACCCCGGGTCTAGGTTGGCCCGCCGCCGACTTTTCCGACGATTATAGGGTCGTCCCCACGACCCCGGGAGTAGGTTGGCCCGACGCCGACTTGTCCGACGACTATACGGTCGTCCCCACGACCACGGGACTAGGTTGGCCCGCCGCCGACTTGTCCGACGACTATCGGGTCGTCCCTACGACCCCGGGACTAGGTCGGCCCGCCGCCGAATTGTCCGACGACTATAGGGTCGTCCCCACGACCCCGGGACTAGGTCGGCCCGCCGCCCACTAGTCCGACGATTATAGGGTCGTCCCCACGACCCGGGCCAAAGTTGCCCTGCCGCCGACATGTCCGACGACTATAGGGTCGTCCCCACGACCCCGGGACTAGGTTGGCCCGCCGCCGACATGTCCGACGACTATACGTTCGTCCCCACGACCACGGGACTAGGTTGGCCCGCCGCCGACTTGTCCGACGACTATAGGGTCGTCCCCACGACCCCGGGACTAGGCTGGCCCGCCGCCGACATGTCCGACGACTATAGGGTCGTCCCCACGACCCCGGGACTAGGCTGGCCCGCCGCCGACATGTCCGACGACTATAGGGTCGTCCCCACGACCCCGGGACTAGGTTGGCCAGCCGCCGACATGTCCGACGACTATACGGTCGTCCCCACGACCACGGGACTAGGTTGGCCCGCCGCCGACTTGTCCGACGACTATAGGGTCGTCCCCACGACCCCGGGACTAGGCTGGCCCGCCGCCGACATGTCCGACGACTATAGGGTCGTCCCCACGACCCTGGGACTAGGTTGGCCAGCCGCCGACATGTCCGACGACTATACGGTCGTCCCCACGACCCCGGGGCTAGATTGCCCCGGCACCGTCATGTCCGACGACTATACGGTCGTCTCCACGACCCCGGGACAGGGTCGGCCCGCCGCCGACTTGTCCGACGACTATAGGGTCGTCCCCACGACCCCGGGACTAGGCTGGCCCGCCGCCGACATGTCCGACGACTATAGGGTCGTCCCCACGACCCCGGGACTAGGTTGGCCTGCCGCCGACATGTCCGACGACTATAGGGTCGTCCCCACGAACCCGGGTATAGGTTGGCCCGCCGCCGAATTTTCCGACGACTATAGGGTCGTCCCCACGCCACGGGCCAAAGTTGGCCAGCCACCGACATGTCCGACGACTATAGGGTCGTCCCCACGACCCCGGGGCTAGATTGCCCCGGCACCGTCATGTCCGATGACTATAGGGTCGTCCCCACGCCACGGGCCAAAGTTGGCCAGCCACCGACATGTCCGACGACTATAGTGTCGTCCCCACGACCGCGGGGCTAGATTGCCCCGGCACCGTCATGTCCGACGTCTATAGGGTCGTCCCCTCGACCCCGGGGCTAGATTGCCCCGGCACCGTCATTCCCGACGACTATAGGGTCGTCTCCACGTCCCCGGGACTAGGTTGGCCCGCCGCCGACATGTCCGACGACTATAGGGTTGTCCCCACGACCACGGGCCAATGTTGCCCAGCCGCCGACATGTCCGAAGACTATAGGGTCGTCCCCACGACCCCGGGGCTAGATTGCCCCGGCACCGTCATGTCCGACGACTATAGGGTCGTCTCCACCACCCCGGGACTAGGTTGGCCCGCCGCCGACTTGTCCGACGACTATAGGGTCGTCCCCACGACCACGGGGCTAGGTTGGCCAGCCGCCGACATGTCCGACGACTATACGGTCGTCCCCACGACCACGGGACTAGGTTGGCCAGCCGCCGACATGTCCGACGTCTATAGGGTCGTCCCCACGACCCCGGGGCTAGATTGCCCCGGCACCGTCATGTCTCGACGACTATAGGGTCGTCTCCACGTCCCCGGGACTAGGTTGGCCCGCCGCCGACATGTCCGACGACTATAGGGTCGTCCCCACGATCCCCCCGGGACTAGGTTGGCCCGCCGCTGACTTGTCCGACGACTATAGGGTCGTCCCCACGACCCCGGGACTAGGTTGGCCAGCCGCCGACATGTCCGACGACTATAGGGTCGTCCCCACGACCCCGGGACTAGGTTGGCCCGCCGCCGACTTGTCCGACGACTATAGGGTCGTCCCGACCACCCCGGGACTAGGTTGGCCAGCTGCCGACATGTCCGACGTCTATAGGGTCGTCCCCTCGACCCCGGGGCTAGATTGCCCCGGCACCGTCACGTCCGACGACTATAGGGTCGTCTCCACGACCCCGGGACTAGGTTGGCCAGTCACCGAAATGTCCGACGACTATAGGGTCGTCCCCACGACCCCGGGACTAGGTTGGCCCGCCGCCGACTTGTCCGACGACTGTAGGGTCGTCCCCACGACCCCGGGACTGGGTTGGCCCGCCGCCGACTTGTCCGACGACTATAGGGTCGTCCCCACGACTCCGGGACTAGGTTGGCCAGCCGCCGACATATCCGACGACTATAGGGTCGTCCCTACGACCACGGGCCAAAGTTGACCTGCCGCCGACATGTCCGACGACTATAGGGTCGTCCGCACGACCCCGGGACTAGGATGGCCTGCCGCCGACATGTCCGACGACTATACGGTCGTCCCCACGACCACGGGACTAGGTTGGCCCGCCGCCGACTTGTCCGACGACTATAGGGTCGTCCCCACGACCCCGGGACTAGGTCGGCCCGCCGCCGACTTGTCCGACGACTATAGGGTCGTCCCCACGACCCCGGGACTAGGTTGGCCCGCCGCCGAATTGTCCGACGACTATAGGGTCGTCCCCACGACCCGGGCCAAAGTTGCCCTGCCGCCGACATGTCCGACGACTATAGGGTCGTCCCCACGACCCCGGGACTAGGTTGGCCCGCCGCCGACATGTCCGACGACTATACGTTCGTCCCCACGACCCCGGGACTAGGCTGGCCCGCCGCCGACATGTCCGACGACTATAGGGTCGTCCCCACGACCCCGGGACTAGGTTGGCCAGCCGCCGACATGTCCGACGACTATACGGTCGTCCCCACGACCACGGGACTAGGTTGGCCCGCCGCCGACTTGTCCGACGACTATAGGGTCGTCCCCACGACCCCGGGACAGGGTCGGCCCGCCGCCGACTTGTCCGACGACTATAGGGTCGTCCCCACGACCCGGGCCAAAGTTGGCCAGCCGCCGACATGTCCGACGACTATAGGGTCGTCCCCACGACCCCGGGACTAGGATGGCCTGCCGCCGACATGTCCGACGACTATACGGTCGTCCCCACGACCACGGGACTAGGTTGGCCCGCCGCCGACTTGTCCGACGACTATAGGGTCGTCCCCACGACCCCGGGACTAGGTCGGCCCGCCGCCGACTTGTCCGACGACTATAGGGTCGTCCCCACGACCCCGGGACTAGGTTGGCCCGCCGCCGAATTGTCCGACGACTATAGGGTCGTCCCCTCGACCCCGGGGCTAGATTGCCCCGGCACCGTCACGTCCGACGACTATAGGGTCGTCTCCACGACCCCGGGACTAGGTTGGCCAGTCACCGGCATGTCCGACGACAATAGGGTCGTCCCCACGATCACGGGCCAAAGTTGTCCTGCCGCCGACATGTCCGACGACTATAGGGTCGTCCCCACTACCCCGGGCCAAAGCTGACCAGCCGCCAACATGTCCGACGACTATAGGGTCGTCCCCACGACCCCGGGACTAGGTTGGCCCGCCGCCGGCTTGTCCGACGTCTATAGGGTCGTCCCCTCGACCCCGGGGCTAGATTGCCCCGGCACCGTCAGGCCCGACGACTATAGGGTCGTCTCCACGTCCCCGGGACTAGGTTGGCCCGCCGCCGACATGTCCGACGACTATAGGGTTGTCCCCACGACCACGGGCCAATGTTGCCCAGCCGCCGACATGTCCGAAGACTATAGGGTCGTCCCCACGACCCCGGGGCTAGATTGCCCCGGCACCGTCATGTCCGACGACTATACGGTCGTCTCCACGACCCCGGGACAGGGTCGGCCCGCCGCCGACTTGTCCGACGACTATAGGGTCGTCCCCACGACCCCGGGACTAGGCTGGCCCGCCGCCGACATGTCCGACGACTATAGGGTCGTCCCCACGACCCCGGGACTAGGTTGGCCAGCCGCCGACATGTCCGACGACTATACGGTCGTCCCCACGACCACGGGACTAGGTTGGCCCGCCGCCGACTTGTCCGACGACTATAGGGTCGTCCCCACGACCCCGGGACTAGGTTGGCCCGCCGCCGACATGTCCGACGACTATAGGGTTGTCCCCACGACCACGGGCCAATGTTGCCCAGCCGCCGACATGTCCGAAGACTATAGGGTCGTCCCCACGACCCCGGGGCTAGATTGCCCCGGCACCGTCATGTCCGACGACTATACGGTCGTCTCCACCACCCCGGGACTAGGTTGGCCCGCCGCCGACTTGTCCGACGACTATAGGGTCGTCCCCACGACCACGGGGCTAGATTGCCCCGCACCGTCATGTCCGACGACTATAGGGTCGTCCCCGCGACCCCGGGACTTGGTTGGCCCGCCGCCGACTTGTCCGACGACTATAGGGTCGTCCCCACGACCCCGGGACTAGGTTGGCCCGCCGCCGACTTGTCCGACGACTATAGGGTCGTCCCCACGACCCCGGGGCTAGATTGCCCCGGCACCGTCATGTCCGACGACTATAGGGTCGTCTCCACCACCCCGGGACTAGGTTGGCCCGCCGCCGACTTGTCCGACGACTATAGGGTCGTCCCCACGACCACGGGGCTTGATTGCCCCGCACCGTCATGTCCGACGACTATAGGGTCGTCCCCGCGACCCCGGGACTTGGTTGGCCCGCCGCCGACTTGTCCGACGACTATAGGGTCGTCCCCACGACCCCGGGACTAGGTTGGCCAGCCGCCGACATGTCCGGCGACTATACGGTCGTCCCCACGACCACGGGACTAGGTTGGCCCGCCGCCGACTTGTCCGACGACTATAGGGTCGTCCCTACCACCCCGGGACTAGGTTGGCCAGCCGCCGACATGTCCGACGTCTATAGGGTCGTCCCCACGACCCCGGGGCTAGATTGCCCCGGCACCGTCATGTCTCGACGACTATAGGGTCGTCTCCACGTCCCCGGGACTAGGTTGGCCCGCCGTCAACATGTCCGACGACTATAGGGTCGTCCCCACGATCCCCCGGGACTAGGTTGGCCCGCCGCTGACTTGTCCGACGACTATAGGGTCGTCCCCACGACCACTGGCCAAAGTTGCCCAGCCGCCGACATGTCCGACGACTATAGGGTCGTCCCCACGACCCCGGGACTAGGCTGGCCCGCCGCCGACATGTCCGACGACTATAGGGTCGTCCCCACGACCCCGGGTCTAGGTTGGCCCGCCGCCGACTTTTCCGACGATTATAGGGTCGTCCCCACGACCCCGGGAGTAGGTTGGCCCGACGCCGACTTGTCCGACGACTATAGGGTCGTCCCCACGACCCCGGGACTAGGTTGGCCAGCCGCCGACATGTCCGACGACTATAGGGTCGTCCCCACGACCCCGGGACTAGGTTGGCCCGCCGCCGACTTGTCCGACGACTATAGGGTCGTCCCCACGACCCCGGGACTAGGTTGGCCCGCCGCCGACTTGTCCGACGACTATAGGGTCGTCCCGACCACCCCGGGACTAGGTTGGCCAGCCGCCGACATGTCCGACGTCTATAGGGTCGTCCCCTCGACCCCGGGGCTAGATTGCCCCGGCACCGTCACGTCCGACGACTATAGGGTCGTCTCCACGACCCCGGGACTAGGTTGGCCAGTCACCGGCATGTCCGACGACTATAGGGTCGTCCCCACGACCCCGGGACTAGGTTGGCCCGCCGCCGACTTGTCCGACGACTGTAGGGTCGTCCCCACGACCCCGGGACTAGGTTGGCCCGCCGCCGACTTGTCCGACGAATATAGGGTCGTCCCCACGACTCCGGGACTAGGTTGGCCAGCCGCCGACATATCCGACGACTATAGGGTCGTCCCTACGACCACGGGCCAAAGTTGACCTGCCGCCGACATATCCGACGACTATAGGGTCGTCCGCACGACCCCGGGACTAGGATGGCCTGCCGCCGACATGCCCGACGACTATACGGTCGTCCCCACGACCACGGGACTAGGTTGGCCCGCCGCCGACTTGTCCGACGACTATAGGGTCGTCCCCACGACCCCGGGACTAGGTCGGCCCGCCGCCGACTTGTCCGACGACTATAGGGTCGTCCCCACGACCCCGGGGCTAGGTCGGCCCGCCGCCGAATTGTCCGACGACTATAGGGTCGTCCCCATGACCCCGGGACTAGGTCGGCCCGCCGCCGACTAGTCCGACGACTATAGGGTCGTCCCCACGACCCGGGCCAAAGTTGCCCTGCCGCCGACATGTCCGACGACTATAGCGTCGTCCTCACGACCCCGGGACTAGGTTGGCCCGCCGCCGACATGTCCGACGACTATACGTTCGTCCCCACGACCACGGGACTAGGTTGGCCCGCCGCTGACTTGTCCGACGACTATACGGTCGTTCCCACGACCACGGGACTAGGTTGGCCCGCCGCCGACTTGTCCGACGACTATAGGGTCGTCCCCACGACCCCGGGACTAGGCTGGCCCGCCGCCGACATGTCCGACGACTATAGGGTCGTCCCCACGACCCGGGCCAAAGTTGGCCAGCCGCCGACATGTCCGACGACTATAGGGTCGTCCCCACGACCCCGGGACTAGGTTGGCCTGCCGCCGACATGTCCGACGACTATAGGGTCGTCCCCACGACCCCGGGACTAGGCTGGCCCGCCGCCGACATGTCCGACGACTATAGGGTCGTCCCCACGACCCCGGGTCTAGGTTGGCCCGCCGCCGACTTTTCCGACGATTATAGGGTCGTCCCCACGACCCCGGGACTAGGTTGGCCAGCCGCCGACATGTCCGACGACTATAGGGTCGTCCCCACGACCCCGGGACTAGGTTGGCCCGCCGCCGACTTGTCCGACAACTATAGGGTCGTCCCGATCACCCCGGGACTAGGTTGGCCAGCCGCCGACATGTCCGACGTCTATAGGGTCGTCCCCTCGACCCCGGGGCTAGATTGCCCCGGCACCGTCACGTCCGACGACTATAGGGTCGTCTCCACGACCCCGGGACTAGGTTGGCCAGTCACCGGCATGTCCGACGACTATTGGGTCGTCCCCACGACCCCGGGACTAGGTTGGCCCGCCGCCGACTTGTCCGACGACTGTAGGGTCGTCCCCACGACCCCGGGACTAGGTTGGCCCGCCGCCGACTTGTCCGACGACTATAGGGTCGTCCCCACGACTCCGGGACTAGGTTGGCCAGCCGCCGACATATCCGACGACTATAGGGTCGTCCCTACGACCACGGGCCAAAGTTGACCTGCCGCCGACATGTCCGACGACTATAGGGTCGTCCGCACGACCCCGGGACTAGGATGGCCTGCCGCCGACATGCCCGACGACTATACGGTCGTCCCCACGACCACAGGACTAGGTTGGCCCGCCGCCGACTTGTCCGACGACTATAGGGTCGTCCCCACGACCCCGGGACTAGGTCGGCCCGCCGCCGACTTGTCCGACGACTATAGGGTCGTCCCCACGACCCCGGGACTAGGTCGGCCCGCCGCCGAATTGTCCGACGACTATAGGGTCGTCCCCACGACCCCGGGACTAGGTCGGCCCGCCGCCGACTAGTCCGACGACTATAGGGTCGTCCCGACCACCCCGGGGCTAGGTTGGCCAGCCGCCGACATGTCCGACGTCTATAGGGTCGTCCCCTCGACCCCGGGGCTAGATTGCCCCGGCACCGTCACGTCCGACGACTATAGGGTCGTCTCCACGACCCCGGGACTAGGTTGGCGAGTCACCGGCATGTCCGACGACTATATGGTCGTCCCCACGTCCCCGGGACTAGGTTGGCCCGCCGCCGACTTGTCCGACGACTGTAGGGTCGTCCCCACGACCCCGGGACTAGGTTGGCCCGCCGCCGACTTGTCCGACGACTATAGGGTCGTCCCCACGACTTCGGGACTAGGTTGGCCAGCCGCCGAGATATCCGACGACTATAGGGTCGTCCCTACGACCACGGGCCAAAGTTGACCTGCCGCCGACATGTCCGACGACTATAGGGTCGTCCGCACGACCCCGGGACTAGGATGGCCTGCCGCCGACATGTCCGACGACTATACGGTCGTCCCCACGACCACGGGACTAGGTTGGCCCGCCGCCGACTTGTCCGACGACTATAGGGTCGTCCCCACGACCCCGGGACTAGGTCGGCCCGCCGCCGAATTGTCCGACGACTATAGGGTCGTCCCCACGACCCCGGGACTAGGTCGGCCCGCCGCCGACTAGTCCGACGACTATAGGGTCGTCCCCACGACCCGGGCCAAACTTGCCCTGCCGCCGACATGTCCGACGACTATAGGGTCGTCCCCACGACCCCGGGACTAGGTTGGCCCGCCGCCGACATGTCCGACGACTATACGTTCGTCCCCACGACCACGGGACTAGGTTGGCCCGCCGCCGACTTGTCCGACGACTATACGGTCGTTCCCACGACCACGGGACTAGGTTGGCCCGCCGCCGACTTGTCCGACGACTATAGGGTCGTCCCCACGACCCCGGGACTAGGCTGGCCCGCCGCCGACATGTCCGACGACTATAGGGTCGTCCCCACGACCCCGGGACTAGGTTGGCCAGCCGCCGACATGTCCGACGACTATACGGTCGTCCCCACGACCACGGGACTAGGTTGGCCCGCCGCCGACTTGTCCGACGACTATAGGGTCGTCCCCACGACCCCGGGACAGGGTCGGCGCGCCGCCGACTTGTCCGACGACTATAGGGTCGTCCCCACGACCCGGGCCAAAGTTGGCCAGCCGCCGACATGTCCGACGACTATAGGGTCGTCCCCACGACCCCGGGACTAGGTCGGCCCGCCGCCGACTAGTCCGACGACTATAGGTTCGTCCCCACGACCCGGGCCAAATTTGCCCTGCCGCCGACATGTCCGACGACTATAGGGTCGTCCCCACGACCCCGGCACTAGGTTGGCCCGCCGCCGACTTGTCCGACGACTATAGGGTCGTCCCCACGACCCCGGGACTAGGTCGGCCCGCCGCCGAATTGTCCGACGACTATAGGGTCGTCCCCACGACCCCGGGACTAGGTCGGCCCGCCGCCGACTAGTCCGACGACTATAGGGTCGTCCCCACGACCCCGGGACTAGGTTGGCCCGCCGCCGACATGTCCGACGACTATACGTTCGTCCCCACGACCACGGGACTAGGTTGGCCCGCCGCCGACTTGTCCGACGACTATACGGTCGTTCCCACGACCACGGGACTAGGTTGGCCCGCCGCCGACTTGTCCGACGACTATAGGGTCGTCCCCACGACCCCGGGACTAGGCTGGCCCGCCGCCGACATGTCCGACGACTATAGGGTCGTCCCTACGACCCGGGCCAAAGTTGGCCAGCCGCCGACATGTCCGACGACTATAGGGTCGTCCCCACGACCCCGGGACTAGGTCGGCCCGCCGCCGACTAGTCCGACGACTATAGGGTCGTCCCTACGACCCGGGCCAAATTTGCCCTGCCGCCGACATGTCCGACGACTATAGGGTCGTCCCCACGACCCCGGGACTAGGTTGGCCCGCCGCCGACATGTCCGACGACTATACGTTCGTCCCCACGACCACGGGACTAGGTTGGCCCGCCGCCGACTTGTCCGACGACTATACGGTCGTTCCCACGACCACGGGACTAGGTTGGCCCGCCGCCGACTTGTCCGACGACTATAGGGTCGTCCCCACGACCCCGGGACTAGGCTGGCCCGCCGCCGACATGTCCGACGACTATAGGGTCGTCCCAACGACCCCGGGACTAGGTTGGCCTGCCGCCGACATGTCCGACGACTATAGGGTCGTCCCCACGAACCCGGGTATAGGTTGGCCCGCCGCCGACTTTTCCGACGACTATAGGGTCGTCCCCACGCCACGGGCCAAAGTTGGCCAGCCACCGATATGTCCGACGACTATAGGGTCGTCCCCACGACCCCGGGGCTAGATTGCCCCGGCACCGTCATGTCCGATGACTATAGGGTCGTCCCCACGACCCCGGGACTAGGTCGGCCCGCCGCCGACTTGTCCGACGACTATAGGGTCGTCCCCACGATCACGGGCCAAAGTTGTCCTGCCGCCGACATGTCCGACGACTATAAGGTCGTCCCCACTACCCCGGGCCAAAGCTGACCAGCCGCCAACATGTCCGACGACTATAGGGTCGTCCCCACGACCCCGGGACTAGGTTGGCCCGCCGCCGACTTGTCCGACGTCTATAGGGTCGTCCCCTCGACCCCGGGGCTCGATTGCCCCGGCACCGTCATGCCCGACGAATATAAAGGGTCGTCCCCACGTCCCCGGGACTAGGTTGGCCCGCCGCCGACATGTCCGACGACTATAGGGTTGTCCCCACGACCACGGGCCAATGTTGCCCAGCCGCCGACATGTCCGAAGACTATAGGGTCGTCCCCACGACCCCGGGGCTAGATTGCCCCGGCACCGTCATGTCCGACGACTATAGGGTCGTCTCCACCACCCCGGGACTAGGTTGGCCCGCCGCCGACTTGTCCGACGACTATAGGGTCGTCCCCACGACCACGGGGCTAGATTGCCCCGCACCGTCATGTCCGACGACTATAGGGTCGTCCCCGCGACCCCGGGACTTGGTTGGCCCGCCGCCGACTTGTCCGACGACTATAGGGTCGTCCCCACGACCCCGGGACTAGGTTGGCCCGTCGCCGACTTGTCCGACGACTATAGGGTCGTCCCTACCACCCCGGGACTAGGTTGGCCAGCCGCCGACATGTCCGACGTCTATAGGGTCGTCCCCACGACCCCGGGGCTAGATTGCCCCGGCATCGTCATGTCTCGACGACTATAGGGTCGTCTCCACGTCCCCGGGACTAGGTTGGCCCGCCGCCGACATGTCCGACGACTATAGGGTCGTCCCCACGACCCCGGGACTAGGTTGGCCTGCCGCCGACATGTCCGACGACTATAGGGTCGTCCCCACGAACCCGGGACTAGGTTGCCCTGCCGCCGACATGTCCGACGACTATAGGGTCGTCCCCACGACCCCGGGTCTAGGTTGGCCTGCCGCCGACATGTCCGACGACTATAGGGTCGTCCCCACGACCACGGGCCAAAGTGGCCCTGCCGCCGACATGTCCGACGACTATAGGGTCGTCCCCACGCCACGGGCCAAAGTTGGCCTGCCGCCGACATGTCCGACGACTATAGGGTCGTCCCCACGACCCCGGGACTAGGTTGGCCTGCCGCCGACATGTCCGACGACTATAGGGTCGTCCCCAAGATCCCGGGACTAGGTTGGCCCGCCGCCGACATGTCCGACGACTATTGGGTCGTCCCCACGCCACGGGCCAAAGTTGGCGTGCCGCCGACATGTCCGACGACTATAGGGTCGTCCCCATGACCCCGGGTCTAGGTTGGCCTGCCGCCGACATGTCCGACGTCTATAGGGTCGTCTCCACGACCCCGGGACTAGATTGGCCTGCCGCCGACTTTTCCGACGACTATAGGGTCTTCTCCACGACCCCGGGACTAGGTCGGCCCGCCGCCGACTTGTCCGACGACTATAGGGTCGTCCCCACGACCCCGGGACTTGGTTGGCCCGCCGCCGACTTGTCCGACGACTATAGGGTCGTCTCCACGACCCCGGGACTAGGTCGGCCCGCCGCCGACTTGTCCGACGACTATAGGGTCGTCCCCACGACCCCGGGGCTAGATTGCCCCGGCACCGTCATGTCCGACGACTATAGGGTCGTCCCCACGACCCCGGGACTTGGTTGGCCCGCCGCCGACTTGTCCGACGACTATAGGGTCGTCCCCACGACCCCGGGACTAGGTTGGCCTGCCGCCGACATGTCCGACGACTATAGGGTCGTCCCCACGAACCCGGGACTAGGTTGCCCTGCCGCCGACATGTCCGACGACTATAGGGTCGTCCCCACGACCCCGGGTCTAGGTTGGCCTACCGCCGACATGTCCGACGTCTATAGGGTCGTCTCCACGACCCCGGGACTAGGTTGGCCCGCCGCCGACATGTCCGACGTCTATAGGGTCGTCCCCACGACCCCGGGACTAGATTGGCCTGCCGCCGACTTTTCCGACGACTATAGGGTCGTCCCCACGACCCCGGGAGTAGGATGGCCCGCCGCCGACTTGTCCGACGACTATAGGGTCGTCCCCACGACCCCGGGACTAGGTTGGCCAGCCGCCGACATGTCCGACGATTATATGGTCGTCCCCACGACCACGGGATTAGGTTGGCCCGCCGCCGACTTGTCCGACGACTATAGGGTCTTCTCCACGACCCCGGGACTAGGTTGGCCAGCCGCCGACATGTCCGACGACTATAGGGTCGTCCCCACGACCACGGGACTAGGTTGGCTCGCCGCCGACATGTCCGACGTCTATAGGGTCGTCTCCACACCTCCGGGACTAGGCTGGCCCGCCGCCGACTTGTCCGACGACTATAGGGTCGTCCCCACGACCCCGGGACTAGGTTGGCCAGCCGCCGACATGTCCGACGACTATACGGTCGTCCCCACGACCACGGGACTAGGTTGGCCCGCCGCCGACTTGTCCGACGACTATAGGGTCGTCCCCACGACCCCGGGACTAGGTTGGCCAGCCGCCGACATGTCCGACGACTATACGGTCGTCCCCACGACCACGGGACTAGGTTGGCCCGCCGCCGACTTGTCCGACGACTATAGGGTCGTCCCCACGACCCCGGGACTAGGCTGGCCCGCCGCCGACATTTCCGACGACTATAGGGTCGTCCCCACGACCCCGGGACTAGGTTGGCCCGCCGCCGACTAGTCCGACGACTTTAGAGTCGTCCCCACGGCCCAGGGACTAGGTTGGCCCGCCGCCGACTTGTTCGACGACTATAGGGTCGTCCCCACGACCTCGGGACTAGATTGGCCCGCCACCGTCAAGTCCGACGACTATAGGGTCGTCCCCACGACCCCGCGACTAGGTTGGCCCGCCGCCGACTTGTCCGACGACTATAGGGACGTCCCCACGACCACGGGCCAATGTTGCCCAGCCGCCGACTTGTTCGACGACTATAGGGTCGTCCCCACGACCTCGGGACTAGATTGGCCCGCCACCGTCAAGTCCGACGACTATAGGGTCGTCCCCACGACCCCGCGACTAGGTTGGCCCGCCGCCGACTTGTCCGACGACTATAGGGACGTCCCCACGACCACGGGCCAATGTTGCCCAGCCGCCGACATGTCCGACGACTATAGGGTCGTCTCCACGGCCCCGGGACTAGGTTGGCCCGCCACCGACATGTCCGACGACTATAGAGTCGCCCCACGACCCCGGGACTAGGTTGGCCCGCCGCCGACTTGTCCGACGACTATAGGGTCGTCCCCACGACCCCGGGACTAGGTTGGCCCGCCGCCGACATGTCCGACGACTATAGGGTCGTCCCCACGACCCCGGGACTAGGTTGGCCCGCCGCCGACATGTCCGACGACTATAGGGTCGTCCCCACGACCCCGGGACTAGGTTGGCCAGCCGCCGACATGTCCGACGACTATACGGTCGTCCCCACGACCACGGGACTAGGTTGGCCCGCCGCCGACTTGTCCGACGACTATAGGGTCGTCCCCACGACCACGGGACTAGGTTGGCTCGCCGCCGACATGTCCGACGTCTATAGGTTCGTCTCCACACCTCCGGGACTAGGCTGGCCCGCCGCCGACTTGTCCGACGACTATAGGGTCGTCCCCACGACCCCGGGACTAGGTTGGCCAGCCGCCGACATGTCCGACGACTATACGGTCGTCCCCACGACCACGGGACTAGGTTGGCCCGCCGCCGACTTGTCCGACGACTATAGGGTCGTCCCCACGACCCCGGGCCAAAGTTGTCCTGCCGCCGCCATGTCCGACGACTATAAGGTCGTCCCCACTACCCCGGGCCAAAGCTGACCAGCCGCCAACATGTCCGACGACTATAGGGTCGTCCCCACGACCCCGGGACTAGGTTGGCCCGCCGCCGTCACGTCCGACGACTATAGGGTCGTCTCCACGACCCCGGGACTAGGTTGGCCCGCCGCCGACTTGTCCGACGACTATAGGGTCGTCCCCACGACCCCGGGACTAGGTTGGCCCGCCGCCGACTTGTCCGACGACTATAGGGTCGTCCCCACGACCCCGGGACTAGGTTGGCCCGCCGCCGACTTGTCCGACGATTATAGGGTCGTCCCGACCACCCCGGGACTAGGTTGGCCAGCCGCCGACATGTCCGACGTCTATAGGGTCGTCCCCTCGACCCCGGGGCTAGATTGCCCCGGCACCGTCACGTCCGACGACTATAGGGTCGTCTCCACGACCCCGGGACTAGGTTGGCCAGTCACCGGCATGTCCGACGACTATAGGGTCGTCCCCACGACCCCGGGACTAGGTTGGCCCGCCGCCGACTTGTCCGACGACTGTAGGGTCGTCCCCACGACCCCGGGACTAGGTTGGCCCGCCGCCGACTTGTCCGACGACTATAGGGTCGTCCCCACGACCCCGGGACTAGGTTGGCCCGCCGTCGACTTGTCCGACGACTATAGGGTCGTCCCCACGACCCGGGCCAAAGTTGCCCTGCCGCCGACATGTCCGACGACTATAGGGTCGTCCCCACGACCCCGGGACTAGGTTTGCCCGCCGCCGACTTGTCCGACGACTATAGGGTCGTCCCCACGACCCCGGGCCAAAGTTGTCCTGCCGCCGCCATGTCCGACGACTATAAGGTCGTCCCCACTACCCCGGGCCAAAGCTGACCAGCCGCCAACATGTCCGACGACTATAGGGTCGTCCCCACGACCCCGGGACTAGGTTGGCCCGCCGCCGACTTGTCCGACGACTATAGGGTCGTCCCCACGACCACGGGGCTAGATTGCCCCGCACCGTCATGTCCGACGACTATAGGGTCGTCCCCGCGACCCCGGGACTTGGTTGGCCCGCCGCCGACTTGTCCGACGACTATAGGGTCGTCCCCACGACCCCGGGACTAGGTTGGCCCGTCGCCGACTTGTCCGACGACTATAGGGTCGTCCCTACCACCCCGGGACTAGGTTGGCCAGCCGCCGACATGTCCGACGTCTATAGGGTCGTCCCCACGACCCCGGGGCTAGATTGCCCCGGCATCGTCATGTCTCGACGACTATAGGGTCGTCTCCACGTCCCCGGGACTAGGTTGGCCCGCCGCCGACATGTCCGACGACTATAGGGTCGTCCCCACGACCCCGGGACTAGGTTGGCCTGCCGCCGACATGTCCGACGACTATAGGGTCGTCCCCACGAACCCGGGACTAGGTTGCCCTGCCGCCGACATGTCCGACGACTATAGGGTCGTCCCCACGACCCCGGGTCTAGGTTGGCCTGCCGCCGACATGTCCGACGACTATAGGGTCGTCCCCACGACCACGGGCCAAAGTGGCCCTGCCGCCGACATGTCCGACGACTATAGGGTCGTCCCCAAGATCCCGGGACTAGGTTGGCCCGCCGCCGACATGTCCGACGACTATAGGGTCGTCCCCATGACCCCGGGTCTAGGTTGGCCTGCCGCCGACATGTCCGACGTCTATAGGGTCGTCTCCACGACCCCGGGACTAGGTTGGCCCGCCGCCGACATGTCCGACGTCTATAGGGTCGTCCCCACGACCCCGGGACTAGATTGGCCTGCCGCCGACTTTTCCGACGACTATAGGGTCTTCTCCACGACCCCGGGACTAGGTCGGCCCGCCGCCGACTTGTCCGACGACTATAGGGTCGTCCCCACGACCCCGGGACTTGGTTGGCCCGCCGCCGACTTGTCCGACGACTATAGGGTCGTCTCCACGACCCCGGGACTAGGTCGGCCCGCCGCCGACTTGTCCGACGACTATAGGGTCGTCCCCACGACCCCGGGGCTAGATTGCCCCGGCACCGTCATGTCCGACGACTATAGGGTCGTCCCCACGACCCCGGGACTTGGTTGGCCCGCCGCCGACTTGTCCGACGACTATAGGGTCGTCCCCACGACCCCGGGACTAGGTTGGCCTGCCGCCGACATGTCCGACGACTATAGGGTCGTCCCCACGAACCCGGGACTAGGTTGCCCTGCCGCCGACATGTCCGACGACTATAGGGTCGTCCCCACGACCCCGGGTCTAGGTTGGCCTACCGCCGACATGTCCGACGTCTATAGGGTCGTCTCCACGACCCCGGGACTAGGTTGGCCCGCCGCCGACATGTCCGACGTCTATAGGGTCGTCCCCACGACCCCGGGACTAGATTGGCCTGCCGCCGACTTTTCCGACGACTATAGGGTCGTCCCCACGACCCCGGGAGTAGGATGGCCCGCCGCCGACTTGTCCGACGACTATAGGGTCGTCCCCACGACCCCGGGACTAGGTTGGCCAGCCGCCGACATGTCCGACGATTATATGGTCGTCCGCACGACCACGGGATTAGGTTGGCCCGCCGCCGACTTGTCCGACGACTATAGGGTCTTCTCCACGACCCCGGGACTAGGTTGGCCAGCCGCCGACATGTCCGACGACTATAGGGTCGTCCCCACGACCCCGGGACTAGGTTGGCCAGCCGCCGACATGTCCGACGATTATACGGTCGTCCCCACGACCACGGGACTAGGTTGGCCCGCCGCCGACTTGTCCGACGACTATAGGGTCGTCCCCACGACCCCGGGACTAGGTTGGCCAGCCGCCGACATGTCCGACGACTATACGGTCGTCCCCACGACCACGGGACTAGGTTGGCCCGCCGCCGACTTGTCCGACGACTATAGGGTCGTCCCCACGACCCCGGGACTAGGCTGGCCCGCCGCCGACATTTCCGACGACTATAGGGTCGTCCCCACGACCCCGGGACTAGGTTGGCCCGCCGCCGACTAGTCCGACGACTTTAGAGTCGTCCCCACGGCCCAGGGACTAGGTTGGCCCGCCGCCGACTTGTTCGACGACTATAGGGTCGTCCCCACGACCTCGGGACTAGATTGGCCCGCCACCGTCAAGTCCGACGACTATAGGGTCGTCCCCACGACCCCGCGACTAGGTTGGCCCGCCGCCGACTTGTCCGACGACTATAGGGACGTCCCCACGACCACGGGCCAATGTTGCCCAGCCGCCGACTTGTTCGACGACTATAGGGTCGTCCCCACGACCTCGGGACTAGATTGGCCCGCCACCGTCAAGTCCGACGACTATAGGGTCGTCCCCACGACCCCGCGACTAGGTTGGCCCGCCGCCGACTTGTCCGACGACTATAGGGACGTCCCCACGACCACGGGCCAATGTTGCCCAGCCGCCGACATGTCCGACGACTATAGGGTCGTCTCCACGACCCCGGGACTAGGTTGGCCCGCCACCGACATGTCCGACGACTATAGAGTCGCCCCACGACCCCGGGACTAGGTTGGCCCGCCGCCGACTTGTCCGACGACTATAGGGTCGTCCCCACGACCCCGGGACTAGGTTGGCCCGCCGCCGACATGTCCGACGACTATAGGGTCGTCCCCACGACCCCGGGACTAGGTTGGCCCGCCGCCGACATGTCCGACGACTATAGGGTCGTCCCCACGACCCCCGGACTAGGTTGGCCAGCCGCCGACATGTCCGACGACTATACGGTCGTCCCCACGACCACGGGACTAGGTTGGCCCGCCGCCGACTTGTCCGACGACTATAGGGTCGTCCCCACGACCACGGGACTAGGTTGGCTCGCCGCCGACATGTCCGACGTCTATAGGTTCGTCTCCACACCTCCGGGACTAGGCTGGCCCGCCGCCGACTTGTCCGACGACTATAGGGTCGTCCCCACGACCCCGGGACTAGGTTGGCCAGCCGCCGACATGTCCGACGACTATACGGTCGTCCCCACGACCACGGGACTAGGTTGGCCCGCCGCCGACTTGTCCGACGACTATAGGGTCGTCCCCACGACCACGGGCCAAAGTGGCCCTGCCGCCGACATGTCCGACGATTATACGGTCGTCCCCACGACCACGGGATTAGGTTGGCCCGCCGCCGACTTGTCCGACGACTATAGGGTCTTCTCCACGACCCCTGGACTAGGTTGGCCAGCCGCCGACATGTCCGACGACTATAGGGTCGTCCCCACGACCACGGGACTAGGTTGGCTCGCCGCCGACATGTCCGACGTCTATAGGTTCGTCTCCACACCTCCGGGACTAGGCTGGCCCGCCGCCGACTTGTCCGACGACTATAGGGTCGTCCCCACGACCCCGGGACTAGGTTGGCCAGCCGCCGACATGTCCGACGACTATACGGTCGTCCCCACGACCACGGGACTAGGTTGGCCCGCCGCCGACTTGTTCGACGACTATAGGGTCGTCCCCACGACCACGGGCCAAAGTGGCCCTGCCGCCGACATGTCCGACGACTATAGGGTCGTCCCCAAGATCCCGGGACTAGGTTGGCCCGCCGCCGACATGTCCGACGACTATTGGGTCGTCCCCACGCCACGGTCCAAAGTTGGCCAGCCGCCGACATGTCCGACGACTATAGGGTCGTCCCCACGACCCCGGGGCTAGATTGCCCCGGCACCGTCATGTCCGACGACTATAGGGTCGTCCCCGCGACCCCGGGACTAGGTGGGCCCGCCGCCGACGTGTCCTACGACTATGGGGTCGTCCCCACGACCCGGGCCAAAGTTGCCCTGCCGCCGACATGTCCGACGACTATAGGGTCGTCCCCACGACCACGGGCCAAAGTTGCCCTGGCGCCGACATGTCCGACGACTATAGGGTCGTCCCCACGACCACGGGCCAAAGTTGCCCTGGCGCCGACATGTCCGACGACTATAGGGTCGTCCCCACGACCCCGGGTCTAGGTTGGCCCGCCGCCGACTTTTCCGACGATTATAGGGTCGTCCCCACGACCCCGGGAGTAGGTTGGCCCGACGCCGACTTGTCCGACGACTATAGGGTCGTCCCCACGACCCCGGGACTAGGTTGGCCAGCCGCCGACATGTCCGACGACTATAGGGTCGTCCCCACGACCCCGGGACTAGGTTGGCCAGCCGCCGACATGTCCGACGACTATAGGGTCGTCCCCACGACCCCGGGACTAGGTTGGCCCGCCGCCGACTTGTCCGACGACTATAGGGTCGTCCCCACGACCCCGGGACTAGGTTGGCCCGCCGCCGACTTGTCCGACGATTATAGGGTCGTCCCCACGACCCCGGGACTAGGTTGGCCCGCCGCCGACATGTCCGACGTCTATAGGGTCGTCTCCACGACCCCGGGACTAGGTTGGCCCGCCGCCGACTTGTCCGACGACTATAGGGTCGTCCCCACGACCCCGGGACTAGGTCGGCCCGCCGCCGACATGTCCGATGACTATAGGGTCGTCCCCACGATCCCGGGACTAGGTTGGCCAGCCGCCGACATGTCCGACGACTATACGGTCGTCCCCACGCCCCGGGCCAAAGTTGGCCAGCCGCCGACATGTCCGACGACTATAGGGTCGTCCCCACGACCCCGGGACTAGGTTGGCCCGCCGCCGACATGTCCGATGACTATAGGGTCGTCCCCACGATCCCGGGACTAGGTTGGCCAGCCGCCGACATGTCCGACGACTATACGGTCGTCCCCACGACCCCGGGACTAGGTTGGCCCGCCGCCGACTTGTCCGACGACTATAGGGTCGTCCCCACGACCCGGGCCAAAGTTGCCCTGCCGCCGACATGTCCGACGACTATAGGGTCGTCCCCACGACCCCGGGTCTAGGTTGGCCCGCCGCCGACTTGTCCGACGACTATAGGGTCGTCCCCACGACCCCGGGTCTAGGTTGGCCCGCCGCCGACTTGTCCGACGACTATAGGGTCGTCCCCACGACCCCGGGTCTAGGTTGGCCCGCCGCCGACATGTCCGACGTCTATAGGGTCGTCTCCACGACCCCGGGACTAGGTTGGCCCGCCGCCGACATGTCCGACGTCTATAGGGTCGTCCCCACGACCCCGGGACTAGATTGGCCTGCCGCCGACTTTTCCGACGACTATAGGGTCGTCCCCACGACCCCGGGAGTAGGATGGCCCGCCGCCGACTTGTCCGACGACTATAGGGTCGTCCCCACGACCCCGGGACTAGGTTGGCCAGCCGCCGACATGTCCGACGATTATACGGTCGTCCCCACGACCACGGGATTAGGTTGGCCCGCCGCCGACTTGTCCGACGACTATAGGGTCTTCTCCACGACCCCGGGACTAGGTTGGCATGCCGCCGACATGTCCGACGACTATAGGGTCGTCCCCACGACCACGGGACTAGGTTGGCTCGCCGCCGACATGTCCGACGTCTATAGGTTCGTCTCCACACCTCCGGGACTAGGCTGGCCCGCCGCCGACTTGTCCGACGACTATAGGGTCGTCCCCACGACCCCGGGACTAGGTTGGCCAGCCGCCGACATGTCCGACGACTATTGGGTCGTCCCCACGCCACGGGCCAAAGTTGGCCAGCCGCCGACATGTCCGACGACTATAGGGTCGTCCCCACGACCCCGGGGCTAGATTGGCCCGGCACCGTCATGTCCGACGACTATAGGGTCGTCCCCGCGACCCCGGGACTAGGTTGGCCCGCCGCCGACGTGTCCTACGACTATGGGGTCGTCCCCACGACCCGGGCCAAAGTTACCCTGCCGCCGACATGTCCGACGACTATAGGGTCGTCCCCACGACCACGGGCCAAAGTTGGCCAGCCGCCGACATGTCCGACGACTATAGGGTCGTCCCCACGACCCCGGGGCTAGATTGGCCCGGCACCGTCATGTCCGACGACTATTGGGTCGTCCCCACGCCACGGGCCAAAGTTGGCCAGCCGCCGACATGTCCGACGACTATAGGGTCGTCCCCACGACCCCGGGGCTAGATTGGCCCGGCACCGTCATGTCCGACGACTATAGGGTCGTCCCCGCGACCCCGGGACTAGGTTGGCCCGCCGCCGACGTGTCCTACGACTATGGGGTCGTCCCCACGACCCGGGCCAAAGTTACCCTGCCGCCGACATGTCCGACGACTATAGGGTCGTCCCCACGACCACGGGCCAAAGTTGCCCTGGCGCCGACATGTCCGACGACTATAGGGTCGTCCCCAAGATCCCGGGACTAGGTTGGCCCGCCGCCGACATGTCCGACGACTATTGGGTCGTCCCCACGCCACGGGCCAAAGTTGGCCAGCCGCCGACATGTCCGACGACTATAGGGTCGTCCCCACGACCCCGGGGCTAGATTGGCCCGGCACCGTCATGTCCGACGACTATAGGGTCGTCCCCGCGACCCCGGGACTAGGTTGGCCCGCCGCCGACGTGTCCTACGACTATGGGGTCGTCCCCACGACCCGGGCCAAAGTTACCCTGCCGCCGACATGTCCGACGACTATAGGGTCGTCCCCACGACCACGGGCCAAAGTTGCCCTGGCGCCGACATGTCCGACGACTATAGGGTCGTCCCCACGACCACGGGCCAAAGTTGCCCTGGCGCCGAAATGTCCGACGACTATAGGGTCGTCCCCACGACCCGGGCCAAAGTTACCCTGCCGCCGACATGTCCGACGACTATAGGGTCGTCCCCACGACCACGGGCCAAAGTTGCCCTGGCGCCGACATGTCCGACGACTATAGGGTCGTCCCCACGACCACGGGCCAAAGTTGCCCTGGCGCCGAAATGTCCGACGACTATAGGGTCGTCCCCACGACCCCGGGTCTAGGTTGGCCCGCCGCCGACTTTTCCGACGATTATAGGGTCGTCCCCACGACCCCGGGAGTAGGTTGGCCCGACGCCGACTTGTCTGACGACTATAGGGTCGTCCCCACGACCCCGGGACTAGGTTGGCCAGCCGCCGACATGTCCGACGACTATAGGGTCGTCCCCACGACCCCGGGACTAGGTTGGCCCGCCGCCGACTTGTCCGACGACTATAGGGTCGTCCCCACGACCCCGGGACTAGGTTGGCCCGCCGCCGACTTGTCCGACGACTATAGGGTCGTCCCGACCACCCCGGGACTAGGTTGGCCAGCCGCCGACATGTCCGACGTCTATAGGGTCGTCCCCTCGACCCCGGGGCTAGATTGCCCCGGCACCGTCACGTCCGACGACTATAGGGTCGTCTCCACGACCCCGGGACTAGGTTGGCCAGTCACCGGCATGTCCGACGACTATAGGGTCGTCCCCACGACCCCGGGACTAGGTTGGCCCGCCGCCGACTTGTCCGACGACTGTAGGGTCGTCCCCACGACCCCGGGACTAGGTTGGCCCGCCGCCGACATGTCCGACGACTATAGGGTCGTCCCCACGACCCCGGGACTAGGTTGGCCCGCCGCCGACTTGTCCGACGACTATAGAGTCGTCCCCACGGCCCAGGGACTAGGTTGGCCCGCCGCCGACTTGTTCGACGACTATAGGGTCGTCCCCACGACCTCGGGACTAGATTGGCCCGCCAGCGTCAAGTCCGACGACTATAGGGTCGTCCCCACGACCCCGCGACTAGGTTGGCCCGCCGCCGACTTGTCCGACGACTATAGGGACGTCCCCACGACCACGGGCCAATGTTGCCCAGCCGCCGACATGTCCGACGACTATAGGGTCGTCTCCACGACCCCGGGACTAGGTTGGCCCGCCACCGACATGTCCGACGACTATAGAGTCGCCCCACGACCCCGGGACTAGGTTGGCCCGCCGCCGACTTGTCCGACGACTATAGGGTCGTCCCCACGACCCCGGGACTAGGTTGGCCCGCCGCCGACATGTCCGACGACTATAGGGTCGTCCCCACGACCCCGGGACTAGGTTGGCCAGCCGCCGACATGTCCGACGACTATACGGTCGTCCCCACGACCACGGGACTAGGTTGGCCCGCCGCCGACTTGTCCGACGACTATAGGGTCGTCCCCACGACCCCGGGACTAGATTGGCACGCCACCGTCTTGTCCGACGACTATAGGGTCGTCCCCACGACCACGGGCCAAAGTTACCCAACCGCCGACATGTCCGACGACTATAGGGTCGTCCGCACGACCCCGGGACTAGATTGGCCCGCCACCGTCATGTGCGACGACTATAGGTTCGTCCCTACGACCCTGGGCATACGTTGGCCTGTCGCCGACATGTCCGACGACTATAGGGTCGTCCCCACGACCACGGGCCAAAGTTGCCCAGCCGCCGACATGTCCGACGACTATAGGGTCGTCCCCACGACCACGGGCCAAAGTTGGTCAACCGCCGACATGTCCGACGACTATAGGGTCGTCCCCACGACCCCGGGAATAGATTGGCCCGCCACCGTCATGTCCGACGACTATAGGGTCGTCCCCACGACCCCGGGTCTAGATTGGCACGCCACCGTCTTGTCCGACGACTATAGGGTCGTCCCCACGACCCCGGGACTAGGTTGGCCAGCCGCCGACATGTCCGACGATTATACGATCGTCCCCACGACCACGGGACTAGGTCGGCCCGCCGCCGACTTGTCCGACGACTATAGGGTCGTCCCCACGACCCCGGGACTAGGTCGGCCCGCCGCCGACTTGTCCGACGACTATACGGTCGTCCCCACGACCACGGGACTAGGTTGGCCCGCCGCCGAATTGTCCGACGACTATAAGGTCGTCCCCACGACCCCGGGACTAGGTCGGCCCGCCGCCGACGTGTCCTACGACTATGGGGTCGTCCCCACGACCCGGGCCAAAGTTGCCCTGGCGCCGAAATGTCCGACGACTATAGGGTCGTCCCCACGACCCCGGGTCTAGGTTGGCCCGCCGCCGACTTTTCCGACGATTATAGGGTCGTCCCCACGACCCCGGGAGTAGGTTGGCCCGACGCCGACTTGTCTGACGACTATAGGGTCGTCCCCACGACCCCGGGACTAGGTTGGCTCGCCGCCGACATGTCCGACGTCTATAGGGTCGTCTCCACACCTCCGGGACTAGGCTGGCCCGCCGCCGACTTGTCCGACGACTATAGGGTCGTCCCCACGACCCCGGGACTAGGTTGGCCCGCCGCCGACTTGTCCGACGACTATAGGGTCGTCCCGACCACCCCGGGACTAGGTTGGCCAGCCGCCGACATGTCCGACGTCTATAGGGTCGTCCCCTCGACCCCGGGGCTAGATTGCCCCGGCACCGTCACGTCCGACGACTATAGGGTCGTCTCCACGACCCCGGGACTAGGTTGGCCAGTCACCGGCATGTCCGACGACTATAGGGTCGTCCCCACGACCCCGGGACTAGGTTGGCCCGCCGCCGACTTGTCCGACGACTGTAGGGTCGTCCCCACGACCCCGGGACTAGGTTGGCCCGCCGCCGACTTGTCCGACGACTATAGGGTCGTCCCCACGACCCCGGGACTAGGTTGGCCCGCCGCCGACTTGTCCGACGACTATAGGGTCGTCCCCACGACCCGGGCCAAAGTTGCCCTGCCGCCGACATGTCCGACGACTATAGGGTCGTCCCCACGACCCCGGGTCTAGGTTGGCCCGCCGCCGACTTGTCCGACGACTATAGGGTCGTCCCCACGACCCCGGGTCTAGGTTGGCCCGCCGCCGACTTGTCCGACGACTATAGGGTCGTCCCCACGACCCCGGGTCTAGGTTGGCCCGCCGCCGACATGTCCGACGTCTATAGGGTCGTCTCCACGACCCCGGGACTAGGTTGGCCCGCCGCCGACATGTCCGACGTCTATAGGGTCGTCCCCACGACCCCGGGACTAGATTGGCCTGCCGCCGACTTTTCCGACGACTATAGGGTCGTCCCCACGACCCCGGGAGTAGGATGGCCCGCCGCCGACTTGTCCGACGACTATAGGGTCGTCCCCACGACCCCGGGACTAGGTTGGCCAGCCGCCGACATGTCCGACGATTATACGGTCGTCCCCACGACCACGGGATTAGGTTGGCCCGCCGCCGACTTGTCCGACGACTATAGGGTCTTCTCCACGACCCCGGGACTAGGTTGGCATGCCGCCGACATGTCCGACGACTATAGGGTCGTCCCCACGACCACGGGACTAGGTTGGCTCGCCGCCGACATGTCCGACGTCTATAGGTTCGTCTCCACACCTCCGGGACTAGGCTGGCCCGCCGCCGACTTGTCCGACGACTATAGGGTCGTCCCCACGACCCCGGGACTAGGTTGGCCAGCCGCCGACATGTCCGACGACTATACGGTCGTCCCCACGACCACGGGACTAGGTTGGCCCGCCGCCGACTTGTCCGACGACTATAGGGTCGTCCCCACGACCACGGGCCAAAGTGGCCCTGCCGCCGACATGTCCGACGACTATAGGGTCGTCCCCAAGATCCCGGGACTAGGTTGGCCCGCCGCCGACATGTCCGACGACTATTGGGTCGTCCCCACGCCACGGGCCAAAGTTGGCCAGCCGCCGACATGTCCGACGACTATAGGGTCGTCCCCACGACCCCGGGGCTAGATTGGCCCGGCACCGTCATGTCCGACGACTATAGGGTCGTCCCCGCGACCCCGGGACTAGGTTGGCCCGCCGCCGACGTGTCCTACGACTATGGGGTCGTCCCCACGACCCGGGCCAAAGTTACCCTGCCGCCGACATGTCCGACGACTATAGGGTCGTCCCCACGACCACGGGCCAAAGTTGCCCTGGCGCCGAAATGTCCGACGACTATAGGGTCGTCCCCACGACCCGGGCCAAAGTTACCCTGCCGCCGACATGTCCGACGACTATAGGGTCGTCCCCACGACCACGGGCCAAAGTTGCCCTGGCGCCGACATGTCCGACGACTATAGGGTCGTCCCCACGACCACGGGCCAAAGTTGCCCTGGCGCCGAAATGTCCGACGACTATAGGGTCGTCCCCACGACCCCGGGTCTAGGTTGGCCCGCCGCCGACTTTTCCGACGATTATAGGGTCGTCCGCACGACCCCGGGAGTAGGTTGGCCCGACGCCGACTTGTCTGACGACTATAGGGTCGTCCCCACGACCCCGGGACTAGGTTGGCCAGCCGCCGACATGTCCGACGACTATAGGGTCGTCCCCACGACCCCGGGACTAGGTTGGCCCGCCGCCGACTTGTCCGACGACTATAGGGTCGTCCCCACGACCCCGGGACTAGGTTGGCCCGCCGCCGACTTGTCCGACGACTATAGGGTCGTCCCGACCACCCCGGGACTAGGTTGGCCAGCCGCCGACATGTCCGACGTCTATAGGGTCGTCCCCTCGACCCCGGGGCTAGATTGCCCCGGCACCGTCACGTCCGACGACTATAGGGTCGTCTCCACGACCCCGGGACTAGGTTGGCCAGTCACCGGCATGTCCGACGACTATAGGGTCGTCCCCACGACCCCGGGACTAGGTTGGCCCGCCGCCGACTTGTCCGACGACTGTAGGGTCGTCCCCACGACCCCGGGACTAGGTTGGCCCGCCGCCGACATGTCCGACGACTATAGGGTCGTCCCCACGACCCCGGGACTAGGTTGGCCCGCCGCCGACTTGTCCGACGACTATAGAGTCGTCCCCACGGCCCAGGGACTAGGTTGGCCCGCCGCCGACTTGTTCGACGACTATAGGGTCGTCCCCACGACCTCGGGACTAGATTGGCCCGCCACCGTCAAGTCCGACGACTATAGGGTCGTCCCCACGACCCCGCGACTAGGTTGGCCCGCCGCCGACTTGTCCGACGACTATAGGGACGTCCCCACGACCACGGGCCAATGTTGCCCAGCCGCCGACATGTCCGACGACTATAGGGTCGTCTCCACGACCCCGGGACTAGGTTGGCCCGCCACCGACATGTCCGACGACTATAGAGTCGCCCCACGACCCCGGGACTAGGTTGGCCCGCCGCCGACTTGTCCGACGACTATAGGGTCGTCCCCACGACCCCGGGACTAGGTTGGCCCGCCGCCGACATGTCCGACGACTATAGGGTCGTCCCCACGACCCCGGGACTAGGTTGGCCAGCCGCCGACATGTCCGACGACTATACGGTCGTCCCCACGACCACGGGACTAGGTTGGCCCGCCGCCGACTTGTCCGACGACTATAGGGTCGTCCCCACGACCCCGGGACTAGATTGGCACGCCACCGTCTTGTCCGACGACTATAGGGTCGTCCCCACGACCACGGGCCAAAGTTACCCAACCGCCGACATGTCCGACGACTATAGGGTCGTCCGCACGACCCCGGGACTAGATTGGCCCGCCACCGTCATGTGCGACGACTATAGGTTCGTCCCTACGACCCTGGGCATACGTTGGCCTGTCGCCGACATGTCCGACGACTATAGGGTCGTCCCCACGACCACGGGCCAAAGTTGCCCAGCCGCCGACATGTCCGACGACTATAGGGTCGTCCCCACGACCACGGGCCAAAGTTGGTCAACCGCCGACATGTCCGACGACTATAGGGTCGTCCCCACGACCCCGGGAATAGATTGGCCCGCCACCGTCATGTCCGACGACTATAGGGTCGTCCCCACGACCCCGGGTCTAGATTGGCACGCCACCGTCTTGTCCGACGACTATAGGGTCGTCCCCACGACCCCGGGACTAGGTTGGCCAGCCGCCGACATGTCCGACGATTATACGATCGTCCCCACGACCACGGGACTAGGTCGGCCCGCCGCCGACTTGTCCGACGACTATAGGGTCGTCCCCACGACCCCGGGACTAGGTCGGCCCGCCGCCGACTTGTCCGACGACTATACGGTCGTCCCCACGACCACGGGACTAGGTTGGCCCGCCGCCGAATTGTCCGACGACTATAGAGTCGTCCCCACGGCCCAGGGACTAGGTTGGCCCGCCGCCGACTTGTTCGACGACTATAGGGTCGTCCCCACGACCTCGGGACTAGATTGGCCCGCCACCGTCAAGTCCGACGACTATAGGGTCGTCCCCACGACCCCGCGACTAGGTTGGCCCGCCGCCGACTTGTCCGACGACTATAGGGACGTCCCCACGACCACGGGCCAATGTTGGCCAGCCGCCGACATGTCCGACGACTATACGGTCGTCCCCACGACCACGGGACTAGGTCGGCCCGCCGCCGACGTGTCCTACGACTATGGGGTCGTCCCCACGACCCGGGCCAAAGTTGCCCTGGCGCCGAAATGTCCGACGACTATAGGGTCGTCCCCACGACCCCGGGTCTAGGTTGGCCCGCCGCCGACTTTTCCGACGATTATAGGGTCGTCCCCACGACCCCGGGAGTAGGTTGGCCCGACGCCGACTTGTCTGACGACTATAGGGTCGTCCCCACGACCCCGGGCCTAGGTTGGCCAGCCGCCGACATGTCCGACGACTATAGGGTCGTCCCCACGACCCCGGGACTAGGTTGGCCCGCCGCCGACTTGTCCGACGACTATAGGGTCGTCCCCACGACCCCGGGACTAGGTTGGCCCGCCGCCGACTTGTCCGACGACTATAGGGTCGTCCCGACCACCCCGGGACTAGGTTGGCCAGCCGCCGACATGTCCGACGTCTATAGGGTCGTCCCCTCGACCCCGGGGCTAGATTGCCCCGGCACCGTCACGTCCGACGACTATAGGGTCGTCTCCACGACCCCGGGACTAGGTTGGCCAGTCACCGGCATGTCCGACGACTATAGGGTCGTCCCCACGACCCCGGGACTAGGTTGGCCCGCCGCCGACTTGTCCGACGACTGTAGGGTCGTCCCCACGACCCCGGGACTAGGTTGGCCCGCCGCCGACATGTCCGACGACTATAGGGTCGTCCCCACGACCCCGGGACTAGGTTGGCCCGCCGCCGACTTGTCCGACGACTATAGAGTCGTCCCCACGGCCCAGGGACTAGGTTGGCCCGCCGCCGACTTGTTCGACGACTATAGGGTCGTCCCCACGACCTCGGGACTAGATTGGCCCGCCACCGTCAAGTCCGACGACTATAGGGTCGTCCCCACGACCCCGCGACTAGGTTGGCCCGCCGCCGACTTGTCCGACGACTATAGGGACGTCCCCACGACCACGGGCCAATGTTGGCCAGCCGCCGACATGTCCGACGACTATACGGTCGTCCCCACGACCACGGGACTAGGTTGGCCCGCCGCCGACTTGTCCGACGACTATAGGGTCGTCCCCACGACCCCGGGACTAGATTGGCACGCCACCGTCTTGTCCGACGACTATAGGGTCGTCCCCACGACCACGGGCCAAAGTTACCCAACCGCCGACATGTTCGACGACTATAGGGTCGTCCGCACGACCCCGGGACTAGATTGGCCCGCCACCGTCATGTGCGACGACTATAGGTTCGTCCCTACGACCCTGGGCATACGTTGGCCTGTCGCCGACATGTCCGACGACTATAGGGTCGTCCCCACGACCACGGGCCAAAGTTGCCCAGCCGCCGACATGTCCGACGACTATAGGGTCGTCCCCACGACCACGGGCCAAAGTTGGTCAACCGCCGACATGTCCGACGACTATAGGGTCGTCCCCACGACCCCGGGAATAGATTGGCCCGCCACCGTCATGTCCGACGACTATAGGGTCGTCCCCACGACCCCGGGTCTAGATTGGCACGCCACCGTCTTGTCCGACGACTATAGGGTCGTCCCCACGACCCCGGGACTAGGTTGGCCAGCCGCCGACATGTCCGACGATTATACGATCGTCCCCACGACCACGGGACTAGGTCGGCCCGCCGCCGACTTGTCCGACGACTATAGGGTCGTCCCCACGACCCCGGGACTAGGTCGGCCCGCCGCCGACTTGTCCGACGACTATACGGTCGTCCCCACGACCACGGGACTAGGTTGGCCCGCCGCCGAATTGTCCGACGACTATAAGGTCGTCCCCACGACCCCGGGACTAGGTCGGCCCGCCGCCGACGTGTCCTACGACTATGGGGTCGTCCCCACGACCCGGGCCAAAGTTGCCCTGCCGCCGACATGTCCGACGACTATAGGGTCGTCCCCACGACCACGGGCCAAAGTTGCCCTGGCGCCGACATGTCCGACGACTATAGGGTCGTCCCCACGACCACGGGCCAAAGTTGCCCTGGCGCCGACATGTCCGACGACTATAGGGTCGTCCCCACGACCCCGGGTCTAGGTTGGCCCGCCGCCGACTTGTCCGACGACTATAGGGTCGTCCCCACGACCACGGGACTAGGTTGGCCCGCCGCCGACTTGTCCGACGACTATAGGGTCGTCCCCACGACCCCGGGACTAGGTTGGCCGGCCGCCGACATGGCCGACGACTATAGGGTCGTCCCCACGACCCCGGGTCTAGGTCGGCCTGCCGCCGACATGTCCGACGTCTATAGGGTCGTCTCCACGACCCCGGGACTAGGTTGGCCCGCCGCCGACATGTCCGACGTCTATAGGGTCGTCCCCACGACCCCGGGACTAGATTGGCCTGCCGCCGACTTTTCCGACGACTATAGGGTCGTCCCCACGACACCGGGAGTAGGATGGCCCGCCGCCGACTTGTCCGACGACTATAGGGTCGTCCCCACGACCCCGGGACTAGGTTGGCCAGCCGCCGACATGTCCGACGATTATACGGTCGTCCCCACGACCACGGGATTAGGTTGGCCCGCCGCCGACTTGTCCGACGACTATAGGGTCGTCCCCACGACCCCGGGAGTAGGATGGCCCGCCGCCGACTTGTCCGACGACTATAGGGTCGTCCCCACGACCCCGGGACAAGGTTGGCCAGCCGCCGACATGTCCGACGATTATACGGTCGTCCCCACGACCACGGGATTAGGTTGGCCCGCCGCCGACTTGTCCGACGACTATAGGGTCTTCTCCACGACCCCGGGACTAGGTTGGCCAGCCGCCGACATGTCCGACGACTATAGGGTCGACCCCACGACCACGGGACTAGGTTGGCTCGCCGCCGACATGTCCGACGTCTATAGGTTCGTCTCCACACCTCCGGGACTAGGCTGGCCCGCCGCCGACTTGTCCGACGACTATAGGGTCGTCCCCACGACCCCGGGACTAGGTTGGCCAGCCGCCGACATGTCCGACGACTATACGGTCGTCCCCACGACCACGGGACTAGGTTGGCCCGCCGCCGACTTGTCCGACGACTATAGGGTCGTCCCCACGACCACGGGCCAAAGTGGCCCTGCCGCCGACATGTCCGACGACTATAGGGTCGTCCCCAAGATCCCGGGACTAGGTTGGCCCGCCGCCGACATGTCCGACGACTATTGGGTCGTCCCCACGACCCGGGCCAAAGTTACCCTGCCGCCGACATGTCCGACGACTATAGGGTCGTCCCCACGACCACGGGCCAAAGTTGCCCTGGCGCCGACATGTCCGACGACTATAGGGTCGTCCCCACGACCACGGGCCAAAGTTGCCCTGGCGCCGAAATGTCCGACGACTATAGGGTCGTCCCCACGACCCGGGCCAAAGTTACCCTGCCGCCGACATGTCCGACGACTATAGGGTCGTCCCCACGACCACGGGCCAAAGTTGCCCAGGCGCCGACATGTCCGACGACTATAGGGTCGTCCCCACGACCACGGGCCAAAGTTGCCCTGGCGCCGACATGTCCGACGACTATAGGGTCGTCCCCACGACCACGGGCCAAAGTTGCCCTGGCGCCGAAATGTCCGACGACTATAGGGTCGTCCCCACGACCCGGGCCAAAGTTACCCTGCCGCCGACATGTCCGACGACTATAGGGTCGTCCCCACGACCACGGGCCAAAGTTGCCCTGGCGCCGAAATGTCCGACGACTATAGGGTCGTCCCCACGACCCCGGGTCTAGGTTGGCCCGCCGCCGACTTTTCCGACGATTATAGGGTCGTCTCCACGACCCCGGGACTAGGTTGGCCCGCCACCGACATGTCCGACGACTATAGAGTCGCCCCACGACCCCGGGACTAGGTTGGCCCGCCGCCGACTTGTCCGACGACTATAGGGTCGTCCCCACGACCCCGGGACTAGGTCGGCCCGCCGCCGACATGTCCGACGACTATAGGGTCGTCCCCACGACCCCGGGACTAGGTTGGCCAGCCGCCGACATGTCCGACGACTATACGGTCGTCCCCACGACCACGGGACTAGGTTGGCCCGCCGCCGACTTGTCCGACGACTATAGGGTCGTCCCCACGACCCCGGGACTAGATTGGCACGCCACCGTCTTGTCCGACGACTATAGGGTCGTCCCCACGACCACGGGCCAAAGTTACCCAACCGCCGACATGTCCGACGACTATAGGGTCGTCCGCACGACCCCGGGACTAGATTGGCCCGCCACCGTCATGTGCGACGACTATAGGTTCGTCCCTACGACCCTGGGCATACGTTGGCCTGTCGCCGACATGTCCGACGACTATAGGGTCGTCCCCACGACCACGGGCCAAAGTTGCCCAGCCGCCGACATGTCCGACGACTATAGGGTCGTCCCCACGACCACGGGCCAAAGTTGGTCAACCGCCGACATGTCCGACGACTATAGGGTCGTCCCCACGACCCCGGGAATAGATTGGCCCGCCACCGTCATGTCCGACGACTATAGGGTCGTCCCCACGACCCCGGGTCTAGATTGGCACGCCACCGTCTTGTCCGACGACTATAGGGTCGTCCCCACGACCCCGGGACTAGGTTGGCCAGCCGCCGACATGTCCGACGATTATACGATCGTCCCCACGACCACGGGACTAGGTCGGCCCGCCGCCGACTTGTCCGACGACTATAGGGTCGTCCCCACGACCCCGGGACTAGGTCGGCCCGCCGCCGACTTGTCCGACGACTATACGGTCGTCCCCACGACCACGGGACTAGGTTGGCCCGCCGCCGAATTGTCCGACGACTATAAGGTCGTCCCCACGACCCCGGGACTAGGTCGGCCCGCCGCCGACGTGTCCTACGACTATGGGGTCGTCCCCACGACCCGGGCCAAAGTTGCCCTGGCGCCGAAATGTCCGACGACTATAGGGTCGTCCCCACGACCCCGGGTCTAGGTTGGCCCGCCGCCGACTTTTCCGACGATTATAGGGTCGTCCCCACGACCCCGGGAGTAGGTTGGCCCGACGCCGACTTGTCTGACGACTATAGGGTCGTCCCCACGACCCCGGGACTAGGTTGGCCAGCCGCCGACATGTCCGACGACTATAGGGTCGTCCCCACGACCCCGGGACTAGGTTGGCCCGCCGCCGACTTGTCCGACGACTATAGGGTCGTCCCCACGACCCCGGGACTAGGTTGGCCCGCCGCCGACTTGTCCGACGACTATAGGGTCGTCCCGACCACCCCGGGACTAGGTTGGCCAGCCGCCGACATGTCCGACGTCTATAGGGTCGTCCCCTCGACCCCGGGGCTAGATTGCCCCGGCACCGTCACGTCCGACGACTATAGGGTCGTCTCCACGACCCCGGGACTAGGTTGGCCAGTCACCGGCATGTCCGACGACTATAGGGTCGTCCCCACGACCCCGGGACTAGGTTGGCCCGCCGCCGACTTGTCCGACGACTGTAGGGTCGTCCCCACGACCCCGGGACTAGGTTGGCCCGCCGCCGACATGTCCGACGACTATAGGGTCGTCCCCACGACCCCGGGACTAGGTTGGCCCGCCGCCGACTTGTCCGACGACTATAGAGTCGTCCCCACGGCCCAGGGACTAGGTTGGCCCGCCGCCGACTTGTTCGACGACTATAGGGTCGTCCCCACGACCTCGGGACTAGATTGGCCCGCCACCGTCAAGTCCGACGACTATAGGGTCGTCCCCACGACCCCGCGACTAGGTTGGCCCGCCGCCGACTTGTCCGACGACTATAGGGACGTCCCCACGACCACGGGCCAATGTTGGCCAGCCGCCGACATGTCCGACGACTATACGGTCGTCCCCACGACCACGGGACTAGGTTGGCCCGCCGCCGACTTGTCCGACGACTATAGGGTCGTCCCCACGACCCCGGGACTAGATTGGCACGCCACCGTCTTGTCCGACGACTATAGGGTCGTCCCCACGACCACGGGCCAAAGTTACCCAACCGCCGACATGTCCGACGACTATAGGGTCGTCCGCACGACCCCGGGACTAGATTGGCCCGCCACCGTCATGTGCGACGACTATAGGTTCGTCCCTACGACCCTGGGCATACGTTGGCCTGTCGCCGACATGTCCGACGACTATAGGGTCGTCCCCACGACCACGGGCCAAAGTTGCCCAGCCGCCGACATGTCCGACGACTATAGGGTCGTCCCCACGACCACGGGCCAAAGTTGGTCAACCGCCGACATGTCCGACGACTATAGGGTCGTCCCCACGACCACGGGCCAAAGTTGCCCTGGCGCCGACATGTCCGACGACTATAGGGTCGTCCCCACGACCCCGGGACTAGGTTGGCCCGCCGCCGACTTGTCCGACGACTATAGGGTCGTCCCCACGACCCCGGGACTAGGTTGGCCCGCCGCCGACTTGTCCGACGACTATAGGGTCGTCCCTACGACCCGGGCCAAAGTTGCCCTGCCGCCGACATGTCCGACGACTATAGGGTCGTCCCCACGACCCCGGGTCTAGGTTGGCCCGCCGCCGACTTGTCCGACGACTATAGGGTCGTCCCCACGACCCCGGGACTTGGTTGGCCCGCCGCCGACTTGTCCGACGACTATAGGGTCGTCCCCACGACCCCGGGACTAGGTTGGCCTGCCGCCGACATGTCCGACGATTATACGGTCGTCCCCACGACCACGGGATTAGGTTGGCCCGCCGCCGACTTGTCCGACGACTATAGGGTCTTCTCCACGACCCCGGGACTAGGTTGGCCAGCCGCCGACATGTCCGACGACTATAGGGTCGTCCCCACGACCACGGGACTAGGTTGGCTCGCCGCCGACATGTCCGACGTCTATAGGTTCGTCTCCACACCTCCGGGACTAGGCTGGCCCGCCGCCGACTTGTCCGACGACTATAGGGTCGTCCCCACGACCCCGGGACTAGGTTGGCCAGCCGCCGAGATGTCCGACGACTATAGGGTCGTCCCCACGACCACGGGCCAAAGTGGCCCTGCCGCCGACATGTCCGACGACTATAGGGTCGTCCCCAAGATCCCGGGACTAGGTTGGCCCGCCGCCGACATGTCCGACGACTATTGGGTCGTCCCCACGCCACGGGCCAAAGTTGGCCCGCCGCCGACAT
Source organism: Andrena fulva (assembly GCA_946251845.1). Lineage (NCBI taxonomy): Eukaryota > Metazoa > Arthropoda > Insecta > Hymenoptera > Andrenidae > Andrena > Andrena fulva. The sequence goes on along the minus strand of CAMITZ010000136.1, from coordinate 964,926 downwards.
GTCCGACGACTATTGGGTCGTCCCCACGCCACGGGCCAAAGTTGGCCAGCCGCCGACATGTCCGACGACTATAGGGTCGTCCCCACGACCCCGGGACTAGGTTGGCCCGCCGCCGACTTGTCCGACGACTATAGGGTCGTCCCCACGACCACGGGACTAGGTTGGCTCGCCGCCGACATGTCCGACGTCTATAGGGTCGTCCCCACGACCACGGGACTAGGTTGGCTCGCCGCCGACATGTCCGACGTCTATAGGGTCGTCTCCACACCTCCGGGACTAGGCTGGCCCGCCGCCGACTTGTCCGACGACTATAGGGTCGTCCTCACGACCCCGGGTCTAGGTTGGCCCGCCGACGACTTGTCTTACGACTATAGGGTCGTCCCGACCACCCCGGGACTAGGTTGGCCCGCCGCCGACATGTCCGACGACTATAGGGTCGTCCCCACGACCCCGGGACTAGGTTGGCCAGCCGCCGACATGTCCGACGACTATACGGTCGTCCCCACGACCACGGGACTAGGTTGGACCGCCGCCGACTTGTCCGACGACTATAGGGTCGTCCCCACGACCCCGGGACTAGATTGGCACGCCACCGTCTTGTCCGACGACTATAGGGTCGTCCCCACGACCACGGGCCAAAGTTACCCAACCGCCGACATGTCCGACGACTATAGGGTCGTCCGCACGACCCCGGGACTAGATTGGCCCGCCACCGTCATGTGCGACGACTATAGGTTCGTCCCTACGACCCTGGGCATACGTTGGCCTGTCGCCGACATGTCCGACGACTATAGGGTCGTCCCCACGACCACGGGCCAAAGTTGCCCAGCCGCCGACATGTCCGACGACTATAGGGTCGTCCCCACGACCACGGGCCAAAGTTGGTCAACCGCCGACATGTCCGACGACTATTGGGTCGTCCCCACGACCCCGGGAATAGATTGGCCCGCCACCGTCATGTCCGACGACTATAGGGTCGTCCCCACGACCCCGGGACTAGATTGGCACGCCACCGTCTTGTCCGACGACTATAGGGTCGTCCCCACGACCCCGGGACTAGGTTGGCCAGCCGCCGACATGTCCGACGATTATACGATCGTCCCCACGACCACGGGACTAGGTTGGCCCGCCGCCGACATGTCCGACGACTATACGGTCGTCCCCACGACCACGGGACTAGGTTGGCCCGCCGCCGACTTGTCCGACGACTATACGGTCGTCCCCACGACCACGGGACTAGGTTGGCCCGCCGCCGACTTTTCCGACGATTATAGGGTCGTCCCCACGACCCCGGGAGTAGGTTGGCCCGACGCCGACTTGTCCGACGACTGTAGGGTCGTCCCCACGACCCCGGGACTAGGTTGGCCCGCCGCCGACTTGTCCGACGACTATAGGGTCGTCCCCACGACCCCGGGACTTGGTTGGCCCGCCGCCGACATGTCCGACGTCTATAGGGTCGTCCCCACGACCACGGGACTAGGTTGGCTCGCCGCCGACATGTCCGACGTCTATAGGGTCGTCTCCACACCTCCGGGACTAGGTTGGCCCGCCGCCGAATTGTCCGACGACTATAAGGTCGTCCCCACGACCCCGGGACTAGGTTGGCCCGCCGCCGACATGTCCGACGACTATTGGGTCGTCCCCACGCCACGGGCCAAAGTTGGCCAGCCGCCGACATGTCCGACGACTATAGGGTCGTCCCCACGACCCCGGGACTAGGTTGGCCCGCCGCCGACTTGTCCGACGACTATAGGGTCGTCCCCACGACCACGGGACTAGGTTGGCTCGCCGCCGACATGTCCGACGTCTATAGGGTCGTCCCCACGACCACGGGACTAGGTTGGCTCGCCGCCGACATGTCCGACGTCTATAGGGTCGTCTCCACACCTCCGGGACTAGGTTGGCCCGCCGCCGAATTGTCCGACGACTATAAGGTCGTCCCCACGACCCCGGGACTAGGTCGGCCCGCCGCCGAATTGTCCGACGACTATAGGGTCGTCCCCACGACCCCGGGACTAGGTCGGCCCGTCGCCGACTAGTCCGACGACTATAGGGTCGTCCCCACGACCCGGGCCAAAGTTGCCCTGCCGCCGACATGTCCGACGACTATAGGGTCGTCCCCACAACCCCGGGACTAGGTTGGCCCGCCGCCGACATGTCCGACGACTATACGGTCGTCCCCACGACCACGGGACTAGGTTGGCCCGCCGCCGACTTGTCCGACGACTATACGGTCGTCCCCACGACCACGGGACTAGGTTGGCCCGCCGCCGACTTTTCCGACGATTATAGGGTCGTCCCCACGACCCCGGGAGTAGGTTGGCCCGACGCCGACTTGTCCGACGACTGTAGGGTCGTCCCCACGACCCCGGGACTAGGTTGGCCCGCCGCCGACTTGTCCGACGACTATAGGGTCGTCCCCACGACCACGGGACTAGGTTGGCTCGCCGCCGACATGTCCGACGTCTATAGGGTCGCCTCCACACCTCCGGGACTAGGCTGGCCCGCCGCCGACTTGTCCGACGACTATAGGGTCGTCCCCACGACCCCGGGACTAGGTTGGCCCGCCGACGACTTGTCCGACGACTATAGGGTCGTCCCGACCACCCCGGGACTAGGTTGGCCAGCCGCCGACATGTCCGACGTCTATAGGGTCGTCCCCTCGACCCCGGGGCTAGATTGCCCCGGCACCGTCACGTCCGACGACTATAGGGTCGTCTCCACGACCCCGGGACTATGTTGGCCAGTCACCGGCATGTCCGACGACTATAGGGTCGTCCCCACGACCCCAGGACTAGGTTGGCCCGCCGCCGACTTGTCCGACGACTGTAGGGTCGTCCCCACGACCCCGGGACTAGGTTGGCCCGCCGCCGACTTGTCCGACGACTATAGGGTCGTCCCCACGACCCCGGGACTAGGTTGGCCCGCCGCCGACTTGTCCGACGACTATAGGGTCGTCCCCACGACCCGGGCCAAAGTTGCCCTGCCGCCGACATGTCCGACGACTATAGGGTCGTCCCCACGACCCCGGGTCTAGGTTGGCCCGCCGCCGACTTGTCCGACGACTATAGGGTCGTCCCCACGACCCCGGGACTTGGTTGGCCCGCCGCCGACTTGTCCGACGACTATAGGGTCGTCCCCACGACCCCGGGACTAGGTTGGCCTGCCGCCGACATGTCCGACGACTATAGGGTCGTCCCCACGAACCCGGGACTAGGTTGCCCTGCCGCCGACATGGCCGACGACTATAGGGTCGTCCCCACGACCCCGGGTCTAGGTTGGCCTGCCGCCGACATGTCCGACGTCTATAGGGTCGTCTCCACGACCCCGGGACTAGGTTGGCCCGCCGCCGACATGTCCGACGTCTATAGGGTCGTCCCCACGACCCCGGGACTAGATTGGCCTGCCGCCGACTTTTCCGACGACTATAGGGTGGTCCCCACGACCCCGGGAGTAGGATGGCCCGCCGCCGACTTGTCCGACGACTATAGGGTCGTCCCCACGACCCCGGGACTAGGTTGGCCAGCCGCCAACATGTCCGACGATTATACGGTCGTCCCCACGACCACGGGATTAGGTTGGCCCGCCGCCGACTTGTCCGACGACTATAGGGTATTCTCCACGACCCCGGGACTAGGTTGGCCAGCCGCCGACATGTCCGACGACTATAGGGTCGTCCCCACGACCACGGGACTAGGTTGGCTCGCCGCCGACATGTCCGACGTCTATAGGTTCGTCTCCACACCTCCGGGACTAGGCTGGCCCGCCGCCGACTTGTCCGACGACTATAGGGTCGTCCCCACGACCCCGGGACTAGGTTGGCCAGCCGCCGACATGTCCGACGACTATACGGTCGTCCCCACGACCACGGGACTAGGTTGGCCCGCCGCCGACTTGTCCGACGACTATAGGGTCGTCCCCACGACCACGGGCCAAAGTGGCCCTGCCGCCGACATGTCCGACGACTATAGGGTCGTCCCCAAGATCCCGGGACTAGGTTGGCCCGCCGCCGACATGTCCGACGACTATTGGGTCGTCCCCACGCCACGGGCCAAAGTTGGCCAGCCGCCGACATGTCCGACGACTATAGGGTCGTCCCCACGACCCCGGGGCTAGATTGCCCCGGCACCGTCATGTCCGACGACTATAGGGTCGTCCCCGCGACCCCGGGACTAGGTTGGCCCGCCGCCGACGTGTCCTACGACTATGGGGTCGTCCCCACGACCCGGGCCAAAGTTGCCCTGCCGCCGACATGTCCGACGACTATAGGGTCGTCCCCACGACCACGGGCCAAAGTTGCCCTGGCGCCGACATGTCCGACGACTATAGGGTCGTCCCCACGACCACGGGCCAAAGTTGCCCTGGCGCCGACATGTCCGACGACTATAGGGTCGTCCCCACGACCCCGGGTCTAGGTTGGCCCGCCGCCGGCTTTTCCGACGATTATAGGGTCGTCCCCACGACCCCGGGAGTAGGTTGGCCCGACGCCGACTTGTCCGACGACTATAGGGTCGTCCCCACGACCCCGGGACTAGGTTGGCCAGCCGCCGACATGTCCGACGACTATAGGGTCGTCCCCACGACCCCGGGACTAGATTGGCCTGCCGCCGACTTTTCCGACGACTATAGGGTCGTCCCCACGACCCCGGGACTAGGTTGGCCCGCCGCCGACTTGTCCGACGACTATAGGGTCGTCCCCACGACCCCGGGACTAGGTTGGCCCGACGCCGACTTGTCCGACGACTATAGGGTCGTCCCCACGACCACGGGACTAGGTTGGCTCGCCGCCGACATGTCCGACGTCTATAGGGTCGTCTCCACACCTCCGGGACTAGGCTGGCCCGCCGCCGACTTGTCCGACGACTATAGGGTCGTCCCCACGACCCCGGGACTAGGTTGGCCCGCCGCCGACTTGTCCGACGACTATAGGGTCGTCCCGACCACCCCGGGACTAGGTTGGCCAGCCGCCGACATGTCCGACGTCTATAGGGTCGTCCCCTCGACCCCGGGGCTAGATTGCCCCGGCACCGTCACGTCCGACGACTATAGGGTCGTCTCCACGACCCCGGGACTAGGTTGGCCAGTCACCGGCATGTCCGACGACTATAGGGTCGTCCCCACGACCCCGGGACTAGGTTGGCCCGCCGCCGACTTGTCCGACGACTGTAGGTTCGTCCCCACGACCCCGGGACTAGGTTGGCCCGCCGCCGACTTGTCCGACGACTATAGGGTCGTCCCCACGACCCCGGGACTAGGTTGGCCCGCCGCCGACTTGTCCGACGACTATAGGGTCGTCCCCACGACCCGGGCCAAAGTTGCCCTGCCGCCGACATGTCCGACGACTATAGGGTCGTCCCCACGACCCCGGGTCTAGGTTGGCCCGCCGCCGACTTGTCCGACGACTATAGGGTCGTCCCCACGACCCCGGGACTTGGTTGGCCCGCCGCCGACTTGTCCGACGACTATAGGGTCGTCCCCACGACCCCGGGACTAGGTTGGCCTGCCGCCGACATGTCCGACGATTATACGGTCGTCCCCACGACCACGGGATTAGGTTGGCCCGCCGCCGACTTGTCCGACGACTATAGGGTCTTCTCCACGACCCCGGGACTAGGTTGGCCAGCCGCCGACATGTCCGACGACTATAGGGTCGTCCCCACGACCACGGGACTAGGTTGGCTCGCCGCCGACATGTCCGACGTCTATAGGTTCGTCTCCACACCTCCGGGACTAGGCTGGCCCGCCGCCGACTTGTCCGACGACTATAGGGTCGTCCCCACGACCCCGGGACTAGGTTGGCCAGCCGCCGAGATGTCCGACGACTATACGGTCGTCCCCACGACCACGGGACTAGGTTGGCCCGCCGCCGACTTGTCCGACGACTATAGGGTCGTCCCCACGACCACGGGCCAAAGTGGCCCTGCCGCCGACATGTCCGACGACTATAGGGTCGTCCCCAAGATCCCGGGACTAGGTTGGCCCGCCGCCGACATGTCCGACGACTATTGGGTCGTCCCCACGCCACGGGCCAAAGTTGGCCAGCCGCCGACATGTCCGACGACTATAGGGTCGTCTCCACACCTCCGGGACTAGGCTGGCCCGCCGCCGACTTGTCCGACGACTATAGGGTCGTCCTCACGACCCCGGGACTAGGTTGGCCCGCCGACGACTTGTCTGACGACTATAGGGTCGTCCCGACCACCCCGGGACTAGGTTGGCCCGCCGCCGACATGTCCGACGACTATAGGGTCGTCCCCACGACCCCGGGACTAGGTTGGCCAGCCGCCGACATGTCCGACGACTATACGGTCGTCCCCACGACCACGGGACTAGGTTGGACCGCCGCCGACTTGTCCGACGACTATAGGGTCGTCCCCACGACCCCGGGACTAGATTGGCACGCCACCGTCTTGTCCGACGACTATAGGGTCGTCCCCACGACCACGGGCCAAAGTTACCCAACCGCCGACATGTCCGACGACTATAGGGTCGTCCGCACGACCCCGGGACTAGATTGGCCCGCCACCGTCATGTGCGACGACTATAGGTTCGTCCCTACGACCCTGGGCATACGTTGGCCTGTCGCCGACATGTCCGACGACTATAGGGTCGTCCCCACGACCACGGGCCAAAGTTGCCCAGCCGCCGACATGTCCGACGACTATAGGGTCGTCCCCACGACCACGGGCCAAAGTTGGTCAACCGCCGACATGTCCGACGACTATAGGGTCGTCCCCACGACCCCGGGAATAGATTGGCCCGCCACCGTCATGTCCGACGACTATAGGGTCGTCCCCACGACCCCGGGACTAGATTGGCACGCCACCGTCTTGTCCGACGACTATAGGGTCGTCCCCACGACCCCGGGACTAGGTTGGCCAGCCGCCGACATGTCCGACGATTATACGATCGTCCCCACGACCACGGGACTAGGTCGGCCCGCCGCCGACTTGTCCGACGACTAAAGGGTCGTCCCCACGACCCCGGGACTAGGTCGGTCCGCCGCCGACTTGTCCGACGACTATAGGGTCGTCCCCACGACCCCGGGACTTGGTTGGCCCGACGCCGACTTGTCCGACGACTGTAGGGTCGTCCCCACGACCCCGGGACTAGGTTGGCCCGCCGCCGACTTGTCCGACGACTATAGGGTCGTCCCCACGACCACGGGACTAGGTTGGCTCGCCGCCGACATGTCCGACGTCTATAGGGTCGTCTCCACACCTCCGGGACTAGGCTGGCCCGCCGCCGACTTGTCCGACGACTATAGGGTCGTCCCCACGACCCCGGGACTAGGTTGGCCCGCCGACGACTTGTCCGACGACTATAGGGTCGTCCCGACCACCCCGGGACTAGGTTGGCCAGCCGCCGACATGTCCGACGTCTATAGGGTCGTCCCCTCGACCCCGGGGCTAGATTGCCCCGGCACCGTCACGTCCGACGACTATAGGGTCGTCTCCACGACCCCGGGACTATGTTGGCCAGTCACCGGCATGTCCGACGACTATAGGGTCGTCCCCACGACCCCAGGACTAGGTTGGCCCGCCGCCGACTTGTCCGACGACTGTAGGGTCGTCCCCACGACCCCGGGACTAGGTTGGCCCGCCGCCGACTTGTCCGACGACTATAGGGTCGTCCCCACGACCCCGGGACTAGGTTGGCCCGCCGCCGACTTGTCCGACGACTATAGGGTCGTCCCCACGACCCGGGCCAAAGTTGCCCTGCCGCCGACATGTCCGACGACTATAGGGTCGTCCCCACGACCCCGGGTCTAGGTTGGCCCGCCGCCGACTTGTCCGACGACTATAGGGTCGTCCCCACGACCCCGGGACTTGGTTGGCCCGCCGCCGACTTGTCCGACGACTATAGGGTCGTCCCCACGACCCCGGGACTAGGTTGGCCTGCCGCCGACATGTCCGACGATTATACGGTCGTCCCCACGACCACGGGATTAGGTTGGCCCGCCGCCGACTTGTCCGACGACTATAGGGTCTTCTCCACGACCCCGGGACTAGGTTGGCCAGCCGCCGACATGTCCGACGACTATAGGGTCGTCCCCACGACCACGGGACTAGGTTGGCTCGCCGCCGACATGTCCGACGTCTATAGGTTCGTCTCCACACCTCCGGGACTAGGCTGGCCCGCCGCCGACTTGTCCGACGACTATAGGGTCGTCCCCACGACCCCGGGACTAGGTTGGCCAGCCGCCGAGATGTCCGACGACTATACGGTCGTCCCCACGACCACGGGACTAGGTTGGCCCGCCGCCGACTTGTCCGACGACTATAGGGTCGTCCCCACGACCACGGGCCAAAGTGGCCCTGCCGCCGACATGTCCGACGACTATAGGGTCGTCCCCAAGATCCCGGGACTAGGTTGGCCCGCCGCCGACATGTCCGACGACTATTGGGTCGTCCCCACGCCACGGGCCAAAGTTGGCCAGCCGCCGACATGTCCGACGACTATAGGGTCGTCCCCACGACCCCGGGACTAGGTTGGCCCGCCGCCGACTTGTCCGACGACTATAGGGTCGTCCCCACGACCACGGGACTAGGTTGGCTCGCCGCCGACATGTCCGACGTCTATAGGGTCGTCCCCACGACCACGGGACTAGGTTGGCTCGCCGCCGACATGTCCGACGTCTATAGGGTCGTCTCCACACCTCCGGGACTAGGCTGGCCCGCCGCCGACTTGTCCGACGACTATAGGGTCGTCCTCACGACCCCGGGACTAGGTTGGCCCGCCGACGACTTGTCTGACGACTATAGGGTCGTCCCGACCACCCCGGGACTAGGTTGGCCCGCCGCCGACATGTCCGACGACTATAGGGTCGTCCCCACGACCCCGGGACTAGGTTGGCCAGCCGCCGACATGTCCGACGACTATACGGTCGTCCCCACGACCACGGGACTAGGTTGGACCGCCGCCGACTTGTCCGACGACTATAGGGTCGTCCCCACGACCCCGGGACTAGATTGGCACGCCACCGTCTTGTCCGACGACTATAGGGTCGTCCCCACGACCACGGGCCAAAGTTACCCAACCGCCGACATGTCCGACGACTATAGGGTCGTCCGCACGACCCCGGGACTAGATTGGCCCGCCACCGTCATGTGCGACGACTATAGGTTCGTCCCTACGACCCTGGGCATACGTTGGCCTGTCGCCGACATGTCCGACGACTATAGGGTCGTCCCCACGACCACGGGCCAAAGTTGCCCAGCCGCCGACATGTCCGACGACTATAGGGTCGTCCCCACGACCACGGGCCAAAGTTGGTCAACCGCCGACATGTCCGACGACTATAGGGTCGTCCCCACGACCCCGGGAATAGATTGGCCCGCCACCGTCATGTCCGACGACTATAGGGTCGTCCCCACGACCCCGGGACTAGATTGGCACGCCACCGTCTTGTCCGACGACTATAGGGTCGTCCCCACGACCCCGGGACTAGGTTGGCCAGCCGCCGACATGTCCGACGATTATACGATCGTCCCCACGACCACGGGACTAGGTCGGCCCGCCGCCGACTTGTCCGACGACTAAAGGGTCGTCCCCACGACCCCGGGACTAGGTCGGTCCGCCGCCGACTTGTCCGACGACTATAGGGTCGTCCCCACGACCCCGGGACTTGGTTGGCCCGACGCCGACTTGTCCGACGACTGTAGGGTCGTCCCCACGACCCCGGGACTAGGTTGGCCCGCCGCCGACTTGTCCGACGACTATAGGGTCGTCCCCACGACCACGGGACTAGGTTGGCTCGCCGCCGACATGTCCGACGTCTATAGGGTCGTCTCCACACCTCCGGGACTAGGCTGGCCCGCCGCCGACTTGTCCGACGACTATAGGGTCGTCCCCACGACCCCGGGACTAGGTTGGCCCGCCGACGACTTGTCCGACGACTATAGGGTCGTCCCGACCACCCCGGGACTAGGTTGGCCAGCCGCCGACATGTCCGACGTCTATAGGGTCGTCCCCTCGACCCCGGGGCTAGATTGCCCCGGCACCGTCACGTCCGACGACTATAGGGTCGTCTCCACGACCCCGGGACTATGTTGGCCAGTCACCGGCATGTCCGACGACTATAGGGTCGTCCCCACGACCCCAGGACTAGGTTGGCCCGCCGCCGACTTGTCCGACGACTGTAGGGTCGTCCCCACGACCCCGGGACTAGGTTGGCCCGCCGCCGACTTGTCCGACGACTATAGGGTCGTCCCCACGACCCCGGGACTAGGTTGGCCCGCCGCCGACTTGTCCGACGACTATAGGGTCGTCCCCACGACCCGGGCCAAAGTTGCCCTGCCGCCGACATGTCCGACGACTATAGGGTCGTCCCCACGACCCCGGGTCTAGGTTGGCCCGCCGCCGACTTGTCCGACGACTATAGGGTCGTCCCCACGACCACGGGCCAAAGTTACCCAACCGCCGACATGTCCGACGACTATAGGGTCGTCCGCACGACCCCGGGACTAGATTGGCCCGCCACCGTCATGTGCGACGACTATAGGTTCGTCCCTACGACCCTGGGCATACGTTGGCCTGTCGCCGACATGTCCGACGACTATAGGGTCGTCCCCACGACCACGGGCCAAAGTTGCCCAGCCGCCGACATGTCCGACGACTATAGGGTCGTCCCCACGACCCCGGGACTAGGTTGGCCTGCCGCCGACATGTCCGACGATTATACGGTCGTCCCCACGACCACGGGATTAGGTTGGCCCGCCGCCGACTTGTCCGACGACTATAGGGTCTTCTCCACGACCCCGGGACTAGGTTGGCCAGCCGCCGACATGTCCGACGACTATAGGGTCGTCCCCACGACCACGGGACTAGGTTGGCTCGCCGCCGACATGTCCGACGTCTATAGGTTCGTCTCCACACCTCCGGGACTAGGCTGGCCCGCCGCCGACTTGTCCGACGACTATAGGGTCGTCCCCACGACCCCGGGACTAGGTTGGCCAGCCGCCGAGATGTCCGACGACTATACGGTCGTCCCCACGACCACGGGACTAGGTTGGCCCGCCGCCGACTTGTCCGACGACTATAGGGTCGTCCCCACGACCACGGGCCAAAGTGGCCCTGCCGCCGACATGTCCGACGACTATAGGGTCGTCCCCAAGATCCCGGGACTAGGTTGGCCCGCCGCCGACATGTCCGACGACTATTGGGTCGTCCCCACGCCACGGGCCAAAGTTGGCCAGCCGCCGACATGTCCGACGACTATAGGGTCGTCCCCACGACCCCGGGACTAGGTTGGCCCGCCGCCGACTTGTCCGACGACTATAGGGTCGTCCCCACGACCACGGGACTAGGTTGGCTCGCCGCCGACATGTCCGACGTCTATAGGGTCGTCCCCACGACCACGGGACTAGGTTGGCTCGCCGCCGACATGTCCGACGTCTATAGGGTCGTCTCCACACCTCCGGGACTAGGCTGGCCCGCCGCCGACTTGTCCGACGACTATAGGGTCGTCCTCACGACCCCGGGACTAGGTTGGCCCGCCGACGACTTGTCTGACGACTATAGGGTCGTCCCGACCACCCCGGGACTAGGTTGGCCCGCCGCCGACATGTCCGACGACTATAGGGTCGTCCCCACGACCCCGGGACTAGGTTGGCCAGCCGCCGACATGTCCGACGACTATACGGTCGTCCCCACGACCACGGGACTAGGTTGGACCGCCGCCGACTTGTCCGACGACTATAGGGTCGTCCCCACGACCCCGGGACTAGATTGGCACGCCACCGTCTTGTCCGACGACTATAGGGTCGTCCCCACGACCACGGGCCAAAGTTACCCAACCGCCGACATGTCCGACGACTATAGGGTCGTCCGCACGACCCCGGGACTAGATTGGCCCGCCACCGTCATGTGCGACGACTATAGGTTCGTCCCTACGACCCTGGGCATACGTTGGCCTGTCGCCGACATGTCCGACGACTATAGGGTCGTCCCCACGACCACGGGCCAAAGCTGCCCAGCCGCCGACATGTCCGACGACTATAGGGTCGTCCCCACGACCACGGGCCAAAGTTGGTCAACCGCCGACATGTCCGACGACTATAGGGTCGTCCCCACGACCCCGGGAATAGATTGGCCCGCCACCGTCATGTCCGACGACTATAGGGTCGTCCCCACGACCCCGGGACTAGATTGGCACGCCACCGTCTTGTCCGACGACTATAGGGTCGTCCCCACGACCCCGGGACTAGGTTGGCCAGCCGCCGACATGTCCGACGATTATACGATCGTCCCCACGACCACGGGACTAGGTCGGCCCGCCGCCGACTTGTCCGACGACTAAAGGGTCGTCCCCACGACCCCGGGACTAGGTCGGTCCGCCGCCGACTTGTCCGACGACTATAGGGTCGTCCCCACGACCCCGGGACTTGGTTGGCCCGACGCCGACTTGTCCGACGACTGTAGGGTCGTCCCCACGACCCCGGGACTAGGTTGGCCCGCCGCCGACTTGTCCGACGACTATAGGGTCGTCCCCACGACCACGGGACTAGGTTGGCTCGCCGCCGACATGTCCGACGTCTATAGGGTCGTCTCCACACCTCCGGGACTAGGCTGGCCCGCCGCCGACTTGTCCGACGACTATAGGGTCGTCCCCACGACCCCGGGACTAGGTTGGCCCGCCGACGACTTGTCCGACGACTATAGGGTCGTCCCGACCACCCCGGGACTAGGTTGGCCAGCCGCCGACATGTCCGACGTCTATAGGGTCGTCCCCTCGACCCCGGGGCTAGATTGCCCCGGCACCGTCACGTCCGACGACTATAGGGTCGTCTCCACGACCCCGGGACTATGTTGGCCAGTCACCGGCATGTCCGACGACTATAGGGTCGTCCCCACGACCCCAGGACTAGGTTGGCCCGCCGCCGACTTGTCCGACGACTGTAGGGTCGTCCCCACGACCCCGGGACTAGGTTGGCCCGCCGCCGACTTGTCCGACGACTATAGGGTCGTCCCCACGACCCCGGGACTAGGTTGGCCCGCCGCCGACTTGTCCGACGACTATAGGGTCGTCCCCACGACCCGGGCCAAAGTTGCCCTGCCGCCGACATGTCCGACGACTATAGGGTCGTCCCCACGACCCCGGGTCTAGGTTGGCCCGCCGCCGACTTGTCCGACGACTATAGGGTCGTCCCCACGACCACGGGCCAAAGTTACCCAACCGCCGACATGTCCGACGACTATAGGGTCGTCCGCACGACCCCGGGGCTAGATTGGCCCGCCACCGTCATGTGCGACGACTATAGGTTCGTCCCTACGACCCTGGGCATACGTTGGCCTGTCGCCGACATGTCCGACGACTATAGGGTCGTCCCCACGACCACGGGCCAAAGTTGCCCAGCCGCCGACATGTCCGACGACTATAGGGTCGTCCCCACGACCACGGGCCAAAGTTGGTCAACCGCCGACATGTCCGACGACTATAGGGTCGTCCCCACGACCCCGGGACTAGGTTGGCCCGCCGCCGACTTGTCCGACGACTATAGGGTCGTCCCCACGACCCCGGGACTTGGTTGGCCCGCCGCCGACTTGTCCGACGACTATAGGGTCGTCCCCACGACCCCGGGACTAGGTTGGCCCGACGCCGACTTGTCCGACGACTATAGGGTCGTCCCCACGACCACGGGACTAGGTTGGCTCGCCGCCGACATGTCCGACGTCTATAGGGTCGTCTCCACACCTCCGGGACTAGGCTGGCCCGCCGCCGACTTGTCCGACGACTATAGGGTCGTCCCCACGACCCCGGGACTAGGTTGGCCCGCCGCCGACTTGTCCGACGACTATAGGGTCGTCCCGACCACCCCGGGACTAGGTTGGCCAGCCGCCGACATGTCCGACGTCTATAGGGTCGTCCCCTCGACCCCGGGGCTAGATTGCCCCGGCACCGTCACGTCCGACGACTATAGGGTCGTCTCCACGACCCCGGGACTAGGTTGGCCAGTCACCGGCATGTCCGACGACTATAGGGTCGTCCCCACGACCCCGGGACTAGGTTGGCCCGCCGCCGACTTGTCCGACGACTGTAGGTTCGTCCCCACGACCCCGGGACTAGGTTGGCCCGCCGCCGACTTGTCCGACGACTATAGGGTCGTCCCCACGACCCCGGGACTAGGTTGGCCCGCCGCCGACTTGTCCGACGACTATAGGGTCGTCCCCACGACCCGGGCCAAAGTTGCCCTGCCGCCGACATGTCCGACGACTATAGGGTCGTCCCCACGACCCCGGGTCTAGGTTGGCCCGCCGCCGACTTGTCCGACGACTATAGGGTCGTCCCCACGACCCCGGGACTTGGTTGGCCCGCCGCCGACTTGTCCGACGACTATAGGGTCGTCCCCACGACCCCGGGACTAGGTTGGCCTGCCGCCGACATGTCCGACGATTATACGGTCGTCCCCACGACCACGGGATTAGGTTGGCCCGCCGCCGAATTGTCCGACGACTATAGGGTCTTCTCCACGACCCCGGGACTAGGTTGGCCAGCCGCCGACATGTCCGACGACTATAGGGTCGTCCCCACGACCACGGGACTAGGTTGGCTCGCCGCCGACATGTCCGACGTCTATAGGTTCGTCTCCACACCTCCGGGACTAGGCTGGCCCGCCGCCGACTTGTCCGACGACTATAGGGTCGTCCCCACGACCCCGGGACTAGGTTGGCCAGCCGCCGAGATGTCCGACGACTATACGGTCGTCCCCACGACCACGGGACTAGGTTGGCCCGCCGCCGACTTGTCCGACGACTATAGGGTCGTCCCCACGACCACGGGCCAAAGTGGCCCTGCCGCCGACATGTCCGACGACTATAGGGTCGTCCCCAAGATCCCGGGACTAGGTTGGCCCGCCGCCGACATGTCCGACGACTATTGGGTCGTCCCCACGCCACGGGCCAAAGTTGGCCAGCCGCCGACATGTCCGACGACTATAGGGTCGTCCCCACGACCCCGGGACTAGGTTGGCCCGCCGCCGACTTGTCCGACGACTATAGGGTCGTCCCCACGACCACGGGACTAGGTTGGCTCGCCGCCGACATGTCCGACGTCTATAGGGTCGTCCCCACGACCACGGGACTAGGTTGGCTCGCCGCCGACATGTCCGACGTCTATAGGGTCGTCTCCACACCTCCGGGACTAGGCTGGCCCGCCGCCGACTTGTCCGACGACTATAGGGTCGTCCTCACGACCCCGGGACTAGGTTGGCCCGCCGACGACTTGTCTGACGACTATAGGGTCGTCCCGACCACCCCGGGACTAGGTTGGCCCGCCGCCGACATGTCCGACGACTATAGGGTCGTCCCCACGACCCCGGGACTAGGTTGGCCAGCCGCCGACATGTCCGACGACTATACGGTCGTCCCCACGACCACGGGACTAGGTTGGACCGCCGCCGACTTGTCCGACGACTATAGGGTCGTCCCCACGACCCCGGGACTAGATTGGCACGCCACCGTCTTGTCCGACGACTATAGGGTCGTCCCCACGACCACGGGCCAAAGTTACCCAACCGCCGACATGTCCGACGACTATAGGGTCGTCCGCACGACCCCGGGACTAGATTGGCCCGCCACCGTCATGTGCGACGACTATAGGTTCGTCCCTACGACCCTGGGCATACGTTGGCCTGTCGCCGACATGTCCGACGACTATAGGGTCGTCCCCACGACCACGGGCCAAAGTTGCCCAGCCGCCGACATGTCCGACGACTATAGGGTCGTCCCCACGACCACGGGCCAAAGTTGGTCAACCGCCGACATGTCCGACGACTATAGGGTCGTCCCCACGACCCCGGGAATAGATTGGCCCGCCACCGTCATGTCCGACGACTATAGGGTCGTCCCCACGACCCCGGGACTAGATTGGCACGCCACCGTCTTGTCCGACGACTATAGGGTCGTCCCCACGACCCCGGGACTAGGTTGGCCAGCCGCCGACATGTCCGACGATTATACGATCGTCCCCACGACCACGGGACTAGGTCGGCCCGCCGCCGACTTGTCCGACGACTAAAGGGTCGTCCCCACGACCCCGGGACTAGGTCGGCCCGCCGCCGACTTGTCCGACGACTATAGGGTCGTCCCCACGACCCCGGGACTTGGTTGGCCCGACGCCGACTTGTCCGACGACTGTAGGGTCGTCCCCACGACCCCGGGACTAGGTTGGCCCGCCGCCGACTTGTCCGACGACTATAGGGTCGTCCCCACGACCACGGGACTAGGTTGGCTCGCCGCCGACATGTCCGACGTCTATAGGGTCGTCTCCACACCTCCGGGACTAGGCTGGCCCGCCGCCGACTTGTCCGACGACTATAGGGTCGTCCCCACGACCCCGGGACTAGGTTGGCCCGCCGACGACTTGTCCGACGACTATAGGGTCGTCCCGACCACCCCGGGACTAGGTTGGCCAGCCGCCGACATGTCCGACGTCTATAGGGTCGTCCCCTCGACCCCGGGGCTAGATTGCCCCGGCACCGGCATGTCCGACGACTATAGGGTCGTCCCCACGACCCCAGGACTAGGTTGGCCCGCCGCCGACTTGTCCGACGACTGTAGGGTCGTCCCCACGACCCCGGGACTAGGTTGGCCCGCCGCCGACTTGTCCGACGACTATAGGGTCGTCCCCACGACCCCGGGACTAGGTTGGCCCGCCGCCGACTTGTCCGACGACTATAGGGTCGTCCCCACGACCCGGGCCAAAGTTGCCCTGCCGCCGACATGTCCGACGACTATAGGGTCGTCCCCACGAACCCGGGACTAGGTTGCCCTGCCGCCGACATGGCCGACGACTATAGGGTCGTCCCCACGACCCCGGGTCTAGGTTGGCCTGCCGCCGACATGTCCGACGTCTATAGGGTCGTCTCCACGACCCCGGGACTAGGTTGGCCCGCCGCCGACATGTCCGACGTCTATAGGGTCGTCCCCACGACCCCGGGACTAGATTGGCCTGCCGCCGACTTTTCCGACGACTATAGGGTCGTCCCCACGACCCCGGGAGTAGGATGGCCCGCCGCCGACTTGTCCGACGACTATAGGGTCGTCCCCACGACCCCGGGACTAGGTTGGCCAGCCGCCAACATGTCCGACGATTATACGGTCGTCCCCACGACCACGGGATCAGGTTGGCCCGCCGCCGACTTGTCCGACGACTATAGGGTATTCTCCACGACCCCGGGACTAGGTTGGCCAGCCGCCGACATGTCCGACGACTATAGGGTCGTCCCCACGACCACGGGACTAGGTTGGCTCGCCGCCGACATGTCCGACGTCTATAGGTTCGTCTCCACACCTCCGGGACTAGGCTGGCCCGCCGCCGACTTGTCCGACGACTATAGGGTCGTCCCCACGACCCCGGGACTAGGTTGGCCAGCCGCCGACATGTCCGACGACTATACGGTCGTCCCCACGACCCCGGGACTAGGTTGGCCCGCCGCCGACTTGTCCGACGACTATAGGGTCGTCCCCACGACCACGGGCCAAAGTGGCCCTGCCGCCGACATGTCCGACGACTATAGGGTCGTCCCCAAGATCCCGGGACTAGGTTGGCCCGCCGCCGACATGTCCGACGACTATTGGGTCGTCCCCACGCCACGGGCCAAAGTTGGCCAGCCGCCGACATGTCCGACGACTATAGGGTCGTCCCCACGACCCCGGGGCTAGATTGCCCCGGCACCGTCATGTCCGACGACTATAGGGTCGTCCCCGCGACCCCGGGACTAGGTTGGCCCGCCGCCGACGTGTCCTACGACTATGGGGTCGTCCCCACGACCCGGGCCAAAGTTGCCCTGCCGCCGACATGTCCGACGACTATAGGGTCGTCCCCACGACCACGGGCCAAAGTTGCCCTGGCGCCGACATGTCCGACGACTATAGGGTCGTCCCCACGACCACGGGCCAAAGTTGCCCTGGCGCCGACATGTCCGACGACTATAGGGTCGTCCCCACGACCCCGGGTCTAGGTTGGCCCGCCGCCGGCTTTTCCGACGATTATAGGGTCGTCCCCACGACCCCGGGAGTAGGTTGGCCCGACGCCGACTTGTCCGACGACTATAGGGTCGTCCCCACGACCCCGGGACTAGGTTGGCCAGCCGCCGACATGTCCGACGACTATAGGGTCGTCCCCACGACCCCGGGACTAGATTGGCCTGCCGCCGACTTTTCCGACGACTATAGGGTCGTCCCCACGACCCCGGGACTAGGTTGGCCCGCCGCCGACTTGTCCGACGACTATAGGGTCGTCCCGACCACCCCGGGACTAGGTTGGCCAGCCGCCGACATGTTCGACGTCTATAGGGTCGTCCCCTCGACCCCGGGGCTAGATTGCCCCGGCACCGTCACGTCCGACGACTATAGGGTCGTCTCCACGACCCCGGGACTAGGTTGGCCAGTCACCGGCATGTCCGACGACTATAGGGTCGTCCCTACGACCCCGGGACTAGGTTGGCCCGCCGCCGACTTGTCCGACGACTGTAGGGTCGTCCCCACGACCCCGGGACTAGGTTGGCCCGCCGCCGACTTGTCCGACGACTATAGGGTCGTCCACACGACCCCGGGACTAGGATGGCCCGCCGCCGACTTGTCCGACGACTATAGGGTCGTCCCCACGACCCGGGCCAAAGTTGCCCTGCCGCCGACATGTCCGACGACTATAGGGTCGTCCCCACGACCCCGGGACTAGGTTGGCCCGCCGCCGACATGTCCGACGACTATACGGTCGTCCCCACGACCACGGGACTAGGTTGGCCCGCCGCCGACTTGTCCGACGACTATACGGTCGTCCCCACGACCACGGGACTAGATTGGCCCGCCGCCGACTTGTCCGACGACTATAGGGTCGTCTCCACACCTCCGGGACTAGGCTGGCCCGCCGCCGACTTGTCCGACGACTATAGGGTCGTCCCCACGACCCCGGGACTTGGTTGGCCCGCCGCCGACTTGTCCGACGACTATAGGGTCGTCCCGACCACCCCGGGACTAGGTTGGCCAGCCGCCGACATGTCCGACGTCTATAGGGTCGTCCCCTCGACCCCGGGGCTAGATTGCCCCGGCACCGTCACGTCCGACGACTATAGGGTCGTCTCCACGACCCCGGGACTAGGTTGGCCAGTCACCGGCATGTCCGACGACTATAGGGTCGTCCCCACGACCCCGGGACTAGGTTGGCCCGCCGCCGACTTGTCCGACGACTGTAGGGTCGTCCCCACGACCCCGGGACTAGGTTGGCCCGCCGCCGACTTGTCCGACGACTATAGGGTCGTCCCCACGACCCCGGGACTAGGTTGGCCCGCCGCCGACTTGTCCGACGACTATAGGGTCGTCCCCACGACCCGGGCCAAAGTTGCCCTGCCGCCGACATGTCCGACGACTATAGGGTCGTCCCCACGACCCCGGGTCTAGGTTGGCCCGCCGCCGACTTGTCCGACGACTATAGGGTCGTCCCCACGACCCCGGGACTTGGTTGGCCCGCCGCCGACTTGTCCGACGACTATAGGGTCGTCCCCACGACCCCGGGACTAGGTTGGCCTGCCGCCGACATGTCCGACGACTATAGGGTCGTCCCCACGAACCCGGGACTAGGTTGCCCTGCCGGCGACATGGCCGACGACTATAGGGTCGTCCCCACGACCCCGGGTCTAGGTTGGCCTGCCGCCGACATGTCCGACGTCTATAGGGTCGTCTCCACGACCCCGGGACTAGGTTGGCCCGCCGCCGACATGTCCGACGTCTATAGGGTCGTCCCCACGACCCCGGGACTAGATTGGCCTGCCGCCGACTTTTCCGACGACTATAGGGTCGTCCCCACGACCCCGGGAGTAGGATGGCCCGCCGCCGACTTGTCCGACGACTATAGGGTCGTCCCCACGACCCCGGGACTAGGTTGGCCAGCCGCCGACATGTCCGACGATTATACGGTCGTCCCCACGACCCCGGGACTAGGTTGGCCCGCCGCCGACTTGTCCGACGACTATAGGGTCGTCCCGACTACCCCGGGACTAGGTTGGCCAGCCGCCGACATGTCCGACGTCTATAGGGTCGTCTCCACGACCCCGGGACTAGGTTGGCCCGCCGCCGACATGTCCGACGTCTATAGGGTCGTCCCCACGACCCCGGGACTAGATTGGCCTGCCGCCGACTTTTCCGACGACTATAGGGTCGTCCCCACGACCCCGGGAGTAGGATGGCCCGCCGCCGACTTTTCCGACGACTATAGGGTCGTCCCCACGACCCCGGGACTAGGTTGGCCAGCCGCCGACATGTCCGACGATTATACGGTCGTCCCCACGACCACGGGACTAGGTTGGCCCGCCGCCGACTTGTCCGACGACTGTAGGGTCGTCCCCACGACCCCGGGACTAGGTTGGCCCGCCGCCGACATGTCCGACGACTATACGGTCGTCCCCACGACCACGGGACTAGGTTGGCCCGCCGCCGAATTGTCCGACGACTATAAGGTCGTCCCCACGACCCCGGGACTAGGTCGGCCCGCCGCCGAATTGTCCGACGACTATAGGGTCGTCCCCACGACCCCGGGACTAGGTCGGCCCGTCGCCGACTAGTCCGACGATTATATGGTCGTCCCCACGACCCGGGCCAAAGTTGCCCTGCCGCCGACATGTCCGACGACTATAGGGTCGTCCCCACGACCCCGGGACTAGGTTGGCCCGCCGCCGACATGTCCGACGACTATACGGTCGTCCCCACGACCACGGGACTAGGTTGGCCCGCCGCCGACTTGTCCGACGAGTATAGGGTCGTCCCCACGACCCCGGGACTAGGTTGGCTCGCCGCCGACATGTCCGACGACTATAGGGTCGTCCCCACGACCCCGGGACTAGGTTGGCCAGCCGCCGACATGTCCGACGACTATACGGTCGTCCCCACGACCACGGGACTAGGTTGGCCCGCCGCCGACTTGTCCGACGACTATAGGGTCGTCCCCACAACCCGGGACTAGATTGGCACGCCACCGTCTTGTCCGACGACTATAGGGTCGTCCCCACGACCACGGGCCAAAGTTACCCAACCGCCGACATGTCCGACGACTATAGGGTCGTCCCCACGACCCCGGGAATAGATTGGCCCGCCACCGTCATGTCCGACGACTATAGGGTCGTCCCCACGACCCCGGGACTAGATTGGCACGCCACCGTCTTGTCCGACTACTATAGGGTCGTCCCCACGACCCCGGGACTAGGTTGGCCAGCCGCCGACATGTCCGACGATTATACGATCGTCCCCACGACCACGGGACTAGGTCGGCCCGCCGCTGACTTGTCCGACGACTATAGGGTCGTCCCCACGACCCCGGGACTAGGTCGGCCCGCCGCCGACTTGTCCGACGACTATACGGTCGTCCCCACGACCACGGGACTAGGTTGGCCCGCCGCCGAATTGTCCGACGACTATAAGGTCGTCCCCACGACCCCGGGACTAGGTCGGCCCGCCGCCGAATTGTCCGACGACTATAGGGTCGTCCCCACGACCCCGGGACTAGGTCGGCCCGTCGCCGACTAGTCCGACGATTATATGGTCGTCCCCACGACCCGGGCCAAAGTTGCCCTGCCGCCGACATGTCCGACGACTATAGGGTCGTCCCCACGACCCCGGGACTAGGTTGGCCCGCCGCCGACATGTCCGACGACTATACGGTCGTCCCCACGACCACGGGACTAGGTTGGCCCGCCGCCGACTTGTCCGACGACTATACGGTCGTCCCCACGACCACGGGACTAGGTTGGCCCGCCGCCGACTTGTCCGACGACTATAGGGTCGTCCCCACGACCCCGGGACTAGGTTGGCCCGCCGCCGACATGTCCGACGACTATAGGGTCGTCCCCACGCCCCGGGCCAAAGTTGGCCAGCCGCCGACATGTCCGACGACTATAGGGTCGTCCCCACGACCCCGGGACTAGATTGGCCTGCCACCGTCATTTCCGACGACTATACGGTCGTCCCCACGACCCCGGGACTAGGTTGGCCCGCCGCCGACGTGTCCTACGACTATGGGGTCGTCCCCACGACCCGGGCCAAAGTTGCCCTGCCGCCGACATGTCCGACGACTATAGGGTCGTCCCCACGACCACGGGCCAAAGTTGCCCTGGCGCCGACATGTCCGACGACTATAGGGTCGTCCCCACGACCACGGGCCAAAGTTGCCCTGGCGCCGACATGTCCGACGACTATAGGGTCGTCCCCACGACCCCGGGTCTAGGTTGGCCCGCCGCCGACTTGTCCGACGACTATAGGGTCGTCCCCACGACCCCGGGAGTAGGATGGCCCGCCGCCGACTTGTCCGACGACTATAGGGTCGTCCCCACGACCCCGGGACTAGGTTGGCCAGCCGCCGACATGTCCGACGATTATACGGTCGTCCCCACGACCCCGGGACTAGGTTGGCCCGCCGCCGACTTGTCCGACGACTATAGGGTCGTCCCGACTACCCCGGGACTAGGTTGGCCAGCCGCCGACATGTCCGACGTCTATAGGGTCGTCTCCACGACCCCGGGACTAGGTTGGCCCGCCGCCGACATGTCCGACGTCTATAGGGTCGTCCCCACGACCCCGGGACTAGATTGGCCTGCCGCCGACTTTTCCGACGACTATAGGGTCGTCCCCACGACCCCGGGAGTAGGATGGCCCGCCGCCGACTTTTCCGACGACTATAGGGTCGTCCCCACGACCCCGGGACTAGGTTGGCCAGCCGCCGACATGTCCGACGATTATACGGTCGTCCCCACGACCACGGGACTAGGTTGGCCCGCCGCCGACTTGTCCGACGACTGTAGGGTCGTCCCCACGACCCCGGGACTAGGTTGGCCCGCCGCCGACATGTCCGACGACTATACGGTCGTCCCCACGACCACGGGACTAGGTTGGCCAGCCGCCGACATGTCCGACGACTTTACGGTCGTCCCCACGACCACGGGACTAGGTTGGCCCGCCGCCGACTTGTCCGACGACTATAGGGTCGTCCCCACGACCACGGGCCAAAGTGGCCCTGCCGCCGACATGTCCGACGACTATAGGGTCGTCCCCAAGATCCCGGGACTAGGTTGGCCCGCCGCCGACTTGTCCGACGACTATAGGGTCGTCCACACGACCCCGGGACTAGGTTGGCCCGCCGCCGACTTGTCCGACGACTATAGGGTCGTCCCCACGACCCGGGCCAAAGTTGCCCTGCCGCCGACATGTCCGACGACTATAGGGTCGTCCCCACGACCCCGGGACTAGGTTGGCCCGCCGCCGACATGTCCGACGACTATACGGTCGTACCCACGACCACGGGACTAGGTTGGCCCGCCGCCGACTTGTCCGACGACTATACGGTCGTCCCCACGACCACGGGACTAGGCTGGCCCGCCGCCGACTTGTCCGACGACTATAGGGTCGTCCCCACGACCCCGGGACTAGGCTGGCCCGCCGCCGACATTTCCGACGACTATAGGGTCGTCCCCACGACCCCGGGACTAGGTTGGCCCGCCGCCGACTTGTCCGACGACTGTAGGGTCGTCCCCACGACCCCGGGACTAGGTTGGCCCGCCGCCGACATGTCCGACGACTATAGGGTCGTCCCCACGACCCCGGGACTAGGTTGGCCCGCCGCCGACTTGTCCGACGACTATAGAGTCGTCCCCACGGCCCAGGGACTAGGTTGGCCCGCCGCCGACTTGTTCGACGACTATAGGGTCGTCCCCACGACCTCGGGACTAGATTGGCCCGCCACCGTCAAGTCCGACGACTATAGGGTCGTCCCCACGACCCCGCGACTAGGTTGGCCCGCCGCCGACTTGTCCGACGACTATAGGGACGTCCCCACGACCACGGGCCAATGTTGGCCAGCCGCCGACATGTCCGACGACTATACGGTCGTCCCCACGACCACGGGACTAGGTTGGCCCGCCGCCGACTTGTCCGACGACTATAGGGTCGTCCCCACGACCCCGGGACTAGATTGGCACGCCACCGTCTTGTCCGACGACTATAGGGTCGTCCCCACGACCACGGGCCAAAGTTACCCAACCGCCGACATGTTCGACGACTATAGGGTCGTCCGCACGACCCCGGGACTAGATTGGCCCGCCACCGTCATGTGCGACGACTATAGGTTCGTCCCTACGACCCTGGGCATACGTTGGCCTGTCGCCGACATGTCCGACGACTATAGGGTCGTCCCCACGACCACGGGCCAAAGTTGCCCAGCCGCCGACATGTCCGACGACTATAGGGTCGTCCCCACGACCACGGGCCAAAGTTGGTCAACCGCCGACATGTCCGACGACTATAGGGTCGTCCCCACGACCCCGGGAATAGATTGGCCCGCCACCGTCATGTCCGACGACTATAGGGTCGTCCCCACGACCCCGGGTCTAGATTGGCACGCCACCGTCTTGTCCGACGACTATAGGGTCGTCCCCACGACCCCGGGACTAGGTTGGCCAGCCGCCGACATGTCCGACGATTATACGATCGTCCCCACGACCACGGGACTAGGTCGGCCCGCCGCCGACTTGTCCGACGACTATAGGGTCGTCCCCACGACCCCGGGACTAGGTCGGCCCGCCGCCGACTTGTCCGACGACTATACGGTCGTCCCCACGACCACGGGACTAGGTTGGCCCGCCGCCGAATTGTCCGACGACTATAAGGTCGTCCCCACGACCCCGGGACTAGGTCGGCCCGCCGCCGACGTGTCCTACGACTATGGGGTCGTCCCCACGACCCGGGCCAAAGTTGCCCTGCCGCCGACATGTCCGACGACTATAGGGTCGTCCCCACGACCACGGGCCAAAGTTGCCCTGGCGCCGACATGTCCGACGACTATAGGGTCGTCCCCACGACCACGGGCCAAAGTTGCCCTGGCGCCGACATGTCCGACGACTATAGGGTCGTCCCCACGACCCCGGGTCTAGGTTGGCCCGCCGCCGACTTGTCCGACGACTATAGGGTCGTCCCCACGACCACGGGACTAGGTTGGCCCGCCGCCGACTTGTCCGACGACTATAGGGTCGTCCCCACGACCCCGGGACTAGGTTGGCCGGCCGCCGACATGGCCGACGACTATAGGGTCGTCCCCACGACCCCGGGTCTAGGTCGGCCTGCCGCCGACATGTCCGACGTCTATAGGGTCGTCTCCACGACCCCGGGACTAGGTTGGCCCGCCGCCGACATGTCCGACGTCTATAGGGTCGTCCCCACGACCCCGGGACTAGATTGGCCTGCCGCCGACTTTTCCGACGACTATAGGGTCGTCCCCACGACACCGGGAGTAGGATGGCCCGCCGCCGACTTGTCCGACGACTATAGGGTCGTCCCCACGACCCCGGGACTAGGTTGGCCAGCCGCCGACATGTCCGACGATTATACGGTCGTCCCCACGACCACGGGATTAGGTTGGCCCGCCGCCGACTTGTCCGACGACTATAGGGTCGTCCCCACGACCCCGGGAGTAGGATGGCCCGCCGCCGACTTGTCCGACGACTATAGGGTCGTCCCCACGACCCCGGGACAAGGTTGGCCAGCCGCCGACATGTCCGACGATTATACGGTCGTCCCCACGACCACGGGATTAGGTTGGCCCGCCGCCGACTTGTCCGACGACTATAGGGTCTTCTCCACGACCCCGGGACTAGGTTGGCCAGCCGCCGACATGTCCGACGACTATAGGGTCGACCCCACGACCACGGGACTAGGTTGGCTCGCCGCCGACATGTCCGACGTCTATAGGTTCGTCTCCACACCTCCGGGACTAGGCTGGCCCGCCGCCGACTTGTCCGACGACTATAGGGTCGTCCCCACGACCCCGGGACTAGGTTGGCCAGCCGCCGACATGTCCGACGACTATACGGTCGTCCCCACGACCACGGGACTAGGTTGGCCCGCCGCCGACTTGTCCGACGACTATAGGGTCGTCCCCACGACCACGGGCCAAAGTGGCCCTGCCGCCGACATGTCCGACGACTATAGGGTCGTCCCCAAGATCCCGGGACTAGGTTGGCCCGCCGCCGACATGTCCGACGACTATTGGGTCGTCCCCACGACCCGGGCCAAAGTTACCCTGCCGCCGACATGTCCGACGACTATAGGGTCGTCCCCACGACCACGGGCCAAAGTTGCCCTGGCGCCGACATGTCCGACGACTATAGGGTCGTCCCCACGACCACGGGCCAAAGTTGCCCTGGCGCCGAAATGTCCGACGACTATAGGGTCGTCCCCACGACCCGGGCCAAAGTTACCCTGCCGCCGACATGTCCGACGACTATAGGGTCGTCCCCACGACCACGGGCCAAAGTTGCCCAGGCGCCGACATGTCCGACGACTATAGGGTCGTCCCCACGACCACGGGCCAAAGTTGCCCTGGCGCCGACATGTCCGACGACTATAGGGTCGTCCCCACGACCACGGGCCAAAGTTGCCCTGGCGCCGAAATGTCCGACGACTATAGGGTCGTCCCCACGACCCGGGCCAAAGTTACCCTGCCGCCGACATGTCCGACGACTATAGGGTCGTCCCCACGACCACGGGCCAAAGTTGCCCTGGCGCCGAAATGTCCGACGACTATAGGGTCGTCCCCACGACCCCGGGTCTAGGTTGGCCCGCCGCCGACTTTTCCGACGATTATAGGGTCGTCTCCACGACCCCGGGACTAGGTTGGCCCGCCACCGACATGTCCGACGACTATAGAGTCGCCCCACGACCCCGGGACTAGGTTGGCCCGCCGCCGACTTGTCCGACGACTATAGGGTCGTCCCCACGACCCCGGGACTAGGTCGGCCCGCCGCCGACATGTCCGACGACTATAGGGTCGTCCCCACGACCCCGGGACTAGGTTGGCCAGCCGCCGACATGTCCGACGACTATACGGTCGTCCCCACGACCACGGGACTAGGTTGGCCCGCCGCCGACTTGTCCGACGACTATAGGGTCGTCCCCACGACCCCGGGACTAGATTGGCACGCCACCGTCTTGTCCGACGACTATAGGGTCGTCCCCACGACCACGGGCCAAAGTTACCCAACCGCCGACATGTCCGACGACTATAGGGTCGTCCGCACGACCCCGGGACTAGATTGGCCCGCCACCGTCATGTGCGACGACTATAGGTTCGTCCCTACGACCCTGGGCATACGTTGGCCTGTCGCCGACATGTCCGACGACTATAGGGTCGTCCCCACGACCACGGGCCAAAGTTGCCCAGCCGCCGACATGTCCGACGACTATAGGGTCGTCCCCACGACCACGGGCCAAAGTTGGTCAACCGCCGACATGTCCGACGACTATAGGGTCGTCCCCACGACCCCGGGAATAGATTGGCCCGCCACCGTCATGTCCGACGACTATAGGGTCGTCCCCACGACCCCGGGTCTAGATTGGCACGCCACCGTCTTGTCCGACGACTATAGGGTCGTCCCCACGACCCCGGGACTAGGTTGGCCAGCCGCCGACATGTCCGACGATTATACGATCGTCCCCACGACCACGGGACTAGGTCGGCCCGCCGCCGACTTGTCCGACGACTATAGGGTCGTCCCCACGACCCCGGGACTAGGTCGGCCCGCCGCCGACTTGTCCGACGACTATACGGTCGTCCCCACGACCACGGGACTAGGTTGGCCCGCCGCCGAATTGTCCGACGACTATAAGGTCGTCCCCACGACCCCGGGACTAGGTCGGCCCGCCGCCGACGTGTCCTACGACTATGGGGTCGTCCCCACGACCCGGGCCAAAGTTGCCCTGGCGCCGAAATGTCCGACGACTATAGGGTCGTCCCCACGACCCCGGGTCTAGGTTGGCCCGCCGCCGACTTTTCCGACGATTATAGGGTCGTCCCCACGACCCCGGGAGTAGGTTGGCCCGACGCCGACTTGTCTGACGACTATAGGGTCGTCCCCACGACCCCGGGACTAGGTTGGCCAGCCGCCGACATGTCCGACGACTATAGGGTCGTCCCCACGACCCCGGGACTAGGTTGGCCCGCCGCCGACTTGTCCGACGACTATAGGGTCGTCCCCACGACCCCGGGACTAGGTTGGCCCGCCGCCGACTTGTCCGACGACTATAGGGTCGTCCCGACCACCCCGGGACTAGGTTGGCCAGCCGCCGACATGTCCGACGTCTATAGGGTCGTCCCCTCGACCCCGGGGCTAGATTGCCCCGGCACCGTCACGTCCGACGACTATAGGGTCGTCTCCACGACCCCGGGACTAGGTTGGCCAGTCACCGGCATGTCCGACGACTATAGGGTCGTCCCCACGACCCCGGGACTAGGTTGGCCCGCCGCCGACTTGTCCGACGACTGTAGGGTCGTCCCCACGACCCCGGGACTAGGTTGGCCCGCCGCCGACATGTCCGACGACTATAGGGTCGTCCCCACGACCCCGGGACTAGGTTGGCCCGCCGCCGACTTGTCCGACGACTATAGAGTCGTCCCCACGGCCCAGGGACTAGGTTGGCCCGCCGCCGACTTGTTCGACGACTATAGGGTCGTCCCCACGACCTCGGGACTAGATTGGCCCGCCACCGTCAAGTCCGACGACTATAGGGTCGTCCCCACGACCCCGCGACTAGGTTGGCCCGCCGCCGACTTGTCCGACGACTATAGGGACGTCCCCACGACCACGGGCCAATGTTGGCCAGCCGCCGACATGTCCGACGACTATACGGTCGTCCCCACGACCACGGGACTAGGTTGGCCCGCCGCCGACTTGTCCGACGACTATAGGGTCGTCCCCACGACCCCGGGACTAGATTGGCACGCCACCGTCTTGTCCGACGACTATAGGGTCGTCCCCACGACCACGGGCCAAAGTTACCCAACCGCCGACATGTCCGACGACTATAGGGTCGTCCGCACGACCCCGGGACTAGATTGGCCCGCCACCGTCATGTGCGACGACTATAGGTTCGTCCCTACGACCCTGGGCATACGTTGGCCTGTCGCCGACATGTCCGACGACTATAGGGTCGTCCCCACGACCACGGGCCAAAGTTGCCCAGCCGCCGACATGTCCGACGACTATAGGGTCGTCCCCACGACCACGGGCCAAAGTTGGTCAACCGCCGACATGTCCGACGACTATAGGGTCGTCCCCACGACCACGGGCCAAAGTTGCCCTGGCGCCGACATGTCCGACGACTATAGGGTCGTCCCCACGACCCCGGGACTAGGTTGGCCCGCCGCCGACTTGTCCGACGACTATAGGGTCGTCCCCACGACCCCGGGACTAGGTTGGCCCGCCGCCGACTTGTCCGACGACTATAGGGTCGTCCCTACGACCCGGGCCAAAGTTGCCCTGCCGCCGACATGTCCGACGACTATAGGGTCGTCCCCACGACCCCGGGTCTAGGTTGGCCCGCCGCCGACTTGTCCGACGACTATAGGGTCGTCCCCACGACCCCGGGACTTGGTTGGCCCGCCGCCGACTTGTCCGACGACTATAGGGTCGTCCCCACGACCCCGGGACTAGGTTGGCCTGCCGCCGACATGTCCGACGATTATACGGTCGTCCCCACGACCACGGGATTAGGTTGGCCCGCCGCCGACTTGTCCGACGACTATAGGGTCTTCTCCACGACCCCGGGACTAGGTTGGCCAGCCGCCGACATGTCCGACGACTATAGGGTCGTCCCCACGACCACGGGACTAGGTTGGCTCGCCGCCGACATGTCCGACGTCTATAGGTTCGTCTCCACACCTCCGGGACTAGGCTGGCCCGCCGCCGACTTGTCCGACGACTATAGGGTCGTCCCCACGACCCCGGGACTAGGTTGGCCAGCCGCCGAGATGTCCGACGACTATAGGGTCGTCCCCACGACCACGGGCCAAAGTGGCCCTGCCGCCGACATGTCCGACGACTATAGGGTCGTCCCCAAGATCCCGGGACTAGGTTGGCCCGCCGCCGACATGTCCGACGACTATTGGGTCGTCCCCACGCCACGGGCCAAAGTTGGCCCGCCGCCGACATGTCCGACGACTATTGGGTCGTCCCCACGCCACGGGCCAAAGTTGGCCAGCCGCCGACATGTCCGACGACTATAGGGTCGTCCCCACGACCCCGGGACTAGGTTGGCCCGCCGCCGACTTGTCCGACGACTATAGGGTCGTCCCCACGACCACGGGACTAGGTTGGCTCGCCGCCGACATGTCCGACGTCTATAGGGTCGTCCCCACGACCACGGGACTAGGTTGGCTCGCCGCCGACATGTCCGACGTCTATAGGGTCGTCTCCACACCTCCGGGACTAGGCTGGCCCGCCGCCGACTTGTCCGACGACTATAGGGTCGTCCTCACGACCCCGGGTCTAGGTTGGCCCGCCGACGACTTGTCTTACGACTATAGGGTCGTCCCGACCACCCCGGGACTAGGTTGGCCCGCCGCCGACATGTCCGACGACTATAGGGTCGTCCCCACGACCCCGGGACTAGGTTGGCCAGCCGCCGACATGTCCGACGACTATACGGTCGTCCCCACGACCACGGGACTAGGTTGGACCGCCGCCGACTTGTCCGACGACTATAGGGTCGTCCCCACGACCCCGGGACTAGATTGGCACGCCACCGTCTTGTCCGACGACTATAGGGTCGTCCCCACGACCACGGGCCAAAGTTACCCAACCGCCGACATGTCCGACGACTATAGGGTCGTCCGCACGACCCCGGGACTAGATTGGCCCGCCACCGTCATGTGCGACGACTATAGGTTCGTCCCTACGACCCTGGGCATACGTTGGCCTGTCGCCGACATGTCCGACGACTATAGGGTCGTCCCCACGACCACGGGCCAAAGTTGCCCAGCCGCCGACATGTCCGACGACTATAGGGTCGTCCCCACGACCACGGGCCAAAGTTGGTCAACCGCCGACATGTCCGACGACTATTGGGTCGTCCCCACGACCCCGGGAATAGATTGGCCCGCCACCGTCATGTCCGACGACTATAGGGTCGTCCCCACGACCCCGGGACTAGATTGGCACGCCACCGTCTTGTCCGACGACTATAGGGTCGTCCCCACGACCCCGGGACTAGGTTGGCCAGCCGCCGACATGTCCGACGATTATACGATCGTCCCCACGACCACGGGACTAGGTCGGCCCGCCGCCGACTTGTCCGACGACTAAAGGGTCGTCCCCACGACCCCGGGACTAGGTCGGCCCGCCGCCGACTTGTCCGACGACTATAGGGTCGTCCCCACGACCCCGGGACTTGGTTGGCCCGCCGCCGACATGTCCGACGTCTATAGGGTCGTCCCCACGACCACGGGACTAGGTTGGCTCGCCGCCGACATGTCCGACGTCTATAGGGTCGTCTCCACACCTCCGGGACTAGGTTGGCCCGCCGCCGAATTGTCCGACGACTATAAGGTCGTCCCCACGACCCCGGGACTAGGTTGGCCCGCCGCCGACATGTCCGACGACTATTGGGTCGTCCCCACGCCACGGGCCAAAGTTGGCCAGCCGCCGACATGTCCGACGACTATAGGGTCGTCCCCACGACCCCGGGACTAGGTTGGCCCGCCGCCGACTTGTCCGACGACTATAGGGTCGTCCCCACGACCACGGGACTAGGTTGGCTCGCCGCCGACATGTCCGACGTCTATAGGGTCGTCCCCACGACCACGGGACTAGGTTGGCTCGCCGCCGACATGTCCGACGTCTATAGGGTCGTCTCCACACCTCCGGGACTAGGTTGGCCCGCCGCCGAATTGTCCGACGACTATAAGGTCGTCCCCACGACCCCGGGACTAGGTCGGCCCGCCGCCGAATTGTCCGACGACTATAGGGTCGTCCCCACGACCCCGGGACTAGGTCGGCCCGTCGCCGACTAGTCCGACGACTATAGGGTCGTCCCCACGACCCGGGCCAAAGTTGCCCTGCCGCCGACATGTCCGACGACTATAGGGTCGTCCCCACAACCCCGGGACTAGGTTGGCCCGCCGCCGACATGTCCGACGACTATACGGTCGTCCCCACGACCACGGGACTAGGTTGGCCCGCCGCCGACTTGTCCGACGACTATACGGTCGTCCCCACGACCACGGGACTAGGTTGGCCCGCCGCCGACTTTTCCGACGATTATAGGGTCGTCCCCACGACCCCGGGAGTAGGTTGGCCCGACGCCGACTTGTCCGACGACTGTAGGGTCGTCCCCACGACCCCGGGACTAGGTTGGCCCGCCGCCGACTTGTCCGACGACTATAGGGTCGTCCCCACGACCACGGGACTAGGTTGGCTCGCCGCCGACATGTCCGACGTCTATAGGGTCGCCTCCACACCTCCGGGACTAGGCTGGCCCGCCGCCGACTTGTCCGACGACTATAGGGTCGTCCCCACGACCCCGGGACTAGGTTGGCCCGCCGACGACTTGTCCGACGACTATAGGGTCGTCCCGACCACCCCGGGACTAGGTTGGCCAGCCGCCGACATGTCCGACGTCTATAGGGTCGTCCCCTCGACCCCGGGGCTAGATTGCCCCGGCACCGTCACGTCCGACGACTATAGGGTCGTCTCCACGACCCCGGGACTATGTTGGCCAGTCACCGGCATGTCCGACGACTATAGGGTCGTCCCCACGACCCCAGGACTAGGTTGGCCCGCCGCCGACTTGTCCGACGACTGTAGGGTCGTCCCCACGACCCCGGGACTAGGTTGGCCCGCCGCCGACTTGTCCGACGACTATAGGGTCGTCCCCACGACCCCGGGACTAGGTTGGCCCGCCGCCGACTTGTCCGACGACTATAGGGTCGTCCCCACGACCCGGGCCAAAGTTGCCCTGCCGCCGACATGTCCGACGACTATAGGGTCGTCCCCACGACCCCGGGTCTAGGTTGGCCCGCCGCCGACTTGTCCGACGACTATAGGGTCGTCCCCACGACCCCGGGACTTGGTTGGCCCGCCGCCGACTTGTCCGACGACTATAGGGTCGTCCCCACGACCCCGGGACTAGGTTGGCCTGCCGCCGACATGTCCGACGACTATAGGGTCGTCCCCACGAACCCGGGACTAGGTTGCCCTGCCGCCGACATGGCCGACGACTATAGGGTCGTCCCCACGACCCCGGGTCTAGGTTGGCCTGCCGCCGACATGTCCGACGTCTATAGGGTCGTCTCCACGACCCCGGGACTAGGTTGGCCCGCCGCCGACATGTCCGACGTCTATAGGGTCGTCCCCACGACCCCGGGACTAGATTGGCCTGCCGCCGACTTTTCCGACGACTATAGGGTCGTCCCCACGACCCCGGGAGTAGGATGGCCCGCCGCCGACTTGTCCGACGACTATAGGGTCGTCCCCACGACCCCGGGACTAGGTTGGCCAGCCGCCAACATGTCCGACGATTATACGGTCGTCCCCACGACCACGGGATTAGGTTGGCCCGCCGCCGACTTGTCCGACGACTATAGGGTATTCTCCACGACCCCGGGACTAGGTTGGCCAGCCGCCGACATGTCCGACGACTATAGGGTCGTCCCCACGACCACGGGACTAGGTTGGCTCGCCGCCGACATGTCCGACGTCTATAGGTTCGTCTCCACACCTCCGGGACTAGGCTGGCCCGCCGCCGACTTGTCCGACGACTATAGGGTCGTCCCCACGACCCCGGGACTAGGTTGGCCAGCCGCCGACATGTCCGACGACTATACGGTCGTCCCCACGACCACGGGACTAGGTTGGCCCGCCGCCGACTTGTCCGACGACTATAGGGTCGTCCCCACGACCACGGGCCAAAGTGGCCCTGCCGCCGACATGTCCGACGACTATAGGGTCGTCCCCAAGATCCCGGGACTAGGTTGGCCCGCCGCCGACATGTCCGACGACTATTGGGTCGTCCCCACGCCACGGGCCAAAGTTGGCCAGCCGCCGACATGTCCGACGACTATAGGGTCGTCCCCACGACCCCGGGGCTAGATTGCCCCGGCACCGTCATGTCCGACGACTATAGGGTCGTCCCCGCGACCCCGGGACTAGGTTGGCCCGCCGCCGACGTGTCCTACGACTATGGGGTCGTCCCCACGACCCGGGCCAAAGTTGCCCTGCCGCCGACATGTCCGACGACTATAGGGTCGTCCCCACGACCACGGGCCAAAGTTGCCCTGGCGCCGACATGTCCGACGACTATAGGGTCGTCCCCACGACCACGGGCCAAAGTTGCCCTGGCGCCGACATGTCCGACGACTATAGGGTCGTCCCCACGACCCCGGGTCTAGGTTGGCCCGCCGCCGGCTTTTCCGACGATTATAGGGTCGTCCCCACGACCCCGGGAGTAGGTTGGCCCGACGCCGACTTGTCCGACGACTATAGGGTCGTCCCCACGACCCCGGGACTAGGTTGGCCAGCCGCCGACATGTCCGACGACTATAGGGTCGTCCCCACGACCCCGGGACTAGATTGGCCTGCCGCCGACTTTTCCGACGACTATAGGGTCGTCCCCACGACCCCGGGACTAGGTTGGCCCGCCGCCGACTTGTCCGACGACTATAGGGTCGTCCCCACGACCCCGGGACTTGGTTGGCCCGCCGCCGACTTGTCCGACGACTATAGGGTCGTCCCCACGACCCCGGGACTAGGTTGGCCCGACGCCGACTTGTCCGACGACTATAGGGTCGTCCCCACGACCACGGGACTAGGTTGGCTCGCCGCCGACATGTCCGACGTCTATAGGGTCGTCTCCACACCTCCGGGACTAGGCTGGCCCGCCGCCGACTTGTCCGACGACTATAGGGTCGTCCCCACGACCCCGGGACTAGGTTGGCCCGCCGCCGACTTGTCCGACGACTATAGGGTCGTCCCGACCACCCCGGGACTAGGTTGGCCAGCCGCCGACATGTCCGACGTCTATAGGGTCGTCCCCTCGACCCCGGGGCTAGATTGCCCCGGCACCGTCACGTCCGACGACTATAGGGTCGTCTCCACGACCCCGGGACTAGGTTGGCCAGTCACCGGCATGTCCGACGACTATAGGGTCGTCCCCACGACCCCGGGACTAGGTTGGCCCGCCGCCGACTTGTCCGACGACTGTAGGTTCGTCCCCACGACCCCGGGACTAGGTTGGCCCGCCGCCGACTTGTCCGACGACTATAGGGTCGTCCCCACGACCCCGGGACTAGGTTGGCCCGCCGCCGACTTGTCCGACGACTATAGGGTCGTCCCCACGACCCGGGCCAAAGTTGCCCTGCCGCCGACATGTCCGACGACTATAGGGTCGTCCCCACGACCCCGGGTCTAGGTTGGCCCGCCGCCGACTTGTCCGACGACTATAGGGTCGTCCCCACGACCCCGGGACTTGGTTGGCCCGCCGCCGACTTGTCCGACGACTATAGGGTCGTCCCCACGACCCCGGGACTAGGTTGGCCTGCCGCCGACATGTCCGACGATTATACGGTCGTCCCCACGACCACGGGATTAGGTTGGCCCGCCGCCGACTTGTCCGACGACTATAGGGTCTTCTCCACGACCCCGGGACTAGGTTGGCCAGCCGCCGACATGTCCGACGACTATAGGGTCGTCCCCACGACCACGGGACTAGGTTGGCTCGCCGCCGACATGTCCGACGTCTATAGGTTCGTCTCCACACCTCCGGGACTAGGCTGGCCCGCCGCCGACTTGTCCGACGACTATAGGGTCGTCCCCACGACCCCGGGACTAGGTTGGCCAGCCGCCGAGATGTCCGACGACTATACGGTCGTCCCCACGACCACGGGACTAGGTTGGCCCGCCGCCGACTTGTCCGACGACTATAGGGTCGTCCCCACGACCACGGGCCAAAGTGGCCCTGCCGCCGACATGTCCGACGACTATAGGGTCGTCCCCAAGATCCCGGGACTAGGTTGGCCCGCCGCCGACATGTCCGACGACTATTGGGTCGTCCCCACGCCACGGGCCAAAGTTGGCCAGCCGCCGACATGTCCGACGACTATAGGGTCGTCTCCACACCTCCGGGACTAGGCTGGCCCGCCGCCGACTTGTCCGACGACTATAGGGTCGTCCTCACGACCCCGGGACTAGGTTGGCCCGCCGACGACTTGTCTGACGACTATAGGGTCGTCCCGACCACCCCGGGACTAGGTTGGCCCGCCGCCGACATGTCCGACGACTATAGGGTCGTCCCCACGACCCCGGGACTAGGTTGGCCAGCCGCCGACATGTCCGACGACTATACGGTCGTCCCCACGACCACGGGACTAGGTTGGACCGCCGCCGACTTGTCCGACGACTATAGGGTCGTCCCCACGACCCCGGGACTAGATTGGCACGCCACCGTCTTGTCCGACGACTATAGGGTCGTCCCCACGACCACGGGCCAAAGTTACCCAACCGCCGACATGTCCGACGACTATAGGGTCGTCCGCACGACCCCGGGACTAGATTGGCCCGCCACCGTCATGTGCGACGACTATAGGTTCGTCCCTACGACCCTGGGCATACGTTGGCCTGTCGCCGACATGTCCGACGACTATAGGGTCGTCCCCACGACCACGGGCCAAAGTTGCCCAGCCGCCGACATGTCCGACGACTATAGGGTCGTCCCCACGACCACGGGCCAAAGTTGGTCAACCGCCGACATGTCCGACGACTATAGGGTCGTCCCCACGACCCCGGGAATAGATTGGCCCGCCACCGTCATGTCCGACGACTATAGGGTCGTCCCCACGACCCCGGGACTAGATTGGCACGCCACCGTCTTGTCCGACGACTATAGGGTCGTCCCCACGACCCCGGGACTAGGTTGGCCAGCCGCCGACATGTCCGACGATTATACGATCGTCCCCACGACCACGGGACTAGGTCGGCCCGCCGCCGACTTGTCCGACGACTAAAGGGTCGTCCCCACGACCCCGGGACTAGGTCGGTCCGCCGCCGACTTGTCCGACGACTATAGGGTCGTCCCCACGACCCCGGGACTTG
This sequence comes from Andrena fulva, assembly GCA_946251845.1. NCBI lineage: Eukaryota > Metazoa > Arthropoda > Insecta > Hymenoptera > Andrenidae > Andrena > Andrena fulva. The sequence goes on along the minus strand of CAMITZ010000136.1, from coordinate 928,027 downwards.
GTTGGCCCGACGCCGACTTGTCCGACGACTGTAGGGTCGTCCCCACGACCCCGGGACTAGGTTGGCCCGCCGCCGACTTGTCCGACGACTATAGGGTCGTCCCCACGACCACGGGACTAGGTTGGCTCGCCGCCGACATGTCCGACGTCTATAGGGTCGTCTCCACACCTCCGGGACTAGGCTGGCCCGCCGCCGACTTGTCCGACGACTATAGGGTCGTCCCCACGACCCCGGGACTAGGTTGGCCCGCCGACGACTTGTCCGACGACTATAGGGTCGTCCCGACCACCCCGGGACTAGGTTGGCCAGCCGCCGACATGTCCGACGTCTATAGGGTCGTCCCCTCGACCCCGGGGCTAGATTGCCCCGGCACCGTCACGTCCGACGACTATAGGGTCGTCTCCACGACCCCGGGACTATGTTGGCCAGTCACCGGCATGTCCGACGACTATAGGGTCGTCCCCACGACCCCAGGACTAGGTTGGCCCGCCGCCGACTTGTCCGACGACTGTAGGGTCGTCCCCACGACCCCGGGACTAGGTTGGCCCGCCGCCGACTTGTCCGACGACTATAGGGTCGTCCCCACGACCCCGGGACTAGGTTGGCCCGCCGCCGACTTGTCCGACGACTATAGGGTCGTCCCCACGACCCGGGCCAAAGTTGCCCTGCCGCCGACATGTCCGACGACTATAGGGTCGTCCCCACGACCCCGGGTCTAGGTTGGCCCGCCGCCGACTTGTCCGACGACTATAGGGTCGTCCCCACGACCCCGGGACTTGGTTGGCCCGCCGCCGACTTGTCCGACGACTATAGGGTCGTCCCCACGACCCCGGGACTAGGTTGGCCTGCCGCCGACATGTCCGACGATTATACGGTCGTCCCCACGACCACGGGATTAGGTTGGCCCGCCGCCGACTTGTCCGACGACTATAGGGTCTTCTCCACGACCCCGGGACTAGGTTGGCCAGCCGCCGACATGTCCGACGACTATAGGGTCGTCCCCACGACCACGGGACTAGGTTGGCTCGCCGCCGACATGTCCGACGTCTATAGGTTCGTCTCCACACCTCCGGGACTAGGCTGGCCCGCCGCCGACTTGTCCGACGACTATAGGGTCGTCCCCACGACCCCGGGACTAGGTTGGCCAGCCGCCGAGATGTCCGACGACTATACGGTCGTCCCCACGACCACGGGACTAGGTTGGCCCGCCGCCGACTTGTCCGACGACTATAGGGTCGTCCCCACGACCACGGGCCAAAGTGGCCCTGCCGCCGACATGTCCGACGACTATAGGGTCGTCCCCAAGATCCCGGGACTAGGTTGGCCCGCCGCCGACATGTCCGACGACTATTGGGTCGTCCCCACGCCACGGGCCAAAGTTGGCCAGCCGCCGACATGTCCGACGACTATAGGGTCGTCCCCACGACCCCGGGACTAGGTTGGCCCGCCGCCGACTTGTCCGACGACTATAGGGTCGTCCCCACGACCACGGGACTAGGTTGGCTCGCCGCCGACATGTCCGACGTCTATAGGGTCGTCCCCACGACCACGGGACTAGGTTGGCTCGCCGCCGACATGTCCGACGTCTATAGGGTCGTCTCCACACCTCCGGGACTAGGCTGGCCCGCCGCCGACTTGTCCGACGACTATAGGGTCGTCCTCACGACCCCGGGACTAGGTTGGCCCGCCGACGACTTGTCTGACGACTATAGGGTCGTCCCGACCACCCCGGGACTAGGTTGGCCCGCCGCCGACATGTCCGACGACTATAGGGTCGTCCCCACGACCCCGGGACTAGGTTGGCCAGCCGCCGACATGTCCGACGACTATACGGTCGTCCCCACGACCACGGGACTAGGTTGGACCGCCGCCGACTTGTCCGACGACTATAGGGTCGTCCCCACGACCCCGGGACTAGATTGGCACGCCACCGTCTTGTCCGACGACTATAGGGTCGTCCCCACGACCACGGGCCAAAGTTACCCAACCGCCGACATGTCCGACGACTATAGGGTCGTCCGCACGACCCCGGGACTAGATTGGCCCGCCACCGTCATGTGCGACGACTATAGGTTCGTCCCTACGACCCTGGGCATACGTTGGCCTGTCGCCGACATGTCCGACGACTATAGGGTCGTCCCCACGACCACGGGCCAAAGTTGCCCAGCCGCCGACATGTCCGACGACTATAGGGTCGTCCCCACGACCACGGGCCAAAGTTGGTCAACCGCCGACATGTCCGACGACTATAGGGTCGTCCCCACGACCCCGGGAATAGATTGGCCCGCCACCGTCATGTCCGACGACTATAGGGTCGTCCCCACGACCCCGGGACTAGATTGGCACGCCACCGTCTTGTCCGACGACTATAGGGTCGTCCCCACGACCCCGGGACTAGGTTGGCCAGCCGCCGACATGTCCGACGATTATACGATCGTCCCCACGACCACGGGACTAGGTCGGCCCGCCGCCGACTTGTCCGACGACTAAAGGGTCGTCCCCACGACCCCGGGACTAGGTCGGTCCGCCGCCGACTTGTCCGACGACTATAGGGTCGTCCCCACGACCCCGGGACTTGGTTGGCCCGACGCCGACTTGTCCGACGACTGTAGGGTCGTCCCCACGACCCCGGGACTAGGTTGGCCCGCCGCCGACTTGTCCGACGACTATAGGGTCGTCCCCACGACCACGGGACTAGGTTGGCTCGCCGCCGACATGTCCGACGTCTATAGGGTCGTCTCCACACCTCCGGGACTAGGCTGGCCCGCCGCCGACTTGTCCGACGACTATAGGGTCGTCCCCACGACCCCGGGACTAGGTTGGCCCGCCGACGACTTGTCCGACGACTATAGGGTCGTCCCGACCACCCCGGGACTAGGTTGGCCAGCCGCCGACATGTCCGACGTCTATAGGGTCGTCCCCTCGACCCCGGGGCTAGATTGCCCCGGCACCGTCACGTCCGACGACTATAGGGTCGTCTCCACGACCCCGGGACTATGTTGGCCAGTCACCGGCATGTCCGACGACTATAGGGTCGTCCCCACGACCCCAGGACTAGGTTGGCCCGCCGCCGACTTGTCCGACGACTGTAGGGTCGTCCCCACGACCCCGGGACTAGGTTGGCCCGCCGCCGACTTGTCCGACGACTATAGGGTCGTCCCCACGACCCCGGGACTAGGTTGGCCCGCCGCCGACTTGTCCGACGACTATAGGGTCGTCCCCACGACCCGGGCCAAAGTTGCCCTGCCGCCGACATGTCCGACGACTATAGGGTCGTCCCCACGACCCCGGGTCTAGGTTGGCCCGCCGCCGACTTGTCCGACGACTATAGGGTCGTCCCCACGACCACGGGCCAAAGTTACCCAACCGCCGACATGTCCGACGACTATAGGGTCGTCCGCACGACCCCGGGACTAGATTGGCCCGCCACCGTCATGTGCGACGACTATAGGTTCGTCCCTACGACCCTGGGCATACGTTGGCCTGTCGCCGACATGTCCGACGACTATAGGGTCGTCCCCACGACCACGGGCCAAAGTTGCCCAGCCGCCGACATGTCCGACGACTATAGGGTCGTCCCCACGACCCCGGGACTAGGTTGGCCTGCCGCCGACATGTCCGACGATTATACGGTCGTCCCCACGACCACGGGATTAGGTTGGCCCGCCGCCGACTTGTCCGACGACTATAGGGTCTTCTCCACGACCCCGGGACTAGGTTGGCCAGCCGCCGACATGTCCGACGACTATAGGGTCGTCCCCACGACCACGGGACTAGGTTGGCTCGCCGCCGACATGTCCGACGTCTATAGGTTCGTCTCCACACCTCCGGGACTAGGCTGGCCCGCCGCCGACTTGTCCGACGACTATAGGGTCGTCCCCACGACCCCGGGACTAGGTTGGCCAGCCGCCGAGATGTCCGACGACTATACGGTCGTCCCCACGACCACGGGACTAGGTTGGCCCGCCGCCGACTTGTCCGACGACTATAGGGTCGTCCCCACGACCACGGGCCAAAGTGGCCCTGCCGCCGACATGTCCGACGACTATAGGGTCGTCCCCAAGATCCCGGGACTAGGTTGGCCCGCCGCCGACATGTCCGACGACTATTGGGTCGTCCCCACGCCACGGGCCAAAGTTGGCCAGCCGCCGACATGTCCGACGACTATAGGGTCGTCCCCACGACCCCGGGACTAGGTTGGCCCGCCGCCGACTTGTCCGACGACTATAGGGTCGTCCCCACGACCACGGGACTAGGTTGGCTCGCCGCCGACATGTCCGACGTCTATAGGGTCGTCCCCACGACCACGGGACTAGGTTGGCTCGCCGCCGACATGTCCGACGTCTATAGGGTCGTCTCCACACCTCCGGGACTAGGCTGGCCCGCCGCCGACTTGTCCGACGACTATAGGGTCGTCCTCACGACCCCGGGACTAGGTTGGCCCGCCGACGACTTGTCTGACGACTATAGGGTCGTCCCGACCACCCCGGGACTAGGTTGGCCCGCCGCCGACATGTCCGACGACTATAGGGTCGTCCCCACGACCCCGGGACTAGGTTGGCCAGCCGCCGACATGTCCGACGACTATACGGTCGTCCCCACGACCACGGGACTAGGTTGGACCGCCGCCGACTTGTCCGACGACTATAGGGTCGTCCCCACGACCCCGGGACTAGATTGGCACGCCACCGTCTTGTCCGACGACTATAGGGTCGTCCCCACGACCACGGGCCAAAGTTACCCAACCGCCGACATGTCCGACGACTATAGGGTCGTCCGCACGACCCCGGGACTAGATTGGCCCGCCACCGTCATGTGCGACGACTATAGGTTCGTCCCTACGACCCTGGGCATACGTTGGCCTGTCGCCGACATGTCCGACGACTATAGGGTCGTCCCCACGACCACGGGCCAAAGCTGCCCAGCCGCCGACATGTCCGACGACTATAGGGTCGTCCCCACGACCACGGGCCAAAGTTGGTCAACCGCCGACATGTCCGACGACTATAGGGTCGTCCCCACGACCCCGGGAATAGATTGGCCCGCCACCGTCATGTCCGACGACTATAGGGTCGTCCCCACGACCCCGGGACTAGATTGGCACGCCACCGTCTTGTCCGACGACTATAGGGTCGTCCCCACGACCCCGGGACTAGGTTGGCCAGCCGCCGACATGTCCGACGATTATACGATCGTCCCCACGACCACGGGACTAGGTCGGCCCGCCGCCGACTTGTCCGACGACTAAAGGGTCGTCCCCACGACCCCGGGACTAGGTCGGTCCGCCGCCGACTTGTCCGACGACTATAGGGTCGTCCCCACGACCCCGGGACTTGGTTGGCCCGACGCCGACTTGTCCGACGACTGTAGGGTCGTCCCCACGACCCCGGGACTAGGTTGGCCCGCCGCCGACTTGTCCGACGACTATAGGGTCGTCCCCACGACCACGGGACTAGGTTGGCTCGCCGCCGACATGTCCGACGTCTATAGGGTCGTCTCCACACCTCCGGGACTAGGCTGGCCCGCCGCCGACTTGTCCGACGACTATAGGGTCGTCCCCACGACCCCGGGACTAGGTTGGCCCGCCGACGACTTGTCCGACGACTATAGGGTCGTCCCGACCACCCCGGGACTAGGTTGGCCAGCCGCCGACATGTCCGACGTCTATAGGGTCGTCCCCTCGACCCCGGGGCTAGATTGCCCCGGCACCGTCACGTCCGACGACTATAGGGTCGTCTCCACGACCCCGGGACTATGTTGGCCAGTCACCGGCATGTCCGACGACTATAGGGTCGTCCCCACGACCCCAGGACTAGGTTGGCCCGCCGCCGACTTGTCCGACGACTGTAGGGTCGTCCCCACGACCCCGGGACTAGGTTGGCCCGCCGCCGACTTGTCCGACGACTATAGGGTCGTCCCCACGACCCCGGGACTAGGTTGGCCCGCCGCCGACTTGTCCGACGACTATAGGGTCGTCCCCACGACCCGGGCCAAAGTTGCCCTGCCGCCGACATGTCCGACGACTATAGGGTCGTCCCCACGACCCCGGGTCTAGGTTGGCCCGCCGCCGACTTGTCCGACGACTATAGGGTCGTCCCCACGACCACGGGCCAAAGTTACCCAACCGCCGACATGTCCGACGACTATAGGGTCGTCCGCACGACCCCGGGACTAGATTGGCCCGCCACCGTCATGTGCGACGACTATAGGTTCGTCCCTACGACCCTGGGCATACGTTGGCCTGTCGCCGACATGTCCGACGACTATAGGGTCGTCCCCACGACCACGGGCCAAAGTTGCCCAGCCGCCGACATGTCCGACGACTATAGGGTCGTCCCCACGACCACGGGCCAAAGTTGGTCAACCGCCGACATGTCCGACGACTATAGGGTCGTCCCCACGACCCCGGGACTAGGTTGGCCCGCCGCCGACTTGTCCGACGACTATAGGGTCGTCCCCACGACCCCGGGACTTGGTTGGCCCGCCGCCGACTTGTCCGACGACTATAGGGTCGTCCCCACGACCCCGGGACTAGGTTGGCCCGACGCCGACTTGTCCGACGACTATAGGGTCGTCCCCACGACCACGGGACTAGGTTGGCTCGCCGCCGACATGTCCGACGTCTATAGGGTCGTCTCCACACCTCCGGGACTAGGCTGGCCCGCCGCCGACTTGTCCGACGACTATAGGGTCGTCCCCACGACCCCGGGACTAGGTTGGCCCGCCGCCGACTTGTCCGACGACTATAGGGTCGTCCCGACCACCCCGGGACTAGGTTGGCCAGCCGCCGACATGTCCGACGTCTATAGGGTCGTCCCCTCGACCCCGGGGCTAGATTGCCCCGGCACCGTCACGTCCGACGACTATAGGGTCGTCTCCACGACCCCGGGACTAGGTTGGCCAGTCACCGGCATGTCCGACGACTATAGGGTCGTCCCCACGACCCCGGGACTAGGTTGGCCCGCCGCCGACTTGTCCGACGACTGTAGGTTCGTCCCCACGACCCCGGGACTAGGTTGGCCCGCCGCCGACTTGTCCGACGACTATAGGGTCGTCCCCACGACCCCGGGACTAGGTTGGCCCGCCGCCGACTTGTCCGACGACTATAGGGTCGTCCCCACGACCCGGGCCAAAGTTGCCCTGCCGCCGACATGTCCGACGACTATAGGGTCGTCCCCACGACCCCGGGTCTAGGTTGGCCCGCCGCCGACTTGTCCGACGACTATAGGGTCGTCCCCACGACCCCGGGACTTGGTTGGCCCGCCGCCGACTTGTCCGACGACTATAGGGTCGTCCCCACGACCCCGGGACTAGGTTGGCCTGCCGCCGACATGTCCGACGATTATACGGTCGTCCCCACGACCACGGGATTAGGTTGGCCCGCCGCCGAATTGTCCGACGACTATAGGGTCTTCTCCACGACCCCGGGACTAGGTTGGCCAGCCGCCGACATGTCCGACGACTATAGGGTCGTCCCCACGACCACGGGACTAGGTTGGCTCGCCGCCGACATGTCCGACGTCTATAGGTTCGTCTCCACACCTCCGGGACTAGGCTGGCCCGCCGCCGACTTGTCCGACGACTATAGGGTCGTCCCCACGACCCCGGGACTAGGTTGGCCAGCCGCCGAGATGTCCGACGACTATACGGTCGTCCCCACGACCACGGGACTAGGTTGGCCCGCCGCCGACTTGTCCGACGACTATAGGGTCGTCCCCACGACCACGGGCCAAAGTGGCCCTGCCGCCGACATGTCCGACGACTATAGGGTCGTCCCCAAGATCCCGGGACTAGGTTGGCCCGCCGCCGACATGTCCGACGACTATTGGGTCGTCCCCACGCCACGGGCCAAAGTTGGCCAGCCGCCGACATGTCCGACGACTATAGGGTCGTCCCCACGACCCCGGGACTAGGTTGGCCCGCCGCCGACTTGTCCGACGACTATAGGGTCGTCCCCACGACCACGGGACTAGGTTGGCTCGCCGCCGACATGTCCGACGTCTATAGGGTCGTCCCCACGACCACGGGACTAGGTTGGCTCGCCGCCGACATGTCCGACGTCTATAGGGTCGTCTCCACACCTCCGGGACTAGGCTGGCCCGCCGCCGACTTGTCCGACGACTATAGGGTCGTCCTCACGACCCCGGGACTAGGTTGGCCCGCCGACGACTTGTCTGACGACTATAGGGTCGTCCCGACCACCCCGGGACTAGGTTGGCCCGCCGCCGACATGTCCGACGACTATAGGGTCGTCCCCACGACCCCGGGACTAGGTTGGCCAGCCGCCGACATGTCCGACGACTATACGGTCGTCCCCACGACCACGGGACTAGGTTGGACCGCCGCCGACTTGTCCGACGACTATAGGGTCGTCCCCACGACCCCGGGACTAGATTGGCACGCCACCGTCTTGTCCGACGACTATAGGGTCGTCCCCACGACCACGGGCCAAAGTTACCCAACCGCCGACATGTCCGACGACTATAGGGTCGTCCGCACGACCCCGGGACTAGATTGGCCCGCCACCGTCATGTGCGACGACTATAGGTTCGTCCCTACGACCCTGGGCATACGTTGGCCTGTCGCCGACATGTCCGACGACTATAGGGTCGTCCCCACGACCACGGGCCAAAGTTGCCCAGCCGCCGACATGTCCGACGACTATAGGGTCGTCCCCACGACCACGGGCCAAAGTTGGTCAACCGCCGACATGTCCGACGACTATAGGGTCGTCCCCACGACCCCGGGAATAGATTGGCCCGCCACCGTCATGTCCGACGACTATAGGGTCGTCCCCACGACCCCGGGACTAGATTGGCACGCCACCGTCTTGTCCGACGACTATAGGGTCGTCCCCACGACCCCGGGACTAGGTTGGCCAGCCGCCGACATGTCCGACGATTATACGATCGTCCCCACGACCACGGGACTAGGTCGGCCCGCCGCCGACTTGTCCGACGACTAAAGGGTCGTCCCCACGACCCCGGGACTAGGTCGGCCCGCCGCCGACTTGTCCGACGACTATAGGGTCGTCCCCACGACCCCGGGACTTGGTTGGCCCGACGCCGACTTGTCCGACGACTGTAGGGTCGTCCCCACGACCCCGGGACTAGGTTGGCCCGCCGCCGACTTGTCCGACGACTATAGGGTCGTCCCCACGACCACGGGACTAGGTTGGCTCGCCGCCGACATGTCCGACGTCTATAGGGTCGTCTCCACACCTCCGGGACTAGGCTGGCCCGCCGCCGACTTGTCCGACGACTATAGGGTCGTCCCCACGACCCCGGGACTAGGTTGGCCCGCCGACGACTTGTCCGACGACTATAGGGTCGTCCCGACCACCCCGGGACTAGGTTGGCCAGCCGCCGACATGTCCGACGTCTATAGGGTCGTCCCCTCGACCCCGGGGCTAGATTGCCCCGGCACCGGCATGTCCGACGACTATAGGGTCGTCCCCACGACCCCAGGACTAGGTTGGCCCGCCGCCGACTTGTCCGACGACTGTAGGGTCGTCCCCACGACCCCGGGACTAGGTTGGCCCGCCGCCGACTTGTCCGACGACTATAGGGTCGTCCCCACGACCCCGGGACTAGGTTGGCCCGCCGCCGACTTGTCCGACGACTATAGGGTCGTCCCCACGACCCGGGCCAAAGTTGCCCTGCCGCCGACATGTCCGACGACTATAGGGTCGTCCCCACGAACCCGGGACTAGGTTGCCCTGCCGCCGACATGGCCGACGACTATAGGGTCGTCCCCACGACCCCGGGTCTAGGTTGGCCTGCCGCCGACATGTCCGACGTCTATAGGGTCGTCTCCACGACCCCGGGACTAGGTTGGCCCGCCGCCGACATGTCCGACGTCTATAGGGTCGTCCCCACGACCCCGGGACTAGATTGGCCTGCCGCCGACTTTTCCGACGACTATAGGGTCGTCCCCACGACCCCGGGAGTAGGATGGCCCGCCGCCGACTTGTCCGACGACTATAGGGTCGTCCCCACGACCCCGGGACTAGGTTGGCCAGCCGCCAACATGTCCGACGATTATACGGTCGTCCCCACGACCACGGGATCAGGTTGGCCCGCCGCCGACTTGTCCGACGACTATAGGGTATTCTCCACGACCCCGGGACTAGGTTGGCCAGCCGCCGACATGTCCGACGACTATAGGGTCGTCCCCACGACCACGGGACTAGGTTGGCTCGCCGCCGACATGTCCGACGTCTATAGGTTCGTCTCCACACCTCCGGGACTAGGCTGGCCCGCCGCCGACTTGTCCGACGACTATAGGGTCGTCCCCACGACCCCGGGACTAGGTTGGCCAGCCGCCGACATGTCCGACGACTATACGGTCGTCCCCACGACCCCGGGACTAGGTTGGCCCGCCGCCGACTTGTCCGACGACTATAGGGTCGTCCCCACGACCACGGGCCAAAGTGGCCCTGCCGCCGACATGTCCGACGACTATAGGGTCGTCCCCAAGATCCCGGGACTAGGTTGGCCCGCCGCCGACATGTCCGACGACTATTGGGTCGTCCCCACGCCACGGGCCAAAGTTGGCCAGCCGCCGACATGTCCGACGACTATAGGGTCGTCCCCACGACCCCGGGGCTAGATTGCCCCGGCACCGTCATGTCCGACGACTATAGGGTCGTCCCCGCGACCCCGGGACTAGGTTGGCCCGCCGCCGACGTGTCCTACGACTATGGGGTCGTCCCCACGACCCGGGCCAAAGTTGCCCTGCCGCCGACATGTCCGACGACTATAGGGTCGTCCCCACGACCACGGGCCAAAGTTGCCCTGGCGCCGACATGTCCGACGACTATAGGGTCGTCCCCACGACCACGGGCCAAAGTTGCCCTGGCGCCGACATGTCCGACGACTATAGGGTCGTCCCCACGACCCCGGGTCTAGGTTGGCCCGCCGCCGGCTTTTCCGACGATTATAGGGTCGTCCCCACGACCCCGGGAGTAGGTTGGCCCGACGCCGACTTGTCCGACGACTATAGGGTCGTCCCCACGACCCCGGGACTAGGTTGGCCAGCCGCCGACATGTCCGACGACTATAGGGTCGTCCCCACGACCCCGGGACTAGATTGGCCTGCCGCCGACTTTTCCGACGACTATAGGGTCGTCCCCACGACCCCGGGACTAGGTTGGCCCGCCGCCGACTTGTCCGACGACTATAGGGTCGTCCCGACCACCCCGGGACTAGGTTGGCCAGCCGCCGACATGTTCGACGTCTATAGGGTCGTCCCCTCGACCCCGGGGCTAGATTGCCCCGGCACCGTCACGTCCGACGACTATAGGGTCGTCTCCACGACCCCGGGACTAGGTTGGCCAGTCACCGGCATGTCCGACGACTATAGGGTCGTCCCTACGACCCCGGGACTAGGTTGGCCCGCCGCCGACTTGTCCGACGACTGTAGGGTCGTCCCCACGACCCCGGGACTAGGTTGGCCCGCCGCCGACTTGTCCGACGACTATAGGGTCGTCCACACGACCCCGGGACTAGGATGGCCCGCCGCCGACTTGTCCGACGACTATAGGGTCGTCCCCACGACCCGGGCCAAAGTTGCCCTGCCGCCGACATGTCCGACGACTATAGGGTCGTCCCCACGACCCCGGGACTAGGTTGGCCCGCCGCCGACATGTCCGACGACTATACGGTCGTCCCCACGACCACGGGACTAGGTTGGCCCGCCGCCGACTTGTCCGACGACTATACGGTCGTCCCCACGACCACGGGACTAGATTGGCCCGCCGCCGACTTGTCCGACGACTATAGGGTCGTCTCCACACCTCCGGGACTAGGCTGGCCCGCCGCCGACTTGTCCGACGACTATAGGGTCGTCCCCACGACCCCGGGACTTGGTTGGCCCGCCGCCGACTTGTCCGACGACTATACGGTCGTCCCGACCACCCCGGGACTAGGTTGGCCAGCCGCCGACATGTCCGACGTCTATAGGGTCGTCCCCTCGACCCCGGGGCTAGATTGCCCCGGCACCGTCACGTCCGACGACTATAGGGTCGTCTCCACGACCCCGGGACTAGGTTGGCCAGTCACCGGCATGTCCGACGACTATAGGGTCGTCCCCACGACCCCGGGACTAGGTTGGCCCGCCGCCGACTTGTCCGACGACTGTAGGGTCGTCCCCACGACCCCGGGACTAGGTTGGCCCGCCGCCGACTTGTCCGACGACTATAGGGTCGTCCCCACGACCCCGGGACTAGGTTGGCCCGCCGCCGACTTGTCCGACGACTATAGGGTCGTCCCCACGACCCGGGCCAAAGTTGCCCTGCCGCCGACATGTCCGACGACTATAGGGTCGTCCCCACGACCCCGGGTCTAGGTTGGCCCGCCGCCGACTTGTCCGACGACTATAGGGTCGTCCCCACGACCCCGGGACTTGGTTGGCCCGCCGCCGACTTGTCCGACGACTATAGGGTCGTCCCCACGACCCCGGGACTAGGTTGGCCTGCCGCCGACATGTCCGACGACTATAGGGTCGTCCCCACGAACCCGGGACTAGGTTGCCCTGCCGGCGACATGGCCGACGACTATAGGGTCGTCCCCACGACCCCGGGTCTAGGTTGGCCTGCCGCCGACATGTCCGACGTCTATAGGGTCGTCTCCACGACCCCGGGACTAGGTTGGCCCGCCGCCGACATGTCCGACGTCTATAGGGTCGTCCCCACGACCCCGGGACTAGATTGGCCTGCCGCCGACTTTTCCGACGACTATAGGGTCGTCCCCACGACCCCGGGAGTAGGATGGCCCGCCGCCGACTTGTCCGACGACTATAGGGTCGTCCCCACGACCCCGGGACTAGGTTGGCCAGCCGCCGACATGTCCGACGATTATACGGTCGTCCCCACGACCCCGGGACTAGGTTGGCCCGCCGCCGACTTGTCCGACGACTATAGGGTCGTCCCGACTACCCCGGGACTAGGTTGGCCAGCCGCCGACATGTCCGACGTCTATAGGGTCGTCTCCACGACCCCGGGACTAGGTTGGCCCGCCGCCGACATGTCCGACGTCTATAGGGTCGTCCCCACGACCCCGGGACTAGATTGGCCTGCCGCCGACTTTTCCGACGACTATAGGGTCGTCCCCACGACCCCGGGAGTAGGATGGCCCGCCGCCGACTTTTCCGACGACTATAGGGTCGTCCCCACGACCCCGGGACTAGGTTGGCCAGCCGCCGACATGTCCGACGATTATACGGTCGTCCCCACGACCACGGGACTAGGTTGGCCCGCCGCCGACTTGTCCGACGACTGTAGGGTCGTCCCCACGACCCCGGGACTAGGTTGGCCCGCCGCCGACATGTCCGACGACTATACGGTCGTCCCCACGACCACGGGACTAGGTTGGCCCGCCGCCGAATTGTCCGACGACTATAAGGTCGTCCCCACGACCCCGGGACTAGGTCGGCCCGCCGCCGAATTGTCCGACGACTATAGGGTCGTCCCCACGACCCCGGGACTAGGTCGGCCCGTCGCCGACTAGTCCGACGATTATATGGTCGTCCCCACGACCCGGGCCAAAGTTGCCCTGCCGCCGACATGTCCGACGACTATAGGGTCGTCCCCACGACCCCGGGACTAGGTTGGCCCGCCGCCGACATGTCCGACGACTATACGGTCGTCCCCACGACCACGGGACTAGGTTGGCCCGCCGCCGACTTGTCCGACGAGTATAGGGTCGTCCCCACGACCCCGGGACTAGGTTGGCTCGCCGCCGACATGTCCGACGACTATAGGGTCGTCCCCACGACCCCGGGACTAGGTTGGCCAGCCGCCGACATGTCCGACGACTATACGGTCGTCCCCACGACCACGGGACTAGGTTGGCCCGCCGCCGACTTGTCCGACGACTATAGGGTCGTCCCCACAACCCGGGACTAGATTGGCACGCCACCGTCTTGTCCGACGACTATAGGGTCGTCCCCACGACCACGGGCCAAAGTTACCCAACCGCCGACATGTCCGACGACTATAGGGTCGTCCCCACGACCCCGGGAATAGATTGGCCCGCCACCGTCATGTCCGACGACTATAGGGTCGTCCCCACGACCCCGGGACTAGATTGGCACGCCACCGTCTTGTCCGACTACTATAGGGTCGTCCCCACGACCCCGGGACTAGGTTGGCCAGCCGCCGACATGTCCGACGATTATACGATCGTCCCCACGACCACGGGACTAGGTCGGCCCGCCGCTGACTTGTCCGACGACTATAGGGTCGTCCCCACGACCCCGGGACTAGGTCGGCCCGCCGCCGACTTGTCCGACGACTATACGGTCGTCCCCACGACCACGGGACTAGGTTGGCCCGCCGCCGAATTGTCCGACGACTATAAGGTCGTCCCCACGACCCCGGGACTAGGTCGGCCCGCCGCCGAATTGTCCGACGACTATAGGGTCGTCCCCACGACCCCGGGACTAGGTCGGCCCGTCGCCGACTAGTCCGACGATTATATGGTCGTCCCCACGACCCGGGCCAAAGTTGCCCTGCCGCCGACATGTCCGACGACTATAGGGTCGTCCCCACGACCCCGGGACTAGGTTGGCCCGCCGCCGACATGTCCGACGACTATACGGTCGTCCCCACGACCACGGGACTAGGTTGGCCCGCCGCCGACTTGTCCGACGACTATACGGTCGTCCCCACGACCACGGGACTAGGTTGGCCCGCCGCCGACTTGTCCGACGACTATAGGGTCGTCCCCACGACCCCGGGACTAGGTTGGCCCGCCGCCGACATGTCCGACGACTATAGGGTCGTCCCCACGCCCCGGGCCAAAGTTGGCCAGCCGCCGACATGTCCGACGACTATAGGGTCGTCCCCACGACCCCGGGACTAGATTGGCCTGCCACCGTCATTTCCGACGACTATACGGTCGTCCCCACGACCCCGGGACTAGGTTGGCCCGCCGCCGACGTGTCCTACGACTATGGGGTCGTCCCCACGACCCGGGCCAAAGTTGCCCTGCCGCCGACATGTCCGACGACTATAGGGTCGTCCCCACGACCACGGGCCAAAGTTGCCCTGGCGCCGACATGTCCGACGACTATAGGGTCGTCCCCACGACCACGGGCCAAAGTTGCCCTGGCGCCGACATGTCCGACGACTATAGGGTCGTCCCCACGACCCCGGGTCTAGGTTGGCCCGCCGCCGACTTGTCCGACGACTATAGGGTCGTCCCCACGACCCCGGGAGTAGGATGGCCCGCCGCCGACTTGTCCGACGACTATAGGGTCGTCCCCACGACCCCGGGACTAGGTTGGCCAGCCGCCGACATGTCCGACGATTATACGGTCGTCCCCACGACCCCGGGACTAGGTTGGCCCGCCGCCGACTTGTCCGACGACTATAGGGTCGTCCCGACTACCCCGGGACTAGGTTGGCCAGCCGCCGACATGTCCGACGTCTATAGGGTCGTCTCCACGACCCCGGGACTAGGTTGGCCCGCCGCCGACATGTCCGACGTCTATAGGGTCGTCCCCACGACCCCGGGACTAGATTGGCCTGCCGCCGACTTTTCCGACGACTATAGGGTCGTCCCCACGACCCCGGGAGTAGGATGGCCCGCCGCCGACTTTTCCGACGACTATAGGGTCGTCCCCACGACCCCGGGACTAGGTTGGCCAGCCGCCGACATGTCCGACGATTATACGGTCGTCCCCACGACCACGGGACTAGGTTGGCCCGCCGCCGACTTGTCCGACGACTGTAGGGTCGTCCCCACGACCCCGGGACTAGGTTGGCCCGCCGCCGACATGTCCGACGACTATACGGTCGTCCCCACGACCACGGGACTAGGTTGGCCAGCCGCCGACATGTCCGACGACTTTACGGTCGTCCCCACGACCACGGGACTAGGTTGGCCCGCCGCCGACTTGTCCGACGACTATAGGGTCGTCCCCACGACCACGGGCCAAAGTGGCCCTGCCGCCGACATGTCCGACGACTATAGGGTCGTCCCCAAGATCCCGGGACTAGGTTGGCCCGCCGCCGACTTGTCCGACGACTATAGGGTCGTCCACACGACCCCGGGACTAGGTTGGCCCGCCGCCGACTTGTCCGACGACTATAGGGTCGTCCCCACGACCCGGGCCAAAGTTGCCCTGCCGCCGACATGTCCGACGACTATAGGGTCGTCCCCACGACCCCGGGACTAGGTTGGCCCGCCGCCGACATGTCCGACGACTATACGGTCGTACCCACGACCACGGGACTAGGTTGGCCCGCCGCCGACTTGTCCGACGACTATACGGTCGTCCCCACGACCACGGGACTAGGCTGGCCCGCCGCCGACTTGTCCGACGACTATAGGGTCGTCCCCACGACCCCGGGACTAGGCTGGCCCGCCGCCGACATTTCCGACGACTATAGGGTCGTCCCCACGACCCCGGGACTAGGTTGGCCCGCCGCCGACTTGTCCGACGACTATAGAGTCGTCCCCACGGCCCAGGGACTAGGTTGGCCCGCCGCCGACTTGTTCGACGACTATAGGGTCGTCCCCACGACCTCGGGACTAGATTGGCCCGCCACCGTCAAGTCCGACGACTATAGGGTCGTCCCCACGACCCCGCGACTAGGTTGGCCCGCCGCCGACTTGTCCGACGACTATAGGGACGTCCCCACGACCACGGGCCAATGTTGCCCAGCCGCCGACATGTCCGACGACTATAGGGTCGTCTCCACGACCCCGGGACTAGGTTGGCCCGCCACCGACATGTCCGACGACTATAGAGTCGCCCCACGACCCCGGGACTAGGTTGGCCCGCCGCCGACTTGTCCGACGAGTATAGGGTCGTCCCCACGACCCCGGGACTAGGTTGGCTCGCCGCCGACATGTCCGACGACTATAGGGTCGTCCCCACGACCCCGGGACTAGGTTGGCCAGCCGCCGACATGTCCGACGACTATACGGTCGTCCCCACGACCACGGGACTAGGTTGGCCCGCCGCCGACTTGTCCGACGACTATAGGGTCGTCCCCACGACCCCGGGACTAGATTGGCACGCCACCGTCTTGTCCGACGACTATAGGGTCGTCCCCACGACCACGGGCCAAAGTTACCCAACCGCCGACATGTCCGACGACTATAGGGTCGTCCCCACGACCCCGGGAATAGATTGGCCCGCCACCGTCATGTCCGACGACTATAGGGTCGTCCCCACGACCCCGGGACTAGATTGGCACGCCACCGTCTTGTCCGACTACTATAGGGTCGTCCCCACGACCCCGGGACTAGGTTGGCCAGCCGCCGACATGTCCGACGATTATACGATCGTCCCCACGACCACGGGACTAGGTCGGCCCGCCGCTGACTTGTCCGACGACTATAGGGTCGTCCCCACGACCCCGGGACTAGGTCGGCCCGCCGCCGACTTGTCCGACGACTATACGGTCGTCCCCACGACCACGGGACTAGGTTGGCCCGCCGCCGAATTGTCCGACGACTATAAGGTCGTCCCCACGACCCCGGGACTAGGTCGGCCCGCCGCCGAATTGTCCGACGACTATAGGGTCGTCCCCACGACCCCGGGACTAGGTCGGCCCGTCGCCGACTAGTCCGACGATTATATGGTCGTCCCCACGACCCGGGCCAAAGTTGCCCTGCCGCCGACATGTCCGACGACTATAGGGTCGTCCCCACGACCCCGGGACTAGGTTGGCCCGCCGCCGACATGTCCGACGACTATACGGTCGTCCCCACGACCACGGGACTAGGTTGGCCCGCCGCCGACTTGTCCGACGACTATACGGTCGTCCCCACGACCACGGGACTAGGTTGGCCCGCCGCCGACTTGTCCGACGACTATAGGGTCGTCCCCACGACCCCGGGACTAGGTTGGCCCGCCGCCGACATGTCCGACGACTATAGGGTCGTCCCCACGCCCCGGGCCAAAGTTGGCCAGCCGCCGACATGTCCGACGACTATAGGGTCGTCCCCACGACCCCGGGACTAGATTGGCCTGCCACCGTCATTTCCGACGACTATACGGTCGTCCCCACGACCCCGGGACTAGGTTGGCCCGCCGCCGACGTGTCCTACGACTATGGGGTCGTCCCCACGACCCGGGCCAAAGTTGCCCTGCCGCCGACATGTCCGACGACTATAGGGTCGTCCCCACGACCACGGGCCAAAGTTGCCCTGGCGCCGACATGTCCGACGACTATAGGGTCGTCCCCACGACCACGGGCCAAAGTTGCCCTGGCGCCGACATGTCCGACGACTATAGGGTCGTCCCCACGACCCCGGGTCTAGGTTGGCCCGCCGCCGACTTGTCCGACGACTATAGGGTCGTCCCCACGACCCCGGGACTTGGTTGGCCCGCCGCCGACTTGTCCGACGACTATAGGGTCGTCCCCACGACCCCGGGACTAGGTTGGCCTGCCGCCGACATGTCCGACGACTATAGGGTCGTCCCCACGAACCCGGGACTAGGTTGCCCTGCCGCCGACATGGCCGACGACTATAGGGTCGTCCCCACGACCCCGGGCCTAGGTTGGCCTGCCGCCGACATGTCCGACGTCTATAGGGTCGTCTCCACGACCCCGGGACTAGGTTGGCCCGCCGCCGACATGTCCGACGTCTATAGGGTCGTCCCCACGACCCCGGGACTAGATTGGCCTGCCGCCGACTTTTCCGACGACTATAGGGTCGTCCCCACGACCCCGGGAGTAGGATGGCCCGCCGCCGACTTGTCCGACGACTATAGGGTCGTCCCCACGACCCCGGGACTAGGTTGGCCAGCCGCCGACATGTCCGACGATTATACGGTCGTCCCCACGACCACGGGATTAGGTTGGCCCGCCGCCGACTTGTCCGACGACTATAGGGTCTTCTCCACGACCCCGGGACTAGGTTGGCCAGCCGCCGACATGTCCGACGACTATAGGGTCGTCCCCACGACCACGGGACTAGGTTGGCTCGCCGCCGACATGTCCGACGTCTATAGGGTCGACTCCACACCTCCGGGACTAGGCTGGCCCGCCGCCGACTTGTCCGACGACTATAGGGTCGTCCCCACGACCCCGGGACTAGGTTGGCCCGCCGCCGACTTGTCCGACGACTATAGGGTCGTCCCGACCACCCCGGGACTAGGTTGGCCAGCCGCCGACATGTCCGACGTCTATAGGGTCGTCCCCAAGACCCCGGGGCTAGATTGCCCCGGCACCGTCACGTCCGACGACTATAGGGTCGTCTCCACGACCCCGGGACTAAGTTGGCCAGTCACCGGCATGTCCGACGACTATAGGGTCGTCCCCACGACCCCGGGACTAGGTTGGCCCGCCGCCGACTTGTCCGACGACTGTAGGGTCGTCCCCACGACCCCGGGACTAGGTTGGCCCGCCGCCGACTTGTCCGACGACTATAGGGTCGTCCCCACGACCCCGGGACTAGGTTGGCCCGCCGCCGACTTGTCCGACGACTATAGGGTCGTCCCCACGACCCGGGCCAAAGTTGCCCTGCCGCCGACATGCCCGACGACTATAGGGTCGTCCCCACGACCCCGGGACTAGGTTGGCCCGCCGCCGACATGTCCGACGACTATACGGTCGTCCCCACGACCACGGGACTAGGTTGGCCCGCCGCCGACTTGTCCGACGACTATACGGTCGTCCCCACGACCACGGGACTAGGTTGGCCCGCCGCCGACTTGTCCGACGACTATAGGGTCGTCCCCACGACCCCGGGACTAGGCTGGCCCGCCGCCGACATTTCCGACGACTATAGAGTCGTCCCCACGGCCCAGGGACTAGGTTGGCCCGCCGCCGACTTGTTCGACGAACTATAGGGTCGTCCCCACGACCTCGGGACTAGATTGGCCCGCCACCGTCAAGTCCGACGACTATAGGGTCGTCCCCACGACCCCGGGACTAGATTGGCCCGCCACCGTCATGTGCGACGACTATAGGTTCGTCCCTACGACCCTGGGCATACGTTGGCCTGTCGCCGACATGTCCGACGACTATAGGGTCGTCCCCACGACCACGGGCCAAAGTTGCCCAGCCGCCGACATGTCCGACGACTATAGGGTCGTCCCCACGACCACGGGCCAAAGTTGGTCAACCGCCGACATGTCCGACGACTATAGGGTCGTCCCCACGACCCCGGGACTAGATTGGCCCGCCACCGTCATGTCCGACGACTATAGGGTCGTCCCCACGACCCCGGGACTAGATTGGCACGCCACCGTCTTGTCCGACGACTATAGGGTCGTCCCCACGACCCCGGGACTAGGTTGGCCAGCCGCCGACATGTCCGACGATTATACGATCGTCCCCACGACCACGGGACTAGGTCGGCCCGCCGCCGACTTGTCCGACGACTATAGGGTCGTCCCCACGAACCCGGGACTAGGTCGGCCCGCCGCCGACTTGTCCGACGACTATACGGTCGTCCCCACGACCACGGGACTAGGTTGGCCCGCCGCCGAATTGTCCGACGACTATAAGGTCGTCCCCACGACCCCGGGACTAGGTCGGCCCGCCGCCGAATTGTCCGACGACTATAGGATCGTCCCCACGACCCCGGGACTAGGTCGGCCCGTCGCCGACTAGTCCGACGACTATAGGGTCGTCCCCACGACCCGGGCCAAAGTTGCCCTGCCGCCGACATGTCCGACGACTATAGGGTCGTCCCCACGACCCCGGGGCTAGGTTGGCCCGCCGCCGACATGTCCGACGACTAACGGTCGTCCCCACGACCACGGGACTAGGTTGGCCCGCCGCCGACTTGTCCGACGACTATACGGTCGTCCCCACGACCACGGGACTAGGTTGGCCCTCCGCCGACTTGTCCGACGACTATAGGGTCGTCCCCACGACCCCGGGACTAGGTTGGCCCGCCGCCGACATGTCCGACGACTATAGGGTCGTCCCCACGCCCCGGGCCAAAGTTGGCCAGCCGCCGACATGTCCGACGACTATAGGGTCGTCCCCACGACCCCGGGACTAGATTGGCCCGCCACCGTCATGTCCGACGACTATACGGTCGTCCCCACGACCCCGGGACTAGGTTGGCCCGCCGCCGACGTGTCCTACGACTATGGGGTCGTCCCCACGACCCGGGCCAAAGTTGCCCTGCCGCCGACATGTCCGACGACTATAGGGTCGTCCCCACGACCACGGGCCAAA
This sequence comes from Andrena fulva, assembly GCA_946251845.1. Lineage (NCBI taxonomy): Eukaryota > Metazoa > Arthropoda > Insecta > Hymenoptera > Andrenidae > Andrena > Andrena fulva. Next base: position 906,873 of record CAMITZ010000136.1, on the reverse strand, counting down.
GTTGCCCTGGCGCCGACATGTCCGACGACTATAGGGTCGTCCCCACGACCACGGGCCAAAGTTGCCCTGGCGCCGACATGTCCGACGACTATAGGGTCGTCCCCACGACCACGGGCCAAAGTTGCCCTGGCGCCGACATGTCCGACGACTATAGGGTCGTCCCTACGACCACGGGCCAAAGTTGCCCTGGCGCCGACATGTCCGACGACTATAGGGTCGTCCCCACGACCCCGGGTCTAGGTTGGCCCGCCGCCGACTTTTCCGACGATTATAGGGTCGTCCCCACGACCCCGGGAGTAGGTTGGCCCGACGCCGACATGTCCGACGACTATAGGGTCGTCCCCACGCCCCGGGCCAAAGTTGGCCAGCCGCCGACATGTCCGACGACTATAGGGTCGTCCCCACGACCCCGGGTCTAGGTTGGCCCGCCGCCGACTTGTCCGACGACTATAGGGTCGTCCCCACGACCCCGGGACTTGGTTGGCCCGCCGCCGACTTGTCCGACGACTATAGGGTCGTCCCCACGACCACGGGACTAGGTTGGCCCGCCGCCGACTTGTCCGACGACTATAGGGTCGTCCCCACGACCACGGGCCAAAGTGGCCCTGCCGCCGACATGTCCGACGACTATAGGGTCGTCCCCAAGATCCCGGGACTAGGTTGGCCCGCCGCCGACATGTCCGACGACTATTGGGTCGTCCCCACGCCACGGGCCAAAGTTGGCCAGCCGCCGACATGTCCGACGACTATAGGGTCGTCCCCATGACCCCGGGGCTAGATTGCCCCGGCACCGTCATGTCCGACGACTATAGGGTCGTCCCCGCGACCCCGGGACTAGGTTGGCCCGCCGCCGACGTGTCCTACGACTATGGGGTCGTCCCCACGACCCGGGCCAAAGTTGCCCTGCCGCCGACATGTCCGACGACTATAGGGTCGTCCCCACGACCACGGGCCAAAGTTGCCCTGGCGCCGACATGTCCGACGACTATAGGGTCGTCCCCACGACCACGGGCCAAAGTTGCCCTGGCGCCGACATGTCCGACGACTATAGGGTCGTCCCCACGACCCCGGGTCTAGGTTGGCCCGCCGCCGACTTTTCCGACGATTATAGGGTCGTCCCCACGACCCCGGGAGTAGGTTGGCCCGACGCCGACTTGTCCGACGACTATAGGGTCGTCCCCACGACCCCGGGACTAGGTTGGCCAGCCGCCGACATGTCCGACGACTATAGGGTCGTCCCCACGACCCCGGGACTAGGTTGGCCAGCCGCCGACATGTCCGACGACTATAGGGTCGTCCCCACGACCCCGGGACTAGGTTGGCCCGCCGCCGACTTGTCCGACGACTATAGGGTCGTCCCGACCACCCCGGGACTAGGTTGGCCAGCCGCCGACATGTCCGACGTCTATAGGGTCGTCCCCTCGACCCCGGGGCTAGATTGCCCCGGCACCGTCACGTCCGACGACTATAGGGTCGTCTCCACGACCCCGGGACTAGGTTGGCCAGTCACCGGCATGTCCGACGACTATAGGGTCGTCCCCACGACCCCGGGACTAGGTTGGCCCGCCGCCGACTTGTCCGACGACTGTAGGGTCGTCCCCACGACCCCGGGACTAGGTTGGCCCGCCGCCGACATGTCCGACGACTATACGGTCGTCCCCACGACCACGGGACTAGGTTGGCCAGCCGCCGACATGTCCGACGACTATACGGTCGTCCCCACGACCACGGGACTAGGTTGGCCCGCCGCCGACTTGTCCGACGACTATAGGGTCGTCCCCACGACCACGGGCCAAAGTGGCCCTGCCGCCGACATGTCCGACGACTATAGGGTCGTTCCCAAGATCCCGGGACTAGGTTGGCCCGCCGCCGACTTGTCCGACGACTATAGGGTCGTCCACACGACCCCGGGACTAGGTTGGCCCGCCGCCGACTTGTCCGACGACTATAGGGTCGTCCCCACGACCCGGGCCAAAGTTGCCCTGCCGCCGACATGTCCGACGACTATAGGGTCGTCCCCACGACCCCGGGACTAGGTTGGCCCGCCGCCGACATGTCCGACGACTATAGGGTCGTCCCCACGACCACGGGACTAGGTTGGCTCGCCGCCGACATGTCCGACGTCTATAGGGTCGTTCCCAAGATCCCGGGACTAGGTTGGCCCGCCACCGACTTGTCCGACGACTATAGGGTCGTCCACACGATCCCGGGAGTAGGATGGCCCGCCGCCGACTTGTCCGACGACTATAGGGTCGTCCCCACGACCCCGGGACTAGGTTGGCCAGCCGCCGACATGTCCGACGATTATACGGTCGTCCCCACGACCACGGGATTAGGTTGGCCCGCCGCCGACTTGTCCGACGACTATAGGGTCTTCTCCACGACCCCGGGACTAGGTTGGCCAGCCGCCGACATGTCCGACGACTATAGGGTCGTCCCCACGACCACGGGACTAGGTTGGCTCGCCGCCGACATGTCCGACGTCTATAGGGTCGACTCCACACCTCCGGGACTAGGCTGGCCCGCCGCCGACTTGTCCGACGACTATAGGGTCGTCCCCACGACCCCGGGACTAGGTTGGCCCGCCGCCGACTTGTCCGACGACTATAGGGTCGTCCCGACCACCCCGGGACTAGGTTGGCCAGCCGCCGACATGTCCGACGTCTATAGGGTCGTCCCCAAGACCCCGGGGCTAGATTGCCCCGGCACCGTCACGTCCGACGACTATAGGGTCGTCTCCACGACCCCGGGACTAAGTTGGCCAGTCACCGGCATGTCCGACGACTATAGGGTCGTCCCCACGACCCCGGGACTAGGTTGGCCCGCCGCCGACTTGTCCGACGACTGTAGGGTCGTCCCCACGACCCCGGGACTAGGTTGGCCCGCCGCCGACTTGTCCGACGACTATAGGGTCGTCCCCACGACCCCGGGACTAGGTTGGCCCGCCGCCGACTTGTCCGACGACTATAGGGTCGTCCCCACGACCCGGGCCAAAGTTGCCCTGCCGCCGACATGCCCGACGACTATAGGGTCGTCCCCACGACCCCGGGACTAGGTTGGCCCGCCGCCGACATGTCCGACGACTATACGGTCGTCCCCACGACCACGGGACTAGGTTGGCCCGCCGCCGACTTGTCCGACGACTATACGGTCGTCCCCACGACCACGGGACTAGGTTGGCCCGCCGCCGACTTGTCCGACGACTATAGGGTCGTCCCCACGACCCCGGGACTAGGCTGGCCCGCCGCCGACATTTCCGACGACTATAGAGTCGTCCCCACGGCCCAGGGACTAGGTTGGCCCGCCGCCGACTTGTTCGACGAACTATAGGGTCGTCCCCACGACCTCGGGACTAGATTGGCCCGCCACCGTCAAGTCCGACGACTATAGGGTCGTCCCCACGACCCCGGGACTAGATTGGCCCGCCACCGTCATGTGCGACGACTATAGGTTCGTCCCTACGACCCTGGGCATACGTTGGCCTGTCGCCGACATGTCCGACGACTATAGGGTCGTCCCCACGACCACGGGCCAAAGTTGCCCAGCCGCCGACATGTCCGACGACTATAGGGTCGTCCCCACGACCACGGGCCAAAGTTGGTCAACCGCCGACATGTCCGACGACTATAGGGTCGTCCCCACGACCCCGGGACTAGATTGGCCCGCCACCGTCATGTCCGACGACTATAGGGTCGTCCCCACGACCCCGGGACTAGATTGGCACGCCACCGTCTTGTCCGACGACTATAGGGTCGTCCCCACGACCCCGGGACTAGGTTGGCCAGCCGCCGACATGTCCGACGATTATACGATCGTCCCCACGACCACGGGACTAGGTCGGCCCGCCGCCGACTTGTCCGACGACTATAGGGTCGTCCCCACGAACCCGGGACTAGGTCGGCCCGCCGCCGACTTGTCCGACGACTATACGGTCGTCCCCACGACCACGGGACTAGGTTGGCCCTCCGCCGACTTGTCCGACGACTATAGGGTCGTCCCCACGACCCCGGGACTAGGTTGGCCCGCCGCCGACATGTCCGACGACTATAGGGTCGTCCCCACGCCCCGGGCCAAAGTTGGCCAGCCGCCGACATGTCCGACGACTATAGGGTCGTCCCCACGACCCCGGGACTAGATTGGCCCGCCACCGTCATGTCCGACGACTATACGGTCGTCCCCACGACCCCGGGACTAGGTTGGCCCGCCGCCGACGTGTCCTACGACTATGGGGTCGTCCCCACGACCCGGGCCAAAGTTGCCCTGCCGCCGACATGTCCGACGACTATAGGGTCGTCCCCACGACCACGGGCCAAAGTTGCCCTGGCGCCGACATGTCCGACGACTATAGGGTCGTCCCCACGACCACGGGCCAAAGTTGCCCTGGCGCCGACATGTCCGACGACTATAGGGTCGTCCCCACGACCCCGGGTCTAGGTTGGCCCGCCGCCGACTTGTCCGACGACTATAGGGTCGTCCCCACGACCCCGGGACTTGGTTGGCCCGCCGCCGACTTGTCCGACGACTATAGGGTCGTCCCCACGACCACGGGACTAGGTTGGCCCGCCGCCGACTTGTCCGACGACTATAGGGTCGTCCCCACGACCACGGGCCAAAGTGGCCCTGCCGCCGACATGTCCGACGACTATAGGGTCGTCCCCAAGATCCCGGGACTAGGTTGGCCCGCCGCCGACATGTCCGACGACTATTGGGTCGTCCCCACGCCACGGGCCAAAGTTGGCCAGCCGCCGACATGTCCGACGACTATAGGGTCGTCCCCATGACCCCGGGGCTAGATTGCCCCGGCACCGTCATGTCCGACGACTATAGGGTCGTCCCCGCGACCCCGGGACTAGGTTGGCCCGCCGCCGACGTGTCCTACGACTATGGGGTCGTCCCCACGACCCGGGCCAAAGTTGCCCTGCCGCCGACATGTCCGACGACTATAGGGTCGTCCCCACGACCACGGGCCAAAGTTGCCCTGGCGCCGACATGTCCGACGACTATAGGGTCGTCCCCACGACCACGGGCCAAAGTTGCCCTGGCGCCGACATGTCCGACGACTATAGGGTCGTCCCCACGACCCCGGGTCTAGGTTGGCCCGCCGCCGACTTTTCCGACGATTATAGGGTCGTCCCCACGACCCCGGGAGTAGGTTGGCCCGACGCCGACTTGTCCGACGACTATAGGGTCGTCCCCACGACCCCGGGACTAGGTTGGCCAGCCGCCGACATGTCCGACGACTATAGGGTCGTCCCCACGACCCCGGGACTAGGTTGGCCCGCCGCCGACTTGTCCGACGACTATAGGGTCGTCCCCACGACCCCGGGACTAGGTTGGCCCGCCGCCGACTTGTCCGACGACTATAGGGTCGTCCCGACCACCCCGGGACTAGGTTGGCCAGCCGCCGACATGTCCGACGTCTATAGGGTCGTCCCCTCGACCCCGGGGCTAGATTGCCCGGGCACCGTCACGTCCGACGACTATAGGGTCGTCTCCACGACCCCGGGACTAGGTTGGCCAGTCACCGGCATGTCCGACGACTATAGGGTCGTCCCCACGACCCGGGCCAAAGTTGCCCTGCCGCCGACATGTCCGACGACTATAGGGTCGTCCCCACGACCCCGGGACTAGGTTGGCCCGCCGCCGACATGTCCGACGACTATACGGTCGTCCCCACGACCACGGGACTAGGTTGGCCCGCCGCCGACTTGTCCGACGACTATACGGTCGTCCCCACGACCACGGGACTAGATTGGCCCGCCGCCGACTTGTCCGACGACTATAGGGTCGTCTCCACACCTCCGGGACTAGGCTGGCCCGCCGCCGACTTGTCCGACGACTATAGGGTCGTCCCCACGACCCCGGGACTTGGTTGGCCCGCCGCCGACTTGTCCGACGACTATAGGGTCGTCCCGACCACCCCGGGACTAGGTTGGCCAGCCGCCGACATGTCCGACGTCTATAGGGTCGTCCCCTCGACCCCGGGGCTAGATTGCCCCGGCACCGTCACGTCCGACGACTATAGGGTCGTCTCCACGACCCCGGGACTAGGTTGGCCAGTCACCGGCATGTCCGACGACTATAGGGTCGTCCCCACGACCCCGGGACTAGGTTGGCCCGCCGCCGACTTGTCCGACGACTGTAGGGTCGTCCCCACGACCCCGGGACTAGGTTGGCCCGCCGCCGACTTGTCCGACGACTATAGGGTCGTCCCCACGACCCCGGGACTAGGTTGGCCCGCCGCCGACTTGTCCGACGACTATAGGGTCGTCCCCACGACCCGGGCCAAAGTTGCCCTGCCGCCGACATGTCCGACGACTATAGGGTCGTCCCCACGACCCCGGGTCTAGGTTGGCCCGCCGCCGACTTGTCCGACGACTATAGGGTCGTCCCCACGACCCCGGGACTTGGTTGGCCCGCCGCCGACTTGTCCGACGACTATAGGGTCGTCCCCACGACCCCGGGACTAGGTTGGCCTGCCGCCGACATGTCCGACGACTATAGGGTCGTCCCCACGAACCCGGGACTAGGTTGCCCTGCCGGCGACATGGCCGACGACTATAGGGTCGTCCCCACGACCCCGGGTCTAGGTTGGCCTGCCGCCGACATGTCCGACGTCTATAGGGTCGTCTCCACGACCCCGGGACTAGGTTGGCCCGCCGCCGACATGTCCGACGTCTATAGGGTCGTCCCCACGACCCCGGGACTAGATTGGCCTGCCGCCGACTTTTCCGACGACTATAGGGTCGTCCCCACGACCCCGGGAGTAGGATGGCCCGCCGCCGACTTGTCCGACGACTATAGGGTCGTCCCCACGACCCCGGGACTAGGTTGGCCAGCCGCCGACATGTCCGACGATTATACGGTCGTCCCCACGACCCCGGGACTAGGTTGGCCCGCCGCCGACTTGTCCGACGACTATAGGGTCGTCCCGACCACCCCGGGACTAGGTTGGCCAGCCGCCGACATGTCCGACGTCTATAGGGTCGTCTCCACGACCCCGGGACTAGGTTGGCCCGCCGCCGACATGTCCGACGTCTATAGGGTCGTCCCCACGACCCCGGGACTAGATTGGCCTGCCGCCGACTTTTCCGACGACTATAGGGTCGTCCCCACGACCCCGGGAGTAGGATGGCCCGCCGCCGACTTGTCCGACGACTATAGGGTCGTCCCCACGACCCCGGGACTAGGTTGGCCAGCCGCCGACATGTCCGACGACTTTACGGTCGTCCCCACGACCACGGGACTAGGTTGGCCCGCCGCCGACTTGTCCGACGACTATAGGGTCGTCCCCACGACCACGGGCCAAAGTGGCCCTGCCGCCGACATGTCCGACGACTATAGGGTCGTCCCCAAGATCCCGGGACTAGGTTGGCCCGCCGCCGACTTGTCCGACGACTATAGGGTCGTCCACACGACCCCGGGACTAGGTTGGCCCGCCGCCGACTTGTCCGACGACTATAGGGTCGTCCCCACGACCCGGGCCAAAGTTGCCCTGCCGCCGACATGTCCGACGACTATAGGGTCGTCCCCACGACCCCGGGACTAGGTTGGCCCGCCGCCGACATGTCCGACGACTATACGGTCGTACCCACGACCACGGGACTAGGTTGGCCCGCCGCCGACTTGTCCGACGACTATACGGTCGTCCCCACGACCACGGGACTAGGCTGGCCCGCCGCCGACTTGTCCGACGACTATAGGGTCGTCCCCACGACCCCGGGACTAGGCTGGCCCGCCGCCGACATTTCCGACGACTATAGGGTCGTCCCCACGACCCCGGGACTAGGTTGGCCCGCCGCCGACTTGTCCGACGACTATAGAGTCGTCCCCACGGCCCAGGGACTAGGTTGGCCCGCCGCCGACTTGTTCGACGACTATAGGGTCGTCCCCACGACCTCGGGACTAGATTGGCCCGCCACCGTCAAGTCCGACGACTATAGGGTCGTCCCCACGACCCCGCGACTAGGTTGGCCCGCCGCCGACTTGTCCGACGACTATAGGGACGTCCCCACGACCACGGGCCAATGTTGCCCAGCCGCCGACATGTCCGACGACTATAGGGTCGTCTCCACGACCCCGGGACTAGGTTGGCCCGCCACCGACATGTCCGACGACTATAGAGTCGCCCCACGACCCCGGGACTAGGTTGGCCCGCCGCCGACTTGTCCGACGAGTATAGGGTCGTCCCCACGACCCCGGGACTAGGTTGGCTCGCCGCCGACATGTCCGACGACTATAGGGTCGTCCCCACGACCCCGGGACTAGGTTGGCCAGCCGCCGACATGTCCGACGACTATACGGTCGTCCCCACGACCACGGGACTAGGTTGGCCCGCCGCCGACTTGTCCGACGACTATAGGGTCGTCCCCACGACCCCGGGACTAGATTGGCACGCCACCGTCTTGTCCGACGACTATAGGGTCGTCCCCACGACCACGGGCCAAAGTTACCCAACCGCCGACATGTCCGACGACTATAGGGTCGTCCCCACGACCCCGGGAATAGATTGGCCCGCCACCGTCATGTCCGACGACTATAGGGTCGTCCCCACGACCCCGGGACTAGATTGGCACGCCACCGTCTTGTCCGACTACTATAGGGTCGTCCCCACGACCCCGGGACTAGGTTGGCCAGCCGCCGACATGTCCGACGATTATACGATCGTCCCCACGACCACGGGACTAGGTCGGCCCGCCGCTGACTTGTCCGACGACTATAGGGTCGTCCCCACGACCCCGGGACTAGGTCGGCCCGCCGCCGACTTGTCCGACGACTATACGGTCGTCCCCACGACCACGGGACTAGGTTGGCCCGCCGCCGAATTGTCCGACGACTATAAGGTCGTCCCCACGACCCCGGGACTAGGTCGGCCCGCCGCCGAATTGTCCGACGACTATAGGGTCGTCCCCACGACCCCGGGACTAGGTCGGCCCGTCGCCGACTAGTCCGACGATTATATGGTCGTCCCCACGACCCGGGCCAAAGTTGCCCTGCCGCCGACATGTCCGACGACTATAGGGTCGTCCCCACGACCCCGGGACTAGGTTGGCCCGCCGCCGACATGTCCGACGACTATACGGTCGTCCCCACGACCACGGGACTAGGTTGGCCCGCCGCCGACTTGTCCGACGACTATACGGTCGTCCCCACGACCACGGGACTAGGTTGGCCCGCCGCCGACTTGTCCGACGACTATAGGGTCGTCCCCACGACCCCGGGACTAGGTTGGCCCGCCGCCGACATGTCCGACGACTATAGGGTCGTCCCCACGCCCCGGGCCAAAGTTGGCCAGCCGCCGACATGTCCGACGACTATAGGGTCGTCCCCACGACCCCGGGACTAGATTGGCCTGCCACCGTCATTTCCGACGACTATACGGTCGTCCCCACGACCCCGGGACTAGGTTGGCCCGCCGCCGACGTGTCCTACGACTATGGGGTCGTCCCCACGACCCGGGCCAAAGTTGCCCTGCCGCCGACATGTCCGACGACTATAGGGTCGTCCCCACGACCACGGGCCAAAGTTGCCCTGGCGCCGACATGTCCGACGACTATAGGGTCGTCCCCACGACCACGGGCCAAAGTTGCCCTGGCGCCGACATGTCCGACGACTATAGGGTCGTCCCCACGACCCCGGGTCTAGGTTGGCCCGCCGCCGACTTGTCCGACGACTATAGGGTCGTCCCCACGACCCCGGGACTTGGTTGGCCCGCCGCCGACTTGTCCGACGACTATAGGGTCGTCCCCACGACCCCGGGACTAGGTTGGCCTGCCGCCGACATGTCCGACGACTATAGGGTCGTCCCCACGAACCCGGGACTAGGTTGCCCTGCCGCCGACATGGCCGACGACTATAGGGTCGTCCCCACGACCCCGGGCCTAGGTTGGCCTGCCGCCGACATGTCCGACGTCTATAGGGTCGTCTCCACGACCCCGGGACTAGGTTGGCCCGCCGCCGACATGTCCGACGTCTATAGGGTCGTCCCCACGACCCCGGGACTAGATTGGCCTGCCGCCGACTTTTCCGACGACTATAGGGTCGTCCCCACGACCCCGGGAGTAGGATGGCCCGCCGCCGACTTGTCCGACGACTATAGGGTCGTCCCCACGACCCCGGGACTAGGTTGGCCAGCCGCCGACATGTCCGACGATTATACGGTCGTCCCCACGACCACGGGATTAGGTTGGCCCGCCGCCGACTTGTCCGACGACTATAGGGTCTTCTCCACGACCCCGGGACTAGGTTGGCCAGCCGCCGACATGTCCGACGACTATAGGGTCGTCCCCACGACCACGGGACTAGGTTGGCTCGCCGCCGACATGTCCGACGTCTATAGGGTCGACTCCACACCTCCGGGACTAGGCTGGCCCGCCGCCGACTTGTCCGACGACTATAGGGTCGTCCCCACGACCCCGGGACTAGGTTGGCCCGCCGCCGACTTGTCCGACGACTATAGGGTCGTCCCGACCACCCCGGGACTAGGTTGGCCAGCCGCCGACATGTCCGACGTCTATAGGGTCGTCCCCAAGACCCCGGGGCTAGATTGCCCCGGCACCGTCACGTCCGACGACTATAGGGTCGTCTCCACGACCCCGGGACTAAGTTGGCCAGTCACCGGCATGTCCGACGACTATAGGGTCGTCCCCACGACCCCGGGACTAGGTTGGCCCGCCGCCGACTTGTCCGACGACTGTAGGGTCGTCCCCACGACCCCGGGACTAGGTTGGCCCGCCGCCGACTTGTCCGACGACTATAGGGTCGTCCCCACGACCCCGGGACTAGGTTGGCCCGCCGCCGACTTGTCCGACGACTATAGGGTCGTCCCCACGACCCGGGCCAAAGTTGCCCTGCCGCCGACATGCCCGACGACTATAGGGTCGTCCCCACGACCCCGGGACTAGGTTGGCCCGCCGCCGACATGTCCGACGACTATACGGTCGTCCCCACGACCACGGGACTAGGTTGGCCCGCCGCCGACTTGTCCGACGACTATACGGTCGTCCCCACGACCACGGGACTAGGTTGGCCCGCCGCCGACTTGTCCGACGACTATAGGGTCGTCCCCACGACCCCGGGACTAGGCTGGCCCGCCGCCGACATTTCCGACGACTATAGAGTCGTCCCCACGGCCCAGGGACTAGGTTGGCCCGCCGCCGACTTGTTCGACGAACTATAGGGTCGTCCCCACGACCTCGGGACTAGATTGGCCCGCCACCGTCAAGTCCGACGACTATAGGGTCGTCCCCACGACCCCGGGACTAGATTGGCCCGCCACCGTCATGTGCGACGACTATAGGTTCGTCCCTACGACCCTGGGCATACGTTGGCCTGTCGCCGACATGTCCGACGACTATAGGGTCGTCCCCACGACCACGGGCCAAAGTTGCCCAGCCGCCGACATGTCCGACGACTATAGGGTCGTCCCCACGACCACGGGCCAAAGTTGGTCAACCGCCGACATGTCCGACGACTATAGGGTCGTCCCCACGACCCCGGGACTAGATTGGCCCGCCACCGTCATGTCCGACGACTATAGGGTCGTCCCCACGACCCCGGGACTAGATTGGCACGCCACCGTCTTGTCCGACGACTATAGGGTCGTCCCCACGACCCCGGGACTAGGTTGGCCAGCCGCCGACATGTCCGACGATTATACGATCGTCCCCACGACCACGGGACTAGGTCGGCCCGCCGCCGACTTGTCCGACGACTATAGGGTCGTCCCCACGAACCCGGGACTAGGTCGGCCCGCCGCCGACTTGTCCGACGACTATACGGTCGTCCCCACGACCACGGGACTAGGTTGGCCCGCCGCCGAATTGTCCGACGACTATAAGGTCGTCCCCACGACCCCGGGACTAGGTCGGTCCGCCGCCGAATTGTCCGACGACTATAGGATCGTCCCCACGACCCCGGGACTAGGTCGGCCCGTCGTCGACTAGTCCGACGACTATAGGGTCGTCCCCACGCCCCGGGCCAAAGTTGGCCAGCCGCCGACATGTCCGACGACTATAGGGTCGTCCCCACGACCCCGGGACTAGATTGGCCTGCCACCGTCATTTCCGACGACTATACGGTCGTCCCCACGACCCCGGGACTAGGTTGGCCCGCCGCCGACGTGTCCTACGACTATGGGGTCGTCCCCACGACCCGGGCCAAAGTTGCCCTGCCGCCGACATGTCCGACGACTATAGGGTCGTCCCCACGACCACGGGCCAAAGTTGCCCTGGCGCCGACATGTCCGACGACTATAGGGTCGTCCCCACGACCACGGGCCAAAGTTGCCCTGGCGCCGACATGTCCGACGACTATAGGGTCGTCCCCACGACCCCGGGTCTAGGTTGGCCCGCCGCCGACTTGTCCGACGACTATAGGGTCGTCCCCACGACCCCGGGACTTGGTTGGCCCGCCGCCGACTTGTCCGACGACTATAGGGTCGTCCCCACGACCCCGGGACTAGGTTGGCCTGCCGCCGACATGTCCGACGACTATAGGGTCGTCCCCACGAACCCGGGACTAGGTTGCCCTGCCGCCGACATGGCCGACGACTATAGGGTCGTCCCCACGACCCCGGGCCTAGGTTGGCCTGCCGCCGACATGTCCGACGTCTATAGGGTCGTCTCCACGACCCCGGGACTAGGTTGGCCCGCCGCCGACATGTCCGACGTCTATAGGGTCGTCCCCACGACCCCGGGACTAGATTGGCCTGCCGCCGACTTTTCCGACGACTATAGGGTCGTCCCCACGACCCCGGGAGTAGGATGGCCCGCCGCCGACTTGTCCGACGACTATAGGGTCGTCCCCACGACCCCGGGACTAGGTTGGCCAGCCGCCGACATGTCCGACGATTATACGGTCGTCCCCACGACCACGGGATTAGGTTGGCCCGCCGCCGACTTGTCCGACGACTATAGGGTCTTCTCCACGACCCCGGGACTAGGTTGGCCAGCCGCCGACATGTCCGACGACTATAGGGTCGTCCCCACGACCACGGGACTAGGTTGGCTCGCCGCCGACATGTCCGACGTCTATAGGGTCGATTCCACACCTCCGGGACTAGGCTGGCCCGCCGCCGACTTGTCCGACGACTATAGGGTCGTCCCCACGACCCCGGGACTAGGTTGGCCCGCCGCCGACTTGTCCGACGACTATAGGGTCGTCCCGACCACCCCGGGACTAGGTTGGCCAGCCGCCGACATGTCCGACGTCTATAGGGTCGTCCCCAAGACCCCGGGGCTAGATTGCCCCGGCACCGTCACGTCCGACGACTATAGGGTCGTCTCCACGACCCCGGGACTAAGTTGGCCAGTCACCGGCATGTCCGACGACTATAGGGTCGTCCCCACGACCCCGGGACTAGGTTGGCCCGCCGCCGACTTGTCCGACGACTGTAGGGTCGTCCCCACGACCCCGGGACTAGGTTGGCCCGCCGCCGACTTGTCCGACGACTATAGGGTCGTCCCCACGACCCCGGGACTAGGTTGGCCCGCCGCCGACTTGTCCGACGACTATAGGGTCGTCCCCACGACCCGGGCCAAAGTTGCCCTGCCGCCGACATGCCCGACGACTATAGGGTCGTCCCCACGACCCCGGGACTAGGTTGGCCCGCCGCCGACATGTCCGACGACTATACGGTCGTCCCCACGACCACGGGACTAGGTTGGCCCGCCGCCGACTTGTCCGACGACTATACGGTCGTCCCCACGACCACGGGACTAGGTTGGCCCGCCGCCGACTTGTCCGACGACTATAGGGTCGTCCCCACGACCCCGGGACTAGGCTGGCCCGCCGCCGACATTTCCGACGACTATAGAGTCGTCCCCACGGCCCAGGGACTAGGTTGGCCCGCCGCCGACTTGTTCGACGAACTATAGGGTCGTCCCCACGACCTCGGGACTAGATTGGCCCGCCACCGTCAAGTCCGACGACTATAGGGTCGTCCCCACGACCCCGGGACTAGATTGGCCCGCCACCGTCATGTGCGACGACTATAGGTTCGTCCCTACGACCCTGGGCATACGTTGGCCTGTCGCCGACATGTCCGACGACTATAGGGTCGTCCCCACGACCACGGGCCAAAGTTGCCCAGCCGCCGACATGTCCGACGACTATAGGGTCGTCCCCACGACCACGGGCCAAAGTTGGTCAACCGCCGACATGTCCGACGACTATAGGGTCGTCCCCACGACCCCGGGACTAGATTGGCCCGCCACCGTCATGTCCGACGACTATAGGGTCGTCCCCACGACCCCGGGACTAGATTGGCACGCCACCGTCTTGTCCGACGACTATAGGGTCGTCCCCACGACCCCGGGACTAGGTTGGCCAGCCGCCGACATGTCCGACGATTATACGATCGTCCCCACGACCACGGGACTAGGTCGGCCCGCCGCCGACTTGTCCGACGACTATAGGGTCGTCCCCACGAACCCGGGACTAGGTCGGCCCGCCGCCGACTTGTCCGACGACTATACGGTCGTCCCCACGACCACGGGACTAGGTTGGCCCGCCGCCGAATTGTCCGACGACTATAAGGTCGTCCCCACGACCCCGGGACTAGGTCGGTCCGCCGCCGAATTGTCCGACGACTATAGGATCGTCCCCACGACCCCGGGACTAGGTCGGCCCGTCGCCGACTAGTCCGACGACTATAGGGTCGTCCCCACGACCCGGGCCAAAGTTGCCCTGCCGCCGACATGTCCGACGACTATAGGGTCGTCCCCACGACCCCGGGGCTAGGTTGGCCCGCCGCCGACATGTCCGACGACTAACGGTCGTCCCCACGACCACGGGACTAGGTTGGCCCGCCGCCGACTTGTCCGACGACTATACGGTCGTCCCCACGACCACGGGACTAGGTTGGCCCTCCGCCGACTTGTCCGACGACTATAGAGTCGTCCCCACGGCCCAGGGACTAGGTTGGCCCGCCGCCGACTTGTTCGACGACTATAGGGTCGTCCCCACGACCTCGGGACTAGATTGGCCCGCCACCGTCAAGTCCGACGACTATAGGGTCGTCCCCACGACCCCGCGACTAGGTTGGCCCGCCGCCGACTTGTCCGACGACTATAGGGACGTCCCCACGACCACGGGCCAATGTTGCCCAGCCGCCGACATGTCCGACGACTATAGGGTCGTCTCCACGACCCCGGGACTAGGTTGGCCCGCCACCGACATGTCCGACGACTATAGAGTCGCCCCACGACCCCGGGACTAGGTTGGCCCGCCGCCGACTTGTCCGACGAGTATAGGGTCGTCCCCACGACCCCGGGACTAGGTTGGCTCGCCGCCGACATGTCCGACGACTATAGGGTCGTCCCCACGACCCCGGGACTAGGTTGGCCAGCCGCCGACATGTCCGACGACTATACGGTCGTCCCCACGACCACGGGACTAGGTTGGCCCGCCGCCGACTTGTCCGACGACTATAGGGTCGTCCCCACGACCCCGGGACTAGATTGGCACGCCACCGTCTTGTCCGACGACTATAGGGTCGTCCCCACGACCACGGGCCAAAGTTACCCAACCGCCGACATGTCCGACGACTATAGGGTCGTCCCCACGACCCCGGGAATAGATTGGCCCGCCACCGTCATGTCCGACGACTATAGGGTCGTCCCCACGACCCCGGGACTAGATTGGCACGCCACCGTCTTGTCCGACTACTATAGGGTCGTCCCCACGACCCCGGGACTAGGTTGGCCAGCCGCCGACATGTCCGACGATTATACGATCGTCCCCACGACCACGGGACTAGGTCGGCCCGCCGCTGACTTGTCCGACGACTATAGGGTCGTCCCCACGACCCCGGGACTAGGTCGGCCCGCCGCCGACTTGTCCGACGACTATACGGTCGTCCCCACGACCACGGGACTAGGTTGGCCCGCCGCCGAATTGTCCGACGACTATAAGGTCGTCCCCACGACCCCGGGACTAGGTCGGCCCGCCGCCGAATTGTCCGACGACTATAGGGTCGTCCCCACGACCCCGGGACTAGGTCGGCCCGTCGCCGACTAGTCCGACGATTATATGGTCGTCCCCACGACCCGGGCCAAAGTTGCCCTGCCGCCGACATGTCCGACGACTATAGGGTCGTCCCCACGACCCCGGGACTAGGTTGGCCCGCCGCCGACATGTCCGACGACTATACGGTCGTCCCCACGCCCCGGGCCAAAGTTGGCCAGCCGCCGACATGTCCGACGACTATAGGGTCGTCCCCACGACCCCGGGACTAGATTGGCCTGCCACCGTCATTTCCGACGACTATACGGTCGTCCCCACGACCCCGGGACTAGGTTGGCCCGCCGCCGACGTGTCCTACGACTATGGGGTCGTCCCCACGACCCGGGCCAAAGTTGCCCTGCCGCCGACATGTCCGACGACTATAGGGTCGTCCCCACGACCACGGGCCAAAGTTGCCCTGGCGCCGACATGTCCGACGACTATAGGGTCGTCCCCACGACCACGGGCCAAAGTTGCCCTGGCGCCGACATGTCCGACGACTATAGGGTCGTCCCCACGACCCCGGGTCTAGGTTGGCCCGCCGCCGACTTGTCCGACGACTATAGGGTCGTCCCCACGACCCCGGGACTTGGTTGGCCCGCCGCCGACTTGTCCGACGACTATAGGGTCGTCCCCACGACCCCGGGACTAGGTTGGCCTGCCGCCGACATGTCCGACGACTATAGGGTCGTCCCCACGAACCCGGGACTAGGTTGCCCTGCCGCCGACATGGCCGACGACTATAGGGTCGTCCCCACGACCCCGGGCCTAGGTTGGCCTGCCGCCGACATGTCCGACGTCTATAGGGTCGTCCCCACGACCCCGGGACTAGGTTGGCCCGCCGCCGACTTGTCCGACGACTATAGGGTCGTCCCCACGACCCGGGCCAAAGTTGCCCTGCCGCCGACATGCCCGACGACTATAGGGTCGTCCCCACGACCCCGGGACTAGGTTGGCCCGCCGCCGACATGTCCGACGACTATTCGGTCGTCCCCACGACCACGGGACTAGGTTGGCCCGCCGCCGACTTGTCCGACGACTATACGGTCGTCCCCACGACCACGGGACTAGGTTGGCCCGCCGCCGACTTGTCCGACGACTATAGGGTCGTCCCCACGACCCCGGGACTAGGCTGGCCCGCCGCCGACATTTCCGACGACTATAGAGTCGTCCCCACGGCCCAGGGACTAGGTTGGCCCGCCGCCGACTTGTTCGACGAACTATAGGGTCGTCCCCACGACCTCGGGACTAGATTGGCCCGCCACCGTCAAGTCCGACGACTATAGGGTCGTCCCCACGACCCCGGGACTAGATTGGCCCGCCACCGTCATGTGCGACGACTATAGGTTCGTCCCTACGACCCTGGGCATACGTTGGCCTGTCGCCGACATGTCCGACGACTATAGGGTCGTCCCCACGACCACGGGCCAAAGTTGCCCAGCCGCCGACATGTCCGACGACTATAGGGTCGTCCCCACGACCACGGGCCAAAGTTGGTCAACCGCCGACATGTCCGACGACTATAGGGTCGTCCCCACGACCCCGGGACTAGATTGGCCCGCCACCGTCATGTCCGACGACTATAGGGTCGTCCCCACGACCCCGGGACTAGATTGGCACGCCACCGTCTTGTCCGACGACTATAGGGTCGTCCCCACGACCCCGGGACTAGGTTGGCCAGCCGCCGACATGTCCGACGATTATACGATCGTCCCCACGACCACGGGACTAGGTCGGCCCGCCGCCGACTTGTCCGACGACTATAGGGTCGTCCCCACGAACCCGGGACTAGGTCGGCCCGCCGCCGACTTGTCCGACGACTATACGGTCGTCCCCACGACCACGGGACTAGGTTGGCCCGCCGCCGAATTGTCCGACGACTATAAGGTCGTCCCCACGACCCCGGGACTAGGTCGGCCCGCCGCCGAATTGTCCGACGACTATAGGATCGTCCCCACGACCCCGGGACTAGGTCGGCCCGTCGCCGACTAGTCCGACGACTATAGGGTCGTCCCCACGACCCGGGCCAAAGTTGCCCTGCCGCCGACATGTCCGACGACTATAGGGTCGTCCCCACGACCCCGGGGCTAGGTTGGCCCGCCGCCGACATGTCCGACGACTAACGGTCGTCCCCACGACCACGGGACTAGGTTGGCCCGCCGCCGACTTGTCCGACGACTATACGGTCGTCCCCACGACCACGGGACTAGGTTGGCCCTCCGCCGACTTGTCCGACGACTATAGGGTCGTCCCCACGACCCCGGGACTAGGTTGGCCCGCCGCCGACATGTCCGACGACTATAGGGTCGTCCCCACGCCCCGGGCCAAAGTTGGCCAGCCGCCGACATGTCCGACGACTATAGGGTCGTCCCCACGACCCCGGGACTAGATTGGCCCGCCACCGTCATGTCCGACGACTATACGGTCGTCCCCACGACCCCGGGACTAGGTTGGCCCGCCGCCGACGTGTCCTACGACTATGGGGTCGTCCCCACGACCCGGGCCAAAGTTGCCCTGCCGCCGACATGTCCGACGACTATAGGGTCGTCCCCACGACCACGGGCCAAAGTTGCCCTGGCGCCGACATGTCCGACGACTATAGGGTCGTCCCCACGACCACGGGCCAAAGTTGCCCTGGCGCCGACATGTCCGACGACTATAGGGTCGTCCCCACGACCACGGGCCAAAGTTGCCCTGGCGCCGACATGTCCGACGACTATAGGGTCGTCCCCACGACCACGGGCCAAAGTTGCCCTGGCGCCGACATGTCCGACGACTATAGGGTCGTCCCCACGACCCCGGGTCTAGGTTGGCCCGCCGCCGACTTTTCCGACGATTATAGGGTCGTCCCCACGACCCCGGGAGTAGGTTGGCCCGACGCCGACATGTCCGACGACTATAGGGTCGTCCCCACGCCCCGGGCCAAAGTTGGCCAGCCGCCGACATGTCCGACGACTATAGGGTCGTCCCCACGACCCCGGGTCTAGGTTGGCCCGCCGCCGACTTGTCCGACGACTATAGGGTCGTCCCCACGACCCCGGGACTTGGTTGGCCCGCCGCCGACTTGTCCGACGACTATAGGGTCGTCCCCACGACCACGGGACTAGGTTGGCCCGCCGCCGACTTGTCCGACGACTATAGGGTCGTCCCCACGACCACGGGCCAAAGTGGCCCTGCCGCCGACATGTCCGACGACTATAGGGTCGTCCCCAAGATCCCGGGACTAGGTTGGCCCGCCGCCGACATGTCCGACGACTATTGGGTCGTCCCCACGCCACGGGCCAAAGTTGGCCAGCCGCCGACATGTCCGACGACTATAGGGTCGTCCCCATGACCCCGGGGCTAGATTGCCCCGGCACCGTCATGTCCGACGACTATAGGGTCGTCCCCGCGACCCCGGGACTAGGTTGGCCCGCCGCCGACGTGTCCTACGACTATGGGGTCGTCCCCACGACCCGGGCCAAAGTTGCCCTGCCGCCGACATGTCCGACGACTATAGGGTCGTCCCCACGACCACGGGCCAAAGTTGCCCTGGCGCCGACATGTCCGACGACTATAGGGTCGTCCCCACGACCACGGGCCAAAGTTGCCCTGGCGCCGACATGTCCGACGACTATAGGGTCGTCCCCACGACCCCGGGTCTAGGTTGGCCCGCCGCCGACTTTTCCGACGATTATAGGGTCGTCCCCACGACCCCGGGAGTAGGTTGGCCCGACGCCGACTTGTCCGACGACTATAGGGTCGTCCCCACGACCCCGGGACTAGGTTGGCCAGCCGCCGACATGTCCGACGACTATAGGGTCGTCCCCACGACCCCGGGACTAGGTTGGCCCGCCGCCGACTTGTCCGACGACTATAGGGTCGTCCCCACGACCCCGGGACTAGGTTGGCCCGCCGCCGACTTGTCCGACGACTATAGGGTCGTCCCGACCACCCCGGGACTAGGTTGGCCAGCCGCCGACATGTCCGACGTCTATAGGGTCGTCCCCTCGACCCCGGGGCTAGATTGCCCCGGCACCGTCACGTCCGACGACTATAGGGTCGTCTCCACGACCCCGGGACTAGGTTGGCCAGTCACCGGCATGTCCGACGACTATAGGGTCGTCCCCACGACCCCGGGACTAGGTTGGCCCGCCGCCGACTTGTCCGACGACTGTAGGGTCGTCCCCACGACCCCGGGACTAGGTTGGCCCGCCGCCGACATGTCCGACGACTATACGGTCGTCCCCACGACCACGGGACTAGGTTGGCCAGCCGCCGACATGTCCGACGACTATACGGTCGTCCCCACGACCACGGGACTAGGTTGGCCCGCCGCCGACTTGTCCGACGACTATAGGGTCGTCCCCACGACCACGGGCCAAAGTGGCCCTGCCGCCGACATGTCCGACGACTATAGGGTCGTTCCCAAGATCCCGGGACTAGGTTGGCCCGCCGCCGACTTGTCCGACGACTATAGGGTCGTCCACACGACCCCGGGACTAGGTTGGCCCGCCGCCGACTTGTCCGACGACTATAGGGTCGTCCCCACGACCCGGGCCAAAGTTGCCCTGCCGCCGACATGTCCGACGACTATAGGGTCGTCCCCACGACCCCGGGACTAGGTTGGCCCGCCGCCGACATGTCCGACGACTATAGGGTCGTCCCCACGACCACGGGACTAGGTTGGCTCGCCGCCGACATGTCCGACGTCTATAGGGTCGTTCCCAAGATCCCGGGACTAGGTTGGCCCGCCGCCGACTTGTCCGACGACTATAGGGTCGTCCACACGACCCCGGGAGTAGGATGGCCCGCCGCCGACTTGTCCGACGACTATAGGGTCGTCCCCACGACCCCGGGACTAGGTTGGCCAGCCGCCGACATGTCCGACGATTATACGGTCGTCCCCACGACCACGGGATTAGGTTGGCCCGCCGCCGACTTGTCCGACGACTATAGGGTCTTCTCCACGACCCCGGGACTAGGTTGGCCAGCCGCCGACATGTCCGACGACTATAGGGTCGTCCCCACGACCACGGGACTAGGTTGGCTCGCCGCCGACATGTCCGACGTCTATAGGGTCGACTCCACACCTCCGGGACTAGGCTGGCCCGCCGCCGACTTGTCCGACGACTATAGGGTCGTCCCCACGACCCCGGGACTAGGTTGGCCCGCCGCCGACTTGTCCGACGACTATAGGGTCGTCCCGACCACCCCGGGACTAGGTTGGCCAGCCGCCGACATGTCCGACGTCTATAGGGTCGTCCCCAAGACCCCGGGGCTAGATTGCCCCGGCACCGTCACGTCCGACGACTATAGGGTCGTCTCCACGACCCCGGGACTAAGTTGGCCAGTCACCGGCATGTCCGACGACTATAGGGTCGTCCCCACGACCCCGGGACTAGGTTGGCCCGCCGCCGACTTGTCCGACGACTGTAGGGTCGTCCCCACGACCCCGGGACTAGGTTGGCCCGCCGCCGACTTGTCCGACGACTATAGGGTCGTCCCCACGACCCCGGGACTAGGTTGGCCCGCCGCCGACTTGTCCGACGACTATAGGGTCGTCCCCACGACCCGGGCCAAAGTTGCCCTGCCGCCGACATGCCCGACGACTATAGGGTCGTCCCCACGACCCCGGGACTAGGTTGGCCCGCCGCCGACATGTCCGACGACTATACGGTCGTCCCCACGACCACGGGACTAGGTTGGCCCGCCGCCGACTTGTCCGACGACTATACGGTCGTCCCCACGACCACGGGACTAGGTTGGCCCGCCGCCGACTTGTCCGACGACTATAGGGTCGTCCCCACGACCCCGGGACTAGGCTGGCCCGCCGCCGACATTTCCGACGACTATAGAGTCGTCCCCACGGCCCAGGGACTAGGTTGGCCCGCCGCCGACTTGTTCGACGAACTATAGGGTCGTCCCCACGACCTCGGGACTAGATTGGCCCGCCACCGTCAAGTCCGACGACTATAGGGTCGTCCCCACGACCCCGGGACTAGATTGGCCCGCCACCGTCATGTGCGACGACTATAGGTTCGTCCCTACGACCCTGGGCATACGTTGGCCTGTCGCCGACATGTCCGACGACTATAGGGTCGTCCCCACGACCACGGGCCAAAGTTGCCCAGCCGCCGACATGTCCGACGACTATAGGGTCGTCCCCACGACCACGGGCCAAAGTTGGTCAACCGCCGACATGTCCGACGACTATAGGGTCGTCCCCACGACCCCGGGACTAGATTGGCCCGCCACCGTCATGTCCGACGACTATAGGGTCGTCCCCACGACCCCGGGACTAGATTGGCACGCCACCGTCTTGTCCGACGACTATAGGGTCGTCCCCACGACCCCGGGACTAGGTTGGCCAGCCGCCGACATGTCCGACGATTATACGATCGTCCCCACGACCACGGGACTAGGTCGGCCCGCCGCCGACTTGTCCGACGACTATAGGGTCGTCCCCACGAACCCGGGACTAGGTCGGCCCGCCGCCGACTTGTCCGACGACTATACGGTCGTCCCCACGACCACGGGACTAGGTTGGCCCTCCGCCGACTTGTCCGACGACTATAGGGTCGTCCCCACGACCCCGGGACTAGGTTGGCCCGCCGCCGACATGTCCGACGACTATAGGGTCGTCCCCACGCCCCGGGCCAAAGTTGGCCAGCCGCCGACATGTCCGACGACTATAGGGTCGTCCCCACGACCCCGGGACTAGATTGGCCCGCCACCGTCATGTCCGACGACTATACGGTCGTCCCCACGACCCCGGGACTAGGTTGGCCCGCCGCCGACGTGTCCTACGACTATGGGGTCGTCCCCACGACCCGGGCCAAAGTTGCCCTGCCGCCGACATGTCCGACGACTATAGGGTCGTCCCCACGACCACGGGCCACAGTTGCCCTGGCGCCGACATGTCCGACGACTATAGGGTCGTCCCCACGACCACGGGCCAAAGTTGCCCTGGCGCCGACATGTCCGACGACTATAGGGTCGTCCCCACGACCACGGGCCAAAGTTGCCCTGGCGCCGACATGTCCGACGACTATAGGGTCGTCCCCACGACCCCGGGTCTAGGTTGGCCCGCCGCCGACTTTTCCGACGATTATAGGGTCGTCCCCACGACCCCGGGAGTAGGTTGGCCCGACGCCGACTTGTCCGACGACTATAGGGTCGTCCCCACGACCCCGGGACTAGGTTGGCCAGCCGCCGACATGTCCGACGACTATAGGGTCGTCCCCACGACCCCGGGACTAGGTTGGCCCGCCGCCGACTTGTCCGACGACTATAGGGTCGTCCCCACGACCCCGGGACTAGGTTGGCCCGCCGCCGACTTGTCCGACGACTATAGGGTCGTCCCGACCACCCCGGGACTAGGTTGGCCAGCCGCCGACATGTCCGACGTCTATAGGGTCGTCCCCTCGACCCCGGGGCTAGATTGCCCGGGCACCGTCACGTCCGACGACTATAGGGTCGTCTCCACGACCCCGGGACTAGGTTGGCCAGTCACCGGCATGTCCGACGACTATAGGGTCGTCCCCACGACCCCGGGACTAGGTTGGCCCGCCGCCGACTTGTCCGACGACTGTAGGGTCGTCCCCACGACCCCGGGACTAGGTTGGCCCGCCGCCGACATGTCCGACGACTATACGGTCGTCCCCACGACCACGGGACTAGGTTGGCCAGCCGCCGACATGTCCGACGACTATACGGTCGTCCCCACGACCACGGGACTAGGTTGGCCCGCCGCCGACTTGTCCGACGACTATAGGGTCGTCCCCACGACCACGGGCCAAAGTGGCCCTGCCGCCGACATGTCCGACGACTATAGGGTCGTTCCCAAGATCCCGGGACTAGGTTGGCCTGCCGCCGACTTGTCCGACGACTATAGGGTCGTCCACACGACCCCGGGACTAGGTTGGCCCGCCGCCGACTTGTCCGACGACTATAGGGTCGTCCCCACGACCCGGGCCAAAGTTGCCCTGCCGCCGACATGTCCGACGACTATAGGGTCGTCCCCACGACCCCGGGACTAGGTTGGCCCGCCGCCGACATGTCCGACGACTATACGGTCGTCCCCACGACCACGGGACTAGGTTGGCCCGCCGCCGACTTGTCCGACGACTATACGGTCGTCCCCACGACCACGGGACTAGGTTGGCCCGCCGCCGACTTGTCCGACGACTATAGGGTCGTCCCCACGACCCCGGGACTAGGCTGGCCCGCCGCCGACATTTCCGACGACTATAGGGTCGTCCCCACGACCCCGGGACTAGGTTGGCCCGCCGCCGACTTGTCCGACGACTATAGAGTCGTCCCCACGGCCCAGGGACTAGGTTGGCCCGCCGCCGACTTGTTCGACGACTATAGGGTCGTCCCCACGACCTCGGGACTAGATTGGCCCGCCACCGTCAAGTCCGACGACTATAGGGTCGTCCCCACGACCCCGCGACTAGGTTGGCCCGCCGCCGACTTGTCCGACGACTATAGGGACGTCCCCACGACCACGGGCCAATGTTGCCCAGCCGCCGACATGTCCGACGACTATAGGGTCGTCTCCACGACCCCGGGACTAGGTTGGCCCGCCACCGACATGTCCGACGACTATAGAGTCGCCCCACGACCCCGGGACTAGGTTGGCCCGCCGCCGACTTGTCCGACGACTATAGGGTCGTCCCCACGACCCCGGGACTAGGTTGGCCCGCCGCCGACATGTCCGACGACTATAGGGTCGTCCCCACGACCCCGGGACTAGGTTGGCCAGCCGCCGACATGTCCGACGACTATACGGTCGTCCCCACGACCACGGGACTAGGTTGGCCCGCCGCCGACTTGTCCGACGACTATAGGGTCGTCCCCACGACCCCGGGACTAGATTGGCACGCCACCGTCTTGTCCGACGACTATAGGGTCGTCCCCACGACCACGGGCCAAAGTTACCCAACCGCCGACATGTCCGACGACTATAGGGTCGTCCCCACGACCCCGGGAATAGATTGGCCCGCCACCGTCATGTCCGACGACTATAGGGTCGTCCCCACGACCCCGGGACTAGATTGGCACGCTACCGTCTTGTCCGACGACTATAGGGTCGTCCCCACGACCCCGGGACTAGGTTGGCCAGCCGCCGACATGTCCGACGATTATACGATCGTCCCCACGACCACGGGACTAGGTCGGCCCGCCGCTGACTTGTCCAACGACTATAGGGTCGTCCCCACGACCCCGGGACTAGGTCGGCCCGCCGCCGACTTGTCCGACGACTATACGGTCGTCCCCACGACCACGGGACTAGGTTGGCCCGCCGCCGAATTGTCCGACGACTATAAGGTCGTCCCCACGACCCCGGGACTAGGTCGGCCCGCCGCCGAATTGTCCCACGACTATAGGGTCGTCCCCACGACCCCGGGACTAGGTCGGCCCGTCGCCGACTAGTCCGACGACTATATGGTCGTCCCCACGACCCGGGCCAAAGTTGCCCTGCCGCCGACATGTCCGACGACTATAGGGTCGTCCCCACGAACCCGGGACTAGGTTGCCCTGCCGCCGACATGGCCGACGACTATAGGGTCGTCCCCAGGACCCCGGGTCTATGTTGGCCTGCCGCCGACATGTCCGACGTCTATAGGGTCGTCTCCACGACCCCGGGACTAGGTTGGCCCGCCGCCGACATGTCCGACGTCTATAGGGTCGTCCCCACGACCCCGGGACTAGATTGGCCTGCCGCCGACTTTTCCGACGACTATAGGGTCGTCCCCACGACCCCGGGAGTAGGATGGCCCGCCGCCGACTTGTCCGACGACTATAGGGTCGTCCCCACGACCCCGGGACTAGGTTGGCCAGCCGCCGACATGTCCGACGATTATACGGTCGTCCCCACGACCACGGGATTAGGTTGGCCCGCCGCCGACTTGTCCGACGACTATAGGGTCTTCTCCACGACCCCGGGACTAGGTTGGCCAGCCGCCGACATGTCCGACGACTATAGGGTCGTCCCCACGACCACGGGACTTGGTTGGCTCGCCGCCGACATGTCCGACGCCTATAGGGTCGTCTCCACACCTCCGGGACTAGGCTGGCCCGCCGCCGAATTGTCCGACGACTATAGGGTGGTCCCCACGACCCCGGGACTAGGTTGGCCCGCCGCCGACTTGTCCGACGACTATAGGGTCGTCCCGACCACCCCGGGACTAGGTTGGCCAGCCGCCGACATGTCCGACGTCTATAGGGTCGTCCCCAAGACCCCGGGGCTAGATTGCCCCGGCACCGTCACGTCCGACGACTATAGGGTCGTCTCCACGACCCCGGGACTAAGTTGGCCAGTCACCGGCATGTCCGACGACTATAGGGTCGTCCCCACGACCCCGGGACTAGGTTGGCCCGCCGCCGACTTGTCCGACGACTGTAGGGTCGTCCCCACGACCCCGGGACTAGGTTGGCCCGCCGCCGACTTGTCCGACGACTATAGGGTCGTCCCCACGACCCGGGCCAAAGTTGCCCTGCCGCCGACATGTCCGACGACTATAGGGTCGTCCCCACGACCCCGGGACTAGATTGGCCCGCCACCGTCATGTGCGACGACTATAGGTTCGTCCCTACGACCCTGGGCATACGTTGGCCTGTCGCCGACATGTCCGACGACTATAGGGTCGTCCCCACGACCACGGGCCAAAGTTGCCCAGCCGCCGACATGTCCGACGACTATAGGGTCGTCCCCACGACCACGGGCCAAAGTTGGTCAACCGCCGACATGTCCGACGACTATAGGGTCGTCCCCACGACCCCGGGACTAGATTGGCCCGCCACCGTCATGTCCGACGACTATAGGGTCGTCCCCACGACCCCGGGACTAGATTGGCACGCCACCGTCTTGTCCGACGACTATAGGGTCGTCCCCACGACCCCGGGACTAGGTTGGCCAGCCGCCGACATGTCCGACGATTATACGATCGTCCCCACGACCACGGGACTAGGTCGGCCCGCCGCCGACTTGTCCGACGACTATAGGGTCGTCCCCACGACCCCGGGACTAGGTCGGCCCGCCGCCGACTTGTCCGACGATTATACGGTCGTCCCCACGACCACGGGACTAGGTTGGCCCGCTGCCGAATTGTCCGACGACTATAAGGTCGTCCCCACGACCCCGGGACTAGGTCGGCCCGCCGCCGAATTGTCCGACGACTATAGGGTCGTCCCTACGACCCCGGGACTAGGTCGGCCCGTCGCCGACTAGTCCGACGACTATAGGGTCGTCCCCACGACCCGGGCCAAAGTTGCCCTGCCGCCGACATGTCCGACGACTATAGGGTCGTCCCCACGACCCCGGGACTAGGTTGGCCCGCCGCCGACATGTCCGACGACTATACGGTCGTCCCCACGACCACGGGACTAGGTTGGCCCGCCGCCGACTTGTCCGACGACTATACGGTCGTCCCCACGACCACGGGACTAGGTTGGCCCGCCGCCGACTTGTCCGACGACTATAGGGTCGTCCCCACGACCCGGGCCAAAGTTGCCCTGCCGCCGACATGTCCGACGACTATAGGGTCGTCCCCACGACCCCGGGACTAGGTTGGCCCGCCGCCGACATGTCCGACGACTATAGGGTCGTCCCCACGACCCCGGGACTAGGTTGGCCCGCCGCCGACATGTCCGACGACTATACGGTCGTCCCCACGACCCCGGGACTAGGTTGGCCCGCCGCCGACGTGTCCTACGACTATGGGGTCGTCCCCACGACCCGGGCCAAAGTTGCCCTGCCGCCGACATGTCCGACGACTATAGGGTCGTCCCCACGACCACGGGCCAAAGTTGCCCTGGCGCCGACATGTCCGACGACTATAGGGTCGTCCCCACGACCACGGGCCAAAGTTGCCCTGGCGCCGACATGTCCGACGACTATAGGGTCGTCCCCGCGACCCCGGGTCTAGGTTGGCCCGCCGCCGACTTGTCCGACGACTATAGGGTCGTCCCCACGACCCCGGGACTTGGTTGGCCCGCCGCCGACTTGTCCGACGACTATAGGGTCGTCCCCACGACCCCGGGACTAGGTTGGCCTGCCGCCGACATGTCCGACGACTATAGGGTCGTCTCCACGACCCCGGGACTAGGTTGGCCCGCCGCCGACATGTCCGACGTCTATAGGGTCGTCCCCACGACCCCGGGACTAGATTGGCCTGCCGCCGACTTTTCCGACGACTATTGGGTCGTCCCCACGACCCCGGGAGTAGGATGGCCCGCCGCCGACTTGTCCGACGACTATAGGGTCGTCCCCACGACCCCGGGACTAGGTTGGCCAGCCGCCGACATGTCCGACGATTATACGGTCGTCCCCACGACCACGGGATTAGGTTGGCCCGCCGCCGACTTGTCCGACGACTATAGGGTCTTCTCCACGACCCCGGGACTAGGTTGGCCGGCCGCCGACATGTCCGACGACTATAGGGTCGTCCCCACGACCACGGGACTAGGTTGGCTCGCCGCCGACATGTCCGACGTCTATAGGGTCGTCTCCACACCTCCGGGACTAGGCTGGCCCGCCGCCGACTTGTCCGACGACTATAGGGTCGTCCCCACGACCCCGGGACTAGGTTGGCCAGCCGCCGACATGTCCGACGACTATACGGTCGTCCCCACGACCACGGGACTAGGTTGGCCCGCCGCCGACTTGTCCGACGACTATAGGGTCGTCCCCACGACCCCGGGACTAGGCTGGCCCGCCGCCGACATTTCCGACGACTATAGGGTCGTCCCCACGACCCCGGGACTAGGTTGGCCCGCCGCCGACTTGTCCGACGACTATAGAGTCGTCCCCACGGCCCAGGGACTAGGTTGGCCCGCCGCCGACTTGTTCGACGACAATAGGGTCGTCCCCACGACCTCGGGACTAGATTGGCCCGCCACCGTCAAGTCCGACGACTATAGGGTCGTCCCCACGACCCCGCGACTAGGTTGGCCCGCCGCCGACTTGTCCGACGACTATAGGGACGTCCCCACGACCACGGGCCAATGTTGCCCAGCCGCCGACATGTCCGACGACTATAGGGTCGTCTCCACGACCCCGGGACTAGGTTGGCCCGCCACCGACATGTCCGACGACTATAGAGTCGCCCCAAGATCCCGGGACTAGGTTGGCCCGCCGCCGACATGTCCGACGACTATTGGGTCGTCCCCACGCCACGGGCCAAAGTTGGCCAGCCGCCGACATGTCCGACGACTATAGGGTCGTCCCCACGACCCCGGGGCTAGATTGCCCCGGCACCGTCATGTCCGACGACTATAGGGTCGTCCCCGCGACCCCGCGACCCCGGGACTAGGTTGGCCCGCCGCCGACATGTCCGACGACTATACGGTCGTCCCCACGACCACGGGACTAGGTTGGCCCGCCGCCGACTTGTCCGACGACTATACGGTCGTCCCCACGACCACGGGACTAGGTTGGCCCGCCGCCGACTTGTCCGACGACTATACGGTCGTCCCCACGACCACGGGACTAGGTTGGCCCGCCGCCGACTTGTCCGACGACTATAGGGTCGTCCCCACGACCCCGGGACTAGGCTGGCCCGCCGCCGACATTTCCGACGACTATAGGGTCGTCCCCACGACCCCGGGACTAAGTTGGCCCGCCGCCGACTTGTCCGACGACTATAGAGTCGTCGCCACGGCCCAGGGACTAGGTTGGCCCGCCGCCGACTTGTTCGACGACTATAGGGTCGTCCCCACGACCTCGGGACTAGATTGGCCCGCCACCGTCAAGTCCGACGACTATAGGGTCGTCCCCACGACCCCGCGACTAGGTTGGCCCGCCGCCGACTTGTCCGACGTCTATAGGGACGTCCCCACGACCACGGGCCAATGTTGCCGAGCCGCCGACATGTCCGACGACTATAGGGTCGTCTCCACGACCCCGGGACTAGGTTGGCCCGCCACCGACATGTCCGACGACTATAGAGTCGCCCCACGACCCCGGGACTAGGTTGGCCCGCCGCCGACTTGTCCGACGACTATAGGGTCGTCCCCACGACCCCGGGACTAGGTTGGCCCGCCGCCGACATGTCCGACGACTATAGGGTCGTCCCCACGACCCCGGGACTAGGTTGGCCAGCCGCCGACATGTCCGACGACTATACGGTCGTCCCCACGACCACGGGACTAGGTTGGCCCGCCGCCGACTTGTCCGACGACTATAGGGTCGTCCCCACGACCCCGGGACTAGATTGGCACGCCACCGTCTTGTCCGACGACTATAGGGTCGTCCCCACGAACACGGGCCAAAGTTACCCAACCGCCGACATGTCCGACGACTATAGGGTCGTCCGCACGACCCCGGGACTAGATTGGCCCGCCACCGTCATGTGCGACGACTATAGGTTCGTCCCTACGACCCTGGGCATACGTTGGCCTGTCGCCGACATGTCCGACGACTATAGGGTCGTCCCCACGACCACGGGCCAAAGTTGCCCAGCCGCCGACATGTCCGACGACTATAGGGTCGTCCCCACGACCACGGGCCAAAGTTGGTCAACCGCCGACATGTCCGACGACTATAGGGTCGTCCCCACGACCCCGGGACTAGATTGGCCCGCCACCGTCATGTCCGACGACTATAGGGTCGTCCCCACGACCCCGGGACTAGATTGGCACGCCACCGTCTTGTCCGCCGACTATAGGGTCGTCCCCACAACCCCGGGGCTAGATTGGCCCGCCACCTGCATGTCCGACGACTCTAGGGTCGTCCCCCCGACCACGGGCCAAAGTTGGCCAGCCGCCGACATGTCCGGCGACTATAGGGTCGTCCCCACGACCTCGGGACTAGATTGGCCCGCCACCGTCAAGTCCGACGATTATAGGGTCGTCCCCACGACCCCGCGACTAGGTTGGCCCGCCGCCGACTTGTCCGACGACTATAGGGAAGTCCCCACGACCACGGGCCAATGTTGCCCAGCCGCCGACATGTCCGACGACTATAGGGTCGTCCCCACGACCCCGGGACTAGGTTGGCCCGCCGCCGACTTGTCCGACGACTATAGAGTCGTCCCCACGGCCCAGGGACTAGGTTGGCCCGCCGCCGACTTGTTCGACGACTATAGGGTTCGTCCCCACGACCTTGGGACTAGATTGGCCCGCCACCGTCAAGTCCGACGACTATAGGGTCGTCCCCACGACCCCGCGACTAGGTTGGCCCGCCGCCGACTTGTCCGACGACTATAGAGTCGTCCCCACGGCCCAGGGACTAGGTTGGCCCGCCGCCGACTTGTTCGACGACTATAGGGTTCGTCCCCACGACCTTGGGACTAGATTGGCCCGCCACCGTCAAGTCCGACGACTATAGGGTCGTCCCCACGACCCCGCGACTAGGTTGGCCCGCCGCCGACATGTCCGACGACTATAGGGTCGTCTCCACGACCCCGGGACTAGGTTGGCCCGCCACCGACATGTCCGACGACTATAGGGTCGCCCCACGACCCCGAGACTAGGTTGGCCAGCCGCCGACATGTCCGACGTCTATAGGGTCGTCCCCACGACCCCGGGGCTAGATTGCCCCTGCACCGTCATGTCCCGACGACTATAGGGTCGTCTCCAAGTCCCCGGGACTAGGTTGGCCCGCCGCCGACTTGTCCGACGAATATAGGGTCGTCCCCACGACCCCGGGACAAGGTCGGCCCGCCGCCGACTTGTCCGACGACTATAGGGTCGTCCCCACGACCCGGGCCAAAGTTGGCCAGCCGCCGACATGTCCGACGACTATAGGGTCGTCCCCACGACCCCGGGGCTAGATTGCCCCGGCACCGTCATGCCCGACGACTATAGGGTCGTCTCCACGTCCCCGGGACTAGGTTGGCCCGCCGCCGACATGTCCGACGACTATAGGGTTGTCCCCACGACCACGGGCCAATGTTGCCCAGCCGCCGACATGTCCGAAGACTATAGGGTCGTCCCCACGACCCCGGGGCTAGATTGCCCCGGCACCGTCATGTCCGACGACTATAGGGTCGTCTCCACCACCCCGGGACTAGGTTGGCCCGCCGCCGACTTGTCCGACGACTATAGGGTCGTCCCCACGACCCCGGGACTAGGTTGGCCAGCCGCCGACATGTCCGGCGACTATACGGTCGTCCCCACGACCACGGGACTAGGTTGGCCCGCCGCCGACTTGTCCGACGACTATAGGGCCGTCCCTACCACCCGGGGACTAGGTTGGCCAGCCGCCGACATGTCCGACGTCTATAGGGTCGTCCCCACGACCCCGGGGCTAGATTGCCCCGGCACCGTCATGTCTCGACGACTATAGGGTCGTCTCCACGTCCCCGGGACTAGGTTGGCCCGCCGCCGACATGTCCGACGACTATAGGGTCGTCCCCACGACCCCGGGACAAGGTCGGCCCGCCGCCGACTTGTCCGACGACTATAGGGTCGTCCCCACGACCCGGGCCAAAGTTGGCCAGCCGCCGACATGTCCGACGACTATAGGGTCGTCCCCACGACCCCGGGACTAGGTTGGCCTGCCGCCGACATGTCCGACGACTATAGGGTCGTCCCCACGAACCCGGGACTAGGTTGCCCTGCCGCCGACATGTCCGACGACTATAGGGTCGTCCCCACGACCCCGGGTCTAGGTTGGCCCGCCGCCGACTTTTCCGACGACTATAGGGTCTTCCCCACGCCACGGGCCAAAGTTGGCCAGCCACCGACATGTCCGACGACTATAGGGTCGTCCCCACGACCGCGGGGCTAGATTGCCCCGGCACCGTCATGTCCGATGACTATAGGGTCGTCCCCACGACCCCGGGACTAGGTCGGCCCGCCGCCGACTTGTCCGACGACTATAGGGTCGTCCCCACGATCACGGGCCAAAGTTGCCCTGCCGCCGACATGTCCGACGACTATAGGGTCGTCCCCACTACCCCGGGCCAAAGCTGGCCAGCCGCCAACATGTCCGACGACTATAGGGTCGTCCCCACGACCCCGGGACTAGGTTGGCCCGCCGCCGACTTGTCCGACGACTATAGAGTCGCCCCACGACCCCGGGACTAGGTTGGCCCGCCGCCGACTTGTCCGACGACTATAGGGTCGTCCCCACGACCCCGGGACTAGGTTGGCCCGCCGCCGACTTGTCCAACGACTATACGGTCGTCCCCACGACCACGGGACTAGGTTGGCCCGCCGCCGACTTGTCCGACGACTATAGGGTCGTCCCCACGACCCCGGGACTAGGCTGGCCCGCCGCCGACATTTCCGACGACTATAGGGTCGTTCCCACGACCCCGGGACTAGGTTGGCCCGCCGCCGACTTGTCCGACGACTATAGAGTCGTCCCCGCGGCCCAGGGACTAGGTTGGCCCGCCGCCGACTTGTTCGACGACTATAGGGTCGTCCCCACGACCTCGGGACTAGATTGGCCCGCCACCGTCAAGTCTGACGACTATAGGGTCGTCCCCACGACCCCGCGACTAGGTTGGCCCGCCGCCGACTTGTCCGACGACTATAGGGACGTCCCCACGACCACGGGCCAATGTTGCCCAGCCGCCGACATGTCCGACGACTATAGGGTCGTCTCCACGACCCCGGGACTAGGTTGGCCCGCCACCGACATGTCCGACGACTATAGAGTCGCCCCACGACCCCGGGACTAGGTTGGCCCGCCGCCGACTTGTCCGACGACTATAGGGTCGTCCCCACGACCCCGGGACTAGGTTGGCCCGCCGCCGACATGTCCGACGACTATAGGTTCGTCCCTACGACCCTGGGCATACGTAGGCCTGTCGCCGACATGTCCGACGACTATAGGGTCGTCCCCACGACCACGGGCCAAAGTTGCCCAGCCGCCGACATGTCCGACGACTATAGGGTCGTCCCCACGACCACGGGCCAAAGTTGGTCAACCGCCGACATGTCCGACGACTATAGGGTCGTCCCCACGACCCCGGGACTAGATTGGCCCGCCACCGTCATGTCCGACGACTATAGGGTCGTCCCCACGACCCCGGGACTAGATTGGCACGCCACCGTCTTGTCCGACGACTATAGGGTCGTCCGCACAACCCCGGGGCTAGATTGGCCCGCCACCTGCATGTCCGACGACTCTAGGGTCGTCCCCCCGACCACGGGCCAAAGTTGGCCAGCCGCCGACATGTCCGGCGACTATAGGGTCGTCCCCACGACCTCGGGACTAGATTGGCCCGCCACCGTCAAGTCCGACGATTATAGGGTCGTCCCCACGACCCCGCGACTAGGTTGGCCCGCCGCCGACTTGTCCGACGACTATAGGGACGTCCCCACGACCACGGGCCAATGTTGCCCAGCCGCCGACATGTCCGACGACTATAGGGTCGTCCCCACGACCCCGGGACTAGGTTGGCCCGCCGCCGACTTGTCCGACGACTATAGAGTCGTCCCCACGGCCCAGGGACTAGGTTGGCCCGCCGCCGACTTGTTCGACGACTATAGGGTTCGTCCCCACGACCTCGGGACTAGATTGGCCCGCCGCCGACATGTCCGACGACTATAGGGTCGTCCCCACGACCCCGGGACTAGGTTGGCCAGCCGCCGACATGCCCGGCGACTATACGGTCGTCCCCACGACCACGGGACTAGGTTGGCCCGCCGCCGACTTGTCCGACGTCTATAGGGTCGTCCCCTCGACCCCGGGGCTAGATTGCCCCGGCACCGTCATGCCCGACGACTATAGGGTCGTCTCCACGTCCCCGGGGCTAGGTTGGCCCGCCGCCGACATGTCCGACGACTATAGGGTTGTCCCCACGACCACGGGCCAATGTTGCCCAGCCGCCGACATGTCCGAAGACTATAGGGTCGTCCCCACGATCCCGGGGCTAGATTGCCCCGGCACCGTCATGTCCGACGACTATAGGGTCGTCTCCACCACCCCGGGACTAGGTTGGCCCGCCGCCGACTTGTCCGACGACTATAGGGTCGTCCCCACGACCACGGGGCTAGATTGCCCCGCACCGTCATGTCCGACGACTATAGGGTCGTCCCCGCGACCCCGGCACTTGGTTGGCCCGCCGCCGACATGTCCGACGACTATAGGTTCGTCCCTACGACCCTGGGCATACGTAGGCCTGTCGCCGACATGTCCGACGACTCTAGGGTCGTCCCCCCGACCACGGGCCAAAGTTGGCCAGCCGCCGACATGTCCGGCGACTATAGGGTCGTCCCCACGACCTCGGGACTAGATTGGCCCGCCACCGTCAAGTCCGACGATTATAGGGTCGTCCCCACGACCCCGCGACTAGGTTGGCCCGCCGCCGACTTGTCCGACGACTATAGGGACGTCCCCACGACCACGGGCCAATGTTGCCCAGCCGCCGACATGTCCGACGACTATAGGGTCGTCCCCACGACCCCGGGACTAGGTTGGCCCGCCGCCGACTTGTCCGACGACTATAGGGTCGTCCCCACGATCCCCCCGGGACTAGGTTGGCCCGCCGCTGACTTGTCCGACGACTATAGGGTCGTCCCCACGACCACTGGCCAAAGTTGCCCAGCCGCCGACATGTCCGACGACTATAGGGTCGTCCCCACGACCCCGGGACTAGGTTCGTCCGCCGCCGACTTGTCCGACGACTATAGGGTCGTCCCTACCACCCCGGGACTAGATTGGCCCGCCACCGTCATGTCCGACGACTATATGGTCGTCCCCACGACCACGGGCCAAAGTTGCCCAGCCGCCGACATGTCCGACGACTATAGGGTCGTCCCCACGACCACGGGCCAAAGTTGGTCAACCGCCGACATGTCCGACGACTATAGGGTCGTCCCCACGACCCCGGGAGTAGATTGGCCCGCCACCGTCATGTCCGACGACTATAGGGTCGTCCCCACGACCCCGGGACTAGATTGGCACGCCACCGTCTTGTCCGACGACTATAGGGTCGTCCCCACAACCCCGGGGCTAGATTGGCCCACCACCTGCATGTCCGACGACTCTAGGGTCGTCCCCCCGACCACGGGCCAAAGATGGCCAGCCGCCGACATGTCCGGCGACTATAGGGTCGTCCCCACGACCTCGGGACTAGATTGGCCCGCCACCGTCAAGTCCGACGATTATAGGGTCGTCCCCACGACCCCGCGACTAGGTTGGCCCGCCGCCGACTTGTCCGACGACTATAGGGACGTCCCCACGACCACGGGCCAATGTTGCCCAGCCGCCGACATGTCCGACGACTATAGGGTCGTCCCCACGACCCCGGGACTAGGTTGGCCCGCCGCCGACTTGTCCGACGACTATAGAGTCGTCCCCACGGCCCAGGGACTTGGTTGGCCCGCCGCCGACTTGTTCGACGACTATAGGGTCGTCCCCACGACCTCGGGACTAGATTGGCCCGCCACCGTCAAGTCCAACGACTATAGGGTCGTCCCCACGACCCCGGGACTAGGTCGGCCCGCCGCCGACTTGTCCGACGACTATAGGGTCGTCCCCACGTTCACGGGCCAAAGTTGCCATGCCGCCGACATGTCCGACGACTATAGTGTCGTCCCCACTACCCCGGGCCAACGCTGGCCAGCCGCCAACATGTCCGACGACTATAGGGTCGTCCCCACGACCCCGGGACTAGGTTGGCCCGCCGCCGACTTGTCCGACGTCTATAGGTTCGTCCCCTCGACCCCGGGGCAAGATTGCCCCGGCACCGTCATGCCCGACGACTATAGGGTCGTCTCCACGTCCCCGTGACTAGGTTGGCCCGCCGCCGACTTGTCCGACGACTATAGGGACGTCCCCACGACCACGGGCCAATGTTGCCCAGCCGCCGACATGTCCGACGACTATAGGGTCGTCCCCACGACCCCGGGACTAGGTTGGCCCGCCGCCGACTTGTCCGACGACTATAGAGTCGTCCCCACGGCCCAGGGACTAGGTTGGCCCGCCGCCGACTTGTTCGACGACTATAGGGTTCGTCCCCACGACCTCGGGACTAGATTGGCCCGCCACCGTCAAGTCCGACGACTATAGGGTCGTCCCCACGACCCCGTGACTAGGTTGGCCCGCCGCCGACTTGTCCGACGACTATAGGGATGTCCCCACGACCACGGGCCAATGTTGCCCAGCCGCCGACATGTCCGACGACTATAGGGTCGTCTCCACGACCCCGGGACTAGGTTGGCCCGCCACCGACATGTCCGACGACTATAGGGTCGCCCCACGACCCCGGGACTAGGTTGGCCCGCCGCCGACTTGTCCGACGACTATAGGGTGGTCCCCACGACCCCGGGACTAGGTTGGCCCGCCGCCGACATGTCCGACGACTATAGGGTCGTCCCCACGACCCCGGGACTAGGTTGGCCAGCCGCCGACATGTCCGGCGACTATACGGTCGTCCCCACGACCACGGGACTAGGTTGGCCCGCCGCCGACTTGTCCGACGTCTATAGGGTCGTCCCCTCGACCCCGGGGCTAGATTGCCCCGGCACCGTCATGCCCGACGACTATAGGGTCGTCTCCACGTCCCCGGGACTAGGTTGGCCCGCCGCCGACATGTCCGACGACTATAGGGTTGTCCCCACGACCACGGGCCAATGTTGCCCAGCCGCCGACATGTCCGAAGACTATAGGGTCGTCCCCACGACCCCGGGGCTAGATTGCCCCGCACCGTCATGTCCGACGACTATAGGGTCGTCCCCGCGACCCCGGCACTTGGTTGGCCCGCCGCCGACTTGTCCGACGACTATAGGGTCGTCCCCACGACCCCGGGACTAGGTTGGCCAGCCGCCGACATGTCCGTCGACTATACGGTCGTCCCCACGACCACGGGACTAGGTTGACCCGCCGCCGACTTGTCCGACGACTATAGGGTCGTCCCTACCACCCGGGGACTAGGTTGGCCAGCCGCCGACATGTCCGACGTCTATAGGGTCGTCCCCACGACCCCGGGGCTAGATTGCCCCGGCACCGTCATGTCTCGACGACTATAGGGTCGTCTCCACGTCCCCGGGACTAGGTTGGCCCGCCGCCGACATGTCCGACGACTATAGGGTCGTCCCCACGATCCCCCCGGGACTAGGTTGGCCCGCCGCTGACTTGTCCGACGACTATAGGGTCGTCCCCACGACCACTGGCCAAAGTTGCCCAGCCGCCGACATGTCCGACGACTATAGGGTCGTCCCCACGACCCCGGGACTAGGTTCGTCCGCCGCCGACTTGTCCGACGACTATAGGGTCGTCCCTACCACCCCGGGACTAGATTGGCCCGCCACCGTCATGTCCGACGCCCTAGAGCGGTTATATGAACACATCAATCAGGCAATCGAAGCCTTTATTCCGGTCAGGTCCGTTGCCAGATCCACATTTCCGCGGTGGTTCTCCCCTAGTTTGAGATCCCTTATCCGACTGAAGAAAAGAGCTCATAAAGCCTTTAAACAGTCCGGCACCTATAGCGATTTTATAGATTTTTCTAGTCTCCGTTCTAAATGTAAGCTGGCTCTATCGCGAGACCACCGTACTTATATTAACGGTGTAGAAGATGCGGTACAGGATGATGTATCCTGCTTCTGGCGATTTGTTAATACCAAGCGTGCGGGCCATGGAATTCCTGGCGAGGTTCATCTCGATGGTAAATATGTTTCGACGCATACGACAGCGGCAAATCTTTTTGCTGATTTCTTTGGCTCAGTATATAGCCCTCATGTCGGGGCGGTACCGGCCTTGAATCCTGCTCCGTCATCGCATAGCGACGTAAATATTCACTCAATATCCATCTCTATTAGTCAAATCTTTACTAAGCTTGAATCGCTCGATATGTCGAAAGGCCCAGGATATGACGGGATCCCTCCTAGGTTGTTAAGAGAGTGTCGTTTCATTCTGGCTAGGCCTCTTTGGCATATTTTTAACTCTTCACTATCTAGGGGGACGTTCCCGGCAGCTTGGAAGACTACCTTAGTTACACCGGTATTCAAGGCTGGCGACCGCTCGGACGTTAGTAACTACAGACCAATTTGCAAGTTATCGGTCATGCCGAAGATCTTCGAAGAGATTATTACAGAGCAGCTAACACCAAGCCTTACGAACGTTATTTGCGACGAACAACATGGATTTGTTCCCGGGCGGTCGACGTCAACCAACTTGTCGGTATACCATTGCTCAGTCTCTGCTGCGCTGGATGCGGGCCTTCAGGTGGACACTGTTTACACCGACTTCCGTAAAGCATTTGACTCTGTTGATCATGTTATCCTGCATCATAAATTAGCCTCAATAGGGATTAGTGGGCCGCTCCTTTCTTGGATAGCTAGTTACCTCGAAGGCCGAGTGCAGGTTGTCAAGGTGGGGGACCAGTTATCGAATCCAGTTGATGTGACCTCGGGTGTCCCCCAGGGTTCGCACCTGGGTCCTCTCTTGTTCCTGCTCTTTATTAATGATCTTGGGGAAGCTCTCCTGCATAGTAGATTCCTTATGTTTGCGGACGATTTGAAAATTTTCCGCACTATAAGTGGGGCTTTGGATGTGGCCCTGCTCCAGGCTGATCTCAGGGGGTTCGAGCAGTGGTGTACCGTCAATAGGATGAAGCTAAATACCGCGAAATGTGTGTTATTGAGGTCTCACAGGTCTGCTAACGGTATTCCCTCGTCTTATACGCTATGTGGTACCTCTTTAATCGCGGTAGCGGAGGTCTTAGACCTCGGGGTTACGTTTAAGGGGTGCCTTGATTTTCGTAGTCATTACCGTACCATCAGTTGTAAGGCAATGAGAGCCCTTGGATTTATTGCCCGGTTTGGGAAGCATTTTAAACGGATCAGGACACTGAAATTGTTGTATGTCGCACTGGTAAGGCCGCTGATCGAGTACGCATCGGTTATTTGGAGCCCTAAGCATACTCTGTATGACAGTGCGATGGAAAGGGTCCAGCATAAGTTCCTTAGATTGGCCATGAGGACGTCTGGTAGCCCCATGCGGTTTGATGACCACGATTATAGTCCAGCCTTGCGAATGACTAGACTCACCACCCTCAGTGACCGCCGTGTCTGCTCAGATATTTTATTTTTATACAAGATTTTCCATGGGCAAATAAACTGCCATGAGCTGGTTTCTTTGATCTGCATCCAAGCTCCGCAACGGTCACTGCGCCCGAGACCTCTGTTTGCACCGCGAGTCCCTGATTACCGCCATTACACGGCTGATCCCATCAATCGGGCTATGGACGAGTTTAATCAGTGTACTGCCGACTTGGATTTGGACTTATTCACGCCCTCCCTTGCGTCATTCAGGGGCAAGTTGCTCAGCGGACTGCCATGAATTAGCCGTGTACTGTGACGTCGCCCATGAGGACTGTCAAGTTTTTGTCTTGTTTTTATTATTGTCTAGCGTTATTGTTACTAAATAAGTTCTCTTTTATGTTCTTATTAGGTTAAGCTATATCTGTATTATATTTGAACTAGTCTGGAAATACTGTGTAAACTAAAGGGTTCGCCCGTTAATTAAATAAATAATAATAATAATATGGTCGTCCCCACGACCACGGGCCAAAGTTGCCCAGCCGCCGACATGTCCGACGACTATAGGGTCGTCCCCACGACCACGGGCCAAAGTTGGTCAACCGCCGACATGTCCGACGACTATAGGGTCGTCCCCACGACCCCGGGCCAAAGTTGGTCAACCGCCGACATGTCCGACGACTATAGGGTCGTCCCCACGACCCCGGGACTAGATTGGCCCGCCACCGTCATGTCCGACGACTATAGGGTCGTCCCCACGACCCCGGGACTAGGTTGGCCCGCCGCCGACATGTCCGACGACTATAGGGTCGTCCCCACGATCCCCCCGGGACTAGATTGGCCCGCCACCGTCATGTGCGACGACTATAGGTTCGTCCCTACGACCCTGGGCATACGTTGGCCTGTCGCCGACATGTCCGACGACTATAGGGTCGTCCCCACGACCACGGGCCAAAGTTGCCCAGCCGCCGACATGTCCGACGACTATAGGGTCGTCCCCACGACCCGGGGACTAGGTTGGCCAGCCGCCGACATGTCCGACGTCTATAGGGTCGTCCCCACGACCCCGGGGCTAGATTGCCCCGGCACCGTCATGTCTCGACGACTATAGGGTCGTCTC
Source organism: Andrena fulva (assembly GCA_946251845.1). NCBI lineage: Eukaryota > Metazoa > Arthropoda > Insecta > Hymenoptera > Andrenidae > Andrena > Andrena fulva. The sequence goes on along the minus strand of CAMITZ010000136.1, from coordinate 865,820 downwards.
CACGTCCCCGGGACTAGGTTGGCCCGCCGCCGACATGTCCGACGACTATAGGGTCGTCCCCACGATCCCCCCGGGACTAGGTTGGCCCGCCGCTGACTTGTCCGACGACTATAGGGTCGTCCCCACGACCACTGGCCAAAGTTGCCCAGCCGCCGACATGTCCGACGACTATAGGGTCGTCCCCACGACCCCGGGACTAGGTTCGTCCGCCGCCGACTTGTCCGACGACTATAGGGTCGTCCCTACCACCCCGGGACTAGATTGGCCCGCCACCGTCATGTCCGACGACTATATGGTCGTCCCCACGACCACGGGCCAAAGTTGCCCAGCCGCCGACATGTCCGACGACTATAGGGTCGTCCCCACGACCCCGGGACTAGATTGGCCCGCCACCGTCATGTCCGACGACTATAGGGTCGTCCCCGCGACCCCGGCACTTGGTTGGCCCGCCGCCGACATGTCCGACGACTATAGGTTCGTCCCTACGACCCTGGGCATACGTAGGCCTGTCGCCGACATGTCCGACGACTCTAGGGTCGTCCCCCCGACCACGGGCCAAAGTTGGCCAGCCGCCGACATGTCCGGCGACTATAGGGTCGTCCCCACGACCTCGGGACTAGATTGGCCCGCCACCGTCAAGTCCGACGATTATAGGGTCGTCCCCACGACCCCGCGACTAGGTTGGCCCGCCGCCGACTTGTCCGACGACTATAGGGACGTCCCCACGACCACGGGCCAATGTTGCCCAGCCGCCGACATGTCCGACGACTATAGGGTCGTCCCCACGACCCCGGGACTAGGTTGGCCCGCCGCCGACTTGTCCGACGACTATAGGGTCGTCCCCACGATCCCCCCGGGACTAGGTTGGCCCGCCGCTGACTTGTCCGACGACTATAGGGTCGTCCCCACGACCACTGGCCAAAGTTGCCCAGCCGCCGACATGTCCGACGACTATAGGGTCGTCCCCACGACCCCGGGACTAGGTTCGTCCGCCGCCGACTTGTCCGACGACTATAGGGTCGTCCCTACCACCCCGGGACTAGATTGGCCCGCCACCGTCATGTCCGACGACTATATGGTCGTCCCCACGACCACGGGCCAAAGTTGCCCAGCCGCCGACATGTCCGACGACTATAGGGTCGTCCCCACGACCACGGGCCAAAGTTGGTCAACCGCCGACATGTCCGACGACTATAGGGTCGTCCCCACGACCCCGGGAGTAGATTGGCCCGCCACCGTCATGTCCGACGACTATAGGGTCGTCCCCACGACCCCGGGACTAGATTGGCACGCCACCGTCTTGTCCGACGACTATAGGGTCGTCCCCACAACCCCGGGGCTAGATTGGCCCACCACCTGCATGTCCGACGACTCTAGGGTCGTCCCCCCGACCACGGGCCAAAGATGGCCAGCCGCCGACATGTCCGGCGACTATAGGGTCGTCCCCACGACCTCGGGACTAGATTGGCCCGCCACCGTCAAGTCCGACGATTATAGGGTCGTCCCCACGACCCCGCGACTAGGTTGGCCCGCCGCCGACTTGTCCGACGACTATAGGGACGTCCCCACGACCACGGGCCAATGTTGCCCAGCCGCCGACATGTCCGACGACTATAGGGTCGTCCCCACGACCCCGGGACTAGGTTGGCCCGCCGCCGACTTGTCCGACGACTATAGAGTCGTCCCCACGGCCCAGGGACTTGGTTGGCCCGCCGCCGACTTGTTCGACGACTATAGGGTCGTCCCCACGACCTCGGGACTAGATTGGCCCGCCACCGTCAAGTCCAACGACTATAGGGTCGTCCCCACGACCCCGGGACTAGGTCGGCCCGCCGCCGACTTGTCCGACGACTATAGGGTCGTCCCCACGTTCACGGGCCAAAGTTGCCATGCCGCCGACATGTCCGACGACTATAGGGTCGTCCCCACTACCCCGGGCCAACGCTGGCCAGCCGCCAACATGTCCGACGACTATAGGGTCGTCCCCACGACCCCGGGACTAGGTTGGCCCGCCGCCGACTTGTCCGACGTCTATAGGTTCGTCCCCTCGACCCCGGGGCAAGATTGCCCCGGCACCGTCATGCCCGACGACTATAGGGTCGTCTCCACGTCCCCGTGACTAGGTTGGCCCGCCGCCGACTTGTCCGACGACTATAGGGACGTCCCCACGACCACGGGCCAATGTTGCCCAGCCGCCGACATGTCCGACGACTATAGGGTCGTCCCCACGACCCCGGGACTAGGTTGGCCCGCCGCCGACTTGTCCGACGACTATAGAGTCGTCCCCACGGCCCAGGGACTAGGTTGGCCCGCCGCCGACTTGTTCGACGACTATAGGGTTCGTCCCCACGACCTCGGGACTAGATTGGCCCGCCACCGTCAAGTCCGACGACTATAGGGTCGTCCCCACGACCCCGTGACTAGGTTGGCCCGCCGCCGACTTGTCCGACGACTATAGGGATGTCCCCACGACCACGGGCCAATGTTGCCCAGCCGCCGACATGTCCGACGACTATAGGGTCGTCTCCACGACCCCGGGACTAGGTTGGCCCGCCACCGACATGTCCGACGACTATAGGGTCGCCCCACGACCCCGGGACTAGGTTGGCCCGCCGCCGACTTGTCCGACGACTATAGGGTGGTCCCCACGACCCCGGGACTAGGTTGGCCCGCCGCCGACATGTCCGACGACTATAGGGTCGTCCCCACGACCCCGGGACTAGGTTGGCCAGCCGCCGACATGTCCGGCGACTATACGGTCGTCCCCACGACCACGGGACTAGGTTGGCCCGCCGCCGACTTGTCCGACGTCTATAGGGTCGTCCCCTCGACCCCGGGGCTAGATTGCCCCGGCACCGTCATGCCCGACGACTATAGGGTCGTCTCCACGTCCCCGGGACTAGGTTGGCCCGCCGCCGACATGTCCGACGACTATAGGGTTGTCCCCACGACCACGGGCCAATGTTGCCCAGCCGCCGACATGTCCGAAGACTATAGGGTCGTCCCCACGACCCCGGGGCTAGATTGCCCCGCACCGTCATGTCCGACGACTATAGGGTCGTCCCCGCGACCCCGGCACTTGGTTGGCCCGCCGCCGACTTGTCCGACGACTATAGGGTCGTCCCCACGACCCCGGGACTAGGTTGGCCAGCCGCCGACATGTCCGTCGACTATACGGTCGTCCCCACGACCACGGGACTAGGTTGACCCGCCGCCGACTTGTCCGACGACTATAGGGTCGTCCCTACCACCCGGGGACTAGGTTGGCCAGCCGCCGACATGTCCGACGTCTATAGGGTCGTCCCCACGACCCCGGGGCTAGATTGCCCCGGCACCGTCATGTCTCGACGACTATAGGGTCGTCTCCACGTCCCCGGGACTAGGTTGGCCCGCCGCCGACATGTCCGACGACTATAGGGTCGTCCCCACGATCCCCCCGGGACTAGGTTGGCCCGCCGCTGACTTGTCCGACGACTATAGGGTCGTCCCCACGACCACTGGCCAAAGTTGCCCAGCCGCCGACATGTCCGACGACTATAGGGTCGTCCCCACGACCCCGGGACTAGGTTCGTCCGCCGCCGACTTGTCCGACGACTATAGGGTCGTCCCTACCACCCCGGGACTAGATTGGCCCGCCACCGTCATGTCCGACGCCCTAGAGCGGTTATATGAACACATCAATCAGGCAATCGAAGCCTTTATTCCGGTCAGGTCCGTTGCCAGATCCACATTTCCGCGGTGGTTCTCCCCTAGTTTGAGATCCCTTATCCGACTGAAGAAAAGAGCTCATAAAGCCTTTAAACAGTCCGGCACCTATAGCGATTTTATAGATTTTTCTAGTCTCCGTTCTAAATGTAAGCTGGCTCTATCGCGAGACCACCGTACTTATATTAACGGTGTAGAAGATGCGGTACAGGATGATGTATCCTGCTTCTGGCGATTTGTTAATACCAAGCGTGCGGGCCATGGAATTCCTGGCGAGGTTCATCTCGATGGTAAATATGTTTCGACGCATACGACAGCGGCAAATCTTTTTGCTGATTTCTTTGGCTCAGTATATAGCCCTCATGTCGGGGCGGTACCGGCCTTGAATCCTGCTCCGTCATCGCATAGCGACGTAAATATTCACTCAATATCCATCTCTATTAGTCAAATCTTTACTAAGCTTGAATCGCTCGATATGTCGAAAGGCCCAGGATATGACGGGATCCCTCCTAGGTTGTTAAGAGAGTGTCGTTTCATTCTGGCTAGGCCTCTTTGGCATATTTTTAACTCTTCACTATCTAGGGGGACGTTCCCGGCAGCTTGGAAGACTACCTTAGTTACACCGGTATTCAAGGCTGGCGACCGCTCGGACGTTAGTAACTACAGACCAATTTGCAAGTTATCGGTCATGCCGAAGATCTTCGAAGAGATTATTACAGAGCAGCTAACACCAAGCCTTACGAACGTTATTTGCGACGAACAACATGGATTTGTTCCCGGGCGGTCGACGTCAACCAACTTGTCGGTATACCATTGCTCAGTCTCTGCTGCGCTGGATGCGGGCCTTCAGGTGGACACTGTTTACACCGACTTCCGTAAAGCATTTGACTCTGTTGATCATGTTATCCTGCATCATAAATTAGCCTCAATAGGGATTAGTGGGCCGCTCCTTTCTTGGATAGCTAGTTACCTCGAAGGCCGAGTGCAGGTTGTCAAGGTGGGGGACCAGTTATCGAATCCAGTTGATGTGACCTCGGGTGTCCCCCAGGGTTCGCACCTGGGTCCTCTCTTGTTCCTGCTCTTTATTAATGATCTTGGGGAAGCTCTCCTGCATAGTAGATTCCTTATGTTTGCGGACGATTTGAAAATTTTCCGCACTATAAGTGGGGCTTTGGATGTGGCCCTGCTCCAGGCTGATCTCAGGGGGTTCGAGCAGTGGTGTACCGTCAATAGGATGAAGCTAAATACCGCGAAATGTGTGTTATTGAGGTCTCACAGGTCTGCTAACGGTATTCCCTCGTCTTATACGCTATGTGGTACCTCTTTAATCGCGGTAGCGGAGGTCTTAGACCTCGGGGTTACGTTTAAGGGGTGCCTTGATTTTCGTAGTCATTACCGTACCATCAGTTGTAAGGCAATGAGAGCCCTTGGATTTATTGCCCGGTTTGGGAAGCATTTTAAACGGATCAGGACACTGAAATTGTTGTATGTCGCACTGGTAAGGCCGCTGATCGAGTACGCATCGGTTATTTGGAGCCCTAAGCATACTCTGTATGACAGTGCGATGGAAAGGGTCCAGCATAAGTTCCTTAGATTGGCCATGAGGACGTCTGGTAGCCCCATGCGGTTTGATGACCACGATTATAGTCCAGCCTTGCGAATGACTAGACTCACCACCCTCAGTGACCGCCGTGTCTGCTCAGATATTTTATTTTTATACAAGATTTTCCATGGGCAAATAAACTGCCATGAGCTGGTTTCTTTGATCTGCATCCAAGCTCCGCAACGGTCACTGCGCCCGAGACCTCTGTTTGCACCGCGAGTCCCTGATTACCGCCATTACACGGCTGATCCCATCAATCGGGCTATGGACGAGTTTAATCAGTGTACTGCCGACTTGGATTTGGACTTATTCACGCCCTCCCTTGCGTCATTCAGGGGCAAGTTGCTCAGCGGACTGCCATGAATTAGCCGTGTACTGTGACGTCGCCCATGAGGACTGTCAAGTTTTTGTCTTGTTTTTATTATTGTCTAGCGTTATTGTTACTAAATAAGTTCTCTTTTATGTTCTTATTAGGTTAAGCTATATCTGTATTATATTTGAACTAGTCTGGAAATACTGTGTAAACTAAAGGGTTCGCCCGTTAATTAAATAAATAATAATAATAATATGGTCGTCCCCACGACCACGGGCCAAAGTTGCCCAGCCGCCGACATGTCCGACGACTATAGGGTCGTCCCCACGACCACGGGCCAAAGTTGGTCAACCGCCGACATGTCCGACGACTATAGGGTCGTCCCCACGACCCCGGGCCAAAGTTGGTCAACCGCCGACATGTCCGACGACTATAGGGTCGTCCCCACGACCCCGGGACTAGATTGGCCCGCCACCGTCATGTCCGACGACTATAGGGTCGTCCCCACGACCCCGGGACTAGGTTGGCCCGCCGCCGACATGTCCGACGACTATAGGGTCGTCCCCACGATCCCCCCGGGACTAGATTGGCCCGCCACCGTCATGTGCGACGACTATAGGTTCGTCCCTACGACCCTGGGCATACGTTGGCCTGTCGCCGACATGTCCGACGACTATAGGGTCGTCCCCACGACCACGGGCCAAAGTTGCCCAGCCGCCGACATGTCCGACGACTATAGGGTCGTCCCCACGACCCGGGGACTAGGTTGGCCAGCCGCCGACATGTCCGACGTCTATAGGGTCGTCCCCACGACCCCGGGGCTAGATTGCCCCGGCACCGTCATGTCTCGACGACTATAGGGTCGTCTCCACGTCCCCGGGACTAGGTTGGCCCGCCGCCGACATGTCCGACGACTATAGGGTCGTCCCCACGATCCCCCCGGGACTAGGTTGGCCCGCCGCTGACTTGTCCGACGACTATAGGGTCGTCCCCACGACCACTGGCCAAAGTTGCCCAGCCGCCGACATGTCCGACGACTATAGGGTCGTCCCCACGACCCCGGGACTAGGTTCGTCCGCCGCCGACTTGTCCGACGACTATAGGGTCGTCCCTACCACCCCGGGACTAGATTGGCCCGCCACCGTCATGTCCGACGACTATATGGTCGTCCCCACGACCACGGGCCAAAGTTGCCCAGCCGCCGACATGTCCGACGACTATAGGGTCGTCCCCACGACCCCGGGACTAGATTGGCCCGCCACCGTCATGTCCGACGACTATAGGGTCGTCCCCACGACCCCGGGACTAGGTTGGCCCGCCGCCGACATGTCCGACGACTATAAGGTCGTCCCCACGACCCCGGGACTAGGTCGGCCCGCCGCCGAATTGTCCGACGACTATAGGGTCGTCCCCACGACCCCGGGACTAGGTCGGCCCGTCGCCGACTAGTCCGACGACTATAGGGTCGTCCCCACGACCCGGGCCAAAGTTGCCCTGCCGCCGACATGTCCGACGACTATAGGGTCGTCCCCACGACCCCGGGACTAGGTTGGCCCGCCGCCGACATGTCCGACGACTATACGGTCGTCCCCACGACCACGGGACTAGGTTGGCCCGCCGCCGACTTGTCCGACGACTATACGGTCGTCCCCACGACCACGGGACTAGGTTGGCCCGCCGCCGACTTGTCCGACGACTATAGGGTCGTCCCCACGACCCCGGGACTAGGTTGGCCCGCCGCCGACATGTCCGACGACTATAGGGTCGTCCCCACGCCCCGGGCCAAAGTTGGCCAGCCGCCGACATGTCCGACGACTATAGGGTCGTCCCCACGACCCCGGGACTAGATTGGCCCGCCACCGTCATGTCCGACGACTATACGGTCGTCCCCACGACCCCGGGACTAGGTTGGCCCGCCGCCGACGTGTCCTACGACTATGGGGTCGTCCCCACGACCCGGGCCAAAGTTGCCCTGCCGCCGACATGTCCGACGACTATAGGGTCGTCCCCACGACCACGGGCCAAAGTTGCCCTGGCGCCGATATGTCCGACGACTATAGGGTCGTCCCCACGACCACGGGCCAAAGTTGCCCTGGCGCCGACATGTCCGACGACTATAGGGTCGTCCCCACGACCCCGGGTCTAGGTTGGCCCGCCGCCGACTTGTCCGACGACTATAGGGTCGTCCCCACGACCCCGGGACTTGGTTGGCCCGCCGCCGACTTGTCCGACGACTATAGGGTCGTCCCCACGACCCCGGGACTAGGTTGGCCTGCCGCCGACATGTCCGACGACTATAGGGTCGTCTCCACGACCCCGGGACTAGGTTGGCCCGCCGCCGACATGTCCGACGTCTATAGGGTCGTCCCCACGACCCCGGGACTAGATTGGCCTGCCGCCGACTTTTCCGACGACTATAGGGTCGTCCCCACGACCCCGGGAGTAGGATGGCCCGCCGCCGACTTGTCCGACGACTATAGGGTCGTCCCCACGACCCCGGGACTAGGTTGGCCAGCCGCCGACATGTCCGACGATTATACGGTCGTCCCCACGACCACGGGATTAGGTTGGCCCGCCGCCGACTTGTCCGACGACTATAGGGTCTTCTCCACGACCCCGGGACTAGGTTGGCCGGCCGCCGACATGTCCGACGACTATAGGGTCGTCCCCACGACCACGGGACTAGGTTGGCTCGCCGCCGACATGTCCGACGTCTATAGGGTCGTCTCCACACCTCCGGGACTAGGCTGGCCCGCCGCCGACTTGTCCGACGACTATAGGGTCGTCCCCACGACCCCGGGACTAGGTTGGCCAGCCGCCGACATGTCCGACGACTATAAGGTCGTCCCCACGACCACGGGACTAGGTTGGCCCGCCGCCGATTTGTCCGACGACTATAGGGTCGTCCCCACGACCACGGGCCAAAGTGGCCCTGCCGCCGACATGTCCGACGACTATAGGGACGTCCCCAAGATCCCGGGACTAGGTTGGCCCGCCGCCGACATGTCCGACGACTATTGGGTCGTCCCCACGCCACGGGCCAAAGTTGGCCAGCCGCCGACATGTCCGACGATTATAGGGTCGTCCCCACGACCCCGGGGCTAGATTGCCCCGGCACCGTCATGTCCGACGACTATAGGGTCGTCCCCGCGACCCCGCGACCCCGGGACTAGGTTGGCCCGCCGCCGACATGTCCGACGACTATACGGTCGTCCCCACGACCACGGGACTAGGTTGGCCCGCCGCCGACTTGTCCGACGACTATACGGTCGTCCCCACGACCCCGGGACTAGGTTGGCCCGCCGCCGAATTGTCCGACGACTATAGGGTCGTCCCCACGACCCCGGGACTAGGTTGGCCAGCCGCCGACATGTCCGACGATTATACGGTCGTCCCCACGACCACGGGATTAGGTTGGCCCGCCGCCGACTTGTCCGACGACTATAGGGTCTTCTCCACGACCCCGGGACTAGGTTGGCCGGCCGCCGACATGTCCGACGACTATAGGGTCGTCCCCGCGACCCCGGGACTAGGTTGGCCCGCCGCCGACATGTCCGACGACTATACGGTCGTCCCCACGACCACGGGACTAGGTTGGCCCGCCGCCGACATGTCCGACGACTATTGGGTCGTCCCCACGCCACGGGCCAAAGTTGGCCAGCCGCCGACATGTCCGACGACTATACGGTCGTCCCCACGACCACGGGACTAGGTTGGCCCGCCGCCGATTTGTCCGACGACTATACGGTCGTCCCCACGACCACGGGACTAGGTTGGCCCGCCGCCGACTTGTCCGACGACTATACGGTCGTCCCCACGACCCCGGGACTAGGTTGGCCCGCCGCCGACTTGTCCGACGACTATAGAGTCGTCCCCACGGCCCAGGGACTAGGTTGGCCCGCCGCCGACTTGTTCGACGACTATAGGGTCGTCCCCACGACCTCGGGACTAGATTGGCCCGCCACCGTCAAGTCCGACGACTATAGGGTCGTCCCCACGACCCCGCGACTAGGTTGGCCCGCCGCCGACTTGTCCGACGACTATAGGGACGTCCCCACGACCACGGGCCAATGTTGCCCAGCCGCCGACATGTCCGACGACTATAGGGTCGTCTCCACGACCCCGGGACTAGGTTGGCCCGCCACCGACATGTCCGACGACTATAGAGTCGCCCCACGACCCCGGGACTAGGTTGGCCCGCCGCCGACTTGTCCGACGACTATAGGGTCGTCCCCACGACCCCGGGACTAGGTTGGCCCGCCGCCGACATGTCCGACGACTATAGGGTCGTCCCCACGACCCCGGGACTAGATTGGCACGCCACCGTCTTGTCCGACGACTATAGGGTCGTCCCCACGACCACGGGCCAATGTTACCCAACCGCCGACATGTCCGACGACTATAGGGTCGTCCCCACGACCCCGGGAATAGATTGGCCCGCCACCGTCATGTCCGACGACTATAGGGTCGTCCCCACGACCCCGGGACTAGATTGGCACGCCACCGTCTTGTCCGACGACTATAGGGTCGTCCCCACGACCCCGGGACTAGGTTGGCCAGCCGCCGACATGTCCGACGATTATACGATCGTCCCCACGACCACGGGACTAGGTCGGCCCGCCGCTGACTTGTCCGACGACTATAGGGTCGTCCCCACGACCCCGGGACTAGGTCGGCCCGCCGCCGACTTGTCCGACGACTATACGGTCGTCCCCACGACCACGGGACTAGGTTGGCCCGCCGCCGAATTGTCCGACGACTATAAGGTCGTCCCCACGACCCCGGGACTAGGTCGGCCCGAAGCCGAATTGTCCGACAAATATAGGGTCGTCCCCACGACCCCGGGACTAGGTCGGCCCGTCGCCGACTAGTCCGACGACTATATGGTCGTCCCCACGACCCGGGCCAAAGTTGCCCTGCCGCCGACATGTCCGACGACTATAGGGTCGTCCCCACGACCCCGGGACTAGGTTGGCCCGCCGCCGACATGTCCGACGACTATACGGTCGTCCCCACGACCACGGGACTAGGTTGGCCCGCCGCCGACTTGTCCGACGACTATACGGTCGTCCCCACGACCCCGGGACTAGGTTGGCCAGCCGCCGACATGTCCGACGACTATACGGTCGTCCCCACGACCACGGGACTAGGTTGGCCCGCCGCCGACTTGTCCGACGACTATAGGGTCGTCCCCACGACCCCGGGACTAGATTGGCCCGCCACCGTCTTGTCCGACGACTATAGGGTCGTCCCCACGACCACGGGCCAAAGTTACCCAACCGCCGACATGTCCGACGACTATAGGGTCGTCCCCACGACCCCGGGAATAGATTGGCCCGCCACCGTCATGTCCGACGACTATAGGGTCGTCCCCACGACCCCGGGACTAGATTGGCACGCCACCGTCTTGTCCGACGACTATAGGGTCGTCCCCACGACCCCGGGACTAGGTTGGCCAGCCGCCGACATGTCCGACGATTATACGATCGTCCCCACGACCACGGGACTAGGTCGGCCTGCCGCCGACTTTTCCGACGACTATAGGGTCGTCCCCACGACCCCGGGAGTAGGATGGCCCGCCGCCGACATGTCCGACGACTATACGGTCGTCCCCACGACCACGGGACTAGGTTGGCCCGCCGCCGACTTGTCCGACGACTATACGGTCGTCCCCACGACCACGGGACTAGGTTGGCCCGCCGCCGACTTGTCCGACGACTATAGGGTCGTCCCCACGACCCCGGGACTAGGTTGGCCCGCCGCCGACATGTCCGACGACTATACGGTCGTCCCCACGACCACGGGACTAGGTTGGCCCGCCGCCGACTTGTCCGACGACTATACGGTCGTCCCCACGACCACGGGACTAGGTTGGCCCGCCGCCGACTTGTCCGACGACTATAGGGTCGTCCCCACGACCCCGGGACTAGGTTGGCCCGCCGCCGACATGTCCGACGACTATAGGGTCGTCCCCACGCCCCGGGCCAAAGTTGGCCAGCCGCCGACATGTCCGACGACTATAGGGTCGTCCCCACGACCCCGGGACTAGATTGGCCTGCCACCGTCATTTCCGACGACTATACGGTCGTCCCCACGACCCCGGGACTAGGTTGGCCCGCCGCCGACGTGTCCTACGACTATGGGGTCGTCCCCACGACCCGGGCCAACGTTGCCCTGCCGCCGACATGTCCGACGACTATAGGGTCGTCCCCACGACCACGGGCCAAAGTTGCCCTGGCGCCGACATGTCCGACGACTATAGGGTCGTCCCCACGACCACGGGCCAAAGTTGCCCTGGCGCCGACATGTCCGACGACTATAGGGTCGTCCCCACGACCCCGGGTCTAGGTTGGCCCGCCGCCGACTTGTCCGACGACTATAGGGTCGTCCCCACGACCCCGGGACTTGGTTGGCCCGCCGCCGACTTGTCCGACGACTATAGGGTCGTCCCCACGACCCCGGGACTAGGTTGGCCTGCCGCCGACATGTCCGACGACTATAGGGTCGTCCCCACGAACCCGGGACTAGGTTGCCCTGCCGCCGACATGGCCGACGACTATAGGGTCGTCCCCAGGACCCCGGGTCTAGGTTGGCCTGCCGCCGACATGTCCGACGTCTATAGGGTCGTCTCCACGACCCCGGGACTAGGTTGGCCCGCCGCCGACATGTCCGACGTCTATAGGGTCGTCCCCACGACCCCCGGGACTAGGCTGGCCCGCCGCCGACTTGTCCGACGACTATAGGGTCGTCCCCACGACCCCGGGACTTGGTTGGCCCGCCGCCGACTTGTCCGACGACTATAGGGTCGTCCCCACGACCCCGGGACTAGGTTGGCCTGCCGCCGACATGTCCGACGACTATAGGGTCGTCCCCACGAACCCGGGACTAGGTTGCCCTGCCGCCGACATGGCCGACGACTATAGGGTCTTCTCCACGACCCCGGGACTAGGTTGGCCAGCCGCCGACATGTCCGACGACTATAGGGTCGTCCCCACGACCACGGGACTAGGTTGGCTCGCCGCCGACATGTCCGACGTCTATAGGGTCGTCTCCACACCTCCGGGACTAGGCTGGCCCGCCGCCGAATTGTCCGACGACTATAGGGTGGTCCCCACGACCCCGGGACTAGGTTGGCCCGCCGCCGACTTGTCCGACGACTATAGGGTCGTCCCGACCACCCCGGGACTAGGTTGGCCAGCCGCCGACATGTCCGACGTCTATAGGGTCGTCCCCAAGACCCCGGGGCTAGATTGCCCCGGCACCGTCACGTCCGACGACTATAGGGTCGTCTCCACGACCCCGGGACTAAGTTGGCCAGTCACCGGCATGTCCGACGACTATAGGGTCGTCCCCACGACCCCGGGACTAGGTTGGCCCGCCGCCGACTTGTCCGACGACTGTAGGGTCGTCCCCACGACCCCGGGACTAGGTTGGCCCGCCGCCGACTTGTCCGACGACTATAGGGTCGTCCCCACGACCCCGGGACTAGGTTGGCCCGCCGCCGACTTGTCCGACGACTATAGGGTCGTCCCCACGACCCGGGCCAAAGTTGCCCTGCCGCCGACATGTCCGACGACTATAGGGTCGTCCCCACGACCCCGGGACTAGATTGGCCCGCCACCGTCATGTGCGACGACTATAGGGTCGTCCCCACGACCCCGGGACTAGATTGGCACGCCACCGTCTTGTCCGACGACTATAGGGTCGTCCCCACGACCCCGGGACTAGGTTGGCCCGCCGCCGACTTGTCCGACGACTATAGGGTCGTCCCCACGACCACGGGCCAAAATTGGTCAACCGCCGACATGTCCGACGACTGTAGGGTCGTCCCCACGACCCCGGGACTAGATTGGCCCGCCACCGTCATGTCCGACGACTATAGGGTCGTCCCCACGACCCCGGGACTAGATTGGCACGCCACCGTCTTGTCCGACGACTATAGGGTCGTCCCCACGACCCCGGGACTAGGTTGGCCAGCCGCCGACATGTCCGACGATTATACGATCGTCCCCACGACCACGGGACTAGGTCGGCCCGCCGCCGACTTGTCCGACGACTATAGGGTCGTCCCCACGACCCCGGGACTAGGTCGGCCCGCCGCCGACTTGTCCGACGACTATACGGTCGTCCCCACGACCACGGGACTAGGTTGGCCCGCCGCCGAATTGTCCGACGACTATAAGGTCGTCCCCACGACCCCGGGACTAGGTCGGCCCGCCGCCGAATTGTCCGACGACTATAGGGTCGTCCCCACGACCCCGGGACTAGGTCGGCCCGTCGCCGACTAGTCCGACGACTATAGGGTCGTCCCCACGACCCGGGCCAAAGTTGCCCTGCCGCCGACATGTCCGACGACTATAGGGTCGTCCCCACGACCCCGGGACTAGGTTGGCCCGCCGCCGACATGTCCGACGACTATACGGTCGTCCCCACGACCACGGGACTAGGTTGGCCCGCCGCCGACTTGTCCGACGACTATACGGTCGTCCCCACGACCACGGGACTAGGTTGGCCCGCCGCCGACTTGTCCGACGACTATAGGGTCGTCCCCACGACCCCGGGACTAGGTTGGCCCGCCGCCGACATGTCCGACGACTATAGGGTCGTCCCCACGCCCCGGGCCAAAGTTGGCCAGCCGCCGACATGTCCGACGACTATAGGGTCGTCCCCACGACCCCGGGACTAGATTGGCCCGCCACCGTCATGTCCGACGACTATACGGTCGTCCCCACGACCCCGGGACTAGGTTGGCCCGCCGCCGACGTGTCCTACGACTATGGGGTCGTCCCCACGACCCGGGCCAAAGTTGCCCTGCCGCCGACATGTCCGACGACTATAGGGTCGTCCCCACGACCACGGGCCAAAGTTGCCCTGGCGCCGACATGTCCGACGACTATAGGGTCGTCCCCACGACCACGGGCCAAAGTTGCCCTGGCGCCGACATGTCCGACGACTATAGGGTCGTCCCCACGACTCCCGTGACTAGGTTGGCCCGCCGCCGACTTGTCCGACGACTATAGGGATGTACCCACGACCACGGGCCAAAGTTGGCCAGCCGCCGACATGTCCGGCGACTATACGGTCGTCCCCACGACCACGGGACTAGGTTGGCCCGCCGCCGACTTGTCCGACGTCTATAGGGTCGTCCCCTCGACCCCGGGTCTAGGTTGGCCCGCCGCCGACTTTTCCGACGACTATAGGGTCGTCCCCACGCCACGGGCCAAAGTTGGCCAGCCACCGACATGTCCGACGACTGTAGGGTCGTCCCCACGACCGCGGGGCTAGATTGCCCCGGCACCGTCATGTCCGATGACTATAGGGTCGTCCCCACGACCCCGGGACTAGGTCGGCCCGCCGCCGACTTGTCCGACGACTATAGGGTCGTCCCCACGATCACGGGCCAAAGTTGCCCTGCCGCCGACATGTCCGACGACTATAGGGTCGTCCCCACTACCCCGGGCCAAAGCTGGCCAGCCGCCAACATGTCCGACGACTATAGGGTCGTCCCCACGACCCCGGGACTAGGTTGGCCCGCCGCCGACTTGTCCGACGACTATAGAGTCGCCCCACGACCCCGGGACTAGGTTGGCCCGCCGCCGACTTGTCCGACGACTATAGGGTCGTCCCCACGACCCCGGGACTAGGTTGGCCCGCCGCCGACTTGTCCGACGACTATACGGTCGTCCCCACGACCACGGGACTAGGTTGGCCCGCCGCCGACTTGTCCGACGACTATAGGGTCGTCCCCACGACCCCGGGACTAGGCTGGCCCGCCGCCGACATTTCCGACGACTATAGGGTCGTTCCCACGACCCCGGGACTAGGTTGGCCCGCCGCCGACTTGTCCGACGACTATAGAGTCGTCCCCGCGGCCCAGGGACTAGGTTGGCCCGCCGCCGACTTGTTCGACGACTATAGGGTCGTCCCCACGACCTCGGGACTAGATTGGCCCGCCACCGTCAAGTCCGACGACTATAGGGTCGTCCCCACGACCCCGCGACTAGGTTGGCCCGCCGCCGACTTGTCCGACGACTATAGGGACGTCCCCACGACCACGGGCCAATGTTGCCCAGCCGCCGACATGTCCGACGACTATAGGGTCGTCTCCACGACCCCGGGACTAGGTTGGCCCGCCACCGACATGTCCGACGACTATAGAGTCGCCCCACGACCCCGGGACTAGGTTGGCCCGCCGCCGACTTGTCCGACGACTATAGGGTCGTCCCCACGACCCCGGGACTAGGTTGGCCCGCCGCCGACATGTCCGACGACTATAGGTTCGTCCCTACGACCCTGGGCATACGTAGGCCTGTCGCCGACATGTCCGACGACTATAGGGTCGTCCCCACGACCACGGGCCAAAGTTGCCCAGCCGCCGACATGTCCGACGACTATAGCGTCGTCCCCACGACCACGGGCCAAAGTTGGTCAACCGCCGACATGTCCGACGACTATAGGGTCGTCCCCACGACCCCGGGACTAGATTGGCCCGCCACCGTCATGTCCGACGACTATAGGGTCGTCCCCACGACCCCGGGACTAGATTGGCACGCCACCGTCTTGTCCGACGACTATAGGGTCGTCCGCACAACCCCGGGGCTAGATTGGCCCGCCACCTGCATGTCCGACGACTCTAGGGTCGTCCCCTCGACCACGGGCCAAAGTTGGCCAGCCGCCGACATGTCCGGCGACTATAGGGTCGTCCCCACGACCTCGGGACTAGATTGGCCCGCCACCGTCAAGTCCGACGATTATAGGGTCGTCCCCACGACCCCGCGACTAGGTTGGCCCGCCGCCGACTTGTCCGACGACTATAGGGACGTCCCCACGACCACGGGCCAATGTTGCCCAGCCGCCGACATGTCCGACGACTATAGGGTCGTCCCCACGACCCCGGGACTAGGTTGGCCCGCCGCCGACTTGTCCGACGACTATAGAGTCGTCCCCACGGCCCAGGGACTAGGTTGGCCCGCCGCCGACTTG
Organism: Andrena fulva; assembly: GCA_946251845.1. Taxonomy (NCBI): domain Eukaryota; kingdom Metazoa; phylum Arthropoda; class Insecta; order Hymenoptera; family Andrenidae; genus Andrena; species Andrena fulva. Next base: position 849,216 of record CAMITZ010000136.1, on the reverse strand, counting down.
TTCGACGACTATAGGGTTCGTCCCCACGACCTCGGGACTAGATTGGCCCGCCACCGTCAAGTCCGACGACTATAGGGTCGTCCCCACGACTCCCGTGACTAGGTTGGCCCGCCGCCGACTTGTCCGACGACTATAGGGATGTACCCACGACCACGGGCCAAAGTTGGCCAGCCGCCGACATGTCCGGCGACTATACGGTCGTCCCCACGACCACGGGACTAGGTTGGCCCGCCGCCGACTTGTCCGACGTCTATAGGGTCGTCCCCTCGACCCCGGGGCTAGATTGCCCCGGCACCGTCATGCCCGACGACTATAGGGTCGTCTCCACGTCCCCGGGACTAGGTTGGCCAGCCGCCGACATGTCCGGCGACTATAGGGTCGTCCCCACGACCTCGGGACTAGATTGGCCCGCCACCGTCAAGTCCGACGATTATAGGGTCGTCCCCACGACCCCGCGACTAGGTTGGCCCGCCTCCGACTTGTTCGACGACTATAGGGTTCGTCCCCACGACCTCGGGACTAGATTGGCCCGCCACCGTCAAGTCCGACGACTATAGGGTCGTCCCCACGACCCCGTGACTAGGTTGGCCCGCCGCCGACTTGTCCGACGACTATAGGGATGTCCCCACGACCACGGGCCAATGTTGCCCAGCCGCCGACATGTCCGACGACTATAGGGTCGTCTCCACGACCCCGGGACTAGGTTGGCCCGCCACCGACATGTCCGACGACTATAGGGTCGCCCCACGACCCCGGGACTAGGTTGGCCCGCCGCCGACTTGTCCGACGACTATAGGGTGGTCCCCACGACCCCGGGACTAGGTTGGCCCGCCGCCGACATGTCCGACGACTATAGGGTCGTCCCCACGACCCCGGGACTAGGTTGGCCAGCCGCCGACATGTCCGGCGACTATACGGTCGTCCCCACGACCACGGGACTAGGTTGGCCCGCCGCCGACTTGTCCGACGTCTATAGGGTCGTCCCCTCGACCCCGGGGCTAGATTGCCCCGGCACCGTCATGCCCGACGACTATAGGGTCGTCTCCACGTCCCCGGGACTAGGTTGGCCCGCCGCCGACATGTCCGACGACTATAGGGTTGTCCCCACGACCACGGGCCAATGTTGCCCAGCCGCCGACATGTCCGAAGACTATAGGGTCGTCCCCACGACCCCGGGGCTAGATTGCCCCGGCACCGTCATGTCCGACGACTATAGGGTCGTCTCCACCACCCCGGGACTAGGTTGGCCCGCCGCCGACTTGTCCGACGACTATAGGGTCGTCCCCACGACCACGGGGCTAGATTGCCCCGCACCGTCATGTCCGACGACTATAGGGTCGTCCCCGCGACCCCGGCACTTGGTTGGCCCGCCGCCGACTTGTCCGACGACTATAGGGTCGTCCCCACGACCCCGGGACTAGGTTGGCCAGCCGCCGACATGTCCGTCGACTATACGGTCGTCCCCACGACCACGGGACTAGGTTGACCCGCCGCCGACTTGTCCGACGACTATAGGGTCGTCCCTACCACCCGGGGACTAGGTTGGCCAGCCGCCGACATGTCCGACGTCTATAGGGTCGTCCCCACGACCCCGGGGCTAGATTGCCCCGGCACCGTCATGTCTCGACGACTATAGGGTCGTCTCCACGTCCCCGGGACTAGGTTGGCCCGCCGCCGACATGTCCGACGACTATAGGGTCGTCCCCACGATCCCCCCGGGACTAGGTTGGCCCGCCGCTGACTTGTCCGACGACTATAGGGTCGTCCCCACGACCACTGGCCAAAGTTGCCCAGCCGCCGACATCTCCGACGACTATAGGGTCGTCCCCACGACCCCGGGACTAGGTTCGTCCGCCGCCGACTTGTCCGACGACTATAGGGTCGTCCCTACCACCCCGGGACTAGATTGGCCCGCCACCGTCATGTCCGACGACTATATGGTCGTCCCCACGACCACGGGCCAAAGTTGCCCAGCCGCCGACATGTCCGACGACTATAGGGTCGTCCCCACGACCCCGGGAGTAGATTGGCCCGCCACCGTCATGTCCGACGACTATAGGGTCGTCCCCACGACCCCGGGACTAGATTGGCACGCCACCGTCTTGTCCGACGATTATAGGGTCGTCCCCACGACCCCGCGACTAGGTTGGCCCGCCGCCGACTTGTCCGACGACTATAGGGACGTCCCCACGACCACGGGCCAATGTTGCCCAGCCGCCGACATGTCCGACGACTATAGGGTCGTCCCCACGACCCCGGGACTAGGTTGGCCCGCCGCCGACATGTCCGACGACTATAGGGTCGTCCCCACGACCCCGGGACTAGGTTGGCCAGCCGCCGACATGTCCGACGACTATACGGTCGTCCCCACGACCACGGGACTAGGTTGGCCCGCCGCCGACTTGTCCGACGACTATAGGGTCGTCCCCACGACCCCGGGACAAGGTCGGCCCGCCGCCGACTTGTCCGACGACTATAGGGTCGTCCCCAAGACCCGGGCCAAAGTTGGCCAGCCGCCGACATGTCCGACGACTATAGGGTCGTCCCCACGACCCCGGGACTAGGTTGGCCTGCCGCCGACATGTCCGGCGACTATAGGGTCGTCTCCACGACCCCGGGTCTAGGTTGGCCCGCCGCCGACTTTTCCGACGACTATAGGGTCGTCCCCACGCCACGGGCCAAAGTTGGCCAGCCACCGACATGTCCGACGACTATAGGGTCGTCCCCACGTCCCCGGGGCTAGATTGCCCCGGCACCGTCATGTCCGATGACTATAGGGTCGTCCCCACGACCCCGGGACTAGGTCGGCCCGCCGCCGACTTGTCCGACGACTATAGGGTCGTCCCCACGTTCACGGGCCAAAGTTGCCATGCCGCCGACATGTCCGACGACTATAGGGTCGTCCCCACTACCCCGGGCCAAAGCTGGCCAGCCGCCAACATGTCCGACGACTATAGGGTCGTCCCCACGACCCCGGGACTAGGTTGGCCCGCCGCCGACTTGTCCGACGTCTATAGGTTCGTCCCCTCGACCCCGGGGCAAGATTGCCCCGGCACCGTCATGCCCGACGACTATAGGGTCGTCTCCACGTCCCCGGGACTAGGTTGGCCAGCCGCCGACATGTCCGGCGACTATAGGGTCGTCCCCACGACCTCGGGACTAGATTGGCCCGCCACCGTCAAGTCCGACGATTATAGGGTCGTCCCCACGACCCCGCGACTAGGTTGGCCCGCCGCCGACTTGTCCGACGACTATAGGGACGTCCCCACGACCACGGGCCAATGTTGCCCAGCCGCCGACATGTCCGACGACTATAGGGTCGTCCCCACGACCCCGGGACTAGGTTGGCCCGCCGCCGACTTGTCCGACGACTATAGAGTCGTCCCCACGGCCCAGGGACTAGGTTGGCCCGCCGCCGACTTGTTCGACGACTATAGGGTTCGTCCCCACGACCTCGGGACTAGATTGGCCCGCCACCGTCAAGTCCGACGACTATAGGGTCGTCCCCACGACCCCGTGACTAGGTTGGCCCGCCGCCGACTAGTCCGACGACTATAGGGATGTCCCCACGACCACGGGCCAATGTTGCCCAGCCGCCGACATGTCCGACGACTATAGGGTCGTCTCCACGACCCCGGGACTAGGTTGGCCCGCCACCGACATGTCCGACGACTATAGGGTCGCCCCACGACCCCGGGACTAGGTTGGCCCGCCGCCGACTTGTCCGACGACTATAGGGTGGTCCCCACGACCCCGGGACTAGGTTGGCCCGCCGCCGACATGTCCGACGACTATAGGGTCGTCCCCACGACCCCGGGACTAGGTTGGCCAGCCGCCGACATGTCCGGCGACTATACGGTCGTCCCCACGACCACGGGACTAGGTTGGCCCTCCGCCGACTTGTCCGACGTCTATAGGGTCGTCCCCTCGACCCCGGGGCTAGATTGCCCCGGCACCGTCATGCCCGACGACTATAGGGTCGTCTCCACGTCCCCGGGACTAGGTTGGCCCGCCGCCGACATGTCCGACGACTATAGGGTTGTCCCCACGACCACGGGCCAATTTTGCCCAGCCGCCGACATGTCCGAAGACTATAGGGTCGTCCCCACGACCCCGCGACTAGGTTGGCCCGCCGCCGACTTGTCCGACGACTATAGGGACGTCCCCACGACCACGGGGCTAGATTGCCCCGCACCGTCATGTCCGACGACTATAGGGTCGTCCCCGCGACCCCGGCACTTGGTTGGCCCGCCGCCGACTTGTCCGACGACTATAGGGTCGTCCCCACGACCCCGGGACTAGGTTGGCCAGCCGCCGACATGTCCGTCGACTATACGGTCGTCCCCACGACCACGGGACTAGGTTGACCCGCCGCCGACTTGTCCGACGACTATAGGGTCGTCCCTACCACCCGGGGACTAGGTTGGCCAGCCGCCGACATGTCCGACGTCTATAGGGTCGTCCCCACGACCCCGGGGCTAGATTGCCCCGGCACCGTCATGTCTCGACGACTATAGGGTCGTCTCCACGTCCCCGGGACTAGGTTGGCCCGCCGCCGACATGTCCGACGACTATAGGGTCGTCCCCACGATCCCCCCGGGACTAGGTTGGCCCGCCGCTGACTTGTCCGACGACTATAGGGTCGTCCCCACGACCACTGGCCAAAGTTGCCCAGCCGCCGACATGTCCGACGACTATAGGGTCGTCCCCACGACCCCGGGACTAGGTTCGTCCGCCGCCGACTTGTCCGACGACTATAGGGTCGTCCCTACCACCCCGGGACTAGATTGGTCCGCCACCGTCATGTCCGACGACTATATGGTCGTCCCCACGACCACGGGCCAAAGTTGCCCAGCCGCCGACATGTCCGACGACTATAGGGTCGTCCCCACGACCCCGGGACTAGATTGGCCCGCCACCGTCATGTCCGACGACTATAGGGTCGTCCCCACGACCCCGGGACTAGGTTGGCCCGCCGCCGACATGTCCGACGACTATAGGGTCGTCCCCACGATCCCCCCGGGACTAGATTGGCCCGCCACCGTCATGTGCGACGACTATAGGTTCGTCCCTACGACCCTGGGCATACGTTGGCCTGTCGCCGACATGTCCGACGACTATAGGGTCGTCCCCACGACCACGGGCCAAAGTTGCCCAGCCGCCGACATGTCCGACGACTATAGGGTCGTCCCCACGACCACGGGCCAAAGTTGGTCAACCGCCGACATGTCCGACGACTATAGGGTCGTCCCCACGACCCCGGGAGTAGATTGGCCCGCCACCGTCATGTCCGACGACTATAGGGTCGTCCCCACGACCCCGGGACTAGATTGGCACGCCACCGTCTTGTCCGACGACTATAGGGTCGTCCCCACAACCCCGGGGCTAGATTGGCCCGCCACCTGCATGTCCGACGACTCTAGGGTCGTCCCCCCGACCACGGGCCAAAGATGGCCAGCCGCCGACATGTCCGGCGACTATAGGGTCGTCCCCACGACCTCGGGACTAGATTGGCCCGCCACCGTCAAGTCCGACGATTATAGGGTCGTCCCCACGACCCCGCGACTAGGTTGGCCCGCCGCCGACTTGTCCGACGACTATAGGGACGTCCCCACGACCACGGGCCAATGTTGCCCAGCCGCCGACATGTCCGACGACTATAGGGTCGTCCCCACGACCCCGGGACTAGGTTGGCCCGCCGCCGACTTGTCCGACGACTATAGAGTCGCCCCCACGGCCCAGGGACTTGGTTGGCCCGCCGCCGACTTGTTCGACGACTATAGGGTCGTCCCCACGACCTCGGGACTAGATTGGCCCGCCACCGTCAAGTCCAACGACTATAGGGTCGTCCCCACGACCCCGCGACTAGGTTGGCCCGCCGCCGACTTGTCCGACGACTATAGGGACGTCCCCACGACCACGGGCCAATGTTGCCCAGCCGCCGACATGTCCGACGACTATAGGGTCGTCTCCACGACCCCGGGACTAGGTTGGCCCGCCACCAACATGTCCGACGACTATAGGGTCGCCCCACGACCCCGGGACTAGGTTGGCCCGCCGCCGACTTGTCCGACGACTATAGGGTCGTCCCCACGACCCCGGGACTAGGTTGGCCCGCCGCCGACATGTCCGACGACTATAGGGTCGTCCCCACGACCCCGGGACTAGGTTGGCCAGCCGCCGACATGTCCGACGACTATACGGTCGTCCCCACGACCACGGGACTAGGTTCGTCCCCACGACCCCGGGACTAGGTTCGTCCGCCGCCGACTTGTCCGACGACTATAGGGTCGTCCCCACGACCCCGGGACTAGGTTGGCCCGCCGCCGACTTGTCCGACGTCTATAGGTTCGTCCCCTCGACCCCGGGGCTAGATTGCCCCGGCACCGTCATGCCCGACGACTATAGGGTCGTCTCCACGTCCCCGGGACTAGGTCGGCCCGCCGCCGACTTGTCCGACGACTATAGGGTCGTCCCCACGTTCACGGGCCAAAGTTGCCCTGCCGCCGACATGTCCGACGACTATAGGGTCGTCCCCACTACCCCGGGCCAAAGCTGGCCAGCCACCAACATGTCCGACGACTATAGGGTCGCCCCACGACCCCGGGACTAGGTTGGCCCGCCGCCGACTTGTCCGACGACTATAGGGTCGTCCCCACGACCCCGGGACTAGGTTGGCCCGCCGCCGACATGTCCGACGACTATAGGGTCGTCCCCACGACCCCGGGGCTAGATTGCCCCGGCACCGTCATGTCCGACGACTATAGGGTCGTCTCCACCACCCCGGGACTAGGTTGGCCCGCCGCCGACTTGTCCGACGACTATAGGGTCGTCCCCACGACCACGGGGCTAGATTGCCCCGCACCGTCATGTCCGACGACTATAGGGTCGTCCCCGCGACCCCGGGACTTGGTTGGCCCGCCGCCGACTTGTCCGACGACTATAGGGTCGTCCCCACGACCCCGGGACTAGGTTGGCCAGCCGCCGACATGTCCGGCGACTATACGGTCGTCCCCACGACCACGGGACTAGGTTGGCCCGCCGCCGACTTGTCCGACGACTATAGGGTCGTCCCTACCACCCCGGGACTAGGTTGGCCAGCCACCGACATGTCCGACGTCTCTGGGGTCGTCCCCACGACCCCGGGGCTAGATTGCCCCGGCACCGTCATGTCTCGACGACTATAGGGTCGTCTCCACGTCCCCGGGACTAGGTTGGCCCGCCGCCGACTTGTCCGACGACTATAGGGTCGTCCCCACGACCACGGGACTAGATTGGCCCGCCACCGTCAAGTCCGACGACTATAGGGTCGTCCCCACGACCCCGCGACTAGGTTGGCCCGCCGCCGACTTGTCCGACGACTATAGGGACGTCCCCACGACCACGGGCCAAAGTTGCCCAGCCGCCGACATGTCCGACGACTATAGGGTCGTCCCCACGACCCCGGGACTAGGTTCGTCCCCACGACCCCGGGACTAGGTTCGTCCGCCGCCGACTTGTCCGACGACTATAGGGTCGTCCCTACCACCCCGGGACTAGATTGGCCCGCCACCGTCATGTCCGACAACTATATGGTCGTCCCCACGACCACGGGCCAAAGTTACCCAACCGCCGACATGTCCGACGACTATAGGGTCGTCCGCACGACCCCGGGACTAGATTGGCCCGCCACCGTCATGTGCGACGACTATAGGTTCGTCCCTACGACCCTGGGCATACGTTGGCCTGTCGCCGACGTGTCCGACGACTATAGGGTCGTCCCCACGACCACTGGCCAAAGTTGCCCAGCCGCCGACATGTCCGACGACTATAGGGTCGTCCCCACGACCCCGGGACTAGGTTCGTCCCCACGACCCCGGGGCTAGATTGGCCCGCCACCTGCATGTCCGACGACTCTAGGGTCGTCCCCCCGACTACGGGCCAAAGTTGGCCAGCCGCCGACATGTCCGGCGACTATAGGGTCGTCCCAACGACCTCGGGACTAGATTGGCCCGCCACCGTCAAGTCCGACGATTATAGGGTCGTCCCCACGACTCCGCGACTAGGTTGGCCCGCCGCCGACTTGTCCGACGACTATAGGGACGTCCCCACGACCACGGGCCAATGTTGCCCAGCCGCCGACATGTCCGACGACTATAGGGTCGTCCCCACGACCCCGGGACTAGGTTGGCCCGCCGCCGACTTGTCCGACGACTATAGAGTCGTCCCCACGGCCCAGGGACTAGGTTGGCCCGCCGCCGACTTGTTCGACGACTATAGGGTCGTCCCCACGACCCCGGGACTAGATTGGCCCGGCACCATCATGTCGGAGGTCAAAGGTTGTCCCCACGACCACGGGCCAAAGCTGGCCAGCCGCCGACATGTCCGACGACTATAGGGTCGTCCCCACGACCCCGGGACTAGATTGGCCCGCCACCGTCATGTCCGACGACTATAGGGTCGTCCCCACGACCCCGGGACTAGATTGGCACGCCGCCGACTTGTCCGACTACTATAGGGTCGCCCCCACGACCCGGGCCAAAGTTGCCCTGCCGCCGATATGTCCGACGACTATATGGTCGTCCCCATGACCCCGGGACTAGGTTGGCCCGCCGCCAACATGTCCGACGACTATAGGGTCGTCCCCACGACCCCGGGACTAGGTCGGCCCGCCGCCGACTAGTCCGACGACTATAGGGTCGTCCCCACTACCACGGGACTAGGTTGGCCCGCCGCCGACTTGTCCGACGACTATAGGGTCGTCCCCACGATCCCCCCGGGACTAGGTTGGCCCGCCGCTGACTTGTCCGACGACTATAGGGTCGTCCCCACGACCACTGGCCAAAGTTGCCCAGCCGCCGACATGTCCGACGACTATAGGGTCGTCCCCACGACCCCGGGGCTAGATTGCCCCGGCACCGTCATGTCCGATGACTATAGGGTCGTCTCCACCTCCCCGGGACTAGGTTGGCCCGCCGCCGACTTGTCCGACGACTATAGGGTCGTCCCCACGACCACGGGGCTAGATTGCCCCGCACCGTCATGTCCGACGACTATAGGGTCGTCCCCGCGACCCCGGGACTTGGTTGGCCCGCCGCCGACTTGTCCGACGACTATAGGGTCGTCCCCACGACCCCGGGACTAGGTTGGCCAGCCGCCGACATGTCCGGCGACTATACGGTCGTCCCCACGACCACGGGACTAGGTTGGCCCGCCGCCGACTTGTCCGACGACTATAGGGTCGTCCCTACCACCCGGGGACTAGGTTGGCCAGCCGCCGACATGTCCGACGTCTATAGGGTCGTCCCCACGACCCCGGGGCTAGATTGCCCCGGCACCGTCATGTCTCGACGACTATAGGGTCGCCTCCACGTCCCCGGGACTAGGTTGGCCCGGCGCCGACATGTCCGACGACTATAGGGTCGTCCCCACGATCCCCCCGGGACTAGGTTGGCCCGCCGCTGACTTGTCCGACGACTATAGGGTCGTCCCCACGACCACTGGCCAAAGTTGCCCAGCCGCCGACATGTCCGACGACTATAGGGTCGTCCCCACGACCCCGGGACTAGGTTCGTCCGCCGCCGACTTGTCCGACGACTATAGGGTCGTCCCTACCACCCCGGGACTAGATTGGCCCGCCACCGTCATGTCCGACGACTATATGGTCGTCCCCACGACCACGGGCCAAAGTTGCCCAGCCGCCGACATGTCCGACGACTATAGGGTCGTCCCCACGACCACGGGCCAAAGTTGGTCAACCGCCGACATGTCCGACGACTATAGGGTCGTCCCCACGACCCCGGGCCAAAGTTGGTCAACCGCCGACATGTCCGACGACTATAGGGTCGTCCCCACGACCCCGGGACTAGATTGGCCCGCCACCGTCATGTCCGACGACTATAGGGTCGTCCCCACGACCCCGGGACTAGGTTGGCCCGCCGCCGACATGTCCGACGACTATAGGGTCGTCCCCACGATCCCCCCGGGACTAGATTGGCCCGCCACCGTCATGTGCGACGACTATAGGTTCGTCCCTACGACCCTGGGCATACGTTGGCCTGTCGCCGACATGTCCGACGACTATAGGGTCGTCCCCACGACCACGGGCCAAAGTTGCCCAGCCGCCGACATGTCCGACGACTATAGGGTCGTCCCCACGACCACGGGCCAAAGTTGGTCAGCCGCCGACATGTCCGACGACTATAGGGTCGTCGCCACGACCCCGGGAGTAGATTGGCCCGCCACCGTCATGTCCGACGACTATAGGGTCGTCCCCACGACCCCGGGACTAGATTGGCACGCCACCGTCTTGTCCGACGACTATAGGGTCGTCCCCACGAACCCGGGACTAGGTTCGTCCGCCGCCGACTTGTCCGACGACTATAGGGTCGTCCCTACCACCCCGGGACTAGATTGGCCCGCCACCGTCATGTCCGACGACTATATGGTCGTCTCCACGACCACGGGCCAAAGTTACCCAACCGCCGACATGTCCGACGACTATAGGGTCGTCCGCACGACCCCGGGACTAGATTGGCCCGCCACCGTCATGTGCGACGACTATAGGTTCGTCCCTACGACCCTGGGCATACGTTGGCCTGTCGCCGACGTGTCCGACGACTATAGGGTCGTCCCCACGACCACTGGCCAAAGTTGCCCAGCCGCCGACATGTCCGACGACTATAGGGTCGTCCCCACGACCCCGGGACTAGGTTCGTCCCCACGACCCCGGGGCTAGATTGGCCCGCCACCTGCATGTCCGACGACTCTAGGGTCGTCCCCCCGACTACGGGCCAAAGTTGGCCAGCCGCCGACATGTCCGGCGACTATAGGGTCGTCCCCACGCCCTCGGGACTAGATTGGCCCGCCACCGTCAAGTCCGACGATTATAGGGTCGTCCCCACGACCCCGCGACTAGGTTGGCCCGCCGCCGACTTGTCCGACGACTATAGGGACGTCCCCACGACCACGGGCCAATGTTGCCCAGCCGCCGACATGTCCGACGACTGTAGGGTCGCCCCACGACCCCGGGACTAGGTTGGCCCGCCGCCGACTTGTCCGACGACTATAGGGTCGTCCCCACGACCCCGGGCCAAAGTTGGCCCGCCGCCGACTTGTCCGACGACTATAGGGTCGTCCCCACGACCCCGGGCCAAAGTTGGCCCGCCGCCGACTTGTCCGACGACTATAGGGTCGTCCCCACGACCCCGGGACTAGATTGGCCCGGCACCATCATGTCGGATGTCAAGGGTTGTCCCCACGACCACGGGCCAAAGCTGGCCAGCCGCCGACATGTCCGACGACTATAGGGTCGTCCCCACGACCCCGGGACTAGATTGGCCCGCCACCGTCATGTCCGACGACTATAGGGTCGTCCCCACGACCCCGGGACTAGATTGGCACGCCGCCGACTTGTCCGACGACTATAGGGTCGCCCCCACGACCCGGGCCAAAGTTGCCCTGCCGCCGATATGTCCGACGACTATATGGTCGTCCCCATGACCCCGGGACTAGGTTGGCCCGCCGCCAACATGTCCGACGACTATAGGGTCGTCCCCACGACCCCGGGACTAGGTCGGCCCGCCGCCGACTAGTCCGACGACTATAGGGTCGTCCCCACTACCACGGGACTAGGTTGGCCCGCCGCCGACTTGTCCGACGACTATAGGGTCGTCCCCACGACCCCGGGACTAGGCTGGCCCGCCGCCGACATGTCCGACGACTATAGGGTCGTCCCCACGACCCCGGGACTAGTTTGGCCAGCCGCCGACATGTCCGACGACTATACGGTCGTCCCCACGACCACGGGACTAGGTTGGCCCGCCGCCGACTTGTCCGACGACTATAGGGTCGTCCCCACGACCCCGGGACAATGTCGGCCCGCCGCCGACTTGTCCGACGACTATAGGGTCGTCCCCACGACCCGGGCCAAAGTTGGCCAGCCGCCGACATGTCCGACGACTATAGGGTCGTCCCCACGACCCCGGGACTAGGTTGGCCAGCCGCCGACATGTCCGACGACTATACGGTCGTCCCCACGACCACGGGACTAGGTTGGCCCGCCGCCGACTTGTCCGACGACTATAGGGTCGTCCCCACGACCCCGGGACAATGTCGGCCCGCCGCCGACTTGTCCGACGTCTATAGGGTCGTCCCCACGATCCGGGCCAAAGTTGGCCAGCCGCCGACATGTCCGACGACTATAGGGTCGTCCCCACGACCCCGGGACTAGGTTGGCCTGCCGCCGACATGTCCGACGACTATAGGGTCGTCCCCACGAACCCGGGACTAGGTTGCCCTGCCGCCGACATGTCCGACGACTATAGGGTCGTCCCCACGACCCCGGGTCTAGGTTGGCCCGCCGCCGACTTTTCCGACGACTATAGGGTCGTCCCCACGCCACGGGCCAAAGTTGGCCAGCCACCGACATGTCCGACGACTATAGGGTCGTCCCCACGACCCCGGGGCTAGATTGCCCCGGCACCGTCATGTCCGATGACTATAGGGTCGTCTCCACCACCCCGGGACTAGGTTGGCCCGCCGCCGACTTGTCCGACGACTATAGGGCCGTCCCCACGACCACGGGGCTAGATTGCCCCGCACCGTCATGTCCGACGACTATAGGGTCGTCCCCACGACCCCGGGACTAGGTTGGCCAGCCGCCGACATGTCCGACGACTATACGGTCGTCCCCACGACCACGGGACTAGGTTGGCCCGCCGCCGACTTGTCCGACGACTATAGGGTCGTCCCCACGACCCCGGGACAATGTCGGCCCGCCGCCGACTTGTCCGACGACTATAGGGTCGTCCCCACGACCCCGGGACTAGGTTGGCCCGCCGCCGACTTGTCCGACGACTATAGGGTCGTCCCTACCACCCGGGGACTAGGTTGGCCAGCCGCCGGCATGTCCGACGTCTATAGGGTCGTCCCCACGACCCCGGGGCTAGATTGCCCCGGCACCGCCATGTCTCGACGACTATAGGGTCGTCCCCACGACCCCGGGACTAGATTGTCCCGCCACCGTCATGTCCGACCACTATAGGGTCGTCCCCACGACCCCGGGACTAGGTTGGCCCGCCGCCGACATGTCCGACGACTATAGGGTCGTCCCCACGATCCCCCCGGGACTAGATTGGCCCGCCACCGTCAAGTGCGACGACTATAGGTTCGTCCCTACGACCCTGGGCATACGTTGGCCTGTCGCCGACATGTCCGACGACTATAGGGTCGTCCCCACGACCACGGGCCAAAGTTGCCCAGCCGCCGACATGTCCGACGACTATAGGGTCGTCCCCACGACCACGGGCCAAAGTTGGTCAACCGCCGGCATGTCCGACGACTATAGGGTCGTCCCCACGACCCCGGGACTAGATTGGCACGCCACCGTCTTGTCCGACGAGTATAGGGTCGTCCCCACAACCCCGGGGCTAGATTGGCCCGCCACCTGCATGTCCGACGACTCTAGGGTCGTCCCCCCGACCACGGGCCAAAGTTGGCCAGCCGCCGACATGTCCGACGACTATAGGGTCGTCCCCACTACCCCGGGCCAAAGCTGGCCAGCCGCCAACATGTCCGACGACAATAGGGTCGTCCCCACGACCCCGGGACTAGGTTGGCACGCCGCTGACTTGTCCGACGTCTATAGGTTCGTACCCTCGACCCCGGGGCTAGATTGCCCCGGCACCGTCATGCCCGACGACTATAGGGTCGTCTCCACGTCCCCGGGACTAGGTTGGCCCGCCGCCGACATGTCCGACGACTATAGGGTGGTCCCCACGACCACGGGCCAATGTTGCCCAGCCGCCGACATGTCCGAAGACTATAGGGTCGTCCCCACGACCCCGGGGCTAGATTGCCCCGGCACCGTCATGTCCGACGACTATAGGGTCGTCTCCACCACCCCGGGACTAGGTTGGCCCGCCGCCGACTTGTCCGACGACTATAGGGTCGTCCCCACGACCACGGGGCTAGATTGCCCCGCACCGTCATGTCCGACGACTATAGGGTCGTCCCCGCGACCCCGGGACTTGGTTGGCCCGCCGCCGACTTGTCCGACGACTATAGGGTCGTCCCCACGACCCCGGGACTAGGTTGGCCAGCCGCCGACATGTCCGGCGACTATACGGTCGTCCCCACGACCACGGGACTAGGTTGGCCCGCCGCCGACTTGTCCGACGACTATAGGGTCGTCCCTACCACCCCGGGACTAGGTTGGCCAGCCGCCGACATGTCCGACGTCTCTGGGGTCGTCCCCACGACCCCGGGGCTAGATTGCCCCGGCACCGTCATGTCTCGACGACTATAGGGTCGTCTCCACGTCCCCGGGACTAGGTTGGCCCGCCGCCGACTTGTCCGACGACTATAGGGTCGTCCCCACGACCACGGGCCAAAGTTGCCCCGCCGCCGACATGTCCGACGACTATAGGGTCGTTCCCACGACCCCGGGACTAGGTTGGCCCGCCGCTGACTTGTCCGACGACTATAGGGTCGTCCCCACGACCACTGGCCAAAGTTGCCCAGCCGCCGACATGTCCGACGACTATAGGGTCGTCCCCACGACCCCGGGACTAGGTTCGTCCGCCGCCGACTTGTCCGACGACTATAGGGTCGTCCCTACCACCCCGGGACTAGATTGGCCCGCCACCGTCATGTCCGACGACTATATGGTCGTCCCCACGACCACGGGCCAAAGTTACCCAACCGCCGACATGTCCGACGACTATAGGGTCGTCCGCACGACCCCGGGACTAGATTGGCCCGCCACCGTCATGTGCGACGACTATAGGTTCGTCCCTACGACCCTGGGCATACGTTGGCCTGTCGCCGACGTGTCCGATGACTATAGGGTCGTCCCCACGACCACTGGCCAAAGTTGCCCAGCCGCCGACATGTCCGACGACTATAGGGTCGTCCCCACGACCCCGGGACTAGGTTCGTCCCCACGACCCCGGGGCTAGATTGGCCCGCCACCTGCATGTCCGACGACTCTAGGGTCGTCCCCCCGACTACGGGCCAAAGTTGGCCAGCCGCCGACATGTCCGACGACTATAGGGTCGTCCCCACTACCCCGGGCCAAAGCTGGCCAGCCGCCAACATGTCCGACGACAATAGGGTCGTCCCCACGACCCCGGGACTAGGTTGGCACGCCGCTGACTTGTCCGACGTCTATAGGTTCGTCCCCTCGACCCCGGGGCTAGATTGCCCCGGCACCGTCATGCCCGACGACTATAGGGTCGTCTCCACGTCCCCGGGACTAGGTTGGCCCGCCGCCGACATGTCCGACGACTATAGGGTGGTCCCCACGACCACGGGCCAATGTTGCCCAGCCGCCGACATGTCCGAAGACTATAGGGTCGTCCCCACGACCCCGGGGCTAGATTGCCCCGGCACCGTCATGTCCGACGACTATAGGGTCGTCTCCACCACCCCGGGACTAGGTTGGCCCGCCGCCGACTTGTCCGACGACTATAGGGTCGTCCCCACGACCACAGGGCTAGATTGCCCCGCACCGTCATGTCCGACGACTATAGGGTCGTCCCCGCGACCCCGGGACTTGGTTGGCCCGCCGCCGACTTGTCCGACGACTATAGGGTCGTCCCCACGACCCCGGGACTAGGTTGGCCAGCCGCCGACATGTCCGGCGACTATACGGTCGTCCCCACGACCACGGGACTAGGTTGGCCCGCCGCCGACTTGTCCGACGACTATAGGGTCGTCCCTACCACCCCGGGACTAGGTTGGCCAGCCGCCGACATGTCCGACGTCTCTGGGGTCGTCCCCACGACCCCGGGGCTAGATTGCCCCGGCACCGTCATGTCTCGACGACTATAGGGTCGTCTCCACGTCCCCGGGACTAGGTTGGCCCGCCGCCGACTTGTCCGACGACTATAGGGTCGTCCCCACGACCACGGGCCAAAGTTGCCCCGCCGCCGACATGTCCGACGACTATAGGGTCGTTCCCACGACCCCGGGACTAGGTTGGCCCGCCGCTGACTTGTCCGACGACTATAGGGTCGTCCCCACGACCACTGGCCAAAGTTGCCCAGCCGCCGACATGTCCGACGACTATAGGGTCGTCCCCACGACCCCGGGACTAGGTTCGTCCGCCGCCGACTTGTCCGACGACTATAGGGTCGTCCCTACCACCCCGGGACTAGATTGGCCCGCCACCGTCATGTCCGACGACTATATGGTCGTCCCCACGACCACGGGCCAAAGTTACCCAACCGCCGACATGTCCGACGACTATAGGGTCGTCCGCACGACCCCGGGACTAGATTGGCCCGCCACCGTCATGTGCGACGACTATAGGTTCGTCCCTACGACCCTGGGCATACGTTGGCCTGTCGCCGACGTGTCCGACGACTATAGGGTCGTCCCCACGACCACTGGCCAAAGTTGCCCAGCCGCCGACATGTCCGACGACTATAGGGTCGTCCCCACGACCCCGGGACTAGGTTCGTCCCCACGACCCCGGGGCTAGATTGGCCCGCCACCTGCATGTCCGACGACTCTAGGGTCGTCCCCCCGACTACGGGCCAAAGTTGGCCAGCCGCCGACATGTCCGGCGACTATAGGGTCGTCCCCACGACCTCGGGACTAGATTGGCCCGCCACCGTCAAGTCCGACGATTATAGGGTCGTCCCCACGACCCCGCGACTAGGTTGGCCCGCCGCCGACTTGTCCGACGACTATAGGGACGTCCCCACGACCACGGGCCAATGTTGCCCAGCCGCCGACATGTCCGACGACTATAGGGTCGTCCCCACGACCCCGGGACTAGGTTGGCCCGCCGCCGACTTGTCCGACGACTATAGAGTCGTCCCCACGGCCCAGGGACTAGGTTGGCCCGCCGCCGACTTGTTCGACGACTATAGGGTTGTCCCCACGACCACGGGCCAATGTTGCCCAGCCGCCGACATGTCCGAAGACTATAGGGTCGTCCCCACGACCCCGGGGCTAGATTGGCCCGGCACTGTCATGTCCGACGACTATAGGGTCGTCTCCACCACCCCGGGACTAGGTTGACCCGCCGCCGACTTGTCCGACGACTATAGGGTCGTCCCCACGACCACGGGGCTAGATTGCCCCGCACCGTCATGTCCGACGACTATATGGTCGTCCCCGCGACCCCGGGACTTGGTTGGCCCGCCGCCGACTTGTCCGACGACTATAGGGTCGTCCCCACGACCCCGGGACTAGGTTGGCCAGCCGCCGACATGTCCGGCGACTATACGGTCGTCCCCACGACCACGGGACTAGGTTGGCCCGCCGCCGACTTGTCCGACGACTATAGGGTCGTCCCTACCACCCCGGGACTAGGTTGGCCAGCCGCCGACATGTCCGACGTCTATAGGGTCGTCCCCACGACCCCGGGGCTAGATTGCCCCGGCACCGTCATGTCTCGACGACTATAGGGTCGTCTCCACGTCCCCGGGACTAGGTTGGCCCGCCGCCGACATGTCCGACGACTATAGGGTCGTCCCCACGATCCCCCCGGGACTAGGTTGGCCCGCCGCTGACTTGTCCGACGACTATAGGGTCGTCCCCACGACCCCGGGACTAGGTTCGTCCCCACGACCCCGGGACTAGGTTCGTCCGCCGCCGACTTGTCCGACGACTATAGGGTCGTCCCTACGACCCCGGAACTAGATTGGCCCGCCACCGTCATGTCCGACGACTATATGGTCGTCCCCACGACCACGGGCCAAAGTTACCCAACCGCCGACATGTCCGACAACTATAGGGTGGTCCGCACGACCCCGGGACTAGATTGGCCCGCCACCGTCATGTGCGACGACTATAGGTTCGTCCCTACGACCCTGGGCATACGTTGGCCTGTCGCCGACATGTCCGACGACTATAGGGTCGTCCCCACGACCACGGGCCAAAGTTGCCCAGCCGCCGACATGTCCGACGACTATAGGGTCGTCCCCACGACCACGGGCCAAAGTTGGTCAACCGCCGACATGTCCGACGACTATAGGGTCGTCCCCACGACCCCGGGACTAGATTGGCCCGCCACCGTCATGTCCGACGACTATAGGGTCGTCCCCACGACCCCGGGACTAGATTGGCACGCCACCGTCTTGTCCGACGACTATAGGGTCGTCCCCACAACCCCGGGGCTAGATTGGCCCGCCACCTGCATGTCCGACGACTCTAGGGTCGTCCCCCCGACCACGGGCCAAAGTTGGCCAGCCGCCGACATGTCCGGCGACTATAGGGTCGTCCCCACGACCTCGGGACTAGATTGGCCCGCCACCGTCAAGTCCGACGATTATAGGGTCGTCCCCACGACCCCGCGACTAGGTTGGCCCGCCGCCGACTTGTCCGACGACTATAGGGACGTCCCCACGACCACGGGCCAATGTTGCCCAGCCGCCGACATGTCCGACGACTATAGGGTCGTCCCCACGACCCCGGGACTAGGTTGGCCCGCCGCCGACATGTCCGACGACTATAGGGTCGTCCCCACGACCCCGGGACTAGGTTGGCCAGCCGCCGACATGTCCGACGACTATACGGTCGTCCCCACGACCACGGGACTAGGTTGGCCCGCCGCCGACTTGTCCGACGACTATAGGGTCGTCCCCACGACCCCGTGACAAGGTCGGCCCGCCGCCGACTTGTCCGACGACTATAGGGTCGTCCCCAAGACCCGGGCCAAAGTTGGCCAGCCGCCGACATGTCCGACGACTATAGGGTCGTCCCCACGACCCCGGGACTAGGTTGGCCTGCCGCCGACATGTCCGACGACTATAGGGTCGTCCCCACGATCCCGGGCCTAGGTTGCCCTGCCGCCGACATGTCCGACGACTATAGGGTCGTCCCCACGACCCCGGGTCTAGGTTGGCCCGCCGCCGACTTTTCCGACGACTATAGGGTCGTCCCCACGCCACGGGCCAAAGTTGGCCAGCCACCGACATGTCCGACGACTATAGGGTCGTCCCCACGACCCCGGGGCTAGATTGCCCCGGCACCGTCATGTCCGATGACTATAGGGTCGTCCCCACAACCCCGGGACTAGGTCGGCCCGCCGCCGACTTGTCCGACGACTATAGGGTCGTCCCCACGATCACGGGCCAAAGTTGTCCAGCCGCCGACATGTCCGACGACTATAGGTTCGTCCCCACTTCCCCGGGCCAAAGCTGGCCAGCCGCCAACATGTCCGAAGACTATAGGGTCGTCCCCACGACCCCGGGACTAGGTTGGCCCGCCGCCGACTTGTCCGACGTCTATAGGTTCGTCCCCTCGACCCCGGGGCTAGATTGCCCCGGCACCGTCATGCCCGACGAGTATAGGGTCGTCTCCACGTCCCCGGGAATAGGTTGGCCCGCCGCCGACATGTCCGACGACTATAGGGTGGTCCCCACGACCACGGGCCAATGTTGCCCAGCCGCCGACATGTCCGAAGACTATAGGGTCGTCCCCACGACCCCGGGGCTAGATTGCCCCGGCACCGTCATGTCCGACGACTATAGGGTCGTCTCCACCACCCCGGGACTAGGTTGGCCCGCCGCCGACTTGTCCGACGACTATAGGGTCGTCCCTACCACCCCGGGACTTGGTTGGCCAGCCGCCGACATGTCCGACGTCTATAGGGTCGTCCCCACGACCCCGGGGCTAGATTGCCCCGGCACCGTCATGTCTCGACGACTATAGGGTCGTCTCCACGTCCCCGGGACTAGGTTGGCCCGCCGCCGACTTGTCCGACAACTATAGGGTCGTCCCCACGACCACGGGCCAAAGTTGCCCCGCCGCCGACATGTCCGACGACTATAGGGTCGTCCCCACGACCCCGGGACTAGGTTGGCCCGCCGCTGACTTGTCCGACGACTATAGGGTCGGCCCACGACCACTGGCCAAAGTTGCCCAGCCGCCGACATGTCCGACGACTATAGGGTCGTCCCCACGACCCCGGGACTAGGTTCGTCCCCACGACCCCGGGACTAGGTTCGTCCGCCGCCGACTTGTCCGACGACTATAGGGTCGTCCCTACCACCCCGGGACTAGATTGGCCCGCCACCGTCATGTCCGACGACTATATGGTCGTCCCCACGACCACGGGCCAAAGTTACCCAACCGCCGACATGTCCGACGACTATAGGGTCGTCCGCACGACCCCGGGACTAGATTGGCCCGCCACCGTCATGTGCGACGACTATAGGTTCGTCCCTACGACCCTGGGCATGCGTTGGCCTGTCGCCGACATGTCCGACGACTATAGGGTCGTTCCCACGACCACTGGCCAAAGTTGCCCAGCCGCCGACATGTCCGACGACTATAGGGTCGTCCCCACGACCCCGGGACTAGGTTCGTCCCCACGACCCCGGGGCTAGATTGGCCCGCCACCTGCATGTCCGACGACTCTAGGGTCGTCCCCCCGACCACGGGCCAAAGTTGGCCAGCCGCCGACATGTCCGGCGACTATAGGGTCGTCCCCACGAACTCGGGACTAGATTGGCCCGCCACCGTCAAGTCCGACGATTATAGGGTCGTCCCCACGACCCCGCGACTAGGTTGGCCCGCCGCCGACTTGTCCGACGACTATAGGGACGTCCCCACGACCCGGGCCAAAGTTGGCCAGCCGCCGACATGTCCGACGACTATAGGGTCGTCCCCACGACCCCGGGACTAGGTTGGCCCGCCGCCGACTTGTCCGACGACTATAGAGTCGTCCCCACGGCCCAGGGACTAGGTTGGCCCGCCGCCGACTTGTTCGACGACTATAGGGTCGTCCC
Organism: Andrena fulva; assembly: GCA_946251845.1. Taxonomy (NCBI): domain Eukaryota; kingdom Metazoa; phylum Arthropoda; class Insecta; order Hymenoptera; family Andrenidae; genus Andrena; species Andrena fulva. The sequence continues at coordinate 828,490 of CAMITZ010000136.1, read as the reverse complement.
CACGACCACGGGACTAGGTTTGCCCGCCGCCGACTTGTCCGACGACTATAGGGTGGTCCCCACGACCCCGGGACTAGGCTGGCCCGCCGCCGACATGTCCGGCGACTATACGGTCGTCCCCACGATCACGGGACTAGGTTGGCCCGCCGCCGACTTGTCCGACGACTATAGGGTCGTCCCTACCACCCCGGGACTAGGTTGGCCAGCCGCCGACATGTCCGACGTCTATAGGGTCGTCCCCACGACCCCGGGGCTAGATTGCCCCGGCACTGTCATGTCCGACGACTATAGAGTCGTCCCCACGGCCCAGGGACTAGGTTGGCCCGCCGCCGACTTGTTCGACGACTATAGGGTCGTCCCCACGACCACGGGACTAGGTTGGCCCGCCGCCGACTTGTCCGACGACTATAGGGTGGTCCCCACGACCCCGGGACTAGGCTGGCCCGCCGCCGACATGTCCGACGACTATAGGGTCGTCACCACGACCCCGGGACTAGGTTGGCCAGCCGCCGACATGTCCGACGACTATACGGTCGTCCCCACGACCACGGGACTAGGTTGGCCCGCCGCCGACTTGTCCGACGACTATAGGGTCGTCCCCACGACCCCGGGACAATGTCGGCCCGCCGCCGACTTGTCCGACGACTATAGGGTCGTCCCCACTACCCCGGGCCAAAGCTGGCCAGCCGCCAACATGTCCGTCGACTATAGGGTCGTCCCCACGACCCCGGGACTAGGTTGGCCCGCCGCCGACTTGTCCGACGTCTATAGGGTCGTCCCCTCGACCCCGGGGCTAGATTGCCCCGGCACCGTCATGCCCGACGACTATAGGGTCGTCTCCACGTCCCCGGGACTAGGTTGGCCCGCCGCCGACATGTCCGACGACTATAGGGTTGTCCCCACGACCACGGGCCAATGTTGCCCAGCCGCCGACATGTCCGAAGACTATAGGGTCGTCCCCACGACCCCGGGGCTAGATTGCCCCGGCACTGTCATGTCCGACGACTATAGGGTCGTCTCCACCACCCCGGGACTAGGTTGGCCCGCCGCCGACTTGTCCGACGACTATAGGGTCGTCCCCACGACCACGGGGCTAGATTGCCCCGCACCGTCATGTCCGACGACTATAGGGTCGTCCCCGCGACCCCCGGACTTGGTTGGCCCGCCGCCGACTTGTCCGACGACAATAGGGTCGTCCCCACGACTCCGGGACTAGGTTGGCTAGCCGCCGACATGTCCGGCGACTATACGGTCGTCCCCACGACCACGGGACTAGGTTGGCCCGCCCTCGACTTGTCCGACGACTATAGGGTCGTCCCTACCACCCCGGGACTAGGTTGGCCAGCCGCCGACATGTCCGACGTCTATAGGGTCGTCCCCACGACCCCGGGGCTAGATTGCCCCGGCACCGTCATGTCTCGACGACTATAGGGTCGTCTCCACGTCCCCGGGACTAGGTTGGCCCGCCGCCGACATGTCCGACGACTATAGGGTCGTCCCCACGATCCCCCCGGGACTAGGTTGGCCCGCCGCTGACTTGTTCGACGACTATAGGGTCGTCCCCACGACCCCGGGACTAGATTGGCCCGCCACCGTCATGCCGACGACTATAGGGTCGTCCCCACGACCCCGGGACTAGATTGGCACGCCACCGTCTTGTCCGACGACTATAGGGTCGTCCCCACAACCCCGGGGCTAGATTGGCCCGCCACCTGCATGTCCGACGACTCTAGGGTCGTCCCCCCGACCACGGGCCAAAGTTGGCCAGCCGCCGACATGTCCGGCGACTATAGGGTCGTCCCCACGACCTCGGGACTAGATTGGCCCGCCACCGTCAAGTCCGACGATTATAGGGTCGTCCCCACGATCCCGCGACTAGGTTGGCCCGCCGCCGACTTGTCCGACGACTATAGGGACGTCCCCACGACCACGGGCCAATGTTGCCCAGCCGCCGACATGTCCGACGACTATAGGGTCGTCCCCACGACCCCGCGACTAGGTTGGCCCACCGCCGACTTGTCCGACGACTATAGAGTCGTCCCCACGGCCCAGGGACTAGGTTGGCCCGCCGCCGACTTGTTCGACGACTATAGGGTCGTCCCCACGACCTCGGGACTAGATTGGCCCGCCACCGTCAAGTCCGACGACTATAGGGTCGTCCCCACGACCCCGCGACTAGGTTGGCCCGCCGCCGACTTGTCCGACGACTATAGGGACGTCCCCACGACCACGGGCCAATGTTGCCCAGCCGCCGACATGTCCGACGACTATAGGGTCGTCTCCACGACCCCGGGACTAGGTTGGCCCGCCACCGACATGTCCGACGACTATAGGGTCGTCCCCACGACCCCGCGACTAGGTTGGCCCGCCGCCGACTTGTCCGACGACTATAGGGACGTCCCCACGACCACGGGCCAATGTTGCCCAGCCGCCGACATGTCCGACGACTATAGGGTCGTCTCCACGACCCCGGGACTAGGTTGGCCCGCCACCGACATGTCCGACGACTATAGGGTCGTCCCCACGACCCCGGGACTAGGTTGGCCTGCCGCCGACATGTCCGACGACTATAGGGTCGTCCCCACGAACCCGGGACTAGGTTGCCCTGCCGCCGACATGTCCGACGACTATAGGGTCGTCCCCACGACCCCGGGTCTAGGTTGGCCCGCCGCCGACTTTTCCGACGACTATAGGGTCGTCCCCACGCCACGGGCCAAAGTTGGCCAGCCACCGACATGTCCGACGACTATAGGGTCGTCCCCACCACCCCGGGGCTAGATTGCCCCGGCACCGTCATGTCCGATGACTATAGAGTCGTCCCCACGACCCCGGGACTAGGTCGGCCCGCCGCCGACTTGTCCGACGACTATAGGGTCGTCCCCACGATCACGGGACAAAGTTGCCCTGCCGCCGACATGTCCGACGACTATAGGGTCGTCCCCACTACCCCGGGCCAAAGCTGGCCAGCCGCCAACATGTCCGACGACTATAGGGTCGTCCCCACGACCCCGGGACTAGGCTGGCCCGCCGCCGACTTGTCCGACGTCTATAGGTTCGTCCCCTCGACCCCGGGGCTAGATTGCTCCGGCACCGTCATGCCCGACGACTATACGGTCGTCCCCACGACCACGGGACTAGGTTGGCCCGCCGCCGACTTGTCCGACGACTATAGGGTCGTCCTCACGACCCCGGGACTAGGTCGGCCCGCCGCCGACTTGTCCGACGTCTATAGGGTCGTCCCCACGACCCCGGGGCTAGATTGGCCCGCCACCGTCATGTCCGACGACTATGGGGCGTCCCCACGCCCCCGGGCCAATGTTGCCCAGCCGCCGACATGTCCGACGACTATAGGGTCGCCCCACGACCCCGGGACTAGGTTGGCCCGCCGGCGACTTGTCCGACGACTATAGGGTCGTCCCCACGACCCCGGGACTAGATTGGCCCGCCACCGTCATGTCGGAGGTCTATAGGGTTGTCCCCACGACCCCGGGACTAGATTGGCCCGCCACCGTCATGTCCGACGACTATAGGGTCGTCCCCACGACCCCGGGACTAGGTTGGCCAGCCGCCGACTTGTCCGACGTCTATAGGGTCGTCCCCACGACCCCGGGGCTAGATTGGCCCGCCACCGTCATGTCCGACGACTATGGGGCGTCCCCACGCCCCCGGGCCAATGTTGCCCAGCCGCCGACATGTCCGACGACTATAGGGTCGCCCCACGACCCCGGGACTAGGTTGGCCCGCCGGCGACTTGTCCGACGACTATAGGGTCGTCCCCACGACCCCGGGACTAGATTGGCCCGCCACCGTCATGTCGGAGGTCTATAGGGTTGTCCCCACGACCCCGGGACTAGATTGGCCCGCCACCGTCATGTCCGACGACTATAGGGTCGTCCCCACGACCCCGGGACTAGGTTGGCCAGCCGCCGACATGTCCGACGTCTATAGGGTCGTCCCCACGACCCCGGGGCTAGGTTGGCCCGCCACCGTCATGTCCGACGACTATGGGGCGTCCCCACGCCCCCGGGCCAATGTTGCCCAGCCGCCGACATGTCCGACGACTATAGGGTCGCCCCACGACCCCGGGACTAGGTTGGCCCGCCGCCGACTTGTCCGACGACTATAGGGTCGTCCCCACGACCCCGGGACTAGATTGGCCCGGCACCATCATGTCGGAGGTCTATAGGGTTGTCCCCACGACCACGGGCCAAAGCTGGCCAGCCGCCGACATGTCCGACGACTATAGGGTCGTCCCCACGACCCCGGGACTAGGTTGGCCCGCCGCCGACTTGTCCGACGACTATAGGGTCGTCCCCACGACCCCGGGACTAGGTCGGCCCGCCGCCGACTAGTCCGACGACTATAGGGTTGTCCCCACGACCACGGGCCAAAGCTGGCCAGCCGCCGACATGTCCGACGACTATAGGGTCGTCCCCACGACCCCGGGACTAGATTGGCCCGCCACCGTCATGTCCGACGACTATAGGGTCGTCCCTACCACCCCGGGACTAGGTTGGCCAGCCGCCGACATGTCCGACGTCTATAGGGTCGTCCCCACGACCCCGGGGCTAGATTGCCCCGGCACCGTCATGTCTCGACGACTATAGGGTCGTCTCCACGTCCCCGGGACTAGGTTGGCCCGCCGCCGACATGTCCGACGACTATAGGGTCGTCCCCACGATCCCCCCGGGACTAGGTTGGCCCGCCGCTGACTTGTTCGACGACTATAGGGTCGTCCCCACGACCCCGGGACTAGATTGGCCCGCCACCGTCATGCCGACGACTATAGGGTCGTCCCCACGACCCCGGGACTAGATTGGCACGCCACCGTCTTGTCCGACGACTATAGGGTCGTCCCCACAACCCCGGGGCTAGATTGGCCCGCCACCTGCATGTCCGACGACTCTAGGGTCGTCCCCCCGACCACGGGCCAAAGTTGGCCAGCCGCCGACATGTCCGGCGACTATAGGGTCGTCCCCACGACCTCGGGACTAGATTGGCCCGCCACCGTCAAGTCCGACGATTATAGGGTCGTCCCCACGATCCCGCGACTAGGTTGGCCCGCCGCCGACTTGTCCGACGACTATAGGGACGTCCCCACGACCACGGGCCAATGTTGCCCAGCCGCCGACATGTCCGACGACTATAGGGTCGTCCCCACGACCCCGCGACTAGGTTGGCCCACCGCCGACTTGTCCGACGACTATAGAGTCGTCCCCACGGCCCAGGGACTAGGTTGGCCCGCCGCCGACTTGTTCGACGACTATAGGGTCGTCCCCACGACCTCGGGACTAGATTGGCCCGCCACCGTCAAGTCCGACGACTATAGGGTCGTCCCCACGACCCCGCGACTAGGTTGGCCCGCCGCCGACTTGTCCGACGACTATAGGGACGTCCCCACGACCACGGGCCAATGTTGCCCAGCCGCCGACATGTCCGACGACTATAGGGTCGTCTCCACGACCCCGGGACTAGGTTGGCCCGCCACCGACATGTCCGACGACTATAGGGTCGTCCCCACGACCCCGCGACTAGGTTGGCCCGCCGCCGACTTGTCCGACGACTATAGGGACGTCCCCACGACCACGGGCCAATGTTGCCCAGCCGCCGACATGTCCGACGACTATAGGGTCGTCTCCACGACCCCGGGACTAGGTTGGCCCGCCACCGACATGTCCGACGACTATAGGGTCGTCCCCACGACCCCGGGACTAGGTTGGCCTGCCGCCGACATGTCCGACGACTATAGGGTCGTCCCCACGAACCCGGGACTAGGTTGCCCTGCCGCCGACATGTCCGACGACTATAGGGTCGTCCCCACGACCCCGGGTCTAGGTTGGCCCGCCGCCGACTTTTCCGACGACTATAGGGTCGTCCCCACGCCACGGGCCAAAGTTGGCCAGCCACCGACATGTCCGACGACTATAGGGTCGTCCCCACCACCCCGGGGCTAGATTGCCCCGGCACCGTCATGTCCGATGACTATAGAGTCGTCCCCACGACCCCGGGACTAGGTCGGCCCGCCGCCGACTTGTCCGACGACTATAGGGTCGTCCCCACGATCACGGGACAAAGTTGCCCTGCCGCCGACATGTCCGACGACTATAGGGTCGTCCCCACTACCCCGGGCCAAAGCTGGCCAGCCGCCAACATGTCCGACGACTATAGGGTCGTCCCCACGACCCCGGGACTAGGCTGGCCCGCCGCCGACTTGTCCGACGTCTATAGGTTCGTCCCCTCGACCCCGGGGCTAGATTGCTCCGGCACCGTCATGCCCGACGACTATACGGTCGTCCCCACGACCACGGGACTAGGTTGGCCCGCCGCCGACTTGTCCGACGACTATAGGGTCGTCCTCACGACCCCGGGACTAGGTCGGCCCGCCGCCGACTTGTCCGACGTCTATAGGGTCGTCCCCACGACCCCGGGGCTAGATTGGCCCGCCACCGTCATGTCCGACGACTATGGGGCGTCCCCACGCCCCCGGGCCAATGTTGCCCAGCCGCCGACATGTCCGACGACTATAGGGTCGCCCCACGACCCCGGGACTAGGTTGGCCCGCCGGCGACTTGTCCGACGACTATAGGGTCGTCCCCACGACCCCGGGACTAGATTGGCCCGCCACCGTCATGTCGGAGGTCTATAGGGTTGTCCCCACGACCCCGGGACTAGATTGGCCCGCCACCGTCATGTCCGACGACTATAGGGTCGTCCCCACGACCCCGGGACTAGGTTGGCCAGCCGCCGACTTGTCCGACGTCTATAGGGTCGTCCCCACGACCCCGGGGCTAGATTGGCCCGCCACCGTCATGTCCGACGACTATGGGGCGTCCCCACGCCCCCGGGCCAATGTTGCCCAGCCGCCGACATGTCCGACGACTATAGGGTCGCCCCACGACCCCGGGACTAGGTTGGCCCGCCGGCGACTTGTCCGACGACTATAGGGTCGTCCCCACGACCCCGGGACTAGATTGGCCCGCCACCGTCATGTCGGAGGTCTATAGGGTTGTCCCCACGACCCCGGGACTAGATTGGCCCGCCACCGTCATGTCCGACGACTATAGGGTCGTCCCCACGACCCCGGGACTAGGTTGGCCAGCCGCCGACATGTCCGACGTCTATAGGGTCGTCCCCACGACCCCGGGGCTAGGTTGGCCCGCCACCGTCATGTCCGACGACTATGGGGCGTCCCCACGCCCCCGGGCCAATGTTGCCCAGCCGCCGACATGTCCGACGACTATAGGGTCGCCCCACGACCCCGGGACTAGGTTGGCCCGCCGCCGACTTGTCCGACGACTATAGGGTCGTCCCCACGACCCCGGGACTAGATTGGCCCGGCACCATCATGTCGGAGGTCTATAGGGTTGTCCCCACGACCACGGGCCAAAGCTGGCCAGCCGCCGACATGTCCGACGACTATAGGGTCGTCCCCACGACCCCGGGACTAGGTTGGCCCGCCGCCGACTTGTCCGACGACTATAGGGTCGTCCCCACGACCCCGGGACTAGGTCGGCCCGCCGCCGACTAGTCCGACGACTATAGGGTTGTCCCCACGACCACGGGCCAAAGCTGGCCAGCCGCCGACATGTCCGACGACTATAGGGTCGTCCCCACGACCCCGGGACTAGATTGGCCCGCCACCGTCATGTCCGACGACTATAGGGTCGTCCCCACGACCCCGGGACTAGGTCGGCCCGCCGCCGACTTGTCCGACGACTATAGGGTCGTCCCCACGATCACGGGCCAAAGTTGCCCTGCCGCCGACATGTCCGACGACTATAGGGTCGTCCCCACTACCCCGGGCCAAAGCTGGCCAGCCGCCAACATGTCCGACGACTATAGGGTCGTCCCCACGACCCCGGGACTAGGTTGGTGTTGGGTGAACGTTAGTTCGCCCGTGCGGCCATGAGGGCGCGCCTGGGTGCCGGCACGCAGGTCTTGCGTGCACGGGCGTGCGAGGTCAGTTCCATCTTGGCACGACCGGATTTAGACACTTAACCTATATTCGATATCTCTGTAACAATATACTACAGTACTAATCTTATGTGTCGTCACTTACTTTTCCCACACAACGCGCGGGCATAACAACTGGCGCTGCGGCTAAGTGATATACAAATTGAACCCGGATTCGAGGAAAAAGAAAGTTATGTCTGACCCAATGGACGCCATAAAAGCCCTCACGGCTACCATCAACGCGCTTCTCCAGCAACAACTTCGTCCCGAAGGCGCCGGAGAACCAACCGCTGATCCATCAACGGCAGGGTCTACGTCACATTTCGACCTCTACAATCAACTAATTGCTCGCATGGAAAAGTATACTTTCGGTACTGGGGACGAGACGAGGCCATTTGCAAAATGGCTGCAACGGCATGGCTACACCGTCGTCACCGAAGCAAGTCCACTGCCACCGGAAATGAGGACTCGGTTAGTTTTAGACAGACTCGGTCAAGTCGAGTTTGATCGACTGGTCGATCACGTCGCACCCGTCGATCCGTCGTCGATGGAGCAGAAAGACGTGATAGAGACTCTCAAGGAACTGTTTCGGGATAGAGTGCCAATTACCCGCCGCCGTGTCGAGATATTGAATCACCGTTACGACAAGTCAATGCCAATCACGGAGCATATCGACCGAATAAACCGCCACGCGTCGGATTTCGAACGTGCAAATTTTTCGGACGACAATTTACGGGTTTTATTGTTGCTACAGTCTTTCTGCTACTCAAGCGAAAATGAGGACCTCAAGCGAGTGGCGCTACGCGTGGTGGAGAAGAATCCAGACGCATCACTGAAGATTATCGCTGCGGAACTCGAGGCTCGCTTGAACGTTTCAACGGGTTTGAAGATGTTAGAGAATCCAACGGGAAGCTCTTCCAAAGTAACGGCAAATGTCCTTCACTCGAAACAAAAAAAGAAGAAGCCAGGTAAGGACGCCACGAAAAAATCAGGTGAGGAAACCACGAAGAAGTCGGGTGGGGAAACCGGAAATTCCCAGACACCTGCGCAAGCGGACCTCAAATGCAAAGGTTGTGGCGGTGCTCACTACCGCTCCAAGTGTATGTTCCGCGAAGCAGTGTGCCATACATGTGCTAAGAAGGGGCATATTGCTAAAGTGTGTCGTGAGGCCCAGACGCAACCGAATAGTGCGTGCAAAAATAACAGTTTGATGACGCAATCGAAAATGACGAAAATTCGTCGCGATCTCAGCGCTCGGTAAAACAGTGCGCCTGCAGCTCGATTCGGGGTCCGACATTACCTTAATCGGTAATGATGAGTGGGTTCGGCTCGGTTCGCCAAAACTCACGAAAAGTGAAGTCGTCGAGCATGCCGGTGGTAACGTGCTAGAGATTATTGGTAGATTTCGCTGCGCCGTTCGCGTTCTCGATCGTGAAGCCGAAATAGACATTGACGTCGCGAAACGTGGCGGCATGAATCTTTTCGGGCTGAATGCGATTGATGACCTTAGTTTGTGGTCGGTGCCGTTGTCTGCGTATCAGAAACCAGACGATTCGCGGGACGCAATGAGCGACGAACGCGCGGGGTCCGTGCGTGCGATGCATCGAGCTGCGCATGCGTCGTGCAGTCGGCCGTGCTCAAACGCGATTTGCGGCGACAAGCAGTCCGGCACCACAGCCACTGACTTGGCTAGGAGCACAATAGAAGATTTTCCTGATCTATTCTCCGATGAATTGGGTACGTGCCGCGACTACAAGGTCGAATTTGCGCTAGTGAGGGACACTCAACCGGTTCGGATCCCATCTCGGTCGATTCCGTACGCCATGGAGGCCTTACTGGAAGCGGAGTTGCAACGACTAGAATCTAAGGGAATAATCGAACGTGTCGAGTTCTCTAGCTGGACAAGTCCGATCGTCATTGTGCGAAAGAGTGACGGCAAAATACGCGTGTGCGCCGATTTTTCCACGGGCGTAAACGCGGCTCTGGTCGACAACCGCCACCCTTTGCCTTGCGTCGAGAGTGTCATGACTAGGCTTAATGGCAGTTGTGTTTTTAGCGTGTTGGATCTCAGCGATGCATTTTTCCAACTGGAAATTGCTGAGGATCACCGTGAGATCACCACGATCGCGACTCCTAAAGGTCTTTTTAGATTTAGGAGGTTGCCGTTTGGCATCAAAACGGCACCTGCAATGTTCCAGCAGGCGATGGACGCCACGCTGACTGGATTGGAGGGTGTCTACGCCTACCTGGACGATGTCGTCGTCACCGGCGCTAACCGGCAGGAACACGACTCCCGTCTTCGAAGAACACTGCAACGTCTTGAAGATCGGGGGTGGAGACTGCGGATCGACAAATGCAAGTTCGGCTTGGAGGAGATCAAGTTCCTTGGTTTAATTGTAAATTCTAGGGGGATATCAGCGGATCCAGCGGCTACCAGGGCCGTAGCAAATCTTCCCAATCCGAAAAACGTGCCGCAGATCCAGAGTTTGTTGGGCATGGTCAACCATTATGGGAAATTCGTTCCACACTTGCACCAGTTAAAGCAACCCCTGGAGGAGCTCACACGGAAGAACCACTCCTGGGAGTGGGGTCATCGGCATGACCTCGCCGTGGAGAGAATTAAGAAGACTATGTTGAGTCCTCTACTGCTGGAGCATTACGACCCCAGGAAATCTCTGGTCGTAGCGGCTGACGCCTGTTCAACCGGAATAGGTGGCGCACTGCTCCAGCGCGATGCGTACGGCCGCGAAAGAGCTGTGTACCACATGTCGCAGAGCTTAACGGACTCCCAAAGAAACTATTCTCAGCTGGAGAAAGAGGCTCTGGCGCTCGTCACCGCGGTCGAACGTTTCCACAAGTTCGTGTGGGGACGGAAGTTTATCCTGCAGACGGACCACAAGCCGCTGGTTGCGTTGTTGCGGACTGACGACACCAAGGGTCTTAAACCTACAACCGCTGCGCGTCTCAAGCGCTGGGCCATAAGGTTGTTGGGTTACGACTTCAAAATCGAGCATGTCCGAACTCAAGACTTTGGACAAGCAGATGCATTGTCGCGGTTGGTGGAGGAATTTCGCCGTGACAATAGCGAGGAACTCCAGGTGTCGTGTGTACGGGCAGTGGAAACAGAAGTGGAGGAAATCAGAAACTTCTCCATTGACTCGTTCGGAGCAGGCCTAAGGGAGAAGCTGAAGTCTGCGACCAAGGGAGACAAGGAGCTTGCCGCCGTAATGTCCGCTTTGAGGAATGGCTGGGCCGAATCTACAGAAAAATCGGCAACCGTTCAGCACTTCAAGACGCGTCGCGACAACTTGAGCATCGTCGACGGAACTCTGATGCTTGGCGACAGAGTAGTCATTCCTCGACAAATGACACCTGGAATTTTAACCGCTCTACACAAGGGTCATCCGGGAGTCAGGCGGATGAAGCAGTTGGCCCGAGAGTACGTTTATTGGCCAGGTATTTCGGCGGAAATAGAACGTCTCGTCCAACAGTGCGATCCTTGTACACTTACAAAAAAATTGCCGATCAAGGTTCCACTGAATCCTTGGCCCATCGCAACTAAGCCGATGGAGCGTATGCATATTGATTATGCAGGCCCAGTGGATGGCCATTATATTTTAGTGTTTGTGGACGCGTACTCCAAGTTTCTTGACGTGGGAATCACACCGACGATTTCCGCGAATAGAACTGTGGAAATATGCCGGGAGATCTTCGCAAGATACGGTCCGCCCGAGGTACTTATAAGCGACCATGGCACGCAGTTCACTTCTGCACAATTTGCAGGTCTGTGTGCGGACATGCAGATCACCCACCTGCTGTCACCAGTGAATCATCCGCAATCGAACGGACAGGCGGAGCGAATGGTGGACACAATCAAAAGGGCGATCGCAAAGGATCCGAGCAACTGGAGGAAACAGCTATTTCAGTTTTTACATAGCTACCGCTACACGCCCTGCACATCTGCTCCAAATGGAAAATCGCCGGCAGAGCTGTTCTTCGGTAGGCGGATGAATTCTCCATTTTCCAAGTTGGCGCCAAAACTGCATAGGGAGGAGACCACTCCGTCTGACGCTGCTACAAAGAGGAAGAACATGGAGGATCAGTTTGCGAGTCACCATGGCGCTCGACAGCGACACTTCGCAATTGGAGATCGAGTGGTGGTACTACTAAGGAAAAACGTGCGACAAAAGGGTAAGATCGCGAAGATTTTGTCCGCAGCTCGCTACGCGGTACTACTGGTTGGTGGCACGGAAATCGTGAGGCACGTCAACCACATTTGGAAAGGTGGTTCCAACACGCCTCACCCAACTTCTGGAGACGACGGTTCGTTGTCCTGCTATGATGACGACCCGATCCTCGACCCAGGCCCCAGTGTAGGGGAGTCTCGCCAGGAAATTCACGAGGTTCAACCTTCAACCACTGAAGACCATCGCCAACCTCATCGCGAGGACCCTCCTGAGGATCACCGCCATGGTACGCCCAGGAGATCAACGCGACATCGGGTCCCACCTCGCAGACTGGTACTGGACCCAAGAGCGACTACATATTCCCGATGGTGACTTTCCAAGGAGGGAGATGTTGGGTGAACGTTAGTTCGCCCGTGCGGCCACGAGGGCGCGCCTGGGTGCCGGCACGCAGGTCTTGCGTGCACGGGCGTGCGAGGTCAGTTCCATCTTGGCACGACCGGATTTAGACACTTAACCTTATATTCGATATCTCTGTAACAATATACTACAGTACTAAGCCTATGTGTCGTCACTTACTTTTCCCACACAACGCGCGGGCATAAAAGGTTGGCCCGCCGCCGACTTTTCCGACGACTATAGAGGCGTCCCCACGACCACGGGCCAAAGTTGCCCAGCCGCCGAAATGTCCGACGAATATGGGGTCGTCCCCACGACACCGGGACTAGGTTGGCCCGCCGCCGACTTGTCCGACGACTATAGGGTCGTCCCCACGACCCCGGGAGTAGGTAGGCCCGCCGCCGACTTGTCCGACGACTATAGGGTCGTCCCCACGACCCCGGGACTAGGTTCGCCAGCCGCCGACATGTCCGACGACTATAGGGTCGTTCCCACGACCCCCGGACTAGGTTGGACCGCCGCCGACTTGTCCGACGACTATAGGGTCGTACCCACGATGCGGGGACTAGATTGTCCCGCCGCCGACTTGTCCGACGACTATAGGGTCGTCCCCACGACCACGGGCCAAAGTTGCCCAGCCGCCGGCATGTCCGACGACTATAGGGTCGTCCCCACGACACCGGGACTAGGTTGGCCCGCCGCCGACTTGTCCGACGACTATATGGTCGTACCCACGACCCCGGGACTAGGTTGGACCGCCGCCGACTTGTCCGACGACTATAGGGTCGTCCCCACGACCACGGGCCAAAGTTGCCCAGCCGCCGACATGTCCGACGACAATAGGGTCGTCCCCACGACCCCGGGACTAGATTGGCCCGCCACCGTCATGTCCGACGACTATAGGGTCGTCCCCACGACCACGGGCCAAAGTTGCCCAGCCGCCGACATGTCCGACGATTATAGGGTCGTCCCCACGACCCCGCGACTAGGTTGGCCCGCCGCCGACTTGTCCGACGACTATAGGGACGTCCCCACGACCACGGGCCAATGTTGCCCAGCCGCCGACATGTCCGCCGACTATAGGGTCGTCCCCACGACCCCGGGACTAGATTGGCCCCCCACCATCATGTCCGACGGCTATAGGGTCGTCCCCACGACCCCGGGACCAGGGTGGCCCGCCGCCGACTTTTCCGACGACTATAGGGTCGTCCCCTCGACCCCGGGACTAGGTTGGCCAGCCGCCGACATGTCCGACGACTATAGGGTCGTCCCCACGACCCCGGGACTAGGTTGGCCCGCCACCATCATGTCCGACGACTATAGGGTCGTCCCCACGACCCCGGGACTAGGTTGGCCAGCCGCCGACATGTCCGACGTTCATAGGGTCGTCCCCACGACCCCGGGGCTAGATTGGCCCGCCACCGTCATGTCCGACGACCATGGGGCGTCCCCACGCCCCCGGGACTAGATTGGCCCGCCACCGTCATGTCCGACGACTATAGGGTCGTCTCCACGACCACGGGACTAGGTTGACCCGCCGCCGACTTGTCCGACGACTATAGGGTCGTCCCCACGACCCCGGGACTAGGTCGGCCCGCCGCCGAATTGTCCGACGACTATAGGGTCGTCCCCACGACCCCGGGACTAGGTCGGCCCGCCGCCGACTAGTCCGACGACTATAGGGTCGTCCCCACGACCCGGCCAAAGTTGCCCTGCCGCCGACATGTCCGACGACTATAGGGTCGTCCCCACGACCCCGGGACTAGGTTGGCACGCCGCCGGCATGTCCGACGACTATACGGTCGTCCCCACGACCACGGGACTGGGTTGGCCCGCCGCCGACTTGTCCGACGACTATACGATCGTCCCCACGACCACGGGACTAGGTTGGCCCGCCGCCGACTTGTCGGACGACTATAGGGTCGTCCCCACGACCCCGGGACTAGGTCGGCCCGCCGCCGACTTGTCCGACGACTATAGGGTCGTCCCCACGACCCGGGCCAAAGTTGGCCAGCCGTCGACATGTCCGACGACTATAGGGTCGTCCCCACGAACCCGGGACTAGATTGGCCCGCCACCATCATGTCCGACGACTATAGGGTCGTCCCCACGACCCCGGGACTAGGTTGGCCCGCCGCCGACTTGTCTGACGACTATAGGGTCGTCCCTACCACCCCGGGACTAGGTTGGCAAGCCGCCGACATGTCCGATGGCTATAGGGTCGTCTCCACGACCACGGGCCAATGTTTCCCAGCCGCCGACATGTCCGCCGACTATAGGGTCGTCCCCACGACCCCGGGACTAGATTGGCCCGCCACCGACATGTCCGACGACTATACGGTTGTCCCCACGACCACGGGCCAAAGTTGGCCAGCCGCCGACATGTCTGACCACTATAGGGTCGTGCCCACGACCACGGGCCAAAGTTGCCCAGCCGCCAACATGTCCAACGACTATAGCGTCGTCCCCACGACCCCGGGACTAGGTTGGCCAGCCGCCGACATGTCCGACGACTATACGGTCGTCCCCACGACCACGGGACTAGGTTGGCCCGCCGCCGACTTGTCCGACGACTATAGAGTCGTCCCTACCACCCCGGGACTAGGTTGGCCAGCCGCCGACAAGTCCGACGTCTATAGGGTCGTCCCCACGACCCCGGGGCTTCTTGAACTTAACCACGGCTCTCAGCGACATACGTGACAAATTGATTAATTTTGATGAATTCAAACACAAAATTGAGCTGTGCTTAAACGAAGTGCAACACCTGCAATCAACTGTAGCCAATTTAACAGGCAATGTTGATACTCTACTGGCAAACCAGCGATCTATATCAACTCGCTGTGACAGACAGGAACAACGTCTTACATCAATTGAACGCATGCTTTCAGCACAGGATCCTTCATCTAACCTCAATAGGGGTCGTACAAACCCTGATATAATGAATCGTGATTTTGAATTGATAATAACAGGCATTCCGAACATTCCAAAGGAAAATCTACTGCATACAATATCTAGCGTTGCTAATGCGATTAATGTAGCACACTCCAACTCGGACGTGGCTTCTGCCATTAGAATCCGTAGTACGATAGATAGACCCAAACCCATTATCGTTCGCTTCACGTCAGTCTTCAATCGCGACTCTTGGCTTACACAAAAAAGGATTAAGAGGGAGATGTTAGCTTCGGATATAATGACATCTTGGCCTCCCAACCCTGTCTATATCAACGAACGATCTACAAAGGAAGAACGTCGGCTACTCAAAGAGGCAAAAGATCTATCCAATCAATATGGATTCCGCTTCGTTTGGATGAAGCGCGGCAATATATTTATTAAACAAGACGAAGACGCCAGAGCTGTACGCTTCACTTCAGCGAGCTCCTTCAACAGCGCTGCTTCATTACTACAAAATACTGTGGAGCACGGCCGAAACACTTCAATACAACCGTCTTTGTCAGTACCCAGTGCGGGTATGATATGACATGCTAACGGAACCCAACAGACGATCCACACCTCTACCGCCAACCTGATGTCATTTGAATCTGGGCGTACATCTCTGGACCATCGAGGCTCGTGTACAGGCACCGAACTACATACTGTACAATCAATTTCTTGTTTTTCACGCTCTTCGCGTGCTAGCCCCTCTCTAGCGCAAAGTAAAACTTTTTTAATCGCTCACTTGAATGTACGTTCTCTTGTAAGACACTTCTCTGACGCAATTGATCTTCTTTCGACTAATAATTTCGATGTTTTTAATATAAGTGAAACGTGGATTACGTCAAATGACAACGCCGGTTCTTTTACAATTCCAGGATATTCACTTGTTCATGCTGCTCGTAGCTCTCAATACGCTCAGAGAGGTGGTGGCGTTGGAATTTATGTTAAAGCAAATATTAATTTTACTCTCTTGTGTGACAGTATTCCATCACATTATAATTGTGACTCTCTTATGGATGTAGCTGGTATATCTGCACGCTTATCCTGCGGGCAGGTTGCAATATTTTCTATTTATCGATCACCGAAATGTACTTTAGCTGCAGTAGATTCACTCGAAGTCTTTATTAGGGACATTTCTGTTCAAGCTGATGCTATTATCTGTGCTGGCGACCTCAACATTAATGTTATGAACGCAAATGATGCAGGTATACCAGTTCTCCAAAGATTCATGTCTTCTCTCGCGTTGAAGCAAATTATTGATGAACCTACTCGAATCACTGATACTTCTGCGACCCTAATTGATGTCATTCTGGCTAGCGACGAGTTGAAGGTAAATACTTCTGGTACACTGGACTCTAATAATATTAGCGACCATCTTATTGTCTATGCGGCGTTTAATGTTTCCAAGCCTCGAACTAAACACAAATATGTCTTACGACGTGACTTACGTAACATACCAGTGGACGAATTTTGCCATGCGGCTAAACAAATAGACTGGTCTACTTTTTACGATGCCGCTGATGTGGACGATAAGCTGCAGATTTTTACATCGCATATTATGCTACTATTTAATAGATTTGCTCCTTTAAAGCGGTTGCGTATTTCTAAGCCACCTACTCCGTGGTTCACTAACAACGTAAGATATATGAAGTGGCTCAGAAACAAAGCTCTACGTAAATTCAAAAAATCACGTACCTCTGGGAACTGGAATTACTATAAGCAATTAAGGAACACCACAACCAATGCTATACGGGATGAAAAGAGAGCATTTTTTAGTAAACTTTCTTCTAATCAACACTCCCTTTCCTCGAAATCCTTCTGGAAATATTTATGTCTTACTGGTGCCTATAACTGCTCCAGAAAGCAGCATCTGCCCCTTAACCCACTTCCTGACCCTGATTCCATTAATAATCACTTTATAGACTCTCTTCCTACTACTACCATAGATCCTATTAATATTCAGAAATACGCAACTCTTCCGTCTGGCACTACCTTTTCGTTTCAACCTATTCTACTATCTCAACTATACTCAGTGCTAAAGAAGATCAAATTAACTTCCTCAGGTCCGTATGACATTTCAGGCAACATGTTCCTATATTCCATCCCATTTTCTTTAGATCCTTTCCTTCACATTCTCAACTTTTCTTTATCAACGGGTACATATCCTCGCCTTTGGAAGCACTCCATTGTTATTCCAATCCCCAAGCAATCTGGTTCATCTACTCTCAATTCTCTGCGTCCTATTTCGTTAATTCCTTTCCTATCAAAAGTCTTTGAAAAACTTTGTTTTAATCAATTATTACACCACTTTAACCAGGACTTCCATTTCCGGTGCGAAAGTGACCAGACGTGTGAGTGAGCGGTGCGAGTGCGGAAAGCAGTGGAAGCGATAGTAGGGCGTGCTAGGGAGTGAGAGGGCGGAGAGGAGAGAGAAAAGGGGCAGGAAGAGAAGGGAGAGAAAGGGCGAGGAAAAGGGGCGTGAGGGAGAAGAAGAGAATAGGCAGAAGGCGCGGGGTTTTGAGGTTAGGGCAAGGCGAGAAAGGATTGAGCGGGAGAGGAAAAGGCGGTAAAGCGGAGAGCGGGAGGAAGAAGGCGCCACCGGGCGGAGAGGTGATAGACTAAGGAGACAGCGGAACAGCGGATAAGGAAGGGAGCGCGAGAAGGTAGGAGAGCGGGCGAGGAAGAAGAAAACAGCGAAGTGAAATCAGGAGGGATAAGAATGAGCACAGAGAATTTAGCAAGAGAAAGGAGCGAGAGTGCAGGAAGTGAAAAGGGGGTAATAGAGATGTGGAAGAGGAAGAGAGAAAAAGAGAAGGGAGGGCAGGGGGAAGGGAACGAGGGGGGCGGGGCGTTCACGAAGAGCAGGAAGGTGTTGAGATCACCAGAGGAGAAAAAGGCAGGAGAGGGTGGAGCACTGGAGTGCTTGATAAGGGAAATGAGGGAGGAGGTAAGGAAAGATCTGAGAGAAGTAAAGGAACAGGGTCGAGAGACGAGAGAGGAGATGGGAAAGCTCAGAGGGAAGATGGAGGAATGGGAAGAAAGGTGGAAAAGAGAGAAGGAGGAGATGGAGGTCAGAATATTAGGGATGGAAAAAAAGGTGATGGAGGCGGAGGTAGAGGAGAAAAGGCTAAGGGAGGTGGAGGAAAGGCTAAAGGTTATGGAGATTTGGAGGGTGAGGGAAGAGGCAGAGGGCGGAAAAGGAAGGGGAAAAGAAAAGGAAGGGCGAGAGGGCAGAGGGGGAGAGTGGGAGGTAAGGGTGCAGGAGCTAGAAAGAAAACTGGAGATGAAGGAGAGGGAAGGGAGGAAAAAGAATATAATCATAAAAGGGGTAGGCAGGGAGGGAACGGCGATAGAGAGAGCGAGAATAGTGCTTGCGGTAGTAGGAGCGCAAGGGGGGATAGAGGGGGTGAAGGAGCTGGGAGGAGGAAGGCAGGACAGAAAGGAGGTGATGCTGGAGGTGAGAATGGAGAGTATGGAGGCTAAGAGGGAGGTGATGAGGAGCAAAGGAAAACTGAGAGGGAGGAAAGAGAGGATAGAAGATGATTTGACGTGGAAGGAAAGAAGGATGCAGTGGTTGATAAGGGAGATCGGGGAGGAGGAGGAAAGAAAGGGAAGAAGAGTGAGAGTAAGTTACGGGAAGATAGGGATAGATGGGAAAATGTGGTTCTGGGACGAGCAGAGAGAGGTGCTAAGGGATTGGCGGGGGAGGGAGAAGGGAGGGCGAGACGGAGAAGGAGGGGAAGGGGGAAAAGAGGGAGGGAGGAGGGAGGAAGGGGGCAGGGAGAATAGGAGACAAGAAGGAGGAGGGGTAAAAAACTAAGCAGGAAGGGGGAGGGGAGGAAGAAACAGGGGGAGGAACGGAGAAGCTGGAAAATAGCGTTCTGGAACGTAGCGGGGGTGATGAATAAAGAGGAGTTCTGGAAGGGGGTAGAAGAGTGGGAGGTAGTAGTTATGATGGAAACATGGGTAGAGGAAAAAGGATGGAATAGGGTTAAACGCAGGCTGCCGGCGGGATACAGGTGGAGGGCACAATGGGCGAAGCGAAAGAACAAGAAGGGTAGAGCGATGGGAGGTATGTTGATGGGAGTGAGAGAGGAATTGATGGGAGAAGTGGAGCAAGGACAGGGAGAGGACGAAGGGATAATGGTGGAGAGAGTGAAGGCGGGGGGGGGGAGTCCTGGTCAATAGTAGCAATATACGTGAACGGGGACATGGAGGGGAAGCTGGAAAAGATCAGAGGGTGGATGGAGGGACAAAAGGAAGGAGAGAGGGTGATAATAGGGGGGGATTTTAATGCAAGAACAGGAGAGTACGGGGGTAGGATAGAGGGGGGGGGAGGAAGAGGAGGGAGGGGGAAGAAAGTCAAAAGACCGAAAGGTAAATGGGGATGGGAAAAAACTAATAAAGCTCATAGAAGAGACAGGGTGGGAAATACTGAACGGGAATATAGAAGGGGATGAGGAGGGGGAATTCACTTATACAGGGGGAAGAGGGGACACGGTAATAGATTATGTATTGGGGGATGAGAGGACGAGAAAGGGGGTGGAAAGGATGGAGGTAGGAGATAGGGTGGATTCGGACCATCACCCGATGGTAGTGACGATAAGGGAGGGAGGGCCGGGGGAGAGAAGCGGGAAAGCAAGGAAAAGGAAGGCAGGAGGAGGACGGTGGACGGGAAGGATGAAGGAGGAGTTTGAGAAGGTAATGAATGAAGTGAGCGTAGAAGGGGAAGGGATACAGGAGAGGGTGGGCAGGACGATAGAAAGGATTAAAGAGGTGATGAGGAAAGGGGAGGAAGCTGGGGGGAAGGAGACGAGGCGGAAGGGGGAAGGATGGTGGGACAGAGAATGCAGGGAGCTGAAAAGACAGGTGAGATGGGAGTTAAGGAAATGGAGAAGAGGGGAGAGGAGAAGGGAGGATTACAAGAGGAAGAGGAGAGAGTACAGAGAGCTGTGTGAGAAGAAAAAAGAGGAGGAAAGGGAGAGGTTGATAAGGGAAGTGGCTGAAGCAAAGACTGAAAGCCAGGTGTGGGAAATAGTAAACAGGGGGAGGAAAGGATGGAGGGGGGTGGACGAAAGGATAAAGAAAGAGGAGTGGAAGGAATATTTCATGGGACTATTAGGAGGAGTGGAAAGTAGGGTAAAGTCGGGAGGGGAGGGGGATAAGAGAAGGGGAGAGGAAGCGGGAATAAGTAAAGAGGAGATAAGGAGGGTAGTAAAGAAGCTGAAGGAGGGGAAGGCGGTGGGAGGGGATGAAATCCCGAATGAGGTGTGGAAGTATGGCGGAGAGAAGGGGATAGAAGTAGCGTGGGAGATATGTGAAAGAGTGTGGGAAGGAGAGGGATGGCCGGAAGATTGGAAAGAGGGAATTATAGTGCCACTGGTGAAGAAAGGAGGGGGAAGGTGCGTGCAGGAGTACAGGGGAGTGACACTAATGCCGACGCTATACAAGGTGTACGCGGCGGTACTGGTAGGAAGGCTGGAGCAGGAGGTAGAAGAGAAAGGGTTGGTGCCGGAGAATCAGGCGGGTTTCAGGAGGGGAAGAGGGACGGTCGATCACATATATGTGCTGAACCACCTGATAGGGAGGCAAATACAAGGGAGCAAAGGAAAGCTAATAGCGATGTTTGTGGACCTGAGGGCAGCGTTCGACTCGGTAGACAGGAGAATATTGTGGGAGGCGATGGAGAAGAGAGGGGTGAGGGAGGGGTTGAGGGAGAGGGTAAAGGAAATGTACAGGGAGACGACGAGCAAGGTGAAGGTGGGAGGGGAGCTAGGGGAGAGTTTTTGGACGGCGAAAGGGCTAAGGCAGGGATGCCCTCTGAGTCCGATTTTGTTCAATTTATTAACAGCGGATGCAGACGAGGTGCTCAGGAGAGGAAAATGGGGAGGGGTGAAAATAGGAGGAAGGAGGGTATGCGTGATGGCGTATGCGGACGACCTAGTGATATTGGCAGAAAAGGAGGAGGAGATGGAGAGTTTGATTAGGAGGCTGGAAGGGTACTTAGATGGAAAGAGGCTGGAGGTAAATGTGGGAAAAACGAGACTAGTAAGGTTCAGGAAAGGGGGGGGGGGAAGAGAGAGGAAGGTGGACTGGAGGTGGAAAGGAAAGAGGATAGAGGAGGTAAGGGAGTTTAAATACCTCGGGTACACGTTTAAGAAGAACGGTGGACAAGAAGCACACATCAGAGAAAGGGTAAAAAAGGCGGGGGTGGTGATGAGACAGGTATGGGGGATAGGGAAAAGGAAATTTGGGAAGGACTGGAGGAGGAGGATGTGGCTTTTTGACATGTTGGTATGGACGGTGGTGGGATACGGTGCAGAGGTATGGGGGTGGAGGGAGAGGGAGGAGGTAGAGAGGATACAGGAAAGATTTTTAAGGTGGTCGCTAGGAGTGGATTGGAGGACACCGGGATATATGGTGAGGGAGGAAACGAAGAGGAAGAAGTTGAGGACGTGGGCGGGGGGGAGGGCGTGGAGGTATGAAGAGAAGTTGGGCAGGGGTGAGGGAGGGGAATTGGCTAGGCTGTGTCTGGAAGAGGTGAGGCAAAGAGAAAAGGAAGCGGGGACGGGGTTGTCAGCGTGGGAAAGAGAGAGGAAGGAATTTAGAATGGAGAAAGGGGGGAGGGAAGAAAGGGAAAGGGGGTACGAAGAGATAGAAAAGGAAGATTGCAGGAAGCAGAAAGAAGAAAGAAGTGGGAAGATAAGGGAATCGA
The DNA here is from genome assembly GCA_946251845.1 of Andrena fulva. NCBI lineage: Eukaryota > Metazoa > Arthropoda > Insecta > Hymenoptera > Andrenidae > Andrena > Andrena fulva. The sequence goes on along the minus strand of CAMITZ010000136.1, from coordinate 806,305 downwards.
GGTACAACAGCTGGTACAGGGAGGTTAGAACGGAAGGGTTGCCGGAATACCTTAAAGCAGGATGGGGGGAGGAAAGATACGGGAGGATGGCTAGATTTAGGCTGGGGAACGAAATGAGGGGAGGGAGATATTGGGAGGGGGAGGAGGAGAGGAGATGTAGAGTCTGCGGAGGCGAGGTAGAGACGTGGGAGCACGTGCTGGAGAGGTGCGCGCGGGAGGAAGGGGAGGAGGGCAATATAGGGGAAAAGATAAGGAAGATTTTGGATGAAGGAGGAAAAGGAGAGGAATGGATGAAGAGGTTAGAGGAAAGGAGGAGGGAGAGGGAAGGAGGCAACAGGGGGAAGGGGGAGGGGGCGAATGAAAATGGGAAGGAGTGAAAGAAGGAATGGAGCGAAAGAGAGGAAATGGAAGTCGAAGGCGGAGGGAGTGAGAGAAAGTAGGGGCGGGAGAGGCGTAGATGTAAGAAATAGGAAATAAGAGCGTTAGGCTAAGACTAGGATAAGAACGGAGCGAGAGCGAGCGTGGCGTGGGAAAGGGAGAGGAGACGGAGCGGAGAAGTAGTTTAAGAGATAGTATTAAGTTTAGGTTAAGATAGGTTAAGGGAAATTGTAAGAGCGAAGAGAGAGGAGGAAGGAAAAGAAACATGTAACCCTAAGGGGAAAACATTAAAGAGATACATACATACATACACCACTTTAACCAAATTGAAGCTATTCCTAAATTTCAGTCGGGTTTCCGATCTGGCCACAGTTCTACGACAGCTCTGCTGCATATGTCCAACCTTGTCTTGCAGGCTATGGACAAGCGTAATATTGCTTGCATCGTTTCCCTTGATTTTTCAAAGGCTTTTGATACCCTTGATCATCGGCTCTTGGAAGCAATCTTATTTGGGTTTGGCATAAAAGATACAGCCTTATCCTGGCTGTCTTCCTACCTATCTGATCGTTCTCAAGAAGTCATGGTTTCCGAAACTTTACCTGTTTTTTCGTCATCTCGCTCCGTTCCCAGTGGAGTTCCTCAGGGTTCGGTCTTGGGTCCATTACTTTTTAGCATTTACGTAGCCAACTTGCCTAAATGCAGCAAATACTGTGCATCCTATGTCTACGCGGACGATTTATTAATCATCAAGATTTTCAAGCCGACGGACTGTGCTTCAGCTCAACTTGCGGTTGAATCAGATTTGTGCTCAATAGCAAGGTGGACTGATACACATGGTCTAAGCCTTAACCCGTCAAAAACATCCTTACTCCTAGTAGGGTCTAATCCCCTACTAGCGCAGGTAAACTCTTTTAAAATCCACTTCAATGGTAGCGTTATATATCCTCAAAACAAACTTAAAAATCTGGGACTTATTATGGATCCGAACTGGACTTTCGAGCTGCATGTTAATTCCAAAATTAGCGTTGCTTATTTTCGTCTGCGCAAGCTATATGCTGTAGCGCGTGTCCTTTCTCGCAAGCAAAAACTTATTCTTACCTCTCTATTGATTATATCCTTATTTGACTACGCAGACATAGTGTATTATCCGTGCTTAACCAAACGTGTCTCTTCGCGTATTCAGCGGATTCAGAATGCTTGTATTCGATTTGCTATTGGACTGCGAAGGTTTGATCATATAACGCCTGCATTTACAGAGACGGGTTGGCTTAATATGAAGCAGAGATACATGTTACATCTCTGCTGTCTCATATACAAACTAATGTCTACTGGTGTACCACCGTATCTGCGTGAATTACTCGTCACAAATCGCGACCATCGAACTGATGAATACATCTCTACTCGACACGAATCTGACCTTTCCGTTCCTTCCTGTCACTCTACTAAATTTTACGGCTCCTTTTCCTATTGTTCCGCTTTTTACTATAACTCCCTACCATCTGAGATTCGCTCTGCATCCTCTTTCGCATCCTTCAAGCATGCAGTGACACTTTTTCTTGCTAAGCAACATTAACGTTTAATTCTCAAGTTTTACTTTGTCATTTCCCAATTACTCGCTTTTTATTATGTTATTTGGCTGTTTATATATACTTCATGTACTCTATTGTGTTAGTTTTTAGTTTTCAGTAGCTTTAACTGGTAAGGTTAATAACAGCTGACAGCTGTACCTCGCCTTTTGCACTCCAGTACGGTCCTTATGTGCTATTCATTTGCTTGTGTTTTCTTTTGTAAAGTGCAATAAAGAATTATTATTATTATTATTATTATTGCCCCGGCACCGTCATGTCCGACGACTATAGGGTCGTCTCCACGACCCCGGGACTAGGTTGGCCCGCCGCCGACTTGTCAGACGACTATAGGGTGGTCCCCACGACCACGGGCCAATGTTGCCCAGCCGCCGACATGTCCGAAGACTATAGGGTCGTCCCCACGACACCGGGGCTAGATTGCCCCGGCACCGTCATGTCCGACGACTATAGGGTCGTCCCCACGACCCCGGGACTAGGTTGGCCCGCCGCCGACTTGTCCGACGACTATAGGGTCGTCCCCACGACCCCGGGACTAGGTTGGCCAGCCGCCGACATGTCCGACGACTATAGGGTGGTCCCCACGACCACGGGCCAATGTTGGTCAGCCGCCGACATGTCCGACGACTATAGGGTCGTACCCACGACCCCGGGACTAGGTTGGCCCGCCGCCGACTTGTCCGACGACTATAGGGTGGTCCCCACGACCACGGGCCAATGTTGCCCAGCCGCCGACATGTCCGAAGACTATAGGGTCGTCCCCACGACACCGGGGCTAGACTGCCCCGGCACCGTCATGTCCGACGACTATAGGGTCGTCTCCACGACCCCGGGACTAGGTTGGCCCGCCGCCGACTTGTCCGACGACTATAGGGTCGTCCCCACTACCACGGGCCAAAGTTGCCCAGCCGCCGACATGTCCGACGACTATAGGGTCGTCCCCACGACCCCGGGACTAGATTGGCCCGCCACCGTCATGTCCGACGACTATAGGGTCGTCCCCACGACCCCGGGACTAGATTGGCACGCCAGCGTCTTGTCCGACGACTATAGGGTCGTCCCCACGAACCCGGGACTAGATTGGCCCGCCACCGTCATGTCCGACGACTATAGGGTCGTCCCCACGACCACGGGCCAAAGTTGGCCAGCCGCCGACATGCCCGGCGACTATAGGGTCGTCCCCACGACCTCGGGACTAGATTGGCCCGCCACCGTCAAGTCCGACGATTATAGGGTCGTCCCCACGACCCCGCGACTAGGTTGGCCCGCCGCCGACTTGTCCGACGACTATAGGGACGTCCCCACGACCACGGGCCAATGTTGCGCAGCCGCCGACATGTCCGACGACTATAGGGTCGTCCCCACGACCCCGGGACTAGGTTGGCCCGCCGCCGACTTGTCCGACGACTATAGAGTCGTCCCCACGGCCCAGGGACTAGGTTGGCCCGCCGCCGACTTGTTCGACGACTATAGGGTCGTCCCCACGACCTCGGGACTAGATTGGCCCGCCACCGTCAAGTCCGACGACTATAGGGTCGTCCCCACGACCCCGCGACTAGGTTGGCCCGCCGCCGACTTGTCCGACGACTATAGGGACGTCCCCACGACCACGGGCCAATGTTGCCCAGCCGCCGACATGTCCGACGACTATAGGGTCGTCTCCACGACCCCGGGACTAGGCTGGCCCGCCACCGACATGTCCGACGACTATAGGGTCGCCCCACGACCCCGGGACTAGGTTGGCCCGCCGCCGACTTGTCCGACGACTATAGGGTCGTCCCCACGACCCCGGGACTAGGTCGGCCCGCCGCCGAATTGTCCGACGACTATAGGCTCGTCCCCACGAACCCGGGACTAGGTCGGCCCGCCGCCGACTAGTCCGACGACTATAGGGTCGTCCCCACGACCCGGGCCAAAGTTGCCCTGCCGCCGACATGTCCGACGACTATAGGGTCGTCCCCACGACCCCGGGACTAGGTTGGCCCGCCGCCGGCATGTCCGACGACTATACGGTCGTCCCCACGACCACGGGACTAGGTTGGCCCGCCGCCGACTTGTCCGACGACTATACGGTCGTCCCCACGACCACGGGACTAGGTTGGCCCGCCGCCGACTTGTCCGACGACTATAGGGTCGTCCCCACGACCCCGGGACTAGGTCGGCCCGCCGCCGACTTGTCCGACGACTAAAGGGTCGTCCCCACGACCCGGGCCAAAGTTGGCCAGCCGTCGACATGTCCGACGACCATAGGGTCGTCCCCACGAACCCGGGACTACGTTGGCCAGTAACCGACATGTCCGACGACTATAGGGTCGTCCCCACGACCACGGGCCAAAGTTGCCCTGCCGCCGACATGTCCGACGACTATAGGGTCGCCCCCACGACCCCGGGACTAGATTGGCCCGCCACCATCATGTCCGACGACTATAGGGTCGTCCCCACGACCCCGGGACTAGGTTGGCCCGCCGCCGACTTGTCTGACGACTATAGGGTCGTCCCTACCACCCCGGGACTAGGTTGGCAAGCCGCCGACATGTCCGATGACTATAGGGTCGTCTCCACGACCACGGGCCAATGTTGCCCAGCCGCCGACATGTCCGCCGACTATAGGGTCGTCCCCACGACCCCGGGACTAGATTGGCCCGCCACCGACATGTCCGACGACTATAGGGTTGTCCCCACGACCACGGGCCAAAGTTGGCCAGCCGCCAACATGTCCAACGACTATAGGGTCGTCCCCACGACCCCGGGACTAGATTGGCCCCCCACCATCATGTCCGACGGCTATAGGGTCGTCCCCACGACCCCGGGACTAGGGTGGCCCGCCGCCGACTTTTCCGACGACTATAGGGTCGTCCCCACGACCCCGGGACTAGGTTGGCCAGCCGCCGACATGTCCGACGACTATAGGGTCGTCCCCACGACCCCGGGACTAGGTTGGCCCGCCACCATCATGTTCGACGACTATAGGGTCGTCCCCACGACCCCGGGACTAGGTTGGCCAGCCGCCGACATGTCCGACGTCTATAGGGTCGTCCCCACGACCCCGGGGCTAGATTGGCCCGCCACCGTCATGTCCGACGACTATGGGGCGTCCCCACGCCCCCGGGACTAGATTGGCCCGCCACCGTCATGTCCGACGACTATTGGGTCGTCTCCACGACCACGGGACTAGGTTGGCCCGCCGCCGACTTGTCCGACGACTATAGGGTCGTCCCCACGACCCCGGGACTAGGTCGGCCCGCCGCCGAATTGTCCGACGACTATAGGGTCGTCCCCACGACCCCGGGACTAGGTTGGCCAGCCGCCGACATGTCCGACGACTATAGGGTCGTCCCCACGACCCCGGGACTAGGTTGGCCCGCCACCATCATGTTCGACGACTATAGGGTCGTCCCCACGACCCCGGGACTAGGTTGGCCAGCCGCCGACATGTCCGACGTCTATAGGGTCGACCCCACGACCCCGGGGCTAGATTGGCCCGCCACCGTCATGTCCGACGACTATGGGGCGTCCCCACGCCCCCGGGACTAGATTGGCCCGCCACCGTCATGTCCGACGACTATAGGGTCGTCTCCACGACCACGGGACTAGGTTGGCCCGCCGCCGACTTGTCCGACGACTATAGGGTCGTCCCCACGACCCCGGGACTAGGTCGGCCCGCCGCCGAATTGTCCGACGACTATAGGGTCGTCCCCACGACCCCGGGACTAGGTCGGCCCGCCGCCGACTAGTCCGACGACTATAGGGTCGTCCCCACGACCCGGGCCAAAGTTGCCCTGCCGCCGACATGTCCGACGACTATAGGGTCGTCCCCACGACCCCGGGACTAGGTTGGCACGCCGCCGGCATGTCCGACGACTATACGGTCGTCCCCACGACCACGGGACTAGGTGGGCCCGCCGCCGACTTGTCCGACGACTATACGGTCGTCCCCACGACCACGGGACTAGGTTGGCCCGCCGCCGACTTGTCGGACGACTATAGGGTCGTCCCCACGACCCCGGGACTAGGTCGGCCCGCCGCCGACTTGGCCGACGACTATAGGGTCGTCCCCACGACCCGGGCCAAAGTTGGCCAGCCGTCGACATGTCCGAAGACTATAGGGTCGTCCCCACGAACCCGGGACTACGTTGGCCACCACCGACATGTCCGACGACTATAGGGTCGTCCCCACGACCACGGGCCAAAGTTGGTCAGCCGCCGACAAGTCCGACGACTATAGGGTCGTCCCCACGACCACGGGCCAAAGTTGCCCAGCCGCCGACATGTCCGACGACTATAGGGTCGTCCCCACGACCCCGGGACTAGATTGGCCCGCCGCCGACTTGTCCGACGACTATAGGGTCGTCCCTACCACCCCGGGACTAGGTTGGCCAGCCGCCGACATGTCCGACGACTATAGGGTCGTCCCCACGACCCCGGGACTAGGTTGGCCCGCCGACGACATGTCCGAAGAATATAGGGTCGTTCCCACGACCCCGGGGCTAGATTGCCCCGGCACCGTCATGTCCGACGACTATAGGGTCGTCCCCACGACCACGGGCCAAAGTTGGTCAGCCGCCGACATGTCCGACGACTATAGGGTCGTCCCCACGACCCCGGGACTAGATTGGCCCGCCACCGTCATGTCCGACGACTATATGGTCGTCCCCACGACCCCGGGACTAGGTTGGCCCGCAGCCGACTTGTCCGACGACTATAATGTCGTCCCCACGACCCCGGGACTAGGATGGCCAGCCGCCGACATGTCCGACGACTATACGGTCGTCCCCACGACCCCGGGACTAGCTTGGCCCGCCGCCGACTTGTCCGACGACTATAGGGTGGTCCCCACGACCACGGGCCAATGTTGCCCAGCCGCCGACATGTCCGAAGACTATAGGCTCGTCCCTACGACCCCGGGGCTAGATTGCCCCGGCACCGTCATGTCCGACGACTATAGGGTCGTCCCCACGACCCCGGGACTAGGTTGGCCCGCCGCCGACTTGTCCGACGACTATAGGGTCGTCCCCACGACCACGGGCCAATGTTGCCCAGCCGCCGACATGTCCGATGACTATAGGGTCGTCCCCACGACCCCGGGGCTAGATTGCCCCGGCACCGTCATGTCCGACGACTATAGGGTCGTCCCCACGACCCCGGGACTAGGTTGGCCCGCCGCCGACTTGTCCGACGACTATAGGGTCGTCCCCACGACCCCGGGGCTAGGTTGGCCAGCCGCCGACTTGTCAGACGACTATAGGGTCGTCCCAACGACCCCGGGACTTGATTGGCCCTCCACCGTCATGTCCGACGAATATAGGTTCGTGCCTACGGCCCTGGGCATACGTTGGCCCGCCGCCGACATGTCCGACGACTCTAGGGTCGTCCCCACGATCCCGGGACTAGATTGGCCCGCCACCGTCATGTCCGACGACTATAGGTTCGTCCCTACGACCCCGCGGATACGTTGGCCCGCGGCCGACATGTCCGCCGACTATAGGGTCGTCCCCAATATCCCGGGACTAGGTTGGCCAGCCGCCGACATGTCCGATGAATATAGGGTCGTCCCCACGGCCCCAGGAATAGATTGGCCCTCCACCGTCATGTCCGACGACTACAGGATCGTCGCCACGACCCCCGGACTAGATTGCCCCGCCACCGTCATGTCCGACGACTATAGGGTCGTCTCCACGACCCCGGGACTAGGTTGGCCCGCCGCCGACTTGTCCTACGACTATAGGGTCGTCCCCACGACCCCGGGACTAGATTGGCCCGGCACCATCATGTCGGAGGTCTATAGGGTTGTCCCCACGACCACGGGCCAAAGTTGGCCAGCCGCCGACATGTCCGACGACTATAGGATCGTCCCCACGACCCCGGGACTAGATTGGCCCCTCACCTTCATGTCCGACAACTATAGGGTCGTCCCCACGACCCCGGGACTAGGATGGCCTGCCGCCGACTTGTCCGACGACTATAGGGTCGTCCCCACGACCCCGGGACTAGGTTGGCCAGCCGCCGACATGTCCGACGACTATACGGTCGTCCCCACGACCCCGGGACTAGGTTGGCCAGCCGCCGACATGTCCGACGACTATACGGTCGTCCCCACGACCCCGGGACTAGCTTGGCCCGCCGCCGACTTGTCCGACGACTATAGGGTGGTCCCCACGACCACGGGCCAATGTTGCCCAGCCGCCGACATGTCCGAAGACTATAGGCTCGTCCCTACGACCCCGGGGCTAGATTGCCCCGGCACCGTCATGTCCGACGACTATAGGGTCGTCCCCACGACCCCGGGACTAGGTTGGCCCGCCGCCGACTTGTCCGACGACTATAGGGTCGTCCCCACGACCCCGGGACTAGGTTGGCCAGCCGCCGACATGTCCGATGACTATAGGGTCGTCCCCACGACCCCGGGGCTAGATTGCCCCGGCACCGTCATGTCCGACGACTATAGGGTCGTCCCCACGACCCCGGGACTAGGTTGGCCCGCCGCCGACTTGTCCGACGACTATAGGGTCGTCCCCACGACCCCGGGGCTAGGTTGGCCAGCCGCCGACATGTCCGACGACTATACGGTCGTCCCCACGACCACGGGACTAGGTTGGCCCGCCGCCGACTTGTCCGACGACTATAGGGTCGTCCCTACCACCCCGGGACTAGGTTGGCCAGCCGCCGGCAAGTCCGACGTCTATAGGGTCGTCCCCACGACCCCGGGGCTAGATTGCCCCGGCACCGTCATGTCCCACGACTATAGGGTCGTCTCCACGACCCCGGGACTAGGTTGGCCCGCCGCCGACTTGTCAGACGACTATAGGGTCGTCCCCACGATCCCGGGACTAGATTGGCCCGCCACCGTCATGTCCGACGACTATAGGTTCGTCCCTACGACCCCGCGGATACGTTGGCCCGCGGCCGACATGTCCGCCGACTATAGGGTCGTCCCCAATATCCCGGGACTAGGTTGGCCAGCCGCCGACATGTCCGATGAATATAGGGTCGTCCCCACGGCCCCAGGAATAGATTGGCCCTCCACCGTCATGTCCGACGACTACAGGATCGTCGCCACGACCCCCGGACTAGATTGCCCCGCCACCGTCATGTCCGACGACTATAGGGTCGTCTCCACGACCCCGGGACTAGGTTGGCCCGCCGCCGACTTGTCCTACGACTATAGGGTCGTCCCCACGACCCCGGGACTAGATTGGCCCGGCACCATCATGTCGGAGGTCTATAGGGTTGTCCCCACGACCACGGGCCAAAGTTGGCCAGCCGCCGACATGTCCGACGACTATAGGATCGTCCCCACGACCACGGGCCAAAGTTGGCCAGCCGCCAACATGTCCAACGACTATAGGGTCGTCCTCACGACCCCGGGACTAGATTGGCCCGCCACCGTCATGTCCGACGACTATAGGGTCGTCCCCACGAGCCCGGGACTTGATTGGCCCGCCGCCGACTTGTCCGACGATTATAGGGTGGTCCCCACGACCACGGGCCAATGTTGCCCAGCCGCCGACATGTCCGAAGACTATAGGGTCGTCCCCACGACCCCGGGGCTAGATTCCCCGGGCACCGTCATGTCCGACGACTATAGGGTCGTCCCCACGACCCCGGGACTAGGTTGGCCCGCCGCCGACTTGTCCGACGACTATAGGGTCGTCCCCACGACCCCGGGACTAGGTTGGCCAGCCGCCGACATGTCCGACGAGTATACGGTCGTCCCCACGACCCCGGGACTAGCTTGGCCCGCCGCCGACTTGTCCGACGACTATAGGGTCGTCCCCACGACCACGGGACTAGGTTGGCCAGTCACCGGCATGTCCGACGACTATAGGGTCGTCCCCACGACCCCGGGACTAGGTTGGCCCGCCGCCGACATGTCCGACGACTATAGGGTCGTCCCCACGCCCCGGTCCAAAGTTGGCCAGCCGCCGACATGTCCGACGACTATGGGGTCGTCCCCACGACCCCGGGACTAGATTGGCCCGCCACCGTCATGTCCGACGACTATACGGTCGTCCCCACGTCCACTTGCCAAAGTTGCCCAGCCGCAGACATGTCCGACGACTATAGGGTCGTCCCCACGACCCCGGGACTAGATTGGCCCGCCACCGTGATGTCCGACGACTATAGGGTACGTCCCCACGACCCCGGGACTAGATTGGCCGCCACCGTGATGTCCGACGACTATACGGTCGTCCCCGCGACCCCGGGACTAGGTTGGCCCGCCGCCGACGTGTCCTACGACTATGGGGTCGTCCCCACGACCACGAGACTAGGTTGGCCAGCCGCCGACATGTCCGACGACTATAGGGTCGTCCCCACGACCCCGGGACTAGGTTGGCCAGCCGCCGACATGTTCGACAACTATAGGGTCGTCGCCACGACCCCGCGCCAAAGCTGGCCAGCCGCCAACATGTCCGACGACTATAGGGTCGTCCCCACGACCCCGGGACTAGATTGGCCCGCCACCGTCATGTCCGACGACTATACGGTCGTCCCCGCGACCCCGGGACTAGGTTGGCCCGCCGCCGACATGTTCGACAACTATAGGGTCGTCGCCACGACCCCGCGCCAAAGCTGGCCAGCCGCCAACATGTCCGACGACTATAGGGTCGTCCCCACGACCCCGGGACTAGGTTGGCTTGCCGCCGACTTGTCCGGCGACTATAGGGTCGTCTCCACGACCCCGGGACTAGGTTGGCCAGCCGCCGAAATGGCCGACGATTAGAGGGTCGTCCCCACGACCACGGGCCAAAGTTGCCCTGCCGCCGACATGTCCGACGACTATAGGGTCGTCCCCACGATCCCGGGACTAGGTTGGCCCGCCGCCGACATGTCCGACGACTATAGGGTCGTCCCCACGCCCCGGTCCAAAGTTGGCCAGCCGCCGACATGTCCGACGACTATGGGGTCGTCCCCACGACCCCGGGACTAGATTGGCCCGCCACCGTCATGTCCGACGACTATACGGTCGTCCCCACGTCCACTGGCCAAAGTTGCCCAGCCGCAGACATGTCCGACGACTATAGGGTCGTCCCCACGACCCCGGGATTAGATTGGCCCGCCACCGTGATGTCCGACGACTATAGGGTCGTCCCCACGACCCTGGGACTAGATTGGCCGCCACCGTGATGTCCGACGACTATAGGGTCGTCTCCACGACCCCGGGACTAGGTTGGCCCGCCGCCGAATTGTCCGACGACTATAGGGTCGTCCCCACGACCACGGGCCAAAGTTGCCCTGCCGCCGACATGTCCGACGACTATAGGGTCGTCCCCACGATCCCGGGACTAGGTTGGCCCGCCGCCGACATGTCCGACGACTATAGGGTCGTCCCCACGCCCCGGGCCAAAGTTGGCCAGCCGCCGACATGTCCGACGACTATAGGGTCGTCCCCACGACCCCGGGGCTAGATTGCCCCGGCACCGTCATGTCCGACGACTATAGGGTCGTCCCCACGTCCCCGGGACTAGATTGGCCCGCCACCGTCATGTCCGACGACTATACGGTCGTCCCCGCGACCCCGGGACTAGGTTGGCCCGCCGCCGACGTGTCCTACGACTATGGGGTCGTCCCCACGACCACGAGACTAGGTTGGCCAGCCGCCGACATGTCCGACGACTATAGGGTCGTCCCCACGAACCCGGGACTAGGTTGGCCAGTCACCGACATATCCGACGACTATAGGGTCGTCCCCACGACCACGGGCCAAAGTTGCCCTGGCGCCGACATGTCCGACGACTATAGGGTCGTCCCCACGACCCCGGGTCTAGGTTGGCCCGCCGCCGACTTTTCCGACGACTATGGGGTCGTCCCCACGACCCCGGGACTAGTTTGGCCCGCCGCCGACTTGTCCGACGACTATAGGGTCGTCCCTACCACCCCCGGACTAGCTTGGCCAGCCGCCGACTTGGTCGACGACTATAGGGTCGTCCCCACGACCCCGGGACTAGGTTGGCCCGCCGCCGACTTGTCCGACGACTATAGGGTCGTCCCTACCACCCCGGGACTAGGTTGGCCAGCTGCCGACATGTCCGACGTCTATAGGGTCGTCCCCACGACCCCGGGACTAGGTTGGCCAGCCGCCGATATGTCCGACAACTATAGGGTCGTCTCCACGACCCCGGGACTAGGTTGGCCCGCCGCCGACTTGTCCGACGACTATAGGGTCGTCCCCACGACCACGGGCCAAAGTTGCCCTGCCGCCGACATGTCCGACGACTATAGGGTCGTCCCCACGACCCCGGGACTAGGTTGGCCCGCCGCCGCCATGTCCGACGACTATAGGGTCGTCCCCACGCCCCGGTCCAAAGTTGGCCAGCCGCCGACATGTCCGACGACTATAGGATCGTCCCCACGACCCCGGGACTAGATTGGCCCGCCACCGTCATGTCCGACGACTATACGGTCGTCCCCGCGACCCCGGGACTAGGTTGGCCCGCCGCCGACTTGTCCGACGACTATAGGGTCGTCCCCACGACCCCGGGACTAGATTGGCCGCCACCGTGATGTCCGACGACTATAGGGTCGTCTCCACGACCCCGGGACTAGGTTGGCCCGCCGCCGACTTGTCCGACGACTATAGGGTCGTCCCCACGACCACGGGCCAAAGTTGCCCTGCCGCCGACATGTCCGACGACTATAGGGTCGTCCCCACGACCCCGGGACTAGATTGGCCGCCACCGTGATGTCCGACGACTATAGGGTCGTCTCCACGACCCCGGGACTAGGTTGGCCCGCCGCCGACTTGTCCGACGACTATAGGGTCGTCCCCACGACCACGGGCCAAAGTTGCCCTGCCGCCGACATGTCCGACGACTATAGGGTCGTCCCCACGACCCCGGGACTAGGTTGGCCTGCCGCCGACATGTCCGACGACTATAGGGTCGTCCCCACGCCCCGGGCCAAAGTTGCCGTGCCGCCGACATGTCCGACGACTATAGGGTCGTCCCCACGACCCCGGGACTAGGTTGGCCCGCCGCCGACATGTCCGACGACTATAGGGTCGTCTCCACGACCCCGGGACTAGGTTGGCCCGCCGCCGACTTGTCCGACGACTATAGGGTCGTCTCCACGACCCCGGGACTAGGTTCGCCAGTCACCGACATGTCCGACGACTATAGGGTCGTCCCCACGACAACAGGCCAAAGTTGCCCAGCCGCCGACATGTCCGACGACTATAGGGTCGTCCCCACGACCACGGGCCAAAGTTGCCCTGCCGCCGACATGTCCGACGACTATAGGGTCGTCCCCACGACCCCGGGACTAGGTTGGCCTGCCGCCGACATGTCCGACGACTATAGGGTCGTCCCCACGCCCCGGGCCAAAGTTGGCCAGCCGCCGACATGTCCGACGACTATAGGGTCGTACCCACGACCCCGGGACTATATTGGCCAGTAACCGACATGTCCGACGACTATAGGGTCGTCCCCACGACCACGGGCCAAAGTTGCCCTGCCGCCGACATGTCCGACGACTATAGGGTCGTCCCACGAACCCGGGACTAGGTTGGCCAGTCACCGACATATCCGACCACTATAGGGTCGTCCCCACGCCCCGGGCCAAAGTTGGCCAGCCGCCGACATGTCCGACGACTATAGGGTCGTCCCCACGACACCGGGACTAGATTGGCCCGCCACCGTCATGTCCGACGACTATACGGTCGTCCCCGCGACCCCGGGACTAGGTTGGCCCGCCGCCGACGTGTCCTACGACTATGGGGTCGTCCCCACGACCACGAGACTAGGTTGGCCCGCCGGCGACTTGTCCGACGACTATAGGGTCGTCCCTACCACCCCCGGACTAGGTTGGCCAGCCGCCGACTTGGTCGACGACTATAGGGTCGTCCCCACGACCCCGGGACTAGGTTGGCCCGCCGCCGACTTGTCCGACGACTATAGGGTCGTCCCTACCACCCCGGGACTAGGTTGGCCAGCCGCCGACATGTCCGACGTCTATAGGGTCGTCCCCTCGACCCCGGGGCTAGATTGCCCCGGCACCGTCACGTCCGACGACTATAGGGTCGTCTCCACGACCCCGGGACTAGGTTGGCCAGTCACCGGCATGTCCGACGACTATAGGGTCGTCTCCACGACCCCGGGACTAGGTTGGCCCGCCGCCGACATGTCCGACGACTATACGGTCGTCCCCACGACCACGGGACTAGGTTGGCCCGCCGCCGACTTGTCCGACGACTATACGGTCGTCCCCACGACCACGGGACTAGGTTGGCCCGCCGCCGACTTGTCCGACGACTATAGGGTCGTCCCCACGACCCCGGGACTAGGCTGGCCCGCCGCCGACATTTCCGACGACTATAGGGTCGTCCCCACGACCCCGGGACTAGGTTGGCCCGCCGCCGACTTGTCCGACGACTATAGAGTCGTCCCCACGGCCCAGGGACTAGGTTGGCCCGCCGCCGACTTGTTCGACGACTATAGGGTCGTCCCCACGACCTCGGGACTAGATTGGCCCGCCACCGTCAAGTCCGACGACTATAGGGTCGTCCCCTCGACCCCGCGACTAGGTTGGCCCGCCGCCGACTTGTCCGACGACTATAGGGACGTCCCCACGACCACGGGCCAATGTTGCCCAGCCGCCGACATGTCCGACGACTATAGGGTCGTCTCCACGACCCCGGGACTAGGTTGGCCCGCCACCGACATGTCCGACGACTATAGAGTCGCCCCACGACCCCGGGACTAGGTTGGCCCGCCGCCGACTTGTCCGACGACTATAGGGTCGTCCCCACGACCCCGGGACTAGGTTGGCCCGCCGCCGACATGTCCGACGACTATAGGGTCGTCCCCACGACCCCGGGACTAGGTTGGCCAGCCGCCGACATGTCCGACGACTATACGGTCGTCCCCACGACCACGGGACTAGGTTGGCCCGCCGCCGACTTGTCCGACGACTATAGGGTCGTCCCCACGACCCCGGGACTAGATTGGCACGCCACCGTCTTGTCCGACGACTATAGGGTCGTCCCCACGACCACGGGCCAAAGTTACCCAACCGCCGACATGTCCGACGACTATACGGTCGTCCGCACGACCCCGGGACTAGATTGGCCCGCCACCGTCATGTGCGACGACTATAGGTTCGTCCCTACGACCCTGGGCATACGTTGGCCTGTCGCCGACATGTCCGACGACTATAGGGTCGTCCCCACGACCACGGGCCAAAGTTGCCCACCCGCCGACATGTCCGACGACTATAGGGTCGTCCCCACGACCACGGGCCAAAGTTGGTCAACCGCCGACATGTCCGACGACTATAGGGTCGTCCCCACGACCCCGGGAATAGATTGGCCCGCCACCGTCATGTCCGACGACTATAGGGTCGTCCCCACGACCCCGGGACTAGATTGGCACGCCACCGTCTTGTCCGACGACTATAGGGTCGTCCCCACGACCCCGGGACTAGGTTGGCCAGCCGCCGACATGTCCGACGATTATACGATCGTCCCCACATCCACGGGACTAGGTCGGCCCGCCGCCGACTTGTCCGACGACTAAAGGGTCGTCCCCACGACCCCGGGACTAGGTCGGCCCGCCGCCGACTTGTCCGACGACTATACGGTCGTCCCCACGACCACGGGACTAGGTTGGCCCGCCGCCGAATTGTCCGACGACTATAAGGTCGTCACCACGACCCCGGGACTAGGTCGGCCCGCCGCCGACTTGTCCGACGACTATAGGGTCGTCCCCACGACCCCGGGACTAGGTTGGCCCGCCGCCGACATGTCCGACGACAATAGGGTCGTCCCCACGACCCCGGGTCTAGGTTGGCCCGCCGCCGACTTTTCCGACGATTATAGGGTCGTCCCCACGACCCCGGGAGTAGGTTGGCCCGACGCCGACTTGTCCGACGACTGTAGGGTCGTCCCCACGACCCCGGGACTAGGTTGGCCCGCCGCCGACTTGTCCGACGACTATAGGGTCGTCCCCACGACCACGGGACTAGGTTGGCTCGCCGCCGACATGTCCGACGTCTATAGGGTCGTCTCCACACCTCCGGGACTAGGCTGGCCCGCCGCCGACTTGTCCGACGACTATAGGGTCGTCCCCACGACCCCGGGACTAGGTTGGCCCGCCGACGACTTGTCCGACGACTATAGGGTCGTCCCGACCACCCCGGGACTAGGTTGGCCAGCCGCCGACTTGTCCGACGACTATAGGGTCGTCCCCACGACCCCGGGACTAGGTTGGCCCGCCGCCGACTTGTCCGACGACTATAGGGTCGTCCCCACGACCCCGGGACTAGGTTGGCCCGCCGCCGACTTGTCCGACGACTATAGGGTCGTCCCCACGACCCGGGCCAAAGTTGCCCTGCCGCCGACATGTCCGACGACTATAGGGTCGTCCCCACGACCCCGGGTCTAGGTTGGCCCGCCGCCGACTTGTCCGACGTCTATAGGTTCGTCTCCACACCTCCGGGACTAGGCTGGCCCGCCGCCGACTTGTCCGACGACTATAGGGTCGTCCCCACGACCCCGGGACTAGGTTGGCCAGCCGCCGACATGTCCGACGACTATACGGTCGTCCCCACGACCACGGGACTAGGTTGGCCCGCCGCCGACTTGTCCGACGACTATAGGGTCGTCCCCACGACCACGGGCCAAAGTGGCCCTGCCGCCGACATGTCCGACGACTATAGGGTCGTCCCCAAGATCCCGGGACTAGGTTGGCCCGCCGCCGACATGTCCGACGACTATTGGGTCGTCCCCACGCCACGGGCCAAATTTGGCCAGCCGCCGACATGTCCGACGACTATAGGGTCGTCCCCACGACCCCGGGGCTAGATTGCCCCGGCACCGTCATGTCCGACGACTATAGGGTCGTCCCCGCGACCCCGGGACTAGGTTGGCCCGCTGCCGACGTGTCATACGACTATGGGGTCGTCCCCACGACCCGGGCCAAAGTTGCCCTGCCGCCGACATGTCCGACGACTATAGGGTCGTCCCCACGACCACGGGCCAAAGTTGCCCTGGCGCCGACATGTCCGACGACTATAGGGTCGTCCCCACGACCACGGGCCAAAGTTGCCCTGGCGCCGACATGTCCGACGACTATAGGGTCGTCCCCACGACCCCGGGTCTAGGTTGGCCCGCCGCCGACTTTTCCGACGATTATAGGGTCGTCCCCACGACCCCGGGAGTAGGTTGGCCCGACGCCGACTTGTCCGACGACTATAGGGTCGTCCCCACGACCCCGGGACTAGGTTGGCCAGCCGCCGACATGTCCGACGACTATAGGGTCGTCCCCACGACCCCGGGACTAGGTTGGCCAGCCGCCGACATGTCCGACGACTATAGGGTCGTCCCCACGACCCCGGGACTAGGTTGGCCCGCCGCCGACTTGTCCGACGACTGTAGGGTCGTCCCCACGACCCCGGGAATAGGTTGGCCCGCCGCCGACTTGTCCGACGACTATAGGGTCGTCCCCACGACCCCGGGACTAGGTTGGCCCGCCACCGACATGTCCGACGACTATAGAGTCGCCCCACGACCCCGGGACTAGGTTGGCCCGCCGCCGACTTGTCCGACGACTATAGGGTCGTCCCCACGACCCCGGGACTAGGTTGGCCCGCCGCCGACATGTCCGACGACTATAGGGTCGTCCCCACGACCCCGGGACTAGGTTGGCCAGCCGCCGACATGTCCGACGACTATACGGTCGTCCCCACGACCACGGGACTAGGTTGGCCCGCCGCCGACTTGTCCGACGACTATAGGGTCGTCCCCACGACCCCGGGACTAGATTGGCACGCCACCGTCTTGTCCGACGACTATAGGGTCGTCCCCACGACCACGGGCCAAAGTTACCCAACCGCCGACATGTCCGACGACTATAGGGTCGTCGCACGACCCCGGGACTAGATTGGCCCGCCACCGTCATGTGCGACGACTATAGGTTCGTCCCTACGACCCTGGGCATACGTTGGCCTGTCGCCGACATGTCCGACGACTATAGGGTCGTCCCCACGACCACGGGCCAAAGTTGCCCACCCGCCGACATGTCCGACGACTATAGGGTCGTCCCCACGACCACGGGCCAAAGTTGGTCAACCGCCGACATGTCCGACGACTATAGGGTCGTCCCCACGACCCCGGGAATAGATTGGCCCGCCACCGTCATGTCCGACGACTATAGGGTCGTCCCCACGACCCCGGGACTAGATTGGCACGCCACCGTCTTGTCCGACGACTATAGGGTCGTCCCCACGACCCCGGGACTAGGTTGGCCAGCCGCCGACATGTCCGACGATTATACGATCGTCCCCACGACCACGGGACTAGGTCGGCCCGCCGCCGACTTGTCCGACGACTAAAGGGTCGTCCCCACGACCCCGGGACTAGGTCGGCCCGCCGCCGACTTGTCCGACGACTATAGGGTCGTCCCCACGACCCCGGGACTAGGTTGGCCCGCCGCCGACATGTCCGACGACAATAGGGTCGTCCCCACGACCCCGGGTCTAGGTTGGCCCGCCGCCGACTTTTCCGACGATTATAGGGTCGTCCCCACGACCCCGGGAGTAGGTTGGCCCGACGCCGACTTGTCCGACGACTGTAGGGTCGTCCCCACGACCCCGGGACTAGGTTGGCCCGCCGCCGACTTGTCCGACGACTATAGGGTCGTCCCCACGACCACGGGACTAGGTTGGCTCGCCGCCGACATGTCCGACGTCTATAGGGTCGTCTCCACACCTCCGGGACTAGGCTGGCCCGCCGCCGACTTGTCCGACGACTATAGGGTCGTCCCCACGACCCCGGGACTAGGTTGGCCCGCCGACGACTTATCCGACGACTATAGGGTCGTCCCGACCACCCCGGGACTAGGTTGGCCAGCCGCCGACATGTCCGACGTCTATAGGGTCGTCCCCTCGACCCCGGGGCTAGATTGCCCCGGCACCGTCACGTCCGACGACTATAGGGTCGTCTCCACGACCCCGGGACTAGGTTGGCCAGTCACCGGCATGTCCGACGACTATAGGGTCGTCCCCACGACCCCGGGACTAGGTTGGCCCGCCGCCGACTTGTCCGACGACTGTAGGGTCGTCCCCACGACCCCGGGACTAGGTTGGCCCGCCGCCGACTTGTCCGACGACTATAGGGTCGTCCCCACGACCCCGGGACTAGGTTGGCCCGCCGCCGACTTGTCCGACGACTATAGGGTCGTCCCCACGACCCGGGCCAAAGTTGCCCTGCCGCCGACATGTCCGACGACTATAGGGTCGTCCCCACGACCCCGGGTCTAGGTTGGCCCGCCGCCGACTTGTCCGACGACTATAGGGTCGTCCCCACGACCCCGGGACTTGGTTGGCCCGCCGCCGACTTGTCCGACGACTATAGGGTCGTCCCCACGACCCCGGGACTAGGTTGGCCTGCCGCCGACATGTCCGACGACTATAGGGTCGTCCCCACGACCCCGGGACTAGGTTGGCCCGCCGCCGACTTGTCCGACGACTATAGGGTCGTCCCCACGACCCCGGGACTAGGTTGGCCCGCCGCCGACTTGTCCGACGACTATAGGGTCGTCCCCACGACCCGGGCCAAAGTTGCCCTGCCGCCGACATGTCCGACGACTATAGGGTCGTCCCCACGACCCCGGGACTAGGTTGGCCCGCCGCCGACATGTCCGACGACTATACGGTCGTCCCCACGACCACGGGACTAGGTTGGCCCGCCGCCGACTTGTCCGACGACTATACGGTCGTCCCCACGACCACGGGACTAGGTTGGCCCGCCGCCGACTTGTCCGACGACTATAGGGTCGTCCCCACGACCCCGGGACTAGGCTGGCCCGCCGCCGACATTTCCGACGACTATAGGGTCGTCCCCACGACCCCGGGACTAGGTTGGCCCGCCGCCGACTTGTCCGACGACTATAGAGTCGTCCCCACGGCCCAGGGACTAGGTTGGCCCGCCGCCGACTTGTTCGACGACTATAGGGTCGTCCCCACGACCTCGGGACTAGATTGGCCCGCCACCGTCAAGTCCGACGACTATAGGGTCGTCCCCACGACCCCGCGACTAGGTTGGCCCGCCGCCGACTTGTCCGACGACTATAGGGACGTCCCCACGACCACGGGACTAGGTTGGCCCGCCGCCGACTTGTCCGACGACTATAGGGTCGTCCCCACGACCACGGGCCAAAGTGGCCCTGCCGCCGACATGTCCGACGACTATAGGGTCGTCCCCAAGATCCCGGGACTAGGTTGGCCCGCCGCCGACATGTCCGACGACTATTGGGTCGTCCCCACGCCACGGGCCAAAGTTGGCCAGCCGCAGACATGTCCGACGACTATAGGGTCGTCCCCACGACCCCGGGGCTAGATTGCCCCGGCACCGTCATGTCCGACGACTATAGGGTCGTCCCCGCGACCCCGGGACTAGGTTGGCCCGCCGCCGACGTGTCCTACGACTATGGGGTCGTCCCCACGACCCGGGCCAAAGTTGCCCTGCCGCCGACATGTCCGACGACTATAGGGTCGTCCCCACGACCACGGGCCAAAGTTGCCCTGGCGCCGACATGCCCGACGACTATAGGGTCGTCCCCACGACCCGGGCCAAAGTTGCCCTGCCGCCGACATGTCCGACGACTATAGGGTCGTCCCCACGACCCCGGGACTAGGTTGGCCCGCCGCCGACTTGTTCGACGACTATAGGGTCGTCCCCACGACCTCGGGACTAGATTGGCCCGCCACCGTCAAGTCCGACGACTATAGGGTCGTCCCCACGACCCCGCGACTAGGTTGGCCCGCCGCCGACTTGTCCGACGACTATAGGGTCGTCCCCACGACCACGGGCCAAACTGGCCCTGCCGCCGACATGTCCGACGACTATAGGGTCGTCCCCAAGATCCCGGGACTAGGTTGGCCCGCCGCCGACATGTCCGACGACTATTGGGTCGTCCCCACGCCACGGGCCAAAGTTGGCCAGCCGCAGACATGTCCGACGACTATAGGGTCGTCCCCACGACCCCGGGGCTAGATTGCCCCGGCACCGTCATGTCCGACGACTATAGGGTCGTCCCCGCGACCCCGGGACTAGGTTGGCCCGCCGCCGACGTGTCCTACGACTATGGGGTCGTCCCCACGACCCGGGCCAAAGTTGCCCTGCCGCCGACATGTCCGACGACTATAGGGTCGTCCCCACGACCACGGGCCAAAGTTGCCCTGGCGCCGACATGTCCGACGACTATAGGGTCGTCCCCACGACCCGGGCCAAAGTTGCCCTGCCGCCGACATGTCCGACGACTATAGGGTCGTCCCCACGACCCCGGGACTAGGTTGGCCCGCCGCCGACTTGTTCGACGACTATAGGGTCGTCCCCACGACCTCGGGACTAGATTGGCCCGCCACCGTCAAGTCCGACGACTATAGGGTCGTCCCCACGACCCCGCGACTAGGTTGGCCCGCCGCCGACTTGTCCGACGACTATAGGGTCGTCCCCACGACCACGGGCCAAAGTGGCCCTGCCGCCGACATGTCCGACGACTATAGGGTCGTCCCCAAGATCCCGGGACTAGGTTGGCCCGCCGCCGACATGTCCGACGACTATTGGGTCGTCCCCACGCCACGGGCCAAAGTTGGCCAGCCGCAGACATGTCCGACGACTATAGGGTCGTCCCCACGACCCCGGGACTAGGCTGGCCCGCCGCCGACATTTCCGACGACTATAGGGTCGTCCCCACGACCCCGGGACTAGGTTGGCCCGCCGCCGACTTGTCCGACGACTATAGAGTCGTCCCCACGGCCCAGGGACTAGGTTGGCCCGCCGCCGACTTGTTCGACGACTATAGGGTCGTCCCCACGACCTCGGGACTAGATTGGCCCGCCACCGTCAAGTCCGACGACTATAGGGTCGTCCCCACGACCCCGCGACTAGGTTGGCCCGCCGCCGACTTGTCCGACGACTATAGGGACGTCCCCACGACCACGGGCCAATGTTGCCCAGCCGCCGACATGTCCGACGACTATAGGGTCGTCTCCACGACCCCGGGTCTAGGTTGGCCCGCCACCGACATGTCCGACGACTATAGAGTCGCCCCACGACCCCGGGACTAGGTTGGCCCGCCGCCGACTTGTCCGACGACTATAGGGTCGTCTCCACGAACCCGGCACTAGATTGGCCCGCCACCGTCATGTCCGACGACAATAGGGTCGTCCCCACGACCACGGGCCAAAGCTGGCCAGCCGCCGACATGTCCGACGACTATAGGGTCGTCCCCACGACCCCGGGACTAGGTTGGCCGGCCGCCGACTTGTCCGACGACTATAGGGTCGTCCCCACGGCCCGGGACTAGGTTGGCCAGCCGCAGACATGTCCGACGACTATAGGGTCGTCCCCACGACCCCCGGACCAGATTGGCCCGCCACCATCATGTCCGACGACTATAGGGACGTCCCCACGACCCCGGGTCTAGATTGCCCCGGCACCGTCACGTCCGACGACTATAGGGTCGTCTCCACGACCCCGGGACTAGGTTGGCCAGTCACCGGCATGTCCGACGACTATAGGGTCGTCCCCACGACCCCGGGCCAAATTTGCGCTGCCGCCGACATGTCCGACGACTATAGGGTCGTCCCCACGACCCCGGGCCAAAGCTGGCCAGCCGCCAACATGTCCGACGACTATAGGGTCGTCCCCACGACCCCGGGACTAGGTTGGCCAGCCGCCGACATGTCCGACGACTATACGGCCGTCCCCACGACCACGGCACTAGATTGGCCCGCCACCGTCATGTCCGACGACAATAGGGTCGTCCCCACGACCACGGGCCAAAGCTGGCCAGCCGCCGACATGTCCGACGACTATAGGGTCGTCCCCACGACCCCGGGACTAGGTTGGCCCGCCGCCGACTTGTCCGACGACTATAGGGTCGTCCCCACGACCACGGGCCAAAGTTGACCTGCCGCCGACATGTCCGACGACTATAGGGTCGTCCCCACGACCCCGGGACTAGATTGGCCCGCCACCGTCTTGTCCGACGACTATAGGGTCGCCCCCACGACCACGGGCCAAAGTTGCCCTGCCGCCGACATGTCCGACGACTATAGGGTCGTCCCCACGACCCCGGGTCTAGGTTGGCCAGCCGCCGACATGTCCGACGTCTATAGGGTCGTCCCCACGACCCCGGGACCAGGTTGGCCCGCCGCCGACTTGTCCCGCCGCCGACTTGTCCCGCCGCCGACTTGTCCGACGACTATAGGGTCGTCTCCACGACCCCGGGACTAGGTTGGCCAGTCACCGACTTGTCCGACGACTATAGGGTCGTCCCCACGACTCCGGGACTAGGTTGACCCGCCGCCGACTTGTCCGACGACTATATGGTCGTCCCCACGACCCCGGGACTAGGTTGGCCCGCCGCCGACTTTTCCGACGACTATAGGGTAGCCCCCACGACCCCAGGACTAGATTGGCCCGCCACCATCATGTCCGACGACTGTAGGGTCGTCCCCACGACCACGGAACTAGATTGGCCCGCCACCATCATGTCCGACGACTATAGGGACGTCCCCACGACCACGCGACTAGGTTGGGCCGCCGCCGACTTGTCCGACGACTATAGGGTCGTCTCCACGCCCCCGGGACTAGGTTGGCCAGTCACCGACATGTCCAACGACTATATGGTCGTCTCCACGACCCCGGGACTAGGTTGGCCAGTCACCGACTTGTCCGACGACTATAGGGTCGTCCCCACGACTCCGGGACTAGGTTGACCCGCCGCCGACTTGTCCGACGACTATAGGGTCGTCCCCACGACCCCGGGACTAGGTTGGCCCGCCGCCGACTTGTCCGACGACTATAGGGTCGTCTCCACGACCCCGGGACTAGGTTGGCCAGCCGCCGACATGTCCGACGACTATAGGGTCGTCCCCACGACCACGGGCCAAAGTTGCCCTGCCGCCGACATGTCCGACGACTATAGGGTCGTCCTCACGACCACGGGCCAAAGTTGCCCTGCCGCCGACATGTCCGACGACTATAGGGTCGTCCCCACGACCGCGGGTCTAGGTTGGCCCGCCGCCGACTTGTCCGACGACTATAGGGTCGTCTCCACGACCCCGGGACTAGGTTGGCCAGCCGCCGACATGTCCGACGACTATAGGGTCGTTCCCACGACCACGGGCCAATGTTGCCCTGCCGCCGACATGTCCGACGACTATAGGGTCGTCCTCACGACCACGGGCCAAAGTTGCCCTGCCGCCGACATGTCCGACGACTATAGGGTCGTCCCCACGACCGCGGGTCTAGGTTGGCCCGCCGCCGACTTGTCCGACGACTATAGGGTCGTCTCCACGACCCCGGGACTAGGTTGGCCAGCCGCCGACATGTCCGACGACTATAGGGTCGTCCCCACGACCACGGGCCAAAGTTGCCCTGCCGCCGACATGTCCGACGACTGTAGGGTCGTCCCCACGACCACGGAAATAGATTGGCCCGCCACCATCATGTCCGACGACTATAGGGACGTCCCCACGACCACGCGACTAGGTTGGGCCGCCGCCGACTTGTCCGACGACTATAGGGTCGTCTCCACGCCCCCGGGACTAGGTTGGCCAGTCACCGACATGTCCAACGACTATATGGTCGTCTCCACGACCCCGGGACTAGGTTGGCCAGTCACCGACTTGTCCGACGACTATAGGGTCGTCCCCACGACTCCGGGACTAGGTTGACCCGCCGCCGACTTGTCCGACGACTATAGGGTCGTCCCCACGACCCCGGGACTAGGTTGGCCCGCCGCCGACTTGTCCGACGACTATAGGGTCGTCTCCACGACCCCGGGACTAGGTTGGCCAGCCGCCGACATGTCCGACGACTATAGGGTCGTCCCCACGACCACGGGCCAAAGTTGCCCTGCCGCCGACATGTCCGACGACTATAGGGTCGTCCTCACGACCACGGGCCAAAGTTGCCCTGCCGCCGACATGTCCGACGACTATAGGGTCGTCCCCACGACCGCGGGTCTAGATTGGCCCGCCGCCGACTTGTCCGACGACTATAGGGTCGTCTCCACGACCCCGGGACTAGGTTGGCCAGCCGCCGACATGTCCGACGACTATAGGGTCGTCCCCACGACCACGGGCCAATGTTGCCCTGCCGCCGACATGTCCGACGACTATAGGGTCGTCCTCACGACCACGGGCCAAAGTTGCCCTGCCGCCGACATGTCCGACGACTATAGGGTCGTCCCCACGACCGCGGGTCTAGGTTGACCCGCCGCCGACTTGTCCGACGACTATATGGTCGTCCCCACGACCCCGGGACTAGGTTGGCCCGCCGCCGACTTTTCCGACGACTATAGGGTCGCCCCCACGACCCCGGGGCTAGATTGCCCCGGCACCGTCATGTCCGACGACTATAGGGTCGTCTCCACGACCCCGGGACTAGGTTGGCCAGTCACCGACTTGTCCGACGACTATAGGGTCGTCCCCACGACTCCGGGACTAGGTTGACCCGCCGCCGACTTGTCCGACGACTATAGGGTCGTCCCCACGACCCCGGGACTAGGTTGGCCCGCCGCCGACTTGTCCGACGACTATAGGGTCGTCCCCACGACCACGGGCCAAAGTTGCCCTGCCGCCGACATGTCCGACGACTATAGGGTCGTCCCCACGACCACGGGCCAAAGCTGGCCAGCCGCCGACATGTCCGACGACTATAGGGTCGTATCCACGACCCCGGGACTAGGTTGGCCAGCCGCCGACATGTCCGACGACTATAGGGTCGTCCCCACGACCACGGGCCAAAGCTGGCCAGCCGCCGACATGTCCGACGACTATAGGGTCGTCCCCACGACCCCGGGCCAAAGCTGGCCAACCGCCAACATGTCCGACGGCTATAGGGTCGTCCCCGCGACCCCGGGACTAGGATGGCCCGCCGCCGCCTTGTCCGACGACTATAGGGTCGTCTCCACGACCCCGGGACTAGGTTGGCCAGCCGCCGACATGTCCGACGACTATAGGGTCGTCCCCACGACCACGGGCCAAAGTTGCCCTGCCGCCGACATGTCCGACGACTATAGGGACGTCCCTGCCACCCCGGGACTAGGTTGCCCAGCCGCCGACATATCCGACGTCTATAGGGTCGTCCCCACGACCCCGGGGCTAGATTGCCCCGGCACCGTCATGTCCGACGACTATAGGGTCGTCCCCACGACCGCGGGACTAGGTTGGCCCGCCGCCGACTTATCCGACGTCTATAGGGTCGTCCC
Organism: Andrena fulva; assembly: GCA_946251845.1. Lineage (NCBI taxonomy): Eukaryota > Metazoa > Arthropoda > Insecta > Hymenoptera > Andrenidae > Andrena > Andrena fulva. The sequence goes on along the minus strand of CAMITZ010000136.1, from coordinate 780,123 downwards.
CACGACCACGTGCCAATGTTGCCATGCCGCCGACATGTCCGACGACTATAGGGTCGTCCCCACGACCCCGGGACTAGGTTGGCCCGCCGCCGACATGTCCGACGACTATAGGGTCGTCCCCACGCCCCGGGCCAAAGTTGGCCAGCCGCCGACATGTCCGACGACAATAGGGTCGTCCCCACGACCCCGGGACTAGGTTGGTCCGCCGCCGACATGTCCGACGTCTAAAGGGTCGTCCCCACGACCCCGGGGCTAGATTGCCCCCGGCACCGTCATGTCCGACGACTGTAGGGTCGTCCCCACGACCACGGGACTAGGTTGGCCCGCCGCCGACTTGTCCGACGACTATAGGGTCGTCCCCACGAACCCGGGACTAGGTTGGCCAGTCACCGACATGTCCGACGACTATAGGGTCGTCCTCACGACCACGGGCCAAAGTTGCCCTGCCGCCGACATGTCCAACGACTATAGGGTCGTCCCCACGACCCCGGGACTAGGTTGGCCAGCCTCCGACATATCCGACGACTATAGGGTCGTCCCCACGACCACGGGCCAAAGTTGACCTGCCGCCGACATGTCCGACGACTATAGGGTCGTCCCCACGACCGCGGGTCTAGGTTGACCCGCCGCCGACTTGTCCGACGACTATATGGTCGTCCCCACGACCCCGGGACTAGGTTGGCCCGCCGCCGACTTTTCCGACGACTATAGGGTCGCCCCCACGACCCCGGGGCTAGATTGCCCCGGCACCGTCATGTCCGACGACTATAGGGTCGTCTCCACGACCCCGGGACTAGGTTGGCCAGTCACCGACTTGTCCGACGACTATAGGGTCGTCCCCACGACTCCGGGACTAGGTTGACCCGCCGCCGACTTGTCCGACGACTATAGGGTCGTCCCCACGACCCCGGGACTAGGTTGGCCCGCCGCCGACTTGTCCGACGACTATAGGGTCGTCCCCACGACCACGGGCCAAAGTTGCCCTGCCGCCGACATGTCCGACGACTATAGGGTCGTCCCCACGCCCCGGGCCAAAGTTGGCCAGCCGCCGACATGTCCGACGACAATAGGGTCGTCCCCACGACCCCGGGACTAGGTTGGTCCGCCGCCGACATGTCCGACGTCTAAAGGGTCGTCCCCACGACCCCGGGGCTAGATTGCCCCCGGCACCGTCATGTCCGACGACTATAGGGTCGTCCCCACGACCCCGGGACCAGGTTGGCCCGCCGCCGACTTGTCCGACGACTATAGGGTCGTCTCCACGACCCCGGGACTAGGTTGGCCAGTCACCGACATGTCCGACGACTATAGGGTCGTCCCCACGACTCCGGGACTAGGTTGGCCCGCCGCCGACTTGTCCGACGACTATAGGGCCGTCCCCACGACCCCAGGACTAGATTGGCCCGCCACCATCATGTCCGACGACTGTAGGGTCGTCCCCACGACCACGGGACTAGGTTGGCCCGCCGCCGACTTGTCCGACGACTATAGGGTCGTCCCCACGAACCCGGGACTAGGTTGGCCAGTCACCGACATGTCCGACGACTATAGGGTCGTCCTCACGACCACGGGCCAAAGTTGCCCTGCCGCCGACATGTCCAACGACTATAGGGTCGTCCCCACGACCCCGGGACTAGGTTGGCCAGCCTCCGACATATCCGACGACTATAGGGTCGTCCCCACGACCACGGGCCAAAGTTGACCTACCGCCGACATGTCCGACGACTATAGGGTCGTCCGCACGACCCCGGGACTAGATTGGCCCGCCACCGTCATGTCCGACGACAATAGGGTCGTCCCCACGACCACGGGCCAAAGTTGACCTACCGCCGACTTGTCCGACGACTATAGGGTCGTCTCCACGACCCCGGGACTAGGTTGGCCCGCCACCGTCATGTCCGACGACAATAGGGTCGTCCCCACGACCACGGGCCAAAGCTGGCCCGCCGCCGACATGTCCGACGACTATAGGGTCGTCTCCACGACCCCGGGACTAGATTGGCCCGCCACCATCATGTCCGACGACTATAGGGACGTCCCCACGACCACGGGACTAGGTTGGCCCGCCGCCGACTTGTCCGACGACTATAGGGTCGCGCCTACCACCCCGGGACTAGGATGACCCGCCGCCGACTTTTCCGACGACTATAGGGTCGTCCCCACGAACCCGGGTCTAGGTTGGCCAGCCGCCGACATGTCCGACGACTATAGGGTCGTCCCCACGACCACGGGCCAAAGTTGCCCTGCCGCCGACATGTCCGACGACTATAGGGTCGTCCTCACGACCACGGGCCAAAGTTGCCCTGCCGCCGACATGTCCGACGACTATAGGTTCGTCCCCACGAACCCGGGTCTAGGTTGGCCAGCCGCCGACATGTCCGACGACTATAGGGTCGTCCCCACGACCACGGGCCAAAGTTGCCCTGCCGCCGACATGTCCGACGACTATAGGGTCGTCCTCACGACCACGGGCCAAAGTTGCCCTGCCGCCGACATGTCCGACGACTATAGGTTCGTCCCCACGACCCCGGGACTAGGTTGGCCAGTCACCGACATGTCCGACGACTATAGGGTCGTCCTCACGACCACGGGCCAAAGTTGCCCTGCCGCCGACATGTCCGACGACTATAGGGTCGTCCCCACGACCCCGGGACTAGGTTGGCCAGCCTCCGACATATCCGACGACTATAGGGTCGTCCCCACGACCACGGGCCAAAGTTGACCTGCCGCCGACATGTCCGACGACTATAGGGTCGTCCCCACGACCACGGGTCTAGGTTGGCCCGCCGCCGACTTTTCCGACGACTATAGGGTCGCCCCCACGACCCCAGGACTAGATTGGCCCGCCACCATCATGTCCGACGACTATAGGGTCGTCCCCACGATCACGGGCCAAAGCTGGCCAGCCGCCGACATGTCCGACGACTATAGGGTCGTCTCCACGACCCCGGGACTAGGTTGGCCAGCCGCCGACATGTCCGACGACTATAGGGTCGTCCCCACGACCACGGGCCAAAGCTGGCCAGCCGCCGACATGTCCGACGACTATAGGGTCGTCTCCACGACCCCGGCACTAGAATGGCCCGCCACCGTCATGTCCGACGACTATAGGGTCGTCCCCACGACCCCCGGACCAGATTGGCCCGCCACCATCATGTCCGACGACTATAGGGACGTCCCCACGACCCCGGGTCTAGATTGCCCCGGCACCGTCACGTCCGACGACTATAGGGTCGTCTCCACGACCCCGGGACTAGGTTGGCCAGTCACCGACATGTCCGACGACTATAGGGTCGTCCCCACGACCCCGGGCCAAAGCTGGCCAGCCGCCAACATGTCCGACGACTATAGGGTCGTCCCCACGACCCCGGGACTAGGTTGGCCAGTCACCGACATGTCCGACGACTATAGGGTCGTCCTCACGACCACGGGCCAAAGTTGCCCTGCCGCCGACATGTCCGACGACTATAGGGTCGTCCCCACGACCACGGGCCAAAGCTGGCCAGCCGCCGACATGTCCGACGACTATAGGGTCGTCCCCACGACCCCGGGACTAGGTTGGCCCGCCGCCGACTTGTCCGACGACTATAGGGTCGTCCCCACGACCACGGGCCAATGTTGACCTGCCGCCGACATGTCCGACGACTATAGGGTCGTCCCCACGACCGCGGGACTAGATTGGCCCGCCACCGTCTTGTCCGACGACTATAGGGTCGCCCCCACGACCACGGGCCAAAGTTGCCCTGCCGCCGACATGTCCGACGACTATAGGGTCGTCCCCACGACCCCGGGTCTAGGTTGGCCCGCCGCCGACTTTTCCGACGACTATAGGGTCGTCCCCACGACCCCGGGACTAGGTTGGCCATTCACCGACATGTCCGACGGCTATAGGGTCGTCCTCACGACCACGCGTCAAAGTTGCCCTGCCGCCGACACGTCCGACGACTATAGGGTCGTTCCCACGACCCCGGGACTAGGTTGGCCAGCCGCCGACATGTCCGACGTCTATAGGGTCGTCCCCACGACCCCGGGACCAGGTTGGCCCGCCGCCGACTTGTCCCGCCGCCGACTTGTCCCGCCGCCGACTTGTCCGACGACAATAGGGTCGTCTCCACGACCCCGGGACTAGGTTGGCCAGTCACCGACTTGTCCGACGACTATAGGGTCGTCCCCACGACTCCGGGACTAGGTTGACCCGCCGCCGACTTGTCCGACGACTATATCGTCGTCCCCACGACCCCGGGACTAGGTTGGCCCGCCGCCGACTTTTCCGACGACTATAGGGTCGCCCCCACGACCCCAGGACTAGATTGGCCCGCCACCATCATGTCCGACGACTGTAGGGTCGTCCCCACGACCACGGGACTAGATTGGCCCGCCACCATCATGTCCGACGACTATAGGGACGTCCCCACGACCACGCGACTAGGTTGGGCCGCCGCCGACTTGTCCGACGACTATAGGGTCGTCTCCACGCCCCCGGGACTAGGTTGGCCAGCCGCCGACATGTCCGACGACTATAGGGTCGACCCCACGACCACGGGCCAAAGTTGCCCTGCCGCCGACATGTCCGACGACTATAGGGTCGTCCTCACGACCACGGGCCAAAGTTGCCCTGCCGCCGACATGTCCGACGACTATAGGGTCGTCTCCACGACCCCGGGACTAGGTTGGCCAGCCGCCGACATGTCCGACGACTATAGGGTCGACCCCACGACCACGGGCCAAAGTTGCCCTGCCGCCGACATGTCCGACGATTATAGGGACGTCCCCACGACCACGCGACTAGGTTGGCCAGTCACCGACATGTCCAACGACTATATGGTCGTCTCCACGACCCCGGGACTAGGTTGGCCAGTCACCGACTTGTCCGACGACTATAGGGTTGTCCCCACGACTCCGGGACTAGGTTGACCCGCCGCCGACTTGTCCGACGACTATAGGGTCGTCCCCACGACCCCGGGACTAGGTTGGCCCGCCGCCGACTTGTCCGACGACTATAGGGTCGTCTCCACGACCCCGGGACTAGGTTGGCCAGCCGCCGACATGTCCGACGACTATAGGGTCGACCCCACGACCACGGGCCAAAGTTGCCCTGCCGCCGACATGTCCGACGACTATAGGGTCGTCCTCACGACCACGGGCCAAAGTTGCCCTGCCGCCGACATGTCCGACGACTATAGGGTCGTCCCCACGACCGCGGGTCTAGGTTGGCCCGCCGCCGACTTGTCCGACGACTATAGGGTCGTCTCCACGACCCCGGGACTAGGTTGGCCAGCCGCCGACATGTCCGACGACTATAGGGTCGTCCCCACGACCACGGGCCAATGTTGCCCTGCCGCCGACATGTCCGACGACTATAGGGTCGTCCTCACGACCACGGGCCAAAGTTGCCCTGCCGCCGACATGTCCGACGACTATAGGGTCGCCCCCACGACCCCGGGGCTAGATTGCCCCGGCACCGGCATGTCCGACGACTATAGGGTCGTCTCCACGACCCCGGGACTAGGTTGGCCAGTCACCGACTTGTCCGACGACTATAGGGTCGTCCCCACGACTCCGGGACTAGGTTGACCCGCCGCCGACTTGTCCGACGACTATAGGGTCGTCCCCACGACCCCGGGACTAGGTTGGCCCGCCGCCGACTTGTCCGACGACTATAGGGTCGTCCCCACGACCACGGGCCAAAGTTGCCCTGCCGCCGACATGTCCGACGACTATAGGGTCGTCCCCACGACCACGGGCCAAAGCTGGCCAGCCGCCGACATGTCCGACGACTATAGGGTCGTATCCACGACCCCGGGACTAGGTTGGCCAGCCGCCGACATGTCCGACGACTATAGGGTCGTCCCCACGACCACGGGCCAAAGCTGGCCAGCCGCCGACATGTCCGACGACTATAGGGTCGTCCCCACGACCCCGGGCCAAAGCTGGCCAACCGCCAACATGTCCGACGGCTATAGGGTCGTCCCCGCGACCCCGGGACTAGGATGGCCCGCCGCCGACTTGTCCGACGACTATAGGGTCGTCTCCACGACCCCGGGACTAGGTTGGCCAGCCGCCGACATGTCCGACGACTATAGGGTCGTCCCCACGACCACGGGCCAAAGTTGCCCTGCCGCCGACATGTCCGACGACTATAGGGACGTCCCTGCCACCCCGGGACTAGGTTGCCCAGCCGCCGACATGTCCGACGTCTATAGGGTCGTCCCCACGACCCCGGGGCTAGATTGCCCCGGCACCGTCATGTCCGACGACTATAGGGTCGTCCCCACGACCGCGGGACTAGGTTGGCCCGCCGCCGACTTATCCGACGTCTATAGGGTCGTCCCCACGACCACGGGCCAAAGTTGCCCTGCCGCCGACATGTCCGACGACTATAGGGACGTCCCTGCCACCCCGGGACTAGGTTGCCCAGCCGCCGACATGTCCGACGACTATAGGGTCGTCCCCACGACCCCGGGACTAGGTTGGCCCGCCGCCGACATGTCCGACGACTATAGGGTCGTCCCCACGCCCCGGGCCAAAGTTGGCCAGCCGCCGACATGTCCGACGACAATAGGGTCGTCACCACGACCCCGGGACTAGGTTGGTCCGCCGCCGACATGTCCGACGTCTAAAGGGTCGTCCCCACGACCCCGGGGCTAGATTGCCCCCGGCACCGTCATGTCCGACGACTATAGGGTCGTCCCCACGACCCCGGGACCAGGTTGGCCCGCCGCCGACTTGTCCCGCCGCCGACTTGTCCCGCCGCCGACTTGTCCCGCCGCCGACTTGTCCGACGACTATAGGGTCGTCTCCACGACCCCGGGACTAGGTTGGCCAGTCACCGACATGTCCGACGACTATAGGGTCGTCCCCACGACTCCGGGACTAGGTTGGCCCGCCGCCGACTTGTCCGACGACTATAGGGCCGTCCCCACGACCCCAGGACTAGATTGGCCCGCCACCATCATGTCCGACGACTGTAGGGTCGTCCCCACGACCACGGGACTAGGTTGGCCCGCCGCCGACTTGTCCGACGACTATAGGGTCGTCCCCACGAACCCGGGACTAGGTTGGCCAGTCACCGACATGTCCGACGACTATAGGGTCGTCCTCACGACCACGGGCCAAAGTTGCCCTGCCGCCGACATGTCCAACGACTATAGGGTCGTCCCCACGACCCCGGGACTAGGTTGGCCAGCCTCCGACATATCCGACGACTATAGGGTCGTCCCCACGACCACGGGCCAAAGTTGACCTACCGCCGACATGTCCGACGACTATAGGGTCGTCCGCACGACCCCGGGACTAGATTGGCCCGCCACCGTCATGTCCGACGACAATAGGGTCGTCCCCACGACCACGGGCCAAAGCTGGCCCGCCGCCGACATGTCCGACGACTATAGGGTCGTCTCCACGACCCCGGGACTAGATTGGCCTGCCACCATCATGTCCGACGACTATAGGGACGACCCCACGACCACGGGACTAGGTTGGGCCGCCGCCGACTAGTCCGACGACTATAGGGTCGTCCCAACGACCCCGGGACTAGATTGGCCCGCCACCATCATGTCCGACGACTATAGGGACGTCCCCACGACCACGGGACTAGGTTGGCCCGCCGCCGACTTGTCCGACGACTATAGGGTCGCGCCTACCACCCCGGGACTAGGATGACCCGCCGCCGACTTTTCCGACGACTATAGGGTCGTCCCCACGAACCCGGGACTAGGTTGGCCAGTCACCGACATGTCCGACGACTATAGGGTCGTCCTCACGACCACGGGCCAAAGTTGCCCTGCCGCCGACATGTCCGACGACTATAGGGACGTCCCCACGACCACGGGACTAGGTTGGCCCGCCGCCGACTTGTCCGACGACTATAGGGTCGTGCCTACCACGCCGGGACTAGGATGACCCGCCGCCGACTTTTCCGACGACTATAGGGTCGTCCCCACGAACCCGGGTCTAGGTTGGCCAGCCGCCGACATGTCCGACGACTATAGGGTCGTCCCCACGACCACGGGCCAAAGTTGCCCTGCCGCCGACATGTCCGACGACTATAGGGTCGTCCTCACGACCACGGGCCAAAGTTGCCCTGCCGCCGACATGTCCGACGACTATAGGTTCGTCCCCACGACCCCGGGACTAGGTTGGCCAGTCACCGACATGTCCGACGACTATAGGGTTGTCCTCACGACCACGGGCCAAAGTTGCCCTGCCGCCGACATGTCCGACGACTATAGGGTCGTCCCCACGACCCCGGGACTAGGTTGGCCAGCCTCCGACATATCCGACGACTATAGGGTCGTCCCCACGACCACGGGCCAAAGTTGACCTGCCGCCGACATGTCCGACGACTATAGGGTCGTCCCCACGACCACGGGCCAAAGCTGGCCAGCCGCCGACATGTCCGACGACTATACGGTCGTCCCCACGACCCCGGGACTAGGTTGGCCTGCCGCCGACATGTCCGACGACTATAGGGTCGTCCCCAAGACCACGGGCCAAAGTTGGCCGGCCGCCGACATGTCCGACGACTATAGGGTCATCCCCACGACCCCGGGACTAGGTTGGTCTGCCGCCGACATGTCCGACGACTATAGGGTCGTCCCCACGACCCCGGGAGAAGATTGGCCCGCCACCGACATGTCCGACGACTTTAGGGTCGTCCCCACGACCCCGGGTCTAGGTTGGCCCGCCGCCGACTTGTCCGACGACTATAGGGTCGTCCCCACGACCCCGGGAGTAGGATGGCCCGCCGCCGACTTGTCCGACGACTATAGGGTCGTCCCCACGACCCCGGGACTAGGTTGGCCAGCCGCCGACATGTCCGACGACTATACGGTCGTCCCCACGGCCACGGGACTAGGTTGGCCCGCCGCCGACTTGTCCGACGACTATAGGGACGTCCCTGCCACCCCGGGACTAGGTTGCCCAGCCGCCGACATGTCCGACGTCTATAGGGTCGTCCCCACGACCCCGGTGCTAGATTGCCCCGGCACCGTCATGTCCGACGACTATAGGGTCGTCCCCACGACCGCGGGACTAGGTTGGCCAGCCTCCGACATATCCGACGACTATAGGGTCGTCCCCACGACCACGGGCCAAAGTTGACCTGCCGCCGACATGTCCGACGACTATAGGTTCGTCCCTACGACCCTGGGCATACGTTGGCCAGCCGCCGACATGTCCGACGACTATAGGGTCGTCCCCACGAACCCGGGACTAGGTTGGCCAGTCACCGACATGTCCGACGACTATAGGGTCGTCCCCAAGACCACGGGCCAAAGTTGCCCTGCCGCCGACATGTCCGACGACTATAGGGTCATCCCCACGACCCCGGGCCTAGGCTGGCCCGCCGCCGGTTTGTCCGACGATTATAGGGTCGTCCCCACGACCCCGGGAGTAGGATGGTCCGCCGCCGACTTGTCCGACGACTATAGGGTCGTCCCCACGACCCCGGGACTAGGTTGGCCAGCCGCCGACATGTCCGACGACTATACGGTCGTCCCCACGACCACGGGACTAGGTTGGCCCGCCGCCGACTTGTCCGACGACTATAGGGTCGTCCCTACCACCCCGGGACTAGGTTGGCCAGCCGCCGACATGTCCGACGTCTATAGGGTCGTCCCCACGACCCCGGGACTAGGTCGGCCCGCCGCCGACTTGTCCGACGACTATAGGGTCGTCCCCACGAACCCGGGACTAGGTTGGCCAGTCACCGACATGTCCGACGACTATAGGGTCGTCCCCAAGACCACGGGCCAAAGTTGCCCTGCCGCCGACATGTCCGACGACTATAGGGTCGTCCCCACGACACCGGGTCTAGGTTGGCCCGCCGCCGACTTGTCCGACGACTATAGGGTCGTCCCCACGACCCCGGGAGTAGGATGGCCCGCCGCCGACTTGTCCGACGACTATAGGGTCGTCCCCACGACCCCGGGACTAGGTTGGCCGGCCGCCGACATGTCCGACGACTATACGGTCGTCCCCACGACCACGGGACTAGGTTGGCCCGCCGCCGACTTGTCCGACGACTATAGGGTCGTCCCCACGACCACGGGCCAATGTTGCCATGCCGCCGACATGTCCGACGACTATAGGGTCGTCCCCACGACCCCGGGACTAGGTTGGCCCGCCGCCGCCATGTCCGACGACTATAGGGTCGTCCCCACGCCCCGGGCCAAAGTTGGCCAGCCGCCGACATGTCCGACGACTATAGGGTCGTCCCCACGACCCCGGGACTAGGTTGGCCCGCCGCCGACATGTCCGACGTCTAAAGGGTCGTCCCCACGACCCCGGGGCTAGATTGCCCCGGCACCGTCATGTCCGACGACTATAGGGTCGTCCCCACGACCCCGGGTCTAGGTTGGCCCGCCGCCGACTTGTCCGACGACTATAGGGTCGTCCCTACCACCCCGGGACTAGGTTGGCCAGCCGCCGACATGTCCGACGTCTATAGGGTCGTCCCCACGACCCCGGGGCTAGATTGCCCCGGCACCGTCATGTCCGACGACTATAGGGTCGTCCCCACGACCGCGGGACTAGGTTGGCCCGCCGCCGACTTGTCCGACGACTATAGGGTCGTCCCCACGACCACGGGCCAATGTTGCCATGCCGCCGACATGTCCGACGACTATAGGGTCGTCCCCACGACCCCGGGACTAGGTTGGCCTGCCGCCGACATGTCCGACGACTATAGGGTCGTCCCCACGCCCCGGGCCAAAGTTGGCCAGCCGCCGACATGTCCGACGACTATAGGGTCGTCCCCACGACCCCGGGACTAGGTTGGCCCGCCGCCGACATGTCCGACGTCTAAAGGGTCGTCCCCACGACCCCGGGGCTAGATTGGCCCGGCACCGTCATGTCCGACGACTATAGGGTCGTCCCCACGACCCCGGGACCAGGTTGGCCCGCCGCCGACTTGTCCCGCCGCCGACTTGTCCCGCCGCCGACTTGTCCGACGACTATAGGGTCGTCTCCACGCCCCCGGGACTAGGTTGGCCAGTCACCGACATGTCCAACGACTATATGGTCGTCTCCACGACCCCGGGACTAGGTTGGCCAGTCACCGACATGTCCGACGACTATAGGGTCGTCCCCACGCCCCGGGCCAAAGTTGGCCAGCCGCCGACATGTCCGACGACTATAGGGTCGTCCCCACGACCCCGGGGCTAGATTGGCCCGGCACCGTCATGTCCGACGACTATAGGGTCGTCCCCACGACCCCGGGACCAGGTTGGCCCGCCGCCGACTTGTCCCGCCGCCGACTTGTCCCGCCGCCGACTTGTCCGACGACTATAGGGTCGTCCCCACGACCCCGGGACTTGGTTGGCCCGCCGCCGACTTGTCCGACGACTATAGGGTCGTCCCCAGGACCCCGGGCCAAAGCTGGCCAACCGCCAACATGTCCGACGGCTATAAGGTCGTCCCCGCGACCCCGGGACTAGGATGCCCCGCCGCCGACTTGCCCGACGACTATAGGGTCGTCTCCACGACCCCGGGACTAGGTTGGCCAGCCGCCGACATGTCCGACGACTATAGGGTCGTCTCCACGACCACGGGCCAAAGTTGCCCTGCCGCCGACATATCCGACGACTATAGGGTCGTCCTCACGACCACGGGCCAAAGTTGCCCTGCCGCCGACATGTCCGACGACTATAGGGTCGTCCTCACGACCGCGGGTCTAGGTTGGCCCGCCGCCGACTTTTCCGACGACTATAGGGTCGCCCCCACGACCCCAGGACTAGATTGGCCCGCCACCATCATGTCCGACGACTGTAGGGTCGTCCCCACGACCACGGGACTAGGTTGGCCCGCCGCCGACTTGTCCGACGACTATAGGGTCGTCCCCACGACCCCGGGCCAAAGCTGGCCAACCGCCAACATGTCCGACGGCTATAGGGTCGTCCCCGCGACCCCGGGACTAGGATGGCCCACCGCCGACTTGTCCGACGACTATAGGGTCGTCTCCACGACCCCGGGACTAGGTTGGCCAGCCGCCGACATGTCCGACGACTATTGGGTCGTCCCCACGACCACGGGCCAAAGTTGCCCTGCCGCCGACATGTCCGACGACTATAGGGTCGTCCTCACGACCACGGGCCAAAGTTGCCCTGCCGCCGACATGTCCGACGACTATAGGGTCGTCCCCACGACCACGGGCCAAAGCTGGCCAGCCGCCGACATGTCCGACGACTATAGGGTCGTATCCACGACCGCGGGTCTAGGTTGGCCCGCCGCCGACTTTTCCGACGACTATAGGGTCGCCCCCACGACCCCAGGACTAGATTGGCCCGCCACCATCATGTCCGACGACTGTAGGGTCGTCCCCACGACCACGGGACTAGGTTGGCCCGCCGCCGACTTGTCCGACGACTATAGGGTCGTCCCCACGAACCCGGGACTAGGTTGGCCAGTCACCGACATGTCCGACGACTATAGGGTCGTCCTCACGACCACGGGCCAAAGTTGCCCTGCCGCCGACATGCCCAACGACTATAGGGTCGTCCCCACGACCCCGGGACTAGGTTGGCCAGCCTCCGACATATCCGACGACTATAGGGTCGTCCCCACGACCACGGGCCAAAGTTGACCTACCGCCGACATGTCCGACGACTATAGGGTCGTCTGCACGACCCCGGGACTAGATTGGCCCGCCACCGTCATGTCCGACGACAATAGGGTCGTCCCCACGACCACGGGCCAAAGCTGGCCCGCCGCCGACATGTCCGACGACTATAGGGTCGTCTCCACGACCCCGGGACTAGATTGGCCTGCCACCATCATGTCCGACGACTATAGGGACGTCCCCACGACCACGGGACTAGGTTGGGCCGCCGCCGACTAGTCCGACGACTATAGGGTCGTCCCAACGACCCCGGGACTAGATTGGCCCGCCACCATCATGTCCGACGACTATAGGGACGTCCCCACGACCACGGGACTAGGTTGGCCCGCCGCTGACTTGTCCGACGACTATAGGGTCGCGCCTACCACCCCGGGACTAGGATGACCCGCCGCCGACTTTTCCGACGATTATAGGGTCGTCCCCACGAACCCGGGACTAGGTTGGCCAGTCACCGACATGTCCGACTATAGGGTCGTCCTCACGACCACGGGCCAAAGTTGCCCTGCCGCCGACATGTCCGACGACTATAGGGACGTCCCCACGACCACGGGACTAGGTTGGCCCGCCGCCGACTTGTCCGACGACTATAGGGTCGTGCCTACCACCCCGGGACTAGGATGACCCGCCGCCGACTTTTCCGACGACTATAGGGTCGTCCCCACGAACCCGGGACTAGGTTGGCCAGCCGCCGACATGTCCGACGACTATAGGGTCGTCCCCACCACCCCGGGTCTAGGTTGGCCAGCCGCCGACATGTCCGACGACTATAGGGTCGTCCCCACGACCACGGGCCAAAGTTGCCCTGCCGCCGACATGTCCGACGACTATAGGGTCGTCCTCACGACCACGGGCCAAAGTTGCCCTGCCGCCGACATGTCCGACGACTATAGGATCGTCCCCACGACCCCGGGACTAGGTTGGCCAGTCACCGACATGTCCGACGACTATAGGGTCGTCCTCACGACCACGGGCCAAAGTTGCCCTGCCGCCGACATGTCCGACGACTATAGGGTCGTCCCCACGACCCCGGGACTAGGTTGGCCAGCCTCCGACATATCCGACGACTATAGGGTCGTCCCCACGACCACGGGCCAAAGTTGACCTGCCGCCGACATGTCCGACGACTATAGGGTCGTCCCCACGACCACGGGCCAAAGCTGGCCAGCCGCCGACATGTCCGACGACTATAGGGTCGTATCCACGACCCCGGGACTAGGTTGGCCAGCCGCCGACATGTCCGACGACTATAGGGTCGTCCCCACGACCACGGGCCAAAGCTGGCCAGCCGCCGACATGTCCGACGACTATAGGGTCGTCTCCACGACCCCGGGACTAGATTGGCCCGCCACCGTCATGTCCGACGAATATAGGTTCGTGCCTACGACCCTGGGCATACGTTGGCCCGCCGCCGACATGTCCGACGACTATAGGGTCGTCTCCACGACCCCGGGACTAGGTTGGCCAGTCACCGACATGTCCGACGACTATAGGGTCGTCCCCACGACTCCGGGACTAGGTTGGCCCGCCGCCGACTTGTCCGACGACTATAGGGCCGTCCCCACGACCTCAGGACTAGGTTGGCCCGCCGCCGACTTGTCCGACGACTATAGGGTCGTCCCGACCACCCCGGGACTAGGTTGGCCAGCCGCCGACATGTCCGACGTCTATAGGGTCGTCCCCTCCACCCCGGGGTTAGATTGCCCCGGCACCGTCACGTCCGACGACTATAGGGTCGTCTCCACGACCCCGGGACTAGGTTAGCCAGTCACCGGCATGTCCGACGACTATAGGGTCGTCCCCACGACCCCGGGCCAAAGTTGCCCTGCCGCCGACATGTCCGACAACTATAGGGTCGTCCCCACGACCCCGGGCCAAAGCTGGCCAACCGCCAACATGTCCGACGGCTATAGGGTCGTCCCCGAGACCCCGGGATTAGGATGGCCCGCCGCCGACTTGTCCGACGATTATAGGGTCGTCTCCACGACCCCGGGACTAGGTTGGCCGGCCGCCGACATGTCCGACGACTATAGGGTCGTCCCCACGAACCCGGGACTAGGTTGGCCAGCCGCCGACATGTCCGACGACTATAGGGTCGTCCCCACCACCCCGGGTCTAGGTTGGCCAGCCGCCGACATGTCCGACGACTATAGGGTCGTCCCCACGACCACGGGCCAAAGTTGCCCTGCCGCCGACATGTCCGACGACTATAGGGTCGTCCTCACGACCACGGGCCAAAGTTGCCCTGCCGCCGACATGTCCGACGACTATAGGATCGTCCCCACGACCCCGGGACTAGGTTGGCCAGTCACCGACATGTCCGACGACTATAGGGTCGTCCTCACGACCACGGGCCAAAGTTGCCCTGCCGCCGACATGTCCGACGACTATAGGGTCGTCCCCACGACCCCGGGACTAGGTTGGCCAGCCTCCGACATATCCGACGACTATAGGGTCGTCCCCACGACCACGGGCCAAAGTTGACCTGCCGCCGACATGTCCGACGACTATAGGGTCGTCCCCACGACCACGGGCCAAAGCTGGCCAGCCGCCGACATGTCCGACGACTATAGGGTCGTATCCACGACCCCGGGACTAGGTTGGCCAGCCGCCGACATGTCCGACGACTATAGGGTCGTCCCCACGACCACGGGCCAAAGCTGGCCAGCCGCCGACATGTCCGACGACTATAGGGTCGTCTCCACGACCCCGGGACTAGATTGGCCCGCCACCGTCATGTCCGACGAATATAGGTTCGTGCCTACGACCCTGGGCATACGTTGGCCCGCCGCCGACATGTCCGACGACTATAGGGTCGTCTCCACGACCCCGGGACTAGGTTGGCCAGTCACCGACATGTCCGACGACTATAGGGTCGTCCCCACGACTCCGGGACTAGGTTGGCCCGCCGCCGACTTGTCCGACGACTATAGGGCCGTCCCCACGACCTCAGGACTAGGTTGGCCCGCCGCCGACTTGTCCGACGACTATAGGGTCGTCCCGACCACCCCGGGACTAGGTTGGCCAGCCGCCGACATGTCCGACGTCTATAGGGTCGTCCCCTCCACCCCGGGGTTAGATTGCCCCGGCACCGTCACGTCCGACGACTATAGGGTCGTCTCCACGACCCCGGGACTAGGTTAGCCAGTCACCGGCATGTCCGACGACTATAGGGTCGTCCCCACGACCCCGGGCCAAAGTTGCCCTGCCGCCGACATGTCCGACAACTATAGGGTCGTCCCCACGACCCCGGGCCAAAGCTGGCCAACCGCCAACATGTCCGACGGCTATAGGGTCGTCCCCGAGACCCCGGGATTAGGATGGCCCGCCGCCGACTTGTCCGACGATTATAGGGTCGTCTCCACGACCCCGGGACTAGGTTGGCCGGCCGCCGACATGTCCGACGACTATAGGGTCGTCCCCACGACCACGGGCCAAAGTTGCCCTGCCGCCGACATGTCCGACGACTATAGGGTCGTCCTCACGACCACGGGCTAAAGTTGCCCTGCCGCCGACATGTCCGACGACTATAGGGTCGTCCCCACGACCGCGGGTCTAGGTTGGCCCGCCGCCGACTTTTCCGACGACTATAGGGTCGCCCCCACGACCCCAGGACTAGATTGGCCCGCCACCATCATGTCCGACGACTGTAGGGTCGTCCCCACGACCACGGGACTAGATTGGCCCGCCGCCGACTTGTCCGACGACTATAGGGTCGTCCCCACGAACCCGGGACTACGTTGGCCAGTCACCGACATGTCCCACGACTATAGGGTCGCCCCCACGACCACGGGCCAAAGTTGCCCTGCCGCCGACATGTCCGACGACTATAGGGTCGTCCCCACGACCCCGGGCCAAAGTTGCCCTGCCGCCGACATGTCCGACAACTATAGGGTCGTCCCCACGACCCCGGGCCAAAGCTGGCCAACCGCCAACATGTCCGACGGCTATAGGGTCGTCCCCGAGACCCCGGGATTAGGATGGCCCGCCGCCGACTTGTCCGACGATTATAGGGTCGTCTCCACGACCCCGGGACTAGGTTGGCCGGCCGCCGACATGTCCGACGACTATAGGGTCGTCCCCACGAACCCGGGACTAGGTTGGCCAGCCGCCGACATGTCCGACGACTATAGGGTCGTCCCCACCACCCCGGGTCTAGGTTGGCCAGCCGCCGACATGTCCGACGACTATAGGGTCGTCCCCACGACCACGGGCCAAAGTTGCCCTGCCGCCGACATGTCCGACGACTATAGGGTCGTCCTCACGACCACGGGCCAAAGTTGCCCTGCCGCCGACATGTCCGACGACTATAGGATCGTCCCCACGACCCCGGGACTAGGTTGGCCAGTCACCGACATGTCCGACGACTATAGGGTCGTCCTCACGACCACGGGCCAAAGTTGCCCTGCCGCCGACATGTCCGACGACTATAGGGTCGTCCCCACGACCCCGGGACTAGGTTGGCCAGCCTCCGACATATCCGACGACTATAGGGTCGTCCCCACGACCACGGGCCAAAGTTGACCTGCCGCCGACATGTCCGACGACTATAGGGTCGTCCCCACGACCACGGGCCAAAGCTGGCCAGCCGCCGACATGTCCGACGACTATAGGGTCGTATCCACGACCCCGGGACTAGGTTGGCCAGCCGCCGACATGTCCGACGACTATAGGGTCGTCCCCACGACCACGGGCCAAAGCTGGCCAGCCGCCGACATGTCCGACGACTATAGGGTCGTCTCCACGACCCCGGGACTAGATTGGCCCGCCACCGTCATGTCCGACGAATATAGGTTCGTGCCTACGACCCTGGGCATACGTTGGCCCGCCGCCGACATGTCCGACGACTATAGGGTCGTCTCCACGACCCCGGGACTAGGTTGGCCAGTCACCGACATGTCCGACGACTATAGGGTCGTCCCCACGACTCCGGGACTAGGTTGGCCCGCCGCCGACTTGTCCGACGACTATAGGGCCGTCCCCACGACCTCAGGACTAGGTTGGCCCGCCGCCGACTTGTCCGACGACTATAGGGTCGTCCCGACCACCCCGGGACTAGGTTGGCCAGCCGCCGACATGTCCGACGTCTATAGGGTCGTCCCCTCCACCCCGGGGTTAGATTGCCCCGGCACCGTCACGTCCGACGACTATAGGGTCGTCTCCACGACCCCGGGACTAGGTTAGCCAGTCACCGGCATGTCCGACGACTATAGGGTCGTCCCCACGACCCCGGGCCAAAGTTGCCCTGCCGCCGACATGTCCGACAACTATAGGGTCGTCCCCACGACCCCGGGCCAAAGCTGGCCAACCGCCAACATGTCCGACGGCTATAGGGTCGTCCCCGAGACCCCGGGATTAGGATGGCCCGCCGCCGACTTGTCCGACGATTATAGGGTCGTCTCCACGACCCCGGGACTAGGTTGGCCGGCCGCCGACATGTCCGACGACTATAGGGTCGTCCCCACGACCACGGGCCAAAGTTGCCCTGCCGCCGACATGTCCGACGACTATAGGGTCGTCCTCACGACCACGGGCCAAAGTTGCCCTGCCGCCGACATGTCCGACGACTATAGGGTCGTCCCCACGACCGCGGGTCTAGGTTGGCCCGCCGCCGACTTTTCCGACGACTATAGGGTCGCCCCCACGACCCCAGGACTAGATTGGCCCGCCACCATCATGTCCGACGACTGTAGGGTCGTCCCCACGACCACGGGACTAGATTGGCCCGCCGCCGACTTGTCCGACGACTATAGGGTCGTCCCCACGAACCCGGGACTACGTTGGCCAGTCACCGACATATCCCACGACTATAGGGTCGCCCCCACGACCACGGGCCAAAGTTGCCCTGCCGCCGACATGTCCGACGACTATAGGGTCGTCCCCACGACCGCGGGTCTAGGTTGGCCCGCCGCCGACTTTTCCGACGACTATAGGGTCGTCCCCACGACCCCGGGAGTAGGTTGGCCCGCCGCCGACTTGTCCGACGATTATAGGGTCGTCCCCACGACCCCGGGACCAGGTTGGCCAGCCGCCGACATGTCCGACGACTATAGGGTCGTCCCCGCGACCACAGGCCAAAGATGCCCTGCCGCCGACATGTCCGACGACTATAGGGTCGTCCCCACGACCCCGAGACTAGGTTGGCCCGCCGCCGACTTGTCCGACGACTATAGAGTCGTCCCCACGACCCCGGGACTAGGTTGGTCCGCCGCGGACTAGTCCGACGACTATAGGGTCGTCCCAACGACCCCGGGACTAGATTGGCCCGCCACCATCATGTACGACGACTATAGGGACGTCCCCACGACCACGGGACTATGTTGGCCCGCCGCCGACTTGTCCGACGACTATAGGGTCGTGCCTACCACCCCGGGACTAGGATGACCCGCCGCCGACTTTTCCGACGACTATAGGGTCGTCCCCACGAACCCGGGACTAGGTTGGCCATTCACCGACATGTCCGACGACTATAGGGTCGTCCTCACGACCACGGGCCAAAGTTGCCCTGCCGCCGACATGTCCGACGACTATAGGGTCGTCCCCACGACCCCGGGACTAGGTTGGCCAGCCTCCGACATATCCGACGACTATAGGGTCGTCCCCACGACCATGAGCCAAAGTTGACCTGCCGCCGACATGTCCGACGACTATAGGGTCGTCCGCACGACCCCGGGACTAGATTGGCCCGCCACCGTGATGTCCGACGACAATAGGGTCGTCCCCACGACCACGGGCCAAAGCTGGCCAGCCGCCGACATGTCCGACGACTATAGGGTCGTCTCCACGACCCCGGGACTAGATTGTCCCGCCACCATCATGTCCGACGTCTATAGGGTCGTCCCCACGACCCCGGGACCAGGTTGGCCCGCCGCCGACTTGTCCCGCCGCCGACTTGTCCCGCCGCCGACTTGTCCGACGACTATAGGGTCGTCTCCACGACCCCGGGACTAGGTTGGCCAGTCACCGACTTGTCCGACGACTATAGGGTCGTCCCCACGACCCCGGGACTAGGTTGGCCCGCCGCCGACTTGTCCGACGACTATAGGGTCGTCCCCACGACCCCGGGCCAAAGCTGGCCAACCGCCAACATGTCCGACGGCTATAGGGTCGTCCCCGCGACCCCGGGAGTAGGATGGCCCGCCGCCGACTTGTCCGACGACTATAGGGTCGTCTCCACGACCCCGGGACTAGGTTGGCCAGCCGCCGACATGTCCGACGACTATAGGGTCGTCCCCACGACCACGGGCCAAAGTTGCCCTGCCGCCGACATGTCCGACGACTATAGGGTCGTCCTCACGACCACGGGCCAAAGTTGCCCTGCCGCCGACATGTCCGACGACTATAGGGTCGTCCCCACGACCGCGGGTCTAGGTTGGCCCGCCGCCGACTTGTCCGACGACTATAGGGTCGTCTCCACGACCCCGGGACTAGGTTGGCCAGCCGCCGACATGTCCGACGACTATAGGGTCGTCCCCACGACCACGGGCCAAAGTTGCCCTGCCGCCGACATGTCCGACGACTATAGGGTCGTCCTCACGACCACGGGCCAAAGTTGCCCTGCCGCCGACATGTCCGACGACTATAGGGTCGTCCCCACGACCGCGGGACTAGGTTGGTCCGCCGCCGACATGTCCGACGTCTAAAGGGTCGTCCCCACGACCCCGGGGCTAGATTGCCCCGGCACCGTCATGTCCGACGACTATAGGGTCGTCTCCACGACCCCGGGACTAGGTTGGCCAGTCACCGACTTGTCCGACGACTATAGGGTCGTCCCCACGACTCCGGGACTAGGTTGACCCGCCGCCGACTTGTCGGACGACTATAGGGTCGTCCCCACGACCCCGGGACTATGTTGGCCCGCCGCCGACTTGTCCGACGACTATAGGGTCGTCCCCACAACCCCGGGCCAAAGCTGGCCAACCGCCAACATGTCCGACGGCTATAGGGTCGTCCCCGCGACCCCGGGACTAGGATGGCCCGCCGCCGACTTGTCCGACGACTATAGGGTCGCCCCCACGACCCCAGGACTAGATTGGCCCGCCACCATCATGTCCGACGACTGTAGGGTCGTCCCCACGACCACGGGCCAAAGCTGGCCCGCCGCCGACATGTCCGACGACTATAGGGTCGTCCTCACGACCACGGGCCAAAGTTGCCCTGCCGCCGACATGTCCGACGACTATAGGGTCGTCCGCACGACCCCGGGACTAGATTGGCCCGCCACCGTCATGTCCGACGACAATAGGGTCGTCCCCACGACCACGGGCCAAAGCTGGCCCGCCGCCGACATGTCCGACGACTATAGGGTCGTCTCCACGACCCCGGGACTAGATTGGCCTGCCACCATCATGTCCGACGACTATAGGGACGTCCCCACGACCACGGGACTAGGTTGGGCCGCCGCCGACTAGTCCGACGACTATAGGGTCGTCCTCACGACCACGGGCCAAAGTTGCCCTGCCGCCGACATGTCCGACGACTATAGGATCGTCCCCACGACCCCGGGACTAGGTTGGCCAGTCACCGACATGTCCGACGACTATAGGGTCGTCCTCACGACCACGGGCCAAAGTTGCCCTGCCGCCGACATGTCCGACGACTATAGGGTCGTCCCCACGACCCCGGGACTAGGTTGGCCATCCTCCGACATATCCGACGACTATAGGGTCGTCCCCACGACCACGGGCCAAAGTTGACCTGCCGCCGACATGTCCGACGACTATAGGGTCGTCCCCACGACCACGGGCCAAAGCTGGCCAGCCGCCGACATGTCCGACGACTATAGGGTCGTATCCACGACCCCGGGACTAGGTTGGCCAGCCGCCGACATGTCCGACGACTAAAGGGTCGTCCCCACGACCACGGGACTAGATTGGCCTGCCACCATCATGTCCGACGACTATAGGGACGTCCCCACGACCACGGGACTAGGTTGGGCCGCCGCCGACTAGTCCGACGACTATAGAGTCGTCCTCACGACCACGGGCCAAACTTGCCCTGCCGCCGACATGTCCGACGACTATAGGGTCGTCCCCACGACCCCGGGACTAGGTTGGCCAGCCTCCGACATATCCGACGACTATAGGGTCGTCCCCACGACCACGGGCCAAAGCTGGCCAGCCGCCGACATGTCCGACGACTATAGGATCGTCCCCACGACCCCGGGACTAGGTTGGCCAGTCACCGACATGTCCGACGACTATAGGGTCGTCCTCACGACCACGGGCCAAAGTTGCCCTGCCGCCGACATGTCCGACGACTATAGGGTCGTCCCCACGACCCCGGGACTAGGTTGGCCAGCCTCCGACATATCCGACGACTATAGGGTCGTCCCCACGACCACGGGCCAAAGCTGGCCAGCCGCCGACATGTCCGACGACTATAGGATCGTCCCCACGACCCCGGGACTAGGTTGGCCAGTCACCGACATGTCCGACGACTATAGGGTCGTCCTCACGACCACGGGCCAAAGTTGCCCTGCCGCCGACATGTCCGACGACTATAGGGTCGTCCCCACGACCCCGGGACTAGGTTGGCCATCCTCCGACATATCCGACGACTATAGGGTCGTCCCCACGACCACGGGCCAAAGTTGACCTGCCGCCGACATGTCCGACGACTATAGGGTCGTCCCCACGACCACGGGCCAAAGCTGGCCAGCCGCCGACATGTCCGACGACTATAGGGTCGTCCCCACGACCACGGGCCAAAGTTGACCTGCCGCCGACATGTCCGACGACTATAGGGTCGTCCCCACGACCACGGGCCAAAGCTGGCCAGCCGCCGACATGTCCGACGACTATAGGGTCGTATCCACGACCCCGGGACTAGGTTGGCCAGCCGCCGACATGCCCGACGACTATGGGGTCGTCCCCACGACCACGGGCCAATGTTGGCCAGCCGACGTCATGTCCGACGACTATAGGGTCGTCCCCACGACCCCGGGACTAGGTTGGGCCGCCGCCGACCAGTCCGACGACTATAGGGTCGTCCTCACGACCACGGGCCAAAGTTGCCCTGCCGCCGACATGTCCGACGACTATAGGATCGTCCCCACGACCCCGGAACTAGGTTGGCCAGTCACCGACATGTCCGACGACTATAGGGTCGTCCTCACGACCACGGGCCAAAGTTGCCCTGCCGCCGACATGTCCGACGACTATAGGATCGTCCCCACGACCCCGGGACTAGGTTGGCCAGTCACCGACATGTCCGACGACTATAGGGTCGTCCTCACGACCACGGGCCAAAGTTGCCCTGCCGCCGACATGTCCGACGACTATAGGGTCGTCCCCACGACCCCGGGACTAGGTTGGCCAGCCTCCGACATATCCGACGACTATAGGGTCGTCCCCACGACCACGGGCCAAAGTTGACCTGCCGCCGACATGTCCGACGACTATAGGGTCGTCCCCACGACCACGGGCCAAAGCTGGCCAGCCGCCGACATGTCCGACGACTATAGGGTCGTATCCACGACCCCGGGACTAGATTGGCCCGCCACCATCATGTCCGACGACTATAGGGACGTCCCCACGACCACGGGACTAGGTTGGCCCGCCGCCGACTTGTCCGACGACTATAGGGTCGCGCCTACCACCCCGGGACAAGGATGACCCGCCGCCGACTTTTCCGACGACTATAGGGTCGTCCCCACGAACCCGGGACTAGGTTGGCCAGTCACCGACATGTCCGACGACTATAGGGTCGTCCTCACGACCACGGGCCAAAGTTGCCCTGCCGCCGACATGTCCGACGACTATAGGATCGTCCCCACGACCCCGGGACTAGGTTGGCCAGTCACCGACATGTCCGACGACTATAGGGTCGTCCTCACGACCACGGGCCAAAGTTGCCCTGCCGCCGACATGTCCGACGACTATAGGGTCGTCCCCACAACCCCGAGACTAGGTTGGCCAGCCTCCGACATATCCGACGACTATAGGGTCGTCCCCACGACCACGGGCCAAAGTTGACCTGCCGCCGACATGTCCGACGACTATAGGGTCGTCCCCACGACAACGGGCCAAAGCTGGCCAGCCGCCGACATGTCCGACGACTATAGGGTCGTCCCCACGACCCCGGGACTAGGTTGGCCCGCCGCCGACTTGTCCGACGACTATAGGGTCGTCCACACGACCCGGGCCAAAGTTGACCGGCCGCCGACATGTCCGACGACTATAGGGTCATCCCCACGACCCCGGGACTAGGTTGGTCTGCCGCCGACATGTCCGACGACTATAGGGTCGTCCCCACGACCCCGGGACAAGATTGGCCCGCCACCGTCATGTCCGACGACTATACGGTCGTCCCCACGACCCCGGGACTAGGTTGGCCTGCCGCCGACATGTCCGACGACTATAGGGTCGTCCCCAAGACCAGGGGCCAAAGTTGGCCGGCCGCCGACATGTCCGACGACTATAGGGTCGTCCTCACGACCACGGGCCAAAGTTGCCCTGCCGCCGACATGTCCGACGACTATAGGGTCGTCCCCACGACCGCGGGACTAGGTTGGTCCGCCGCCGACATGTCCGACGACTATAGGGTCGTCTCCACGACCTCGGGACTAGGTTGGCCAGACACCGACTTGTCCGACGACTATAGGGTCGTCCCCACGACTCCGGGACTAGGTTGACCCGCCGCCGACTTGTCCGACGACTATAGGGTCGTCCCCACGACCCCGGGACTAGGTTGGCCCGCCGACGACGTGTCCTACGACTATGGGGTCGTCCCCACGACCACGAGACTAGGTTGGCCAGCCGCCGACATGTCCGACGACTATAGGGTCGTCCCCACCACCCCGTGTCTAGGTTGGCCAGCCGCCGACATGTCCGACGACTATAGGGTCGTCCCCACGACCACGGGCCAAAGTTGCCCTGCCGCCGACCTGTCCGACGACTATAGGGTCGTCCCCACGACCCCGGGACTAGGTTGGCCAGTCACCGACATGTCCGACGACTATAGGGTCGTCCCCACGACCCGGGCCAAAGTTGACCTGCCGCCGACATGTCCGACGACTATAGGGTCGTCCCCACGACCCCGGGACTAGGTTGGCCTGCCGCCGACATGTCCAACGACTATAGGGTCGTCCCCACGACCCCGGGACTAGGTTGGCCCGCCGCCGACTTGTCCGACGACTATAGGGTCGTCCACACGACCCGGGCCAAAGTTGACCGGCCGCCGACATGTCCGACGACTATAGGGTCATCCCCACGACCCCGGGACTAGGTTGGTCTGCCGCCGACATGTCCGACGACTATAGGGTCGTCCCCACGACCCCGGGACAAGATTGGCCCGCCACCGTCATGTCCGACGACTATAGGGTCGTCCCCACGACCGCGGGACTAGGATGGCCCGCCGCCGACTTGTCCGACGAATATAGGGTCGCCCCCACGACCCCAGGACTAGATTGGCCCGCCACCATCATGTCCGACGACTGTAGGGTCGTCCCCACGACCACGGGCCAAAGCTGGCCCGCCGCCGACATGTCCGACGACTATAGGGTCGTCCTCACGACCACGGGCCAAAGTTGCCGTGCTGCCGACATGTCCGACGACTATAGGGTCGTCCCCACGACCGCGGGACTAGGTTGGTCCGCCGCCGACATGTCCGACGTCTAAAGGGTCGTCCCCACGACCCCGGGGCTAGATTGCCCCGGCACCGTCATGTCCGACGACTATAGGGTCGTCTCCACGACCCCGGGACTAGGTTGGCCAGTCACCGACTTGTCCGACAACTATAGGGTCGCCCCCACGACCCCAGGACTAGATTGGCCCGCCACCATCATGTCCGACGACTGTAGGGTCGTCCCCACGACCACGGGACTAGGTTGGCCCGCCGCCGACTTGTCCGACGACTATAGGGTCGTCCCCACGACCCCGGGACTAGGTTGGCCAGCCTCCGACATATCCGACGACTATAGGGTCGTCCCCACGACCACGGGCCAAAGTTGACCTACCGCCGACATGTCCGACGACTATAGGGTCGTCCGCACGACCCCGGGACTAGATTGGCCCGCCACCGTCATGTCCGACGACAATAGGGTCGTCCCCACGACCACGGGCCAAAGCTGGCCCGCCGCCGACATGTCCGACGACTATAGGGTCGTCTCCACGACCCCGGGACTAGATTGGCCTGCCACCATCATGTCCGACGACTATAGGGACGTCCCTACGACCACGGGACTAGGTTGGGCCGCCGCCGACTAGTCCGACGACTATAGGGTCGTCCTCACGACCACGGGCCAAAGTTGCCCTGCCGCCGACATGTCCGACGACTATAGGATCGTCCCCACGACCCCGGGACTAGGTTGGCCAGTCACCGACATGTCCGACGACTATAGGGTCGTCCTCACGACCACGGGCCAAAGTTGCCCTGCCGCCGACATGTCCGACGACTATAGGGTCGTCCCCACGACCCCGGGACTAGGTTGGCCATCCTCCGACATATCCGACGACTATAGGGTCGTCCCCACGACCACGGGCCAAAGTTGACCTGCCGCCGACATGTCCGACGACTATAGGGTCGTCCCCACGACCACGGGCCAAAGCTGGCCAGCCGCCGACATGTCCGACGACTATAGGGTCGTATCCACGACCCCGGGACTAGGTTGGCCAGCCGCCGACATGTCCGACGACTATAGGGTCGTCCCCACGACCACGGGCCAAAGCTGGCCAGCCGCCGACATGTCCGACGACTATAGGGTCGTCTCCACGACCCCGGGACTAGGTTGGCCAGTCACCGACATGTCCGACGACTATAGGGTCGTCCTCACGACCACGGGCCAAAGTTGCCCTGCCGCCGACATGTCGGACGACTATAGGGTCGTCCCCACGACCCCGGGACTAGATTGGCCTGCCACCATCATGTCCGACGACTATAGGGACGTCTCCACGACCCCGGGACTAGGTTGGCCAGTCACCGACATGTCCGACGACAATAGGGTCGTCCTCACGACCACGGGCCAAAGTTGCCCTGCCGCCGACATGTCCGACGACTATAGGGTCGTCCCCACGACCCCGGGACTAGGTTGGCCAGCCTCCGACATATCCGACGACTATAGGGTCGTCCCCACGACCACGGGCCAAAGTTGACCTGCCGCCGACATGTCCGACGACTATAGGGTCGTCCCCACGACCACGGGCCAAAGCTGGCCAGCCGCCGACATGTCCGACGACTATAGGGTCGTATCCACGACCCCGGGACTAGGTTGGCCAGCCGCCGACATGTCCGACGACTATAGGGTCGTCCCCACGACCACGGGCCAATGTTGGCCAGCCGACGTCATGTCCGACGACTATAGGGTCGTCCCCACGACCCCGGGACTAGGTTGGGCCGCCGCCGACTAGTCCGACGACTATAGGGTCGTCCTCACGACCACGGGCCAAAGTTGCCCTGCCGCCGACATGTCCGACGACTATTGGGTCGTCCCCACGACCCCGGGACTAGGTTGGCCAGCCTCCGACATATCCGACGACTATAGGGTCGTCCCCACGACCACGGGCCAAAGTTGACCTGCCGCCGACATGTCCGACGACTATAGGGTCGTCCCCACGACCACGGGCCAAAGCTGGCCAGCCGCCGACATGTCCGACGACTATAGGGTCGTATCCACGACCCCGGGACTAGATTGGCCCGCCACCATCATGTCCGACGACTATAGGGACGTCCCCACGACCACGGGACTAGGTTGGCCCGCCGCCGACTTGTCCGACGACTATATGGTCGCGCCTACCACCCCGGGACAAGGATGACCCGCCGCCGACTTTTCCGACGACTATAGGGTCGTCCCCACGAACCCGGGACTAGGTTGGCCAGTCACCGACATGTCCGACGACTATAGGGTCGTCCTCACGACCACGGGCCAAAGTTGCCCTGCCGCCGACATGTCCGACGACTATAGGGACGTCCCCACGACCACGGGACTAGGTTGGCCCGCCGCCGACTTGTCCGACGACTATAGGGTCGTGCCTACCACCCCGGGACTAGGATGACCCGCCGCCGACTTTTCCGACGACTATAGGGTCGTCCCCACGAACCCGGGACTAGGTTGGCCAGCCGCCGACCTGTCCGACGACTATAGGGTCGTCCCCACCACCCCGGGTCTAGGTTGGCCAGCCGCCGACATGTCCGACGACTATAGGGTCGTCCCCACGACCACGGGCCAAAGTTGCCCTGCCGCCGACATGTCCGACGACTATAGGGTCGTCCTCACGACCACGGGCCAAAGTTGCCCTGCCGCAGACATGTCCGACGACTATAGGGTCGTCCCCACGACCCCGGGACTAGGTTGGCCAGCCTCCGACATATCCGACGACTATAGGGTCGTCCCCACGACCACGGGCCAAAGTTGACCTGCCGCCGACATGTCCGACGACTACAGGGTCGTCCCCACGACCACGGGCCAAAGCTGGCCAGCCGCCGACATGTCCGACGACTATAGGGTCGTCCCCACGACCCCGGGACTAGGTTGGCCAGCCTCCGACATATCCGACGACTATAGGGTCGTCCCCACGACCACGGGCCAAAGTTGACCTGCCGCCGACATGTCCGACGACTATAGGGTCGTCCCCACGACCACGGGCCAAAGCTGGCCAGCCGCCGACATGTCCGACGACTATAGGGTCGTATCCACGACCCCGGGACTAGGTTGGCCAGCCGCCGACATGTCCGACGACTATAGGGTCGTCCCCACGACCACGGGCCAAAGCTGGCCAGCCGCCGACATGTCCGACGACTATAGGGTCGTCTCCACGACCCCGGGACTAGATTGGCCCGCCACCGTCATGTCCGACGAATATAGGTTCGTGCCTACGACCCTGGGCATACGTTGGCCCGCCGCCGACATTTCCGACGACTATAGGGTCGTCCCCAAGACCACGGGCCAAAGTTGCCCTGCCGCCGACATGTCCGACGACTACAGGGTCGTCCCCACGACCCCGGGTCTAGGTTGGCCCGCCGTCGACATGTCCGACGACAATAGGGTCGTCCCCACGCCCCGGGCCAAAGTTGGCCAGCCGCCGACATGTCCGACGACTATAGGGTCGTCCCCACGACCCCGGGACTAGATTGGCACGCCACCGTCATGTCCGACGACTATACGGTCGTCCCCACGACCCCGGGACTAGGTTGGCCCGCCGACGACGTGTCCTACGACTATGGGGTCGTCCCCACGACCACGAGAATAGGTTGGCCAGCCGCCGACATGTCCGACGACTATAGGGTCGTCCCGACCACCCCGGGTCTAGGTTGGCCAGCCGCCGACATGTCCGACGACTATAGGGTCGTCCCCACGACCACGGGCCAAAGTTGCCCTGCCGCCGACCTGTCCGACGACTATAGGGTCGTCCCCACGACCCCGGGACTAGGTTGGCCAGTCACCGACATGTCCGACGACTATAGGGTCGTCCCCACGACCCGGGCCAAAGTTGACCTGCCGCCGACATGTCCGACGACTATAGGGTCGTCCCCACGACCCCGGGACTAGGTTGGCCTGCCGCCGACATGTCCAACGACTATAGGGGTGTCCCCACGACCCCGGGACTAGGTTGGCCCGCCGCCGACTTGTCCGACGACTATAGGGTCGTCCACACGACCCGGGCCAAAGTTGACCGGCCGCCGACATGTCCGACGACTATAGGGTCATCCCCACGACCCCGGGACTAGGTTGGTCTGCCGCCGACATGTCCGACGACTATAGGGTCGTCCCCACGACCCCGGGACAGGATTGGCCCGCCACCGTCATGTCCGACGACTATACGGTCGTCCCCACGACCCCGGGACTAGGTTGGCCTGCCGCCGACATGTCCGACGACTATAGGGTCGTCCCCAAGACCACGGGCCAAAGTTGGCCGGCCGCCGACATGTCCGACGACTATAGGGTCGTCCCCACGACCCCGGGACTAGGTTGGCCTGCCGCCGACATGTCCAACGACTATAGGGTCGTCCCCACGACCCCGGGACTAGGTTGGCCCGCCGCCGACTTGTCCGACGACTATAGGGTCGTCCACACGACCCGGGCCAAAGTTGACCGGCCGCCGACATGTCCGACGACTATAGGGTCATCCCCACGACCCCGGGACTAGGTTGGTCTGCCGCCGACATGTCCGACGACTATAGGGTCATCCCCACGACCCCGGGACTAGGTTGGTCTGCCGCCGACATGTCCGACGACTATTGGGTCGTCCCCACGACCCCGGGACAAGATTGGCCCGCCACCGACATGTCCGACGACTTTAGGGTCGTCCCCACGACCCCGGGTCTAGGTTGGCCCGCCGCCGACTTGTCCGACGACTATAGGGTCGTCCCCACGACCCCGGGAGTAGGATGGCCCGCCGCCGACTTGTCCGACGACTATAGGGTCGTCCCCACGACCCCGGGACTAGGTTGGCCAGCCGCCGACATGTCCGACGACTATACGGTCGTCCCCACGGCCACGGGACTAGGTTGGCCCGCCGCCGACTTGTCCGACGACTATAGGGACGCCCCTACCACCCCGGGACTAGGTTGCCCAGCCGCCGACATGTCCGACGTCGATAGGGTCGTCCCCACGACCCCGGGGCTAGATTGCCCCGGCACCGTCATGTCCGACGACTATAGGGTCGTCCCCACGACCGCGGGACTAGGTTGGCGCGCCGCCGACTTATCCGACGTCTATAGGGTCGTCCCCACGACCACGGGCCAATGTTGCCATGCCGCCGACATGTCCGACGACTATAGGGTCGTCCCCACGACCCCGGGACTAGGTTGGCCCGCCGCCGACATGTCCGACGACTATAGGGTCGTCCCCACGCCCCGGGCCAAAGTTGGCCAGCCGCCGACATGTCCGACGACTATAGGGTCGTCCCCACGACCCCGGGACTAGGTTGGTCCGCCGCCGACATGTCCGACGTCTAAAGGGTCGTCCCCACGACCCCGGGGCTTGATTGCCCCCGGTACCGTCATGTCCGACGACTATAGGGTCGTCCCCACGACCCCGGGACCAGGTTGGCCCGCCGCCGACTTGTCCCGCCGCCGACTTGTCCGACGACTATAGGGTCGTCTCCACGACCCCGGGACTAGGTTGGCCAGTCACCGACATGTCCGACGACTATAGGGTCGTCCCCACGCCCCGGGCCAAAGTTGGCCAGCCGCCGACATGTCCGACGGCTATAGGGTCGTCCCCGAGACCCCGGGATTAGGATGGCCCGCCGCCGACTTGTCCGACGATTATAGGGTCGTCTCCACGACCCCGGGACTAGGTTGGCCCGCCGCCGACTTGTCCGACGACTATAGGGTCGTCCCCACGCCCCGGGCCAAAGTTGGCCAGCCGCCGACATGTCCGACGACTATAGGGTCGTCCCCACGACCCCGGGACTAGGTTGGTCCGCCGCCGACATGTCCGACGACTATAGGGCCGTCCCCACGACCCCAGGACTAGGTTGGCCCGCCGCCGACTTGTCCGACGACTATAGGGTCGTCCCGACCACCCCGGGACTAGGTTGGCCAGCCGCCGACATGTCCGACGTCTATAGGGTCGTCCCCTCGACCCCGGGGTTAGATTGCCCCGGCACCGTCACGTCCGACGACTATAGGGTCGTCTCCACGACCCCGGGACTAGGTTGGCCAGTCACCGGCATGTCCGACGACTATAG
Organism: Andrena fulva; assembly: GCA_946251845.1. NCBI lineage: Eukaryota > Metazoa > Arthropoda > Insecta > Hymenoptera > Andrenidae > Andrena > Andrena fulva. The sequence continues at coordinate 748,875 of CAMITZ010000136.1, read as the reverse complement.
GGTCGTCCCCACGACCCCGGGCCAAAGTTGCCCTGCCGCCGACATATCCGACAACTATAGGGTCGTCCCCACGACCCCGGGCCAAAGCTGGCCAACCGCCAACATGTCCGACGGCTATAGGGTCGTCCCCGAGACCCCGGGATTAGGATGGCCCGCCGCCGACATGTCCGACGATTATAGGGTCGTCTCCACGACCCCGGGACTAGGTTGGCCAGCCGCCGACATGTCCGACGACTATAGGGTCGTCCCCACGACCACGGGCCAAAGTTGCCCTGCCGCCGACATGTCCAACGACTATAGGGTCGTCCTCACGACCACGGGCCAAAGTTGCCCTGCCGCCGACATGTCCGACGACTATAGGGTCGTCCCCACGACCCCGGGACTAGGTTGGTCCGCCGCCGACATGTCCGACGTCTAAAGGGTCGTCCCCACGACCCCGGGGCTAGATTGCCCCCGGCACCGTCATGTCCGACGACTATAGGGTCGTCCCCACGACCCCGGGACCAGGTTGGCCCGCCGCCGACTTGTTCCGCCGCCGACTTGTCCCGCCGCCGACTTGTCCCGCCGCCGACGTGTCCGACGACTATAGGGTCGTCTCCACGACCCCGGGACTAGGTTGGCCAGTCACCGACATGTCCGACGACTATAGGGTCGTCCCCACGACTCCGGGACTAGGTTGGCCCGCCGCCGACTTGTCCGACGACTATAGGGCCGTCCCCACGACCCCAGGACTAGGTTGGCCCGCCGCCGACTTGTCCGACGACTATAGGGTCGTCCCGACCACCCCGGGACTAGGTTGGCCTGCCGCCGACATGTCCGACGTCTATAGGGTCGTCTCCTCGACCCCGGGGTTAGATTGCCCCGGCACCGTCACGTCCGACGACTATAGGGTCGTCTCCACGACCCCGGGACTAGGTCGGCCCGCCGCCGACATGTCCGACGATTATAGGGTCGTCCCCACGACCACTGGCCAAAGTTGCCCAGCCGCCGACATGTCCGACGACTATAGGGTCGTCCCCACGACCCCGGGACTAGGTTGGCCCGCCGCCGACATGTCCGACGACTATAGAGTCGTCCCCACGACCCGGGCCAAAGTTGGCCAGCCGCCGACATGTCCGACGACTATAGGGTCATCCCCACGACCCCGGGACTAGGTTGGCCTGCCGCCGACATGTCCGACGACTATAGGGTCGTCCCCACGACCCCGGGTCTAGGTTGGCCCGCCGTCGACTTGTCCGACGACTATAGGGTCGTCCCCACGCCCCGGGCCAAAGTTGGCCAGCCGCCGACATGTCCGACGACTATAGGGTCGTCCCCACGACCCCGGGTCTAGGTTGGCCCGCCGTCGACTTGTCCGACGACTATAGGGTCGTCCCCACGACTCCGGGACTAGGTTGACCCGCCGCCGACTTGTCCGACGACTATAGGGTCGTCCCCACGACCCCGGGACTAGGTTGGCCCGCCGCCGACTTGTCCGACGACTATAGGGTCGTCCTCACGACCACGGGCCCAAGTTGCCCTGCCGCCGACATGTCCGACGACTATAGGATCGTCCCCACGACCCCGGGCCAAAGCTGGCCAACCGCCAACATGTCCGACGGCTATAGGGTCGTCCCCGCGATCCCGGGACTAGGATGGCCCGCCGCCGACTTGTCCGACGACTATAGGGTCGTCTCCACGACCCCGGGACTAGGTTGGCCAGCCGCCGACATGTCCGACGACTATAGGGTCGTCCCCACGACCACGGGACAAAGTTGCCCTGCCGCCGACATGTCCGACGACTATAGGGTCGTCCCCACGACCACGGGCCAAAGTTGACCTGCCGCCGACATGTCCGACGACTATAGAGTCGTCCCCACGACCACGGGCCAAAGCTGGCCAGCCGCCGACATGTCCGACGACTATAGGGTCGTCCCCACGACCCCGGGCCAAAGCTGGCCAACCGCCAACATGTCCGACGGCTATAGGGTCGTCCCCGCGACCCCGGGACTAGGATGGCCCGCCGCCGACTTGTCCGACGACTATAGGGTCGTCTCCACGACCCCGGGACTAGGTTGGCCAGCCGCCGACATGTCCGACGACTATAGGGTCGTCCCCACGACCACGGGCCAAAGTTGCCCTGCCGCCGACATGTCCGACGACTATAGGGTCGTCCTCACGACCACGGGCCAAAGTTGCCCTGCCGCCGACATGTCCGACGACTATAGGGTCGTCCCCACGACCACGGGCCAAAGTTGACCTGCCGCCGACATGTCCGACGACTATAGGGTCGTCCCCACGACCACGGGCCAAAGCTGGCCAGCCGCCGACATGTCCGACGACTATAGGGTCGTCCCCACGACCACGGGCCAAAGTTGCCCTGCCGCCGACATGTCCGACGACTATAGGGTCGTCTTCACGACCACGGGCCAAAGTTGCCCTGCCGCCGACATGTCCGACGACTATAGGGTCGTCCCCACGACCCCGGGCCAAAGTTGGCCGGCCGCCGACATGTCCGACGACTATAGGGTCATCCCCACGACCCCGGGACTAGGTTGGTCTGCCGCCGACATGTCCGACGACTATAGGGTCGTCCCCACGACCCCGGGACAAGATTGGCCCGCCACCGACATGTCCGACGACTTTAGGGTCGTCTCCACGACCCCGGGACTAGGTTGGCCAGTCACCGGCATGTCCGACGACTATAGGGTCGTCCCCACGACCCCGGGCCAAAGTTGCCCTGCCGCCGACATGTCCGACAACTATAGGGTCGTCCCCACGACCCCGGGCCAAAGCTGGCCAACCGCCAACATGTCCGACGGCTATAGGGTCGTCCCCGAGACCCCGGGATTAGGATGGCCCGCCGCCGACTTGTCCGACGATTATAGGGTCGTCTCCACGACCCCGGGACTAGGTTGGCCAGCCGCCGACATGTCCGACGACTATAGGGTCGTCCCCACGACCACGGGCCAAAGTTGCCCTGCCGCCGACATGTCCGACGACTATAGGGTCGTCCCCACGACCCCGGGCCAAAGTTGCCCTGCCGCCGACATGTCCGACAACTATAGGGTCGTCCCCACGACCGCGGGTCTAGGTTGGCCCGCCGCCGACTTTTCCGACGACTATAGGGTCGCCCCCACGACCCCAGGACTAGATTGGCCCGCCACCATCATGTCCGACGACTGTAGGGTCGTCCCCACGACCACGGGACTAGGTTGGCCCGCCGCCGACTTGTCCGACGACTATAGGGTCGTCCCCACGAACCCGGGACTACGTTGGCCAGTCACCGACATGTCCGACGACTATAGGGTCGCCCCCACGACCACGGGCCAAAGTTGCCCTGCCGCCGACATGTCCGACGACTATAGGGTCGTCCCCACGACCGCGGGTCTAGGTTGGCCCGCCGCCGACTTTTCCGACGACTATAGGGTCGTCCCCACGACCCCGGGAGTAGGTTGGCCCGCCGCCGACTTGTCCGACGATTATAGGGTCGTCCCCACGACCCCGGGACTAGGTTGGCCAGCCGCCGACATGTCCGACGACTATAGGGTCGTCCCCGCGACCACGGGCCAAAGATGCCCTGCCGCCGACATGTCCGACGACTATAGGGTCGTCCCCACGACCCCGGGACTAGGCTGGCCCGCCGTCGACATGTCCGACGTCTATAGGGTCGTCTCCACGACCCCGGGACTAGGTTGGCCCGCCGCCGACTTGTCCGACGACTATAGAGTCGTCCCCACGACCCCGGGACTAGGTTGGTCCGCCGCCGACTAGTCCGACGACTATAGGGTCGTCCCAACGACCCCGGGACTAGATTGGCCCGCCACCATCATGTACGACGACTATAGGGACGTCCCCACGACCACGGGACTAGGTTGGCCCGCCGCCGACTTGTCCGACGACTATAGGGTCGTGCCTACCACCCCGGGACTAGGATGACCCGCCGCCGACTTTTCCGACGACTATAGGGTCGTCCCCACGAACCCGGGACTAGGTTGGCCAGCCTCCGACATATCCGACGACTATAGGGTCGTCCCCACGACCACGGGCCAAAGTTGACCTGCCGCCGACATGTCCGATGACTATAGGGTCGTCTCCACGAACCCGGGACTAGGTTGGCCAGTCACCGACATGTCCGACGACTATAGGGTCGTCCCCAAGACCACGGGCCAAAGTTGCCCTGCCGCCGACATGTCCGACGACTATAGGGTCGTCCCCACGACCCCGGGTCTAGGTTGGCCCGCCGCCGACTTGTCCGACTACTATAGGGTCGTCCCCACGACCCCGGGAGTAGGATGGCCCGCCGCCGACTTGTCCGACGACTATAGGGTCGTCCCCACGACCACGGGACAAGGTTGGCCCGCCGCCGACTTGTCCGACGACTATAGGGACGTCCCTACCACCCCGGGACTAGGTTGGCCAGCCGCCGACATGTCCGACAACTATAGGGTCGTCCCCACGACCGCGGGTCTAGGTTGGCCCGCCGCCGACTTTTCCGACGACTATAGGGTCGCCCCCACGACCCCAGGACTAGATTGGCCCGCCACCATCATGTCCGACGACTGTAGGGTCGTCCCCACGACCACGGGACTAGGTTGGCCCGCCGCCGACTTGTCCGACGACTATAGGGTCGTCCCCACGAACCCGGGACTACGTTGGCCTGTCACCGACATGTCCGACGACTATAGGGTCGCCCCCACGACCACGGGCCAAAGTTGCCCTGCCGCCGACATGTCCGACGACTATAGGGTCGTCCCCACGCCCGCGGGTCTAGGTTGGCCCGCCGCCGACTTTTCCGACGACTATAGGGTCGTCCCCACGACCCCGGGAGTAGGTTGGCCCGCCGCCGACTTGTCCGACGATTATAGGGTCGTCCCCACGACCCCGGGAGTAGGATGGCCCGCCGCCGACTTGTCCGACGACTATAGGGTCGTCCCCACGACCACGGGACAAGGTTGGCCCGCCGCCGACTTGTCCGACGACTATAGGGACGTCCCCACGACCACGGGACTAGGTTGGCCCGCCGCCGACTTGTCCGACGACTATAGGGTCGTGCCTACCACCCCGGGACTAGGATGACCCGCCGCCGACTTTTCCGACGACTATAGGGTCGTCTCCACGAACCCGGGACTAGGTTGGCCAGTCACCGACATGTCCGACGACTATAGGGTCGTCCCCAAGACCACGGGCCAAAGTTGCCCCGCCGCCGACATGTCCGACGACTATAGGGTCGTCCCCACGACCCCGGGTCTAGGTTGGCCCGCCGCCGACTTGTCCGACTACTATAGGGTCGTCCCCACGACCCCGGGAGTAGGTTGGCCCGCCGCCGACTTGTCCGACGATTATAGGGTCGTCCCCACGACCCCGGGACTAGGTTGGCCAGCCGCCGACATGTCCGACGACTATAGGGTCGTCCCCGCGACCACGGGCCAAAGATGCCCTGCCGCCGACATGTCCGACGACTATAGGGTCGTCCCCACGACCCCGGGACTAGGCTGGCCCGCCGTCGACATGTCCGACGTCTATAGGGTCGTCTCCACGACCCCGGGACTAGGTTGGCCCGCCGCCGACTTGTCCGACGACTATAGAGTCGTCCCCACGACCCCGGGACTAGGTTGGTCCGCCGCCGACTAGTCCGACGACTATAGGGTCGTCCCAACGACCCCGGGACTAGATTGGCCCGCCGCCGACTTTTCCGACGACTATAGGGTCGTCCCCACGAACCCGGGACTAGGTTGGCCAGTCACCGACATGTCCGACGACTGTAGGTTCGTCCCCACGGCCCCGGGACTAGGTTGGCCTGCCGCCGACATGTCCGATGACTATAGGGTCGTCTCCACGAACCCGGGACTAGGTTGGCCAGTCACCGACATGTCCGACGACTATAGGGTCGTCCCCAAGACCACGGGCCAAAGTTGCCCCGCCGCCGACATGTCCGACGACTATAGGGTCGTCCCCACGACCCCGGGTCTAGGTTGGCCCGCCGCCGACTTGTCCGACTACTATAGGGTCGTCCCCACGACCCCGGGAGTAGGTTGGCCCGCCGCCGACTTGTCCGACGATTATAGGGTCGTCCCCACGACCCCGGGACTAGGTTGGCCAGCCGCCGACATGTCCGACGACTATAGGGTCGTCCCCGCGACCACGGGCCAAAGATGCCCTGCCGCCGACATGTCCGACGACTATAGGGTCGTCCCCACGACCCCGGGACTAGGCTGGCCCGCCGTCGACATGTCCGACGTCTATAGGGTCGTCTCCACGACCCCGGGACTAGGTTGGCCCGCCGCCGACTTGTCCGACGACTATAGAGTCGTCCCCACGACCCCGGGACTAGGTTGGTCCGCCGCCGACTAGTCCGACGACTATAGGGTCGTCCCAACGACCCCGGGACTAGATTGGCCCGCCACCATCATGTACGACGACTATAGGGACGTCCCCACGACCACGGGACTAGGTTGGCCCGCCGCCGACTTGTCCGACGACTATAGGGTCGTGCCTCCCACCCCGGGACTAGGATGACCCGCCGCCGACTTTTCCGACGACTATAGGGTCGTCCCCACGAACCCGGGACTAGGTTGGCCAGCCTCCGACATATCCGACGACTATAGGGTCGTCCCCACGACCACGGGCCAAAGTTGACCTCCCGCCGACATGTCGGACGACAATAGGGTCGTCCGCACGACCCCGGGACTAGATTGGCCCGCCACCGTCATGTCCGACGACAATAGGGTCGTCCCCACGACCACGGGCCAACGCTGGCCAGCCGCCGACATGTCCGACGACTATAGGGTCGTCCCAACAACCCCGGGACTAGATTGGCCCGCCACCATCATGTCCGACGACTATAGGGACGTCCCCACGACCACGGGACTAGGTTGGCCCGCCGCCGACTTGTCCGACGACTATAGGGTCGTGCCTACCACCCCGGGACTATGATGACCCGCCGCCGACTTTTCCGACGACTATAGGGTCGTCCCCACGAACCCGGGACTAGGTTGACCAGTCACCGACATGTCCGACGACTGTAGGTTCGTCCCCACGGCCCCGGGACTAGGTTGGCCTGCCGCCGACATGTCCGATGACTATAGGGTCGTCTCCACGAACCCGGGACTAGGTTGGCCAGTCACCGACATGTCCGACGACTATAGGGTCGTCCCCAAGACCACGGGCCAAAGTTGCCCCGCCGCCGACATGTCCGACGACTATAGGGTCGTCCCCACGACCCCGGGTCTAGGTTGGCCCGCCGCCGACTTGTCCGACTACTATAGGGTCGTCCCCACGACCCCGGGAGTAGGATGGCCCGCCGCCGACTTGTCCGACGACTATAGGGTCGTCCCCACGACCACGGGACAAGGTTGGCCCGCCGCCGACTTGTCCGACGACTATAGGGACGTCCCTACCACCCCGGGACTAGGTTGGCCAGCCGCCGACATGTCCGACGTCTATAGGGTCGTCCCCACGACCCCGGGGCTAGATTGCCCCGGCACCGTCATGTCCGACGACTATAGGGTCGTCCCCACGACCGCGGGACTAGGTTGGCCTGCCGCCGACATGTCCGACGTCTATAGGGTCGTCCCCACGACCCCGGGTCAAGATTGGCCCGCCACCGTCATGTCCGACGACTATACGGTCGTCCCCTCGACCCCGGGAATAGGTTGGCCCGCCGCCGACGTGTCGAACGACTATGGCGTCGACCCCACGACCACGAGACTAGGTTGGCCAGCCGCCGACATGTCCGACGACTATAGGGTCGTCCCCACGACCCCGGGACTAGATTGGCCCGCCACCGTCATGTCCGACGACTATAGGTTCGTCCCTACGACCCTGGGCATACGTTGGCCAGCCGCCGACATGCCCGACGACTATAGGGTCGTCCCCACGACCCCGGGACAAGATTGGCCCGCCACCGTCATGTCCGACGACTACACGGTCGTCCTCTCGACCCCGGGACTAGATTGGCCCGCCACCGTCATGTCCGACGACTATAGGTTCGTCCCCACGACCACGGGACGAGGTTGGCCCGCCGCCGACTTGTCCGACGACTATAGGGTCGTCCCCACGACCCCGGGACTAGGTCGGCCCGCCGCCGACTTGTCCGACGACTATAGGGCCGTCCCCACGACCACGGGCCAAAGTTGCCCTGCCGCCGACATGTCCGACGACTATAGGGTCGTCCCCACGATCCCGGGACTAGGTTGGCCCGCCGCCGACATGTCCGACGACTATAGGGTCGTCCCCACGACCACTGGCCAAAGTTGCCCAGCCGCCGACATGTCCGACGACTATAGGGTCGTCCCCACGACCCCGGGACTAGGTTGGCCCGCCGCCGACTTGTCCGACGACTATAGGGTCGTCCCCACGACCCGGGCCAAAGTTGGCCAGCCGCCGACATGTCCGACGACTATAGGGTCATCCCCACGACCCCGGGACTAGGTTGGCCTGCCGCCGACATGTCCGACGACTATAGGGTCGTCCCCACGACCCCGGGTCTAGGTTGGCCCGCCGTCGACTTGTCCGACGACTATAGGTTCGTCCCCACGCCCCGGGCCAAAGTTGGCCAGCCGCCGACATGTCAGACGACTATAGGGTCGTCCCCACGACCCCGGGTCTAGGTTGGCCCGCCGTCGACTTGTCCGACGACTATAGGGTCGTCCCCACGCCCCGGGCCAAAGTTGGCCAGCCGCCGACATGTCCGACGACTATAGGTTCGTCCCCACGACCACGGGACTAGGTTGGCCCGCCGCCGACTTATCCGACGACTATAGGGTCGTCCCCACGACCCCGGGACTAGGTCGGCCCGCCGCCGACTTGTCCGACGACTATAGGGTCGTCCCCACGACCGGGGCCAAAGTTGGCCAGCCGCCGACATGTCCGACGACTATAGGGTCATCCCCACGACCCCGGGACTAGGTTGGCCTGCCGCCGACATGTCCGACGACTATAGGGTCGTCCCCACGACCCCGGGCCAAAGCTGGCCAGCCGCCAACATGTCCGACGACTATAGGGTCGTCCCCACGACCCCGGGACTAGGTTGGCCAGTCACCGACATGTCCGACGACTATAGGGTCGTCCTCACGACCACGGGCCAAAGTTGCCCTGCCGCCGACATGTCCGACGACTATAGGGTCGTCCCCACGACCGCGGGTCTAGGTTGGCCCGCCGCCGACTTTTCCGACGACTATAGAGTCGTCCCCACGACCACGGGCCAAAGCTGGCCTGCCGCCGACATGTCCGACGACTATAGGGTCGTCTCCACGACCCCGGCACTAGATTGGCCCGCCACCGTCATGTCCGACGACAATAGGGTCGTCCCCACGACCACGGGCCAAAGCTGGCCAGCCGCCGACATGTCCGACGACTATAGGGTCGTCCCCACGACCCCGGGTCTAGGTTGGCCCGCCGCCGACTTTTCCGACGACTATAGGGTCTTCCCCACGACCCCGGGAGTAGGTTGGCCCGCCGCCGACTTGTCCGACGGCTATAGGGTCGTCCCCACGACACCGGATCTAGGTTGGCCCGCCGCCGACTTTTCCGACGACTATAGGGTCGTCCCCACGACCCCGGGAGTAGGTTGGCCCGCCGCCGACTTGTCCGACGCTATAGGGTCGTCCCCACGACCCCGGGACTAGGTTGGCCCGCCGCCGACTTGTCCGACGACTATAGGGTCGTCTCCACGACCCCGGGACTAGGTTGGCCAGCCGCCGACATGTCCGACGACTATAGGGTCGTCCCCGCGACCACGGGCCAAAGATGCCCGGCCGCCGACATGTCCGACGACTATAGGGTCGTCCCCACGATCCCGCGACTAGGTTGGCCAGCCGCCGACATGTCCGACGACAATAGGGTCGTCCCCACGACCCCGGGACTAGATTGGCCCGCCCCAGTCATGTCCGACGACTATAGGGTCGTCCCCACGACCACGGGCCAAAGTTGCCCTGCCGCCGACATGTCCGACGACTATAGGGTCATCCCCACTACCCCGGGCCAAAGCTGGCCAGCCGCCAACATGTCCGACGACTATAGGGTCGTCCCCACGACCCCGGGACTAGGTTGGCCCGCCACCGTCATGTCCGACGACTATGGGTTCGTCCCTACGACCCCGGGACTAGGTTGGCCAGTCACCGACATGTCCGACGACTATAGGGTCGTCCCAACGACCCCGGGACTAGATTGGCCAGCCGCCGACATGTCCGACGACTATAGGGTCGTCCCCGCGACCACGGGCCAAAGATGCCCGGCCGCCGACATGTCCGACGACTATAGGGTCGTCCCCACGATCCCGCGACTAGGTTGGCCAGCCACCGTCATGTCCGACGACTATAGGTTCGTCCCCACGCCCCGGGCCAAAGTTGGCCAGCCGCCGACATGTCAGACGACTATAGGGTCGTCCCCACGACCCCGGGTCTAGGTTGGCCCGCCGTCGACTTGTCCGACGACTATAGGGTCGTCCCCACGCCCCGGGCCAAAGTTGGCCAGCCGCCGACATGTCCGACGACTATAGGTTCGTCCCCACGACCACGGGACTAGGTTGGCCCGCCGCCGACTTATCCGACGACTATAGGGTCGTCCCCACGACCCCGGGACTAGGTCGGCCCGCCGCCGACTTGTCCGACGACTATAGGGTCGTCCCCACGACCCGGGCCAAAGTTGGCCAGCCGCCGACATGTCCGACGACTATAGGGTCATCCCCACGACCCCGGGACTAGGTTGGCCTGCCGCCGACATGTCCGACGACTATAGGGTCGTCCCCACGACCCCGGGCCAAAGCTGGCCAGCCGCCAACATGTCCGACGACTATAGGGTCGTCCCCACGACCCCGGGACTAGGTTGGCCAGTCACCGACATGTCCGACGACTATAGGGTCGTCCTCACGACCACGGGCCAAAGTTGCCCTGCCGCCGACATGTCCGACGACTATAGGGTCGTCCCCACGACCGCGGGTCTAGGTTGGCCCGCCGCCGACTTTTCCGACGACTATAGAGTCGTCCCCACGACCACGGGCCAAAGCTGGCCAGCCGCCGACATGTCCGACGACTATAGGGTCGTCTCCACGACCCCGGCACTAGATTGGCCCGCCACCGTCATGTCCGACGACAATAGGGTCGTCCCCACGACCACGGGCCAAAGCTGGCCAGCCGCCGACATGTCCGACGACTATAGGGTCGTCCCCACGACCCCGGGTCTAGGTTGGCCCGCCGCCGACTTTTCCGACGACTATAGGGTCGTCCCCACGACCCCGGGAGTAGGTTGGCCCGCCGCCGACTTGTCCGACGGCTATAGGGTCGTCCCCACGACACCGGATCTAGGTTGGCCCGCCGCCGACTTTTCCGACGACTATAGGGTCGTCCCCACGACCCCGGGAGTAGGTTGGCCCGCCGCCGACTTGTCCGACGCTATAGGGTCGTCCCCACGACCCCGGGACTAGGTTGGCCCGCCGCCGACTTGTCCGACGACTATAGGGTCGTCTCCACGACCCCGGGACTAGGTTGGCCAGCCGCCGACATGTCCGACGACTATAGGGTCGTCCCCGCGACCACGGGCCAAAGATGCCCGGCCGCCGACATGTCCGACGACTATAGGGTCGTCCCCACGATCCCGCGACTAGGTTGGCCAGCCGCCGACATGTCCGACGACAATAGGGTCGTCCCCACGACCCCGGGACTAGATTGGCCCGCCCCAGTCATGTCCGACGACTATAGGGTCGTCCCCACGACCACGGGCCAAAGTTGCCCTGCCGCCGACATGTCCGACGACTATAGGGTCATCCCCACTACCCCGGGCCAAAGCTGGCCAGCCGCCAACATGTCCGACGACTATAGGGTCGTCCCCACGACCCCGGGACTAGGTTGGCCCGCCACCGTCATGTCCGACGACTATGGGTTCGTCCCTACGACCCCGGGACTAGGTTGGCCAGTCACCGACATGTCCGACGACTATAGGGTCGTCCCAACGACCCCGGGACTAGATTGGCCAGCCGCCGACATGTCCGACGACTATAGGGTCGTCCCCGCGACCACGGGCCAAAGATGCCCGGCCGCCGACATGTCCGACGACTATAGGGTCGTCCCCACGATCCCGCGACTAGGTTGGCCAGCCACCGTCATGTCCGACGACTATAGGGTCGTCTCCACGACCCCGGGACTAGGTTGGCCAGTCACCGACATGTCCGACGACTATAGGGTCGTCCCAACGACCCCGGGACTAGGTTGGCCCGCCACCGTCATGTCCGACGACTATGGGTTCGTCCCTACGACCCCGGGACTAGGTTGGCCAGTCACCGACATGTCCGACGACTATAGGGTCGTCCCAACGACCCCGGGACTAGATTGGCCCGCCACCGTCATGTCCGACGACTATAGGGTCGTCCCCACGACCCCGGGACTAGGTTGGCCAGCCGCCGACTTGTCCGACGACTATACGGTCGTCCCCACGACCACGGGCCAAAGCTGGCCAGCCGCCGACATGTCCGACGACTATAGGGTCGTCTCCACGACCCCGGGACTAGGTTGGCCAACCGCCGACATGTCCGACGACTATAGGGTCGTCCCCACGACCGCGGGCCAAAGCTGGCCAGCCGCCGACATGTCCGACGACTATAGGGTCGTCTCCACGACCCCGGGACTAGGTTGGCCCGCCGCCGACTTGTCCGACGACTATAGGGTCGTCTCCACGACCCCGGGACTAGGTTGGCCAGCCGCCGACATGTCCGACGACTATAGGGTCGTCTCCGCGACCACGGGCCAAAGATGCCCTGCCGCCGACATGTCCGACGACTATAGGGTCGTCCCCACGACCCCGGGACTAGGTTGGCCCGCCGCCGACATGTCCGACGTCTATAGGGTCGTCTCCACCACCCCGGGACTAGGTCGGCCCGCCGCCGTCATGTCCGACGACTATAGGGTCGTCCCCACGACCCCGGGGCTAGATTGCCCCGGCACCGTCATGTCCGACGACTATAGGGTCGTCCCCACGACCGCGGGACTAGGTTGGCCCGCCGCCGACTTGTCCGACGACTATAGGGTCGTCCCCACGACCACGGGCCAATGATGCCATGCCGCCGACATGTCCGACGACTATAGGGTCGTCCCCACGACCCCGGGACTAGGTTGGCTGCCGCCGACATGTCCGACGACTATAGGGTCGTCCCCACGCCCCGGGCCAAAGTTGGCCAGCCGCCGACATGTCCGACGACTATAGGGTCGTCCCCACGACCCCGGGATTAGGTTGGCCCGCCGCCGACATGTCCGACGTCTAAAGGGTCGTCCCCACGACCCCGGGGCTAGATTGCCCCGGCACCGTCATGTCCGACGACTATAGGGTCGTCCCCACGACCCAGGGACCAGGTTGGCCCGCCGCCGACTTGTCCCGCCGCCGACTTGTCCGACGAATATAGGGTCGTCTCCACGACCCCGGGACTAGGTTGGCCAGTCACCGACATGTCCGACGACTATAGGGTCGTCCCCACGACCCCGGGACTAGGTCGGCCCGCCGCCGACTTGTCCGACGACTATAGGGTCGTCCCCACGACCACGGGCCAAAGTTGCCCTGCCGCCGTCATGTCCGACGACTACAGGATCGTCCCCACGACCCCCGGACTTGATTGCCCCGCCACCGTCATGTCCGACGACTATAGGGTCGTCCCCACGACCACTGGCCTAGGTTGGCCCGCCGCCGACATGTCCGACGTCTAAAGGGTCGTCCCCACGACCCCGGGGCTAGATTGCCCCGGCACCGTCACGTCCGACGACTATAGGGTCGTCCCCACGACCCAGGGACCAGGTTGGCCCGCCGCCGACTTGCCCCGCCGCCGACACGTCCGACAACTATAGGGTCGCCCCCACGACCACGGGCCAAAGTTGCCGTGCCGCCGGCATGTCCGACGACTATAGGGTCGTCCCCACGACCCCGGGTCTAGGTTGGCCCGCCGCCGTCATGTCCGACGACAATAGGGTCGTCCCCACGACCACGGGCCAAAGCTGGCCAGCCGCAGACATGTCCGACGACTATAGGGTCGTCCCCACGACCCCGGGACTAGATTGGCCCGCCACCATCATGTCCGACGACTATAGGGACGTCCCCACGACCCCGGGTCTAGGTTGGCCCGCCGTCGACATGTCCGACGTCTATAGGGTCGTCCCCTCGACCCCGGGACTAGGTTGGCCAGTCACCGGCATGTCCGACGACTATAGGGTCGTCCCCACGACCCCGGGCCAAATTTGCGCTGCCGCCGACATGTCCGACGACTATAGGGTCGTCCCCACGACCCCGGGCCAAAGCTGGCCAGCCGCCAACATGTCCGACGACTATAGGGTCGTCCCCACGACCCCGGGACTAGGTTGGCCAGTCACCGACATGTCCGACGACTATAGGGTCGTCCTCACGACCACGGGCCAAAGTTGCCCTGCCGCCAACATGTCCGACGACTATAGGGTCGTCCCCACGACCGCGGGTCTAGGTTGGCCCGCCGCCGACTTTTCCGACGACTATAGGGTCGTCCCCACGACCACGGGCCAAAGCTGGCCAGCCGCCGACATGTCCGACGACTATAGGGTCGTCTCCACGACCCCGGCACTAGATTGGCCCGCCACCGTCATGTCCGACGACAATAGGGTCGTCCCCACGACCACGGGCCAAAGCTGGCCCGCCGCCGAGTTTTCCGACGACTATAGGGTCGCCCCCACGACCCCAGGACTGGATTGGCCCGCCACCATCATGTCCGACGACTATAGGGTCGTCCCCACGATCACGGGCCAAAGCTGGCCAGCCGCCGACATGTCCGACGACTATAGGGTCGTCTCCACGACCCCGGGACTAGGTTGGCCAGCCGCCGACATGTCCGACGACTATAGGGTCGTCCCCACGACCCCGGGGCTAGATTGCCCCGGCACCGTCATGTCCGACGACTATAGGGTCGTCCCCACGACCGCGGGACTAGGTTGGCCCGCCGCCGACGTGTCCGACGACTATAGGGTCGTCCCCACGACCACGGGCCAATGATGCCATGCCGCCGACATGTCCGACGACTATAGGGTCGTCTCCACGACCCCGGCACTAGATTGGCCCGCCACCGTCATGTCCGACGACAATAGGGTCGTCCCCACGACCACGGGCCAAAGCTGGCCAGCCGCAGACATGTCCGACGACTATAGGGTCGTCCCCACGACCCCGGGACTAGATTGGCCCGCCACCATCATGTCCGACGACTATAGGGACGTCCCCACGACCCCGGGTCTAGGTTGGCCCGCCGTCGACATGTCCGACGTCTATAGGGTCGTCCCCTCGACCCCGGGACTAGGTTGGCCAGTCACCGGCATGTCCGACGACTATAGGGTCGTCCCCACGACCCCGGGCCAAATTTGCGCTGCCGCCGACATGTCCGACGACTATAGGGTCGTCCCCACGACCCCGGGCCAAAGCTGGCCAGCCGCCAACATGTCCGACGACTATAGGGTCGTCCCCACGACCCCGGGACTAGGTTGGCCAGTCACCGACATGTCCGACGACTATAGGGTCGTCCTCACGACCACGGGCCAAAGTTGCCCTGCCGCCAACATGTCCGACGACTATAGGGTCGTCCCCACAACCGCGGGTCTAGGTTGGCCCGCCGCCGACTTTTCCGACGACTATAGGGTCGTCCCCACGACCACGGGCCAAAGCTGGCCAGCCGCCGACATGTCCGACGACTATAGGGTCGTCTCCACGACCCCGGCACTAGATTGGCCCGCCACCGTCATGTCCGACGACAATAGGGTCGTCCCCACGACCACGGGCCAAAGCTGGCCAGCCGCCGACATGTCCGACGACTATAGGGTCGTCCCCACGACCCCGGGACTAGGTTGGCCCGCCGCCGACTTGTCCGACGACTATAGGGTCGTCCCCACGACCACGGGCCAAAGTTGACCTGCCCCCGACATGTCCGACGACTATAGGGTCGTCCCCACGACCCCGGGACTAGATTGGCCCGCCACCGTCATGTCCGACGACTATAGGGTCGCCCCCACGACCACGGGTCTAGGTTGGCCCGCCGTCGACATGTCCGACGTCTATAGGGTCGTCCCCTCGACCCCGGGACTAGGTTGGCCAGTCACCGGCATGTCCGACGACTATAGGGTCGTCCCCACGACCCCGGGCCAAATTTGCGCTGCCGCCGACATGTCCGACGACTATAGGGTCGTCCCCACGACCCCGGGCCAAAGCTGGCCAGCCGCCAACATGTCCGACGACTATAGGGTCGTCCCCACGACCCCGGGACTAGGTTGGCCAGTCACCGACATGTCCGACGACTATAGGGTCGTCCTCACGACCACGGGCCAAAGTTGCCCTGCCGCCAACATGTCCGACGACTATAGGGTCGTCCCCACGACCGCGGGTCTAGGTTGGCCCGCCGCCGACTTTTCCGACGACTATAGGGTCGTCCCCACGACCACGGGCCAAAGCTGGCCAGCCGCCGACATGTCCGACGACTATAGGGTCGTCTCCACGACCCCGGCACTAGATTGGCCCGCCACCGTCATGTCCGACGACAATAGGGTCGTCCCCACGACCACGGGCCAAAGCTGGCCCGCCGCCGAGTTTTCCGACGACTATAGGGTCGCCCCCACGACCCCAGGACTGGATTGGCCCGCCACCATCATGTCCGACGACTATAGGGTCGTCCCCACGATCACGGGCCAAAGCTGGCCAGCCGCCGACATGTCCGACGACTATAGGGTCGTCTCCACGACCCCGGGACTAGGTTGGCCAGCCGCCGACATGTCCGACGACTATAGGGTCGTCCCCACGACCACGGGCCAAAGCTGGCCAGCCGCCGACATGTCCGACGACTATAGGGTCGTCTCCACGACCCCGGCACTAGATTGGCCCGCCACCGTCATGTCCGACGACAATAGGGTCGTCCCCACGACCACGGGCCAAAGCTGGCCAGCCGCCGACATGTCCGACGACTATAGGGTCGTCCCCACGACCCCGGGACTAGGTTGGCCCGCCGCCGACTTGTCCGACGACTATAGGGTCGTCCCCACGACCACGGGCCAAAGTTGACCTGCCCCCGACATGTCCGACGACTATAGGGTCGTCCCCACGACCCCGGGACTAGATTGGCCCGCCACCGTCATGTCCGACGACTATAGGGTCGCCCCCACGACCACGGGCCAAAGTTGCCCTGCCGCCGACATGTCCGACGACTATAGGGTCGTCCCCACGACCCCGGGTCTAGGTTGGCTCGCCGCCGACTTTTCCGACGACTATAGGGTCGTCCCCACGACCCCGGGAGTAGGTTGGCCCGCCGCCGACTTGTCCGACGGCTATAGGGTCGTCCCCACGACACCGGATCTAGGTTGGCCCGCCGCCGACTTTTCCGACGACTATAGGGCCGTCCCCACGACCCCGGGAGTAGGTTGGCCCGCCGCCGACTTGTCCGACGCTATAGGGTCGTCCCCACGACCCCGGGACTAGGTTGGCCCGCCGCCGACTTGTCCGACGACTATAGGGTCGTCTCCACGACCCCGGGACTAGGTTGGCCAGCCGCCGACATGTCCGACGACTATAGGGTCGTCCCCGCGACCCCGGGCCAAAGATGCCCGGCCGCCGACATGTCCGACGACTATAGGGTCGTCCCCACGATCCCGCGACTAGGTTGGCCAGCCGCCGACATGTCCGACGACAATAGGGTCGTCCCCACGACCCCGGGACTAGATTGGCCCGCCCCAGTCATGTCCGACGACTATAGGGTCGTCCCCACGACCACGGGCTAAAGTTGCCCTGCCGCCGACATGTCCGACGACTATAGGGTCATCCCCACTACCCCGGGCCAAAGCTGGCCAGCCGCCAACATGTCCGACGACTATAGGGTCGTCCCCACGACCCCGGGACTAGGTTGGCCCGCCACCGTCATGTCCGACGACTATGGGTTCGTCCCTACGACCCCGGGACTAGGTTGGCCAGTCACCGACATGTCCGACGACTATAGGGTCGTCCCAACGACCCCGGGACTAGATTGGCCCGCCACCGACATGTCCGACGACTATAGGGTCGTCTCCACGACCCCGGGACTAGGTTGGCCAGCCGCCGACATGTCCAACGACTATAGGGTCGTCCCCACGACCACGGGCCAAAGCTGGCCAGCCGCCGACATGTCCGACGACTATAGGGTCGTCTCCACGACCCCGGGACTAGGTTGGCCAACCGCCGACATGTCCGACGACTATAGGGTCGTCCCCACGACCGCGGGCCAAAGCTGGCCAGCCGCCGACATGTCCGACGACTATAGGGTCGTCTCCACGACCCCGGGACTAGGTTGGCCCGCCGCCGACTTGTCCGACGACTATAGGGTCGTCTCCACGACCCCGGGACTAGGTTGGCCAGCCGCCGACATGTCCGACGACTATAGGGTCGTCCCCGCGACCACGGGCCAAAGATGCCCTGCCGCCGACATGTCCGACGACTATAGGGTCGTCCCCACGACCCCGGGACTAGGTTGGCCCGCCGCCGACATGTCCGACGTCTATAGGGTCGTCTCCACCACCCCGGGACTAGGTCGGCCCGCCGCCGTCATGTCCGACGACTATAGGGTCGTCCCCACGACCCCGGGGCTAGATTGCCCCGGCACCGTCATGTCCGACGACTATAGGGTCGTCCCCACGACCGCGGGACTAGGTTGGCCCGCCGCCGACGTGTCCGACGACTATAGGGTCGTCCCCACGACCACGGGCCAATGATGCCATGCCGCCGACATGTCCGACGACTATAGGGTCGTCCCCACGACCCCGGGACTAGGTTGGCCCGCCGCCGACATGTCCGACGACTATAGGGTCGTCCCCACGCCCCGGGCCAAAGTTGGCCAGCCGCCGACATGTCCGACGACTATAGGGTCGTCCCCACGACCCCGGGAATAGGTTGGCCCGCCGCCGACATGTCCGACGTCTAAAGGGTCGTCCCCACGACCCCGGGGCTAGATTGCCCCGGCACCGTCATGTCCGACTACTATAGGGTCGTCCCCACGACCCAGGGACCAGGTTGGCCCGCCGCCGACTTGTCCCGCCGCCGACTTGTCCGACGAATATAGGGTCGTCTCCACGACCCCGGGACTAGGTTGGCCAGTCACCGACATGTCCGACGACTATAGGGTCGTCCCCACGACCCCGGGACTAGGTCGGCCCGCCGCCGACTTGTCCGACGACTATAGGGTCGTCCCCACGACCACGGGCCAAAGTTGCCCTGCCGCCGTCATGTCCGACGACTACAGGATCGTCCCCACGACCCCCGGACTTGATTGCCCCGCCACCGTCATGTCCGACGACTATAGGGTCGTCCCCACGACCACTGGCCTAGGTTGGCCCGCCGCCGACATGTCCGACGTCTAAAGGGTCGTCCCCACGACCCCGGGGCTAGATTGCCCCGGCACCGTCATGTCCGACGACTATAGGGTCGTCCCCACGACCCAGGGACCAGGTTGGCCCGCCGCCGACTTGCCCCGCCGCCGACACGTCCGACAACTATAGGGTCGTCCCCACGACCCCGGGACTAGGTTGGCCAGCCGCCGACTTGTCCGACGACTATACGGTCGTCCCCACGACCACGGGAGTAGGTTGGCCCGCCGCCTACTTGTCCG
Source organism: Andrena fulva (assembly GCA_946251845.1). NCBI lineage: Eukaryota > Metazoa > Arthropoda > Insecta > Hymenoptera > Andrenidae > Andrena > Andrena fulva. The sequence goes on along the minus strand of CAMITZ010000136.1, from coordinate 729,287 downwards.
ACGACTATAGGGTCGTCCCTACCACCCCGGGACTAGGTTGGCCAGCCGCCGACATGTCCGACGTCTATAGGGTCGTCCCCACGACCCCGGGGCTAGGTGGGCCCGCCGCCGACTTGTCCGACGACTATAGGGTCGACCCCACGACCCCGGGACTAGGTCGGCCCGCCGCCGTCATGTCCGACGACTATATTATTATTATTATTATTATTATTATTATTATTATTTAACGGGAAACCCTTTAGTATACAGAGCTACAATTAATACAAATTACTACATAGTATGAATAAATAATTAAATAAAACAGAAAAATATAAATATATAAAATACCTTAACAAAAATAGAATAATATAAAATAAAATACCATATTTTAACATAACTTAATATTAATAAATTACATCGATGAGATAACTAATAAATATATCACAAATCAGATATCAGTCTGCCTATTCATGCGCTAACTACGACGCATGAGAAAACTATTGCTATTGCGATAGGAGATGCCTAAACAAATGCTCACGAAAACGATCCAGCGAATATGCAAATAGGTCAATGCCATCGCAGCACTGATTCAGCTCTTCCATAGCCCGATTTATGGGATCTGCGGTATAATGACTATAGGTGGGGACCCTCGGTACAAAAAGGGGTCTTGGGCGTAGCGACCTTTGTGGGGCATGATAACAAACCAGTGCCACAAGCTCGTGACAGTTTATATGACCGTTGATTACCTTATAGAGGAAGAGCAGATCGGAACAGACTCGGCGACTAGTGAGAGACATAAGCCCAGTAGTCTGTAAGGCTGGATGATAATCATGATCGCTAAACCGCATAGGGCTACCAGATAACCTCATGGCTAGCCTCAGAAACTTGTGCTGGACCCTTTCGATTAAGCTTATATACAGCTTATGTCTAGGGTTCCAAATTACAGACGCGTACTCTAAATGAGGTCTCACCAGGGCTACGTATAACAGCTTGAGCGTACGGATCTGCCTGAAGTGTTTCCCAACTCGGGCTATAAACCCGAGGGTTTTCATAGCCTTACCCGAGATCTTCCGATAGTGGTTCCGAAAATCAAGCCCTGACCCGAACGTGACTCCAAGGTCACTGACTTCAACCACTTCAATCAATGGGGTGTCGCAAAGCTTATACGTCGCCACAATGCCACTGGCAGCCCTATGGGATCTCATAACAACACATTTAGCCACATTCAATTGCAATTTGTTAGCGTCACACCACCGCTCAAATCTATCAAGGTCACTCTGCAAGAACTCAGTATCACGCGCAGAACTAATAGACCGGAATATTTTTAGGTCATCAGCGTACATGAGAATCTTGCAATGTTGGAAAATCCCCTTGAGGTCATTGATGAAAAGAAGGAATAGGAGGGGACCAAGGTGTGAACCTTGAGGGACCCCTGAGGAAACAGCAATCGGAGAGGATAACTGGTCACACACTTTAATAATCTGGACACGGCCTTCCAGATAGCTGCTGATCCATGACAGAATCGACCCCCCGATACCGATCTCGGATAATTTGCGCCGTAGAATACCATGGTCTACAGTGTCAAAGGCCTTCCGGGGTTGTCCCCACGACCCCGGGCCTAAGTTGGCCCGCGGCCGACTTGTCCTACGACTATAGGGCCGTGCCTACCACCCCGGGACTAGGTTGGCCAGCCTCCGACATATCCGACGACTGTAGGGTCTACTCCCCACGACCGCGGGCCAAAGTTGGCCAGCCGCCGACATGTCCGACGACTATAGGGTCGTCCCCACGACCCCGGGACTAGGTTGGCCAGCCTCCGACATATCCGACGACTATAGGGTCGTCCCCACGACCACGGGCCAAGGTTGACCTGCCGCCGACATGTCCGACGACTATAGGGTCGTCCGCACGACCCCGGGACTAGATTGGCCCGCCACTGTCATGTCCGACGACAATAGGGTCGTCCCCACGACCACGGGCCAAAGCTGGCCAGCCGCCGACATGTCCGACGACTATAGGGTCGTCTCCACGACCCCGGGACTAGGTTGGCCAGCCGCCGACATGTCCGACGACTATAGGGTCGTCCCCACGACCACGGGCCAAAGATGCCCTGCCGCCGACATGTCCGACGACTATAGGGTCGTCCCCACGACCCCGGAACTAGGTTGGCCCGCCGCCGACATGTCCGACGTCTATAGGGTCGTCTCCACGACCCCGGGACTAGGTTGGCCCGCCGCCGACTTGTCCGACGACTATAGGGTCGTCTCCACGACCCCGGGACTAGGTTGGCCAGCCGCCGACATGTCCGACGACTATAGGGTCGTCCCCGCGACCAGGGGCCAAAGATGCCCTGCCGCCGACATGTCCGACGACTATAGGGTCGTCCCCACGACCCCGGGTCTAGGTTGGCCCGCCGCCGACTTTTCCGACGACTATAGGGTCGTCCCCACGACCCCGGGAGTGGGTTGGCACGCCGCCGACTTGTCCGACGGCTATAGGGTCGTCCCCACGACCCCGGGACTAGGTTGGCCCGCCGCCGACTTGTCCGACGACTATAGGGTCGTCTCCACGACCCCGGGACTAGGTTGGCCAGCCGCCGACATGTCCGACGACTATAGGGTCGTCCCCGCGACCACGGGCCAAAGATGCCCTGCCGCCGACATGTCCGACGACTATAGGGTCGTCCCCAGGACCCCGGGACTAGGTTGGCCCGCCGCCGACATGTCCGACGTCTATAGGGTCGTCTCCACGACCCCGGGACTAGGTTGGCCCGACGCCGACTTGACCGACGACTATAGGGTCGTCCCCACGGCCCGGGACTAGGTTGGCCAGCCGCAGACATGTCCGACGACTATAGGGTCGTCCCACGACCCCGGGCCAAAGCTGGCCAGCCGCTAACATGTCCGACGCCTATAGGGTCGTCCCCACGACCCCGGGACTAGGTTGGCCCGCCGCCGACTTGTCCGACGACTATAGGGTCGTCTCCACGACCCCGGGACTAGGTTGTCCAGCCGCCGACATGTCCGACGACTATAGGGTCGTCCCCGCGACCACGGGCCAAAGATGCCCTGCCGCCGACATATCCGACGACTATAGGGTCGTCCCCACGACCCCGGGACTAGGTTGGCCCGCCGCCGACATGTCCGACGTCTATAGGGTCGTCTCCACGACCCCGGGACTAGGTTGGCCCGACGCCGACTTGTCCGACGACTATAGGGTCGTCCCCACGGCCCGGGACTAGGTTGGCCAGCCGCAGACATGTCCGACGACTATAGGGTCGTCCCCACGACCCCGGGACCAGATTGGCCCGCCACCGTCATGTCCGACGACTATAGGGTCGCCCCCACGACCACGGGCCAAAGTTGCCCTGCCGCCGACATGTCCGACGACTATAGGGTCGTCTCCACGACCCCGGGTCTAGGTTGGCCCGCCGCCGACTTTTCCGACGACTATAGGGTCGTCCCCACGAGCCCGGGAGTAGGTTGGCCCGCCGCCGACTTGTCCGACGGCTATAGGGTCGTCCCCACGACCCCGGGACTAGGTTGGCCCGCCGCCGACTTGTCCGACGACTATAGGGTCGTCTCCACGACCCCGGGACTAGGTTGGCCAGCCGCCGACATGTCCGACGATTATAGGGTCGTCCCCGCGACCACGAGCCAAAGATGCCCTGCCGCCGACATGTCCGACGACTATAGGGTCGTCCCCACGACCCCGGGACTAGGTTGGCCCGCCGCCGACATGTCCGACGTCTATAGGGTCGTCTCCACGACCCCGGGACTAGGTTGGCCCGCCGCCGACTTGTCCGACGACTATAGAGTCGTCCCCACGACGCCGGGACTAGGTTGGCCCGCCGCCGACTAGTCCGACGACTATAGAGTCGTCCCAACGACCCCGGGACTAGATTGGCCCGCCACCGTCATGTCCGACGAATATAGGTTCGTGCCTACGACCCTGGGCATACGTTGGCCCGCCGCCGACATGTCCGACGACTATAGGGTCGTCCCCACGATCCCGCAACTAGGTTGGCCAGCCGCCGACATGTCCGACGACAATAGGGTCGTCCCCACGACCCCGGGACTAGATTGGCCCGCCACCGTCATGTCCGACGACAATAGGGTCGTCCCCACGCCCACGGGCCAAAGTTGCCCTGCCGCCGACATGTCCGACGACTATAGGGTCGTCCCCACTACCCCGGGCCAAAGCTGGCAAGCCGCCAACATGTCCGACGAATATAGGGTCGTCCCCACGACCCCGGGACTAGGTTGGCCCGCCGCCGACTTGTCCGACGACTATAGGGTCGTCTCCACGACCCCGGGACTAGGTTGGCCAGCCGCCGACATGTCCGACGACTATAGGGTCGTCCCCGCGACCACGGGCCAAAGATGCCCTGCCGCCGACATGTCCGACGACTATAGGGTCGTCCCCACGACCCCGGGACTAGGTTGGCCCGCCGCCGACATGTCCGACGTCTATAGGGTCGTCTCCACGACCCCGGGACTAGGTTGGCCCGCCGCCGACATGTCCGACGACTATAGAGTCGTCCCCACGACCCCGGGACTAGGTTGGGCCGCCGCCGACTAGTCCGACGACTATAGTGTCGTCCCAACGACCCCGGGACTAGATTGGCCCGCCACCATCATGTCCGACGACTATAGGGACGTCCCCACGACCACGGGACTAGGTTGGCCCGCCGCCGACTTTTCCGACGACTATAGGGTCGTGCCTACCACCCCGGGAATAGGATGACCCGCCGCCGACTTTTCCGACGACTATAGGGTCGTCCCCACGAACCCGGGACTACGTTGGCCAGTCACCGATATGTCCGACGACTATAGGGTCGCCCCCACGACCACGGGCCAAAGTTGCCCTGCCGCCGACATGTCCGCCGACTATAGGGTCGTCCCCACGACCCCGGGCCTAAGTTGGCCTGCGGCCGACTTGTCCTACGACTATAGGGTCGTGCCTACCACCCCGGGACTAGGTTGGCCAGCCTCCGACATATCCGACGACTGTAGGGTCTTCCCCACGACCGCGGGCCAAATTTGGCCAGCCGCCGACATGTCCGACGATTATAGGGTCGTCCCCACGACCCCGGGACTAGGTTGGCCAGCCTCCGACATATCCGACGACTATAGGGTCGTCCCCACGACCACGGGCCAAAGTTGACCTGCCGCCGACATGTCCGACGACTATAGGGTCGTCCGCACGACCCCGGGACTAGATTGGCCCGCCACCGTCATGTCCGACGACAATAGGGTCATCCCCACGACCACGGGCCAAAGCTGGCCAGCCGCCGACATGTCCGACGACTATAGGGTCGTCTCCACGACCCCGGGACTAGGTTGGCCAGCCGCCGACATGTCCAACGACTATAGGGTCGTCCCCACGACCACGGGCCAAAGCTGGCCAGCCGCCGACATGTCCGACGACTATAGGGTCGTCTCCACGACCCCGGGACTAGATTGGCCCGCCACCGTCATGTCCGACGAATATAGGTTCGTGCCTACGACCCTGGGCTTACGTTGGCCCGCCGCCGACATGTCCGACGACTATAGGGTCGTCCCCACGATCCCGCGACTAGGTTGGCCAGCCGCCGACATGTCCGACGACAATAGGGTCGTCCCCACGACCCCGGGACTAGGTTGGCACGCCGCCGACATGTCCGACGTCTATAGGGTCGTCCCCACGGCCCGGGACTAGGTTGGCCAGCCGCAGACATGTCTGACGACTATAGGGTCGTCCCCACGACCCCGGGAGTAGGTTGGCCCGCCGCCGACTTGTCCGACGGCTATAGGGTCGTCCCCACGACCCCGGGACTAGGTTGGCCCGCCGCCGACTTGTCCGACGACTATAGGGACGTCTCCACGACCCCGGGACTAGGATGGCCAGCCGCCACCATGTCCGACGACTATAGGGTCGCCCCCACGACCACGGGCCAAAGTTGCCCTGCCGCCGACATGTCGGACGACTATAGGGTCGTCCCCACGACCCCGGGCCAAAGCTGGCCAGTCGCCGACATTTCCGAAGAATATAGGGTCGTTCCCACGACCCCGGGGCTAGATTGCCCCGGCACCGTCATGTCCGATGACTATAGGGTCGTCCCCACGACCCGGGCCAATGTTGGCCAGCCGCCGACATGTCCGACGACTATAGGGTCGTCCCCACGACCACGGGCCAAAGTTGCCCAGCCGCCAACATGTCCAACGACTATAGGGTCGTCCCCACGACCCGGGACTAGGTTGGCCAGCCGCAGACATGTCCGACGACTGTAGGGTCGTCCCCACGACCCCGGGACTAGATTGGCCCGCCACCGTCATGTCCGACGAATATAGGTTCGTGCCTACGACCCTGGGCATACGTTGGCCCGCCGCCGACATGTCCGACGACTATAGGGTCGTCCCCACGATCCCGCAACTAGGTTGGCCAGCCGCCGACATGTCCGACGACAATAGGGTCGTCCCCACGACCCCGGGACTAGATTGGCCCGCCACCGTCATGTCCGACGACAATAGGGTCGTCCCCACGACCACGGGCCAAAGTTGCCCTGCCGCCAACATGTCCGACGAATATAGGGTCGTCCCCACGACCCCGGGACTAGGTTGGCCCGCCACCGTCATGTCCGACGAATATAGGTTCGTGCCTACGACCCTGGGCATACGTTGGCCCGCCGCCGACATGTCCGACGACTATAGGGTCGTCCCCACGATCCCGCAACTAGGTTGGCCAGCCGCCGACATGTCCGACGACAATAGGGTCGTCCCCACGACCCCGGGACTAGATTGGCCCGCCACCGTCATGTCCGACGACAATAGGGTCGTCCCCACGACCACGGGCCAAAGTTGCCCTGCCGCCGACATGTCCGACGACTATAGGGTCGTCGCCACTACCCCGGGCCAAAGCTGGCAAGCCGCCAACATGTCCGACGAATATAGGGTCGTCCCCACGACCCCGGGACTAGGTTGGCCCGCCGCCGACTTGTCCGACGACTATAGGGTCGTCTCCACGACCCCGGGACTAGGTTGGCCAGCCGCCGACATGTCCGACGGCTATAGGGTCGTCCCCGCGACCACGGGCCAAAGATGCCCTGCCGCCGACATGTCCGACGACTATAGGGTCGTCCCCACGACCCCGGGACTAGGTTGGCCCGCCGCCGACATGTCCGACGTCTATAGGGTCGTCTCCACGACCCCGGGACTAGGTTGGCCCGCCGCCGACATGTCCGACGACTATAGAGTCGTCCCCACGACCCCGGGACTAGGCTGGGCCGCCGCCGACTAGTCCGACGACTATAGGGTCGTCCCAACGACCCCGGGACTAGATTGGCCCGCCACCATCATGTCCGACGACTATAGGGACGTCCCCACGACCACGGGACTAGGTTGGCCCGCCGCCGACTTTTCCGACGACTATAGGGTCGTGCCTACCACCCCGGGAATAGGATGACCCGCCGCCGACTTTTCCGACGACTATAGGGTCGTCCCCACGAACCCGGGACTACGTTGGCCAGTCACCGACATGTCCGACGACTATAGGGTCGCCCCCACGACCACGGGCCAAAGTTGCCCTGCCGCCGACATGTCCGCCGACTATAGGGTCGTCCCCACGACCCCGGGCCTAAGTTGGCCTGCGGCCGACTTGTCCGACGACTATAGGGTCGTGCCTACCACCCCGGGACTAGGTTGGCCAGCCTCCGACATATCCGACGACTGTAGGGTCTTCCCCACGACCGCGGGCCAATTTTGGCCAGCCGCCGACATGTCCGACGACTATAGGGTCGTCCCAACGACGCCGGGACTAGGTTGGCCATCCTCCGACATATCCGACGACTATAGGGTCGTCCCCACGACCACGGGCCAAAGTTGACCTGCCGCCGACATGTCCGACGACTATAGGGTCGTCCGCACGACCCCGGGACTAGATTGGCCCGCCACCGTCATGTCCGACGACAATAGGGTCGTCCCCACGACCACGGGCCAAAGCTGGCCAGCCGCCGACATGTCCGACGACTATAGGGTCGTCTCCACGACCCCGGGACTAGGTTGGCCAGCCGCCGACATGTCCGACGACTATAGGGTCGTCCCCACGACCACGGGCCAAAGCTGGCCAGCCGCCGACATGTCCGACGACTATAGGGTCGTCTCCACGACCCCGGGACTAGATTGGCCCGCCACCGTCATGTCCGACGACTATAGGGTCGTCCCCACGACCCCGGGACTAGGTTGGCCCGCCGCCGACATGTCCGACGTCTATAGGGTCGTCTCCACGACCCCGGGACTAGGTTGGCCCGCCGCCGACTTGTCCGACGACTATAGAGTCGTCCCCACGACCCCGGGACTAGGTTGGGCCGCCGCCGACTAGTCCGACGACTATAGGGTCGTCCCAACGACCCCGGGACTAGATTGGCCCGCCACCATCATGTCCGACGACTATAGGGGCGTCCCCACGACCACGGGACTAGGTTGGCCCGCCGCCGACTTGTCCGACGACTATAGGGTCGTGCCTACCACCCCGGGACTAGGATGACCCGCCGCCGACTTTTCCGACGACTATAGGGTCGCCCCCACGACCACGGGCCAAAGTTGCCCTGCCGCCGACATGTCCGACGACTATAGGGTCGTCCCCACGACCCCGGGCCAAATTTGCGCTGCCGCCGACATGTCCGACGACTATAGGGTCGTCCCCACGACCCCGGGCCAAAGCTGGCCAGCCGCCAACATGTCCGACGACTATAGGGTCGTCCCCACGACCCCGGGACTAGGTTGGCCCGCCGCCGACTTGTCCGACGACTGTAGGGTCGTCCCCACGACCCCGGGACTAGGTTGGCCAGCCGCCGACATGTCCGACGACTATACGGTCGTCCCCACGACCACGGGACTAGGTTGGCCCGCCGCCGACTTGTCCGACGACTATAGGGTCGTCCCCACGACCACGGGCCAAAGTTGCCCTGCCGCCGACATGTCCGACGACTATAGGGTCGTCCCCACGACCCCGGGACTAGGTTGGCCAGTCCCCGACATGTCCGACGACTATAGGGTCGTCCTCACGACCACGGGCCAAAGTTGCCCTGCCGCCGACATGTCCGACGACTATAGGGTCGTCCCCACGACCGCGGGTCTAGGTTGGCCCGCCGCCGACTTTTCCGACGACTATAGGGTCGCCCCCACGACCCCAGGACTAGATTGGCCCGCCACCATCATGTCCGACGACTATAGGGTCGTCCCCACGACCCCGGGCCAATGCTGGCCAGCCGCCAACATGTCCGACGACTATAGGGTCGTCCCCACGACCCAGGGACTAGGTTGGCCAGCCGCCGACATGTCCGACGACTATACGGTCGTCCCCACGACCACGGGACTAGGTTGGCCCGCCGCCGACTTGTCCGACGACTATAGAGTCGTCCCCACGACCCCGGGACTAGGTTGGTCCGCCGCCGACATGTCCGACGTCTATAGGGTCGTCCCCACGACCCCGGGGCTAGATTGCCCCGGCACCGTCATGTCCGACGACTATAGGGTCGTCCCCACGACCGCGGGACTAGGTTGGCCCGCCGCCGACTTATCCGACGTCTATAGGGTCGTCCCCACGACCACGGGCCAATGTTGCCATGCCGCCGACATGTCCGACGACTATAGGGTCGTCCCCACGACCCCGGGACTAGGTTTGCCCGCCGCCGACATGTCCGACGACTATAGGGTCGTCCCCACGCCCCGGGCCAAAGTTGGCCAGCCGCCGACATGTCCGACGACTATAGGGTCGTCCCCACGACCCCGGGACTAGGTTGGTCCGCCGCCGACATGTCCGACGTCTAAAGGGTCGTCCCCACGACCCCGGGGCTAGATTGCCCCCGGCACCGTCATGTCCGACGACTATAGGGTCGTCCCCACGACCCCGGGACCAGGTTGGCCCGCCGCCGACTTGTCCCGCCACCGACTTGTCCCGCCGCCGACTTGTCCGACGACTATAGGGTCGTCTCCACGACCCCGGGACTAGGTTGGCCAGTCACCGACATGTCCGACGACTATAGGGTCGTCTCCACGACCCCGGGACTAGGTTGGCCCGCCGCCGACTTGTCCGACGACTATAGAGTCGTCCCCACGACCCCGGGACTAGGTTGGTCCGCCGCCGACTAGTCCGACGACTATAGGGTCGTCCCAACGACCCCGGGACTAGATTGGCCCGCCACCATCATGTACGACGACTATAGGGACGTCCCCACGACCACGGGACTAGGTTGGCCCGCCGCCGACTTGTCCGACGACTATAGGGTCGTGCCTACCACCCCGGGACTAGGATGACCCGCCGCCGACTTTTCCGACGACTATAGGGTCGTCCCCACGAACCCGGGACTAGGTTGGCCAGCCTCCGACATATCCGACGACTATAGGGTCGTCCCCACGACCACGGGCCAAAGTTGACCTGCCGCCGACATGTCCGACGACTATAGGGTCGTCCGCACGACCCCGGGACTAGATTGGCCCGCCACCGTCATGTCCGACGACAATAGGGTCGTCCCCACGACCACGGGCCAACGCTGGCCAGCCGCCGACATGTCCGACGACTATAGGGTCGTCCCAACAACCCCGGGACTAGATTGGCCCGCCACCATCATGTCCGACGACTATAGGGACGTCCCCACGACCACGGGACTAGGTTGGCCCGCCGCCGACTTGTCCGACGACTATAGGGTCGTGCCTACCACCCCGGGACTAGGATGACCCGCCGCCGACTTTTCCGACGACTATAGGGTCGTCCCCACGAACCCGGGACTAGGTTGGCCAGTCACCGACATGTCCGACGACTATAGGTTCGTCCCCACGGCCCCGGGACTAGGTTGGCCTGCCGCCGACATGTCCGATGACTATAGGGTCGTCTCCACGAACCCGGGACTAGGTTGGCCAGTCACCGACATGTCCGACGACTATAGGGTCGTCCCCAAGACCACGGGCCAAAGTTGCCCTGCCGCCGACATGTCCGACGACTATAGGGTCGTCCCCACGACCCCGGGTCTAGGTTGGCCCGCCGCCGACTTGTCCGACTACTATAGGGTCGTCCCCACGACCCCGGGAGTAGGATGGCCCGCCGCCGACTTGTCCGACGACTATAGGGTCGTCCCCACGACCACGGGACTAGGTTGGCCCGCCGCCGACTTGTCCGACGACTATAGGGACGTCCCTACCACCCCGGGACTAGGTTGGCCAGCCGCCGACATGTCCGACGTCTATAGGGTCGTCCCCACGACCCTGGGGCTAGATTGCCCCGGCACCGTCATGTCCGACGACTATAGGGTCGTCCCCACGACCGCGGGACTAGGTTGGCCTGTCGCCGACATGTCCGACGTCTATAGGGTCGTCCCCACGACCCCGGGTCAAGATTGGCCCGCCACCGTCATGTCCGACGACTATACGGTCGTCCCCTCGACCCCGGGAATAGGTTGGCCCGCCGCCGACATGTCGTACGACTATGGGGTCGACCCCACGACCACGAGACTAGGTTGGCCAGCCGCCGACATGTCCGACGACTATAGGGTCGTCCCCACGACCCCGGGACTCGATTGGCCCGCCACCGTCATGTCCGACGACTATAGGTTCGTCCCTACGACCCTGGGCATACGTTGGCCAGCCGCCGACATGCCCGACGACTATAGGGTCGTCCCCACGACCCCGGGACAAGATTGGCCCGCCACCGTCATGTCCGACGACTACACGGTCGTCCTCTCGACCCCGGGACTAGATTGGCCCGCCACCGTCAAGTCCGACGACTATAGGTTCGTCCCCACGACCACGGGACGAGGTTGGCCCGCCGCCGACTTGTCCGACGACTATAGGGTCGTCCCCACGACCCCGGGACTAGGTCGGCCCGCCGCCGACTTGTCCGACGACTATAGGGTCGTCCCCACGACCACGGGCCAAAGTTGCCCTGCCTCCGACATGTTCGACGACTATAGGGTCGTCCCCACGATCCCGGGACTAGGTTGGCCCGCCGCCGACATGTCCGACGACTATAGGGTCGTCCCCACGACCACTGGCCAAAGTTGCCCAGCCGCCGACATGTCCGACGACTATAGGGTCGTCCCCACGACCCCGGGACTAGGTTGGCCCGCCGCCGACTTGTCCGACGACTATAGGGTCGTCCCCACGACCCCGGGTCTAGGTTCGCCCGCCGTCGACTTGTCCGACGACTATAGGGTCGTCCCCACGCCCCGGGCCAAAGTTGGCCAGCCGCCGACATGTCCGACGACTATAGGTTCGTCCCCACGACCACGGGACTAGGTTGGCCCGCCGCCGACTTATCCGACGACTATAGGGTCGTCCCCACGCCCCGGGCCAAAGTTGGCCAGCCGCCGACATGTCCGACGACTATAGGGTCGTCCCCACGACCCCGGGTCTAGGTTCGCCCGCCGTCGACTTGTCCGACGACTATAGGGTCGTCCCCACGCCCCGGGCCAAAGTTGGCCAGCCGCCGACATGTCCGACGACTATAGGTTCGTCCCCACGACCACGGGACTAGGTTGGCCCGCCGCCGACTTATCCGACGACTATAGGGTCGTCCCCACGACCCCGGGACTAGGTCGGCCCGCCGCCGACTTGTCCGACGACTATAGGGTCGTCCCCACGACCCCGGGACTAGGTTGGCCCGCCGCCGACATGTCCGACGTCTATAGGGTCGTCTCCACGACCCCGGGACTAGGTTGGCCCGCCGCCGACTTGTCCGACGACTATAGAGTCGTCCCCACGACCCCGGGACTAGGTTGGGCCGCCGCCGACTAGTCCGACGACTATAGGGTCGTCCCAACGACCCCGGGACTAGATTGGCCCGCCACCATCATGTCCGACGACTATAGGGGCGTCCCCACGACCACGGGACTAGGTTGGCCCGCCGCCGACTTGTCCGACGACTATAGGGTCGTGCCTACCACCGCGGGACTAGGATGACCCGCCGCCGACTTTTCCGACGACTATAGGGTCGCCCCCACGACCACGGGCCAAAGTTGCCCTGCCGCCGACATGTCCGACGACTATAGGGTCGTCCCCACGACCCCGGGCCAAATTTGCGCTGCCGCCGACATGTCCGACGACTATAGGGTCGTCCCCACGACCCCGGGCCAAAGCTGGCCAGCCGCCAACATGTCCGACGACTATAGGGTCGTCCCCACGACCCCGGGACTAGGTTGGCCCGCCGCCGACTTGTCCGACGACTGTAGGGTCGTCCCCACGACCCCGGGACTAGGTTGGCCAGCCGCCGACATGTCCGACGACTATACGGTCGTCCCCACGACCACGGGACTAGGTTGGCCCGCCGCCGACTTGTCCGACGACTATAGGGTCGTCCCCAAGACCACGGGCCAAAGTTGCCCTGCCGCCGACATGTCCGACGACTATAGGGTCGTCCCCACGACCCCGGGACTAGGTTGGCCAGTCCCCGACATGTCCGACGACTATAGGGTCGTCCTCACGACCACGGGCCAAAGTTGCCCTGCCGCCGACATGTCCGACGACTATAGGGTCGTCCCCACGACCGCGGGTCTAGGTTGGCCCGCCGCCGACTTTTCCGACGACTATAGGGTCGCCCCCACGACCCCAGGACTAGATTGGCCCGCCACCATCATGTCCGACGACTATAGGGTCGTCCCCACGACCCCGGGCCAATGCTGGCCAGCCGCCAACATGTCCGACGACTATAGGGTCGTCCCCACGACCCAGGGACTAGGTTGGCCAGCCGCCGACATGTCCGACGACTATACGGTCGTCCCCACGACCACGGGACTAGGTTGGCCCGCCGCCGACTTGTCCGACGACTATAGGGTCGTCCCCACGACCACGGGCCAAAGTTGCCCTGCCGCCGACATGTCCGACGACTATAGGGTCGTCCCCACGAACCCGGGACTACGTTGGCCAGTCACCGACATGTCCGACGACTATAGGGTCGCCCCCACGACCACGGGCCAAAGTTGCCGTGCCGCCGGCATGTCCGACGACTATAGGGTCGTCCCCACGACCCCGGGTCTAGGTTGGCCCGCCGCCGACTTTTCCGACGACTATAGGGTCGCCCCCACGACCCCAGGACTAGATTGGCCCGCCACCATCATGTCCGACGACTATAGGGTCGTCCCCACGATCACGGGCCAAAGCTGGCCAGCCGCCGACATGTCCGACGACTATAGGGTCGTCTCCACGACCCCGGGACTAGGTTGGCCAGCCGCCGACATGTCCGACGACTATAGGGTCGTCCCCACGACCACGGGCCAAAGCTGGCCAGCCGCCGACATGTCCGACGACTATAGGGTCGTCTCCACGACCCCGGCACTAGATTGGCCCGCCACCGTCATGTCCGACGACAATAGGGTCGTCCCCACGACCACGGGCCAAAGCTGGCCAGCCGCCGACATGTCCGACGACTATAGGGTCGTCCCCACGACCCCGGGACTAGGTTGGCCGGCCGCCGACTTGTCCGACGACTATAGGGTCGTCCCCACGGCCCGGGACTAGGTTGGCCAGCCGCAGACATGTCCGACGACTATAGGGTCGTCCCCACGACCCCCGGACCAGATTGGCCCGCCACCATCATGTCCGACGACTATAGGGACGTCCCCACGACCCCGGGTCTAGATTGCCCCGGCACCGTCACGTCCGACGACTATAGGGTCGTCTCCACGACCCCGGGACTAGGTTGGCCAGTCACCGGCATGTCCGACGACTATAGGGTCGTCCCCACGACCCCGGGCCAAATTTGCGCTGCCGCCGACATGTCCGACGACTATAGGGTCGTCCCCACGACCCCGGGCCAAAGCTGGCCAGCCGCCAACATGTCCGACGACTATAGGGTCGTCCCCACGACCCCGGGACTAGGTTGGCCAGTCACCGACATGTCCGACGACTATAGGGTCGTCCTCACGACCACGGGCCAAAGTTGCCCTGCCGCCGACATGTCCGACGACTATAGGGTCGTCCCCACGACCGCGGGTCTAGGTTGGCCCGCCGCCGACTTTTCCGACGCCTATAGGGTCGCCCCCACGACCCCAGGACTAGATTGGCCCGCCACCATCATGTCCGACGACTATAGGGTCGTCCCCACGACCCCGGGCCAAAGCTGGCCAGCCGCCAACATGTCCGACGACTATAGGGTCGTCCCCACGACCCCGGGACTAGGTTGGCCAGCCGCCGACATGTCCGACGACTATACGGCCGTCCCCACGACCACGGGACTAGGTTGGCCCGCCGCCGACTTGTCCGACGACTATAGGGTCGTCCCCACGAACCCGGGACTACGTTGGCCAGTCACCGGCATGTCCGACGACTATAGGGTCGCCCCCACGACCACGGGCCAAAGTTGCCGTGCCGCCGACATGTCCGACGACTATAGGGTCGTCCCCACGACCCCGGGACTAGGTTGGCCATTCACCGACATGTCCGACGACTATAGGGTCGTCCTCACGACCACGCGTCAAAGTTGCCCTGCCGCCGACACGTCCGACGACTATAGGGACGTCCCCACGACCACGCGACTAGGTTGGGCCGCCGCCGACTTGTCCGACGACTATAGGGTCGTCTCCACGCCCCCGGGACTAGGTTGGCCAGTCACCGACATGTCCAACGACTATATGGTCGTCTCCACGACCCCGGGACTAGGTTGGCCAGTCACCGACTTGTCCGACGACTATAGGGTCGTCCCCACGACTCCGGGACTAGGTTGACCCGCCGCCGACTTGTCCGACGACTATAGGGTCGTCCCCACGACCCCGGGACTAGGTTGGCCCGCCGCCGACTTGTCCGACGACTATAGGGTCGTCTCCACGACCCCGGGACTAGGTTGGCCAGCCGCCGACATGTCCGACGACTATAGGGTCGTCCCCACGACCACGGGCCAATGTTGCCCTGCCGCCGACATGTCCGACGACTATAGGGTCGTCCTCACGACCACGGGCCAAAGTTGCCCTGCCGCCGACATGTCCGACGACTATAGGGTCGTCCCCACGACCGCGGGTCTAGGTTGGCCCGCCGCCGACTTGTCCGACGACTATAGGGTCGTCTCCACGACCCCGGGACTAGGTTGGCCAGCCGCCGACATGTCCGACGACTATAGGGTCGTCCCCACGACCACGGGCCAAAGTTGCCCTGCCGCCGACATGTCCGACGACTGTAGGGTCGTCCCCACGACCACGGAAATAGATTGGCCCGCCACCATCATGTCCGACGACTATAGGGACGTCCCCACGACCACGCGACTAGGTTGGGCCGCCGCCGACTTGTCCGACGACTATAGGGTCGTCTCCACGCCCCCGGGACTAGGTTGGCCAGTCACCGACATGTCCAACGACTATATGGTCGTCTCCACGACCCCGGGACTAGGTTGGCCAGTCACCGACTTGTCCGACGACTATAGGGTCGTCCCCACGACTCCGGGACTAGGTTGACCCGCCGCCGACTTGTCCGACGACTATAGGGTCGTCCCCACGACCCCGGGACTTGGTTGGCCCGCCGCCGACTTGTCCGACGACTATAGGGTCGTCTCCACGACCCCGGGACTAGGTTGGCCAGCCGCCGACATGTCCGACGACTATAGGGTCGTCCCCACGACCACGGGCCAAAGTTGCCCTGCCGCCGACATGTCCGCCGACTATAGGGTCGTCCCCACGACCCCGGGCCTAAGTTGGCCTGCGGCCGACTTGTCCTACGACTATAGGGTCGTGCCTACCACCCCGGGACTAGGTTGGCCAGCCTCCGACATATCCGACGACTGTAGGGTCTTCCCCACGACCGCGGGCCAAATTTGGCCAGCCGCCGACATGTCCGACGATTATAGGGTCGTCCCCACGACCCCGGGACTAGGTTGGCCAGCCTCCGACATATCCGACGACTATAGGGTCGTCCCCACGACCACGGGCCAAAGTTGACCTGCCGCCGACATGTCCGACGACTATAGGGTCGTCCGCACGACCCCGGGACTAGATTGGCCCGCCACCGTCATGTCCGACGACAATAGGGTCATCCCCACGACCACGGGCCAAAGCTGGCCAGCCGCCGACATGTCCGACGACTATAGGGTCGTCTCCACGACCCCGGGACTAGGTTGGCCAGCCGCCGACATGTCCAACGACTATAGGGTCGTCCCCACGACCACGGGCCAAAGCTGGCCAGCCGCCGACATGTCCGACGACTATAGGGTCGTCTCCACGACCCCGGGACTAGATTGGCCCGCCACCGTCATGTCCGACGAATATAGGTTCGTGCCTACGACCCTGGGCTTACGTTGGCCCGCCGCCGACATGTCCGACGACTATAGGGTCGTCCCCACGATCCCGCGACTAGGTTGGCCAGCCGCCGACATGTCCGACGACAATAGGGTCGTCCCCACGACCCCGGGACTAGGTTGGCACGCCGCCGACATGTCCGACGTCTATAGGGTCGTCCCCACGGCCCGGGACTAGGTTGGCCAGCCGCAGACATGTCTGACGACTATAGGGTCGTCCCCACGACCCCGGGAGTAGGTTGGCCCGCCGCCGACTTGTCCGACGGCTATAGGGTCGTCCCCACGACCCCGGGACTAGGTTGGCCCGCCGCCGACTTGTCCGACGACTATAGGGACGTCTCCACGACCCCGGGACTAGGATGGCCAGCCGCCACCATGTCCGACGACTATAGGGTCGCCCCCACGACCACGGGCCAAAGTTGCCCTGCCGCCGACATGTCGGACGACTATAGGGTCGTCCCCACGACCCCGGGCCAAAGCTGGCCAGTCGCCGACATTTCCGAAGAATATAGGGTCGTTCCCACGACCCCGGGGCTAGATTGCCCCGGCACCGTCATGTCCGATGACTATAGGGTCGTCCCCACGACCCGGGCCAATGTTGGCCAGCCGCCGACATGTCCGACGACTATAGGGTCGTCCCCACGACCACGGGCCAAAGTTGCCCAGCCGCCAACATGTCCAACGACTATAGGGTCGTCCCCACGACCCGGGACTAGGTTGGCCAGCCGCAGACATGTCCGACGACTGTAGGGTCGTCCCCACGACCCCGGGACTAGATTGGCCCGCCACCGTCATGTCCGACGAATATAGGTTCGTGCCTACGACCCTGGGCATACGTTGGCCCGCCGCCGACATGTCCGACGACTATAGGGTCGTCCCCACGATCCCGCAACTAGGTTGGCCAGCCGCCGACATGTCCGACGACAATAGGGTCGTCCCCACGACCCCGGGACTAGATTGGCCCGCCACCGTCATGTCCGACGACAATAGGGTCGTCCCCACGACCACGGGCCAAAGTTGCCCTGCCGCCAACATGTCCGACGAATATAGGGTCGTCCCCACGACCCCGGGACTAGGTTGGCCCGCCACCGTCATGTCCGACGAATATAGGTTCGTGCCTACGACCCTGGGCATACGTTGGCCCGCCGCCGACATGTCCGACGACTATAGGGTCGTCCCCACGATCCCGCAACTAGGTTGGCCAGCCGCCGACATGTCCGACGACAATAGGGTCGTCCCCACGACCCCGGGACTAGATTGGCCCGCCACCGTCATGTCCGACGACAATAGGGTCGTCCCCACGACCACGGGCCAAAGTTGCCCTGCCGCCGACATGTCCGACGACTATAGGGTCGTCCCCACTACCCCGGGCCAAAGCTGGCAAGCCGCCAACATGTCCGACGAATATAGGGTCGTCCCCACGACCCCGGGACTAGGTTGGCCCGCCGCCGACTTGTCCGACGACTATAGGGTCGTCTCCACGACCCCGGGACTAGGTTGGCCAGCCGCCGACATGTCCGACGGCTATAGGGTCGTCCCCGCGACCACGGGCCAAAGATGCCCTGCCGCCGACATGTCCGACGACTATAGGGTCGTCCCCACGACCCCGGGACTAGGTTGGCCCGCCGCCGACATGTCCGACGTCTATAGGGTCGTCTCCACGACCCCGGGACTAGGTTGGCCCGCCGCCGACATGTCCGACGACTATAGAGTCGTCCCCACGACCCCGGGACTAGGCTGGGCCGCCGCCGACTAGTCCGACGACTATAGGGTCGTCCCAACGACCCCGGGACTAGATTGGCCCGCCACCATCATGTCCGACGACTATAGGGACGTCCCCACGACCACGGGACTAGGTTGGCCCGCCGCCGACTTTTCCGACGACTATAGGGTCGTGCCTACCACCCCGGGAATAGGATGACCCGCCGCCGACTTTTCCGACGACTATAGGGTCGTCCCCACGAACCCGGGACTACGTTGGCCAGTCACCGACATGTCCGACGACTATAGGGTCGCCCCCACGACCACGGGCCAAAGTTGCCCTGCCGCCGACATGTCCGCCGACTATAGGGTCGTCCCCACGACCCCGGGCCTAAGTTGGCCTGCGGCCGACTTGTCCGACGACTATAGGGTCGTGCCTACCACCCCGGGACTAGGTTGGCCAGCCTCCGACATATCCGACGACTGTAGGGTCTTCCCCACGACCGCGGGCCAATTTTGGCCAGCCGCCGACATGTCCGACGACTATAGGGTCGTCCCAACGACGCCGGGACTAGGTTGGCCATCCTCCGACATATCCGACGACTATAGGGTCGTCCCCACGACCACGGGCCAAAGTTGACCTGCCGCCGACATGTCCGACGACTATAGGGTCGTCCGCACGACCCCGGGACTAGATTGGCCCGCCACCGTCATGTCCGACGACAATAGGGTCGTCCCCACGACCACGGGCCAAAGCTGGCCAGCCGCCGACATGTCCGACGACTATAGGGTCGTCTCCACGACCCCGGGACTAGGTTGGCCAGCCGCCGACATGTCCGACGACTATAGGGTCGTCCCCACGACCACGGGCCAAAGCTGGCCAGCCGCCGACATGTCCGACGACTATAGGGTCGTCTCCACGACCCCGGGACTAGATTGGCCCGCCACCGTCATGTCCGACGACTATAGGGTCGTCCCCACGACCCCGGGACTAGGTTGGCCCGCCGCCGACATGTCCGACGTCTATAGGGTCGTCTCCACGACCCCGGGACTAGGTTGGCCCGCCGCCGACTTGTCCGACGACTATAGAGTCGTCCCCACGACCCCGGGACTAGGTTGGGCCGCCGCCGACTAGTCCGACGACTATAGGGTCGTCCCAACGACCCCGGGACTAGATTGGCCCGCCACCATCATGTCCGACGACTATAGGGGCGTCCCCACGACCACGGGACTAGGTTGGCCCGCCGCCGACTTGTCCGACGACTATAGGGTCGTGCCTACCACCCCGGGACTAGGATGACCCGCCGCCGACTTTTCCGACGACTATAGGGTCGCCCCCACGACCACGGGCCAAAGTTGCCCTGCCGCCGACATGTCCGACGACTATAGGGTCGTCCCCACGACCCCGGGCCAAATTTGCGCTGCCGCCGACATGTCCGACGACTATAGGGTCGTCCCCACGACCCCGGGCCAAAGCTGACCAGCCGCCAACATGTCCGACGACTATAGGGTCGTCCCCA
This sequence comes from Andrena fulva, assembly GCA_946251845.1. Classification (NCBI taxonomy): domain Eukaryota; kingdom Metazoa; phylum Arthropoda; class Insecta; order Hymenoptera; family Andrenidae; genus Andrena; species Andrena fulva. The sequence goes on along the minus strand of CAMITZ010000136.1, from coordinate 708,840 downwards.
CGACCCCGGGACTAGGTTGGCCCGCCGCCGACTTGTCCGACGACTGTAGGGTCGTCCCCACGACCCCGGGACTAGGTTGGCCAGCCGCCGACATGTCCGACGACTATACGGTCGTCCCCACGACCACGGGACTAGGTTGGCCCGCCGCCGACTTGTCCGACGACTATAGGGTCGTCCCCACGACCACGGGCCAAAGTTGCCCTGCCGCCGACATGTCCGACGACTATAGGGTCGTCCCCACGACCCCGGGACTAGGTTGGCCAGTCCCCGACATGTCCGACGACTATAGGGTCGTCCTCACGACCACGGGCCAAAGTTGCCCTGCCGCCGACATGTCCGACGACTATAGGGTCGTCCCCACGACCGCGGGTCTAGGTTGGCCCGCCGCCGACTTTTCCGACGACTATAGGGTCGCCCCCACGACCCCAGGACTAGATTGGCCCGCCACCATCATGTCCGACGACTATAGGGTCGTCCCCACGACCCCGGGCCAATGCTGGCCAGCCGCCAACATGTCCGACGACTATAGGGTCGTCCCCACGACCCAGGGACTAGGTTGGCCAGCCGCCGACATGTCCGACGACTATACGGTCGTCCCCACGACCACGGGACTAGGTTGGCCCGCCGCCGACTTGTCCGACGACTATAGAGTCGTCCCCACGACCCCGGGACTAGGTTGGTCCGCCGCCGACATGTCCGACGTCTATAGGGTCGTCCCCACGACCCCGGGGCTAGATTGCCCCGGCACCGTCATGTCCGACGACTATAGGGTCGTCCCCACGACCGCGGGACTAGGTTGGCCCGCCGCCGACTTATCCGACGTCTATAGGGTCGTCCCCACGACCACGGGCCAATGTTGCCATGCCGCCGACATGTCCGACGACTATAGGGTCGTCCCCACGACCCCGGGACTAGGTTTGCCCGCCGCCGACATGTCCGACGACTATAGGGTCGTCCCCACGCCCCGGGCCAAAGTTGGCCAGCCGCCGACATGTCCGACGACTATAGGGTCGTCCCCACGACCCCGGGACTAGGTTGGTCCGCCGCCGACATGTCCGACGTCTAAAGGGTCGTCCCCACGACCCCGGGGCTAGATTGCCCCCGGCACCGTCATGTCCGACGACTATAGGGTCGTCCCCACGACCCCGGGACCAGGTTGGCCCGCCGCCGACTTGTCCCGCCACCGACTTGTCCCGCCGCCGACTTGTCCGACGACTATAGGGTCGTCTCCACGACCCCGGGACTAGGTTGGCCAGTCACCGACATGTCCGACGACTATAGGGTCGTCTCCACGACCCCGGGACTAGGTTGGCCCGCCGCCGACTTGTCCGACGACTATAGAGTCGTCCCCACGACCCCGGGACTAGGTTGGTCCGCCGCCGACTAGTCCGACGACTATAGGGTCGTCCCAACGACCCCGGGACTAGATTGGCCCGCCACCATCATGTACGACGACTATAGGGACGTCCCCACGACCACGGGACTAGGTTGGCCCGCCGCCGACTTGTCCGACGACTATAGGGTCGTGCCTACCACCCCGGGACTAGGATGACCCGCCGCCGACTTTTCCGACGACTATAGGGTCGTCCCCACGAACCCGGGACTAGGTTGGCCAGCCTCCGACATATCCGACGACTATAGGGTCGTCCCCACGACCACGGGCCAAAGTTGACCTGCCGCCGACATGTCCGACGACTATAGGGTCGTCCGCACGACCCCGGGACTAGATTGGCCCGCCACCGTCATGTCCGACGACAATAGGGTCGTCCCCACGACCACGGGCCAACGCTGGCCAGCCGCCGACATGTCCGACGACTATAGGGTCGTCCCAACAACCCCGGGACTAGATTGGCCCGCCACCATCATGTCCGACGACTATAGGGACGTCCCCACGACCACGGGACTAGGTTGGCCCGCCGCCGACTTGTCCGACGACTATAGGGTCGTGCCTACCACCCCGGGACTAGGATGACCCGCCGCCGACTTTTCCGACGACTATAGGGTCGTCCCCACGAACCCGGGACTAGGTTGGCCAGTCACCGACATGTCCGACGACTATAGGTTCGTCCCCACGGCCCCGGGACTAGGTTGGCCTGCCGCCGACATGTCCGATGACTATAGGGTCGTCTCCACGAACCCGGGACTAGGTTGGCCAGTCACCGACATGTCCGACGACTATAGGGTCGTCCCCAAGACCACGGGCCAAAGTTGCCCTGCCGCCGACATGTCCGACGACTATAGGGTCGTCCCCACGACCCCGGGTCTAGGTTGGCCCGCCGCCGACTTGTCCGACTACTATAGGGTCGTCCCCACGACCCCGGGAGTAGGATGGCCCGCCGCCGACTTGTCCGACGACTATAGGGTCGTCCCCACGACCACGGGACTAGGTTGGCCCGCCGCCGACTTGTCCGACGACTATAGGGACGTCCCTACCACCCCGGGACTAGGTTGGCCAGCCGCCGACATGTCCGACGTCTATAGGGTCGTCCCCACGACCCTGGGGCTAGATTGCCCCGGCACCGTCATGTCCGACGACTATAGGGTCGTCCCCACGACCGCGGGACTAGGTTGGCCTGTCGCCGACATGTCCGACGTCTATAGGGTCGTCCCCACGACCCCGGGTCAAGATTGGCCCGCCACCGTCATGTCCGACGACTATACGGTCGTCCCCTCGACCCCGGGAATAGGTTGGCCCGCCGCCGACATGTCGTACGACTATGGGGTCGACCCCACGACCACGAGACTAGGTTGGCCAGCCGCCGACATGTCCGACGACTATAGGGTCGTCCCCACGACCCCGGGACTCGATTGGCCCGCCACCGTCATGTCCGACGACTATAGGTTCGTCCCTACGACCCTGGGCATACGTTGGCCAGCCGCCGACATGCCCGACGACTATAGGGTCGTCCCCACGACCCCGGGACAAGATTGGCCCGCCACCGTCATGTCCGACGACTACACGGTCGTCCTCTCGACCCCGGGACTAGATTGGCCCGCCACCGTCAAGTCCGACGACTATAGGTTCGTCCCCACGACCACGGGACGAGGTTGGCCCGCCGCCGACTTGTCCGACGACTATAGGGTCGTCCCCACGACCCCGGGACTAGGTCGGCCCGCCGCCGACTTGTCCGACGACTATAGGGTCGTCCCCACGACCACGGGCCAAAGTTGCCCTGCCTCCGACATGTTCGACGACTATAGGGTCGTCCCCACGATCCCGGGACTAGGTTGGCCCGCCGCCGACATGTCCGACGACTATAGGGTCGTCCCCACGACCACTGGCCAAAGTTGCCCAGCCGCCGACATGTCCGACGACTATAGGGTCGTCCCCACGACCCCGGGACTAGGTTGGCCCGCCGCCGACTTGTCCGACGACTATAGGGTCGTCCCCACGACCCCGGGTCTAGGTTCGCCCGCCGTCGACTTGTCCGACGACTATAGGGTCGTCCCCACGCCCCGGGCCAAAGTTGGCCAGCCGCCGACATGTCCGACGACTATAGGTTCGTCCCCACGACCACGGGACTAGGTTGGCCCGCCGCCGACTTATCCGACGACTATAGGGTCGTCCCCACGCCCCGGGCCAAAGTTGGCCAGCCGCCGACATGTCCGACGACTATAGGGTCGTCCCCACGACCCCGGGTCTAGGTTCGCCCGCCGTCGACTTGTCCGACGACTATAGGGTCGTCCCCACGCCCCGGGCCAAAGTTGGCCAGCCGCCGACATGTCCGACGACTATAGGTTCGTCCCCACGACCACGGGACTAGGTTGGCCCGCCGCCGACTTATCCGACGACTATAGGGTCGTCCCCACGACCCCGGGACTAGGTCGGCCCGCCGCCGACTTGTCCGACGACTATAGGGTCGTCCCCACGACCCCGGGACTAGGTTGGCCCGCCGCCGACATGTCCGACGTCTATAGGGTCGTCTCCACGACCCCGGGACTAGGTTGGCCCGCCGCCGACTTGTCCGACGACTATAGAGTCGTCCCCACGACCCCGGGACTAGGTTGGGCCGCCGCCGACTAGTCCGACGACTATAGGGTCGTCCCAACGACCCCGGGACTAGATTGGCCCGCCACCATCATGTCCGACGACTATAGGGGCGTCCCCACGACCACGGGACTAGGTTGGCCCGCCGCCGACTTGTCCGACGACTATAGGGTCGTGCCTACCACCGCGGGACTAGGATGACCCGCCGCCGACTTTTCCGACGACTATAGGGTCGCCCCCACGACCACGGGCCAAAGTTGCCCTGCCGCCGACATGTCCGACGACTATAGGGTCGTCCCCACGACCCCGGGCCAAATTTGCGCTGCCGCCGACATGTCCGACGACTATAGGGTCGTCCCCACGACCCCGGGCCAAAGCTGGCCAGCCGCCAACATGTCCGACGACTATAGGGTCGTCCCCACGACCCCGGGACTAGGTTGGCCCGCCGCCGACTTGTCCGACGACTGTAGGGTCGTCCCCACGACCCCGGGACTAGGTTGGCCAGCCGCCGACATGTCCGACGACTATACGGTCGTCCCCACGACCACGGGACTAGGTTGGCCCGCCGCCGACTTGTCCGACGACTATAGGGTCGTCCCCAAGACCACGGGCCAAAGTTGCCCTGCCGCCGACATGTCCGACGACTATAGGGTCGTCCCCACGACCCCGGGACTAGGTTGGCCAGTCCCCGACATGTCCGACGACTATAGGGTCGTCCTCACGACCACGGGCCAAAGTTGCCCTGCCGCCGACATGTCCGACGACTATAGGGTCGTCCCCACGACCGCGGGTCTAGGTTGGCCCGCCGCCGACTTTTCCGACGACTATAGGGTCGCCCCCACGACCCCAGGACTAGATTGGCCCGCCACCATCATGTCCGACGACTATAGGGTCGTCCCCACGACCCCGGGCCAATGCTGGCCAGCCGCCAACATGTCCGACGACTATAGGGTCGTCCCCACGACCCAGGGACTAGGTTGGCCAGCCGCCGACATGTCCGACGACTATACGGTCGTCCCCACGACCACGGGACTAGGTTGGCCCGCCGCCGACTTGTCCGACGACTATAGGGTCGTCCCCACGACCACGGGCCAAAGTTGCCCTGCCGCCGACATGTCCGACGACTATAGGGTCGTCCCCACGAACCCGGGACTACGTTGGCCAGTCACCGACATGTCCGACGACTATAGGGTCGCCCCCACGACCACGGGCCAAAGTTGCCGTGCCGCCGGCATGTCCGACGACTATAGGGTCGTCCCCACGACCCCGGGTCTAGGTCGGCCCGCCGCCGACTTTTCCGACGACTATAGGGTCGCCCCCACGACCCCAGGACTAGATTGGCCCGCCACCATCATGTCCGACGACTATAGGGTCGTCCCCACGATCACGGGCCAAAGCTGGCCAGCCGCCGACATGTCCGACGACTATAGGGTCGTCTCCACGACCCCGGGACTAGGTTGGCCAGCCGCCGACATGTCCGACGACTATAGGGTCGTCCCCACGACCACGGGCCAAAGCTGGCCAGCCGCCGACATGTCCGACGACTATAGGGTCGTCTCCACGACCCCGGCACTAGATTGGCCCGCCACCGTCATGTCCGACGACAATAGGGTCGTCCCCACGACCACGGGCCAAAGCTGGCCAGCCGCCGACATGTCCGACGACTATAGGGTCGTCCCCACGACCCCGGGACTAGGTTGGCCGGCCGCCGACTTGTCCGACGACTATAGGGTCGTCCCCACGGCCCGGGACTAGGTTGGCCAGCCGCAGACATGTCCGACGACTATAGGGTCGTCCCCACGACCCCCGGACCAGATTGGCCCGCCACCATCATGTCCGACGACTATAGGGACGTCCCCACGACCCCGGGTCTAGATTGCCCCGGCACCGTCACGTCCGACGACTATAGGGTCGTCTCCACGACCCCGGGACTAGGTTGGCCAGTCACCGGCATGTCCGACGACTATAGGGTCGTCCCCACGACCCCGGGCCAAATTTGCGCTGCCGCCGACATGTCCGACGACTATAGGGTCGTCCCCACGACCCCGGGCCAAAGCTGGCCAGCCGCCAACATGTCCGACGACTATAGGGTCGTCCCCACGACCCCGGGACTAGGTTGGCCAGTCACCGACATGTCCGACGACTATAGGGTCGTCCTCACGACCACGGGCCAAAGTTGCCCTGCCGCCGACATGTCCGACGACTATAGGGTCGTCCCCACGACCGCGGGTCTAGGTTGGCCCGCCGCCGACTTTTCCGACGCCTATAGGGTCGCCCCCACGACCCCAGGACTAGATTGGCCCGCCACCATCATGTCCGACGACTATAGGGTCGTCCCCACGACCCCGGGCCAAAGCTGGCCAGCCGCCAACATGTCCGACGACTATAGGGTCGTCCCCACGACCCCGGGACTAGGTTGGCCAGCCGCCGACATGTCCGACGACTATACGGCCGTCCCCACGACCACGGGACTAGGTTGGCCCGCCGCCGACTTGTCCGACGACTATAGGGTCGTCCCCACGAACCCGGGACTACGTTGGCCAGTCACCGGCATGTCCGACGACTATAGGGTCGCCCCCACGACCACGGGCCAAAGTTGCCGTGCCGCCGACATGTCCGACGACTATAGGGTCGTCCCCACGACCCCGGGACTAGGTTGGCCATTCACCGACATGTCCGACGACTATAGGGTCGTCCTCACGACCACGCGTCAAAGTTGCCCTGCCGCCGACACGTCCGACGACTATAGGGACGTCCCCACGACCACGCGACTAGGTTGGGCCGCCGCCGACTTGTCCGACGACTATAGGGTCGTCTCCACGCCCCCGGGACTAGGTTGGCCAGTCACCGACATGTCCAACGACTATATGGTCGTCTCCACGACCCCGGGACTAGGTTGGCCAGTCACCGACTTGTCCGACGACTATAGGGTCGTCCCCACGACTCCGGGACTAGGTTGACCCGCCGCCGACTTGTCCGACGACTATAGGGTCGTCCCCACGACCCCGGGACTAGGTTGGCCCGCCGCCGACTTGTCCGACGACTATAGGGTCGTCTCCACGACCCCGGGACTAGGTTGGCCAGCCGCCGACATGTCCGACGACTATAGGGTCGTCCCCACGACCACGGGCCAATGTTGCCCTGCCGCCGACATGTCCGACGACTATAGGGTCGTCCTCACGACCACGGGCCAAAGTTGCCCTGCCGCCGACATGTCCGACGACTATAGGGTCGTCCCCACGACCGCGGGTCTAGGTTGGCCCGCCGCCGACTTGTCCGACGACTATAGGGTCGTCTCCACGACCCCGGGACTAGGTTGGCCAGCCGCCGACATGTCCGACGACTATAGGGTCGTCCCCACGACCACGGGCCAAAGTTGCCCTGCCGCCGACATGTCCGACGACTGTAGGGTCGTCCCCACGACCACGGAAATAGATTGGCCCGCCACCATCATGTCCGACGACTATAGGGACGTCCCCACGACCACGCGACTAGGTTGGGCCGCCGCCGACTTGTCCGACGACTATAGGGTCGTCTCCACGCCCCCGGGACTAGGTTGGCCAGTCACCGACATGTCCAACGACTATATGGTCGTCTCCACGACCCCGGGACTAGGTTGGCCAGTCACCGACTTGTCCGACGACTATAGGGTCGTCCCCACGACTCCGGGACTAGGTTGACCCGCCGCCGACTTGTCCGACGACTATAGGGTCGTCCCCACGACCCCGGGACTTGGTTGGCCCGCCGCCGACTTGTCCGACGACTATAGGGTCGTCTCCACGACCCCGGGACTAGGTTGGCCAGCCGCCGACATGTCCGACGACTATAGGGTCGTCCCCACGACCACGGGCCAAAGTTGCCCTGCCGCCGACATGTCCGACGACTATAGGGTCGTCCTCACGACCACGGGCCAAAGTTGCCCTGCCGCCGACATGTCCGACGACTATAGGGTCGTCCCCACGACCGCGGGTCTAGGTTGGCCCGCCGCCGACTTGTCCGACGACTATAGGGTCGTATCCACGACCCCGGGACTAGGTTGGCCAGCCGCCGACATGTCCGACGACTATAGGGTCGTCCCCACGACCACGGGCCAATGTTGCCCTGCCGCCGACATGTCCGACGACTATAGGGTCGTCCTCACGACCACGGGCCAAAGTTGCCCTGCCGCCGACATGTCCGACGACTATAGGGTCGTCCCCACGACCCCGGGACTAGGTTGGCCCGCCGCCGACATGTCCGACGACTATAGGGTCGTCCCCACGACCACGGGCCAATGTTGCCCTGCCGCCGACATGTCCGACGACTATAGGGTCGTATCCACGACCCCGGGACTAGGTTGGCCAGCCGCCGACATGTCCGACGACTATAGGGTCGTCCCCACGACCACGGGCCAAAGTTGCCCTGCCGCCGACATGTCCGACGACTATAGGGACGTCCCTGCCACCCCGGGACTAGGTTGCCCAGCCGCCGACATATCCGACGTCTATAGGGTCGTCCCCACGACCCCGGGGCTAGATTGCCCCGGCACCGTCATGTCCGACGACTATAGGGTCGTCCCCACGACCGCGGGACTAGGTTGGCCCGCCGCCGACTTATCCGACGTCTATAGGGTCGTCCCCACGACCACGTGCCAATGTTGCCATGCCGCCGACATGTCCGACGACTATAGGGTCGTCCCCACGACCCCGGGACTAGGTTGGCCCGCCGCCGACATGTCCGACGACTATAGGGTCGTCCCCACGCCCCGGGCCAAAGTTGGCCAGCCGCCGACATGTCCGACGACAATAGGGTCGTCCCCACGACCCCGGGACTAGGTTGGTCCGCCGCCGACATGTCCGACGTCTAAAGGGTCGTCCCCACGACCCCGGGGCTAGATTGCCCCCGGCACCGTCATGTCCGACGACTATAGGGTCGTCCCCACGACCCCGGGACCAGGTTGGCCCGCCGCCGACTTGTCCGACGACTATAGGGTCGTCTCCACGACCCCGGGACTAGGTTGGCCAGTCACCGACATGTCCGACGACTATAGGGTCGTCCCCACGACTCCGGGACTAGGTTGGCCCGCCGCCGACTTGTCCGACGACTATAGGGCCGTCCCCACGACCCCAGGACTAGATTGGCCCGCCACCATCATGTCCGACGACTGTAGGGTCGTCCCCACGACCACGGGACTAGGTTGGCCCGCCGCCGACTTGTCCGACGACTATAGGGTCGTCCCCACGAACCCGGGACTAGGTTGGCCAGTCACCGACATGTCCGACGACTATAGGGTCATCCTCACGACCACGGGCCAAAGTTGCCCTGCCGCCGACATGTCCAACGACTATAGGGTCGTCCCCACCACCCCGGGACTAGGTTGGCCAGCCTCCGACATATCCGACGACTATAGGGTCGTCCCCACGACCACGGGCCAAAGTTGACCTACCGCCGACATGTCCGACGACTATAGGGTCGTCCGCACGACCCCGGGACTAGATTGGCCCGCCACCGTCATGTCCGACGACAATAGGGTCGTCCCCACGACCACGGGCCAAAGCTGGCCCGCCGCCGACATGTCCGACGACTATAGGGTCGTCTCCACGACCCCAGGACTAGATTGGCCCGCCACCATCATGTCCGACGACTGTAGGGTCGTCCCCACGACCACGGGACTAGGTTGGCCCGCCGCCGACTTGTCCGACGACTATAGGGTCGTCCCCACGAACCCGGGACTAGGTTGGCCAGTCACCGACATGTCCGACGACTATAGGGTCGTCCCCACGACCACGGGCCAAAGTTGCCCTGCCGCCGACATGTCCGACGACTATAGGGACGTCCCCACGACCACGGGACTAGGTTGGCCCGCCGCCGACTTGTCCGACGACTATAGGGTCGTCCTCACGACCACGGGCCAAAGTTGCCCTGCCGCCGACATGTCCGACGACTATAGGGTCGTCCCCACGACCGCGGGTCTAGGTTGGCCCGCCGCCGACTTTTCCGACGACTATAGGGTCGCCCCCACGACCCCAGGACTAGATTGGCCCGCCACCATCATGTCCGACGACTATAGGGTCGTCCCCACGACCCCGGGCCAAAGCTGGCCAGCCGCCAACATGTCCGACGACTATAGGGTCGTCCCCACGACCCCGGGACTAGGTTGGCCAGCCGCCGACATGTCCGACGACTATACGGCCGTCCCCACGACCACGGGACTAGGTTGGCCCGCCGCCGACTTGTCCGACGACTATAGGGTCGACCCCACGAACCCGGGACTACGTTGGCCAGTCACCGGCATGTCCGACGACTATAGGGTCGCCCCCACGACCACGGGCCAAAGTTGCCGTGCCGCCGACATTTCCGACGACTATAGGGTCGTCCCCATGACCCCGGGACTAGGTTGGCCAGCCGCCGACATGTCCGACGACTATAGGGTCGTCCCCACGACCACGGGCCAAAGCTGGCCAGCCGCCGACATGTCCGACGACTATAGGGTCGTCTCCACGACCCCGGCACTAGATTGGCCCGCCACCGTCATGTCCGACGACAATAGGGTCGTCCCCACGACCACGGGCCAAAGCTGGCCAGCCGCCGACATGTCCGACGACTATAGGGTCGTCCCCACGACCCCGGGACTAGGTTGGCCCGCCGCCGACTTGTCCGACGACTATAGGGTCGTCCCCACGACCACGGGCCAAAGTTGACCTGCCGCCGACATGTCCGACGACTATAGGGTCGTCCCCACGACCCCGGGACTAGATTGGCCCGCCACCGTCTTGTCCGACGACTATAGGGTCGCCCCCACGACCACGGGCCAAAGTTGCCCTGCCGCCGACATGTCCGACGACTATAGGGTCGTCCCCACGACCCCGGGTCTAGGTTGGCCCGCCGCCGACTTTTCCGACGACTATAGGGTCGTCCCCACGACCCCGGGACTAGGTTGGCCATTCACCGACATGTCCGACGACTATAGGGTCGTCCTCACGACCACGCGTCAAAGTTGCCCTGCCGCCGACACGTCCGACGACTATAGGGTCGTTCCCACGACCCCGGGACTAGGTTGGCCAGCCGCCGACATGTCCGACGTCTATAGGGTCGTCCCCACGACCCCGGGACCAGGTTGGCCCGCCGCCGACTTGTCCCGCCGCCGACTTGTCCCGCCGCCGACTTGTCCGACGACAATAGGGTCGTCTCCACGACCCCGGGACTAGGTTGGCCAGTCACCGACTTGTCCGACGACTATAGGGTCGTCCCCACGACTCCGGGACTAGGTTGACCCGCCGCCGACTTGTCCGACGACTATATGGTCGTCCCCACGACCCCGGGACTAGGTTGGCCCGCCGCCGACTTTTCCGACGACTATAGGGTCGCCCCCACGACCCCAGGACTAGATTGGCCCGCCACCATCATGTCCGACGACTATAGGGTCGTCCCCACGACCACGGGACTAGATTGGCCCGCCACCATCATGTCCGACGACTATAGGGACGTCCCCACGACCACGCGACTAGGTTGGGCCGCCGCCGACATGTCCGACGACTATACGGCCGTCCCCACGACCACGGGACTAGGTTGGCCCGCCGCCGACTTGTCCGACGACTATAGGGTCGTCCCCACGAACCCGGGACTACGTTGGCCAGTCACCGGCATGTCCGACGACTATAGGGTCGCCCCCACGACCACGGGCCAAAGTTGCCGTGCCGCCGACATGTCCGACGACTATAGGGTCGTCCCCATGACCCCGGGACTAGGTTGGCCAGCCGCCGACATGTCCGACGACTATAGGGTCGTCCCCACGACCACGGGCCAAAGCTGGCCAGCCGCCGACATGTCCGACGACTATAGGGTCGTCTCCACGACCCCGGCACTAGATTGGCCCGCCACCGTCATGTCCGACGACAATAGGGTCGTCCCCACGACCACGGGCCAAAGCTGGCCAGCCGCCGACATGTCCGACGACTATAGGGTCGTCCCCACGACCCCGGGACTAGGTTGGCCCGCCGCCGACTTGTCCGACGACTATAGGGTCGTCCCCACGACCACGGGCCAAAGTTGACCTGCCGCCGACATGTCCGACGACTATAGGGTCGTCCCCACGACCCCGGGACTAGATTGGCCCGCCACCGTCTTGTCCGACGACTATAGGGTCGCCCCCACGACCACGGGCCAAAGTTGCCCTGCCGCCGACATGTCCGACGACTATAGGGTCGTCCCCACGACCCCGGGTCTAGGTTGGCCCGCCGCCGACTTTTCCGACGACTATAGGGTCGTCCCCACGACCCCGGGACTAGGTTGGCCATTCACCGACATGTCCGACGACTATAGGGTCGTCCTCACGACCACGCGTCAAAGTTGCCCTGCCGCCGACACGTCCGACGACTATAGGGTCGTTCCCACGACCCCGGGACTAGGTTGGCCAGCCGCCGACATGTCCGACGTCTATAGGGTCGTCCCCACGACCCCGGGACCAGGTTGGCCCGCCGCCGACTTGTCCCGCCGCCGACTTGTCCCGCCGCCGACTTGTCCGACGACAATAGGGTCGTCTCCACGACCCCGGGACTAGGTTGGCCAGTCACCGACTTGTCCGACGACTATATGGTCGTCCCCACGACCCCGGGACCAGGTTGGCCCGCCGCCGACTTGTCCCGCCGCCGACTTGTCCCGCCGCCGACTTGTCCGACGACAATAGGGTCGTCTCCACGACCCCAGGACTAGATTGGCCCGCCACCATCATGTCCGACGACTATAGGGTCGTCCCCACGACCCCGGGCCAAAGCTGGCCAGCCGCCAACATGTCCGACGACTATAGGGTCGTCCCCACGACCCCGGGACTAGGTTGGCCAGCCGCCGACATGTCCGACGACTATACGGCCGTCCCCACGACCACGGGACTAGGTTGGCCCGCCGCCGACTTGTCCGACGACTATAGGGTCGACCCCACGAACCCGGGACTACGTTGGCCAGTCACCGGCATGTCCGACGACTATAGGGTCGCCCCCACGACCACGGGCCAAAGTTGCCGTGCCGCCGACATTTCCGACGACTATAGGGTCGTCCCCATGACCCCGGGACTAGGTTGGCCAGCCGCCGACATGTCCGACGACTATAGGGTCGTCCCCACGACCACGGGCCAAAGCTGGCCAGCCGCCGACATGTCCGACGACTATAGGGTCGTCTCCACGACCCGGCACTAGATTGGCCCGCCACCGTCATGTCCGACGACAATAGGGTCGTCCCCACGACCACGGGCCAAAGCTGGCCAGCCGCCGACATGTCCGACGACTATAGGGTCGTCCCCACGACCCCGGGACTAGGTTGGCCCGCCGCCGACTTGTCCGACGACTATAGGGTCGTCCCCACGACCACGGGCCAAAGTTGACCTGCCGCCGACATGTCCGACGACTATAGGGTCGTCCCCACGACCCCGGGACTAGATTGGCCCGCCACCGTCTTGTCCGACGGACTATAGGGTCGCCCCCACGACCACGGGCCAAAGTTGCCCTGCCGCCGACATGTCCGACGACTATAGGGTCGTCCCCACGACCCCGGGTCTAGGTTGGCCCGCCGCCGACTTTTCCGACGACTATAGGGTCGTCCCCCACGACCCCGGGACTAGGTTGGCCATTCACCGACATGTCCGACGACTATAGGGTCGTCCTCACGACCACGCGTCAAAGTTGCCCTGCCGCCGACACGTCCGACGACTATAGGGTCGTTCCCACGACCCCGGGACTAGGTTGGCCAGCCGCCGACATGTCCGACGTCTATAGGGTCGTCCCCCACGACCCCGGGACCAGGTTGGCCCGCCGCCGACTTGTCCCGCCGCCGACTTGTCCCGCCGCCGACTTGTCCGACGACAATAGGGTCGTCTCCACGACCCCGGGACTAGGTTGGCCAGTCACCGACTTGTCCGACGACTATAGGGTCGTCCCCACGACTCCGGGACTAGGTTGACCCGCCGCCGACTTGTCCGACGACTATATGGTCGTCCCCACGACCCCGGGACTAGGTTGGCCCGCCGCCGACTTTTCCGACGACTATAGGGTCGCCCCCACGACCCCAGGACTAGATTGGCCCGCCACCATCATGTCCGACGACTATAGGGTCGTCCCCACGACCACGGGACTAGATTGGCCCGCCACCATCATGTCCGACGACTATAGGGACGTCCCCACGACCACGCGACTAGGTTGGGCCGCCGCCGACATGTCCGACGACTATACGGCCGTCCCCACGACCACGGGACTAGGTTGGCCCGCCGCCGACTTGTCCGACGACTATAGGGTCGTCCCCACGAACCCGGGACTACGTTGGCCAGTCACCGGCATGTCCGACGACTATAGGGTCGCCCCCACGACCACGGGCCAAAGTTGCCGTGCCGCCGACATGTCCGACGACTATAGGGTCGTCCCCATGACCCCGGGACTAGGTTGGCCAGCCGCCGACATGTCCGACGACTATAGGGTCGTCCCCACGACCACGGGCCAAAGCTGGCCAGCCGCCGACATGTCCGACGACTATAGGGTCGTCTCCACGACCCCGGCACTAGATTGGCCCGCCACCGTCATGTCCGACGACAATAGGGTCGTCCCCACGACCACGGGCCAAAGCTGGCCAGCCGCCGACATGTCCGACGACTATAGGGTCGTCCCCACGACCCCGGGACTAGGTTGGCCCGCCGCCGACTTGTCCGACGACTATAGGGTCGTCCCCACGACCACGGGCCAAAGTTGACCTGCCGCCGACATGTCCGACGACTATAGGGTCGTCCCCACGACCCCGGGACTAGATTGGCCCGCCACCGTCTTGTCCGACGACTATAGGGTCGCCCCCACGACCACGGGCCAAAGTTGCCCTGCCGCCGACATGTCCGACGACTATAGGGTCGTCCCCACGACCCCGGGTCTAGGTTGGCCCGCCGCCGACTTTTCCGACGACTATAGGGTCGTCCCCACGACCCCGGGACTAGGTTGGCCATTCACCGACATGTCCGACGACTATAGGGTCGTCCTCACGACCACGCGTCAAAGTTGCCCTGCCGCCGACACGTCCGACGACTATAGGGTCGTTCCCACGACCCCGGGACTAGGTTGGCCAGCCGCCGACATGTCCGACGTCTATAGGGTCGTCCCCACGACCCCGGGACCAGGTTGGCCCGCCGCCGACTTGTCCCGCCGCCGACTTGTCCCGCCGCCGACTTGTCCGACGACAATAGGGTCGTCTCCACGACCCCGGGACTAGGTTGGCCAGTCACCGACTTGTCCGACGACTATAGGGTCGTCCCCACGACTCCGGGACTAGGTTGACCCGCCGCCGACTTGTCCGACGACTATATGGTCGTCCCCACGACCCCGGGACTAGGTTGGCCCGCCGCCGACTTTTCCGACGACTATAGGGTCGCCCCCACGACCCCAGGACTAGATTGGCCCGCCACCATCATGTCCGACGACTGTAGGGTCGTCCCCACGACCACGGGACTAGATTGGCCCGCCACCATCATGTCCGACGACTATAGGGACGTCCCCACGACCACGCGACTAGGTTGGGCCGCCGCCGACTTGTCCGACGACTATAGGGTCGTCTCCACGCCCCCGGGACTAGGTTGGCCAGTCACCGACATGTCCAACGACTATATGGTCGTCTCCACGACCCCGGGACTAGGTTGGCCAGTCACCGACTTGTCCGACGACTATAGGGTCGTCCCCACGACTCCGGGACTAGGTTGACCCGCCGCCGACTTGTCCGACGACTATAGGGTCGTCCCCACGACCCCGGGACTAGGTTGGCCCGCCGCCGACTTGTCCGACGACTATAGGGTCGTCTCCACGACCCCGGGACTAGGTTGGCCAGCCGCCGACATGTCCGACGACTATAGGGTCGTCCCCACGACCACGGGCCAAAGTTGCCCTGCCGCCGACATGTCCGACGACTATAGGGTCGTCCTCACGACCACGGGCCAAAGTTGCCCTGCCGCCGACATGTCCGACGACTATAGGGTCGTCCCCACGACCGCGGGTCTAGGTTGGCCCGCCGCCGACTTGTCCGACGACTATAGGGTCGTCTCCACGACCCCGGGACTAGGTTGGCCAGCCGCCGACATGTCCGACGACTATAGGGTCGTCCCCACGACCACGGGCCAATGTTGCCCTGCCGCCGACATGTCCGACGACTATAGGGTCGTCCTCACGACCACGGGCCAAACTTGCCCTGCCGCCGACATGTCCGACGACTATAGGGTCGTCCCCACGACCGCGGGTCTAGGTTGACCCGCCGCCGACTTGTCCGACGACTATATGGTCGTCCCCACGACCCCGGGACTAGGTTGGCCCGCCGCCGACTTTTCCGACGACTATAGGGTCGCCCCCACGACCCCGGGGCTAGATTGCCCCGGCACCGTCATGTCCGACGACTATAGGGTCGTCTCCACGACCCCGGGACTAGGTTGGCCAGTCACCGACTTGTCCGACGACTATAGGGTCGTCCCCACGACTCCGGGACTAGGTTGACCCGCCGCCGACTTGTCCGACGACTATAGGGTCGTCCCCACGACCCCGGGACTAGGTTGGCCCGCCGCCGACTTGTCCGACGACTATAGGGTCGTCCCCACGAACCCGGGACTAGGTTGGCCAGTCACCGACATGTCCGACGACTATAGGGTCGTCCTCACGACCACGGGCCAAAGTTGCCCTGCCGCCGACATGTCCAACGACTATAGGGTCGTCCCCACGACCCCGGGGCTAGATTGCCCCCGGCACCGTCATGTCCGACGACTATAGGGTCGTCCCCACGACCCCGGGACCAGGTTGGCCCGCCGCCGACTTGTCCCGCCGCCGACTTGTCCCGCCGCCGACTTGTCCGACGACTATAGGGTCGTCTCCACGACCCCGGGACTAGGTTGGCCAGTCACCGACATGTCCGACGACTATAGGGTCGTCCCCACGACTCCGGGACTAGGTTGGCCCGCCGCCGACTTGTCCGACGACTATAGGGCCGTCCCCACGACCCCAGGACCAGATTGGCCCGCCACCATCATGTCCGACGACTGTAGGGTCGTCCCCACGACCACGGGACTAGGTTGGCCCGCCGCCGACTTGTCCGACGACTATAGGGTCGTCCCCACGAACCCGGGACTAGGTTGGCCAGTCACCGACATGTCCGACGACTATAGGGTCGTCCTCACGACCACGGGCCAAAGTTGCCCTGCCGCCGACATGTCCAACGACTATAGGGTCGTCCCCACGACCCCGGGACTAGGTTGGCCAGCCTCCGACATATCCGACGACTATAGGGTCGTCCCCACGACCACGGGCCAAAGTTGACCTACCGCCGACATGTCCGACGACTATAGGGTCGTCCGCACGACCCCGGGACTAGATTGGCCCGCCACCGTCATGTCCGACGACAATAGGGTCGTCCCCACGACCACGGGCCAAAGCTGGCCCGCCGCCGACATGTCCGACGACTATAGGGTCGTCTCCACGACCCCGGGACTAGATTGGCCTGCCACCATCATGTCCGACGACTATAGGGACGTCCCTACGACCACGGGACTAGGTTGGGCCGCCGCCGACTAGTCCGACGACTATAGGGTCGTCCTCACGACCACGGGCCAAAGTTGCCCTGCCGCCGACATGTCCGACGACTATAGGATCGTCCCCACGACCCCGGGACTAGGTTGGCCAGTCACCGACATGTCCGACGACTATAGGGTCGTCCTCACGACCACGGGCCAATGTTGCCCTGCCGCCGACATGTCCGACGACTATAGGGTCGTCCCCACGACCCCGGGACTAGGTTGGCCATCCTCCGACATATCCGACGACTATAGGGTCGTCCCCACGACCACGGGCCAAAGTTGACCTGCCGCCGACATGTCCGACGACTATAGGGTCGTCCCCACGACCACGGGCCAAAGCTGGCCAGCCGCCGACATGTCCGACGACTATAGGGTCGTATCCACGACCCCGGGACTAGGTTGGCCAGCCGCCGACATGTCCGACGACTATAGGGTCGTCCCCACGACCACGGGCCAAAGCTGGCCAGCCGCCGACATGTCCGACGACTATAGGGTCGTCTCCACGACCCCGGGACTAGGTTGGCCAGTCACCGACATGTCCGACGACTATAGGGTCGTCCTCACGACCACGGGCCAAAGTTGCCCTGCCGCCGACATGTCCGACGACTATAGGGTCGTCCCCACGACCCCGGGACTAGATTGGCCTGCCACCATCATGTCCGACGACTATAGGGACGTCTCCACGACCCCGGGACTAGGTTGGCCAGTCACCGACATGTCCGACGACTATAGGGTCGTCCTCACGACCACGGGCCAAAGTTGCCCTGCCGCCGACATGTCCGACGACTATAGGGTCGTCCCCACGACCCCGGGACTAGGTTGGCCAGCCTCCGACATATTCGACGACTATAGGGTCGTCCCCACGACCACGGGCCAAAGTTGACCTGCCGCCGACATGTCCGACGACTATAGGGTCGTCCCCACGACCACGGGCCAAAGCTGGCCAGCCGCCGACATGTCCGACGACTATAGGGTCGTATCCACGACCCCGGGACTAGGTTGGCCAGCCGCCGACATGTCCGACGACTATAGGGTCGTCCCCACGACCACGGGCCAATGTTGGCCAGCCGACGTCATGTCCGACGACTATAGGGTCGTCCCCACGACCCCGGGACTAGGTTGGGCCGCCGCCGACTAGTCCGACGACTATAGGGTCGTCCTCACGACCACGGGCCAAAGTTGCCCTGCCGCCGACATGTCCGACGACTATTGGGTCGTCCCCACGACCCCGGGACTAGGTTGGCCAGCCTCCGACATATCCGACGACTATAGGGTCGTCCCCACGACCACGGGCCAAAGTTGACCTGCCGCCGACATGTCCGACGACTATAGGGTCGTCCCCACGACCACGGGCCAAAGCTGGCCAGCCGCCGACATGTCCGACGACTATAGGGTCGTATCCACGACCCCGGGACTAGATTGGCCCGCCACCATCATGTCCGACGACTATAGGGACGTCCCCACGACCACGGGACTAGGTTGGCCCGCCGCCGACTTGTCCGACGACTATAGGGTCGCGCCTACCACCCCGGGACAAGGATGACCCGCCGCCGACTTTTCCGACGACTATAGGGTCGTCCCTACGAACCCGGGACTAGGTTGGCCAGTCACCGACATGTCCGACGACTATAGGGTCGTCCTCACGACCACGGGCCAAAGTTGCCCTGCCGCCGACATGTCCGACGACTATAGGGACGTCCCCACGACCACGGGACTAGGTTGGCCCGCCGCCGACTTGTCCGACGACTATAGGGTCGTGCCTACCACCCCGGGACTAGGATGACCCGCCGCCGACTTTTCCGACGACTATAGGGTCGTCCCCACGAACCCGGGACTAGGTTGGCCAGCCGCCGACCTGTCCGACGACTATAGGGTCGTCCCCACCACCCCGGGTCTAGGTTGGCCAGCCGCCGACATGTCCGACGACTATAGGGTCGTCCCCACGACCACGGGCCAAAGTTGCCCTGCCGCCGACATGTCCGACGACTATAGGGTCGTCCTCACGACCACGGGCCAAAGTTGCCCTGCCGCAGACATGTCCGACGACTATAGGGTCGTCCCCACGACCCCGGGACTAGGTTGGCCAGCCTCCGACATATCCGACGACTATAGGGTCGTCCCCACGACCACGGGCCAAAGTTGACCTGCCGCCGACATGTCCGACGACTACAGGGTCGTCCCCACGACCACGGGCCAAAGCTGGCCAGCCGCCGACATGTCCGACGACTATAGGGTCGTCCCCACGACCCCGGGACTAGGTTGGCCAGCCTCCGACATATCCGACGACTATAGGGTCGTCCCCACGACCACGGGCCAAAGTTGACCTGCCGCCGACATGTCCGACGACTATAGGGTCGTCCCCACGACCACGGGCCAAAGCTGGCCAGCCGCCGACATGTCCGACGACTATAGGGTCGTATCCACGACCCCGGGACTAGGTTGGCCAGCCGCCGACATGTCCGACGACTATAGGGTCGTCCCCACGACCACGGGCCAAAGCTGGCCAGCCGCCGACATGTCCGACGACTATAGGGTCGTCTCCACGACCCCGGGACTAGATTGGCCCGCCACCGTCATGTCCGACGAATATAGGTTCGTGCCTACGACCCTGGGCATACGTTGGCCCGCCGCCGACATTTCCGACGACTATAGGGTCGTCCCCAAGACCACGGGCCAAAGTTGCCCTGCCGCCGACATGTCCGACGACTACAGGGTCGTCCCCACGACCCCGGGTCTAGGTTGGCCCGCCGTCGACATGTCCGACGACAATAGGGTCGTCCCCACGCCCCGGGCCAAAGTTGGCCAGCCGCCGACATGTCCGACGACTATAGGGTCGTCCCCACGACCCCGGGACTAGATTGGCCCGCCACCGTCATGTCCGACGACTATACGGTCGTCCCCGCGACCCCGGGACTAGGTTGGCCCGCCGACGACGTGTCCTACGACTATGGGGTCGTCCCCACGACCACGAGACTAGGTTGGCCAGCCGCCGACATGTCCGACGACTATAGGGTCGTCCCGACCACCCCGGGTCTAGGTTGGCCAGCCGCCGACATGTCCGACGGCTATAGGGTCGTCCCCGAGACCCCGGGATTAGGATGGCCCGCCGCCGACTTGTCCGACGATTATAGGGTCGTCTCCACGACCCCGGGACTAGGTTGGCCAGCCGCCGACATGTCCGACGACTATAGGGTCGTCCCCACGACCACGGGCCAAAGCTGGCCAGCCGCCGACATGTCCGACGACTATAGGGTCGTCTCCACGACCCCGGGACTAGATTGGCCCGCCACCGTCATGTCCGACGAATATAGGTTCGTGCCTACGACCCTGGGCATACGTTGGCCCGCCGCCGACATTTCCGACGACTATAGGGTCGTCCCCAAGACCACGGGCCAAAGTTGCCCTGCCGCCGACATGTCCGACGACTACAGGGTCGTCCCCACGACCCCGGGTCTAGGTTGGCCCGCCGTCGACATGTCCGACGACAATAGGGTCGTCCCCACGCCCCGGGCCAAAGTTGGCCAGCCGCCGACATGTCCGACGACTATAGGGTCGTCCCCACGACCCCGGGACTAGGTTGGCCAGTCACCGACATGTCCGACGACTATAGGGTCGTCCCCACGACCCGGGCCAAAGTTGACCTGCCGCCGACATGTCCGACGACTATAGGGTCGTCCCCACGACCCCGGGACTAGGTTGGCCTGCCGCCGACATGTCCAACGACTATAGGGGTGTCCCCACGACCCCGGGACTAGGTTGGCCCGCCGCCGACTTGTCCGACGACTATAGGGTCGTCCACACGACCCGGGCCAAAGTTGACCGGCCGCCGACATGTCCGACGACTATAGGGTCATCCCCACGACCCCGGGACTAGGTTGGTCTGCCGCCGACATGTCCGACGACTATAGGGTCATCCCCACGACCCCGGGACTAGGTTGGTCAGCCGCCGACATGTCCGACGACTATAGGGTCGTCCCCACGACCCCGGGACTAGGTTGGTCCGCCGCCGACATGTCCGACGACTATAGGGCCGTCCCCACGACCCCAGGACTAGGTTGGCCCGCCGCCGACTTGTCCGACGACTATAGGGTCGTCCCGGCCACCCCGGGACTAGGTTGGCCAGCCGCCGACATGTCCGACGTCTATAGGGTCGTCCCCTCGACCCCGGGGTTAGATTGCCCCGGCACCGTCACGTCCGACGACTATAGGGTCGTCTCCACGACCCCGGGACTAGGTTGGCCAGTCACCGGCATGTCCGACGACTATAGGGTCGTCCCCACGACCCCGGGCCAAAGTTGCCCTGCCGCCGACATATCCGACAACTATAGGGTCGTCCCCACGACCCCGGGCCAAAGCTGGCCAACCGCCAACATGTCCGACGGCTATAGGGTCGTCCCCGAGACCCCGGGATTAGGATGGCCCGCCGCCGACTTGTCCGACGATTATAGGGTCGTCTCCACGACCCCGGGACTAGGTTGGCCAGCCGCCGACATGTCCGACGACTATAGGGTCGTCCCCACGACCACGGGCCAAAGTTGCCCTGCCGCCGACATGTCCGACGACTATAGGGTCGTCCTCACGACCACGGGCCAAAGTTGCCCTGCCGCCGACATGTCCGACGTCTAAAGGGTCGTCCCCACGACCCCGGGGCTAGATTGCCCCCGGTACCGTCATGTCCGACGACTATAGGGTCGTCCCCACGACCCCGGGACCAGGTTGGCCCGCCGCCGACTTGTCCCGCCGCCGACTTGTCCGACGACTATAGGGTCGTCTCCACGACCCCGGGACTAGGTTGGCCAGTCACCGACATGTCCGACGACTATAGGGTCGTCCCCACGCCCCGGGCCAAAGTTGGCCAGCCGCCGACATGTCCGACGGCTATAGGGTCGTCCCCGAGACCCCGGGATTAGGATGGCCCGCCGCCGACTTGTCCGACGATTATAGGGTCGTCTCCACGACCCCGGGACTAGGTTGGCCCGCCGCCGACTTGTCCGACGACTATAGGGTCGTCCCCACGCCCCGGGCCAAAGTTGGCCAGCCGCCGACATGTCCGACGACTATAGGGTCGTCCCCACGACCCCGGGACTAGGTTGGTCCGCCGCCGACATGTCCGACGACTATAGGGCCGTCCCCACGACCCCAGGACTAGGTTGGCCCGCCGCCGACTTGTCCGACGACTATAGGGTCGTCCCGACCACCCCGGGACTAGGTTGGCCTGCCGCCGACATGTCCGACGTCTATAGGGTCGTCCCCTCGACCCCGGGGTTAGATTGCCCCGGCACCGTCACGTCCGACGACTATAGGGTCGTCTCCACGACCCCGGGACTAGGTCGGCCCGCCGCCGACATGTCCGACGACTATAGGGTCGTCCCCACGACCACTGGCCAAAGTTGCCCAGCCGCCGACATGTCCGACGACTATAGGGTCGTCCCCACGACCCCGGGACTAGGTTGGCCCGCCGCCGACATGTCCGACGACTATAGGGTCGTCCCCACGACCCGGGCCAAAGTTGGCCAGCCGCCGACATGTCCGACGACTATAGGGTCATCCCCACGACCCCGGGACTAGGTTGGCCTGCCGCCGACATGTCCGACGACTATAGGGTCGTCCCCACGACCCCGGGTCTAGGTTGGCCCGCCGTCGACTTGTCCGACGACTATAGGGTCGTCCCCACGCCCCGGGCCAAAGTTGGCCAGCCGCCGACATGTCCGACGACTATAGGGTCGTCCCCACGACCCCGGGTCTAGGTTGGCCCGCCGTCGACTTGTCCGACGACTATAGGGTCGTCCCCACGACTCCGGGACTAGGTTGACCCGCCGCCGACTTGTCCGACGACTATAGGGTCGTCCCCACGACCCCGGGACTAGGTTGGCCCGCCGCCGACTTGTCCGACGACTATAGGGTCGTCCCCACGACCCCGGGCCAAAGCTGGCCAACCGCCAACATGTCCGACGGCTATAGGGTCGTCCCCGCGATCCCGGGACTAGGATGGCCCGCCGCCGACTTGTCCGACGACTATAGGGTCGTCTCCACGACCCCGGGACTAGGTTGGCCAGCCGCCGACATGTCCGACGACTATAGGGTCGTCCCCACGACCACGGGCCAAAGTTGCCCTGCCGCCGACATGTCCGACGACTATAGGGTCGTCCCCACGACCACGGGCCAAAGCTGGCCAGCCGCCGACATGTCCGACGACTATAGGGTCGTATCCACGACCCCGGGACTAGGTTGGCCAGCCGCCGACATGTCCGACGACTATAGGGTCGTCCCCACGACCACGGGCCAAAGCTGGCCAGCCGCCGACATGTCCGACGACTATAGGGTCGTCCCCACGACCCCGGGCCAAAGCTGGCCAACCGCCAACATGTCCGACGGCTATAGGGTCGTCCCCGCGACCCCGGGACTAGGATGGCCCGCCGCCGACTTGTCCGACGACTATAGGGTCGTCTCCACGACCCCGGGACTAGGTTGGCCAGCCGCCGACATGTCCGACGACTATAGGGTCGTCCCCACGACCACGGGCCAAAGTTGCCCTGCCGCCGACATGTCCGACGACTATAGGGTCGTCCTCACGACCACGGGCCAAAGTTGCCCTGCCGCCGACATGTCCGACGACTATAGGGTCGTCCCCACGACCGCGGGTCTAGGTTGGCCCGCCGCCGACTTTTCCGACGACTATAGGGTCGCCCCCACGACCCCAGGACTAGATTGGCCCGCCACCATCATGTCCGACGACTGTAGGGTCGTCCCCACGACCACGGGACTAGGTTGGCCCGCCGCCGACTTTTCCGACGACTATAGGGTCGTCCCCACGAACCCGGGACTAGGTTGGCCAGTCACCGACATGTCCGACGACTATAGGGTCGTCTTCACGACCACGGGCCAAAGTTGCCCTGCCGCCGACATGTCCGACGACTATAGGGACGTCCCCACGACCACGGGACTAGGTTGGCCCGCCGCCGACTTGTCCGACGACTATAGGGTCGTGCCTACCACCCCGGGACTAGGATGACCCGCCGCCGACTTTTCCGACGACTATTGGGTCGTCCTCACGACCACGGGCCAAAGTTGCCCTGCCGCCGACATGTCCAACGACTATAGGGGTGTCCCCACGACCCCGGGACTAGGTTGGCCCGCCGCCGACTTGTCCGACGACTATAGGGTCGTCCACACGACCCGGGCCAAAGTTGACCGGCCGCCGACATGTCCGACGACTATAGGGTCATCCCCACGACCCCGGGACTAGGTTGGTCTGCCGCCGACATGTCCGACGACTATAGGGTCGTCCCCAAGACCACGGGCCAAAGTTGGCCGGCCGCCGACATGTCCGACGACTATAGGGTCGTCCCCACGACCCCGGGACTAGGTTGGCCTGCCGCCGACATGTCCAACGACTATAGGGTCGTCCCCACGACCCCGGGACTAGGTTGGCCCGCCGCCGACTTGTCCGACGACTATAGGGTCGTCCACACGACCCGGGCCAAAGTTGACCGGCCGCCGACATGTCCGACGACTATAGGGTCATCCCCACGACCCCGGGACTAGGTTGGTCTGCCGCCGACATGTCCGACGACTATAGGGTCATCCCCACGACCCCGGGACTAGGTTGGTCTGCCGCCGACATGTCCGACGACTATAGGGTCGTCCCCACGACCCCGGGACAAGATTGGCCCGCCACCGACATGTCCGACGACTTTAGGGTCGTCCCCACGACCCCGGGTCTAGGTTGGCCCGCCGCCGACTTGTCCGACGACTATAGGGTCGTCCCCACGACCCCGGGAGTAGGATGGCCCGCCGCCGACTTGTCCGACGACTATAGGGTCGTCCCCACGACCCCGGGACTAGGTTGGCCAGCCGCCGACATGTCCGACGACTATACGGTCGTCCCCACGGCCACGGGACTAGGTTGGCCCGCCGTCGACTTGTCCGACGACTATAGGGACGCCCCTACCACCCCGGGACTAGGTTGCCCAGCCGCCGACATGTCCGACGTCGATAGGGTCGTCCCCACGACCCCGGGGCTAGATTGCCCCGGCACCGTCATGTCCGACGACTATAGGGTCGTCCCCACGACCGCGGGACTAGGTTGGCGCGCCGCCGACTTATCCGACGTGTATAGGGTCGTCCCCACGACCACGGGCCAATGTTGCCATGCCGCCGACATGTCCGACGACTATAGGGTCGTCCCCACGACCCCGGGACTAGGTTGGCCCGCCGCCGACATGTCCGACGACTATAGGGTCGTCCCCACGCCCCGGGCCAAAGTTGGCCAGCCGCCGACATGTCCGACGACTATAGGGTCGTCCCCACGACCCCGGGACTAGGTTGGTCCGCCGCCGACATGTCCGACGTCTAAAGGGTCGTCCCCACGACCCCGGGGCTAGATTGCCCCCGGTACCGTCATGTCCGACGACTATAGGGTCGTCCCCACGACCCCGGGACCAGGTTGGCCCGCCGCCGACTTGTCCCGCCGCCGACTTGTCCGACGACTATAGGGTCGTCTCCACGACCCCGGGACTAGGTTGGCCAGTCACCGACATGTCCGACGACTATAGGGTCGTCCCCACGCCCCGGGCCAAAGTTGGCCAGCCGCCGACATGTCCGACGGCTATAGGGTCGTCCCCGAGACCCCGGGATTAGGATGGCCCGCCGCCGACTTGTCCGACGATTATAGGGTCGTCTCCACGACCCCGGGACTAGGTTGGCCCGCCGCCGACTTGTCCGACGACTATAGGGTCGTCCCCACGCCCCGGGCCAAAGTTGGCCAGCCGCCGACATGTCCGACGGCTATAGGGTCGTCCCCGAGACCCCGGGATTAGGATGGCCCGCCGCCGACTTGTCCGACGACTATAGGGTCGTATCCACGACCCCGGGACTAGGTTGGCCAGCCGCCGACATGTCCGACGACTATAGGGTCGTCCCCACGACCACGGGCCAAAGCTGGCCAGCCGCCGACATGTCCGACGACTATAGGGTCGTCCCCACGACCCCGGGCCAAAGCTGGCCAACCGCCAACATGTCCGACGGCTATAGGGTCGTCCCCGCGACCCCGGGACTAGGATGGCCCGCCGCCGACTTGTCCGACGACTATAGGGTCGTCTCCACGACCCCGGGACTAGGTTGGCCAGCCGCCGACATGTCCGACGACTATAGGGTCGTCCCCACGACCACGGGCCAAAGTTGCCCTGCCGCCGACATGTCCGACGACTATAGGGTCGTCCTCACGACCACGGGCCAAAGTTGCCCTGCCGCCGACATGTCCGACGACTATAGGGTCGTCCCCACGACCGCGGGTCTAGGTTGGCCCGCCGCCGACTTTTCCGACGACTATAGGGTCGCCCCCACGACCCCAGGACTAGATTGGCCCGCCACCATCATGTCCGACGACTGTAGGGTCGTCCCCACGACCACGGGACTAGGTTGGCCCGCCGCCGACTTTTCCGACGACTATAGGGTCGTCCCCACGAACCCGGGACTAGGTTGGCCAGTCACCGACATGTCCGACGACTATAGGGTCGTCTTCACGACCACGGGCCAAAGTTGCCCTGCCGCCGACATGTCCGACGACTATAGGGACGTCCCCACGACCACGGGACTAGGTTGGCCCGCCGCCGACTTGTCCGACGACTATAGGGTCGTGCCTACCACCCCGGGACTAGGATGACCCGCCGCCGACTTTTCCGACGACTATTGGGTCGTCCTCACGACCACGGGCCAAAGTTGCCCTGCCGCCGACATGTCCAACGACTATAGGGGTGTCCCCACGACCCCGGGACTAGGTTGGCCCGCCGCCGACTTGTCCGACGACTATAGGGTCGTCCACACGACCCGGGCCAAAGTTGACCGGCCGCCGACATGTCCGACGACTATAGGGTCATCCCCACGACCCCGGGACTAGGTTGGTCTGCCGCCGACATGTCCGACGACTATAGGGTCGTCCCCAAGACCACGGGCCAAAGTTGGCCGGCCGCCGACATGTCCGACGACTATAGGGTCGTCCCCACGACCCCGGGACTAGGTTGGCCTGCCGCCGACATGTCCAACGACTATAGGGTCGTCCCCACGACCCCGGGACTAGGTTGGCCCGCCGCCGACTTGTCCGACGACTATAGGGTCGTCCACACGACCCGGGCCAAAGTTGACCGGCCGCCGACATGTCCGACGACTATAGGGTCATCCCCACGACCCCGGGACTAGGTTGGTCTGCCGCCGACATGTCCGACGACTATAGGGTCATCCCCACGACCCCGGGACTAGGTTGGTCTGCCGCCGACATGTCCGACGACTATAGGGTCGTCCCCACGACCCCGGGACATGATTGGCCCGCCACCGACATGTCCGACGACTTTAGGGTCGTCCCCACGACCCCGGGTCTAGGTTGGCCCGCCGCCGACTTGTCCGACGACTATAGGGTCGTCCCCACGACCCCGGGAGTAGGATGGCCCGCCGCCGACTTGTCCGACGACTATAGGGTCGTCCCCACGACCCCGGGACTAGGTTGGCCAGCCGCCGACATGTCCGACGACTATACGGTCGTCCCCACGGCCACGGGACTAGGTTGGCCCGCCGTCGACTTGTCCGACGACTATAGGGACGCCCCTACCACCCCGGGACTAGGTTGCCCAGCCGCCGACATGTCCGACGTCGATAGGGTCGTCCCCACGACCCCGGGGCTAGATTGCCCCGGCACCGTCATGTCCGACGACTATAGGGTCGTCCCCACGACCGCGGGACTAGGTTGGCGCGCCGCCGACTTATCCGACGTGTATAGGGTCGTCCCCACGACCACGGGCCAATGTTGCCATGCCGCCGACATGTCCGACGACTATAGGGTCGTCCCCACGACCCCGGGACTAGGTTGGCCCGCCGCCGACATGTCCGACGACTATAGGGTCGTCCCCACGCCCCGGGCCAAAGTTGGCCAGCCGCCGACATGTCCGACGACTATAGGGTCGTCCCCACGACCCCGGGACTAGGTTGGTCCGCCGCCGACATGTCCGACGTCTAAAGGGTCGTCCCCACGACCCCGGGGCTAGATTGCCCCCGGTACCGTCATGTCCGACGACTATAGGGTCGTCCCCACGACCCCGGGACCAGGTTGG
Organism: Andrena fulva; assembly: GCA_946251845.1. Classification (NCBI taxonomy): domain Eukaryota; kingdom Metazoa; phylum Arthropoda; class Insecta; order Hymenoptera; family Andrenidae; genus Andrena; species Andrena fulva. The sequence continues at coordinate 680,198 of CAMITZ010000136.1, read as the reverse complement.
CCCGCCGCCGACTTGTCCCGCCGCCGACTTGTCCGACGACTATAGGGTCGTCTCCACGACCCCGGGACTAGGTTGGCCAGTCACCGACATGTCCGACGACTATAGGGTCGTCCCCACGCCCCGGGCCAAAGTTGGCCAGCCGCCGACATGTCCGACGGCTATAGGGTCGTCCCCGAGACCCCGGGATTAGGATGGCCCGCCGCCGACTTGTCCGACGATTATAGGGTCGTCTCCACGACCCCGGGACTAGGTTGGCCCGCCGCCGACTTGTCCGACGACTATAGGGTCGTCCCCACGCCCCGGGCCAAAGTTGGCCAGCCGCCGACATGTCCGACGACTATAGGGTCGTCCCCACGACCCCGGGACTAGGTTGGTCCGCCGCCGACATGTCCGACGACTATAGGGCCGTCCCCACGACCCCAGGACTAGGTTGGCCCGCCGCCGACTTGTCCGACGACTATAGGGTCGTCCCGACCACCCCGGGACTAGGTTGGCCAGCCGCCGACATGTCCGACGTCTATAGGGTCGTCCCCTCGACCCCGGGGTTAGATTGCCCCGGCACCGTCACGTCCGACGACTATAGGGTCGTCTCCACGACCCCGGGACTAGGTTGGCCAGTCACCGGCATGTCCGACGACTATAGGGTCGTCCCCACGACCCCGGGCCAAAGTTGCCCTGCCGCCGACATATCCGACAACTATAGGGTCGTCCCCACGACCCCGGGCCAAAGCTGGCCAACCGCCAACATGTCCGACGGCTATAGGGTCGTCCCCGAGACCCCGGGATTAGGATGGCCCGCCGCCGACTTGTCCGACGATTATAGGGTCGTCTCCACGACCCCGGGACTAGGTTGGCCAGCCGCCGACATGTCCGACGACTATAGGGTCGTCCCCACGACCACGGGCCAAAGTTGCCCTGCCGCCGACATGTCCGACGACTATAGGGTCGTCCTCACGACCACGGGCCAAAGTTGCCCTGCCGCCGACATGTCCGACGTCTAAAGGGTCGTCCCCACGACCCCGGGGCTAGATTGCCCCCGGTACCGTCATGTCCGACGACTATAGGGTCGTCCCCACGACCCCGGGACCAGGTTGGCCCGCCGCCGACTTGTCCCGCCGCCGACTTGTCCCGCCGCCGACTTGTCCGACGACTATAGGGTCGTCTCCACGACCCCGGGACTAGGTTGGCCAGTCACCGACATGTCCGACGACTATAGGGTCGTCCCCACGCCCCGGGCCAAAGTTGGCCAGCCGCCGACATGTCCGACGGCTATAGGGTCGTCCCCGAGACCCCGGGATTAGGATGGCCCGCCGCCGACATGTCCGACGATTATAGGGTCGTCTCCACGACCCCGGGACTAGGTTGGCCCGCCGCCGACTTGTCCGACGACTATAGGGTCGTCCCCACGCCCCGGGCCAAAGTTGGCCAGCCGCCGACATGTCCGACGACTATAGGGTCGTCCCCACGACCCCGGGACTAGGTTGGTCCGCCGCCGACATGTCCGACGACTATAGGGCCGTCCCCACGACCCCAGGACTAGGTTGGCCCGCCGCCGACTTGTCCGACGACTATAGGGTCGTCCCGACCACCCCGGGACTAGGTTGGCCAGCCGCCGACATGTCCGACGTCTATAGGGTCGTCCCCTCGACCCCGGGGTTAGATTGCCCCGGCACCGTCACGTCCGACGACTATAGGGTCGTCTCCACGACCCCGGGACTAGGTTGGCCAGTCACCGACATGTCCGACGACTATAGGGTCGTCCCCACGCCCCGGGCCAAAGTTGGCCAGCCGCCGACATGTCCGACGGCTATAGGGTCGTCCCCGAGACCCCGGGATTAGGATGGCCCGCCGCCGACTTGTCCGACGATTATAGGGTCGTCTCCACGACCCCGGGACTAGGTTGGCCCGCCGCCGACATGTCCGACGACTATAGGGTCGTCCCCACGACCACGGGCCAAAGTTGCCCTGCCGCCGACATGTCCGACGACTATAGGGTCGTCCTCACGACCACGGGCCAAAGTTGCCCTGCCGCCGACATGTCCGACGACTATAGGGTCGTCCCCACGACCCCGGGACTAGGTTGGTCCGCCGCCGACATGTCCGACGACTATAGGGTCGTCTCCACGACCCCGGGACTAGGTTGGCCAGTCACCGACATGTCCGACGACTATAGGGTCGTCCCCACGACTCCGGGACTAGGTTGGCCCGCCGCCGACTTGTCCGACGACTATAGGGCCGTCCCCACGACCCCAGGACTAGGTTGGCCCGCCGCCGACTTGTCCGACGACTATAGGGTCGTCCCGACCACCCCGGGACTAGGTTGGCCTGCCGCCGACATGTCCGACGTCTATAGGGTCGTCCCCTCGACCCCGGGGTTAGATTGCCCCGGCACCGTCACGTCCGACGACTATAGGGTCGTCTCCACGACCCCGGGACTAGGTCGGCCCGCCGCCGACATGTCCGACGACTATAGGGTCGTCCCCACGACCACTGGCCAAAGTTGCCCAGCCGCCGACATGTCCGACGACTATAGGGTCGTCCCCACGACCCCGGGACTAGGTTGGCCCGCCGCCGACATGTCCGACGACTATAGGGTCGTCCCCACGACCCGGGCCAAAGTTGGCCAGCCGCCGACATGTCCGACGACTATAGGGTCATCCCCACGACCCCGGGACTAGGTTGGCCTGCCGCCGACATGTCCGACGACTATAGGGTCGTCCCCACGACCCCGGGTCTAGGTTGGCCCGCCGTCGACTTGTCCGACGACTATAGGGTCGTCCCCACGCCCCGGGCCAAAGTTGGCCAGCCGCCGACATGTCCGACGACTATAGGGTCGTCCCCACGACCCCGGGTCTAGGTTGGCCCGCCGTCGACTTGTCCGACGACTATAGGGTCGTCCCCACGACTCCGGGACTAGGTTGACCCGCCGCCGACTTGTCCGACGACTATAGGGTCGTCCCCACGACCCCGGGACTAGTTTGGCCCGCCGCCGACTTGTCCGACGACTATAGGGTCGTCCCCACGACCCCGGGCCAAAGCTGGCCAACCGCCAACATGTCCGACGGCTATAGGGTCGTCCCCGCGATCCCGGGACTAGGATGGCCCGCCGCCGACTTGTCCGACGACTATAGGGTCGTCTCCACGACCCCGGGACTAGGTTGGCCAGCCGCCGACATGTCCGACGACTATAGGGTCGTCCCCACGACCACGGGCCAAAGTTGCCCTGCCGCCGACATGTCCGACGACTATAGGGTCGTCCCCACGACCACGGGCCAAAGCTGGCCAGCCGCCGACATGTCCGACGATTATAGGGTCGTATCCACGACCCCGGGACTAGGTTGGCCAGCCGCCGACATGTCCGACGACTATAGGGTCGTCCCCACGACCACGGGCCAAAGCTGGCCAGCCGCCGACATGTCCGATGACTATAGGGTCGTCCCCACGACCCCGGGCCAAAGCTGGCCAACCGCCAACATGTCCGACGGCTATAGGGTCGTCCCCGCGACCCCGGGACTAGGATGGCCCGCCGCCGACTTGTCCGACGACTATAGGGTCGTCTCCACGACCCCGGGACTAGGTTGGCCAGCCGCCGACATGTCCGACGACTATAGGGTCGTCCCCACGACCACGGGCCAAAGTTGCCCTGCCGCCGACATGTCCGACGACTATAGGGTCGTCCTCACGACCACGGGCCAAAGTTGCCCTGCCGCCGACATGTCCGACGACTATAGGGTCGTCCCCACGACCGCGGGTCTAGGTTGGCCCGCCGCCGACTTTTCCGACGACTATAGGGTCGCCCCCACGACCCCAGGACTAGATTGGCCCGCCACCATCATGTCCGACGACTGTAGGGTCGTCCCCACGACCACGGGACTAGGTTGGCCCGCCGCCGACTTTTCCGACGACTATAGGGTCGTCCCCACGAACCCGGGACTAGGTTGGCCAGTCACCGACATGTCCGACGACTATAGGGTCGTCTTCACGACCACGGGCCAAAGTTGCCCTGCCGCCGACATGTCCGACGACTATAGGGACGTCCCCACGACCACGGGACTAGGTTGGCCCGCCGCCGACTTGTCCGACGACTATAGGGTCGTGCCTACCACCCCGGGACTAGGATGACCCGCCGCCGACTTTTCCGACGACTATTGGGTCGTCCTCACGACCACGGGCCAAAGTTGCCCTGCCGCCGACATGTCCAACGACTATAGGGGTGTCCCCACGACCCCGGGACTAGGTTGGCCCGCCGCCGACTTGTCCGACGACTATAGGGTCGTCCACACGACCCGGGCCAAAGTTGACCGGCCGCCGACATGTCCGACGACTATAGGGTCATCCCCACGACCCCGGGACTAGGTTGGTCTGCCGCCGACATGTCCGACGACTATAGGGTCGTCCCCAAGACCACGGGCCAAAGTTGGCCGGCCGCCGACATGTCCGACGACTATAGGGTCGTCCCCACGACCCCGGGACTAGGTTGGCCTGCCGCCGACATGTCCAACGACTATAGGGTCGTCCCCACGACCCCGGGACTAGGTTGGCCCGCCGCCGACTTGTCCGACGACTATAGGGTCGTCCACACGACCCGGGCCAAAGTTGACCGGCCGCCGACATGTCCGACGACTATAGGGTCATCCCCACGACCCCGGGACTAGGTTGGCCCGCCGCCGACATGTCCGACGACTATAGGGTCGTCCCCACGCCCCGGGCCAAAGTTGGCCAGCCGCCGACATGTCCGACGACTATAGGGTCGTCCCCACGACCCCGGGACTAGGTTGGTCCGCCGCCGACATGTCCGACGTCTAAAGGGTCGTCCCCACGACCCCGGGGCTAGATTGCCCCCGGTACCGTCATGTCCGACGACTATAGGGTCGTCCCCACGACCCCGGGACCAGGTTGGCCCGCCGCCGACTTGTCCCGCCGCCGACTTGTCCGACGACTATAGGGTCGTCTCCACGACCCCGGGACTAGGTTGGCCAGTCACCGACATGTCCGACGACTATAGGGTCGTCCCCACGCCCCGGGCCAAAGTTGGCCAGCCGCCGACATGTCCGACGGCTATAGGGTCGTCCCCGAGACCCCGGGATTAGGATGGCCCGCCGCCGACTTGTCCGACGATTATAGGGTCGTCTCCACGACCCCGGGACTAGGTTGGCCCGCCGCCGACTTGTCCGACGACTATAGGGTCGTCCCCACGCCCCGGGCCAAAGTTGGCCAGCCGCCGACATGTCCGACGACTATAGGGTCGTCCCCACGACCCCGGGACTAGGTTGGTCCGCCGCCGACATGTCCGACGACTATAGGGCCGTCCCCACGACCCCAGGACTAGGTTGGCCCGCCGCCGACTTGTCCGACGACTATAGGGTCGTCCCGACCACCCCGGGACTAGGTTGGCCAGCCGCCGACATGTCCGACGTCTATAGGGTCGTCCCCTCGACCCCGGGGTTAGATTGCCCCGGCACCGTCACGTCCGACGACTATAAGGTCGTCTCCACGACCCCGGGACTAGGTTGGCCAGTCACCGACATGTCCGACGACTATAGGGTCGTCCCCACGCCCCGGGCCAAAGTTGGCCAGCCGCCGACATGTCCGACGGCTATAGGGTCGTCCCCGAGACCCCGGGATTAGGATGGCCCGCCGCCGACTTGTCCGACGATTATAGGGTCGTCTCCACGACCCCGGGACTAGGTTGGCCCGCCGCCGACATGTCCGACGACTATAGGGTCGTCCCCACGACCACGGGCCAAAGTTGCCCTGCCGCCGACATGTCCGACGACTATAGGGTCGTCCTCACGACCACGGGCCAAAGTTGCCCTGCCGCCGACATGTCCGACGACTATAGGGTCGTCCCCACGACCCCGGGACTAGGTTGGTCCGCCGCCGACATGTCCGACGACTATAGGGTCGTCTCCACGACCCCGGGACTAGGTTGGCCAGTCACCGACATGTCCGACGACTATAGGGTCGTCCCCACGACTCCGGGACTAGGTTGGCCCGCCGCCGACTTGTCCGACGACTATAGGGCCGTCCCCACGACCCCAGGACTAGGTTGGCCCGCCGCCGACTTGTCCGACGACTATAGGGTCGTCCCGACCACCCCGGGACTAGGTTGGCCTGCCGCCGACATGTCCGACGTCTATAGGGTCGTCCCCTCGACCCCGGGGTTAGATTGCCCCGGCACCGTCACGTCCGACGACTATAGGGTCGTCTCCACGACCCCGGGACTAGGTCGGCCCGCCGCCGACATGTCCGACGACTATAGGGTCGTCCCCACGACCACTGGCCAAAGTTGCCCAGCCGCCGACATGTCCGACGACTATAGGGTCGTCCCCACGACCCCGGGACTAGGTTGGCCCGCCGCCGACATGTCCGACGACTATAGGGTCGTCCCCACGACCCGGGCCAAAGTTGGCCAGCCGCCGACATGTCCGACGACTATAGGGTCATCCCCACGACCCCGGGACTAGGTTGGCCTGCCGCCGACATGTCCGACGACTATAGGGTCGTCCCCACGACCCCGGGTCTAGGTTGGCCCGCCGTCGACTTGTCCGACGACTATAGGGTCGGCCCCACGCCCCGGGCCAAAGTTGGCCAGCCGCCGACATGTCCGACGACTATAGGGTCGTCCCCACGACCCCGGGTCTAGGTTGGCCCGCCGTCGACTTGTCCGACGACTATAGGGTCGTCCCCACGACTCCGGGACTAGGTTGACCCGCCGCCGACTTGTCCGACGACTATAGGGTCGTCCCCACGACCCCGGGACTAGGTTGGCCCGCCGCCGACTTGTCCGACGACTATAGGGTCGTCCCCACGACCCCGGGCCAAAGCTGGCCAACCGCCAACATGTCCGACGGCTATAGGGTCGTCCCCGCGATCCCGGGACTAGGATGGCCCGCCGCCGACTTGTCCGACGACTATAGGGTCGTCTCCACGACCCCGGGACTAGGTTGGCCAGCCGCCGACATGTCCGACGACTATAGGGTCGTCCCCACGACCACGGGCCAAAGTTGCCCTGCCGCCGACATGTCCGACGACTATAGGGTCGTCCCCACGACCACGGGCCAAAGCTGGCCAGCCGCCGACATGTCCGACGACTATAGGGTCGTATCCACGACCCCGGGACTAGGTTGGCCAGCCGCCGACATGTCCGACGACTATAGGGTCGTCCCCACGACCACGGGCCAAAGCTGGCCAGCCGCCGACATGTCCGACGACTATAGGGTCGTCCCCACGACCCCGGGCCAAAGCTGGCCAACCGCCAACATGTCCGACGGCTATAGGGTCGTCCCCACGACCGCGGGTCTAGGTTGGCCCGCCGCCGACTTTTCCGACGACTATAGGGTCGCCCCCACGACCCCAGGACTAGATTGGCCCGCCACCATCATGTCCGACGACTGTAGGGTCGTCCCCACGACCACGGGACTAGGTTGGCCCGCCGCCGACTTTTCCGACGACTATAGGGTCGTCCCCACGAACCCGGGACTAGGTTGGCCAGTCACCGACATGTCCGACGACTATAGGGTCGTCTTCACGACCACGGGCCAAAGTTGCCCTGCCGCCGACATGTCCGACGACTATAGGGACGTCCCCACGACCACGGGACTAGGTTGGCCCGCCGCCGACTTGTCCGACGACTATAGGGTCGTGCCTACCACCCCGGGACTAGGATGACCCGCCGCCGACTTTTCCGACGACTATTGGGTCGTCCTCACGACCACGGGCCAAAGTTGCCCTGCCGCCGACATGTCCGACGACTATAGGATCGTCCCCACGACCCCGGGACTAGGTTGGCCATTCACCGACATGTCCGACGACTATAGGGTCGTCCTCACGACCACGCGTCAAAGTTGCCCTGCCGCCGACACGTCCGACGACTATAGGGTCGTTCCCACGACCCCGGGACTAGGTTGGCCAGCCGCCGACATGTCCGACGTCTATAGGGTCGTCCCCACGACCCCGGGACCAGGTTGGCCCGCCGCCGACTTGTCCCGCCGCCGACTTGTCCCGCCGCCGACTTGTCCGACGACAATAGGGTCGTCTCCACGACCCCGGGACTAGGTTGGCCAGTCACCGACTTGTCCGACGACTATAGGGTCGTCCCCACGACTCCGGGACTAGGTTGACCCGCCGCCGACTTGTCCGACGACTATATGGTCGTCCCCACGACCCCGGGACTAGGTTGGCCCGCCGCCGACTTTTCCGACGACTATAGGGTCGCCCCCACGACCCCAGGACTAGATTGGCCCGCCACCATCATGTCCGACGACTATAGGGTCGTCCCCACGACCACGGGACTAGATTGGCCCGCCACCATCATGTCCGACGACTATAGGGACGTCCCCACGACCACGCGACTAGGTTGGGCCGCCGCCGACATGTCCGACGACTATACGGCCGTCCCCACGACCACGGGACTAGGTTGGCCCGCCGCCGACTTGTCCGACGACTATAGGGTCGTCCCCACGAACCCGGGACTACGTTGGCCAGTCACCGGCATGTCCGACGACTATAGGGTCGCCCCCACGACCACGGGCCAAAGTTGCCGTGCCGCCGACATGTCCGACGACTATAGGGTCGTCCCCATGACCCCGGGACTAGGTTGGCCAGCCGCCGACATGTCCGACGACTATAGGGTCGTCCCCACGACCACGGGCCAAAGCTGGCCAGCCGCCGACATGTCCGACGACTATAGGGTCGTCTCCACGACCCCGGCACTAGATTGGCCCGCCACCGTCATGTCCGACGACAATAGGGTCGTCCCCACGACCACGGGCCAAAGCTGGCCAGCCGCCGACATGTCCGACGACTATAGGGTCGTCCCCACGACCCCGGGACTAGGTTGGCCCGCCGCCGACTTGTCCGACGACTATAGGGTCGTCCCCACGACCACGGGCCAAAGTTGACCTGCCGCCGACATGTCCGACGACTATAGGGTCGTCCCCACGACCCCGGGACTAGATTGGCCCGCCACCGTCTTGTCCGACGACTATAGGGTCGCCCCCACGACCACGGGCCAAAGTTGCCCTGCCGCCGACATGTCCGACGACTATAGGGTCGTCCCCACGACCCCGGGTCTAGGTTGGCCCGCCGCCGACTTTTCCGACGACTATAGGGTCGTCCCCACGACCCCGGGACTAGGTTGGCCATTCACCGACATGTCCGACGACTATAGGGTCGTCCTCACGACCACGCGTCAAAGTTGCCCTGCCGCCGACACGTCCGACGACTATAGGGTCGTTCCCACGACCCCGGGACTAGGTTGGCCAGCCGCCGACATGTCCGACGTCTATAGGGTCGTCCCCACGACCCCGGGACCAGGTTGGCCCGCCGCCGACTTGTCCCGCCGCCGACTTGTCCCGCCGCCGACTTGTCCGACGACAATAGGGTCGTCTCCACGACCCCGGGACTAGGTTGGCCAGTCACCGACTTGTCCGACGACTATAGGGTCGTCCCCACGACTCCGGGACTAGGTTGACCCGCCGCCGACTTGTCCGACGACTATATGGTCGTCCCCACGACCCCGGGACTAGGTTGGCCCGCCGCCGACTTTTCCGACGACTATAGGGTCGCCCCCACGACCCCAGGACTAGATTGGCCCGCCACCATCATGTCCGACGACTGTAGGGTCGTCCCCACGACCACGGGACTAGATTGGCCCGCCACCATCATGTCCGACGACTATAGGGACGTCCCCACGACCACGCGACTAGGTTGGGCCGCCGCCGACTTGTCCGACGACTATAGGGTCGTCTCCACGCCCCCGGGACTAGGTTGGCCAGTCACCGACATGTCCAACGACTATATGGTCGTCTCCACGACCCCGGGACTAGGTTGGCCAGTCACCGACTTGTCCGACGACTATAGGGTCGTCCCCACGACTCCGGGACTAGGTTGACCCGCCGCCGACTTGTCCGACGACTATAGGGTCGTCCCCACGACCCCGGGACTAGGTTGGCCCGCCGCCGACTTGTCCGACGACTATAGGGTCGTCTCCACGACCCCGGGACTAGGTTGGCCAGCCGCCGACATGTCCGACGACTATAGGGTCGTCCCCACGACCACGGGCCAAAGTTGCCCTGCCGCCGACATGTCCGACGACTATAGGGTCGTCCTCACGACCACGGGCCAAAGTTGCCCTGCCGCCGACATGTCCGACGACTATAGGGTCGTCCCCACGACCGCGGGTCTAGGTTGGCCCGCCGCCGACTTGTCCGACGACTATAGGGTCGTCTCCACGACCCCGGGACTAGGTTGGCCAGCCGCCGACATGTCCGACGACTATAGGGTCGTCCCCACGACCACGGGCCAATGTTGCCCTGCCGCCGACATGTCCGACGACTATAGGGTCGTCCTCACGACCACGGGCCAAACTTGCCCTGCCGCCGACATGTCCGACGACTATAGGGTCGTCCCCACGACCGCGGGTCTAGGTTGACCCGCCGCCGACTTGTCCGACGACTATATGGTCGTCCCCACGACCCCGGGACTAGGTTGGCCCGCCGCCGACTTTTCCGACGACTATAGGGTCGCCCCCACGACCCCGGGGCTAGATTGCCCCGGCACCGTCATGTCCGACGACTATAGGGTCGTCTCCACGACCCCGGGACTAGGTTGGCCAGTCACCGACTTGTCCGACGACTATAGGGTCGTCCCCACGACTCCGGGACTAGGTTGACCCGCCGCCGACTTGTCCGACGACTATAGGGTCGTCCCCACGACCCCGGGACTAGGTTGGCCCGCCGCCGACTTGTCCGACGACTATAGGGTCGTCCCCACGAACCCGGGACTAGGTTGGCCAGTCACCGACATGTCCGACGACTATAGGGTCGTCCTCACGACCACGGGCCAAAGTTGCCCTGCCGCCGACATGTCCAACGACTATAGGGTCGTCCCCACGACCCCGGGGCTAGATTGCCCCCGGCACCGTCATGTCCGACGACTATAGGGTCGTCCCCACGACCCCGGGACCAGGTTGGCCCGCCGCCGACTTGTCCCGCCGCCGACTTGTCCCGCCGCCGACTTGTCCGACGACTATAGGGTCGTCTCCACGACCCCGGGACTAGGTTGGCCAGTCACCGACATGTCCGACGACTATAGGGTCGTCCCCACGACTCCGGGACTAGGTTGGCCCGCCGCCGACTTGTCCGACGACTATAGGGCCGTCCCCACGACCCCAGGACCAGATTGGCCCGCCACCATCATGTCCGACGACTGTAGGGTCGTCCCCACGACCACGGGACTAGGTTGGCCCGCCGCCGACTTGTCCGACGACTATAGGGTCGTCCCCACGAACCCGGGACTAGGTTGGCCAGTCACCGACATGTCCGACGACTATAGGGTCGTCCTCACGACCACGGGCCAAAGTTGCCCTGCCGCCGACATGTCCAACGACTATAGGGTCGTCCCCACGACCCCGGGACTAGGTTGGCCAGCCTCCGACATATCCGACGACTATAGGGTCGTCCCCACGACCACGGGCCAAAGTTGACCTACCGCCGACATGTCCGACGACTATAGGGTCGTCCGCACGACCCCGGGACTAGATTGGCCCGCCACCGTCATGTCCGACGACAATAGGGTCGTCCCCACGACCACGGGCCAAAGCTGGCCCGCCGCCGACATGTCCGACGACTATAGGGTCGTCTCCACGACCCCGGGACTAGATTGGCCTGCCACCATCATGTCCGACGACTATAGGGACGTCCCTACGACCACGGGACTAGGTTGGGCCGCCGCCGACTAGTCCGACGACTATAGGGTCGTCCTCACGACCACGGGCCAAAGTTGCCCTGCCGCCGACATGTCCGACGACTATAGGATCGTCCCCACGACCCCGGGACTAGGTTGGCCAGTCACCGACATGTCCGACGACTATAGGGTCGTCCTCACGACCACGGGCCAATGTTGCCCTGCCGCCGACATGTCCGACGACTATAGGGTCGTCCCCACGACCCCGGGACTAGGTTGGCCATCCTCCGACATATCCGACGACTATAGGGTCGTCCCCACGACCACGGGCCAAAGTTGACCTGCCGCCGACATGTCCGACGACTATAGGGTCGTCCCCACGACCACGGGCCAAAGCTGGCCAGCCGCCGACATGTCCGACGACTATAGGGTCGTATCCACGACCCCGGGACTAGGTTGGCCAGCCGCCGACATGTCCGACGACTATAGGGTCGTCCCCACGACCACGGGCCAAAGCTGGCCAGCCGCCGACATGTCCGACGACTATAGGGTCGTCTCCACGACCCCGGGACTAGGTTGGCCAGTCACCGACATGTCCGACGACTATAGGGTCGTCCTCACGACCACGGGCCAAAGTTGCCCTGCCGCCGACATGTCCGACGACTATAGGGTCGTCCCCACGACCCCGGGACTAGATTGGCCTGCCACCATCATGTCCGACGACTATAGGGACGTCTCCACGACCCCGGGACTAGGTTGGCCAGTCACCGACATGTCCGACGACTATAGGGTCGTCCTCACGACCACGGGCCAAAGTTGCCCTGCCGCCGACATGTCCGACGACTATAGGGTCGTCCCCACGACCCCGGGACTAGGTTGGCCAGCCTCCGACATATTCGACGACTATAGGGTCGTCCCCACGACCACGGGCCAAAGTTGACCTGCCGCCGACATGTCCGACGACTATAGGGTCGTCCCCACGACCACGGGCCAAAGCTGGCCAGCCGCCGACATGTCCGACGACTATAGGGTCGTATCCACGACCCCGGGACTAGGTTGGCCAGCCGCCGACATGTCCGACGACTATAGGGTCGTCCCCACGACCACGGGCCAATGTTGGCCAGCCGACGTCATGTCCGACGACTATAGGGTCGTCCCCACGACCCCGGGACTAGGTTGGGCCGCCGCCGACTAGTCCGACGACTATAGGGTCGTCCTCACGACCACGGGCCAAAGTTGCCCTGCCGCCGACATGTCCGACGACTATTGGGTCGTCCCCACGACCCCGGGACTAGGTTGGCCAGCCTCCGACATATCCGACGACTATAGGGTCGTCCCCACGACCACGGGCCAAAGTTGACCTGCCGCCGACATGTCCGACGACTATAGGGTCGTCCCCACGACCACGGGCCAAAGCTGGCCAGCCGCCGACATGTCCGACGACTATAGGGTCGTATCCACGACCCCGGGACTAGATTGGCCCGCCACCATCATGTCCGACGACTATAGGGACGTCCCCACGACCACGGGACTAGGTTGGCCCGCCGCCGACTTGTCCGACGACTATAGGGTCGCGCCTACCACCCCGGGACAAGGATGACCCGCCGCCGACTTTTCCGACGACTATAGGGTCGTCCCTACGAACCCGGGACTAGGTTGGCCAGTCACCGACATGTCCGACGACTATAGGGTCGTCCTCACGACCACGGGCCAAAGTTGCCCTGCCGCCGACATGTCCGACGACTATAGGGACGTCCCCACGACCACGGGACTAGGTTGGCCCGCCGCCGACTTGTCCGACGACTATAGGGTCGTGCCTACCACCCCGGGACTAGGATGACCCGCCGCCGACTTTTCCGACGACTATAGGGTCGTCCCCACGAACCCGGGACTAGGTTGGCCAGCCGCCGACCTGTCCGACGACTATAGGGTCGTCCCCACCACCCCGGGTCTAGGTTGGCCAGCCGCCGACATGTCCGACGACTATAGGGTCGTCCCCACGACCACGGGCCAAAGTTGCCCTGCCGCCGACATGTCCGACGACTATAGGGTCGTCCTCACGACCACGGGCCAAAGTTGCCCTGCCGCAGACATGTCCGACGACTATAGGGTCGTCCCCACGACCCCGGGACTAGGTTGGCCAGCCTCCGACATATCCGACGACTATAGGGTCGTCCCCACGACCACGGGCCAAAGTTGACCTGCCGCCGACATGTCCGACGACTACAGGGTCGTCCCCACGACCACGGGCCAAAGCTGGCCAGCCGCCGACATGTCCGACGACTATAGGGTCGTCCCCACGACCCCGGGACTAGGTTGGCCAGCCTCCGACATATCCGACGACTATAGGGTCGTCCCCACGACCACGGGCCAAAGTTGACCTGCCGCCGACATGTCCGACGACTATAGGGTCGTCCCCACGACCACGGGCCAAAGCTGGCCAGCCGCCGACATGTCCGACGACTATAGGGTCGTATCCACGACCCCGGGACTAGGTTGGCCAGCCGCCGACATGTCCGACGACTATAGGGTCGTCCCCACGACCACGGGCCAAAGCTGGCCAGCCGCCGACATGTCCGACGACTATAGGGTCGTCTCCACGACCCCGGGACTAGATTGGCCCGCCACCGTCATGTCCGACGAATATAGGTTCGTGCCTACGACCCTGGGCATACGTTGGCCCGCCGCCGACATTTCCGACGACTATAGGGTCGTCCCCAAGACCACGGGCCAAAGTTGCCCTGCCGCCGACATGTCCGACGACTACAGGGTCGTCCCCACGACCCCGGGTCTAGGTTGGCCCGCCGTCGACATGTCCGACGACAATAGGGTCGTCCCCACGCCCCGGGCCAAAGTTGGCCAGCCGCCGACATGTCCGACGACTATAGGGTCGTCCCCACGACCCCGGGACTAGATTGGCCCGCCACCGTCATGTCCGACGACTATACGGTCGTCCCCACGACCCCGGGACTAGGTTGGCCCGCCGACGACGTGTCCTACGACTATGGGGTCGTCCCCACGACCACGAGACTAGGTTGGCCAGCCGCCGACATGTCCGACGACTATAGGGTCGTCCCGACCACCCCGGGTCTAGGTTGGCCAGCCGCCGACATGTCCGACGGCTATAGGGTCGTCCCCGAGACCCCGGGATTAGGATGGCCCGCCGCCGACTTGTCCGACGATTATAGGGTCGTCTCCACGACCCCGGGACTAGGTTGGCCAGCCGCCGACATGTCCGACGACTATAGGGTCGTCCCCACGACCACGGGCCAAAGCTGGCCAGCCGCCGACATGTCCGACGACTATAGGGTCGTCTCCACGACCCCGGGACTAGATTGGCCCGCCACCGTCATGTCCGACGAATATAGGTTCGTGCCTACGACCCTGGGCATACGTTGGCCCGCCGCCGACATTTCCGACGACTATAGGGTCGTCCCCAAGACCACGGGCCAAAGTTGCCCTGCCGCCGACATGTCCGACGACTACAGGGTCGTCCCCACGACCCCGGGTCTAGGTTGGCCCGCCGTCGACATGTCCGACGACAATAGGGTCGTCCCCACGCCCCGGGCCAAAGTTGGCCAGCCGCCGACATGTCCGACGACTATAGGGTCGTCCCCACGACCCCGGGACTAGGTTGGCCAGTCACCGACATGTCCGACGACTATAGGGTCGTCCCCACGACCCGGGCCAAAGTTGACCTGCCGCCGACATGTCCGACGACTATAGGGTCGTCCCCACGACCCCGGGACTAGGTTGGCCTGCCGCCGACATGTCCAACGACTATAGGGGTGTCCCCACGACCCCGGGACTAGGTTGGCCCGCCGCCGACTTGTCCGACGACTATAGGGTCGTCCACACGACCCGGGCCAAAGTTGACCGGCCGCCGACATGTCCGACGACTATAGGGTCATCCCCACGACCCCGGGACTAGGTTGGTCTGCCGCCGACATGTCCGACGACTATAGGGTCATCCCCACGACCCCGGGACTAGGTTGGTCAGCCGCCGACATGTCCGACGACTATAGGGTCGTCCCCACGACCCCGGGACTAGGTTGGTCCGCCGCCGACATGTCCGACGACTATAGGGCCGTCCCCACGACCCCAGGACTAGGTTGGCCCGCCGCCGACTTGTCCGACGACTATAGGGTCGTCCCGGCCACCCCGGGACTAGGTTGGCCAGCCGCCGACATGTCCGACGTCTATAGGGTCGTCCCCTCGACCCCGGGGTTAGATTGCCCCGGCACCGTCACGTCCGACGACTATAGGGTCGTCTCCACGACCCCGGGACTAGGTTGGCCAGTCACCGGCATGTCCGACGACTATAGGGTCGTCCCCACGACCCCGGGCCAAAGTTGCCCTGCCGCCGACATATCCGACAACTATAGGGTCGTCCCCACGACCCCGGGCCAAAGCTGGCCAACCGCCAACATGTCCGACGGCTATAGGGTCGTCCCCGAGACCCCGGGATTAGGATGGCCCGCCGCCGACTTGTCCGACGATTATAGGGTCGTCTCCACGACCCCGGGACTAGGTTGGCCAGCCGCCGACATGTCCGACGACTATAGGGTCGTCCCCACGACCACGGGCCAAAGTTGCCCTGCCGCCGACATGTCCGACGACTATAGGGTCGTCCTCACGACCACGGGCCAAAGTTGCCCTGCCGCCGACATGTCCGACGTCTAAAGGGTCGTCCCCACGACCCCGGGGCTAGATTGCCCCCGGTACCGTCATGTCCGACGACTATAGGGTCGTCCCCACGACCCCGGGACCAGGTTGGCCCGCCGCCGACTTGTCCCGCCGCCGACTTGTCCGACGACTATAGGGTCGTCTCCACGACCCCGGGACTAGGTTGGCCAGTCACCGACATGTCCGACGACTATAGGGTCGTCCCCACGCCCCGGGCCAAAGTTGGCCAGCCGCCGACATGTCCGACGGCTATAGGGTCGTCCCCGAGACCCCGGGATTAGGATGGCCCGCCGCCGACTTGTCCGACGATTATAGGGTCGTCTCCACGACCCCGGGACTAGGTTGGCCCGCCGCCGACTTGTCCGACGACTATAGGGTCGTCCCCACGCCCCGGGCCAAAGTTGGCCAGCCGCCGACATGTCCGACGACTATAGGGTCGTCCCCACGACCCCGGGACTAGGTTGGTCCGCCGCCGACATGTCCGACGACTATAGGGCCGTCCCCACGACCCCAGGACTAGGTTGGCCCGCCGCCGACTTGTCCGACGACTATAGGGTCGTCCCGACCACCCCGGGACTAGGTTGGCCTGCCGCCGACATGTCCGACGTCTATAGGGTCGTCCCCTCGACCCCGGGGTTAGATTGCCCCGGCACCGTCACGTCCGACGACTATAGGGTCGTCTCCACGACCCCGGGACTAGGTCGGCCCGCCGCCGACATGTCCGACGACTATAGGGTCGTCCCCACGACCACTGGCCAAAGTTGCCCAGCCGCCGACATGTCCGACGACTATAGGGTCGTCCCCACGACCCCGGGACTAGGTTGGCCCGCCGCCGACATGTCCGACGACTATAGGGTCGTCCCCACGACCCGGGCCAAAGTTGGCCAGCCGCCGACATGTCCGACGACTATAGGGTCATCCCCACGACCCCGGGACTAGGTTGGCCTGCCGCCGACATGTCCGACGACTATAGGGTCGTCCCCACGACCCCGGGTCTAGGTTGGCCCGCCGTCGACTTGTCCGACGACTATAGGGTCGTCCCCACGCCCCGGGCCAAAGTTGGCCAGCCGCCGACATGTCCGACGACTATAGGGTCGTCCCCACGACCCCGGGTCTAGGTTGGCCCGCCGTCGACTTGTCCGACGACTATAGGGTCGTCCCCACGACTCCGGGACTAGGTTGACCCGCCGCCGACTTGTCCGACGACTATAGGGTCGTCCCCACGACCCCGGGACTAGGTTGGCCCGCCGCCGACTTGTCCGACGACTATAGGGTCGTCCCCACGACCCCGGGCCAAAGCTGGCCAACCGCCAACATGTCCGACGGCTATAGGGTCGTCCCCGCGATCCCGGGACTAGGATGGCCCGCCGCCGACTTGTCCGACGACTATAGGGTCGTCTCCACGACCCCGGGACTAGGTTGGCCAGCCGCCGACATGTCCGACGACTATAGGGTCGTCCCCACGACCACGGGCCAAAGTTGCCCTGCCGCCGACATGTCCGACGACTATAGGGTCGTCCCCACGACCACGGGCCAAAGCTGGCCAGCCGCCGACATGTCCGACGACTATAGGGTCGTATCCACGACCCCGGGACTAGGTTGGCCAGCCGCCGACATGTCCGACGACTATAGGGTCGTCCCCACGACCACGGGCCAAAGCTGGCCAGCCGCCGACATGTCCGACGACTATAGGGTCGTCCCCACGACCCCGGGCCAAAGCTGGCCAACCGCCAACATGTCCGACGGCTATAGGGTCGTCCCCGCGACCCCGGGACTAGGATGGCCCGCCGCCGACTTGTCCGACGACTATAGGGTCGTCTCCACGACCCCGGGACTAGGTTGGCCAGCCGCCGACATGTCCGACGACTATAGGGTCGTCCCCACGACCACGGGCCAAAGTTGCCCTGCCGCCGACATGTCCGACGACTATAGGGTCGTCCTCACGACCACGGGCCAAAGTTGCCCTGCCGCCGACATGTCCGACGACTATAGGGTCGTCCCCACGACCGCGGGTCTAGGTTGGCCCGCCGCCGACTTTTCCGACGACTATAGGGTCGCCCCCACGACCCCAGGACTAGATTGGCCCGCCACCATCATGTCCGACGACTGTAGGGTCGTCCCCACGACCACGGGACTAGGTTGGCCCGCCGCCGACTTTTCCGACGACTATAGGGTCGTCCCCACGAACCCGGGACTAGGTTGGCCAGTCACCGACATGTCCGACGACTATAGGGTCGTCTTCACGACCACGGGCCAAAGTTGCCCTGCCGCCGACATGTCCGACGACTATAGGGACGTCCCCACGACCACGGGACTAGGTTGGCCCGCCGCCGACTTGTCCGACGACTATAGGGTCGTGCCTACCACCCCGGGACTAGGATGACCCGCCGCCGACTTTTCCGACGACTATTGGGTCGTCCTCACGACCACGGGCCAAAGTTGCCCTGCCGCCGACATGTCCAACGACTATAGGGGTGTCCCCACGACCCCGGGACTAGGTTGGCCCGCCGCCGACTTGTCCGACGACTATAGGGTCGTCCACACGACCCGGGCCAAAGTTGACCGGCCGCCGACATGTCCGACGACTATAGGGTCATCCCCACGACCCCGGGACTAGGTTGGTCTGCCGCCGACATGTCCGACGACTATAGGGTCGTCCCCAAGACCACGGGCCAAAGTTGGCCGGCCGCCGACATGTCCGACGACTATAGGGTCGTCCCCACGACCCCGGGACTAGGTTGGCCTGCCGCCGACATGTCCAACGACTATAGGGTCGTCCCCACGACCCCGGGACTAGGTTGGCCCGCCGCCGACTTGTCCGACGACTATAGGGTCGTCCACACGACCCGGGCCAAAGTTGACCGGCCGCCGACATGTCCGACGACTATAGGGTCATCCCCACGACCCCGGGACTAGGTTGGTCTGCCGCCGACATGTCCGACGACTATAGGGTCATCCCCACGACCCCGGGACTAGGTTGGTCTGCCGCCGACATGTCCGACGACTATAGGGTCGTCCCCACGACCCCGGGACAAGATTGGCCCGCCACCGACATGTCCGACGACTTTAGGGTCGTCCCCACGACCCCGGGTCTAGGTTGGCCCGCCGCCGACTTGTCCGACGACTATAGGGTCGTCCCCACGACCCCGGGAGTAGGATGGCCCGCCGCCGACTTGTCCGACGACTATAGGGTCGTCCCCACGACCCCGGGACTAGGTTGGCCAGCCGCCGACATGTCCGACGACTATACGGTCGTCCCCACGGCCACGGGACTAGGTTGGCCCGCCGTCGACTTGTCCGACGACTATAGGGACGCCCCTACCACCCCGGGACTAGGTTGCCCAGCCGCCGACATGTCCGACGTCGATAGGGTCGTCCCCACGACCCCGGGGCTAGATTGCCCCGGCACCGTCATGTCCGACGACTATAGGGTCGTCCCCACGACCGCGGGACTAGGTTGGCGCGCCGCCGACTTATCCGACGTGTATAGGGTCGTCCCCACGACCACGGGCCAATGTTGCCATGCCGCCGACATGTCCGACGACTATAGGGTCGTCCCCACGACCCCGGGACTAGGTTGGCCCGCCGCCGACATGTCCGACGACTATAGGGTCGTCCCCACGCCCCGGGCCAAAGTTGGCCAGCCGCCGACATGTCCGACGACTATAGGGTCGTCCCCACGACCCCGGGACTAGGTTGGTCCGCCGCCGACATGTCCGACGTCTAAAGGGTCGTCCCCACGACCCCGGGGCTAGATTGCCCCCGGTACCGTCATGTCCGACGACTATAGGGTCGTCCCCACGACCCCGGGACCAGGTTGGCCCGCCGCCGACTTGTCCCGCCGCCGACTTGTCCGACGACTATAGGGTCGTCTCCACGACCCCGGGACTAGGTTGGCCAGTCACCGACATGTCCGACGACTATAGGGTCGTCCCCACGCCCCGGGCCAAAGTTGGCCAGCCGCCGACATGTCCGACGGCTATAGGGTCGTCCCCGAGACCCCGGGATTAGGATGGCCCGCCGCCGACTTGTCCGACGATTATAGGGTCGTCTCCACGACCCCGGGACTAGGTTGGCCCGCCGCCGACTTGTCCGACGACTATAGGGTCGTCCCCACGCCCCGGGCCAAAGTTGGCCAGCCGCCGACATGTCCGACGGCTATAGGGTCGTCCCCGAGACCCCGGGATTAGGATGGCCCGCCGCCGACTTGTCCGACGACTATAGGGTCGTATCCACGACCCCGGGACTAGGTTGGCCAGCCGCCGACATGTCCGACGACTATAGGGTCGTCCCCACGACCACGGGCCAAAGCTGGCCAGCCGCCGACATGTCCGACGACTATAGGGTCGTCCCCACGACCCCGGGCCAAAGCTGGCCAACCGCCAACATGTCCGACGGCTATAGGGTCGTCCCCGCGACCCCGGGACTAGGATGGCCCGCCGCCGACTTGTCCGACGACTATAGGGTCGTCTCCACGACCCCGGGACTAGGTTGGCCAGCCGCCGACATGTCCGACGACTATAGGGTCGTCCCCACGACCACGGGCCAAAGTTGCCCTGCCGCCGACATGTCCGACGACTATAGGGTCGTCCTCACGACCACGGGCCAAAGTTGCCCTGCCGCCGACATGTCCGACGACTATAGGGTCGTCCCCACGACCGCGGGTCTAGGTTGGCCCGCCGCCGACTTTTCCGACGACTATAGGGTCGCCCCCACGACCCCAGGACTAGATTGGCCCGCCACCATCATGTCCGACGACTGTAGGGTCGTCCCCACGACCACGGGACTAGGTTGGCCCGCCGCCGACTTTTCCGACGACTATAGGGTCGTCCCCACGAACCCGGGACTAGGTTGGCCAGTCACCGACATGTCCGACGACTATAGGGTCGTCTTCACGACCACGGGCCAAAGTTGCCCTGCCGCCGACATGTCCGACGACTATAGGGACGTCCCCACGACCACGGGACTAGGTTGGCCCGCCGCCGACTTGTCCGACGACTATAGGGTCGTGCCTACCACCCCGGGACTAGGATGACCCGCCGCCGACTTTTCCGACGACTATTGGGTCGTCCTCACGACCACGGGCCAAAGTTGCCCTGCCGCCGACATGTCCAACGACTATAGGGGTGTCCCCACGACCCCGGGACTAGGTTGGCCCGCCGCCGACTTGTCCGACGACTATAGGGTCGTCCACACGACCCGGGCCAAAGTTGACCGGCCGCCGACATGTCCGACGACTATAGGGTCATCCCCACGACCCCGGGACTAGGTTGGTCTGCCGCCGACATGTCCGACGACTATAGGGTCGTCCCCAAGACCACGGGCCAAAGTTGGCCGGCCGCCGACATGTCCGACGACTATAGGGTCGTCCCCACGACCCCGGGACTAGGTTGGCCTGCCGCCGACATGTCCAACGACTATAGGGTCGTCCCCACGACCCCGGGACTAGGTTGGCCCGCCGCCGACTTGTCCGACGACTATAGGGTCGTCCACACGACCCGGGCCAAAGTTGACCGGCCGCCGACATGTCCGACGACTATAGGGTCATCCCCACGACCCCGGGACTAGGTTGGTCTGCCGCCGACATGTCCGACGACTATAGGGTCATCCCCACGACCCCGGGACTAGGTTGGTCTGCCGCCGACATGTCCGACGACTATAGGGTCGTCCCCACGACCCCGGGACATGATTGGCCCGCCACCGACATGTCCGACGACTTTAGGGTCGTCCCCACGACCCCGGGTCTAGGTTGGCCCGCCGCCGACTTGTCCGACGACTATAGGGTCGTCCCCACGACCCCGGGAGTAGGATGGCCCGCCGCCGACTTGTCCGACGACTATAGGGTCGTCCCCACGACCCCGGGACTAGGTTGGCCAGCCGCCGACATGTCCGACGACTATACGGTCGTCCCCACGGCCACGGGACTAGGTTGGCCCGCCGTCGACTTGTCCGACGACTATAGGGACGCCCCTACCACCCCGGGACTAGGTTTCCCAGCCGCCGACATGTCCGACGTCGATAGGGTCGTCCCCACGACCCCGGGGCTAGATTGCCCCGGCACCGTCATGTCCGACGACTATAGGGTCGTCCCCACGACCGCGGGACTAGGTTGGCGCGCCGCCGACTTATCCGACGTGTATAGGGTCGTCCCCACGACCACGGGCCAATGTTGCCATGCCGCCGACATGTCCGACGACTATAGGGTCGTCCCCACGACCCCGGGACTAGGTTGGCCCGCCGCCGACATGTCCGACGACTATAGGGTCGTCCCCACGCCCCGGGCCAAAGTTGGCCAGCCGCCGACATGTCCGACGACTATAGGGTCGTCCCCACGACCCCGGGACTAGGTTGGTCCGCCGCCGACATGTCCGACGTCTAAAGGGTCGTCCCCACGACCCCGGGGCTAGATTGCCCCCGGTACCGTCATGTCCGACGACTATAGGGTCGTCCCCACGACCCCGGGACCAGGTTGGCCCGCCGCCGACTTGTCCCGCCGCCGACTTGTCCGACGACTATAGGGTCGTCTCCACGACCCCGGGACTAGGTTGGCCAGTCACCGACATGTCCGACGACTATAGGGTCGTCCCCACGCCCCGGGCCAAAGTTGGCCAGCCGCCGACATGTCCGACGGCTATAGGGTCGTCCCCGAGACCCCGGGATTAGGATGGCCCGCCGCCGACTTGTCCGACGATTATAGGGTCGTCTCCACGACCCCGGGACTAGGTTGGCCCGCCGCCGACTTGTCCGACGACTATAGGGTCGTCCCCACGCCCCGGGCCAAAGTTGGCCAGCCGCCGACATGTCCGACGACTATAGGGTCGTCCCCACGACCCCGGGACTAGGTTGGTCCGCCGCCGACATGTCCGACGACTATAGGGCCGTCCCCACGACCCCAGGACTAGGTTGGCCCGCCGCCGACTTGTCCGACGACTATAGGGTCGTCCCGACCACCCCGGGACTAGGTTGGCCAGCCGCCGACATGTCCGACGTCTATAGGGTCGTCCCCTCGACCCCGGGGTTAGATTGCCCCGGCACCGTCACGTCCGACGACTATAGGGTCGTCTCCACGACCCCGGGACTAGGTTGGCCAGTCACCGGCATGTCCGACGACTATAGGGTCGTCCCCACGACCCCGGGCCAAAGTTGCCCTGCCGCCGACATATCCGACAACTATAGGGTCGTCCCCACGACCCCGGGCCAAAGCTGGCCAACCGCCAACATGTCCGACGGCTATAGGGTCGTCCCCGAGACCCCGGGATTAGGATGGCCCGCCGCCGACTTGTCCGACGATTATAGGGTCGTCTCCACGACCCCGGGACTAGGTTGGCCAGCCGCCGACATGTCCGACGACTATAGGGTCGTCCCCACGACCACGGGCCAAAGTTGCCCTGCCGCCGACATGTCCGACGACTATAGGGTCGTCCTCACGACCACGGGCCAAAGTTGCCCTGCCGCCGACATGTCCGACGTCTAAAGGGTCGTCCCCACGACCCCGGGGCTAGATTGCCCCCGGTACCGTCATGTCCGACGACTATAGGGTCGTCCCCACGACCCCGGGACCAGGTTGGCCCGCCGCCGACTTGTCCCGCCGCCGACTTGTCCCGCCGCCGACTTGTCCGACGACTATAGGGTCGTCTCCACGACCCCGGGACTAGGTTGGCCAGTCACCGACATGTCCGACGACTATAGGGTCGTCCCCACGCCCCGGGCCAAAGTTGGCCAGCCGCCGACATGTCCGACGGCTATAGGGTCGTCCCCGAGACCCAGGGATTAGGATGGCCCGCCGCCGACATGTCCGACGATTATAGGGTCGTCTCCACGACCCCGGGACTAGGTTGGCCCGCCGCCGACTTGTCCGACGACTATAGGGTCGTCCCCACGCCCCGGGCCAAAGTTGGCCAGCCGCCGACATGTCCGACGACTATAGGGTCGTCCCCACGACCCCGGGACTAGGTTGGTCCGCCGCCGACATGTCCGACGACTATAGGGCCGTCCCCACGACCCCAGGACTAGGTTGGCCCGCCGCCGACTTGTCCGACGACTATAGGGTCGTCCCGACCACCCCGGGACTAGGTTGGCCAGCCGCCGACATGTCCGACGTCTATAGGGTCGTCCCCTCGACCCCGGGGTTAGATTGCCCCGGCACCGTCACGTCCGACGACTATAGGGTCGTCTCCACGACCCCGGGACTAGGTTGGCCAGTCACCGACATGTCCGACGACTATAGGGTCGTCCCCACGCCCCGGGCCAAAGTTGGCCAGCCGCCGACATGTCCGACGGCTATAGGGTCGTCCCCGAGACCCCGGGATTAGGATGGCCCGCCGCCGACTTGTCCGACGATTATAGGGTCGTCTCCACGACCCCGGGACTAGGTTGGCCCGCCGCCGACATGTCCGACGACTATAGGGTCGTCCCCACGACCACGGGCCAAAGTTGCCCTGCCGCCGACATGTCCGACGACTATAGGGTCGTCCTCACGACCACGGGCCAAAGTTGCCCTGCCGCCGACATGTCCGACGACTATAGGGTCGTCCCCACGACCCCGGGACTAGGTTGGTCCGCCGCCGACATGTCCGACGACTATAGGGTCGTCTCCACGACCCCGGGACTAGGTTGGCCAGTCACCGACATGTCCGACGACTATAGGGTCGTCCCCACGACTCCGGGACTAGGTTGGCCCGCCGCCGACTTGTCCGACGACTATAGGGCCGTCCCCACGACCCCAGGACTAGGTTGGCCCGCCGCCGACTTGTCCGACGACTATAGGGTCGTCCCGACCACCCCGGGACTAGGTTGGCCTGCCGCCGACATGTCCGACGTCTATAGGGTCGTCCCCTCGACCCCGGGGTTAGATTGCCCCGGCACCGTCACGTCCGACGACTATAGGGTCGTCTCCACGACCCCGGGACTAGGTCGGCCCGCCGCCGACATGTCCGACGACTATAGGGTCGTCCCCACGACCACTGGCCAAAGTTGCCCAGCCGCCGACATGTCCGACGACTATAGGGTCGTCCCCACGACCCCGGGACTAGGTTGGCCCGCCGCCGACATGTCCGACGACTATAGGGTCGTCCCCACGACCCGGGCCAAAGTTGGCCAGCCGCCGACATGTCCGACGACTATAGGGTCATCCCCACGACCCCGGGACTAGGTTGGCCTGCCGCCGACATGTCCGACGACTATAGGGTCGTCCCCACGACCCCGGGTCTAGGTTGGCCCGCCGTCGACTTGTCCGACGACTATAGGGTCGTCCCCACGCCCCGGGCCAAAGTTGGCCAGCCGCCGACATGTCCGACGACTATAGGGTCGTCCCCACGACCCCGGGTCTAGGTTGGCCCGCCGTCGACTTGTCCGACGACTATAGGGTCGTCCCCACGACTCCGGGACTAGGTTGACCCGCCGCCGACTTGTCCGACGACTATAGGGTCGTCCCCACGACCCCGGGACTAGTTTGGCCCGCCGCCGACTTGTCCGACGACTATAGGGTCGTCCCCACGACCCCGGGCCAAAGCTGGCCAACCGCCAACATGTCCGACGGCTATAGGGTCGTCCCCGCGATCCCGGGACTAGGATGGCCCGCCGCCGACTTGTCCGACGACTATAGGGTCGTCTCCACGACCCCGGGACTAGGTTGGCCAGCCGCCGACATGTCCGACGACTATAGGGTCGTCCCCACGACCACGGGCCAAAGTTGCCCTGCCGCCGACATGTCCGACGACTATAGGGTCGTCCCCACGACCACGGGCCAAAGCTGGCCAGCCGCCGACATGTCCGACGATTATAGGGTCGTATCCACGACCCCGGGACTAGGTTGGCCAGCCGCCGACATGTCCGACGACTATAGGGTCGTCCCCACGACCACCGGCCAAAGCTGGCCAGCCGCCGACATGTCCGATGACTATAGGGTCGTCCCCACGACCCCGGGCCAAAGCTGGCCAACCGCCAACATGTCCGACGGCTATAGGGTCGTCCCCGCGACCCCGGGACTAGGATGGCCCGCCGCCGACTTGTCCGACGACTATAGGGTCGTCTCCACGACCCCGGGACTAGGTTGGCCAGCCGCCGACATGTCCGACGACTATAGGGTCGTCCCCACGACCACGGGCCAAAGTTGCCCTGCCGCCGACATGTCCGACGACTATAGGGTCGTCCTCACGACCACGGGCCAAAGTTGCCCTGCCGCCGACATGTCCGACGACTATAGGGTCGTCCCCACGACCGCGGGTCTAGGTTGGCCCGCCGCCGACTTTTCCGACGACTATAGGGTCGCCCCCACGACCCCAGGACTAGATTGGCCCGCCACCATCATGTCCGACGACTGTAGGGTCGTCCCCACGACCACGGGACTAGGTTGGCCCGCCGCCGACTTTTCCGACGACTATAGGGTCGTCCCCACGAACCCGGGACTAGGTTGGCCAGTCACCGACATGTCCGACGACTATAGGGTCGTCTTCACGACCACGGGCCAAAGTTGCCCTGCCGCCGACATGTCCGACGACTATAGGGACGTCCCCACGACCACGGGACTAGGTTGGCCCGCCGCCGACTTGTCCGACGACTATAGGGTCGTGCCTACCACCCCGGGACTAGGATGACCCGCCGCCGACTTTTCCGACGACTATTGGGTCGTCCTCACGACCACGGGCCAAAGTTGCCCTGCCGCCGACATGTCCAACGACTATAGGGGTGTCCCCACGACCCCGGGACTAGGTTGGCCCGCCGCCGACTTGTCCGACGACTATAGGGTCGTCCACACGACCCGGGCCAAAGTTGACCGGCCGCCGACATGTCCGACGACTATAGGGTCATCCCCACGACCCCGGGACTAGGTTGGTCTGCCGCCGACATGTCCGACGACTATAGGGTCGTCCCCAAGACCACGGGCCAAAGTTGGCCGGCCGCCGACATGTCCGACGACTATAGGGTCGTCCCCACGACCCCGGGACTAGGTTGGCCTGCCGCCGACATGTCCAACGACTATAGGGTCGTCCCCACGACCCCGGGACTAGGTTGGCCCGCCGCCGACTTGTCCGACGACTATAGGGTCGTCCACACGACCCGGGCCAAAGTTGACCGGCCGCCGACATGTCCGACGACTATAGGGTCATCCCCACGACCCCGGGACTAGGTTGGCCCGCCGCCGACATGTCCGACGACTATAGGGTCGTCCCCACGCCCCGGGCCAAAGTTGGCCAGCCGCCGACATGTCCGACGACTATAGGGTCGTCCCCACGACCCCGGGACTAGGTTGGTCCGCCGCCGACATGTCCGACGTCTAAAGGGTCGTCCCCACGACCCCGGGGCTAGATTGCCCCCGGTACCGTCATGTCCGACGACTATAGGGTCGTCCCCACGACCCCGGGACCAGGTTGGCCCGCCGCCGACTTGTCCCGCCGCCGACTTGTCCGACGACTATAGGGTCGTCTCCACGACCCCGGGACTAGGTTGGCCAGTCACCGACATGTCCGACGACTATAGGGTCGTCCCCACGCCCCGGGCCAAAGTTGGCCAGCCGCCGACATGTCCGACGGCTATAGGGTCGTCCCCGAGACCCCGGGATTAGGATGGCCCGCCGCCGACTTGTCCGACGATTATAGGGTCGTCTCCACGACCCCGGGACTAGGTTGGCCCGCCGCCGACTTGTCCGACGACTATAGGGTCGTCCCCACGCCCCGGGCCAAAGTTGGCCAGCCGCCGACATGTCCGACGACTATAGGGTCGTCCCCACGACCCCGGGACTAGGTTGGTCCGCCGCCGACATGTCCGACGACTATAGGGCCGTCCCCACGACCCCAGGACTAGGTTGGCCCGCCGCCGACTTGTCCGACGACTATAGGGTCGTCCCGACCACCCCGGGACTAGGTTGGCCAGCCGCCGACATGTCCGACGTCTATAGGGTCGTCCCCTCGACCCCGGGGTTAGATTGCCCCGGCACCGTCACGTCCGACGACTATAGGGTCGTCTCCACGACCCCGGGACTAGGTTGGCCAGTCACCGACATGTCCGACGACTATAGGGTCGTCCCCACGCCCCGGGCCAAAGTTGGCCAGCCGCCGACATGTCCGACGGCTATAGGGTCGTCCCCGAGACCCCGGGATTAGGATGGCCCGCCGCCGACTTGTCCGACGATTATAGGGTCGTCTCCACGACCCCGGGACTAGGTTGGCCCGCCGCCGACATGTCCGACGACTATAGGGTCGTCCCCACGACCACGGGCCAAAGTTGCCCTGCCGCCGACATGTCCGACGACTATAGGGTCGTCCTCACGACCACGGGCCAAAGTTGCCCTGCCGCCGACATGTCCGACGACTATAGGGTCGTCCCCACGACCCCGGGACTAGGTTGGTCCGCCGCCGACATGTCCGACGACTATAGGGTCGTCTCCACGACCCCGGGACTAGGTTGGCCAGTCACCGACATGTCCGACGACTATAGGGTCGTCCCCACGACTCCGGGACTAGGTTGGCCCGCCGCCGACTTGTCCGACGACTATAGGGCCGTCCCCACGACCCCAGGACTAGGTTGGCCCGCCGCCGACTTGTCCGACGACTATAGGGTCGTCCCCACGACTCCGGGACTAGGTTGGCCCGCCGCCGACTTGTCCGACGACTATAGGGCCGTCCCCACGACCCCAGGACTAGATTGGCCCGCCACCATCATGTCCGACGACTGTAGGGTCGTCCCCACGACCACGGGACTAGGTTGGCCCGCCGCCGACTTTTCCGACGACTATAGGGTCGTCCCCACGAACCCGGGACTAGGTTGGCCAGTCACCGACATGTCCGACGACTATAGGGTCGTCTTCACGACCACGGGCCAAAGTTGCCCTGCCGCCGACATGTCCGACGACTATAGGGACGTCCCCACGACCACGGGACTAGGTTGGCCCGCCGCCGACTTGTCCGACGACTATAGGGTCGTGCCTACCACCCCGGGACTAGGATGACCCGCCGCCGACTTTTCCGACGACTATTGGGTCGTCCTCACGACCACGGGCCAAAGTTGCCCTGCCGCCGACATGTCCAACGACTATAGGGGTGTCCCCACGACCCCGGGACTAGGTTGGCCCGCCGCCGACTTGTCCGACGACTATAGGGTCGTCCACACGACCCGGGCCAAAGTTGACCGGCCGCCGACATGTCCGACGACTATAGGGTCATCCCCACGACCCCGGGACTAGGTTGGTCTGCCGCCGACATGTCCGACGACTATAGGGTCGTCCCCAAGACCACGGGCCAAAGTTGGCCGGCCGCCGACATGTCCGACGACTATAGGGTCGTCCCCACGACCCCGGGACTAGGTTGGCCTGCCGCCGACATGTCCAACGACTATAGGGTCGTCCCCACGACCCCGGGACTAGGTTGGCCCGCCGCCGACTTGTCCGACGACTATAGGGTCGTCCACACGACCCGGGCCAAAGTTGACCGGCCGCCGACATGTCCGACGACTATAGGGTCATCCCCACGACCCCGGGACTAGGTTGGCCCGCCGCCGACATGTCCGACGACTATAGGGTCGTCCCCACGCCCCGGGCCAAAGTTGGCCAGCCGCCGACATGTCCGACGACTATAGGGTCGTCCCCACGACCCCGGGACTAGGTTGGTCCGCCGCCGACATGTCCGACGTCTAAAGGGTCGTCCCCACGACCCCGGGGCTAGATTGCCCCCGGTACCGTCATGTCCGACGACTATAGGGTCGTCCCCACGACCCCGGGACCAGGTTGGCCCGCCGCCGACTTGTCCCGCCGCCGACTTGTCCGACGACTATAGGGTCGTCTCCACGACCCCGGGACTAGGTTGGCCAGTCACCGACATGTCCGACGACTATAGGGTCGTCCCCACGCCCCGGGCCAAAGTTGGCCAGCCGCCGACATGTCCGACGGCTATAGGGTCGTCCCCGAGACCCCGGGATTAGGATGGCCCGCCGCCGACTTGTCCGACGATTATAGGGTCGTCTCCACGACCCCGGGACTAGGTTGGCCCGCCGCCGACTTGTCCGACGACTATAGGGTCGTCCCCACGCCCCGGGCCAAAGTTGGCCAGCCGCCGACATGTCCGACGACTATAGGGTCGTCCCCACGACCCCGGGACTAGGTTGGTCCGCCGCCGACATGTCCGACGACTATAGGGCCGTCCCCACGACCCCAGGACTAGGTTGGCCCGCCGCCGACTTGTCCGACGACTATAGGGTCGTCCCGACCACCCCGGGACTAGGTTGGCCAGCCGCCGACATGTCCGACGTCTATAGGGTCGTCCCCTCGACCCCGGGGTTAGATTGCCCCGGCACCGTCACGTCCGACGACTATAGGGTCGTCTCCACGACCCCGGGACTAGGTTGGCCAGTCACCGACATGTCCGACGACTATAGGGTCGTCCCCACGCCCCGGGCCAAAGTTGGCCAGCCGCCGACATGTCCGACGGCTATAGGGTCGTCCCCGAGACCCCGGGATTAGGATGGCCCGCCGCCGACTTGTCCGACGATTATAGGGTCGTCTCCACGACCCCGGGACTAGGTTGGCCCGCCGCCGACATGTCCGACGACTATAGGGTCGTCCCCACGACCACGGGCCAAAGTTGCCCTGCCGCCGACATGTCCGACGACTATAGGGTCGTCCTCACGACCACGGGCCAAAGTTGCCCTGCCGCCGACATGTCCGACGACTATAGGGTCGTCCCCACGACCCCGGGACTAGGTTGGTCCGCCGCCGACATGTCCGACGACTATAGGGTCGTCTCCACGACCCCGGGACTAGGTTGGCCAGTCACCGACATGTCCGACGACTATAGGGTCGTCCCCACGACTCCGGGACTAGGTTGGCCCGCCGCCGACTTGTCCGACGACTATAGGGCCGTCCCCACGACCCCAGGACTAGGTTGGCCCGCCGCCGACTTGTCCGACGACTATAGGGTCGTCCCGACCACCCCGGGACTAGGTTGGCCTGCCGCCGACATGTCCGACGTCTATAGGGTCGTCCCCTCGACCCCGGGGTTAGATTGCCCCGGCACCGTCACGTCCGACGACTATAGGGTCGTCTCCACGACCCCGGGACTAGGTCGGCCCGCCGCCGACATGTCCGACGACTATAGGGTCGTCCCCACGACCACTGGCCAAAGTTGCCCAGCCGCCGACATGTCCGACGACTATAGGGTCGTCCCCACGACCCCGGGACTAGGTTGGCCCGCCGCCGACATGTCCGACGACTATAGGGTCGTCCCCACGACCCGGGCCAAAGTTGGCCAGCCGCCGACATGTCCGACGACTATAGGGTCATCCCCACGACCCCGGGACTAGGTTGGCCTGCCGCCGACATGTCCGACGACTATAGGGTCGTCCCCACGACCCCGGGTCTAGGTTGGCCCGCCGTCGACTTGTCCGACGACTATAGGGTCGGCCCCACGCCCCGGGCCAAAGTTGGCCAGCCGCCGACATGTCCGACGACTATAGGGTCGTCCCCACGACCCCGGGTCTAGGTTGGCCCGCCGTCGACTTGTCCGACGACTATAGGGTCGTCCCCACGACTCCGGGACTAGGTTGACCCGCCGCCGACTTGTCCGACGACTATAGGGTCGTCCCCACGACCCCGGGACTAGGTTGGCCCGCCGCCGACTTGTCCGACGACTATAGGGTCGTCCCCACGACCCCGGGCCAAAGCTGGCCAACCGCCAACATGTCCGACGGCTATAGGGTCGTCCCCGCGATCCCGGGACTAGGATGGCCCGCCGCCGACTTGTCCGACGACTATAGGGTCGTCTCCACGACCCCGGGACTAGGTTGGCCAGCCGCCGACATGTCCGACGACTATAGGGTCGTCCCCACGACCACGGGCCAAAGTTGCCCTGCCGCCGACATGTCCGACGACTATAGGGTCGTCCCCACGACCACGGGCCAAAGCTGGCCAGCCGCCGACATGTCCGACGACTATAGGGTCGTATCCACGACCCCGGGACTAGGTTGGCCAGCCGCCGACATGTCCGACGACTATAGGGTCGTCCCCACGACCACGGGCCAAAGCTGGCCAGCCGCCGACATGTCCGACGACTATAGGGTCGTCCCCACGACCCCGGGCCAAAGCTGGCCAACCGCCAACATGTCCGACGGCTATAGGGTCGTCCCCACGACCGCGGGTCTAGGTTGGCCCGCCGCCGACTTTTCCGACGACTATAGGGTCGCCCCCACGACCCCAGGACTAGATTGGCCCGCCACCATCATGTCCGACGACTGTAGGGTCGTCCCCACGACCACGGGACTAGGTTGGCCCGCCGCCGACTTTTCCGACGACTATAGGGTCGTCCCCACGAACCCGGGACTAGGTTGGCCAGTCACCGACATGTCCGACGACTATAGGGTCGTCTTCACGACCACGGGCCAAAGTTGCCCTGCCGCCGACATGTCCGACGACTATAGGGACGTCCCCACGACCACGGGACTAGGTTGGCCCGCCGCCGACTTGTCCGACGACTATAGGGTCGTGCCTACCACCCCGGGACTAGGATGACCCGCCGCCGACTTTTCCGACGACTATTGGGTCGTCCTCACGACCACGGGCCAAAGTTGCCCTGCCGCCGACATGTCCGACGACTATAGGATCGTCCCCACGACCCCGGGACTAGGTTGGCCAGTCACCGACATGTCCGACGACTATAGGGTCGTCCTCACGACCACGGGCCAAAGTTGCCCTGCCGCCGACATGTCCGACGACTATAGGGTCGTCCCCACGACCCCGGGACTAGGTTGGCCAGCCTCCGACATATCCGACGACTATAGGGTCGTCCCCACGACCACGGGCCAAAGTTGACCTGCCGCCGACATGTCCGACGACTATAGGGTCGTCCCCACGACCACGGGACTAGGTTGGCCAGTCACCGACATGTCCGACGACTATAGGGTCGTCCTCACGACCACGGGCCAAAGTTGCCCTGCCGCCGACATGTCCGACGACTATAGGGTCGTCCCCACGACCCCGGGACTAGGTTGGCCAGCCTCCGACATATCCGACGACTATAGGGTCGTCCCCACGACCACGGGCCAAAGTTGACCTGCCGCCGACATGTCCGACGACTATAGGGTCGTCCCCACGACCACGGGCCAAAGCTGGCCAGCCGCCGACATGTCCGACGACTATAGGGTCGTCCCCACGACCACGGGCCAAAGTTGCCCTGCCGCCGACATGTCCGACGACTATAGGGTCGTCTTCACGACCACGGGCCAAAGTTGCCCTGCCGCCGACATGTCCGACGACTATAGGGTCGTCCCCACGACCCCGGGCCAAAGTTGGCCGGCCGCCGACATGTCCGACAACTATAGGGTCGTCCCCACGACCCCGGGCCAAAGCTGGCCAACCGCCAACATGTCCGACGGCTATAGGGTCGTCCCCGAGACCCCGGGATTAGGATGGCCCGCCGCCGACTTGTCCGACGATTATAGGGTCGTCCCCACGACCCCGGGACTAGGTTGGCCAGCCGCCGACATGTCCGACGACTATAGGGTCGTCCCCACGACCACGGGCCAAAGTTGCCCTGCCGCCGACATGTCCGACGACTATAGGGTCGTCCCCACGACCCCGGGACTAGGTTGGCCAGCCGCCGACATGTCCGACGACTATAGGGTCGTCCCCACGACCACGGGCCAAAGTTGCCCTGCCGCCGACATGTCCGACGACTATAGGGTCGTCCCCACGACCCCGGGCCAAAGTTGCCCTGCCGCCGACATGTCCGACAACTATAGGGTCGTCCCCACGACCGCGGGTCTAGGTTGGCCCGCCGCCGACTTTTCCGACGACTATAGGGTCGCCCCCACGACCCCAGGACTAGATTGGCCCGCCACCATCATGTCCGACGACTGTAGGGTCGTCCCCACGACCACGGGACTAGGTTGGCCCGCCGCCGACTTGTCCGACGACTATAGGGTCGTCCCCACGAACCCGGGACTACGTTGGCCAGTCACCGACATGTCCGACGACTATAGGGTCGCCCCCACGACCACGGGCCAAAGTTGCCCTGCCGCCGACATGTCCGACGACTATAGGGTCGTCCCCACGACCGCGGGTCTAGGTTGGCCCGCCGCCGACTTTTCCGACGACTATAGGGTCGTCCCCACGACCCCGGGAGTAGGTTGGCCCGCCGCCGACTTGTCCGACGATTATAGGGTCGTCCCCACGACCCCGGGACTAGGTTGGCCAGCCGCCGACATGTCCGACGACTATAGGGTCGTCCCCGCGACCACGGGCCAAAGATGCCCTGCCGCCGACATGTCCGACGACTATAGGGTCGTCCCCACGACCCCGGGACTAGGCTGGCCCGCCGTCGACATGTCCGACGTCTATAGGGTCGTCTCCACGACCCCGGGACTAGGTTGGCCCGCCGCCGACTTGTCCGACGACTATAGGGTCGTCCCCACGACCCCGGGACTAGGTTGGCCCGCTGCCGACTTGTCCGACGACTATAGGGTCGTCCCCACGACCCCGGGCCAAAGCTGGCCAACCGCCAACATGTCCGACGGCTATAGGGTCGTCCCCGCGACCCCGGGACTAGGATGGCCCGCCGCCGACTTGTCCGACGACTATAGGGTCGTCTCCACGACCCCGGGACTAGTTTGGCCAGCCGCCGACATGTCCGACGACTATAGGGTCGTCCCCACGACCACGGGCCAAAGTTGCCCTGCCGCCGACATGTCCGACGACTATAGGGTCGTCCTCACGACCACGGGCCAAAGTTGCCCTGCCGCCGACATGTCCGACGTCTATAGGGTCGTCCCCACGACCGCGGGTCTAGGTTGGCCCGCCGCCGACTTGTCCGACGACTATAGGGTCGTCTCCACGACCCCGGGACTAGGTTGGCCAGCCGTCGACATGTCCGACGACTATAGGGTCGTCCCCACGACCACGGGCCAAAGTTGCCCTGCCGCCGACATGTCCGACGACTATGGGGTCGTCCTCACGACCACGGGCCAAAGTTGCCCTGCCGCCGACATGTCCGACGACTATAGGGTCGTCCCCACGACCGCGGGACTAGGTTGGTCCGCCGCCGACATGTCCGACGTCTAAAGGGTCGTCCCCACGACCCCGGGGCTAGATTGCCCCGGCACCGTCATGTCCGACGAGTATAGGGTCGTCTCCACGACCCCGGGACTAGGTTGGCCAGTCACCGACTTGTCCGACGACTATAGGGTCGTCCCCACGACTCCGGGACTAGGTTGACCCGCCGCCGACTTGTCCGACGACTATAGGGTCGTCCCCACGACCACGGGCCAAAGTTGCCCTGCCGCCGACATGTCCGACGACTATAGGGTCGTCCCCACGACCCCGGGACTAGGTTGGTCCGCCGCCGACATGTCCGACGACTATAGGGTCGTCTCCACGACCCCGGGACTAGGTTGGCCAGTCACCGACATGTCCGACGACTATAGGGTCGTCCCCACGACTCC
Source organism: Andrena fulva (assembly GCA_946251845.1). Lineage (NCBI taxonomy): Eukaryota > Metazoa > Arthropoda > Insecta > Hymenoptera > Andrenidae > Andrena > Andrena fulva. The sequence goes on along the minus strand of CAMITZ010000136.1, from coordinate 644,402 downwards.
GGGACTAGGTTGGCCCGCCGCCGACTTGTCCGACGACTATAGGGCCGTCCCCACGACCCCAGGACTAGGTTGGCCCGCCGCCGACTTGTCCGACGACTATAGGGTCGTCCCGACCACCCCGGGACTAGGTTGGCCTGCCGCCGACATGTCCGACGTCTATAGGGTCGTCCCCTCGACCCCGGGGTTAGATTGCCCCGGCACCGTCACGTCCGACGACTATAGGGTCGTCTCCACGACCCCGGGACTAGGTCGGCCCGCCGCCGACATGTCCGACGACTATAGGGTCGTCCCCACGACCACTGGCCAAAGTTGCCCAGCCGCCGACATGTCCGACGACTATAGGGTCGTCCCCACGACCCCGGGACTAGGTTGGCCCGCCGCCGACATGTCCGACGACTATAGGGTCGTCCCCACGACCCGGGCCAAAGTTGGCCAGCCGCCGACATGTCCGACGACTATAGGGTCATCCCCACGACCCCGGGACTAGGTTGGCCTGCCGCCGACATGTCCGACGACTATAGGGTCGTCCCCACGACCCCGGGTCTAGGTTGGCCCGCCGTCGACTTGTCCGACGACTATAGGGTCGTCCCCACGCCCCGGGCCAAAGTTGGCCAGCCGCCGACATGTCCGACGACTATAGGGTCGTCCCCACGACCCCGGGTCTAGGTTGGCCCGCCGTCGACTTGTCCGACGACTATAGGGTCGTCCCCACGACTCCGGGACTAGGTTGACCCGCCGCCGACTTGTCCGACGACTATAGGGTCGTCCCCACGACCCCGGGACTAGGTTGGCCCGCCGCCGACTTGTCCGACGACTATAGGGTCGTCCCCACGACCCCGGGCCAAAGCTGGCCAACCGCCAACATGTCCGACGGCTATAGGGTCGTCCCCGCGATCCCGGGACTAGGATGGCCCGCCGCCGACTTGTCCGACGACTATAGGGTCGTCTCCACGACCCCGGGACTAGGTTGGCCAGCCGCCGACATGTCCGACGACTATAGGGTCGTCCCCACGACCACGGGCCAAAGTTGCCCTGCCGCCGACATGTCCGACGACTATAGGGTCGTCCCCACGACCACGGGCCAAAGCTGGCCAGCCGCCGACATGTCCGACGACTATAGGGTCGTATCCACGACCCCGGGACTAGGTTGGCCAGCCGCCGACATGTCCGACGACTATAGGGTCGTCCCCACGACCACGGGCCAAAGCTGGCCAGCCGCCGACATGTCCGACGACTATAGGGTCGTCCCCACGACCCCGGGCCAAAGCTGGCCAACCGCCAACATGTCCGACGGCTATAGGGTCGTCTTCACGACCACGGGCCAAAGTTGCCCTGCCGCCGACATGTCCGACGACTATAGGATCGTCCCCACGACCCCGGGACTAGGTTGGCCAGTCACCGACATGTCCGACGACTATAGGGTCGTCCTCACGAACCCGGGACTAGGTTGGCCAGTCACCGACATGTCCGACGACTATAGGGTCGTCCTCACGACCACGGGCCAAAGTTGCCCTGCCGCCGACATGTCCAACGACTATAGGGTCGTCCCCACGACCCCGGGACTAGGTTGGCCAGCCTCCGACATATCCGACGACTATAGGGTCGTCCCCACGACCACGGGCCAAAGTTGACCTACCGCCGACATGTCCGACGACTATAGGGTCGTCCGCACGACCCCGGGACTAGATTGGCCCGCCACCGTCATGTCCGACGACAATAGGTTCGTCCCCACGACCACGGGCCACAGCTGGCCCGCCGCCGACATGTCCGACGACTATAGGGTCGTCTCCACGACCCCGGGACTAGATTGGCCTGCCACCATCATGTCCGACGACTATAGGGACGTCCCCACGACCACGGGACTAGGTTGGGCCGCCGCCGACTAGTCCGACGACTATAGGGTCGTCCCAACGACCCCGGGACTAGATTGGCCCGCCACCATCATGTCCGACGACTATAGGGACGTCCCCACGACCACGGGACTAGGTTGGCCCGCCGCCGACTTGTCCGACGACTATAGGGTCGCGCCTACCACCCCGGGACTAGGATGACCCGCCGCCGACTTTTCCGACGATTATAGGGTCGTCCCCACGAACCCGGGACTAGGTTGGCCAGTCACCGACATGTCCGACTATAGGGTCGTCCTCACGACCACGGGCCAAAGTTGCCCTGCCGCCGACATGTCCGACGACTATAGGGACGTCCCCACGACCACGGGACTAGGTTGGCCCGCCGCCGACTTGTCCGACGACTATAGGGTCGTGCCTACCACCCCGGGACTAGGATGACCCGCCGCCGACTTTTCCGACGACTATAGGGTCGTCCCCACGAACCCGGGACTAGGTTGGCCAGCCGCCGACATGTCCGACGACTATAGGGTCGTCCCCACCACCCCGGGTCTAGGTTGGCCAGCCGCCGACATGTCCGACGACTATAGGGTCGTCCCCACGACCACGGGCCAAAGTTGCCCTGCCGCCGACATGTCCGACGACTATAGGGTCGTCCTCACGACCACGGGCCAAAGTTGCCCTGCCGCCGACATGTCCGACGAATATAGGATCGTCCCCACGACCCCGGGACTAGGTTGGCCAGTCTCCGACATGTCCGACGACTATAGGGTCGTCCTCACGACCACGGGCCAAAGTTGCCCTGCCGCCGACATGTCCGACGACTATAGGGTCGTCCCCACGACCCCGGGACTAGGTTGGCCAGCCTCCGACATATCCGACGACTATAGGGTCGTCCCCACGACCACGGGCCAAAGTTGACCTGCCGCCGACATGTCCGACGACTATAGGGTCGTCCCCACGACCACGGGCCAAAGCTGGCCAGCCGCCGACATGTCCGACGACTATAGGGTCGTATCCACGACCCCGGGACTAGGTTGGCCAGCCGCCGACATGTCCGACGACTATAGGGTCGTCTCCACGACCCCGGGACTAGATTGGCCCGCCACCGTCATGTCCGACGAATATAGGTTCGTGCCTACGACCCTGGGCATACGTTGGCCCGCCGCCGACATGTCCGACGACTATAGGGTCGTCCCCAAGACCACGGGCCAAAGTTGCCCTGCCGCCGACATGTCCGACGACTACAGGGTCGTCCCCACGACCCCGGGTCTAGGTTGGCCCGCCGTAGACATGTCCGACGACAATAGGGTCGTCCCCACGCCCCGGGCCAAAGTTGGCCAGCCGCCGACATGTCCGACGACTATAGGGTCGTCCCCACGACCCCGGGACTAGATTGGCCCGCCACCGTCATGTCCGACGACTATACGGTCGTCCCCACGACCCCGGGACTAGGTTGGCCCGCCGACGACGTGTCCTACGACTATGGGGTCGTCCCCACGACCACGAGACTAGGTTGGCCAGCCGCCGACATGTCCGACGACTATAGGGTCGTCCCCACGACCCCGGGACAAGATTGGCCCGCCACCGTCATGTCCGACGACTATACGGTCGTCCCCACGACCCCGGGACTAGGTTGGCCTGCCGCCGACTTGTCCGACGACTATAGGGTCGTCCACACGACCCGGGCCAAAGTTGACCGGCCGCCGACATGTCCGACGACTATAGGGTCATCCCCACGACCCCGGGACTAGGTTGGTCTGCCGCCGACATGTCCGACGACTATAGGGTCGTCCCCACGACCGCGGGACTAGGTTGGCCCGCCGCCGACTTATCCGACGTCTATAGGGTCGTCCCCACGACCACGGGCCAATGTTGCCATGCCGCCGACATGTCCGACGACTATAGGGTCGTCCCCACGACCCCGGGACTAAGTTGGCCCGCCGCCGACATGTCCGACGACTATAGGGTCGTCCCCACGCCCCGGGCCAAAGTTGGCCAGCCGCCGACATGTCCGACGACTATAGGGTCGTCCCCACGACCCCGGGACTAGGTTGGTCCGCCGCCGACATGTCCGACGTCTAAAGGGTCGTCCCCAAGACCCCGGGGCTAGATTGCCCCCGGCACCGTCATGTCCGACGATTATAGGGTCGTCCCCACGACCCCGGGACCAGGTTGGCCCGCCGCCGACTTGTCCCGCCGCCGACTTGACCCGCCGCCGACTTGTCCGACGACTATAGGGTCGTCTCCACGACCCCGGGACTAGATTGGCCCGCCACCGTCATGTCCGACGACTATACGGTCGTCCCCACGACCCCGGGACTAGGTTGGCCCGCCGACGACGTGTCCTACGACTATGGGGTCGTCCCCACGACCACGAGACTAGGTTGGCCAGCCGCCGACATGTCCGACGACTATAGGGTCGTCCCCACCACCCTAGGTCTAGGTTGGCCAGCCGCCGACATGTCCGACGACTATAGGGTCGTCCCCACCACCCTAGGTCTAGGTTGGCCAGCCGCCGACATGTCCGACGACTATAGGGTCGTCCCCACGACCACGGGCCAAAGTTGCCCTGCCGCCGACATGTCCGACGACTATAGGGTCGTCCCCACGACCCCGGGACTAGGTTGGCCAGTCACCGACATGTCCGACGACTATAGGGTCGTCCCCACGACCCGGGCCAAAGTTGACCTGCCGCCGACATGTCCGACGACTATAGGGTCGTCCCCACGACCCCGGGACTAGGTTGGCCTGCCGCCGACATGTCCAACGACTATAGGGTCGTCCCCACGACCCCGGGACTAGGTTGGCCCGCCGCCGACTTGTCCGACGACTATAGGGTCGTCCACACGACCCCGGGACTAGGTTGGTCCGCCGCCGACTAGTCCGACGACTATAGGGTCGTCCCAACGACCCCGGGACTAGATTGGCCCGCCACCATCATGTACGACGACTATAGGGACGTCCCCACGACCACGGGACTAGGTTGGCCCGCCGCCGACATGTCCGACGACTATAGGGTCGTGCCTACCACCCCGGGACTAGGATGACCCGCCGCCGACTTTTCCGACGACTATAGGGTCGTCCCCACGAACCCGGGACTAGGTTGGCCATTCACCGACATGTCCGACGACTATAGGGTCGTCCTCACGACCACGGGCCAAAGTTGCCCTGCCGCCGACATGTCCGACGACTATAGGGTCGTCCCCACGACCCCGGGACTAGGTTGGCCAGCCTCCGACATGTCCGACGACTATAGGGTCGTCCCCACGACGACGGGCCAAAGTTGACCTGCCGCCGACATGTCCGACGACTATAGGGTCGTCCGCACGACCCCGGGACTAGATTGGCCCGCCACCGTGATGTCCGACGACAATAGGGTCGTCCCCACGACCACGGGCCAAAGCTGGCCAGCCGCCGACATGTCCGACGACTATAGGGTCGTCCCCACGACCCCGGGACTAGGTTGGCCAGCCTCCGACATGTCCGACGACTATAGGGTCGTCCCCACGACGACGGGCCAAAGTTGACCTGCCGCCGACATGTCCGACGACTATAGGGTCGTCCGCACGACCCCGGGACTAGATTGGCCCGCCACCATCATGTCCGACGACTATAGGGACGTCCCCACGACCACGGGACTAGGTTGGCCCGCCGCCGACTTGTCCGACGACTATAGGGTCGTGCCTACCACCCCGGGACTAGGATAACCCGCCGCCGACATGTCCGACGACTATAGGGTCGTCCCCACGACCATGGGCCAAAGTTGCCCTGCCCCCGACATGTCCGACGACTATAGGGTCGTCCCCACGACCACTGGCCAAAGTTGCCCCGCCGCCGACACGTCCGACGACTATAGGGTCGTCCCCACGACCCCGGGACTAGGTTGGCCAGCCGCCGACATGTCCGACGTCTATAGGGTCGTCCCCACGAACCCGGGACCAGGTTGGCCCGCCGCCGACTTGTCCCGCCGCCGACTTGTCCGACGACTATAGGGTCGTCTCCACGACCCCGGGACTAGGTTGGCCAGTCACCGACTTGTCCGACGACTATAGGGTCGTCCCCACGACTCCGGGACTAGGTTGACCCGCCGCCGACTTGTCCGACGACTATATGGTCGTCCCCACGACCCCGGGACTAGGTTGGCCCGCCGCCGACTTTTCCGACGACTATAGGGTCGCCCCCACGACCCCAGGACTAGATTGGCCCGCCACCATCATGTCCGACGACTATAGGGTCGTCCTCACGACCACGGGCCAAAGTTGCCCTGCCGCCGACATGTCCGACGACTATAGGGTCGTCCCCACGACCATGGGCCAAAGTTGCCCTGCCGCCGACATGTCCGACGACTATAGGGTCGTCCCCACGACCACTGGCCAAAGTTGCCCCGCCGCCGACACGTCCGACGACTATAGGGTCGTCCCCACGACCCCGGGACTAGGTTGGCCAGCCGCCGACATGTCCGACGTCTATAGGGTCGTCCCCACGAACCCGGGACCAGGTTGGCCCGCCGCCGACTTGTCCCGCCGCCGACTTGTCCCGCCGCCGACTTGTCCGACGACTATAGGGTCGTCTCCACGACCCCGGGACTAGGTTGGCCAGTCACCGACTTGTCCGACGACTATAGGGTCGTCCCCACGACTCCGGGACTAGGTTGGCCAGCCGCCGACATGTCCGACGTCTATAGGGTCGTCCCCACGAACCCGGGACCAGGTTGGCCCGCCGCCGACTTGTCCCGCCGCCGACTTGTCCCGCCGCCGACTTGTCCGACGACTATAGGGTCGTCTCCACGACCCCCGGACTAGGTTGGCCAGTCACCGACTTGTCCGACGACTATAGGGTCGTCCCCACGACTCCGGGACTAGGTTGACCCGCCGCCGACTTGTCCGACGACTATATGGTCGTCCCCACGACCCCGGGACTAGGTTGGCCCGCCGCCGACTTTTCCGACGACTATAGGGTCGCCCCCACGACCCCAGGACTAGATTGGCCCGCCACCATCATGTCCGACGACTGTAGGGTCGTCCCCACGACCACGGGACTAGGTTGGCCCGCCGCCGACTTGTCCGACGACTATAGGGTCGTCCCCACGAACCCGGGACTAGGTTGGCCCGCCGCCGACTTGTCCGACGACTATAGGGTCGTCCCCACGACCCCGGGACTAGGTTGGCCCGCCGCCGACTTGTCCGACGACTATAGGGTCGTCCCCACGACCTCGGGCCAAAGCTGGCCAACCGCCAACATGTCCGACGGCTATAGGGTCGTCCCCGCGACCCCGGGACTAGGATGGCCCGCCGCCGACTTGTCCGACGACTATAGGGTCGTCTCCACGACCCCGGGACTAGGTTGGCCAGCCGCCGACATGTCCGACGACTATAGGGTCGTCCCCACGACCACGGGCCAAAGTTGCCCTGCCGCCGACATGTCCGACGACTATAGGGTCGTCCTCACGACCACGGGCCAAAGTTGCCCTGCCGCCGACATGTCCGACGACTATATGGTCGTCCCCACGACCGCGGGTCTAGGTTGGCCCGCCGCCGACTTGTCCGACGACTATAGGGTCGTCTCCACGACCCCGGGACTAGGTTGGCCAGCCGCCGACATGTCCGACGACTACAGGGTCGTCCCCACGACCACGGGCCAAAGTTGCCCTGCCGCCGACATGTCCGACGACTATAGGGTCGTCCTCACGACCACGGGCCAAAGTTGCCCTGCCGCCGACATGTCCGACGACTATAGGGTCGTCCCCACGACCGCGGGTCTAGGTTGACCCGCCGCCGACTTGTCCGAAGACTATATGGTCGTCCCCACGACCCCGGGACTAGGTTGGCCCGCCGCCGACTTTTCCGACGACTATAGGGTCGCCCCCACGACCCCGGGGCTAGATTGCCCCGGCACCGTCATGTCCGACGACTATAGGGTCGTCTCCACGACCCCGGGACTAGGTTGGCCAGTCACCGACTTGTCCGACGACTATAGGGTCGTCCCCACGACTCCGGGACTAGGTTGACCCGCCGCCGACTTGTCCGACGACTATAGGGTCGTCCCCACGACCCCGGGACTAGGTTGGCCCGCCGCCGACTTGTCCGACGACTATAGGGTCGTCCCCACGACCCCGGGCCAAAGCTGGCCAACCGCCAACATGTCCGACGGCTATAGGGTCGTCCCCGCGACCCCGGGACTAGGATGGCCCGCCGCCGACTTGTCCGACGACTATAGGGTCGTCTCCACGACCCCGGGACTAGGTTGGCCAGCCGCCGACATGTCCGACGACTATAGGGTCGTCCCCACGACCACGGGCCAAAGTTGCCCTGCCGCCGACATGTCCGACGACTATAGGGACGTCCCCACGACCACGGGACTAGGTTGGCCAGCCGCCGACATGTCCGACGACTATAGGGTCGACCCCACCACCCCGGGTCTAGGTTGGCCAGCCGCCGACATGTCCGACGACTATAGGGTCGTCCCCACGACCACGGGCCAAAGTTGCCCTGCCGCCGACATGTCCGACGACTATAGGGTCGTCCTCACGACCACGGGCCAAAGTTGCCCTGCCGCCGACATGTCCGACGACTATAGGTTCGTCCCCACGACCCCGGGACTAGGTTGGCCAGTCACCGACATGTCCGACGACTATAGGGTCGTCCTCACGACCACGGGCCAAAGTTGCCCTGCCGCCGACATGTCCGACGACTATAGGGTCGTCCCCACGACCCCGGGACTAGGTTGGCCAGCCTCCGACATATCCGACGACTATAGGGTCGTCCCCACGAAGACGGGCCAAAGTTGACCTGCCGCCGACATGTCCGACGACTATAGGGTCGTCCCCACGACCACGGGCCAAAGCTGGCCAGCCGCCGACATGTCCGACGACTATAGGGTCGTATCCACGACCCCGGGACTAGGTTGGCCAGCCGCCGACATGTCCGACGACTATAGGGTCGTCCCCACGACCACGGGCCAAAGCTGGCCAGCCGCCGACATGTCCGACGACTATAGGGTCGTCTCCACGACCCCGGGACTAGATGGGCCCGCCACCGTCATGTCCGACGAATATAGGTTCGTGCCTACGACCCTGGGCATACGTTGGCCCGCCGCCGACATGTCCGACGACTATAGGGTCGTCCCCAAGACCACGGGCCAAAGTTGCCCTGCCGCCGACATGTCCGACGACTACAGGGTCGTCCCCACGACCCCGGGTCTAGGTTGGCCCGCCGTCGACATGTCCGACGACAATAGGGTCGTCCCCACGCCCCGGGCCAAAGTTGGCCAGCCGCCGACATGTCCGACGGCTATAGGGTCGTCCCCACGACCCCGGGACTAGATTGGCCCGCCACCGTCATGTCCGACGACTATACGGTCGTCCCCACGACCCCGGGACTAGGTTGGCCCGCCGACGACGTGTCCTACGACTATGGGGTCGTCCCCACGACCACGAGACTAGGTTGGCCAGCCGCCGACATGTCCGACGACTATAGGGTCGTCCCCACCACCCCGGGTCTAGGTTGGCCAGCCGCCGACATGTCCCACGACTATAGGGTCGTCCACACGACCCGGGCCAAAGTTGACCGGCCGCCGACATGTCCGACGACTATAGGGTCATCCCCACGACCCCGGGACTAGGTTGGTCTGCCGCCGACATGTCCGACGACTATAGGGTCGTCCCCACGACCCCGGGACAAGATTGGCCCGCCACCGTCATGTCCGACGACTATACGGTCGTCCCCACGACCCCGGGACTAGGTTGGCCTGCCGCCGACATGTCCGACGACTATAGGGTCGTCCCCAAGACCACGGGCCAAAGTTGGCCGGCCGCCGACATGTCCGACGACTATAGGGTCATCCCCAGGACCCCGGGACTAGGTTGGTCTGCCGCCGACATGTCCGACGACTATAGGGTCGTCCCCACGACCCCGGGAGAAGATTGGCCCGCCACCGACATGTCCGACGACTTTAGGGTCGTCCCCACGACCCCGGGTCTAGGTTGGCCCGCCGCCGACTTGTCCGACGACTATAGGGTCGTCCCCACGACCCCGGGAGTAGGATGGCCCGCCGCCGACTTGTCCGACGACTATAGGGTCGTCCCCACGACCCCGGGACTAGGTTGGCCAGCCGCCGACATGTCCGACGACTATACGGTCGTCCCCACGGCCACGGGACTAGGTTGGCCCGCCGCCGACTTGTCCGACGACTATAGGGACGTCCCTGCCACCCCGGGACTAGGTTGCCCAGCCGCCGACATGTCCGACGTCTATAGGGTCGTCCCCACGACCCCGGGGCTAGATTGCCCCGGCACCGTCATGTCCGACGCCTATAGGGTCGTCCCCACGACCGCGGGACTAGGTTGGCCCGCCGCCGACTTATCCGACGTCTATAGGGTCGTCCCCACGACCACGGGCCAATGTTGCCATGCCGCCGACATGTCCGACGACTATAGGGTCGTCCCCACGACCCCGGGACTAGGTTTGCCCGCCGCCGACATGTCCGACGACTATAGGGTCGTCCCCACGCCCCGGGCCAAAGTTGGCCAGCCGCCGACATGTCCGACGACTATAGGGTCGTCCCCACGACCCCGGGACTAGGTTGGTCCGCCGCCGACATGTCCGACGTCTAAAGGGTCGTCCCCACGACCCCGGGGCTAGATTGCCCCCGGCACCGTCATGTCCGACGACTATAGGGTCGTCCCCACGACCCCGGGACCAGGTTGGCCCGCCGCCGACTTGTCCCGCCACCGACTTGTCCCGCCGCCGACTTGTCCGACGACTATAGGGTCGTCTCCACGACCCCGGGACTAGGTTGGCCAGTCACCGACATGTCCGACGACTATAGGGTCGTCTCCACGACCCCGGGACTAGGTTGGCCCGCCGCCGACTTGTCCGACGACTATAGAGTCGTCCCCACGACCCCGGGACTAGGTTGGTCCGCCGCCGACATGTCCGACGTCTATAGGGTCGTCCCCACGACCCCGGGGCTAGATTGCCCCGGCACCGTCATGTCCGACGACTATAGGGTCGTCCCCACGACCGCGGGACTAGGTTGGCCCGCCGCCGACTTATCCGACGTCTATAGGGTCGTCCCCACGACCACGGGCCAATGTTGCCATGCCGCCGACATGTCCGACGACTATAGGGTCGTCCCCACGACCCCGGGCCAAAGCTGGCCAGCCGCCAACATGTCCGACGACTATAGGGTCGTCCCCACGACCCCGGGACTAGGTTGGCCCGCCGCCGACTTGTCCGACGACTGTAGGGTCGTCCCCACGACCCCGGGACTAGGTTGGCCAGCCGCCGACATGTCCGACGACTATACGGTCGTCCCCACGACCACGGGACTAGGTTGGCCCGCCGCCGACTTGTCCGACGACTATAGGGTCGTCCCCACGACCACGGGCCAAAGTTGCCCTGCCGCCGACATGTCCGACGACTATAGGGTCGTCCCCACGACCCCGGGACTAGGTTGGCCAGTCCCCGACATGTCCGACGACTATAGGGTCGTCCTCACGACCACGGGCCAAAGTTGCCCTGCCGCCGACATGTCCGACGACTATAGGGTCGTCCCCACGACCGCGGGTCTAGGTTGGCCCGCCGCCGACTTTTCCGACGACTATAGGGTCGCCCCCACGACCCCAGGACTAGATTGGCCCGCCACCATCATGTCCGACGACTATAGGGTCGTCCCCACGACCCCGGGCCAATGCTGGCCAGCCGCCAACATGTCCGACGACTATAGGGTCGTCCCCACGACCCAGGGACTAGGTTGGCCAGCCGCCGACATGTCCGACGACTATACGGTCGTCCCCACGACCACGGGACTAGGTTGGCCCGCCGCCGACTTGTCCGACGACTATAGAGTCGTCCCCACGACCCCGGGACTAGGTTGGTCCGCCGCCGACATGTCCGACGTCTATAGGGTCGTCCCCACGACCCCGGGGCTAGATTGCCCCGGCACCGTCATGTCCGACGACTATTGGGTCGTCCCCACGACCGCGGGACTAGGTTGGCCCGCCGCCGACTTATCCGACGTCTATAGGGTCGTCCCCACGACCACGGGCCAATGTTGCCATGCCGCCGACATGTCCGACGACTATAGGGTCGTCCCCACGACCCCGGGACTAGGTTTGCCCGCCGCCGACATGTCCGACGACTATAGGGTCGTCCCCACGCCCCGGGCAAAAGTTGGCCAGCCGCCGACATGTCCGACGACTATAGGGTCGTCCCCACGACCCCGGGACTAGGTTGGTCCGCCGCCGACATGTCCGACGTCTAAAGGGTCGTCCCCACGACCCCGGGGCTAGATTGCCCCCGGCACCGTCATGTCCGACGACTATAGGGTCGTCCCCACGACCCCGGGACCAGGTTGGCCCGCCGCCGACTTGTCCCGCCACCGACTTGTCCCGCCGCCGACTTGTCCGACGACTATAGGGTCGTCTCCACGACCCCGGGACTAGGTTGGCCAGTCACCGACATGTCCGACGACTATAGGGTCGTCTCCACGACCCCGGGACTAGGTTGGCCCGCCGCCGACTTGTCCGACGAGTATAGAGTCGTCCCCACGACCCCGGGACTAGGTTGGTCCGCCGCCGACTAGTCCGACGACTATAGGGTCGTCCCAACGACCCCGGGACTAGATTGGCCCGCCACCATCATGTACGACGACTATAGGGACGTCCCCACGACCACGGGACTAGGTTGGCCCGCCGCCGACTTGTCCGACGACTATAGGGTCGTGCCTACCACCCCGGGACTAGGATGACCCGCCGCCGACTTTTCCGACGACTATAGGGTCGTCCCCACGAACCCGGGACTAGGTTGGCCAGCCTCCGACATATCCGACGACTATAGGGTCGTCCCCACGACCACGGGCCAAAGTTGACCTGCCGCAGACATGTCCGACGACTATAGGGTCGTCCGCACGACCCCGGGACTAGATTGGCCCGCCACCGTCATGTCCGACGACAATAGGGTCGTCCCCACGACCACGGGCCAACGCTGGCCAGCCGCCGACATGTCCGACGACTATAGGGTCGTCCCAACAACCCCGGGACTAGATTGGCCCGCCACCATCATGTCCGACGACTATAGGGACGTCCCCACGACCACGGGACTAGGTTGGCCCGCCGCCGACTTGTCCGACGACTATAGGGTCGTGCCTACCACCCCGGGACTAGGATGACCCGCCGCCGACTTTTCCGACGACTATAGGGTCGTCCCCACGAACCCGGGACTAGGTTGGCCAGTCACCGACATGTCCGACGACTATAGGTTCGTCCCCACGGCCCCGGGACTAGGTTGGCCTGCCGCCGACATGTCCGATGACTATAGGGTCGTCTCCACGAACCCGGGACTAGGTTGGCCAGTCACCGACATGTCCGACGACTATAGGGTCGTCCCCAAGACCACGGGCCAAAGTTGCCCTGCCGCCGACATGTCCGACGACTATAGGGTCGTCCCCACGACCCCGGGTCTAGGTTGGCCCGCCGCCGACTTGTCCGACTACTATAGGGTCGTCCCCACGACCCCGGGAGTAGGATGGCCCGCCGCCGACTTGTCCGACGACTATAGGGTCGTCCCCACGACCACGGGACTAGGTTGGCCCGCCGCCGACTTGTCCGACGACTATAGGGACGTCCCTACCACCCCGGGACTAGGTTGGCCAGCCGCCGACATGTCCGACGTCTATAGGGTCGTCCCCACGACCCCGGGGCTAGATTGCCCCGGCACCGTCATGTCCGACGACTATAGGGTCGTCCCCACGACCGCGGGACTAGGTTGGCCTGCCGCCGACATGTCCGACGTCTATAGGGTCGTCCCCACGACCCCGGGTCAAGATTGGCCCGCCACCGTCATGTCCGACGACTATACGGTCGTCCCCTCGACCCCGGGAATAGGTTGGCCCGCCGCGGACATGTCGTACGACTATGGGGTCGACCCCACGACCACGAGACTAGGTTGGCCAGCCGCCGACATGTCCGACGACTATAGGGTCGTCCCCACGACCCCGGGACTCGATTGGCCCGCCACCGTCATGTCCGACGACTATAGGTTCGTCCCTACGACCCTGGGCATACGTTGGCCAGCCGCCGACATGCCCGACGACTATAGGGTCGTCCCCACGACCCCGGGACAAGATTGGCCCGCCACCGTCATGTCCGACGACTACACGGTCGTCCTCTCGACCCCGGGACTAGATTGGCCCGCCACCGTCAAGTCCGACGACTATAGGTTCGTCCCCACGACCACGGGACGAGGTTGGCCCGCCGCCGACTTGTCCGACGACTATAGGGTCGTCCCCACGACCCCGGGACTAGGTCGGCCCGCCGCCGACTTGTCCGACGACTATAGGGTCGTCCCCACGACCACGGGCCAAAGTTGCCCTGCCTCCGACATGTTCGACGACTATAGGGTCGTCCCCACGATCCCGGGACTAGGTTGGCCCGCCGCCGACATGTCCGACGACTATAGGGTCGTCCCCACGACCACTGGCCAAAGTTGCCCAGCCGCCGACATGTCCGACGACTATAGGGTCGTCCCCACGACCCCGGGACTAGGTTGGCCCGCCGCCGACTTGTCCGACGACTATAGGGTCGTCCCCACGACCCGGGCCAAAGTTGGCCAGCCGCCGACATGTCCGACGACTATAGGGTCATCCCCACGACCCCGGGACTAGGTTGGCCTGCCGCCGACATGTCCGACGACTATTGGGTCGTCCCCACGACCCCGGGTCTAGGTTGGCCCGCCGTCGACTTGTCCGACGACTATAGGGTGGTCCCCACGCCCCGGGCCAAAGTTGGCCAGCCGCCGACATGTCCGACGACTATAGGGTCGTCCCCACGACCCCGGGTCTAGGTTCGCCCGCCGTCGACTTGTCCGACGACTATAGGGTCGTCCCCACGCCCCGGGCCAAAGTTGGCCAGCCGCCGACATGTCCGACGACTATAGGTTCGTCCCCACGACCACGGGACTAGGTTGGCCCGCCGCCGACTTATCCGACGACTATAGGGTCGTCCCCACGACCCCGGGACTAGGTCGGCCCGCCGCCGACTTGTCCGACGACTATAGGGTCGTCCCCACGACCCCGGGACTAGGTTGGCCCGCCGCCGACATGTCCGACGTCTATAGGGTCGTCTCCACGACCCCGGGACTAGGTTGGCCCGCCGCCGACTTGTCCGACGACTATAGAGTCGTCCCCACGACCCCGGGACTAGGTTGGGCCGCCGCCGACTAGTCCGACGACTATAGGGTCGTCCCAACGACCCCGGGACTAGATTGGCCCGCCACCATCATGTCCGACGACTATAGGGGCGTCCCCACGACCACGGGACTAGGTTGGCCCGCCGCCGACTTGTCCGACGACTATAGGGTCGTGCCTACCACCCCGGGACTAGGATGACCCGCCGCCGACTTTTCCGACGACTATAGGGTCGCCCCCACGACCACGGGCCAAAGTTGCCCTGCCGCCGACATGTCCGACGACTATAGGGTCGTCCCCACGACCCCGGGCCAAATTTGCGCTGCCGCCGACATGTCCGACGACTATAGGGTCGTCCCCACGACCCCGGGCCAAAGCTGGCCAGCCGCCAACATGTCCGACGACTATAGGGTCGTCCCCACGACCCCGGGACTAGGTTGGCCCGCCGCCGACTTGTCCGACGACTGTAGGGTCGTCCCCACGACCCCGGGACTAGGTTGGCCAGCCGCCGACATGTCCGACGACTATACGGTCGTCCCCACGACCACGGGACTAGGTTGGCCCGCCGCCGACTTGTCCGACGACTATAGGGTCGTCCCCACGACCACGGGCCAAAGTTGCCCTGCCGCCGACATGTCCGACGACTATAGGGTCGTCCCCACGACCCCGGGACTAGGTTGGCCAGTCCCCGACATGTCCGACGACTATAGGGTCGTCCCCACGACCACTGGCCAAAGTTGCCCAGCCGCCGACATGTCCGACGACTATAGGGTCGTCCCCACGACCCCGGGACTAGGTTGGCCCGCCGCCGACTTGTCCGACGACTATAGGGTCGTCCCCACGACCCGGGCCAAAGTTGGCCAGCCGCCGACATGTCCGACGACTATAGGGTCATCCCCACGACCCCGGGACTAGGTTGGCCTGCCGCCGACATGTCCGACGACTATTGGGTCGTCCCCACGACCCCGGGTCTAGGTTGGCCCGCCGTCGACTTGTCCGACGACTATAGGGTGGTCCCCACGCCCCGGGCCAAAGTTGGCCAGCCGCCGACATGTCCGACGACTATAGGGTCGTCCCCACGCCCCGGGCCAAAGTTGGCCAGCCGCCGACATGTCCGACGACTATAGGGTCGTCCCCACGACCCCGGGACTAGGTTGGTCCGCCGCCGACATGTCCGACGTCTAAAGGGTCGTCCCCACGACCCCGGGGCTAGATTGCCCCCGGCACCGTCATGTCCGACGACTATAGGGTCGTCCCCACGACCCCGGGACCAGGTTGGCCCGCCGCCGACTTGTCCCGCCACCGACTTGTCCCGCCGCCGACTTGTCCGACGACTATAGGGTCGTCTCCACGACCCCGGGACTAGGTTGGCCAGTCACCGACATGTCCGACGACTATAGGGTCGTCTCCACGACCCCGGGACTAGGTTGGCCCGCCGCCGACTTGTCCGACGACTATAGAGTCGTCCCCACGACCCCGGGACTAGGTTGGTCCGCCGCCGACTAGTCCGACGACTATAGGGTCGTCCCAACGACCCCGGGACTAGATTGGCCCGCCACCATCATGTACGACGACTATAGGGACGTCCCCACGACCACGGGACTAGGTTGGCCCGCCGCCGACTTGTCCGACGACTATAGGGTCGTGCCTACCACCCCGGGACTAGGATGACCCGCCGCCGACTTTTCCGACGACTATAGGGTCGTCCCCACGAACCCGGGACTAGGTTGGCCAGCCTCCGACATATCCGACGACTATAGGGTCGTCTCCACGACCCCGGGACTAGGTTGGCCAGTCACCGACATGTCCGACGACTATAGGGTCGTCTCCACGACCCCGGGACTAGGTTGGCCCGCCGCCGACTTGTCCGACGACTATAGAGTCGTCCCCACGACCCCGGGACTAGGTTGGTCCGCCGCCGACTAGTCCGACGACTATAGGGTCGTCCCCACGACCCCGGGTCTAGGTTGGCCCGCCGTCGACTTGTCCGACGACTATAGGGTGGTCCCCACGCCCCGGGCCAAAGTTGGCCAGCCGCCGACATGTCCGACGACTATAGGGTCGTCCCCACGCCCCGGGCCAAAGTTGGCCAGCCGCCGACATGTCCGACGACTATAGGGTCGTCCCCACGACCCCGGGACTAGGTTGGCCCGCCGCCGACTTGTCCGACGACTATAGAGTCGTCCCCACGACCCCGGGACTAGGTTGGGCCGCCGCCGACTAGTCCGACGACTATAGGGTCGTCCCAACGACCCCGGGACTAGATTGGCCCGCCACCATCATGTCCGACGACTATAGGGGCGTCCCCACGACCACGGGACTAGGTTGGCCCGCCGCCGACTTGTCCGACGACTATAGGGTCGTGCCTACCACCCCGGGACTAGGATGACCCGCCGCCGACTTTTCCGACGACTATAGGGTCGCCCCCACGACCACGGGCCAAAGTTGCCCTGCCGCCGACATGTCCGACGACTATAGGGTCGTCCCCACGACCCCGGGCCAAATTTGCGCTGCCGCCGACATGTCCGACGACTATAGGGTCGTCCCCACGACCCCGGGCCAAAGCTGGCCAGCCGCCAACATGTCCGACGACTATAGGGTCGTCCCCACGACCCCGGGACTAGGTTGGCCCGCCGCCGACTTGTCCGACGACTGTAGGGTCGTCCCCACGACCCCGGGACTAGGTTGGCCAGCCGCCGACATGTCCGACGACTATACGGTCGTCCCCACGACCACGGGACTAGGTTGGCCCGCCGCCGACTTGTCCGACGACTATAGGGTCGTCCCCACGACCACGGGCCAAAGTTGCCCTGCCGCCGACATGTCCGACGACTATAGGGTCGTCCCCACGACCCCGGGACTAGGTTGGCCAGTCCCCGACATGTCCGACGACTATAGGGTCGTCCCCACGACCCCGGGACTAGGTTGGTCCGCCGCCGACATGTCCGACGTCTAAAGGGTCGTCCCCACGACCCCGGGGCTAGATTGCCCCCGGCACCGTCATGTCCGACGACTATAGGGTCGTCCCCACGACCCCGGGACCAGGTTGGCCCGCCGCCGACTTGTCCCGCCACCGACTTGTCCCGCCGCCGACTTGTCCGACGACTATAGGGTCGTCTCCACGACCCCGGGACTAGGTTGGCCAGTCACCGACATGTCCGACGACTATAGGGTCGTCTCCACGACCCCGGGACTAGGTTGGCCCGCCGCCGACTTGTCCGACGAGTATAGAGTCGTCCCCACGACCCCGGGACTAGGTTGGTCCGCCGCCGACTAGTCCGACGACTATAGGGTCGTCCCAACGACCCCGGGACTAGATTGGCCCGCCACCATCATGTACGACGACTATAGGGACGTCCCCACGACCACGGGACTAGGTTGGCCCGCCGCCGACTTGTCCGACGACTATAGGGTCGTGCCTACCACCCCGGGACTAGGATGACCCGCCGCCGACTTTTCCGACGACTATAGGGTCGTCCCCACGAACCCGGGACTAGGTTGGCCAGCCTCCGACATATCCGACGACTATAGGGTCGTCCCCACGACCACGGGCCAAAGTTGACCTGCCGCAGACATGTCCGACGACTATAGGGTCGTCCGCACGACCCCGGGACTAGATTGGCCCGCCACCGTCATGTCCGACGACAATAGGGTCGTCCCCACGACCACGGGCCAACGCTGGCCAGCCGCCGACATGTCCGACGACTATAGGGTCGTCCCAACAACCCCGGGACTAGATTGGCCCGCCACCATCATGTCCGACGACTATAGGGACGTCCCCACGACCACGGGACTAGGTTGGCCCGCCGCCGACTTGTCCGACGACTATAGGGTCGTGCCTACCACCCCGGGACTAGGATGACCCGCCGCCGACTTTTCCGACGACTATAGGGTCGTCCCCACGAACCCGGGACTAGGTTGGCCAGTCACCGACATGTCCGACGACTATAGGTTCGTCCCCACGGCCCCGGGACTAGGTTGGCCTGCCGCCGACATGTCCGATGACTATAGGGTCGTCTCCACGAACCCGGGACTAGGTTGGCCAGTCACCGACATGTCCGACGACTATAGGGTCGTCCCCAAGACCACGGGCCAAAGTTGCCCTGCCGCCGACATGTCCGACGACTATAGGGTCGTCCCCACGACCCCGGGTCTAGGTTGGCCCGCCGCCGACTTGTCCGACTACTATAGGGTCGTCCCCACGACCCCGGGAGTAGGATGGCCCGCCGCCGACTTGTCCGACGACTATAGGGTCGTCCCCACGACCACGGGACTAGGTTGGCCCGCCGCCGACTTGTCCGACGACTATAGGGACGTCCCTACCACCCCGGGACTAGGTTGGCCAGCCGCCGACATGTCCGACGTCTATAGGGTCGTCCCCACGACCCCGGGGCTAGATTGCCCCGGCACCGTCATGTCCGACGACTATAGGGTCGTCCCCACGACCGCGGGACTAGGTTGGCCTGCCGCCGACATGTCCGACGTCTATAGGGTCGTCCCCACGACCCCGGGTCAAGATTGGCCCGCCACCGTCATGTCCGACGACTATACGGTCGTCCCCTCGACCCCGGGAATAGGTTGGCCCGCCGCGGACATGTCGTACGACTATGGGGTCGACCCCACGACCACGAGACTAGGTTGGCCAGCCGCCGACATGTCCGACGACTATAGGGTCGTCCCCACGACCCCGGGACTCGATTGGCCCGCCACCGTCATGTCCGACGACTATAGGTTCGTCCCTACGACCCTGGGCATACGTTGGCCAGCCGCCGACATGCCCGACGACTATAGGGTCGTCCCCACGACCCCGGGACAAGATTGGCCCGCCACCGTCATGTCCGACGACTACACGGTCGTCCTCTCGACCCCGGGACTAGATTGGCCCGCCACCGTCAAGTCCGACGACTATAGGTTCGTCCCCACGACCACGGGACGAGGTTGGCCCGCCGCCGACTTGTCCGACGACTATAGGGTCGTCCCCACGACCCCGGGACTAGGTCGGCCCGCCGCCGACTTGTCCGACGACTATAGGGTCGTCCCCACGACCACGGGCCAAAGTTGCCCTGCCTCCGACATGTTCGACGACTATAGGGTCGTCCCCACGATCCCGGGACTAGGTTGGCCCGCCGCCGACATGTCCGACGACTATAGGGTCGTCCCCACGACCACTGGCCAAAGTTGCCCAGCCGCCGACATGTCCGACGACTATAGGGTCGTCCCCACGACCCCGGGACTAGGTTGGCCCGCCGCCGACTTGTCCGACGACTATAGGGTCGTCCCCACGACCCGGGCCAAAGTTGGCCAGCCGCCGACATGTCCGACGACTATAGGGTCATCCCCACGACCCCGGGACTAGGTTGGCCTGCCGCCGACATGTCCGACGACTATTGGGTCGTCCCCACGACCCCGGGTCTAGGTTGGCCCGCCGTCGACTTGTCCGACGACTATAGGGTGGTCCCCACGCCCCGGGCCAAAGTTGGCCAGCCGCCGACATGTCCGACGACTATAGGGTCGTCCCCACGACCCCGGGTCTAGGTTCGCCCGCCGTCGACTTGTCCGACGACTATAGGGTCGTCCCCACGCCCCGGGCCAAAGTTGGCCAGCCGCCGACATGTCCGACGACTATAGGTTCGTCCCCACGACCACGGGACTAGGTTGGCCCGCCGCCGACTTATCCGACGACTATAGGGTCGTCCCCACGACCCCGGGACTAGGTCGGCCCGCCGCCGACTTGTCCGACGACTATAGGGTCGTCCCCACGACCCCGGGACTAGGTTGGCCCGCCGCCGACATGTCCGACGTCTATAGGGTCGTCTCCACGACCCCGGGACTAGGTTGGCCCGCCGCCGACTTGTCCGACGACTATAGAGTCGTCCCCACGACCCCGGGACTAGGTTGGGCCGCCGCCGACTAGTCCGACGACTATAGGGTCGTCCCAACGACCCCGGGACTAGATTGGCCCGCCACCATCATGTCCGACGACTATAGGGGCGTCCCCACGACCACGGGACTAGGTTGGCCCGCCGCCGACTTGTCCGACGACTATAGGGTCGTGCCTACCACCCCGGGACTAGGATGACCCGCCGCCGACTTTTCCGACGACTATAGGGTCGCCCCCACGACCACGGGCCAAAGTTGCCCTGCCGCCGACATGTCCGACGACTATAGGGTCGTCCCCACGACCCCGGGCCAAATTTGCGCTGCCGCCGACATGTCCGACGACTATAGGGTCGTCCCCACGACCCCGGGCCAAAGCTGGCCAGCCGCCAACATGTCCGACGACTATAGGGTCGTCCCCACGACCCCGGGACTAGGTTGGCCCGCCGCCGACTTGTCCGACGACTGTAGGGTCGTCCCCACGACCCCGGGACTAGGTTGGCCAGCCGCCGACATGTCCGACGACTATACGGTCGTCCCCACGACCACGGGACTAGGTTGGCCCGCCGCCGACTTGTCCGACGACTATTGGGTCGTCCCCACGACCCCGGGCCAAAGTTGCCCTGCCGCCGACATGTCCGACGACTATAGGGTCGTCCCCACGACCCCGGGCCAAATTTGCGCTGCCGCCGACATGTCCGACGACTATAGGGTCGTCCCCACGACCCCGGGCCAAAGCTGGCCAGCCGCCAACATGTCCGACGACTGTAGGGTCGTCCCCACGACCCCGGGACTAGGTTGGCCAGCCGCCGACATGTCCGACGACTATACGGTCGTCCCCACGACCACGGGACTAGGTTGGCCCGCCGCCGACATGTCCGACGTCTAAAGGGTCGTCCCCACGACCCCGGGGCTAGATTGCCCCCGGCACCGTCATGTCCGACGACTATAGGGTCGTCCCCACGACCCCGGGACCAGGTTGGCCCGCCGCCGACTTGTCCCGCCACCGACTTGTCCCGCCGCCGACTTGTCCGACGACTATAGGGTCGTCTCCACGACCCCGGGACTAGGTTGGCCAGTCACCGACATGTCCGACGACTATAGGGTCGTCTCCACGACCCCGGGACTAGGTTGGCCCGCCGCCGACTTGTCCGACGACTATAGAGTCGTCCCCACGACCCCGGGACTAGGTTGGTCCGCCGCCGACTAGTCCGACGACTATAGGGTCGTCCCAACGACCCCGGGACTAGATTGGCCCGCCACCATCATGTACGACGACTATAGGGACGTCCCCACGACCACGGGACTAGGTTGGCCCGCCGCCGACTTGTCCGACGACTATAGGGTCGTGCCTACCACCCCGGGACTAGGATGACCCGCCGCCGACTTTTCCGACGACTATAGGGTCGTCCCCACGAACCCGGGACTAGGTTGGCCAGCCTCCGACATATCCGACGACTATAGGGTCGTCCCCACGACCACGGGCCAAAGTTGACCTGCCGCAGACATGTCCGACGACTATAGGGTCGTCCGCACGACCCCGGGACTAGATTGGCCCGCCACCGTCATGTCCGACGACAATAGGGTCGTCCCCACGACCACGGGCCAACGCTGGCCAGCCGCCGACATGTCCGACGACTATAGGGTCGTCCCAACAACCCCGGGACTAGATTGGCCCGCCACCATCATGTCCGACGACTATAGGGACGTCCCCACGACCACGGGACTAGGTTGGCCCGCCGCCGACTTGTCCGACGACTATAGGGTCGTGCCTACCACCCCGGGACTAGGATGACCCGCCGCCGACTTTTCCGACGACTATAGGGTCGTCCCCACGAACCCGGGACTAGGTTGGCCAGTCACCGACATGTCCGACGACTATAGGTTCGTCCCCACGGCCCCGGGACTAGGTTGGCCTGCCGCCGACATGTCCGATGACTATAGGGTCGTCTCCACGAACCCGGGACTAGGTTGGCCAGTCACCGACATGTCCGACGACTATAGGGTCGTCCCCAAGACCACGGGCCAAAGTTGCCCTGCCGCCGACATGTCCGACGACTATAGGGTCGTCCCCACGACCCCGGGTCTAGGTTGGCCCGCCGCCGACTTGTCCGACTACTATAGGGTCGTCCCCACGACCCCGGGAGTAGGATGGCCCGCCGCCGACTTGTCCGACGACTATAGGGTCGTCCCCACGACCACGGGACTAGGTTGGCCCGCCGCCGACTTGTCCGACGACTATAGGGACGTCCCTACCACCCCGGGACTAGGTTGGCCAGCCGCCGACATGTCCGACGTCTATAGGGTCGTCCCCACGACCCCGGGGCTAGATTGCCCCGGCACCGTCATGTCCGACGACTATAGGGTCGTCCCCACGACCGCGGGACTAGGTTGGCCTGCCGCCGACATGTCCGACGTCTATAGGGTCGTCCCCACGACCCCGGGTCAAGATTGGCCCGCCACCGTCATGTCCGACGACTATACGGTCGTCCCCTCGACCCCGGGAATAGGTTGGCCCGCCGCGGACATGTCGTACGACTATGGGGTCGACCCCACGACCACGAGACTAGGTTGGCCAGCCGCCGACATGTCCGACGACTATAGGGTCGTCCCCACGACCCCGGGACTCGATTGGCCCGCCACCGTCATGTCCGACGACTATAGGTTCGTCCCTACGACCCTGGGCATACGTTGGCCAGCCGCCGACATGCCCGACGACTATAGGGTCGTCCCCACGACCCCGGGACAAGATTGGCCCGCCACCGTCATGTCCGACGACTACACGGTCGTCCTCTCGACCCCGGGACTAGATTGGCCCGCCACCGTCAAGTCCGACGACTATAGGTTCGTCCCCACGACCACGGGACGAGGTTGGCCCGCCGCCGACTTGTCCGACGACTATAGGGTCGTCCCCACGACCCCGGGACTAGGTCGGCCCGCCGCCGACTTGTCCGACGACTATAGGGTCGTCCCCACGACCACGGGCCAAAGTTGCCCTGCCTCCGACATGTTCGACGACTATAGGGTCGTCCCCACGATCCCGGGACTAGGTTGGCCCGCCGCCGACATGTCCGACGACTATAGGGTCGTCCCCACGACCACTGGCCAAAGTTGCCCAGCCGCCGACATGTCCGACGACTATAGGGTCGTCCCCACGACCCCGGGACTAGGTTGGCCCGCCGCCGACTTGTCCGACGACTATAGGGTCGTCCCCACGACCCGGGCCAAAGTTGGCCAGCCGCCGACATGTCCGACGACTATAGGGTCATCCCCACGACCCCGGGACTAGGTTGGCCTGCCGCCGACATGTCCGACGACTATTGGGTCGTCCCCACGACCCCGGGTCTAGGTTGGCCCGCCGTCGACTTGTCCGACGACTATAGGGTGGTCCCCACGCCCCGGGCCAAAGTTGGCCAGCCGCCGACATGTCCG
Organism: Andrena fulva; assembly: GCA_946251845.1. Lineage (NCBI taxonomy): Eukaryota > Metazoa > Arthropoda > Insecta > Hymenoptera > Andrenidae > Andrena > Andrena fulva. The sequence goes on along the minus strand of CAMITZ010000136.1, from coordinate 620,058 downwards.
ACGACTATAGGGTCGTCCCCACGACCCCGGGTCTAGGTTCGCCCGCCGTCGACTTGTCCGACGACTATAGGGTCGTCCCCACGCCCCGGGCCAAAGTTGGCCAGCCGCCGACATGTCCGACGACTATAGGTTCGTCCCCACGACCACGGGACTAGGTTGGCCCGCCGCCGACTTATCCGACGACTATAGGGTCGTCCCCACGACCCCGGGACTAGGTCGGCCCGCCGCCGACTTGTCCGACGACTATAGGGTCGTCCCCACGACCCCGGGACTAGGTTGGCCCGCCGCCGACTAGTCCGACGACTATAGGGTCGTCCCAACGACCCCGGGACTAGATTGGCCCGCCACCATCATGTCCGACGACTATAGGGGCGTCCCCACGACCACGGGACTAGGTTGGCCCGCCGCCGACTTGTCCGACGACTATAGGGTCGTGCCTACCACCCCGGGACTAGGATGACCCGCCGCCGACTTTTCCGACGACTATAGGGTCGCCCCCACGACCACGGGCCAAAGTTGCCCTGCCGCCGACATGTCCGACGACTATAGGGTCGTCCCCACGACCCCGGGCCAAATTTGCGCTGCCGCCGACATGTCCGACGACTATAGGGTCGTCCCCACGACCCCGGGCCAAAGCTGGCCAGCCGCCAACATGTCCGACGACTATAGGGTCGTCCCCACGACCCCGGGACTAGGTTGGCCCGCCGCCGACTTGTCCGACGACTGTAGGGTCGTCCCCACGACCCCGGGACTAGGTTGGCCAGCCGCCGACATGTCCGACGACTATACGGTCGTCCCCACGACCACGGGACTAGGTTGGCCCGCCGCCGACTTGTCCGACGACTATAGGGTCGTCCCCACGACCACGGGCCAAAGTTGCCCTGCCGCCGACATGTCCGACGACTATAGGGTCGTCCCCACGACCCCGGGACTAGGTTGGCCAGTCCCCGACATGTCCGACGACTATAGGGTCGTCCTCACGACCACGGGCCAAAGTTGCCCTGCCGCCGACATGTCCGACGACTATAGGGTCGTCCCCACGACCGCGGGTCTAGGTTGGCCCGCCGCCGACTTTTCCGACGACTATAGGGTCGCCCCCACGACCCCAGGACTAGATTGGCCCGCCACCATCATGTCCGACGACTATAGGGTCGTCCCCACGACCCCGGGCCAATGCTGGCCAGCCGCCAACATGTCCGACGACTATAGGGTCGTCCCCACGACCCAGGGACTAGGTTGGCCAGCCGCCGACATGTCCGACGACTATACGGTCGTCCCCACGACCACGGGACTAGGTTGGCCCGCCGCCGACTTGTCCGACGACTATAGGGTCGTCCCCACGACCACGGGCCAAAGTTGCCCTGCCGCCGACATGTCCGACGACTATAGGGTCGTCCCCACGAACCCGGGACTACGTTGGCCAGTCACCGACATGTCCGACGACTATAGGGTCGCCCCCACGACCACGGGCCAAAGTTGCCGTGCCGCCGGCATGTCCGACGACTATAGGGTCGTCCCCACGACCCCGGGTCTAGGTTGGCCCGCCGCCGACTTTTCCGACGACTATAGGGTCGCCCCCACGACCACGGGCCAAAGTTGCCCTGCCGCCGACATGTCCGACGACTATAGGGTCGTCCCCACGACCCCGGGCCAAATTTGCGCTGCCGCCGAAATGTCCGACGACTATAGGGTCGTCCCCACGACCCCGGGCCAAAGCTGGCCAGCCGCCAACATGTCCGACGACAATAGGGTCGTCCCCACGACCCCGGGACTAGGTTGGCCCGCCGCCGACTTGTCCGACGACTGTAGGGTCGTCCCCACGACCCCGGGACTAGGTTGGCCAGCCGCCGACATGTCCGACGACTATACGGTCGTCCCCACGACCACGGGACTAGGTTGGCCCGCCGCCGACTTGTCCGACGACTATAGGGTCGTCCCCACGACCACGGGCCAAAGTTGCCCTGCCGCCGACATGTCCGACGACTATAGGGTCGTCCCCACGACCCCGGGACTAGGTTGGCCAGTCCCCGACATGTCCGACGACTATAGGGTCGTCCTCACGACCACGGGCCAAAGTTGCCCTGCCGCCGACATGTCCGACGACTATAGGGTCGTCCCCACGACCGCGGGTCTAGGTTGGCCCGCCGCCGACTTTTCCGACGACTATAGGGTCGCCCCCACGACCCCAGGACTAGATTGGCCCGCCACCATCATGTCCGACGACTATAGGGTCGTCCCCACGATCACGGGCCAAAGCTGGCCAGCCGCCGACATGTCCGACGACTATAGGGTCGTCTCCACGACCCCGGGACTAGGTTGGCCAGCCGCCGACATGTCCGACGACTATAGGGTCGTCCCCACGACCACGGGCCAAAGCTGGCCAGCCGCCGACATGTCCGACGACTATAGGGTCGTCCCCACGACCCCGGGACTAGGTTGGCCGGCCGCCGACTTGTCCGACGACTATAGGGTCGTCCCCACGGCCCGGGACTAGGTTGGCCAGCCGCAGACATGTCCGACGACTATAGGGTCGTCCCCACGACCCCCGGACCAGATTGGCCCGCCACCATCATGTCCGACGACTATAGGGACGTCCCCACGACCCCGGGTCTAGATTGCCCCGGCACCGTCACGTCCGACGACTATAGGGTCGTCTCCACGACCCCGGGACTAGGTTGGCCAGTCACCGGCATGTCCGACGACTATAGGGTCGTCCCCACGACCCCGGGCCAAATTTGCGCTGCCGCCGACATGTCCGACGACTATAGGGTCGTCCCCACGACCCCGGGCCAAAGCTGGCCAGCCGCCAACATGTCCGACGACTATAGGGTCGTCCCCACGACCCCGGGACTAGGTTGGCCAGTCACCGACATGTCCGACGACTATAGGGTCGTCCTCACGACCACGGGCCAAAGTTGCCCTGCCGCCGACATGTCCGACGACTATAGGGTCGTCCCCACGACCCCGGGACTAGGTTGGCCAGCCGCCGACATGTCCGACGATTATAGGGTCGTCCCCACGACCCCGGGTCTAGGTTGGCCCGCCGCCGACTTTTCCGACGACTATAGGGTCGTCCCCACGACCCCGGGACTAGGTTGGCCATTCACCGACATGTCCGACGACTATAGGGTCGTCCTCACGACCACGCGTCAAAGTTGCCCTGCCGCCGACACGTCCGACGACTATAGGGTCGTTCCCACGACCCCGGGACTAGGTTGGCCAGCCGCCGACATGTCCGACGTCTATAGGGTCGTCCCCACGACCCCGGGACCAGGTTGGCCCGCCGCCGACTTGTCCCGCCGCCGACTTGTCCGACGACTATAGGGTCGTCTCCACGACCCCGGGACTAGGTTGGCCAGTCACCGACTTGTCCGACGACTATAGGGTCGTCCCCACGACTCCGGGACTAGGTTGACCCGCCGCCGACTTGTCCGACGACTATATGGTCGTCCCCACGACCCCGGGACTAGGTTGGCCCGCCGCCGACTTTTCCGACGACTATAGGGTAGCCCCCACGACCCCAGGACTAGATTGGCCCGCCACCATCATGTCCGACGACTGTAGGGTCGTCCCCACGACCACGGAACTAGATTGGCCCGCCACCATCATGTCCGACGACTATAGGGACGTCCCCACGACCACGCGACTAGGTTGGGCCGCCGCCGACTTGTCCGACGACTATAGGGTCGTCTCCACGCCCCCGGGACTAGGTTGGCCAGTCACCGACATGTCCAACGACTATATGGTCGTCTCCACGACCCCGGGACTAGGTTGGCCAGTCACCGACTTGTCCGACGACTATAGGGTCGTCCCCACGACTCCGGGACTAGGTTGGCCCGCCGCCGACTTGTCCGACGACTATAGGGTCGTCCCCACGACCACGGGCCAAAGTTGCCCTGCCGCCGACATGTCCGACGACTATAGGGTCGTCCCCACGACCCCGGGACTAGGTTGGCCAGTCCCCGACATGTCCGACGACTATAGGGTCGTCCTCACGACCACGGGCCAAAGTTGCCCTGCCGCCGACATGTCCGACGACTATAGGGTCGTCCCCACGACCGCGGGTCTAGGTTGGCCCGCCGCCGACTTTTCCGACGACTATAGGGTCGCCCCCACGACCCCAGGACTAGATTGGCCCGCCACCATCATGTCCGACGACTATAGGGTCGTCCCCACGACCCCGGGCCAATGCTGGCCAGCCGCCAACATGTCCGACGACTATAGGGTCGTCCCCACGACCCAGGGACTAGGTTGGCCAGCCGCCGACATGTCCGACGACTATACGGTCGTCCCCACGACCACGGGACTAGGTTGGCCCGCCGCCGACTTGTCCGACGACTATAGGGTCGTCCCCACGACCACGGGCCAAAGTTGCCCTGCCGCCGACATGTCCGACGACTATAGGGTCGTCCCCACGAACCCGGGACTACGTTGGCCAGTCACCGACATGTCCGACGACTATAGGGTCGCCCCCACGACCACGGGCCAAAGTTGCCGTGCCGCCGGCATGTCCGACGACTATAGGGTCGTCCCCACGACCCCGGGTCTAGGTTGGCCCGCCGCCGACTTTTCCGACGACTATAGGGTCGCCCCCACGACCACGGGCCAAAGTTGCCCTGCCGCCGACATGTCCGACGACTATAGGGTCGTCCCCACGACCCCGGGCCAAATTTGCGCTGCCGCCGAAATGTCCGACGACTATAGGGTCGTCCCCACGACCCCGGGCCAAAGCTGGCCAGCCGCCAACATGTCCGACGACAATAGGGTCGTCCCCACGACCCCGGGACTAGGTTGGCCCGCCGCCGACTTGTCCGACGACTGTAGGGTCGTCCCCACGACCCCGGGACTAGGTTGGCCAGCCGCCGACATGTCCGACGACTATACGGTCGTCCCCACGACCACGGGACTAGGTTGGCCCGCCGCCGACTTGTCCGACGACTATAGGGTCGTCCCCACGACCACGGGCCAAAGTTGCCCTGCCGCCGACATGTCCGACGACTATAGGGTCGTCCCCACGACCCCGGGACTAGGTTGGCCAGTCCCCGACATGTCCGACGACTATAGGGTCGTCCTCACGACCACGGGCCAAAGTTGCCCTGCCGCCGACATGTCCGACGACTATAGGGTCGTCCCCACGACCGCGGGTCTAGGTTGGCCCGCCGCCGACTTTTCCGACGACTATAGGGTCGCCCCCACGACCCCAGGACTAGATTGGCCCGCCACCATCATGTCCGACGACTATAGGGTCGTCCCCACGATCACGGGCCAAAGCTGGCCAGCCGCCGACATGTCCGACGACTATAGGGTCGTCTCCACGACCCCGGGACTAGGTTGGCCAGCCGCCGACATGTCCGACGACTATAGGGTCGTCCCCACGACCACGGGCCAAAGCTGGCCAGCCGCCGACATGTCCGACGACTATAGGGTCGTCCCCACGACCCCGGGACTAGGTTGGCCGGCCGCCGACTTGTCCGACGACTATAGGGTCGTCCCCACGGCCCGGGACTAGGTTGGCCAGCCGCAGACATGTCCGACGACTATAGGGTCGTCCCCACGACCCCCGGACCAGATTGGCCCGCCACCATCATGTCCGACGACTATAGGGACGTCCCCACGACCCCGGGTCTAGATTGCCCCGGCACCGTCACGTCCGACGACTATAGGGTCGTCTCCACGACCCCGGGACTAGGTTGGCCAGTCACCGGCATGTCCGACGACTATAGGGTCGTCCCCACGACCCCGGGCCAAATTTGCGCTGCCGCCGACATGTCCGACGACTATAGGGTCGTCCCCACGACCCCGGGCCAAAGCTGGCCAGCCGCCAACATGTCCGACGACTATAGGGTCGTCCCCACGACCCCGGGACTAGGTTGGCCAGTCACCGACATGTCCGACGACTATAGGGTCGTCCTCACGACCACGGGCCAAAGTTGCCCTGCCGCCGACATGTCCGACGACTATAGGGTCGTCCCCACGACCCCGGGACTAGGTTGGCCAGCCGCCGACATGTCCGACGATTATAGGGTCGTCCCCACGACCCCGGGTCTAGGTTGGCCCGCCGCCGACTTTTCCGACGACTATAGGGTCGTCCCCACGACCCCGGGACTAGGTTGGCCATTCACCGACATGTCCGACGACTATAGGGTCGTCCTCACGACCACGCGTCAAAGTTGCCCTGCCGCCGACACGTCCGACGACTATAGGGTCGTTCCCACGACCCCGGGACTAGGTTGGCCAGCCGCCGACATGTCCGACGTCTATAGGGTCGTCCCCACGACCCCGGGACCAGGTTGGCCCGCCGCCGACTTGTCCCGCCGCCGACTTGTCCGACGACTATAGGGTCGTCTCCACGACCCCGGGACTAGGTTGGCCAGTCACCGACTTGTCCGACGACTATAGGGTCGTCCCCACGACTCCGGGACTAGGTTGACCCGCCGCCGACTTGTCCGACGACTATATGGTCGTCCCCACGACCCCGGGACTAGGTTGGCCCGCCGCCGACTTTTCCGACGACTATAGGGTAGCCCCCACGACCCCAGGACTAGATTGGCCCGCCACCATCATGTCCGACGACTGTAGGGTCGTCCCCACGACCACGGAACTAGATTGGCCCGCCACCATCATGTCCGACGACTATAGGGACGTCCCCACGACCACGCGACTAGGTTGGGCCGCCGCCGACTTGTCCGACGACTATAGGGTCGTCTCCACGCCCCCGGGACTAGGTTGGCCAGTCACCGACATGTCCAACGACTATATGGTCGTCTCCACGACCCCGGGACTAGGTTGGCCAGTCACCGACTTGTCCGACGACTATAGGGTCGTCCCCACGACTCCGGGACTAGGTTGACCCGCCGCCGACTTGTCCGACGACTATAGGGTCGTCCCCACGACCCCGGGACTAGGTTGGCCCGCCGCCGACTTGTCCGACGACTATAGGGTCGTCTCCACGACCCCGGGACTAGGTTGGCCAGCCGCCGACATGTCCGACGACTATAGGGTCGTCCCCACGACCACGGGCCAAAGTTGCCCTGCCGCCGACATGTCCGACGACTATAGGGTCGTCCTCACGACCACGGGCCAAAGTTGCCCTGCCGCCGACATGTCCGACGACTATAGGGTCGTCCCCACGACCGCGGGTCTAGGTTGGCCCGCCGCCGACTTGTCCGACGACTATAGGGTCGTCTCCACGACCCCGGGACTAGGTTGGCCAGCCGCCGACATGTCCGACGACTATAGGGTCGTCCCCACGACCACGGGCCAATGTTGCCCTGCCGCCGACATGTCCGACGACTATAGGGTCGTCCTCACGACCACGGGCCAAAGTTGCCCTGCCGCCGACAGGTCCGACGACTATAGGGTCGTCCCCACGACCGCGGGTCTAGGTTGACCCGCCGCCGACTTGTCCGACGACTATATGGTCGTCCCCACGACCCCGGGACTAGGTTGGCCCGCCGCCGACTTTTCCGACGACTATAGGGTCGCCCCCACGACCCCGGGGCTAGATTGCCCCGGCACCGTCATGTCCGACGACTATAGGGTCGTCTCCACGACCCCGGGACTAGGTTGGCCAGTCACCGACTTGTCCGACGACTATAGGGTCGTCCCCACGACTCCGGGACTAGGTTGACCCGCCGCCGACTTGTCCGACGACTATAGGGTCGTCCCCACGACCCCGGGACTAGGTTGGCCCGCCGCCGACTTGTCCGACGACTATAGGGTCGTCCCCACGACCACGGGCCAAAGTTGCCCTGCCGCCGACATGTCCGACGACTATAGGGTCGTCCCCACGACCACGGGCCAAAGCTGGCCAGCCGCCGACATGTCCGACGACTATAGGGTCGTATCCACGACCCCGGGACTAGGTTGGCCAGCCGCCGACATGTCCGACGACTATAGGGTCGTCCCCACGACCACGGGCCAAAGCTGGCCAGCCGCCGACATGTCCGACGACTATAGGGTCGTCCCCACGACCCCGGGCCAAAGCTGGCCAACCGCCAACATGTCCGACGGCTATAGGGTCGCCCCCGCGACCCCGGGACTAGGATGGCCCGCCGCCGACTTGTCCGACGACTATAGGGTCGTCTCCACGACCCCGGGACTAGGTTGGCCAGCCGCCGACATGTCCGACGACTATAGGGTCGTCCCCACGACCACGGGCCAAAGTTGCCCTGCCGCCGACATGTCCGACGACTATAGGGACGTCCCTGCCACCCCGGGACTAGGTTGCCCAGCCGCCGACATATCCGACGTCTATAGGGTCGTCCCCACGACCCCGGGGCTAGATTGCCCCGGCACCGTCATGTCCGACGACTATAGGGTCGTCCCCACGACCGCGGGACTAGGTTGGCCCGCCGCCGACTTATCCGACGTCTATAGGGTCGTCCCCACGACCACGTGCCAATGTTGCCATGCCGCCGACATGTCCGACGACTATAGGGTCGTCCCCACGACCCCGGGACTAGGTTGGCCCGCCGCCGACATGTCCGACGACTATAGGGTCGTCCCCACGCCCCGGGCCAAAGTTGGCCAGCCGCCGACATGTCCGACGACAATAGGGTCGTCCCCACGACCCCGGGACTAGGTTGGTCCGCCGCCGACATGTCCGACGTCTAAAGGGTCGTCCCCACGACCCCGGGGCTAGATTGCCCCCGGCACCGTCATGTCCGACGACTATAGGGTCGTCCCCACGACCCCGGGACCAGGTTGGCCCGCCGCCGACTTGTCCGACGACTATAGGGTCGTCTCCACGACCCCGGGACTAGGTTGGCCAGTCACCGACATGTCCGACGACTATAGGGTCGTCCCCACGACTCCGGGACTAGGTTGGCCCGCCGCCGACTTGTCCGACGACTATAGGGCCGTCCCCACGACCCCAGGACTAGATTGGCCCGCCACCATCATGTCCGACGACTGTAGGGTCGTCCCCACGACCACGGGACTAGGTTGGCCCGCCGCCGACTTGTCCGACGACTATAGGGTCGTCCCCACGAACCCGGGACTAGGTTGGCCAGTCACCGACATGTCCGACGACTATAGGGTCGTCCTCACGACCACGGGCCAAAGTTGCCCTGCCGCCGACATGTCCAACGACTATAGGGTCGTCCCCACGACCCCGGGCCTAGGTTGGCCAGCCTCCGACATATCCGACGACTATAGGGTCGTCCCCACGACCACGGGCCAAAGTTGACCTACCGCCGACATGTCCGACGACTATAGGGTCGTCCGCACGACCCCGGGACTAGATTGGCCCGCCACCGTCATGTCCGACGACAATAGGGTCGTCCCCACGACCACGGGCCAAAGTTGACCTACCGCCGACTTGTCCGACGACTATAGGGTCGTCTCCACGACCCCGGGACTAGGTTGGCCCGCCACCGTCATGTCCGACGACAATAGGGTCGTCCCCACGACCACGGGCCAAAGCTGGCCCGCCGCCGACATGTCCGACGACTATAGGGTCGTCTCCACGACCCCGGGACTAGATTGGCCCGCCACCATCATGTCCGACGACTATAGGGACGTCCCCACGACCACGGGACTAGGTTGGCCCGCCGCCGACTTGTCCGACGACTATAGGGTCGCGCCTACCACCCCGGGACTAGGATGACCCGCCGCCGACTTTTCCGACGACTATAGGGTCGTCCCCACGAACCCGGGACTAGGTTGGCCAGTCACCGACATGTCCGACGACTATAGGGTCGTCCTCACGACCACGGGCCAAAGTTGCCCTGCCGCCGATATGTCCGACGACTATAGGGACGTCCCCACGACCACGGGACTAGGTTGGCCCGCCGCCGACTTGTCCGACGACTATAGGGTCGTGCCTACCACGCCGGGACTAGGATGACCCGCCGCCGACTTTTCCGACGACTATAGGGTCGTCCCCACGAACCCGGGTCTAGGTTGGCCAGCCGCCGACATGTCCGACGACTATAGGGTCGTCCCCACGACCACGGGCCAAAGTTGCCCTGCCGCCGACATGTCCGACGTCTATAGGGTCGTCCTCACGACCACGGGCCAAAGTTGCCCTGCCGCCGACATGTCCGACGACTATAGGTTCGTCCCCACGACCCCGGGACTAGGTTGGCCAGTCACCGACATGTCCGACGACTATAGGGTCGTCCTCACGACCACGGGCCAAAGTTGCCCTGCCGCCGACATGTCCGACGACTATAGGGTCGTCCCCACGACCCCGGGACTAGGTTGGCCAGCCTCCGACATATCCGACGACTATAGGGTCGTCCCCACGACCACGGGCCAAAGTTGACCTGCCGCCGACATGTCCGACGACTATAGGGTCGTCCCCACGACCACGGGTCTAGGTTGGCCCGCCGCCGACTTTTCCGACGACTATAGGGTCGCCCCCACGACCCCAGGACTAGATTGGCCCGCCACCATCATGTCCGACGACTATAGGGTCGTCCCCACGATCACGGGCCAAAGCTGGCCAGCCGCCGACATGTCCGACGACTATAGGGTCGTCTCCACGACCCCGGGACTAGGTTGGCCAGCCGCCGACATGTCCGACGACTATAGGGTCGTCCCCACGACCACGGGCCAAAGCTGGCCAGCCGCCGACATGTCCGACGACTATAGGGTCGTCTCCACGACCCCGGCACTAGAATGGCCCGCCACCGTCATGTCCGACGACTATAGGGTCGTCCCCACGACCCCCGGACCAGATTGGCCCGCCACCATCATGTCCGACGACTATAGGGACGTCCCCACGACCCCGGGTCTAGATTGCCCCGGCACCGTCACGTCCGACGACTATAGGGTCGTCTCCACGATCCCGGGACTAGGTTGGCCAGTCACCGGCATGTCCGACGACTATAGGGTCGTCCCCACGACCCCGGGCCAAATTTGCGCTGCCGCCGACATGTCCGACGACTATAGGGTCGTCCCCACGACCCCGGGCCAAAGCTGGCCAGCCGCCAACATGTCCGACGACTATAGGGTCGTCCCCACGACCCCGGGACTAGGTTGGCCAGTCACCGACATGTCCGACGACTATAGGGTCGTCCTCACGACCACGGGCCAAAGTTGCCCTGCCGCCGACATGTCCGACGACTATAGGGTCGTCCCCACGACCACGGGCCAAAGCTGGCCAGCCGCCGACATGTCCGACGACTATAGGGTCGTCCCCACGACCCCGGGACTAGGTTGGCCCGCCGCCGACTTGTCCGACGACTATAGGGTCGTCCCCACGACCACGGGCCAAAGTTGACCTGCCGCCGACATGTCCGACGACTATAGGGTCGTCCCCACGACCCCGGGACTAGATTGGCCCGCCACCGTCTTGTCCGACGACTATAGGGTCGCCCCCACGACCACGGGCCAAAGTTGCCCTGCCGCCGACATGTCCGACGACTATAGGGTCGTCCCCACGACCCCGGGTCTAGGTTGGCCCGCCGCCGACTTTTCCGACGACTATAGGGTCGTCCCCACGACCCCGGGACTAGGTTGGCCATTCACCGACATGTCCGACGGCTATAGGGTCGTCCTCACGACCACGCGTCAAAGTTGCCCTGCCGCCGACACGTCCGACGACTATAGGGTCGTTCCCACGACCCCGGGACTAGGTTGGCCAGCCGCCGACATGTCCGACGTCTATAGGGTCGTCCCCACGACCCCGGGACCAGGTTGGCCCGCCGCCGACTTGTCCCGCCGCCGACTTGTCCCGCCGCCGACTTGTCCGACGACAATAGGGTCGTCTCCACGACCCCGGGACTAGGTTGGCCAGTCACCGACTTGTCCGACGACTATAGGGTCGTCCCCACGACTCCGGGACTAGGTTGACCCGCCGCCGACTTGTCCGACGACTATATGGTCGTCCCCACGACCCCGGGACTAGGTTGGCCCGCCGCCGACTTTTCCGACGACTATAGGGTCGCCCCCACGACCCCAGGACTAGATTGGCCCGCCACCATCATGTCCGACGACTGTAGGGTCGTCCCCACGACCACGGGACTAGATTGGCCCGCCACCATCATGTCCGACGACTATAGGGACGTCCCCACGACCACGCGACTAGGTTGGGCCGCCGCCGACTTGTCCGACGACTATAGGGTCGTCTCCACGCCCCCGGGACTAGGTTGGCCAGTCACCGACATGTCCGACGACTATAGGGTCGTCCTCACGACCACGGGCCAAAGTTGCCCTGCCGCCGACATGTCCGACGACTATAGGGTCGTCCCCACGACCACGGGACTAGGTTGGCCCGCCGCCGACTTGTCCGACGACTATAGGGTCGTCCCCACGACCACGGGCCAAAGTTGCCCTGCCGCCGACATGTCCGACGACTATAGGGTCGTCCCCACGACCCCGGGACTAGGTTGGCCAGTCCCCGACATGTCCGACGACTATAGGGTCGTCCTCACGACCACGGGCCAAAGTTGCCCTGCCGCCGACATGTCCGACGACTATAGGGTCGTCCCCACGACCGCGGGACTAGGTTGGCCCGCCGCCGACTAGTCCGACGACTATAGGGTCGTCCCAACGACCCCGGGACTAGATTGGCCCGCCACCATCATGTCCGACGACTATAGGGTCGTCCCCACGACCCCGGGACTAGGTCGGCCCGCCGCCGACTTGTCCGACGACTATAGGGTCGTCCCCACGACCCCGGGACTAGGTTGGCCCGCCGCCGACTAGTCCGACGACTATAGGGTCGTCCCAACGACCCCGGGACTAGATTGGCCCGCCACCATCATGTCCGACGACTATAGGGGCGTCCCCACGACCACGGGACTAGGTTGGCCCGCCGCCGACTTGTCCGACGACTATAGGGTCGTGCCTACCACCCCGGGACTAGGATGACCCGCCGCCGACTTTTCCGACGACTATAGGGTCGCCCCCACGACCACGGGCCAAAGTTGCCCTGCCGCCGACATGTCCGACGACTATAGGGTCGTCCCCACGACCCCGGGCCAAATTTGCGCTGCCGCCGACATGTCCGACGACTATAGGGTCGTCCCCACGACCCCGGGCCAAAGCTGGCCAGCCGCCAACATGTCCGACGACTATAGGGTCGTCCCCACGACCCCGGGACTAGGTTGGCCCGCCGCCGACTTGTCCGACGACTGTAGGGTCGTCCCCACGACCCCGGGACTAGGTTGGCCAGCCGCCGACATGTCCGACGACTATACGGTCGTCCCCACGACCACGGGACTAGGTTGGCCCGCCGCCGACTTGTCCGACGACTATAGGGTCGTCCCCACGACCACGGGCCAAAGTTGCCCTGCCGCCGACATGTCCGACGACTATAGGGTCGTCCCCACGACCCCGGGACTAGGTTGGCCAGTCCCCGACATGTCCGACGACTATAGGGTCGTCCTCACGACCACGGGCCAAAGTTGCCCTGCCGCCGACATGTCCGACGACTATAGGGTCGTCCCCACGACCGCGGGTCTAGGTTGGCCCGCCGCCGACTTTTCCGACGACTATAGGGTCGCCCCCACGACCCCAGGACTAGATTGGCCCGCCACCATCATGTCCGACGACTATAGGGTCGTCCCCACGACCCCGGGCCAATGCTGGCCAGCCGCCAACATGTCCGACGACTATAGGGTCGTCCCCACGACCCAGGGACTAGGTTGGCCAGCCGCCGACATGTCCGACGACTATACGGTCGTCCCCACGACCACGGGACTAGGTTGGCCCGCCGCCGACTTGTCCGACGACTATAGGGTCGTCCCCACGACCACGGGCCAAAGTTGCCCTGCCGCCGACATGTCCGACGACTATAGGGTCGTCCCCACGAACCCGGGACTACGTTGGCCAGTCACCGACATGTCCGACGACTATAGGGTCGCCCCCACGACCACGGGCCAAAGTTGCCGTGCCGCCGGCATGTCCGACGACTATAGGGTCGTCCCCACGACCCCGGGTCTAGGTTGGCCCGCCGCCGACTTTTCCGACGACTATAGGGTCGCCCCCACGACCACGGGCCAAAGTTGCCCTGCCGCCGACATGTCCGACGACTATAGGGTCGTCCCCACGACCCCGGGCCAAATTTGCGCTGCCGCCGAAATGTCCGACGACTATAGGGTCGTCCCCACGACCCCGGGCCAAAGCTGGCCAGCCGCCAACATGTCCGACGACAATAGGGTCGTCCCCACGACCCCGGGACTAGGTTGGCCCGCCGCCGACTTGTCCGACGACTGTAGGGTCGTCCCCACGACCCCGGGACTAGGTTGGCCAGCCGCCGACATGTCCGACGACTATACGGTCGTCCCCACGACCACGGGACTAGGTTGGCCCGCCGCCGACTTGTCCGACGACTATAGGGTCGTCCCCACGACCACGGGCCAAAGTTGCCCTGCCGCCGACATGTCCGACGACTATAGGGTCGTCCCCACGACCCCGGGACTAGGTTGGCCAGTCCCCGACATGTCCGACGACTATAGGGTCGTCCTCACGACCACGGGCCAAAGTTGCCCTGCCGCCGACATGTCCGACGACTATAGGGTCGTCCCCACGACCGCGGGTCTAGGTTGGCCCGCCGCCGACTTTTCCGACGACTATAGGGTCGCCCCCACGACCCCAGGACTAGATTGGCCCGCCACCATCATGTCCGACGACTATAGGGTCGTCCCCACGATCACGGGCCAAAGCTGGCCAGCCGCCGACATGTCCGACGACTATAGGGTCGTCTCCACGACCCCGGGACTAGGTTGGCCAGCCGCCGACATGTCCGACGACTATAGGGTCGTCCCCACGACCACGGGCCAAAGCTGGCCAGCCGCCGACATGTCCGACGACTATAGGGTCGTCCCCACGACCCCGGGACTAGGTTGGCCGGCCGCCGACTTGTCCGACGACTATAGGGTCGTCCCCACGGCCCGGGACTAGGTTGGCCAGCCGCAGACATGTCCGACGACTATAGGGTCGTCCCCACGACCCCCGGACCAGATTGGCCCGCCACCATCATGTCCGACGACTATAGGGACGTCCCCACGACCCCGGGTCTAGATTGCCCCGGCACCGTCACGTCCGACGACTATAGGGTCGTCTCCACGACCCCGGGACTAGGTTGGCCAGTCACCGGCATGTCCGACGACTATAGGGTCGTCCCCACGACCCCGGGCCAAATTTGCGCTGCCGCCGACATGTCCGACGACTATAGGGTCGTCCCCACGACCCCGGGCCAAAGCTGGCCAGCCGCCAACATGTCCGACGACTATAGGGTCGTCCCCACGACCCCGGGACTAGGTTGGCCAGTCACCGACATGTCCGACGACTATAGGGTCGTCCTCACGACCACGGGCCAAAGTTGCCCTGCCGCCGACATGTCCGACGACTATAGGGTCGTCCCCACGACCCCGGGACTAGGTTGGCCAGCCGCCGACATGTCCGACGATTATAGGGTCGTCCCCACGACCCCGGGTCTAGGTTGGCCCGCCGCCGACTTTTCCGACGACTATAGGGTCGTCCCCACGACCCCGGGACTAGGTTGGCCATTCACCGACATGTCCGACGACTATAGGGTCGTCCTCACGACCACGCGTCAAAGTTGCCCTGCCGCCGACACGTCCGACGACTATAGGGTCGTTCCCACGACCCCGGGACTAGGTTGGCCAGCCGCCGACATGTCCGACGTCTATAGGGTCGTCCCCACGACCCCGGGACCAGGTTGGCCCGCCGCCGACTTGTCCCGCCGCCGACTTGTCCGACGACTATAGGGTCGTCTCCACGACCCCGGGACTAGGTTGGCCAGTCACCGACTTGTCCGACGACTATAGGGTCGTCCCCACGACTCCGGGACTAGGTTGACCCGCCGCCGACTTGTCCGACGACTATATGGTCGTCCCCACGACCCCGGGACTAGGTTGGCCCGCCGCCGACTTTTCCGACGACTATAGGGTAGCCCCCACGACCCCAGGACTAGATTGGCCCGCCACCATCATGTCCGACGACTGTAGGGTCGTCCCCACGACCACGGAACTAGATTGGCCCGCCACCATCATGTCCGACGACTATAGGGACGTCCCCACGACCACGCGACTAGGTTGGGCCGCCGCCGACTTGTCCGACGACTATAGGGTCGTCTCCACGCCCCCGGGACTAGGTTGGCCAGTCACCGACATGTCCAACGACTATATGGTCGTCTCCACGACCCCGGGACTAGGTTGGCCAGTCACCGACTTGTCCGACGACTATAGGGTCGTCCCCACGACTCCGGGACTAGGTTGGCCCGCCGCCGACTTGTCCGACGACTATAGGGTCGTCCCCACGACCACGGGCCAAAGTTGCCCTGCCGCCGACATGTCCGACGACTATAGGGTCGTCCCCACGACCCCGGGACTAGGTTGGCCAGTCCCCGACATGTCCGACGACTATAGGGTCGTCCTCACGACCACGGGCCAAAGTTGCCCTGCCGCCGACATGTCCGACGACTATAGGGTCGTCCCCACGACCGCGGGTCTAGGTTGGCCCGCCGCCGACTTTTCCGACGACTATAGGGTCGCCCCCACGACCCCAGGACTAGATTGGCCCGCCACCATCATGTCCGACGACTATAGGGTCGTCCCCACGACCCCGGGCCAATGCTGGCCAGCCGCCAACATGTCCGACGACTATAGGGTCGTCCCCACGACCCAGGGACTAGGTTGGCCAGCCGCCGACATGTCCGACGACTATACGGTCGTCCCCACGACCACGGGACTAGGTTGGCCCGCCGCCGACTTGTCCGACGACTATAGGGTCGTCCCCACGACCACGGGCCAAAGTTGCCCTGCCGCCGACATGTCCGACGACTATAGGGTCGTCCCCACGAACCCGGGACTACGTTGGCCAGTCACCGACATGTCCGACGACTATAGGGTCGCCCCCACGACCACGGGCCAAAGTTGCCGTGCCGCCGGCATGTCCGACGACTATAGGGTCGTCCCCACGACCCCGGGTCTAGGTTGGCCCGCCGCCGACTTTTCCGACGACTATAGGGTCGCCCCCACGACCACGGGCCAAAGTTGCCCTGCCGCCGACATGTCCGACGACTATAGGGTCGTCCCCACGACCCCGGGCCAAATTTGCGCTGCCGCCGAAATGTCCGACGACTATAGGGTCGTCCCCACGACCCCGGGCCAAAGCTGGCCAGCCGCCAACATGTCCGACGACAATAGGGTCGTCCCCACGACCCCGGGACTAGGTTGGCCCGCCGCCGACTTGTCCGACGACTGTAGGGTCGTCCCCACGACCCCGGGACTAGGTTGGCCAGCCGCCGACATGTCCGACGACTATACGGTCGTCCCCACGACCACGGGACTAGGTTGGCCCGCCGCCGACTTGTCCGACGACTATAGGGTCGTCCCCACGACCACGGGCCAAAGTTGCCCTGCCGCCGACATGTCCGACGACTATAGGGTCGTCCCCACGACCCCGGGACTAGGTTGGCCAGTCCCCGACATGTCCGACGACTATAGGGTCGTCCTCACGACCACGGGCCAAAGTTGCCCTGCCGCCGACATGTCCGACGACTATAGGGTCGTCCCCACGACCGCGGGTCTAGGTTGGCCCGCCGCCGACTTTTCCGACGACTATAGGGTCGCCCCCACGACCCCAGGACTAGATTGGCCCGCCACCATCATGTCCGACGACTATAGGGTCGTCCCCACGATCACGGGCCAAAGCTGGCCAGCCGCCGACATGTCCGACGACTATAGGGTCGTCTCCACGACCCCGGGACTAGGTTGGCCAGCCGCCGACATGTCCGACGACTATAGGGTCGTCCCCACGACCACGGGCCAAAGCTGGCCAGCCGCCGACATGTCCGACGACTATAGGGTCGTCCCCACGACCCCGGGACTAGGTTGGCCGGCCGCCGACTTGTCCGACGACTATAGGGTCGTCCCCACGGCCCGGGACTAGGTTGGCCAGCCGCAGACATGTCCGACGACTATAGGGTCGTCCCCACGACCCCCGGACCAGATTGGCCCGCCACCATCATGTCCGACGACTATAGGGACGTCCCCACGACCCCGGGTCTAGATTGCCCCGGCACCGTCACGTCCGACGACTATAGGGTCGTCTCCACGACCCCGGGACTAGGTTGGCCAGTCACCGGCATGTCCGACGACTATAGGGTCGTCCCCACGACCCCGGGCCAAATTTGCGCTGCCGCCGACATGTCCGACGACTATAGGGTCGTCCCCACGACCCCGGGCCAAAGCTGGCCAGCCGCCAACATGTCCGACGACTATAGGGTCGTCCCCACGACCCCGGGACTAGGTTGGCCAGTCACCGACATGTCCGACGACTATAGGGTCGTCCTCACGACCACGGGCCAAAGTTGCCCTGCCGCCGACATGTCCGACGACTATAGGGTCGTCCCCACGACCCCGGGACTAGGTTGGCCAGCCGCCGACATGTCCGACGATTATAGGGTCGTCCCCACGACCCCGGGTCTAGGTTGGCCCGCCGCCGACTTTTCCGACGACTATAGGGTCGTCCCCACGACCCCGGGACTAGGTTGGCCATTCACCGACATGTCCGACGACTATAGGGTCGTCCTCACGACCACGCGTCAAAGTTGCCCTGCCGCCGACACGTCCGACGACTATAGGGTCGTTCCCACGACCCCGGGACTAGGTTGGCCAGCCGCCGACATGTCCGACGTCTATAGGGTCGTCCCCACGACCCCGGGACCAGGTTGGCCCGCCGCCGACTTGTCCCGCCGCCGACTTGTCCGACGACTATAGGGTCGTCTCCACGACCCCGGGACTAGGTTGGCCAGTCACCGACTTGTCCGACGACTATAGGGTCGTCCCCACGACTCCGGGACTAGGTTGACCCGCCGCCGACTTGTCCGACGACTATATGGTCGTCCCCACGACCCCGGGACTAGGTTGGCCCGCCGCCGACTTTTCCGACGACTATAGGGTAGCCCCCACGACCCCAGGACTAGATTGGCCCGCCACCATCATGTCCGACGACTGTAGGGTCGTCCCCACGACCACGGAACTAGATTGGCCCGCCACCATCATGTCCGACGACTATAGGGACGTCCCCACGACCACGCGACTAGGTTGGGCCGCCGCCGACTTGTCCGACGACTATAGGGTCGTCTCCACGCCCCCGGGACTAGGTTGGCCAGTCACCGACATGTCCAACGACTATATGGTCGTCTCCACGACCCCGGGACTAGGTTGGCCAGTCACCGACTTGTCCGACGACTATAGGGTCGTCCCCACGACTCCGGGACTAGGTTGACCCGCCGCCGACTTGTCCGACGACTATAGGGTCGTCCCCACGACCCCGGGACTAGGTTGGCCCGCCGCCGACTTGTCCGACGACTATAGGGTCGTCTCCACGACCCCGGGACTAGGTTGGCCAGCCGCCGACATGTCCGACGACTATAGGGTCGTCCCCACGACCACGGGCCAAAGTTGCCCTGCCGCCGACATGTCCGACGACTATAGGGTCGTCCTCACGACCACGGGCCAAAGTTGCCCTGCCGCCGACATGTCCGACGACTATAGGGTCGTCCCCACGACCGCGGGTCTAGGTTGGCCCGCCGCCGACTTGTCCGACGACTATAGGGTCGTCTCCACGACCCCGGGACTAGGTTGGCCAGCCGCCGACATGTCCGACGACTATAGGGTCGTCCCCACGACCACGGGCCAATGTTGCCCTGCCGCCGACATGTCCGACGACTATAGGGTCGTCCTCACGACCACGGGCCAAAGTTGCCCTGCCGCCGACAGGTCCGACGACTATAGGGTCGTCCCCACGACCGCGGGTCTAGGTTGACCCGCCGCCGACTTGTCCGACGACTATATGGTCGTCCCCACGACCCCGGGACTAGGTTGGCCCGCCGCCGACTTTTCCGACGACTATAGGGTCGCCCCCACGACCCCGGGGCTAGATTGCCCCGGCACCGTCATGTCCGACGACTATAGGGTCGTCTCCACGACCCCGGGACTAGGTTGGCCAGTCACCGACTTGTCCGACGACTATAGGGTCGTCCCCACGACTCCGGGACTAGGTTGACCCGCCGCCGACTTGTCCGACGACTATAGGGTCGTCCCCACGACCCCGGGACTAGGTTGGCCCGCCGCCGACTTGTCCGACGACTATAGGGTCGTCCCCACGACCACGGGCCAAAGTTGCCCTGCCGCCGACATGTCCGACGACTATAGGGTCGTCCCCACGACCACGGGCCAAAGCTGGCCAGCCGCCGACATGTCCGACGACTATAGGGTCGTATCCACGACCCCGGGACTAGGTTGGCCAGCCGCCGACATGTCCGACGACTATAGGGTCGTCCCCACGACCACGGGCCAAAGCTGGCCAGCCGCCGACATGTCCGACGACTATAGGGTCGTCCCCACGACCCCGGGCCAAAGCTGGCCAACCGCCAACATGTCCGACGGCTATAGGGTCGCCCCCGCGACCCCGGGACTAGGATGGCCCGCCGCCGACTTGTCCGACGACTATAGGGTCGTCTCCACGACCCCGGGACTAGGTTGGCCAGCCGCCGACATGTCCGACGACTATAGGGTCGTCCCCACGACCACGGGCCAAAGTTGCCCTGCCGCCGACATGTCCGACGACTATAGGGACGTCCCTGCCACCCCGGGACTAGGTTGCCCAGCCGCCGACATATCCGACGTCTATAGGGTCGTCCCCACGACCCCGGGGCTAGATTGCCCCGGCACCGTCATGTCCGACGACTATAGGGTCGTCCCCACGACCGCGGGACTAGGTTGGCCCGCCGCCGACTTATCCGACGTCTATAGGGTCGTCCCCACGACCACGTGCCAATGTTGCCATGCCGCCGACATGTCCGACGACTATAGGGTCGTCCCCACGACCCCGGGACTAGGTTGGCCCGCCGCCGACATGTCCGACGACTATAGGGTCGTCCCCACGCCCCGGGCCAAAGTTGGCCAGCCGCCGACATGTCCGACGACAATAGGGTCGTCCCCACGACCCCGGGACTAGGTTGGTCCGCCGCCGACATGTCCGACGTCTAAAGGGTCGTCCCCACGACCCCGGGGCTAGATTGCCCCCGGCACCGTCATGTCCGACGACTATAGGGTCGTCCCCACGACCCCGGGACCAGGTTGGCCCGCCGCCGACTTGTCCGACGACTATAGGGTCGTCTCCACGACCCCGGGACTAGGTTGGCCAGTCACCGACATGTCCGACGACTATAGGGTCGTCCCCACGACTCCGGGACTAGGTTGGCCCGCCGCCGACTTGTCCGACGACTATAGGGCCGTCCCCACGACCCCAGGACTAGATTGGCCCGCCACCATCATGTCCGACGACTGTAGGGTCGTCCCCACGACCACGGGACTAGGTTGGCCCGCCGCCGACTTGTCCGACGACTATAGGGTCGTCCCCACGAACCCGGGACTAGGTTGGCCAGTCACCGACATGTCCGACGACTATAGGGTCGTCCTCACGACCACGGGCCAAAGTTGCCCTGCCGCCGACATGTCCAACGACTATAGGGTCGTCCCCACGACCCCGGGCCTAGGTTGGCCAGCCTCCGACATATCCGACGACTATAGGGTCGTCCCCACGACCACGGGCCAAAGTTGACCTACCGCCGACATGTCCGACGACTATAGGGTCGTCCGCACGACCCCGGGACTAGATTGGCCCGCCACCGTCATGTCCGACGACAATAGGGTCGTCCCCACGACCACGGGCCAAAGTTGACCTACCGCCGACTTGTCCGACGACTATAGGGTCGTCTCCACGACCCCGGGACTAGGTTGGCCCGCCACCGTCATGTCCGACGACAATAGGGTCGTCCCCACGACCACGGGCCAAAGCTGGCCCGCCGCCGACATGTCCGACGACTATAGGGTCGTCTCCACGACCCCGGGACTAGATTGGCCCGCCACCATCATGTCCGACGACTATAGGGACGTCCCCACGACCACGGGACTAGGTTGGCCCGCCGCCGACTTGTCCGACGACTATAGGGTCGCGCCTACCACCCCGGGACTAGGATGACCCGCCGCCGACTTTTCCGACGACTATAGGGTCGTCCCCACGAACCCGGGACTAGGTTGGCCAGTCACCGACATGTCCGACGACTATAGGGTCGTCCTCACGACCACGGGCCAAAGTTGCCCTGCCGCCGATATGTCCGACGACTATAGGGACGTCCCCACGACCACGGGACTAGGTTGGCCCGCCGCCGACTTGTCCGACGACTATAGGGTCGTGCCTACCACGCCGGGACTAGGATGACCCGCCGCCGACTTTTCCGACGACTATAGGGTCGTCCCCACGAACCCGGGTCTAGGTTGGCCAGCCGCCGACATGTCCGACGACTATAGGGTCGTCCCCACGACCACGGGCCAAAGTTGCCCTGCCGCCGACATGTCCGACGTCTATAGGGTCGTCCTCACGACCACGGGCCAAAGTTGCCCTGCCGCCGACATGTCCGACGACTATAGGTTCGTCCCCACGACCCCGGGACTAGGTTGGCCAGTCACCGACATGTCCGACGACTATAGGGTCGTCCTCACGACCACGGGCCAAAGTTGCCCTGCCGCCGACATGTCCGACGACTATAGGGTCGTCCCCACGACCCCGGGACTAGGTTGGCCAGCCTCCGACATATCCGACGACTATAGGGTCGTCCCCACGACCACGGGCCAAAGTTGACCTGCCGCCGACATGTCCGACGACTATAGGGTCGTCCCCACGACCACGGGTCTAGGTTGGCCCGCCGCCGACTTTTCCGACGACTATAGGGTCGCCCCCACGACCCCAGGACTAGATTGGCCCGCCACCATCATGTCCGACGACTATAGGGTCGTCCCCACGATCACGGGCCAAAGCTGGCCAGCCGCCGACATGTCCGACGACTATAGGGTCGTCTCCACGACCCCGGGACTAGGTTGGCCAGCCGCCGACATGTCCGACGACTATAGGGTCGTCCCCACGACCACGGGCCAAAGCTGGCCAGCCGCCGACATGTCCGACGACTATAGGGTCGTCTCCACGACCCCGGCACTAGAATGGCCCGCCACCGTCATGTCCGACGACTATAGGGTCGTCCCCACGACCCCCGGACCAGATTGGCCCGCCACCATCATGTCCGACGACTATAGGGACGTCCCCACGACCCCGGGTCTAGATTGCCCCGGCACCGTCACGTCCGACGACTATAGGGTCGTCTCCACGATCCCGGGACTAGGTTGGCCAGTCACCGGCATGTCCGACGACTATAGGGTCGTCCCCACGACCCCGGGCCAAATTTGCGCTGCCGCCGACATGTCCGACGACTATAGGGTCGTCCCCACGACCCCGGGCCAAAGCTGGCCAGCCGCCAACATGTCCGACGACTATAGGGTCGTCCCCACGACCCCGGGACTAGGTTGGCCAGTCACCGACATGTCCGACGACTATAGGGTCGTCCTCACGACCACGGGCCAAAGTTGCCCTGCCGCCGACATGTCCGACGACTATAGGGTCGTCCCCACGACCACGGGCCAAAGCTGGCCAGCCGCCGACATGTCCGACGACTATAGGGTCGTCCCCACGACCCCGGGACTAGGTTGGCCCGCCGCCGACTTGTCCGACGACTATAGGGTCGTCCCCACGACCACGGGCCAAAGTTGACCTGCCGCCGACATGTCCGACGACTATAGGGTCGTCCCCACGACCCCGGGACTAGATTGGCCCGCCACCGTCTTGTCCGACGACTATAGGGTCGCCCCCACGACCACGGGCCAAAGTTGCCCTGCCGCCGACATGTCCGACGACTATAGGGTCGTCCCCACGACCCCGGGTCTAGGTTGGCCCGCCGCCGACTTTTCCGACGACTATAGGGTCGTCCCCACGACCCCGGGACTAGGTTGGCCATTCACCGACATGTCCGACGGCTATAGGGTCGTCCTCACGACCACGCGTCAAAGTTGCCCTGCCGCCGACACGTCCGACGACTATAGGGTCGTTCCCACGACCCCGGGACTAGGTTGGCCAGCCGCCGACATGTCCGACGTCTATAGGGTCGTCCCCACGACCCCGGGACCAGGTTGGCCCGCCGCCGACTTGTCCCGCCGCCGACTTGTCCCGCCGCCGACTTGTCCGACGACAATAGGGTCGTCTCCACGACCCCGGGACTAGGTTGGCCAGTCACCGACTTGTCCGACGACTATAGGGTCGTCCCCACGACTCCGGGACTAGGTTGACCCGCCGCCGACTTGTCCGACGACTATATGGTCGTCCCCACGACCCCGGGACTAGGTTGGCCCGCCGCCGACTTTTCCGACGACTATAGGGTCGCCCCCACGACCCCAGGACTAGATTGGCCCGCCACCATCATGTCCGACGACTGTAGGGTCGTCCCCACGACCACGGGACTAGATTGGCCCGCCACCATCATGTCCGACGACTATAGGGACGTCCCCACGACCACGCGACTAGGTTGGGCCGCCGCCGACTTGTCCGACGACTATAGGGTCGTCTCCACGCCCCCGGGACTAGGTTGGCCAGTCACCGACATGTCCGACGACTATAGGGTCGTCCTCACGACCACGGGCCAAAGTTGCCCTGCCGCCGACATGTCCGACGACTATAGGGTCGTCCCCACGACCGCGGGTCTAGGTTGGCCCGCCGCCGACTTGTCCGACGACTATAGGGTCGTCTCCACGACCCCGGGACTAGGTTGGCCAGCCGCCGACATGTCCGACGACTATAGGGTCGTCCCCACGACCACGGGCCAATGTTGCCCTGCCGCCGACATGTCCGACGACTATAGGGTCGTCCTCACGACCACGGGCCAAAGTTGCCCTGCCGCCGACATGTCCGACGACTATAGGGTCGTCCCCACGACCGCGGGTCTAGGTTGACCCGCCGCCGACTTGTCCGACGACTATATGGTCGTCCCCACGACCCCGGGACTAGGTTGGCCCGCCGCCGACTTTTCCGACGACTATAGGGTCGCCCCCACGACCCCGGGGCTAGATTGCCCCGGCACCGTCATGTCCGACGACTATAGGGTCGTCTCCACGACCCCGGGACTAGGTTGGCCAGTCACCGACTTGTCCGACGACTATAGGGTCGTCCCCACGACTCCGGGACTAGGTTGACCCGCCGCCGACTTGTCCGACGACTATAGGGTCGTCCCCACGACCCCGGGACTAGGTTGGCCCGCCGCCGACTTGTCCGACGACTATAGGGTCGTCCCCACGACCACGGGCCAAAGTTGCCCTGCCGCCGACATGTCCGACGACTATAGGGTCGTCCCCACGACCACGGGCCAAAGCTGGCCAGCCGCCGACATGTCCGACGACTATAGGGTCGTATCCACGACCCCGGGACTAGGTTGGCCAGCCGCCGACATGTCCGACGACTATAGGGTCGTCCCCACGACCACGGGCCAAAGCTGGCCAGCCGCCGACATGTCCGACGACTATAGGGTCGTCCCCACGACCCCGGGCCAAAGCTGGCCAACCGCCAACATGTCCGACGGCTATAGGGTCGTCCCCGCGACCCCGGGACTAGGATGGCCCGCCGCCGACTTGTCCGACGACTATAGGGTCGTCTCCACGACCCCGGGACTAGGTTGGCCAGCCGCCGACATGTCCGACGACTATAGGGTCGTCCCCACGACCACGGGCCAAAGTTGCCCAGCCGCCGACATGTCCGACGACTATAGGGACGTCCCTGCCACCCCGGGACTAGGTTGCCCAGCCGCCGACATGTCCGACGTCTATAGGGTCGTCCCCACGACCCCGGGGCTAGATTGCCCCGGCACCGTCATGTCCGACGACTATAGGGTCGTCCCCACGACCGCGGGACTAGGTTGGCCCGCCGCCGACTTATCCGACGTCTATAGGGTCGTCCCCACGACCACGTGCCAATGTTGCCATGCCGCCGACATGTCCGACGACTATAGGGTCGTCCCCACGACCCCGGGACTAGGTTGGCCCGCCGCCGACATGTCCGACGACTATAGGGTCGTCCCCACGCCCCGGGCCAAAGTTGGCCAGCCGCCGACATGTCCGACGACAATAGGGTCGTCCCCACGACCCCGGGACTAGGTTGGTCCGCCGCCGACATGTCCGACGTCTAAAGGGTCGTCCCCACGACCCCGGGGCTAGATTGCCCCCGGCACCGTCATGTCCGACGACTATAGGGTCGTCCCCACGACCCCGGGACCAGGTTGGCCCGCCGCCGACTTGTCCCGCCGCCGACTTGTCCCGCCGCCGACTTGTCCGACGACTATAGGGTCGTCTCCACGACCCCGGGACTAGGTTGGCCAGTCACCGACATGTCCGACGACTATAGGGTCGTCCCCACGACTCCGGGACTAGGTTGGCCCGCCGCCGACTTGTCCGACGACTATAGGGCCGTCCCCACGACCCCAGGACTAGATTGGCCCGCCACCATCATGTCCGACGACTGTAGGGTCGTCCCCACGACCACGGGACTAGGTTGGCCCGCCGCCCACTTGTCCGACGACTATAGGGTCGTCCCCACGAACCCGGGACTAGGTTGGCCAGTCACCGACATGTCCGACGACTATAGGGTCGTCCTCACGACCACGGGCCAAAGTTGCCCTGCCGCCGACATGTCCAACGACTATAGGGTCGTCCCCACGACCCCGGGACTAGGTTGGCCAGCCTCCGACATATCCGACGACTATAGGGTCGTCCCCACGACCACGGGCCAAAGTTGACCTACCGCCGACATGTCCGACGACTATAGGGTCGTCCGCACGACCCCGGGACTAGATTGGCCCGCCACCGTCATGTCCGACGACAATAGGGTCGTCCCCACGACCACGGGCCAAAGCTGGCCCGCCGCCGACATGTCCGACGACTATAGGGTCGTCTCCACGACCCCGGGACTAGATTGGCCTGCCACCATCATGTCCGACGACTATAGGGACGTCCCCACGACCACGGGACTAGGTTGGGCCGCCGCCGACTAGTCCGACGACTATAGGGTCGTCCCAACGACCCCGGGACTAGATTGGCCCGCCACCATCATGTCCGACGACTATAGGTTCGTCCCCACGACCCCGGGACTAGGTTGGCCAGTCACCGACATGTCCGACGACTATAGGGTCGTCCTCACGACCACGGGCCAAAGTTGCCCTGCCGCCGACATGTCCGACGACTATAGGGTCGTCCCCACGACCCCGGGACTAGGTTGGCCAGCCTCCGACATATCCGACGACTATAGGGTCGTCCCCACGACCACGGGCCAAAGTTGACCTGCCGCCGACATGTCCGACGACTATAGGGTCGTCCCCACGACCACGGGCCAAAGCTGGCCAGCCGCCGACATGTCCGACGACTATACGGTCGTCCCCACGACCCCGGGACTAGGTTGGCCTGCCGCCGACATGTCCGACGACTATAGGGTCGTCCCCAAGACCACGGGCCAAAGTTGGCCGGCCGCCGACATGTCCGACGACTATAGGGTCATCCCCACGACCCCGGGACTAGGTTGGTCTGCCGCCGACATGTCCGACGACTATAGGGTCGTCCCCACGACCCCGGGAGAAGATTGGCCCGCCACCGACATGTCCGACGACTTTAGGGTCGTCCCCACGACCCCGGGTCTAGGTTGGCCCGCCGCCGACTTGTCCGACGACTATAGGGTCGTCCCCACGACCCCGGGAGTAGGATGGCCCGCCGCCGACTTGTCCGACGACTATAGGGTCGTCCCCACGACCCCGGGACTAGGTTGGCCAGCCGCCGACATGTCCGACGACTATACGGTCGTCCCCACGGCCACGGGACTAGGTTGGCCCGCCGCCGACTTGTCCGACGACTATAGGGACGTCCCTGCCACCCCGGGACTAGGTTGCCCAGCCGCCGACATGTCCGACGTCTATAGGGTCGTCCCCACGACCCCGGTGCTAGATTGCCCCGGCACCGTCATGTCCGACGACTATAGGGTCGTCCCCACGACCGCGGGACTAGGTTGGCCAGCCTCCGACATATCCGACGACTATAGGGTCGTCCCCACGACCACGGGCCAAAGTTGACCTGCCGCCGACATGTCCGACGACTATAGGTTCGTCCCTACGACCCTGGGCATACGTTGGCCAGCCGCCGACATGTCCGACGACTATAGGGTCGTCCCCACGAACCCGGGACTAGGTTGGCCAGTCACCGACATGTCCGACGACTATAGGGTCGTCCCCAAGACCACGTGCCAAAGTTGCCCTGCCGCCGACATGTCCGACGACTATAGGGTCATCCCCACGACCCCGGGCCTAGGCTGGCCCGCCGCCGGTTTGTCCGACGATTATAGGGTCGTCCCCACGACCCCGGGAGTAGGATGGTCCGCCGCCGACTTGTCCGACGACTATAGGGTCGTCCCCACGACCCCGGGACTAGGTTGGCCAGCCGCCGACATGTCCGACGACTATACGGTCGTCCCCACGACCACGGGACTAGGTTGGCCCGCCGCCGACTTGTCCGACGACTATAGGGTCGTCCCTACCACCCCGGGACTAGGTTGGCCAGCCGCCGACATGTCCGACGTCTATAGGGTCGTCCCCACGACCCCGGGACTAGGTCGGCCCGCCGCCGACTTGTCCGACGACTATAGGGTCGTCCCCACGAACCCGGGACTAGGTTGGCCAGTCACCGACAAGTCCGACGACTATAGGGTCGTCCCCAAGACCACGGGCCAAAGTTGCCCTGCCGCCGACATGTCCGACGACTATAGGGTCGTCCCCACGACACCGGGTCTAGGTTGGCCCGCCGCCGACTTGTCCGACGACTATAGGGTCGTCCCCACGACCCCGGGAGTAGGATGGCCCGCCGCCGACTTGTCCGACGACTATAGGGTCGTCCCCACGACCCCGGGACTAGGTTGGCCGGCCGCCGACATGTCCGACGACTATACGGTCGTCCCCACGACCACGGGACTAGGTTGGCCCGCCGCCGACTTGTCCGACGACTATAGGGTCGTCCCCACGACCACGGGCCAATGTTGCCATGCCGCCGACATGTCCGACGACTATAGGGTCGTCCCCACGACCCCGGGACTAGGTTGGCCCGCCGCCGCCATGTCCGACGACTATAGGGTCGTCCCCACGCCCCGGGCCAAAGTTGGCCAGCCGCCGACATGTCCGACGACTATAGGGTCGTCCCCACGCCCCGGGCCAAAGTTGGCCAGCCGCCGACATGTCCGACGACTATAGGGTCGTCCCCACGACCCCGGGACTAGGTTGGCCCGCCGCCGACATGTCCGACGTCTAAAGGGTCGTCCCCACGACCCCGGGGCTAGATTGCCCCGGCACCGTCATGTCCGACGACTATAGGGTCGTCCCCACGACCCCGGGTATAGGTTGGCCCGCCGCCGACTTGTCCGACGACTATAGGGTCGTCCCTACCACCCCGGGACTAGGTTGGCCAGCCGCCGACATGTCCGACGTCTATAGGGTCGTCCCCACGACCCCGGGGCTAGATTGCCCCGGCACCGTCATGTCCGACGACTATAGGGTCGTCCCCACGACCGCGGGACTAGGTTGGCCCGCCGCCGACTTGTCCGACGACTATAGGGTCGTCCCCACGACCACGGGCCAATGTTGCCATGCCGCCGACATGTCCGACGACTATAGGGTCGTCCCCACGACCCCGGGACTAGGTTGGCCCGCCGCCGACATGTCCGACGACTATAGGGTCGTCCCCACGCCCCGGGCCAAAGTTGGCCAGCCGCCGACATGTCCGACGACTATAGGGTCGTCCCCACGACCCCGGGACTAGGTTGGCCCGCCGCCGACATGTCCGACGTCTAAAGGGTCGTCCCCACGACCCCGGGGCTAGATTGCCCCGGCACCGTCATGTCCGACGACTATAGGGTCGTCCCCACGACCCCGGGACCAGGTTGGCCCGCCGCCGACTTGTCCCGCCGCCGACTTGTCCCGCCGCCGACTTGTCCGACGACTATAGGGTCGTCTCCACGCCCCCGGGACTAGGTTGGCCAGTCACCGACATGTCCAACGACTATATGGTCGTCTCCACGACCCCGGGACTAGGTTGGCCAGTCACCGACATGTCCGACGACTATAGGGTCGTCCCCACGACCATGGGCCAAAGTTGCCCTGCCCCCGACATGTCCGACGACTATAGGGTCGTCCCCACGACCACTGGCCAAAGTTGCCCCGCCGCCGGCACGTCCGACGACTATAGGGTCGTCCCCACGACCCCGGGACTAGGCTGGCCAGCCGCCGACATGTCCGACGTCTGTAGGGTCGTCCCCACGACCCCGGGACCAGGTTGGCCCGCCGCCGACTTGTCCCGCCGCCGACTTGTCCGACGACTATAGGGTCGTCTCCACGACCCCGGGACTAGGTTGGCCAGTCACCGACTTGTCCGACGACTATAGGGTCGTCCCCACGACTCCGGGACTAGGTTGACCCGCCGCCGACTTGTCCGACGATTATAGGGTCGTCCCCACGACCCCGGGACTTGGTTGGCCCGCCGCCGACTTGTCCGACGACTATAGGGTCGTCCCCAGGACCCCGGGCCAAAGCTGGCCAACCGCCAACATGTCCGACGGCTATAAGGTCGTCCCCGCGACCCCGGGACTAGGATGCCCCGCCGCCGACTTGTCCGACGACTATAGGGTCGTCTCCACGACCCCGGGACTAGGTTGGCCAGCCGCCGACATGTCCGACGACTATAGGGTCGTCTCCACGACCACGGGCCAAAGTTGCCCTGCCGCCGACATATCCGACGACTATAGGGTCGTCCTCACGACCACGGGCCAAAGTTGCCCTGCCGCCGACATGTCCGACGACTATAGGGTCGTCCCCACGACCGCGGGTCTAGGTTGGCCCGCCGCCGACTTTTCCGACGACTATAGGGTCGCCCCCACGACCCCAGGACTAGATTGGCCCGCCACCATCATGTCCGACGACTGTAGGGTCGTCCCCACGACCACGGGACTAGGTTGGCCCGCCGCCGACTTGTCCGACGACTATAGGGTCGTCCCCACGACCCCGGGCCAAAGCTGGCCAACCGCCAACATGTCCGACGGCTATAGGGTCGTCCCCGCGACCCCGGGACTAGGATGGCCCGCCGCCGACTTGTCCGACGACTATAGGGTCGTCTCCACGACCCCGGGACTAGGTTGGCCAGCCGCCGACATGTCCGACGACTATTGGGTCGTCCCCACGACCACGGGCCAAAGTTGCCCTGCCGCCGACATGTCCGACGACTATAGGGTCGTCCTCACGACCACGGGCCAAAGTTGCCCTGCCGCCGACATGTCCGACGACTATAGGGTCGTCCCCACGACCACGGGCCAAAGCTGGCCAGCCGCCGACATGTCCGACGACTATAGGGTCGTATCCACGACCGCGGGTCTAGGTTGGCCCGCCGCCGACTTTTCCGACGACTATAGGGTCGCCCCCACGACCCCAGGACTACATTGGCCCGCCACCATCATGTCCGACGACTGTAGGGTCGTCCCCACGACCACGGGACTAGGTTGGCCCGCCGCCGACTTGTCCGACGACTATAGGGTCGTCCCCACGAACCCGGGACTAGGTTGGCCAGTCACCGACATGTCCGACGACTATAGGGTCGTCCTCACGACCACGGGCCAAAGTTGCCCTGCCGCCGACATGCCCAACGACTATAGGGTCGTCCCCACGACCCCGGGACTAGGTTGGCCAGCCTCCGACATATCCGACGACTATAGGGTCGTCCCCACGACCACGGGCCAAAGTTGACCTACCGCCGACATGTCCGACGACTATAGGGTCGTCTGCACGACCCCGGGACTAGATTGGCCCGCCACCGTCATGTCCGACGACAATAGGGTCGTCCCCACGACCACGGGCCAAAGCTGGCCCGCCGCCGACATGTCCGACGACTATAGGGTCGTCTCCACGACCCCGGGACTAGATTGGCCTGCCACCATCATGTCCGACGACTATAGGGACGTCCCCACGACCACGGGACTAGGTTGGGCCGCCGCCGACTAGTCCGACGACTATAGGGTCGTCCCAACGACCCCGGGACTAGATTGGCCCGCCACCATCATGTCCGACGACTATAGGGACGTCCCCACGACCACGGGACTAGGTTGGCCCGCCGCTGACTTGTCCGACGACTATAGGGTCGCGCCTACCACCCCGGGACTAGGATGACCCGCCGCCGACTTTTCCGACGATTATAGGGTCGTCCCCACGAACCCGGGACTAGGTTGGCCAGTCACCGACATGTCCGACTATAGGGTCGTCCTCACGACCACGGGCCAAAGTTGCCCTGCCGCCGACATGTCCGACGACTATAGGGACGTCCCCACGACCACGGGACTAGGTTGGCCCGCCGCCGACTTGTCCGACGACTATAGGGTCGTGCCTACCACCCCGGGACTAGGATGACCCGCCGCCGACTTTTCCGACGACTATAGGGTCGTCCCCACGAACCCGGGACTAGGTTGGCCAGCCGCCGACATGTCCGACGACTATAGGATCGTCCCCACGACCCCGGGACTAGGTTGGCCAGTCACCGACATGTCCGACGACTATAGGGTCGTCCTCACGACCACGGGCCAAAGTTGCCCTGCCGCCGACATGTCCGACGACTATAGGGTCGTCCCCACGACCCCGGGACTAGGTTGGCCAGCCTCCGACATATCCGACGACTATAGGGTCGTCCCCACGACCACGGGCCAAAGTTGACCTGCCGCCGACATGTCCGACGACTATAGGGTCGTCCCCACGACCACGGGCCAAAGCTGGCCAGCCGCCGACATGTCCGACGACTATAGGGTCGTATCCACGACCCCGGGACTAGGTTGGCCAGCCGCCGACATGTCCGACGACTATAGGGTCGTCCCCACGACCACGGGCCAAAGCTGGCCAGCCGCCGACATGTCCGACGACTATAGGGTCGTCTCCACGACCCCGGGACTAGATTGGCCCGCCACCGTCATGTCCGACGAATATAGGTTCGTGCCTACGACCCTGGGCATACGTTGGCCCGCCGCCGACATGTCCGACGACTATAGGGTCGTCCCCAAGACCACGGGCCAAAGTTGCCCTGCCGCCGACATGTCCGACGACTACAGGGTCGTCCCCACGACCCCGGGTCTAG
The DNA here is from genome assembly GCA_946251845.1 of Andrena fulva. Classification (NCBI taxonomy): domain Eukaryota; kingdom Metazoa; phylum Arthropoda; class Insecta; order Hymenoptera; family Andrenidae; genus Andrena; species Andrena fulva. The sequence goes on along the minus strand of CAMITZ010000136.1, from coordinate 587,005 downwards.
GTTGGCCCGCCGTCGACATGTCCGACGACTATAGGGTCGTCCCAACGCCCCGGGCCAAAGTTGGCCAGCCGCCGACATGTCCGACGACTATAGGGTAGTCCCCACGACCCCGGGACTAGATTGGCCCGCCACCGTCATGTCCGACGACTATACGGTCGTCCCCACGACCCCGGGACTAGGTTTGCCCGCCGACGACGTGTCCTACGACTATGGGGTCGTCCCCACGACCACGAGACTAGGTTGGCCAGCCGCCGACATGTCCGATGCCTATAGGGTCGTCCCCACCACCCCGGGTCTAGGTTGGCCAGCCGCCGACATGTCCGACGATTATAGGGTCGTCCCCACGACCACGGGCCAAAGTTGCCCTGCCGCCGACATGTCCGACGACTATAGGGTCGTCCCCACGACCCCGGGGCTAGATTGCCCCGGCACCGTCATGTCCGACGACTATAGGGTCGTCCCCACGACCGCGGGACTAGGTTGGCCCGCCGCCGACTTATCCGACGTCTATAGGGTCGTCCCCACGACCACGGGCCAATGTTGCCATGCCGCCGACATGTCCGACGACTATAGGGTCGTCCCCACGACCCCGGGACTAGGTTGGCCCGCCGCCGACATGTCCGACGACTATAGGGTCGTCCCCACGCCCCGGGCCAAAGTTGGCCAGCCGCCGACATGTCCGACGACTATAGGGTCGTCCCCACGACCCCGGGACTAGGTTGGTCCGCCGCCGACATGTCCGACGTCTAAAGGGTCGTCCCCACGACCCCGGGGCTAGATTGCCCCCGGCACCGTCATGTCCGACGACTATAGGGTCGTCCCCACGACCCCGGGACCAGGTTGGCCCGCCGCCGACTTGTCCCGCCGCCGACTTGTCCGACGACTATAGGGTCGTCTCCACGACCCCGGGACTAGGTTGGCCAGTCACCGACACGTCCGACGACTATAGGGTCGTCCCCACGACTCCGGGCCAAAGTTGACCTGCCGCCGACATGTCCGACGACTATAGGGTCGTCCCCACGACCCCGGGACTAGGTTGGCCTGCCGCCGACATGTCCAACGACTATAGGGTCGTCCCCACGACCCCGGGACTAGGTTGGCCCGCCGCCGACTTGTCCGACGACTATAGGGTCGTCCACACGACCCGGGCCAAAGTTGACGGGCCGCCGACATGTCCGACGACTATAGGGTCATCCCCACGACCCCGGGACTAGGTTGGTCTGCCGCCGACATGTCCGACGACTATAGGGTCGTCCCCACGACCCCGGGACAAGATTGGCCCGCCACCGTCATGTCCGACGACTATAGGGTCATCCCCACGACCCCGGGACTAGGTTGGTCTGCCGCCGACATGTCCGACGACTATAGGGTCGTCCCCACGACCCCGGGACAAGATTGGCCCGCCACCGACATGTCCGACGACTTTAGGGTCGTCCCCACGACCCCGGGTCTAGGTTGGACCGCCGCCGACTTGTCCGACGACTATAGGGTCGTCCCCACGACCCCGGGAGTAGGATGGCCCGCCGCCGACTTGTCCGACGACTTTAGGGTCGTCCCCACGACCCCGGGTCTAGGTTGGACCGCCGCCGACTTGTCCGACGACTATAGGGTCGTCCCCACGACCCCGGGACTAGGTTGGCCAGCCGCCGACATGTCCGACGACTATACGGTCGTCCCCACGGCCACGGGACTAGGTTGGCCCGCCGCCGACTTGTCCGACGACTATAGGGACGTCCCTACAACCCCGGGACTAGGTTGCCCAGCCGCCGACATGTCCGACGTCTATAGGGTCGTCCCCACGACCCCGGGGCTAGATTGCCCCGGCACCGTCATGTCCGACGACTATAGGGTCGTCCCCACGACCGCGGGACTAGGTTGGCCCGCCGCCGACTTATCCGACGTCTATAGGGTCGTCCCCACGACCACGGGCCAATGTTGCCATGCCGCCGACATGTCCGACGACTATAGGGTCGTCCCCACGACCCCGGGACTAGGTTGGCCCGCCGCCGACATGTCCGACGACTATAGGGTCGTCCCCACGCCCCGGGCCAAAGTTGGCCAGCCGCCGACATGTCCGACGACTATAGGGTCGTCCCCACGACCCCGGGACTAGGTTGGTCCGCCGCCGACATGTCCGACGTCTAAAGGGTCGTCCCCACGACCCCGGGGCTAGATTGCCCCCGGCACCGTCATGTCCGACGACTATAGGGTCGTCCCCACGACCCCGGGACCAGGTTGGCCCGCCGCCGACTTGTCCCGCCGCCGACTTGTCCGACGACTATAGGGTCGTCTCCACGACCCCGGGACTAGGTTGGCCAGTCACCGACATGTCCGACGACTATAGGGTCGTCCCCACGACTCCGGGACTAGGTTGGCCCGCCGCCGACTTGTCCGACGACTATAGGGCCGTCCCCACGACCTCAGGACTAGGTTGGCCCGCCGCCGACTTGTCCGACGACTATAGGGTCGTCCCGACCACCCCGGGACTAGGTTGGCCAGCCGCCGACATGTCCGACGTCTATAGGGTCGTCCCCTCCACCCCGGGGTTAGATTGCCCCGGCACCGTCACGTCCGACGACTATAGGGTCGTCTCCACGACCCCGGGACTAGGTTAGCCAGTCACCGGCATGTCCGACGACTATAGGGTCGTCCCCACGACCCCGTGCCAAAGTTGCCCTGCCGCCGACATGTCCGACGACTATAGGGTCGTCCTCACGACCACGGGCCAAAGTTGCCCTGCCGCCGACATGTCCGACGACTATAGGGTCGTCCCCACGACCGCGGGTCTAGGTTGGCCCGCCGCCGACTTTTCCGACGACTATAGGGTCGCCCCCACGACCCCAGGACTAGATTGGCCCGCCACCATCATGTCCGACGACTGTAGGGTCGTCCCCACGACCACGGGACTAGGTTGGCCCGCCGCCGACTTGTCCGACGACTATAGGGTCGTCCCCACGAACCCGGGACTAGGTTGGCCCGCCGCCGACATGTCCGACGTCTAAAGGGTCGTCCCCACGACCCCGGGACTAGGTTGGCCAGCCGCCGACATGTCCGACGTCTGTAGGGTCGTCCCCACGACCCCGGGACCAGGTTGGCCCGCCGCCGACTTGTCCCGCCGCCGACTTGTCCCGCCGCCGACTTGTCCGACGACTATAGGGTCGTCCCCACGACCGCGGGTCTAGGTTGGCCCGCCGCCGACTTTTCCGACGACTATAGGGTCGCCCCCACGACCCCAGGACTAGATTGGCCCGCCACCATCATGTCCGACGACTGTAGGGTCGTCCCCACGACCACGGGACTAGGTTGGCCCGCCGCCGACTTGTCCGACGACTATAGGGTCGTCCCCACGACCCCGGGCCAAAGCTGGCCAACCGCCAACATGTCCGACGGCTATAGGGTCGTCCCCGCGACCCCGGGACTAGGATGGCCCGCCGCCGACTTGTCCGACGACTATAGGGTCGTCTCCACGACCCCGGGACTAGGTTGGCCAGCCGCCGACATGTCCGACGACTATTGGGTCGTCCCCACGACCACGGGCCAAAGTTGCCCTGCCGCCGACATGTCCGACGACTATAGGGTCGTCCTCACGACCACGGGCCAAAGTTGCCCTGCCGCCGACATGTCCGACGACTATAGGGTCGTCCCCACGACCACGGGCCAAAGCTGGCCAGCCGCCGACATGTCCGACGACTATAGGGTCGTATCCACGACCGCGGGTCTAGGTTGGCCCGCCGCCGACTTTTCCGACGACTATAGGGTCGCCCCCACGACCCCAGGACTAGATTGGCCCGCCACCATCATGTCCGACGACTGTAGGGTCGTCCCCACGACCACGGGACTAGGTTGGCCCGCCGCCGACTTGTCCGACGACTATAGGGTCGTCCCCACGAACCCGGGACTAGGTTGGCCAGTCACCGACATGTCCGACGACTATAGGGTCGTCCTCACGACCACGGGCCAAAGTTGCCCTGCCGCCGACATGCCCAACGACTATAGGGTCGTCCCCACGACCCCGGGACTAGGTTGGCCAGCCTCCGACATATCCGACGACTATAGGGTCGTCCCCACGACCACGGGCCAAAGTTGACCTACCGCCGACATGTCCGACGACTATAGGGTCGTCTGCACGACCCCGGGACTAGATTGGCCCGCCACCGTCATGTCCGACGACAATAGGGTCGTCCCCACGACCACGGGCCAAAGCTGGCCCGCCGCCGACATGTCCGACGACTATAGGGTCGTCTCCACGACCCCGGGACTAGATTGGCCTGCCACCATCATGTCCGACGACTATAGGGACGTCCCCACGACCACGGGACTAGGTTGGGCCGCCGCCGACTAGTCCGACGACTATAGGGTCGTCCCAACGACCCCGGGACTAGATTGGCCCGCCACCATCATGTCCGACGACTATAGGGACGTCCCCACGACCACGGGACTAGGTTGGCCCGCCGCTGACTTGTCCGACGACTATAGGGTCGCGCCTACCACCCCGGGACTAGGATGACCCGCCGCCGACTTTTCCGACGATTATAGGGTCGTCCCCACGAACCCGGGACTAGGTTGGCCAGTCACCGACATGTCCGACTATAGGGTCGTCCTCACGACCACGGGCCAAAGTTGCCCTGCCGCCGACATGTCCGACGACTATAGGGACGTCCCCACGACCACGGGACTAGGTTGGCCCGCCGCCGACTTGTCCGACGACTATAGGGTCGTGCCTACCACCCCGGGACTAGGATGACCCGCCGCCGACTTTTCCGACGACTATAGGGTCGTCCCCACGAACCCGGGACTAGGTTGGCCAGCCGCCGACATGTCCGACGACTATAGGATCGTCCCCACGACCCCGGGACTAGGTTGGCCAGTCACCGACATGTCCGACGACTATAGGGTCGTCCTCACGACCACGGGCCAAAGTTGCCCTGCCGCCGACATGTCCGACGACTATAGGGTCGTCCCCACGACCCCGGGACTAGGTTGGCCAGCCTCCGACATATCCGACGACTATAGGGTCGTCCCCACGACCACGGGCCAAAGTTGACCTGCCGCCGACATGTCCGACGACTATAGGGTCGTCCCCACGACCACGGGCCAAAGCTGGCCAGCCGCCGACATGTCCGACGACTATAGGGTCGTATCCACGACCCCGGGACTAGGTTGGCCAGCCGCCGACATGTCCGACGACTATAGGGTCGTCCCCACGACCACGGGCCAAAGCTGGCCAGCCGCCGACATGTCCGACGACTATAGGGTCGTCTCCACGACCCCGGGACTAGATTGGCCCGCCACCGTCATGTCCGACGAATATAGGTTCGTGCCTACGACCCTGGGCATACGTTGGCCCGCCGCCGACATGTCCGACGACTATAGGGTCGTCCCCAAGACCACGGGCCAAAGTTGCCCTGCCGCCGACATGTCCGACGACTACAGGGTCGTCCCCACGACCCCGGGTCTAGGTTGGCCCGCCGTCGACATGTCCGACGACTATAGGGTCGTCCCAACGCCCCGGGCCAAAGTTGGCCAGCCGCCGACATGTCCGACGACTATAGGGTCGTCCCCACGACCCCGGGACTAGGTTGGTCCGCCGCCGACATGTCCGACGTCTAAAGGGTCGTCCCCACGACCCCGGGGCTAGATTGCCCCCGGCACCGTCATGTCCGACGACTATAGGGTCGTCCCCACGACCCCGGGACCAGGTTGGCCCGCCGCCGACTTGTCCCGCCGCCGACTTGTCCGACGACTATAGGGTCGTCTCCACGACCCCGGGACTAGGTTGGCCAGTCACCGACATGTCCGACGACTATAGGGTCGTCCCCACGACTCCGGGACAAAGTTGACCTGCCGCCGACATGTCCGACGACTATAGGGTCGTCCCCACGACCCCGGGACTAGGTTGGCCTGCCGCCGACATGTCCAACGACTATAGGGTCGTCCCCACGACCCCGGGACTAGGTTGGCCCGCCGCCGACTTGTCCGACGACTATAGGGTCGTCCACACGACCCGGGCCAAAGTTGACGGGCCGCCGACATGTCCGACGACTATAGGGTCATCCCCACGACCCCGGGACTAGGTTGGTCTGCCGCCGACATGTCCGACGACTATAGGGTCGTCCCCACGACCCCGGGACAAGATTGGCCCGCCACCGTCATGTCCGACGACTATAGGGTCATCCCCACGACCCCGGGACTAGGTTGGTCTGCCGCCGACATGTCCGACGACTATAGGGTCGTCCCCACGACCCCGGGACAAGATTGGCCCGCCACCGACATGTCCGACGACTTTAGGGTCGTCCCCACGACCCCGGGTCTAGGTTGGACCGCCGCCGACTTGTCCGACGACTATAGGGTCGTCCCCACGACCCCGGGAGTAGGATGGCCCGCCGCCGACTTGTCCGACGACTTTAGGGTCGTCCCCACGACCCCGGGTCTAGGTTGGACCGCCGCCGACTTGTCCGACGACTATAGGGTCGTCCCCACGACCCCGGGACTAGGTTGGCCAGCCGCCGACATGTCCGACGACTATACGGTCGTCCCCACGGCCACGGGACTAGGTTGGCCCGCCGCCGACTTGTCCGACGACTATAGGGACGTCCCTACAACCCCGGGACTAGGTTGCCCAGCCGCCGACATGTCCGACGTCTATAGGGTCGTCCCCACGACCCCGGGACAAGATTGGCCCGCCACCGTCATGTCCGACGACTATAGGGTCATCCCCACGACCCCGGGACTAGGTTGGTCCGCCGCCGACATGTCCGACGTCTAAAGGGTCGTCCCCACGACCCCGGGGCTAGATTGCCCCCGGCACCGTCATGTCCGACGACTATAGGGTCGTCCCCACGACCCCGGGACCAGGTTGGCCCGCCGCCGACTTGTCCCGCCGCCGACTTGTCCGACGACTATAGGGTCGTCTCCACGACCCCGGGACTAGGTTGGCCAGTCACCGACATGTCCGACGACTATAGGGTCGTCCCCACGACTCCGGGACTAGGTTGGCCCGCCGCCGACTTGTCCGACGACTATAGGGCCGTCCCCACGACCTCAGGACTAGGTTGGCCCGCCGCCGACTTGTCCGACGACTATAGGGTCGTCCCGACCACCCCGGGACTAGGTTGGCCAGCCGCCGACATGTCCGACGTCTATAGGGTCGTCCCCTCCACCCCGGGGTTAGATTGCCCCGGCACCGTCACGTCCGACGACTATAGGGTCGTCTCCACGACCCCGGGACTAGGTTAGCCAGTCACCGGCATGTCCGACGACTATAGGGTCGTCCCCACGACCCCGGGCCAAAGTTGCCCTGCCGCCGACATGTCCGACGACTATAGGGTCGTCCTCACGACCACGGGCCAAAGTTGCCCTGCCGCCGACATGTCCGACGACTATAGGGTCGTCCCCACGACCGCGGGTCTAGGTTGGCCCGCCGCCGACTTTTCCGACGACTATAGGGTCGCCCCCACGACCCCAGGACTAGATTGGCCCGCCACCATCATGTCCGACGACTGTAGGGTCGTCCCCACGACCACGGGACTAGGTTGGCCCGCCGCCGACTTGTCCGACGACTATAGGGTCGTCCCCACGAACCCGGGACTAGGTTGGCCCGCCGCCGACATGTCCGACGTCTAAAGGGTCGTCCCCACGACCCCGGGACTAGGTTGGCCAGCCGCCGACATGTCCGACGTCTGTAGGGTCGTCCCCACGACCCCGGGACCAGGTTGGCCCGCCGCCGACTTGTCCCGCCGCCGACTTGTCCCGCCGCCGACTTGTCCGACGACTATAGGGTCGTCTCCACGACCCCGGGACTAGGTTGGCCAGTCACCGACTTGTCCGACGACTATAGGGTCGTCCCCACGACTCCGGGACTAGGTTGACCCGCCGCCGACTTGTCCGACGATTATAGGGTCGTCCCCACGACCCCGGGACTTGGTTGGCCCGCCGCCGACTTGTCCGACGACTATAGGGTCGTCCCCAGGACCCCGGGCCAAAGCTGGCCAACCGCCAACATGTCCGACGGCTATAAGGTCGTCCCCGCGACCCCGGGACTAGGATGCCCCGCCGCCGACTTGTCCGACGACTATAGGGTCGTCTCCACGACCCCGGGACTAGGTTGGCCAGCCGCCGACATGTCCGACGACTATAGGGTCGTCTCCACGACCACGGGCCAAAGTTGCCCTGCCGCCGACATATCCGACGACTATAGGGTCGTCCTCACGACCACGGGCCAAAGTTGCCCTGCCGCCGACATGTCCGACGACTATAGGGTCGTCCCCACGACCGCGGGTCTAGGTTGGCCCGCCGCCGACTTTTCCGACGACTATAGGGTCGCCCCCACGACCCCAGGACTAGATTGGCCCGCCACCATCATGTCCGACGACTGTAGGGTCGTCCCCACGACCACGGGACTAGGTTGGCCAGCCGCCGACTTGTCCGACGACTATAGGGTCGTCTCCACGACCCCGGGACTAGGTTGGCCAGCCGCCGACATGTCCGACGACTATTGGGTCGTCCCCACGACCACGGGCCAAAGTTGCCCTGCCGCCGACATGTCCGACGACTATAGGGTCGTCCTCACGACCACGGGCCAAAGTTGCCCTGCCGCCGACATGTCCGACGACTATAGGGTCGTCCCCACGACCACGGGCCAAAGCTGGCCAGCCGCCGACATGTCCGACGACTATAGGGTCGTATCCACGACCGCGGGTCTAGGTTGGCCCGCCGCCGACTTTTCCGACGACTATAGGGTCGCCCCCACGACCCCAGGACTAGATTGGCCCGCCACCATCATGTCCGACGACTGTAGGGTCGTCCCCACGACCACGGGACTAGGTTGGCCCGCCGCCGACTTGTCCGACGACTATAGGGTCGTCCCCACGAACCCGGGACTAGGTTGGCCAGTCACCGACATGTCCGACGACTATAGGGTCGTCCTCACGACCACGGGCCAAAGTTGCCCTGCCGCCGACATGCCCAACGACTATAGGGTCGTCCCCACGACCCCGGGACTAGGTTGGCCAGCCTCCGACATATCCGACGACTATAGGGTCGTCCCCACGACCACGGGCCAAAGTTGACCTACCGCCGACATGTCCGACGACTATAGGGTCGTCTGCACGACCCCGGGACTAGATTGGCCCGCCACCGTCATGTCCGACGACAATAGGGTCGTCCCCACGACCACGGGCCAAAGCTGGCCCGCCGCCGACATGTCCGACGACTATAGGGTCGTCTCCACGACCCCGGGACTAGATTGGCCTGCCACCATCATGTCCGACGACTATAGGGACGTCCCCACGACCACGGGACTAGGTTGGGCCGCCGCCGACTAGTCCGACGACTATAGGGTCGTCCCAACGACCCCGGGACTAGATTGGCCCGCCACCATCATGTCCGACGACTATAGGGACGTCCCCACGACCACGGGACTAGGTTGGCCCGCCGCTGACTTGTCCGACGACTATAGGGTCGCGCCTACCACCCCGGGACTAGGATGACCCGCCGCCGACTTTTCCGACGATTATAGGGTCGTCCCCACGAACCCGGGACTAGGTTGGCCAGTCACCGACATGTCCGACTATAGGGTCGTCCTCACGACCACGGGCCAAAGTTGCCCTGCCGCCGACATGTCCGACGACTATAGGGACGTCCCCACGACCACGGGACTAGGTTGGCCCGCCGCCGACTTGTCCGACGACTATAGGGTCGTGCCTACCACCCCGGGACTAGGATGACCCGCCGCCGACTTTTCCGACGACTATAGGGTCGTCCCCACGAACCCGGGACTAGGTTGGCCAGCCGCCGACATGTCCGACGACTATAGGGTCGTCCCCACCACCCCGGGTCTAGGTTGGCCAGCCGCCGACATGACCGACGACTATAGGGTCGTCCCCACGACCACGGGCCAAAGTTGCCCTGCCGCCGACATGTCCGACGACTATAGGGTCGTCCTCATGACCACGGGCCAAAGTTGCCCTGCCGCCGACATGTCCGACGACTATAGGATCGTCCCCACGACCCCGGGACTAGGTTGGCCAGTCACCGACATGTCCGACGACTATAGGGTCGTCCTCACGACCACGGGCCAAAGTTGCCCTGCCGCCGACATGTCCGACGACTATAGGGTCGTCCCCACGACCCCGGGACTAGGTTGGCCAGCCGCCGACATGTCCGATGCCTATAGGGTCGTCCCCACCACCCCGGGTCTAGGTTGGCCAGCCGCCGACATGTCCGACGATTATAGGGTCGTCCCCACGACCACGGGCCAAAGCTGGCCAGCCGCCGACATGTCCGACGACTATAGGGTCGTATCCACGACCCCGGGACTAGGTTGGCCAGCCGCCGACATGTCCGACGACTATAGGGTCGTCCCCACGACCACGGGCCAAAGCTGGCCAGCCGCCGACATGTCCGACGACTATAGGGTCGTATCCACGACCCCGGGACTAGGTTGGCCAGCCGCCGACATGTCCGACGACTATAGGGTCGTCCCCACGACCACGGGCCAAAGCTGGCCAGCCGCCGACATGTCCGACGACTATAGGGTCGTCTCCACGACCCCGGGACTAGATTGGCCCGCCACCGTCATGTCCGACGAATATAGGTTCGTGCCTACGACCCTGGGCATACGTTGGCCCGCCGCCGACATGTCCGACGACTATAGGGTCGTCCCCAAGACCACGGGCCAAAGTTGCCCTGCCGCCGACATGTCCGACGACTACAGGGTCGTCCCCACGACCCCGGGTCTAGGTTGGCCCGCCGTCGACATGTCCGACGACTATAGGGTCGTCCCAACGCCCCGGGCCAAAGTTGGCCAGCCGCCGACATGTCCGACGACTATAGGGTCGTCCCCACGACCCCGGGACTAGATTGGCCCGCCACCGTCATGTCCGACGACTATACGGTCGTCCCCACGACCCCGGGACTAGGTTTGCCCGCCGACGACGTGTCCTACGACTATGGGGTCGTCCCCACGACCACGAGACTAGGTTGGCCAGCCGCCGACATGTCCGATGCCTATAGGGTCGTCCCCACCACCCCGGGTCTAGGTTGGCCAGCCGCCGACATGTCCGACGATTATAGGGTCGTCCCCACGACCACGGGCCAAAGTTGCCCTGCCGCCGACATGTCCGACGACTATAGGGTCGTCCCCACGACCCCGGGGCTAGATTGCCCCGGCACCGTCATGTCCGACGACTATAGGGTCGTCCCCACGACCGCGGGACTAGGTTGGCCCGCCGCCGACTTATCCGACGTCTATAGGGTCGTCCCCACGACCACGGGCCAATGTTGCCATGCCGCCGACATGTCCGACGACTATAGGGTCGTCCCCACGACCCCGGGACTAGGTTGGCCCGCCGCCGACATGTCCGACGACTATAGGGTCGTCCCCACGCCCCGGGCCAAAGTTGGCCAGCCGCCAACATGTCCGACGGCTATAGGGTCGTCCCCGCGACCCCGGGACTAGGATGGCCCGCCGCCGACTTGTCCGACGACTATAGGGTCGTCTCCACGACCCCGGGACTAGGTTGGCCAGCCGCCGACATGTCCGACGACTATTGGGTCGTCCCCACGACCACGGGCCAAAGTTGCCCTGCCGCCGACATGTCCGACGACTATAGGGTCGTCCTCACGACCACGGGCCAAAGTTGCCCTGCCGCCGACATGTCCGACGACTATAGGGTCGTCCCCACGACCACGGGCCAAAGCTGGCCAGCCGCCGACATGTCCGACGACTATAGGGTCGTATCCACGACCGCGGGTCTAGGTTGGCCCGCCGCCGACTTTTCCGACGACTATAGGGTCGCCCCCACGACCCCAGGACTAGATTGGCCCGCCACCATCATGTCCGACGACTGTAGGGTCGTCCCCACGACCACGGGACTAGGTTGGCCCGCCGCCGACTTGTCCGACGACTATAGGGTCGTCCCCACGAACCCGGGACTAGGTTGGCCAGTCACCGACATGTCCGACGACTATAGGGTCGTCCTCACGACCACGGGCCAAAGTTGCCCTGCCGCCGACATGCCCAACGACTATAGGGTCGTCCCCACGACCCCGGGACTAGGTTGGCCAGCCTCCGACATATCCGACGACTATAGGGTCGTCCCCACGACCACGGGCCAAAGTTGACCTACCGCCGACATGTCCGACGACTATAGGGTCGTCTGCACGACCCCGGGACTAGATTGGCCCGCCACCGTCATGTCCGACGACAATAGGGTCGTCTCTACGACCACGGGCCAAAGCTGGCCCGCCGCCGACATGTCCGACGACTATAGGGTCGTCTCCACGACCCCGGGACTAGATTGGCCTGCCACCATCATGTCCGACGACTATAGGGACGTCCCCACGACCACGGGACTAGGTTGGGCCGCCGCCGACTAGTCCGACGACTATAGGGTCGTCCCAACGACCCCGGGACTAGATTGGCCCGCCACCATAATGTCCGACGACTATAGGGACGTCCCCACGACCACGGGACTAGGTTGGCCCGCCGCTGACTTGTCCGACGACTATAGGGTCGCGCCTACCACCCCGGGACTAGGATGACCCGCCGCCGACTTTTCCGACGATTATAGGGTCGTCCCCACGAACCCGGGACTAGGTTGGCCAGTCACCGACATGTCCGACTATAGGGTCGTCCTCACGACCACGGGCCAAAGTTGCCCTGCCGCCGACATGTCCGACGACTATAGGGACGTCCCCACGACCACGGGACTAGGTTGGCCCGCCGCCGACTTGTCCGACGACTATAGGGTCGTGCCTACCACCCCGGGACTAGGATGACCCGCCGCCGACTTTTCCGACGACTATAGGGTCGTCCCCACGAACCCGGGACTAGGTTGGCCAGCCGCCGACATGTCCGACGACTATAGGGTCGTCCCCACCACCCCGGGTCTAGGTTGGCCAGCCGCCGACATGTCCGACGACTATAGGGTCGTCCCCACGACCACGGGCCAAAGTTGCCCTGCCGCCGACATGTCCGACGACTATAGGGTCGTCCTCACGACCACGGGCCAAAGTTGCCCTGCCGCCGACATGTCCGACGACTATAGGATCGTCCCCACGACCCCGGGACTAGGTTGGCCAGTCACCGACATGTCCGACGACTATAGGGTCGTCCTCACGACCACGGGCCAAAGTTGCCCTGCCGCCGACATGTCCGACGACTATAGGGTCGTCCCCACGACTCCGGGACTAGGTTGGCCAGCCTCCGACATATCCGACGACTATAGGGTCGTCCCCACGACCACGGGCCAAAGTTGACCTGCCGCCGACATGTCCGACGACTATAGGGTCGTCCCCACGACCACGGGCCAAAGCTGGCCAGCCGCCGACATGTCCGACGACTATAGGGTCGTATCCACGACCCCGGGACTAGGTTGGCCAGCCGCCGACATGTCCGACGACTATAGGGTCGTCCCCACGACCACGGGCCAAAGCTGGCCAGCCGCCGACATGTCCGACGACTATAGGGTCGTCTCCACGACCCCGGGACTAGATTGGCCCGCCACCGTCATGTCCGACGAATATAGGTTCGTGCCTACGACCCTGGGCATACGTTGGCCCGCCGCCGACATGTCCGACGACTATAGGGTCGTCCCCAAGACCACGGGCCAAAGTTGCCCTGCCGCCGACATGTCCGACGACTACAGGGTCGTCCCCACGACCCCGGGTCTAGGTTGGCCCGCCGTCGACATGTCCGACGACTATAGGGTCGTCCCAACGCCCCGGGCCAAAGTTGGCCAGCCGCCGACATGTCCGACGACTATAGGGTCGTCCCCACGACCCCGGGACTAGATTGGCCCGCCACCGTCATGTCCGACGACTATACGGTCGTCCCCACGACCCCGGGACTAGGTTTGCCCGCCGACGACGTGTCCTACGACTATGGGGTCGTCCCCACGACCACGAGACTAGGTTGGCCAGCCGCCGACATGTCGGATGCCTATAGGGTCGTCCCCACCACCCCGGGTCTAGGTTGGCCAGCCGCCGACATGTCCGACGATTATAGGGTCGTCCCCACGACCACGGGCCAAAGTTGCCCTGCCGCCGACATGTCCGACGACTATAGGGTCGTCCCCACGACCCCGGGGCTAGATTGCCCCGGCACCGTCATGTCCGACGACTATAGGGTCGTCCCCACGACCGCGGGACTAGGTTGGCCCGCCGCCGACTTATCCGACGTCTATAGGGTCGTCCCCACGACCACGGGCCAATGTTGCCATGCCGCCGACATGTCCGACGACTATAGGGTCGTCCCCACGACCCCGGGACTAGGTTGGCCCGCCGCCGACATGTCCGACGACTATAGGGTCGTCCCCACGCCCCGGGCCAAAGTTGGCCAGCCGCCGACATGTCCGACGACTATAGGGTCGTCCCCACGACCCCGGGACTAGGTTGGTCCGCCGCCGACATGTCCGACGTCTAAAGGGTCGTCCCCACGACCCCGGGGCTAGATTGCCCCCGGCACCGTCATGTCCGACGACTATAGGGTCGTCCCCACGACCCCGGGACCAGGTTGGCCCGCCGCCGACTTGTCCCGCCGCCGACTTGTCCGACGACTATAGGGTCGTCTCCACGACCCCGGGACTAGGTTGGCCAGTCACCGACATGTCCGACGACTATAGGGTCGTCCCCACGACCGCGGGACTAGGTTGGCCCGCCGCCGACTTATCCGACGTCTATAGGGTCGTCCCCACGACCACGGGCCAATGTTGCCATGCCGCCGACATGTCCGACGACTATAGGGTCGTCCCCACGACCCCGGGACTAGGTTGGCCCGCCGCCGACATGTCCGACGACTATAGGGTCGTCCCCACGCCCCGGGCCAAAGTTGGCCAGCCGCCAACATGTCCGACGGCTATAGGGTCGTCCCCGCGACCCCGGGACTAGGATGGCCCGCCGCCGACTTGTCCGACGACTATAGGGTCGTCTCCACGACCCCGGGACTAGGTTGGCCAGCCGCCGACATGTCCGACGACTATTGGGTCGTCCCCACGACCACGGGCCAAAGTTGCCCTGCCGCCGACATGTCCGACGACTATAGGGTCGTCCTCACGACCACGGGCCAAAGTTGCCCTGCCGCCGACATGTCCGACGACTATAGGGTCGTCCCCACGACCACGGGCCAAAGCTGGCCAGCCGCCGACATGTCCGACGACTATAGGGTCGTATCCACGACCGCGGGTCTAGGTTGGCCCGCCGCCGACTTTTCCGACGACTATAGGGTCGCCCCCACGACCCCAGGACTAGATTGGCCCGCCACCATCATGTCCGACGACTGTAGGGTCGTCCCCACGACCACGGGACTAGGTTGGCCCGCCGCCGACTTGTCCGACGACTATAGGGTCGTCCCCACGAACCCGGGACTAGGTTGGCCAGTCACCGACATGTCCGACGACTATAGGGTCGTCCTCACGACCACGGGCCAAAGTTGCCCTGCCGCCGACATGCCCAACGACTATAGGGTCGTCCCCACGACCCCGGGACTAGGTTGGCCAGCCTCCGACATATCCGACGACTATAGGGTCGTCCCCACGACCACGGGCCAAAGTTGACCTACCGCCGACATGTCCGACGACTATAGGGTCGTCTGCACGACCCCGGGACTAGATTGGCCCGCCACCGTCATGTCCGACGACAATAGGGTCGTCTCTACGACCACGGGCCAAAGCTGGCCCGCCGCCGACATGTCCGACGACTATAGGGTCGTCTCCACGACCCCGGGACTAGATTGGCCTGCCACCATCATGTCCGACGACTATAGGGACGTCCCCACGACCACGGGACTAGGTTGGGCCGCCGCCGACTAGTCCGACGACTATAGGGTCGTCCCAACGACCCCGGGACTAGATTGGCCCGCCACCATAATGTCCGACGACTATAGGGACGTCCCCACGACCACGGGACTAGGTTGGCCCGCCGCTGACTTGTCCGACGACTATAGGGTCGCGCCTACCACCCCGGGACTAGGATGACCCGCCGCCGACTTTTCCGACGATTATAGGGTCGTCCCCACGAACCCGGGACTAGGTTGGCCAGTCACCGACATGTCCGACTATAGGGTCGTCCTCACGACCACGGGCCAAAGTTGCCCTGCCGCCGACATGTCCGACGACTATAGGGACGTCCCCACGACCACGGGACTAGGTTGGCCCGCCGCCGACTTGTCCGACGACTATAGGGTCGTGCCTACCACCCCGGGACTAGGATGACCCGCCGCCGACTTTTCCGACGACTATAGGGTCGTCCCCACGAACCCGGGACTAGGTTGGCCAGCCGCCGACATGTCCGACGACTATAGGGTCGTCCCCACCACCCCGGGTCTAGGTTGGCCAGCCGCCGACATGTCCGACGACTATAGGGTCGTCCCCACGACCACGGGCCAAAGTTGCCCTGCCGCCGACATGTCCGACGACTATAGGGTCGTCCTCACGACCACGGGCCAAAGTTGCCCTGCCGCCGACATGTCCGACGACTATAGGATCGTCCCCACGACCCCGGGACTAGGTTGGCCAGTCACCGACATGTCCGACGACTATAGGGTCGTCCTCACGACCACGGGCCAAAGTTGCCCTGCCGCCGACATGTCCGACGACTATAGGGTCGTCCCCACGACCCCGGGACTAGGTTGGCCAGCCTCCGACATATCCGACGACTATAGGGTCGTCCCCACGACCACGGGCCAAAGTTGACCTGCCGCCGACATGTCCGACGACTATAGGGTCGTCCCCACGACCACGGGCCAAAGCTGGCCAGCCGCCGACATGTCCGACGACTATAGGGTCGTATCCACGACCCCGGGACTAGGTTGGCCAGCCGCCGACATGTCCGACGACTATAGGGTCGTCCCCACGACCACGGGCCAAAGCTGGCCAGCCGCCGACATGTCCGACGACTATAGGGTCGTCTCCACGACCCCGGGACTAGATTGGCCCGCCACCGTCATGTCCGACGAATATAGGTTCGTGCCTACGACCCTGGGCATACGTTGGCCCGCCGCCGACATGTCCGACGACTATAGGGTCGTCCCCAAGACCACGGGCCAAAGTTGCCCTGCCGCCGACATGTCCGACGACTACAGGGTCGTCCCCACGACCCCGGGTCTAGGTTGGCCCGCCGTCGACATGTCCGACGACTATAGGGTCGTCCCAACGCCCCGGGCCAAAGTTGGCCAGCCGCCGACATGTCCGACGACTATAGGGTCGTCCCCACGACCCCGGGACTAGATTGGCCCGCCACCGTCATGTCCGACGACTATACGGTCGTCCCCACGACCCCGGGACTAGGTTTGCCCGCCGCCGACTTATCCGACGTCTATAGGGTCGTCCCCACGACCACGGGCCAATGTTGCCATGCCGCCGACATGTCCGACGACTATAGGGTCGTCCCCACGACCCCGGGACTAGGTTGGCCCGCCGCCGACATGTCCGACGACTATAGGGTCGTCCCCACGCCCCGGGCCAAAGTTGGCCAGCCGCCGACATGTCCGACGACTATAGGGTCGTCCCCACGACCCCGGGACTAGGTTGGTCCGCCGCCGACATGTCCGACGTCTAAAGGGTCGTCCCCACGACCCCGGGGCTAGATTGCCCCCGGCACCGTCATGTCCGACGACTATAGGGTCGTCCCCACGACCCCGGGACCAGGTTGGCCCGCCGCCGACTTGTCCCGCCGCCGACTTGTCCGACGACTATAGGGTCGTCTCCACGACCCCGGGACTAGGTTGGCCAGTCACCGACATGTGCGACGACTATAGGGTCGTCCCCACGACTCCGGGCCAAAGTTGACCTGCCGCCGACATGTCCGACGACTATAGGGTCGTCCCCACGACCCCGGGACTAGGTTGGCCTGCCGCCGACATGTCCAACGACTATAGGGTCGTCCCCACGACCCCGGGACTAGGTTGGCCCGCCGCCGACTTGTCCGACGACTATAGGGTCGTCCACACGACCCGGGCCAAAGTTGACGGGCCGCCGACATGTCCGACGACTATAGGGTCATCCCCACGACCCCGGGACTAGGTTGGTCTGCCGCCGACATGTCCGACGACTATAGGGTCGTCCCCACGACCCCGGGACAAGATTGGCCCGCCACCGTCATGTCCGACGACTATACGGTCGTCCCCACGACCCCGGGACTAGGTTGGCCTGCCGCCGACATGTCCGACGACTATAGGGTCGTCCCCAAGACCACGGGCCAAAGTTGGCCGGCCGCCGACATGTCCGACGACTATAGGGTCATCCCCACGACCCCGGGACTAGGTTGGTCTGCCGCCGACATGTCCGACGACTATAGGGTCGTCCCCACGACCCCGGGACAAGATTGGCCCGCCACCGACATGTCCGACGACTTTAGGGTCGTCCCCACGACCCCGGGTCTAGGTTGGACCGCCGCCGACTTGTCCGACGACTATAGGGTCGTCCCCACGACCCCGGGAGTAGGATGGCCCGCCGCCGACTTGTCCGACGACTTTAGGGTCGTCCCCACGACCCCGGGTCTAGGTTGGACCGCCGCCGACTTGTCCGACGACTATAGGGTCGTCCCCACGACCCCGGGACTAGGTTGGCCAGCCGCCGACATGTCCGACGACTATACGGTCGTCCCCACGGCCACGGGACTAGGTTGGCCCGCCGCCGACTTGTCCGACGACTATAGGGACGTCCCTACAACCCCGGGACTAGGTTGCCCAGCCGCCGACATGTCCGACGTCTATAGGGTCGTCCCCACGACCCCGGGGCTAGATTGCCCCGGCACCGTCATGTCCGACGACTATAGGGTCGTCCCCACGACCGCGGGACTAGGTTGGCCCGCCGCCGACTTATCCGACGTCTATAGGGTCGTCCCCACGACCACGGGCCAATGTTGCCATGCCGCCGACATGTCCGACGACTATAGGGTCGTCCCCACGACCCCGGGACTAGGTTGGCCCGCCGCCGACATGTCCGACGACTATAGGGTCGTCCCCACGCCCCGGGCCAAAGTTGGCCAGCCGCCGACATGTCCGACGACTATAGGGTCGTCCCCACGACCCCGGGACTAGGTTGGTCCGCCGCCGACATGTCCGACGTCTAAAGGGTCGTCCCCACGACCCCGGGGCTAGATTGCCCCCGGCACCGTCATGTCCGACGACTATAGGGTCGTCCCCACGACCCCGGGACCAGGTTGGCCCGCCGCCGACTTGTCCCGCCGCCGACTTGTCCGACGACTATAGGGTCGTCTCCACGACCCCGGGACTAGGTTGGCCAGTCACCGACATGTCCGACGACTATAGGGTCGTCCCCACGACTCCGGGACTAGGTTGGCCCGCCGCCGACTTGTCCGACGACTATAGGGCCGTCCCCACGACCTCAGGACTAGGTTGGCCCGCCGCCGACTTGTCCGACGACTATAGGGTCGTCCCGACCACCCCGGGACTAGGTTGGCCAGCCGCCGACATGTCCGACGTCTATAGGGTCGTCCCCTCCACCCCGGGGTTAGATTGCCCCGGCACCGTCACGTCCGACGACTATAGGGTCGTCTCCACGACCCCGGGACTAGGTTAGCCAGTCACCGGCATGTCCGACGACTATAGGGTCGTCCCCACGACCCCGGGCCAAAGTTGCCCTGCCGCCGACATGTCCGACAACTATAGGGTCGTCCCCACGACCCCGGGCCAAAGCTGGCCAACCGCCAACATGTCCGACGGCTATAGGGTCGTCCCCGAGACCCCGGGATTAGGATGGCCCGCCGCCGACTTGTCCGACGATTATAGGGTCGTCTCCACGACCCCGGGACTAGGTTGGCCGGCCGCCGACATGTCCGACGACTATAGGGTCGTCCCCACGACCACGGGCCAAAGTTGCCCTGCCGCCGACATGTCCGACGACTATAGGGTCGTCCTCACGACCACGGGCCAAAGTTGCCCTGCCGCCGACATGTCCGACGACTATAGGGTCGTCCCCACGACCGCGGGTCTAGGTTGGCCCGCCGCCGACTTTTCCGACGACTATAGGGTCGCCCCCACGACCCCAGGACTAGATTGGCCCGCCACCATCATGTCCGACGACTGTAGGGTCGTCCCCACGACCACGGGACTAGGTTGGCCCGCCGCCGACTTGTCCGACGACTATAGGGTCGTCCCCACGAACCCGGGACTACGTTGGCCAGTCACCGACATGTCCGACGACTATAGGGTCGCCCCCACGACCACGGGCCAAAGTTGCCCTGCCGCCGACATGTCCGACGACTATAGGGTCGTCCCCACGACCGCGGGTCTAGGTTGGCCCGCCGCCGACTTTTCCGACGACTATAGGGTCGTCCCCACGACCCCGGGAGTAGGTTGGCCCGCCGCCGACTTGTCCGACGATTATAGGGTCGTCCCCACGACCCCGGGACTAGGTTGGCCAGCCGCCGACATGTCCGACGACTATAGGGTCGTCCCCGCGACCACGGGCCAAAGATGCCCTGCCGCCGACATGTCCGACGACTATAGGGTCGTCCCCACGACCCCGAGACTAGGTTGGCCCGCCGCCGACTTGTCCGACGACTATAGAGTCGTCCCCACGACCCCGGGACTAGGTTGGTCCGCCGCGGACTAGTCCGACGACTATAGGGTCGTCCCAACGACCCCGGGACTAGATTGGCCCGCCACCATCATGTACGACGACTATAGGGACGTCCCCACGACCACGCGACTAGGTTGGGCCGCCGCCGACTTGTCCGACGACTATAGGGTCGTCCGCACGACCCCGGGACTAGATTGGCCCGCCACCGTGATGTCCGACGACAATAGGGTCGTCCCCACGACCACGGGCCAAAGCTGGCCAGCCGCCGACATGTCCGACGACTATAGGGTCGTCTCCACGACCCCGGGACTAGATTGTCCCGCCACCATCATGTCCGACGACTATAGGGACGTCCCCACGACCACGCGACTAGGTTGGGCCGCCGCCGACTAGTCCGACGACTATAGGGTCGTCCCAACAACCCCGGGACTAGATTGGCCCGCCACCATCATGTCCGACGACTATAGGGACGTCCCCACGACCACGGGACTAGGTTGGCCCGCCGCCGACTTGTCCGACGACTATAGGGTCGTGCCTACCACCCCGGGACTAGGATGACCCGCCGCCGACATGTCCGACGACTATACGGTCGTCTCCACGACCCCGGGACAAGATTGGCCCGCCACCATCATGTCCGACGACTATAGGGACGTCCCCACGACCACGCGACTAGGTTGGGCCGCCGCCGACTTGTCCGACGACTATAGGGTCGTCTCCACGCCCCCGGGACTAGGTTGGCCAGTCACCGACATGTCCAACGACTATATGGTCGTCTCCACGACCCCGGGACTAGGTTGGCCAGTCACCGACTTGTCCGACGACTATAGGGTCGTCCCCACGACCCCGGGACTAGGTTGGCCCGCCGCCGACTTGTCCGACGACTATAGGGTCGTCCCCACGACCCCGGGCCAAAGCTGGCCAACCGCCAACATGTCCGACGGCTATAGGGTCGTCCCCGCGACCCCGGGAGTAGGATGGCCCGCCGCCGACTTGTCCGACGACTATAGGGTCGTCTCCACGACCCCGGGACTAGGTTGGCCAGCCGCCGACATGTCCGACGACTATAGGGTCGTCCCCACGACCACGGGCCAAAGTTGCCCTGCCGCCGACATGTCCGACGACTATAGGGTCGTCCTCACGACCACGGGCCAAAGTTGCCCTGCCGCCGACATGTCCGACGACTATAGGGTCGTCCCCACGACCGCGGGTCTAGGTTGGCCCGCCGCCGACTTGTCCGACGACTATAGGGTCGTCTCCACGACCCCGGGACTAGGTTGGCCAGCCGCCGACATGTCCGACGACTATAGGGTCGTCCCCACGACCACGGGCCAAAGTTGCCCTGCCGCCGACATGTCCGACGACTATAGGGTCGTCCTCACGACCACGGGCCAAAGTTGCCCTGCCGCCGACATGTCCGACGACTATAGGGTCGTCCCCACGACCGCGGGACTAGGTTGGTCCGCCGCCGACATGTCCGACGTCTAAAGGGTCGTCCCCACGACCCCGGGGCTAGATTGCCCCGGCACCGTCATGTCCGACGACTATAGGGTCGTCTCCACGACCCCGGGACTAGGTTGGCCAGTCACCGACTTGTCCGACGACTATAGGGTCGTCCCCACGACTCCGGGACTAGGTTGACCCGCCGCCGACTTGTCGGACGACTATAGGGTCGTCCCCACGACCCCGGGACTAGGTTGGCCCGCCGCCGACTTGTCCGACGACTATAGGGTCGTCCCCACAACCCCGGGCCAAAGCTGGCCAACCGCCAACATGTCCGACGGCTATAGGGTCGTCCCCGCGACCCCGGGACTAGGATGGCCCGCCGCCGACTTGTCCGACGACTATAGGGTCGCCCCCACGACCCCAGGACTAGATTGGCCCGCCACCATCATGTCCGACGACTGTAGGGTCGTCCCCACGACCACGGGCCAAAGCTGGCCCGCCGCCGACATGTCCGACGACTATAGGGTCGTCCTCACGACCACGGGCCAAAGTTGCCCTGCCGCCGACATGTCCGACGACTATAGGGTCGTCCGCACGACCCCGGGACTAGATTGGCCCGCCACCGTCATGTCCGACGACAATAGGGTCGTCCCCACGACCACGGGCCAAAGCTGGCCCGCCGCCGACATGTCCGACGACTATAGGGTCGTCTCCACGACCCCGGGACTAGATTGGCCTGCCACCATCATGTCCGACGACTATAGGGACGTCCCCACGACCACGGGACTAGGTTGGGCCGCCGCCGACTAGTCCGACGACTATAGGGTCGTCCTCACGACCACGGGCCAAAGTTGCCCTGCCGCCGACATGTCCGACGACTATAGGATCGTCCCCACGACCCCGGGACTAGGTTGGCCAGTCACCGACATGTCCGACGACTATAGGGTCGTCCTCACGACCACGGGCCAAAGTTGCCCTGCCGCCGACATGTCCGACGACTATAGGGTCGTCCCCACGACCCCGGGACTAGGTTGGCCATCCTCCGACATATCCGACGACTATAGGGTCGTCCCCACGACCACGGGCCAAAGTTGACCTGCCGCCGACATGTCCGACGACTATAGGGTCGTCCCCACGACCACGGGCCAAAGCTGGCCAGCCGCCGACATGTCCGACGACTATAGGGTCGTATCCACGACCCCGGGACTAGGTTGGCCAGCCGCCGACATGTCCGACGACTAAAGGGTCGTCCCCACGACCACGGGACTAGATTGGCCTGCCACCATCATGTCCGACGACTATAGGGACGTCCCCACGACCACGGGACTAGGTTGGGCCGCCGCCGACTAGTCCGACGACTATAGAGTCGTCCTCACGACCACGGGCCAAACTTGCCCTGCCGCCGACATGTCCGACGACTATAGGGTCGTCCCCACGACCCCGGGACTAGGTTGGCCAGCCTCCGACATATCCGACGACTATAGGGTCGTCCCCACGACCACGGGCCAAAGCTGGCCAGCCGCCGACATGTCCGACGACTATAGGATCGTCCCCACGACCCCGGGACTAGGTTGGCCAGTCACCGACATGTCCGACGACTATAGGGTCGTCCTCACGACCACGGGCCAAAGTTGCCCTGCCGCCGACATGTCCGACGACTATAGGGTCGTCCCCACGACCCCGGGACTAGGTTGGCCAGCCTCCGACATATCCGACGACTATAGTGTCGTCCCCACGACCACGGGCCAAAGCTGGCCAGCCGCCGACATGTCCGACGACTATAGGATCGTCCCCACGACCCCGGGACTAGGTTGGCCAGTCACCGACATGTCCGACGACTATAGGGTCGTCCTCACGACCACGGGCCAAAGTTGCCCTGCCGCCGACATGTCCGACGACTATAGGGTCGTCCCCACGACCCCGGGACTAGGTTGGCCATCCTCCGACATATCCGACGACTATAGGGTCGTCCCCACGACCACGGGCCAAAGTTGACCTGCCGCCGACATGTCCGACGACTATAGGGTCGTCCCCACGACCACGGGCCAAAGCTGGCCAGCCGCCGACATGTCCGACGACTATAGGGTCGTCCCCACGACCACGGGCCAAAGTTGACCTGCCGCCGACATGTCCGACGACTATAGGGTCGTCCCCACGACCACGGGCCAAAGCTGGCCAGCCGCCGACATGTCCGACGACTATAGGGTCGTATCCACGACCCCGGGACTAGGTTGGCCAGCCGCCGACATGCCCGACGACTATAGGGTCGTCCCCACGACCACGGGCCAATGTTGGCCAGCCGACGTCATGTCCGACGACTATAGGGTCGTCCCCACGACCCCGGGACTAGGTTGGGCCGCCGCCGACCAGTCCGACGACTATAGGGTCGTCCTCACGACCACGGGCCAAAGTTGCCCTGCCGCCGACATGTCCGACGACTATAGGATCGTCCCCACGACCCCGGAACTAGGTTGGCCAGTCACCGACATGTCCGACGACTATAGGGTCGTCCTCACGACCACGGGCCAAAGTTGCCCTGCCGCCGACATGTCCGACGACTATAGGATCGTCCCCACGACCCCGGGACTAGGTTGGCCAGTCACCGACATGTCCGACGACTATAGGGTCGTCCTCACGACCACGGGCCAAAGTTGCCCTGCCGCCGACATGTCCGACGACTATAGGGTCGTCCCCACGACCCCGGGACTAGGTTGGCCAGCCTCCGACATATCCGACGACTATAGGGTCGTCCCCACGACCACGGGCCAAAGTTGACCTGCCGCCGACATGTCCGACGACTATAGGGTCGTCCCCACGACCACGGGCCAAAGCTGGCCAGCCGCCGACATGTCCGACGACTATAGGGTCGTATCCACGACCCCGGGACTAGATTGGCCCGCCACCATCATGTCCGACGACTATAGGGACGTCCCCACGACCACGGGACTAGGTTGGCCCGCCGCCGACTTGTCCGACGACTATAGGGTCGCGCCTACCACCCCGGGACAAGGATGACCCGCCGCCGACTTTTCCGACGACTATAGGGTCGTCCCCACGAACCCGGGACTAGGTTGGCCAGTCACCGACATGTCCGACGACTATAGGGTCGTCCTCACGACCACGGGCCAAAGTTGCCCTGCCGCCGACGTGTCCGACGACTATAGGGACGTCCCCACGACCACGGGACTAGGTTGGCCCGCCGCCGACGTGTCCGACGACTATAGGGTCGTGCCTACCACCCCGGGACTAGGATGACCCGCCGCCGACTTTTCCGACGACTATAGGGTCGTCCCCACGAACCCGGGACTAGGTTGGCCAGCCGCCGACATGTCCGACGACTATAGGGTCGTCCCCACCACCCCGGGTCTAGGTTGGCCAGCCGCCGACATGTCCGACGACTATAGGGTCGTCCCCACGACCACGGGCCAAAGTTGCCCTGCCGCCGACATGTCGGACGACTATAGGGTCGTCCTCACGACCACGGGCCAAAGTTGCCCTGCCGCCGACATGTCCGACGACTATAGGATCGTCCCCACGACCCCGGGACTAGGTTGGCCAGTCACCGACATGTCCGACGACTATAGGGTCGTAATCACGACCACGGGCCAAAGTTGCCCTGCCGCCGACATGTCCGACGACTATAGGGTCGTCCCCACGACCCCGGGACTAGGTTGGCCAGCCTCCGACATATCCGACGACTATAGGGTCGTCCCCACGACCACGGGCCAAAGTTGACCTGCCGCCGACATGTCCGACGACTATAGGGTCGTCCCCACGACAACGGGCCAAAGCTGGCCAGCCGCCGACATGTCCGACGACTATAGGGTCGTATCCACGACCCCGGGACTAGGTTGGCCAGCCGCCGACATGTCCGACGACTATAGGGTCGTCCCCACGACCACGGGCCATAGCTGGCCAGCCGCCGACATGTCCGACGACTATAGGGTCGTCTCCACGACCCCGGGACTAGATTGGCCCGCCACCGTCATGTCCGACGAATATAGGTTCGTGCCTACGACCCTGGGCATACGTTGGCCCGCCGCCGACATGTCCGACGACTATAGGGTCGTCCCCAAGACCACGGGCCAAAGTTGCCCTGCCGCCGACATGTCCGATGACTACAGGGTCGTCCCCACGACCCCGGGTCTAGGTTGGCCCGCCGTCGTCATGTCCGACGACAATAGGGTCGTCCCCACGCCCCGGGACTAGATTGGCCCGCCACCGTCATGTCCGACGACTATACGGTCGTCCCCACGACCCGGGCCAAAGTTGACCTGCCGCCGACATGTCCGACGACTATAGGGTCATCCCCACGACCCCGGGACTAGGTTGGTCTGCCGCCGACATGTCCGACGACTATAGGGTCGTCCCCACGACCCCGGGACAAGATTGGCCCGCCACCGTCATGTCCGACGACTATACGGTCGTCCCCACGACCCCGGGACTAGGTTGGCCTGCCGCCGACATGTCCGACGACTATAGGGTCGTCCCCAAGACCAGGGGCCAAAGTTGGCCGGCCGCCGACATGTCCGACGACTATAGGGTCGTCCTCACGACCACGGGCCAAAGTTGCCCTGCCGCCGACATGTCCGACGACTATAGGGTCGTCCCCACGACCGCGGGACTAGGTTGGTCCGCCGCCGACATGTCCGACGACTATAGGGTCGTCTCCACGACCCCGGGACTAGGTTGGCCAGACACCGACTTGTCCGACGACTATAGGGTCGTCCCCACGACTCCGGGACTAGGTTGACCCGCCGCCGACTTGTCCGACGACTATAGGGTCGTCCCCACGACCCCGGGACTAGGTTGGCCAGACACCGACTTGTCCGACGACTATAGGGTCGTCCCCACGACTCCGGGACTAGGTTGACCCGCCGCCGACTTGTCCGACGACTATAGGGTCGTCCCCACGACCCCGGGACTAGGTTGGCCCGCCGCCGACTTGTCCGACGACTATAGGGTCGTCCCCACAACCCCGGGCCAAAGCTGGCCAACCGCCAACATGTCCGACGGCTATAGGGTCGTCCCCGCGACCCCGGGACTAGGATGGCCCGCCGCCGACTTGTCCGACGACTATAGGGTCGTCCCCACGACCCGGGCCAAAGTTGACCTGCCGCCGACATGTCCGACGACTATAGGGTCGTCCCCACGACTCCGGGACTAGGTTGACCCGCCGCCGACTTGTCCGACGACTATAGGGTCGTCCCCACGACCCCGGGACTAGGTTGGCCCGCCGCCGACTTGTCCGACGACTATAGGGTCGTCCCCACAACCCCGGGCCAAAGCTGGCCAACCGCCAACATGTCCGACGGCTATAGGGTCGTCCCCACGACCCCGGGACTAGGTTGGCCTGCCGCCGACATGTCCGACGACTATAGGGTCGTCCCCAAGACCACGGGCCAAAGTTGGCCGGCCGCCGACATGTCCGACGACTATAGGGTCGTCCTCACGACCACGGGCCAAAGTTGCCCTGCCGCCGACATGTCCGACGACTATAGGGTCGTCCCCACGACCGCGGGACTAGGTTGGTCCGCCGCCGACATGTCCGACGACTATAGGGTCGTCCCCACGACCCCGGGACTAGGTTGGCCTGCCGCCGACATGTCCAACGACTATAGGGTCGTCCCCACGACCCCGGGACTAGGTTGGCCCGCCGCCGACTTGTCCGACGACTATAGGGTCGTCCACACGACCCGGGCCAAAGTTGACCGGCCGCCGACATGTCCGACGACTATAGGGTCATCCCCACGACCCCGGGACTAGGTTGGTCTGCCGCCGACATGTCCGACGACTATAGGGTCGTCCCCACGACCCCGGGACAAGATTGGCCCGCCACCGTCATGTCCGACGACTATACGGTCGTCCCCACGACCCCGGGACTAGGTTGGCCTGCCGCCGACATGTCCGACGACTATAGGGTCGTCCCCAAGACCAGGGGCCAAAGTTGGCCGGCCGCCGACATGTCCGACGACTATAGGGTCGTCCTCACGACCACGGGCCAAAGTTGCCCTGCCGCCGACATGTCCGACGACTATAGGGTCGTCCCCACGACCGCGGGACTAGGTTGGTCCGCCGCCGACATGTCCGACGACTATAGGGTCGTCCCCACGACCCCGGGACTAGGTTGGCCCGCCGCCGACTTGTCCGACGACTATAGGGTCGTCCACACGACCCGGGCCAAAGTTGACCGGCCGCCGACATGTCCGACGACTATAGGGTCATCCCCACGACCCCGGGACTAGGTTGGTCTGCCGCCGACATGTCCGACGACTATAGGGTCGTCCCCACGACCACGGGACTAGGTTGGCCCGCCGCCGACTTGTCCGACGACTATAGGGTCGTCCCCACGACCCCGGGACTAGGTGGGCCAGCCTCCGACATATCCGACGACTATAGGGTCGTCCCCACGACCACGGGCCAAAGTTGACCTACCGCCGACATGTCCGACGACTATAGGGTCGTCCGCACGACCCCGGGACTAGATTGGCCCGCCACCGTCATGTCCGACGACAATAGGGTCGTCCCCACGACCACGGGACTAGATTGGCCTGCCACCATCATGTCCGACGACTATAGGGACGTCCCTACGACCACGGGACTAGGTTGGCCCGCCGCCGACATGTCCGACGACTATAGGGTCGTCTCCACGACCCCGGGACTAGATTGGCCTGCCACCATCATGTCCGACGACTATAGGGACGTCCCTACGACCACGGGACTAGGTTGGGCCGCCGCCGACTAGTCCGACGACTATAGGGTCGTCCTCACGACCACGGGCCAAAGTTGCCCTGCCGCCGACATGTCCGACGACTATAGGATCGTCCCCACGACCCCGGGACTAGGTTGGCCAGTCACCGACATGTCCGACGACTATAGGGTCGTCCTCACGACCACGGGCCAAAGTTGACCTGCCGCCGACATGTCCGACGACTATAGGGTCGTCCCCACGACCACGGGCCAAAGCTGGCCAGCCGCCGACATGTCCGACGACTATAGGGTCGTATCCACGACCCCGGGACTAGGTTGGCCAGCCGCCGACATGTCCGACGACTATAGGGTCGTCCCCACGACCACGGGCCAAAGCTGGCCAGCCGCCGACATGTCCGACGACTATAGGGTCGTCTCCACGACCCCGGGACTAGGTTGGCCAGTCACCGACATGTCCGACGACTATAGGGTCGTCCTCACGACCACGGGCCAAAGTTGCCCTGCCGCCGACATGTCCGACGACTATAGGGTCGTCCCCACGACCCCGGGACTAGATTGGCCTGCCACCATCATGTCCGACGACTATAGGGACGTCTCCACGACCCCGGGACTAGGTTGGCCAGTCACCGACATGTCCGACGACTATAGGGTCGTCCTCACGACCACGGGCCAAAGTTGCCCTGCCGCCGACATGTCCGACGACTATAGGGTCGTCCCCACGACCCCGGGACTAGGTTGGCCAGCCTCCGACATATCCGACGACTATAGGGTCGTCCCCACGACCACGGGCCAAAGTTGACCTGCCGCCGACATGTCCGACGACTATAGGGTCGTCCCCACGACCACGGGCCAAAGCTGGCCAGCCGCCGACATGTCCGACGACTATAGGGTCGTATCCACGACCCCGGGACTAGGTTGGCCAGCCGCCGACATGTCCGACGACTATAGGGTCGTCCTCACGACCACGGGCCAAAGTAGCCCTGCCGCCGACATGTCCGACGACTATTGGGTCGTCCCCACGACCCCGGGACTAGGTTGGCCAGCCTCCGACATATCCGACGACTATAGGGTCGTCCCCACGACCACGGGCCAAAGTTGACCTGCCGCCGACATGTCCGACGACTATAGGGTCGTCCCCACGACCACGGGCCAAAGCTGGCCAGCCGCCGACATGTCCGACGACTATAGGGTCGTATCCACGACCCCGGGACTAGATTGGCCCGCCACCATCATGTCCGACGACTATAGGGACGTCCCCACGACCACGGGACTAGGTTGGCCCGCCGCCGACTTGTCCGACGACTATAGGGTCGCGCCTACCACCCCGGGACAAGGATGACCCGCCGCCGACTTTTCCGACGACTATAGGGTCGTCCCCACGAACCCGGGACTAGGTTGGCCAGTCACCGACATGTCCGACGACTATAGGGTCGTCCTCACGACCACGGGCCAAAGTTGCCCTGCCGCCGACATGTCCGACGACTATAGGGACGTCCCCACGACCACGGGACTAGGTTGGCCCGCCGCCGACTTGTCCGACGACTATAGGGTCGTGCCTACCACCCCGGGACTAGGATGACCCGCCGCCGACTTTTCCGACGACTATAGGGTCGTCCCCACGAACCCGGGACTAGGTTGGCCAGCCGCCGACCTGTCCGACGACTATAGGGTCGTCCCCACCACCCCGGGTCTAGGTTGGCCAGTCGCCGACATGTCCGACGACTATAGGGTCGTCCCCACGACCACGGGCCAAAGTTGCCCTGCCGCCGACATGTCCGACGACTATAGGGTCGTCCTCACGACCACGGGCCAAAGTTGCCCTGCCGCAGACATGTCCGACGACTATAGGGTCGTCCCCACGACCCCGGGACTAGGTTGGCCAGCCTCCGACATATCCGACGACTATAGGGTCGTCCCCACGACCACGGGCCAAAGTTGACCTGCCGCCGACATGTCCGACGACTACAGGGTCGTCCCCACGACCACGGGCCAAAGCTGGCCAGCCGCCGACATGTCCGACGACTATAGGGTCGTCCCCACGACCCCGGGACTAGGTTGGCCAGCCTCCGACATATCCGACGACTATAGGGTCGTCCCCACGACCACGGGCCAAAGTTGACCTGCCGCCGACATGTCCGACGACTATAGGGTCGTCCCCACGACCACGGGCCAAAGCTGGCCAGCCGCCGACATGTACGACGACTATAGGGTCGTATCCACGACCCCGGGACTAGGTTGGCCAGCCGCCGACATGTCCGACGACTATAGGGTCGTCCCCACGACCACGGGCCAAAGCTGGCCAGCCGCCGACATGTCCGACGACTATAGGGTCGTCTCCACGACCCCGGGACTAGATTGGCCCGCCACCGTCATGTCCGACGAATATAGGTTCGTGCCTACGACCCTGGGCATACGTTGGCCCGCCGCCGACATTTCCGACGACTATAGGGTCGTCCCCAAGACCACGGGCCAAAGTTGCCCTGCCGCCGACATGTCCGACGACTACAGGGTCGTCCCCACGACCCCGGGTCTAGGTTGGCCCGCCGTCGACATGTCCGACGACAATAGGGTCGTCCCCACGCCCCGGGCCAAAGTTGGCCAGCCGCCGACATGTCCGACGACTATAGGGTCGTCCCCACGACCCCGGGACTAGATTGGCCCGCCACCGTCATGTCCGACGACTATACGGTCGTCCCCACGACCCCGGGACTAGGTTGGCCCGCCGACGACGTGTCCTACGACTATGGGGTCGTCCCCACGACCACGAGACTAGGTTGGCCAGCCGCCGACATGTCCGACGACTATAGGGTCGTCCCGACCACCCCGGGTCTAGGTTGGCCAGCCGCCGACATGTCCGACGACTATAGGGTCGTCCCCACGACCACGGGCCAAAGTTGCCCTGCCGCCGACCTGTCCGACGACTATAGGGTCGTCCCCACGACCCCGGGACTAGGTTGGCCAGTCACCGACATGTCCGACGACTATAGGGTCGTCCCCACGACCCGGGCCAAAGTTGACCTGCCGCCGACATGTCCGACGACTATAGGGTCGTCCCCACGACCCCGGGACTAGGTTGGCCTGCCGCCGACATGTCCAACGACTATAGGGGTGTCCCCACGACCCCGGGACTAGGTTGGCCCGCCGCCGACTTGTCCGACGACTATAGGGTCGTCCACACGACCCGGGCCAAAGTTGACCGGCCGCCGACATGTCCGACGACTATAGGGTCATCCCCACGACCCCGGGACTAGGTTGGTCTGCCGCCGACATGTCCGACGACTATAGGGTCGTCCCCACGACCCCGGGACAAGATTGGCCCGCCACCGTCATGTCCGACGACTATACGGTCGTCCCCACGACCCCGGGACTAGGTTGGCCTGCCGCCGACATGTCCGACGACTATAGGGTCGTCCCCAAGACCACGGGCCAAAGTTGGCCGGCCGCCGACATGTCCGACGACTATAGGGTCGTCCCCACGACCCCGGGACTAGGTTGGCCTGCCGCCGACATGTCCAACGACTATAGGGTCGTCCCCACGACCCCGGGACTAGGTTGGCCCGCCGCCGACTTGTCCGACGACTATAGGGTCGTCCACACGACCCGGGCCAAAGTTGACCGGCCGCCGACATGTCCGACGACTATAGGGTCATCCCCACGACCCCGGGACTAGGTTGGTCTGCCGCCGACATGTCCGACGACTATAGGGTCATCCCCACGACCCCGGGACTAGGTTGGTCTGCCGCCGACATGTCCGACGACTATAGGGTCGTCCCCACGACCCCGGGACAAGATTGGCCCGCCACCGACATGTCCGACGACGTTAGGGTCGTCCCCACGACCCCGGGTCTAGGTTGGCCCGCCGCCGACTTGTCCGACGACTATAGGGTCGTCCCCACGACCCCGGGAGTAGGATGGCCCGCCGCCGACTTGTCCGACGACTATAGGGTCGTCCCCACGACCCCGGGACTAGGTTGGCCAGCCGCCGACATGTCCGACGACTATACGGTCGTCCCCACGGCCACGGGACTAGGTTGGCCCGCCGCCGACTTGTCCGACGACTATAGGGACGCCCCTACCACCCCGGGACTAGGTTGCCCAGCCGCCGACATGTCCGACGTCGATAGGGTCGTCCCCACGACCCCGGGGCTAGATTGCCCCGGCACCGTCATGTCCGACGACTATAGGGTCGTCCCCACGACCGCGGGACTAGGTTGGCGCGCCGCCGACTTATCCGACGTCTATAGGGTCGTCCCCACGACCACGGGCCAATGTTGCCATGCCGCCGACATGTCCGACGACTATAGGGTCGTCCCCACGACCCCGGGACTAGGTTGGCCCGCCGCCGACATGTCCGACGACTATAGGGTCGTCCCCACGCCCCGGGCCAAAGTTGGCCCGCCGCCGACATGTCCGACGACTATAGGGTCGTCCCCACGCCCCGGGCCAAAGTTGGCCAGCCGCCGACATGTCCGACGACTATAGGGTCGTCCCCACGACCCCGGGACTAGGTTGGTCCGCCGCCGACATGTCCGACGTCTAAAGGGTCGTCCCCACGACCCCGGGGCTAGATTGCCCCCGGTACCGTCATGTCCGACGACTATAGGGTCGTCTCCACGACCCCGGGACTAGGTTGGCCAGTCACCGACATGTCCGACGACTATAGGGTCGTCCCCACGACTCCGGGACTAGGTTGGCCCGCCGCCGACTTGTCCGACGACTATAGGGCCGTCCCCACGACCCCAGGACTAGGTTGGCCCGCCGCCGACTTGTCCGACGACTATAGGGTCGTCCCGACCACCCCGGGACTAGGTTGGCCTGCCGCCGACATGTCCGACGTCTATAGGGTCGTCTCCTCGACCCCGGGGTTAGATTGCCCCGGCACCGTCACGTCCGACGACTATAGGGTCGTCTCCACGACCCCGGGACTAGGTCGGCCCGCCGCCGACATGTCCGACGATTATAGGGTCGTCCCCACGACCACTGGCCAAAGTTGCCCAGCCGCCGACATGTCCGACGACTATAGGGTCGTCCCCACGACCCCGGGACTAGGTTGGCCCGCCGCCGACATGTCCGACGACTATAGGGTCGTCCCCACGACCCGGGCCAAAGTTGGCCAGCCGCCGACATGTCCGACGACTATAGGGTCATCCCCACGACCCCGGGACTAGGTTGGCCTGCCGCCGACATGTCCGACGACTATAGGGTCGTCCCCACGACCACGGGCCAAAGTTGCCCTGCCGCCGACCTGTCCGACGACTATAGGGTCGTCCCCACGACCCCGGGACTAGGTTGGCCAGTCACCGACATGTCCGACGACTATAGGGTCGTCCCCACGACCCGGGCCAAAGTTGACCTGCCGCCGACATGTCCGACGACTATAGGGTCGTCCCCACGACCCCGGGACTAGGTTGGCCTGCCGCCGACATGTCCAACGACTATAGGGGTGTCCCCACGACCCCGGGACTAGGTTGGCCCGCCGCCGACTTGTCCGACGACTATAGGGTCGTCCACACGACCCGGGCCAAAGTTGACCGGCCGCCGACATGTCCGACGACTATAGGGTCATCCCCACGACCCCGGGACTAGGTTGGTCTGCCGCCGACATGTCCGACGACTATAGGGTCGTCCCCACGACCCCGGGACAAGATTGGCCCGCCACCGTCATGTCCGACGACTATACGGTCGTCCCCACGACCCCGGGACTAGGTTGGCCTGCCGCCGACATGTCCGACGACTATAGGGTCGTCCCCAAGACCACGGGCCAAAGTTGGCCGGCCGCCGACATGTCCGACGACTATAGGGTCGTCCCCACGACCCCGGGACTAGGTTGGCCTGCCGCCGACATGTCCAACGACTATAGGGTCGTCCCCACGACCCCGGGACTAGGTTGGCCCGCCGCCGACTTGTCCGACGACTATAGGGTCGTCCAAACGACCCGGGCCAAAGTTGACCGGCCGCCGACATGTCCGACGACTATAGGGTCATCCCCACGACCCCGGGACTAGGTTGGTCTGCCGCCGACATGTCCGACGACTATAGGGTCATCCCCACGACCCCGGGACTAGGTTGGTCTGCCGCCGACATGTCCGACGACTATAGGGTCGTCCCCACGACCCCGGGACAAGATTGGCCCGCCACCGACATGTCCGACGACGTTAGGGTCGTCCCCACGACCCCGGGTCTAGGTTGGCCCGCCGCCGACTTGTCCGACGACTATAGGGTCGTCCCCACGACCCCGGGAGTAGGATGGCCCGCCGCCGACTTGTCCGACGACTATAGGGTCGTCCCCACGACCCCGGGACTAGGTTGGCCAGCCGCCGACATGTCCGACGACTATACGGTCGTCCCCACGGCCACGGGACTAGGTTGGCCC
Source organism: Andrena fulva (assembly GCA_946251845.1). Lineage (NCBI taxonomy): Eukaryota > Metazoa > Arthropoda > Insecta > Hymenoptera > Andrenidae > Andrena > Andrena fulva. The sequence goes on along the minus strand of CAMITZ010000136.1, from coordinate 551,935 downwards.
GCCGCCGACTTGTCCGACGACTATAGGGACGCCCCTACCACCCCGGGACTAGGTTGCCCAGCCGCCGACATGTCCGACGTCGATAGGGTCGTCCCCACGACCCCGGGGCTAGATTGCCCCGGCACCGTCATGTCCGACGACTATAGGGTCGTCCCCACGACCGCGGGACTAGGTTGGCGCGCCGCCGACTTATCCGACGTCTATAGGGTCGTCCCCACGACCACGGGCCAATGTTGCCATGCCGCCGACATGTCCGACGACTATAGGGTCGTCCCCACGACCCCGGGACTAGGTTGGCCCGCCGCCGACATGTCCGACGACTATAGGGTCGTCCCCACGCCCCGGGCCAAAGTTGGCCAGCCGCCGACATGTCCGACGACTATAGGGTCGTCCCCACGACCCCGGGACTAGGTTGGTCCGCCGCCGACATGTCCGACGTCTAAAGGGTCGTCCCCACGACCCCGGGGCTAGATTGCCCCCGGTACCGTCATGTCCGACGACTATAGGGTCGTCCCCACGACCCCGGGACCAGGTTGGCCCGCCGCCGACTTGTCCCGCCGCCGACTTGTCCGACGACTATAGGGTCGTCTCCACGACCCCGGGACTAGGTTGGCCAGTCACCGACATGTCCGACGACTATAGGGTCGTCCCCACGCCCCGGGCCAAAGTTGGCCAGCCGCCGACATGTCCGACGGCTATAGGGTCGTCCCCGAGACCCCGGGATTAGGATGGCCCGCCGCCGACTTGTCCGACGATTATAGGGTCGTCTCCACGACCCCGGGACTAGGTTGGCCCGCCGCCGACTTGTCCGACGACTATAGGGTCGTCCCCACGCCCCGGGCCAAAGTTGGCCAGCCGCCGACATGTCCGACGACTATAGGGTCGTCCCCACGACCCCGGGACTAAGTTGGTCCGCCGCCGACATGTCCGACGACTATAGGGCCGTCCCCACGACCCCAGGACTAGGTTGGCCCGCCGCCGACTTGTCCGACGACTATAGGGTCGTCCCGACCACCCCGGGACTAGGTTGGCCAGCCGCCGACATGTCCGACGTCTATAGGGTCGTCCCCTCGACCCCGGGGTTAGATTGCCCCGGCACCGTCACGTCCGACGACTATAGGGTCGTCTCCACGACCCCGGGACTAGGTTGGCCAGTCACCGGCATGTCCGACGACTATAGGGTCGTCCCCACGACCCCGGGCCAAAGTTGCCCTGCCGCCGACATATCCGACAACTATAGGGTCGTCCCCACGACCCCGGGCCAAAGCTGGCCAACCGCCAACATGTCCGACGGCTATAGGGTCGTCCCCGAGACCCCGGGATTAGGATGGCCCGCCGCCAACATGTCCGACGATTATAGGGTCGTCTCCACGACCCCGGGACTAGGTTGGCCAGCCGCCGACATGTCCGACGACTATAGGGTCGTCCCCACAACCACGGGCCAAAGTTGCCCTGCCGCCGACATGTCCGACGACTATAGGGTCGTCCTCACGACCACGGGCCAAAGTTGCCCTGCCGCCGACATGTCCGACGACTATAGGGTCGTCCCCACGACCCCGGGACTAGGTTGGTCCGCCGCCGACATGTCCGACGTCTAAAGGGTCGTCCCCACGACCCCGGGACTAGATTGCCCCCGGCACCGTCATGTCCGACGACTATAGGGTCGTCCCCACGACCCCGGGACCAGGTTGGCCCGCCGCCGACTTGTTCCGCCGCCGACTTGTCCCGCCGCCGACTTGTCCCGCCGCCGACTTGTCCGACGACTATAGGGTCGTCTCCACGACCCCGGGACTAGGTTGGCCAGTCACCGACATGTCCGACGACTATAGGGTCGTCCCCACGACTCCGGGACTAGGTTGGCCCGCCGCCGACTTGTCCGACGACTATAGGGCCGTCCCCACGACCCCAGGACTAGGTTGGCCCGCCGCCGACTTGTCCGACGACTATAGGGTCGTCCCGACCACCCCGGGACTAGGTTGGCCTGCCGCCGACATGTCCGACGTCTATAGGGTCGTCTCCTCGACCCCGGGGTTAGATTTCCCCGGCACCGTCACGTCCGACGACTATAGGGTCGTCTCCACGACCCCGGGACTAGGTCGGCCCGCCGCCGACATGTCCGACGATTATAGGGTCGTCCCCACGACCACTGGCCAAAGTTGCCCAGCCGCCGACATGTCCGACGACTATAGGGTCGTCCCCACGACCCCGGGACTAGGTTGGCCCGCCGCCGACATGTCCGACGACTATAGGGTCGTCCCCACGACCCGGGCCAAAGTTGGCCAGCCGCCGACATGTCCGACGACTATAGGGTCATCCCCACGACCCCGGGACTAGGTTGGCCTGCCGCCGACATGTCCGACGACTATAGGGTCGTCCCCACGACCCCGGGTCTAGGTTGGCCCGCCGTCGACTTGTCCGACGACTATAGGGTCGTCCCCACGCCCCGGGCCAAAGTTGGCCAGCCGCCGACATGTCCGACGACTATAGGGTCGTCCCCACGACCCCGGGTCTAGGTTGGCCCGCCGTCGACTTGTCCGACGACTATAGGGTCGTCCCCACGACTCCGGGACTAGGTTGACCCGCCGCCGACTTGTCCGACGACTATAGGGTCGTCCCCACGACCCCGGGACTAGGTTGGCCCGCCGCCGACTTGTCCGACGACTATAGGCTCGTCCCCACGAGCCTATGCCAAAGCTGGCCAACCGCCAACATGTCCGACGGCTATAGGGTCGTCCCCGCGATCCCGGGACTAGGATGGCCCGCCGCCGACTTGTCCGACGACTATAGGGTCGTCTCCACGACCCCGGGACTAGGTTGGCCAGCCGCCGACATGTCCGACGACTATAGGGTCGTCCCCACGACCACGGGCCAAAGTTGCCCTGCCGCCGACATGTCCGACGACTATAGGGTCGTCCCCACGACCACGGGCCAAAGCTGGCCAGCCGCCGACATGTCCGACGACTATAGGGTCGTATCCACGACCCCGGGACTAGGTTGGCCAGCCGCCGACATGTCCGACGACTATAGGGTCGTCCCCACGACCACGGGCCAAAGCTGGCCAGCCGCCGACATGTCCGACGACTATAGGGTCGTCCCCACGACCCCGGGCCAAAGCTGGCCAACCGCCAACATGTCCGACGGCTATAGGGTCGTCCCCGCGACCCCGGGACTAGGATGGCCCGCCGCCGACTTGTCCGACGACTATAGGGTCGTCTCCACGACCCCGGGACTAGGTTGGCCAGCCGCCGACATGTCCGACGACTATAGGGTCGTCCCCACGACCACGGGCCAAAGTTGCCCTGCCGCCGACATGTCCGACGACTATAGGGTCGTCCTCACGACCACGGGCCAAAGTTGCCCTGCCGCCGACATGTCCGACGACTATAGGGTCGTCCCCACGACCGCGGGTCTAGGTTGGCCCGCCGCCGACTTTTCCGACGACTATAGGGTCGCCCCCACGACCCCGGGACTAGATTGGCCCGCCACCGTCATGTCCGACGACAATAGGGTCGTCCCCACGACCACGGGCCAAAGCTGGCCCGCCGCCGACATGTCCGACGACTATAGGGTCGTCTCCACGACCCCGAGACTAGATTGGCCTGCCACCATCATGTCCGACGACTATAGGGACGTCCCTACGACCACGGGACTAGGTTGGGCCGCCGCCGACTAGTCCGACGACTATAGGGTCGTCCTCACGACCACGGGCCAAAGTTGCCCTGCCGCCGACATGTCCGACGACTATAGGATCGTCCCCACGACCCCGGGACTAGGTTGGCCAGTCACCGACATGTCCGACGACTATAGGGTCGTCCTCGCGACCACGGACCAAAGTTGCCCTGCCGCCGACATGTCCGACGACTATAGGGTCGTCCCCACGACCCCGGGACTAGGTTGGCCATCCTCCGACATATCCGACGACTATAGGGTCGTCCCCACGACCACGGGCCAAAGTTGACCTGCCGCCGACATGTCCGACGACTATAGGGTCGTCCCCACGACCACGGGCCAAAGCTGGCCAGCCGCCGACATGTCCGACGACTATAGGGTCGTATCCACGACCCCGGGACTAGGTTGGCCAGCCGCCGACATGTCCGACGACTATAGGGTCGTCCCCACGACCACGGGCCAAAGCTGGCCAGCCGCCGACATGTCCGACGACTATAGGGTCGTCTCCACGACCCCGGGACTAGGTTGGCCAGTCACCGACATGTCCGACGACTATAGGGTCGTCCTCACGACCACGGGCCAAAGTTGCCCTGCCGCCGACATGTCCGACGACTATAGGGTCGTCCCCACGCCCCCGGGACTAGATTGGCCTGCCACCATCATGTCCGACGACTATAGGGACGTCTCCACGACCCCGGGACTAGGTTGGCCAGTCACCGACATGTCCGACGACTATAGGGTCGTCCTCACGACCACGGGCCAAAGTTGCCCTGCCGCCGACATGTCCGACGTCTATAGGGTCGTCCCCACGACCCCGGGACTAGGTTGGCCAGCCTCCGACATATCCGACGACTATAGGGTCGTCCCCACGACCACGGGCCAAAGTTGACCTGCCGCCGACATGTCCGACGACTATAGGGTCGTCCCCACGACCACGGGCCAAAGCTGGCCAGCCGCCGACATGTCCGACGACTATAGGGTCGTATCCACGACCCCGGGACTAGGTTGGCCAGCCGCCGACATGTCCGACGACTATAGGGTCGTCCCCACGACCACGGGCCAAAGTTGACCTGCCGCCGACATGTCCGACGACTATAGGGTCGTCCCCACGACCCCGGGACTAGGTTGGGCCGCCGCCGACTAGTCCGACGACTATAGGGTCGTCCTCACGACCACGGGCCAAAGTTGCCCTGCCGCCGACATGTCCGACGACTATTGGGTCGTCCCCACGACCCCGGGACTAGGTTGGCCAGCCTCCGACATATCCGACGACTATAGGGTCGTCCCCACGACCACGGGCCAAAGTTGACCTGCCGCCGACATGTCCGACGACTATAGGGTCGTCCCCACGACCACGGGCCAAAGCTGGCCAGCCGCCGACATGTCCGACGACTATAGGGTCGTATCCACGACCCCGGGACTAGATTGGCCCGCCACCATCATGTCCGACGACTATAGGGACGTCCCCACGACCACGGGACTAGGTTGGCCCGCCGCCGACTTGTCCGACGACTATAGGGTCGCGCCTACCACCCCGGGACAAGGATGACCCGCCGCCGACTTTTCCGACGACTATAGGGTCGTCCCCACGACCACGGGCCAAAGCTGGCCAGCCGCCGACATGTCCGACGACTATAGGGTCGTATCCACGACCCCGGGACTAGATTGGCCCGCCACCATCATGTCCGACGACTATAGGGTCGTATCCACGACCCCGGGACTAGGTTGGCCAGCCGCCGACATGTCCGACGACTATAGGGTCGTCCCCACGACCACGGGCCAAAGCTGGCCAGCCGCCGACATGTCCGACGACTATAGGGTCGTCTCCACGACCCCGGGACTAGGTTGGCCAGTCACCGACATGTCCGACGACTATAGGGTCGTCCTCACGACCACGGGCCAAAGTTGCCCTGCCGCCGACATGTCCGACGACTATAGGGTCGTCCCCACGCCCCCGGGACTAGATTGGCCTGCCACCATCATGTCCGACGACTATAGGGACGTCTCCACGACCCCGGGACTAGGTTGGCCAGTCACCGACATGTCCGACGACTATAGGGTCGTCCTCACGACCACGGGCCAAAGTTGCCCTGCCGCCGACATGTCCGACGTCTATAGGGTCGTCCCCACGACCCCGGGACTAGGTTGGCCAGCCTCCGACATATCCGACGACTATAGGGTCGTCCCCACGACCACGGGCCAAAGTTGACCTGCCGCCGACATGTCCGACGACTATAGGGTCGTCCCCACGACCACGGGCCAAAGCTGGCCAGCCGCCGACATGTCCGACGACTATAGGGTCGTATCCACGACCCCGGGACTAGGTTGGCCAGCCGCCGACATGTCCGACGACTATAGGGTCGTCCCCACGACCACGGGCCAAAGTTGACCTGCCGCCGACATGTCCGACGACTATAGGGTCGTCCCCACGACCCCGGGACTAGGTTGGGCCGCCGCCGACTAGTCCGACGACTATAGGGTCGTCCTCACGACCACGGGCCAAAGTTGCCCTGCCGCCGACATGTCCGACGACTATTGGGTCGTCCCCACGACCCCGGGACTAGGTTGGCCAGCCTCCGACATATCCGACGACTATAGGGTCGTCCCCACGACCACGGGCCAAAGTTGACCTGCCGCCGACATGTCCGACGACTATAGGGTCGTCCCCACGACCACGGGCCAAAGCTGGCCAGCCGCCGACATGTCCGACGACTATAGGGTCGTATCCACGACCCCGGGACTAGATTGGCCCGCCACCATCATGTCCGACGACTATAGGGACGTCCCCACGACCACGGGACTAGGTTGGCCCGCCGCCGACTTGTCCGACGACTATAGGGTCGCGCCTACCACCCCGGGACAAGGATGACCCGCCGCCGACTTTTCCGACGACTATAGGGTCGTCCCCACGAACCCGGGACTAGGTTGGCCAGTCACCGACATGTCCGACGACTATAGGGTCGTCCTCACGACCACGGGCCAAAGTTGCCCTGCCGCCGACATGTCCGACGACTATAGGGACGTCCCCACGACCACGGGACTAGGTTGGCCCGCCGCCGACTTGTCCGACGACTATAGGGTCGTGCCTACCACCCCGGGACTAGGATGACCCGCCGCCGACTTTTCCGACGACTATAGGGTCGTCCCCACGAACCCGGGACTAGGTTGGCCAGCCGCCGACCTGTCCGACGACTATAGGGTCGTCCCCACCACCCCGGGTCTAGGTTGGCCAGCCGCCGACATGTCCGACGACTATAGGGTCGTCCCCACGACCACGGGCCAAAGTTGCCCTGCCGCCGACATGTCCGACGACTATAGGGTCGTCCTCACGACCACGGGCCAAAGTTGCCCTGCCGCAGACATGTCCGACGACTATAGGGTCGTCCCCACGACCCCGGGACTAGGTTGGCCAGCCTCCGACATATCCGACGACTATAGGGTCGTCCCCACGACCACGGGCCAAAGTTGACCTGCCGCCGACATGTCCGACGACTACAGGGTCGTCCCCACGACCACGGGCCAAAGCTGGCCAGCCGCCGACATGTCCGACGACTATAGGGTCGTCCCCACGACCCCGGGACTAGGTTGGCCAGCCTCCGACATATCCGACGACTATAGGGTCGTCCCCACGACCACGGGCCAAAGTTGACCTGCCGCCGACATGTCCGACGACTATAGGGTCGTCCCCACGACCACGGGCCAAAGCTGGCCAGCCGCCGACATGTCCGACGACTATAGGGTCGTATCCACGACCCCGGGACTAGGTTGGCCAGCCGCCGACATGTCCGACGACTATAGGGTCGTCCCCACGACCACGGGCCAAAGCTGGCCAGCCGCCGACATGTCCGACGACTATAGGGTCGTCTCCACGACCCCGGGACTAGATTGGCCCGCCACCGTCATGTCCGACGAATATAGGTTCGTGCCTACGACCCTGGGCATACGTTGGCCCGCCGCCGACATTTCCGACGACTATAGGGTCGTCCCCAAGACCACGGGCCAAAGTTGCCCTGCCGCCGACATGTCCGACGACTACAGGGTCGTCCCCACGACCCCGGGTCTAGGTTGGCCCGCCGTCGACATGTCCGACGACAATAGGGTCGTCCCCACGCCCCGGGCCAAAGTTGGCCAGCCGCCGACATGTCCGACGACTATAGGGTCGTCCCCACGACCCCGGGACTAGATTGGCCCGCCACCGTCATGTCCGACGACTATACGGTCGTCCCCACGACCCCGGGACTAGGTTGGCCCGCCGACGACGTGTCCTACGACTATGGGGTCGTCCCCACGACCACGAGACTAGGTTGGCCAGCCGCCGACATGTCCGACGACTATAGGGTCGTCCCGACCACCCCGGGTCTAGGTTGGCCAGCCGCCGACATGTCCGACGACTATAGGGTCGTCCCCACGACCACGGGCCAAAGTTGCCCTGCCGCCGACCTGTCCGACGACTATAGGGTCGTCCCCACGACCCCGGGACTAGGTTGGCCAGTCACCGACATGTCCGACGACTATAGGGTCGTCCCCACGACCCGGGCCAAAGTTGACCTGCCGCCGACATGTCCGACGACTATAGGGTCGTCCCCACGACCCCGGGACTAGGTTGGCCTGCCGCCGACATGTCCAACGACTATAGGGGTGTCCCCACGACCCCGGGACTAGGTTGGCCCGCCGCCGACTTGTCCGACGACTATAGGGTCGTCCACACGACCCGGGCCAAAGTTGACCGGCCGCCGACATGTCCGACGACTATAGGGTCATCCCCACGACCCCGGGACTAGGTTGGTCTGCCGCCGACATGTCCGACGACTATAGGGTCGTCCCCACGACCCCGGGACAAGATTGGCCCGCCACCGTCATGTCCGACGACTATACGGTCGTCCCCACGACCCCGGGACTAGGTTGGCCTGCCGCCGACATGTCCGACGACTATAGGGTCGTCCCCAAGACCACGGGCCAAAGTTGGCCGGCCGCCGACATGTCCGACGACTATAGGGTCGTCCCCACGACCCCGGGACTAGGTTGGCCTGCCGCCGACATGTCCAACGACTATAGGGTCGTCCCCACGACCCCGGGACTAGGTTGGCCCGCCGCCGACTTGTCCGACGACTATAGGGTCGTCCACACGACCCGGGCCAAAGTTGACCGGCCGCCGACATGTCCGACGACTATAGGGTCATCCCCACGACCCCGGGACTAGGTTGGTCTGCCGCCGACATGTCCGACGACTATAGGGTCATCCCCACGACCCCGGGACTAGGTTGGTCTGCCGCCGACATGTCCGACGACTATAGGGTCGTCCCCACGACCCCGGGACAAGATTGGCCCGCCACCGACATGTCCGACGACTTTAGGGTCGTCCCCACGACCCCGGGTCTAGGTTGGCCCGCCGCCGACTTGTCCGACGACTATAGGGTCGTCCCCACGACCCCGGGAGTAGGATGGCCCGCCGCCGACTTGTCCGACGACTATAGGGTCGTCCCCACGACCCCGGGACTAGGTTGGCCAGCCGCCGACATGTCCGACGACTATACGGTCGTCCCCACGGCCACGGGACTAGGTTGGCCCGCCGCCGACTTGTCCGACGACTATAGGGACGCCCCTACCACCCCGGGACTAGGTTGCCCAGCCGCCGACATGTCCGACGTCGATAGGGTCGTCCCCACGACCCCGGGGCTAGATTGCCCCGGCACCTTCATGTCCGACGACTATAGGGTCGTCCCCACGACCGCGGGACTAGGTTGGCGCGCCGCCGACTTATCCGACGTCTATAGGGTCGTCCCCACGACCACGGGCCAATGTTGCCATGCCGCCGACATGTCCGACGACTATAGGGTCGTCCCCACGACCCCGGGACTAGGTTGGCCCGCCGCCGACATGTCCGACGACTATAGGGTCGTCCCCACGCCCCGGGCCAAAGTTGGCCAGCCGCCGACATGTCCGACGACTATAGGGTCGTCCCCACGACCCCGGGACTAGGTTGGTCCGCCGCCGACATGTCCGACGTCTAAAGGGTCGTCCCCACGACCCCGGGGCTAGATTGCCCCCGGTACCGTCATGTCCGACGACTATAGGGTCGTCCCCACGACCCCGGGACCAGGTTGGCCCGCCGCCGACTTGTCCCGCCGCCGACTTGTCCGACGACTATAGGGTCGTCTCCACGACCCCGGGACTAGGTTGGCCAGTCACCGACATGTCCGACGACTATAGGGTCGTCCCCACGCCCCGGGCCAAAGTTGGCCAGCCGCCGACATGTCCGACGGCTATAGGGTCGTCCCCGAGACCCCGGGATTAGGATGGCCCGCCGCCGACTTGTCCGACGATTATAGGGTCGTCTCCACGACCCCGGGACTAGGTTGGCCCGCCGCCGACTTGTCCGACGACTATAGGGTCGTCCCCACGCCCCGGGCCAAAGTTGGCCAGCCGCCGACATGTCCGACGACTATAGGGTCGTCCCCACGACCCCGGGACTAGGTTGGTCCGCCGCCGACATGTCCGACGACTATAGGGCCGTCCCCACGACCCCAGGACTAGGTTGGCCCGCCGCCGACTTGTCCGACGACTATAGGGTCGTCCCGACCACCCCGGGACTAGGTTGGCCAGCCGCCGACATGTCCGACGTCTATAGGGTCGTCCCCTCGACCCCGGGGTTAGATTGCCCCGGCACCGTCACGTCCGACGACTATAGGGTCGTCTCCACGACCCCGGGACTAGGTTGGCCAGTCACCGGCATGTCCGACGACTATAGGGTCGTCCCCACGACCCCGGGCCAAAGTTGCCCTGCCGCCGACATATCCGACAACTATAGGGTCGTCCCCACGACCCCGGGCCAAAGCTGGCCAACCGCCAACATGTCCGACGGCTATAGGGTCGTCCCCGAGACCCCGGGATTAGGATGGCCCGCCGCCGACATGTCCGACGATTATAGGGTCGTCTCCACGACCCCGGGACTAGGTTGGCCAGCCGCCGACATGTCCGACGACTATAGGGTCGTCCCCACAACCAGGGGCCAAAGTTGCCCTGCCGCCGACATGTCCGACGACTATAGGGTCGTCCTCACGACCACGGGCCAAAGTTGCCCTGCCGCCGACATGTCCGACGACTATAGGGTCGTCCCCACGACCCCGGGACTAGGTTGGTCCGCCGCCGACATGTCCGACGTCTAAAGGGTCGTCCCCACGACCCCGGGGCTAGATTGCCCCCGGCACCGTCATGTCCGACGATTATAGGGTCGTCTCCACGACCCCGGGACTAGGTTGGCCAGCCGCCGACATGTCCGACGACTATAGGGTCGTCCCCACAACCACGGGCCAAAGTTGCCCTGCCGCCGACATGTCCGACGACTATAGGGTCGTCCTCACGACCACGGGCCAAAGTTGCCCTGCCGCCGACATGTCCGACGACTATAGGGTCGTCCCCACGACCCCGGGACTAGGTTGGTCCGCCGCCGACATGTCCGACGTCTAAAGGGTCGTCCCCACGACCCCGGGGCTAGATTGCCCCCGGCACCGTCATGTCCGACGACTATAGGGTCGTCCCCACGACCCCGGGACCAGGTTGGCCCGCCGCCGACTTGTCCCGCCGCCGACTTGTCCGACGACTATAGGGTCGTCTCCACGACCCCGGGACTAGGTTGGCCAGTCACCGACATGTCCGACGACTATAGGGTCGTCCCCACGACTCCGGGACTAGGTTGGCCCGCCGCCGACTTGTCCGACGACTATAGGGCCGTCCCCACGACCCCAGGACTAGGTTGGCCCGCCGCCGACTTGTCCGACGACTATAGGGTCGTCCCGACCACCCCGGGACTAGGTTGGCCTGCCGCCGACATGTCCGACGTCTATAGGGTCGTCTCCTCGACCCCGGGGTTAGATTGCCCCGGCACCGTCACGTCCGACGACTATAGGGTCGTCTCCACGACCCCGGGACTAGGTCGGCCCGCCGCCGACATGTCCGACGATTATAGGGTCGTCCCCACGACCACTGGCCAAAGTTGCCCAGCCGCCGACATGTCCGACGACTATAGGGTCGTCCCCACGACCCCGGGACTAGGTTGGCCCGCCGCCGACATGTCCGACGACTATAGGGTCGTCCCCACGACCCGGGCCAAAGTTGGCCAGCCGCCGACATGTCCGACGACTATAGGGTCATCCCCACGACCCCGGGACTAGGTTGGCCTGCCGCCGACATGTCCGACGACTATAGGGTCGTCCCCACGACCCCGGGTCTAGGTTGGCCCGCCGTCGACTTGTCCGACGACTATAGGGTCGTCCCCACGCCCCGGGCCAAAGTTGGCCAGCCGCCGACATGTCCGACGACTATAGGGTCGTCCCCACGACCCCGGGTCTAGGTTGGCCCGCCGTCGACTTGTCCGACGACTATAGGGTCGTCCCCACGACTCCGGGACTAGGTTGACCCGCCGCCGACTTGTCCGACGACTATAGGGTCGTCCCCACGACCCCGGGACTAGGTTGGCCCGCCGCCGACTTGTCCGACGACTATAGGGTCGTCCCCACGACCCCGGGCCAAAGCTGGCCAACCGCCAACATGTCCGACGGCTATAGGGTCGTCCCCGCGATCCCGGGACTAGGATGGCCCGCCGCCGACTTGTCCGACGACTATAGGGTCGTCTCCACGACCCCGGGACTAGGTTGGCCAGCCGCCGACATGTCCGACGACTATAGGGTCGTCCCCACGACCACGGGCCAAAGTTGCCCTGCCGCCGACATGTCCGACGACTATAGGGTCGTCCCCACGACCACGGGCCAAAGCTGGCCAGCCGCCGACATGTCCGACGACTATAGGGTCGTATCCACGACCCCGGGACTAGGTTGGCCAGCCGCCGACATGTCCGACGACTATAGGGTCGTCCCCACGACCACGGGCCAAAGCTGGCCAGCCGCCGACATGTCCGACGACTATAGGGTCGTCCCCACGACCCCGGGCCAAAGCTGGCCAACCGCCAACATGTCCGACGGCTATAGGGTCGTCCCCGCGACCCCGGGACTAGGATGGCCCGCCGCCGACTTGTCCGACGACTATAGGGTCGTCTCCACGACCCCGGGACTAGGTTGGCCAGCCGCCGACATGTCCGACGACTATAGGGTCGTCCCCACGACCACGGGCCAAAGTTGCCCTGCCGCCGACATGTCCGACGACTATAGGGTCGTCCTCACGACCACGGGCCAAAGTTGCCCTGCCGCCGACATGTCCGACGACTATAGGGTCGTCCCCACGACCGCGGGTCTAGGTTGGCCCGCCGCCGACTTTTCCGACGACTATAGGGTCGCCCCCACGACCCCAGGACTAGATTGGCCCGCCACCATCATGTCCGACGACTGTAGGGTCGTCCCCACGACCACGGGACTAGGTTGGCCCGCCGCCGACTTTTCCGACGACTATAGGGTCGTCCCCACGAACCCGGGACTAGGTTGGCCAGTCACCGACATGTCCGACGACTATAGGGTCGTCTTCACGACCACGGGCCAAAGTTGCCCTGCCGCCGACATGTCCGACGACTATAGGGACGTCCCCACGACCACGGGACTAGGTTGGCCCGCCGCCGACTTGTCCGACGACTATAGGGTCGTGCCTACCACCCCGGGACTAGGATGACCCGCCGCCGACTTTTCCGACGACTATTGGGTCGTCCTCACGACCACGGGCCAAAGTTGCCCTGCCGCCGACATGTCCGACGACTATAGGATCGTCCCCACGACCCCGGGACTAGGTTGGCCAGTCACCGACATGTCCGACGACTATAGGGTCGTCCTCACGACCACGGGCCAAAGTTGCCCTGCCGCCGACATGTCCGACGACTATAGGGTCGTCCCCACGACCCCGGGACTAGGTTGGCCAGCCTCCGACATATCCGACGACTATAGGGTCGTCCCCACGACCACGGGCCAAAGTTGACCTGCCGCCGACATGTCCGACGACTATAGGGTCGTCCCCACGACCCCGGGCCAAAGTTGGCCGGCCGCCGACATGTCCGACGACTATAGGGTCGTCTTCACGACCACGGGCCAAAGTTGCCCTGCCGCCGACATGTCCGACGACTATAGGGTCGTCCCCACGACCGCGGGTCTAGGTTGGCCCGCCGCCGACTTTTCCGACGACTATAGGGTCGCCCCCACGACCCCAGGACTAGATTGGCCCGCCACCATCATGTCCGACGACTGTAGGGTCGTCCCCACGACCACGGGACTAGGTTGGCCCGCCGCCGACTTGTCCGACGACTATAGGGTCGTCCCCACGAACCCGGGACTACGTTGGCCAGTCACCGACATGTCCGACGACTATAGGGTCGCCCCCACGACCACGGGCCAAAGTTGCCCTGCCGCCGACATGTCCGACGACTATAGGGTCGTCCCCACGACCGCGGGTCTAGGTTGGCCCGCCGCCGACTTTTCCGACGACTATAGGGTCGTCCCCACGACCCCGGGAGTAGGTTGGCCCGCCGCCGACTTGTCCGACGATTATAGGGTCGTCCCCACGACCCCGGGACTAGGTTGGCCAGCCGCCGACATGTCCGACGACTATAGGGTCGTCCCCGCGACCACGGGCCAAAGATGCCCTGCCGCCGACATGTCCGACGACTATAGGGTCGTCCCCACGACCCCGGGACTAGGCTGGCCCGCCGTCGACATGTCCGACGTCTATAGGGTCGTCTCCACGACCCCGGGACTAGGTTGGCCCGCCGCCGACTTGTCCGACGACTATAGAGTCGTCCCCACGACCCCGGGACTAGGTTGGTCCGCCGCCGACTAGTCCGACGACTATAGGGTCGTCCCAACGACCCCGGGACTAGATTGGCCCGCCACCATCATGTACGACGACTATAGGGACGTCCCCACGACCACGGGACTAGGTTGGCCCGCCGCCGACTTGTCCGACGACTATAGGGTCGTGCCTACCACCCCGGGACTAGGATGACCCGCCGCCGACTTTTCCGACGACTATAGGGTCGTCCCCACGAACCCGGGACTAGGTTGGCCAGCCTCCGACATATCCGACGACTATAGGGTCGTCCCCACGACCACGGGCCAAAGTTGACCTGCCGCCGACATGTCCGACGACTATAGGGTCGTCCGCACGACCCCGGGACTAGATTGGCCCGCCACCGTCATGTCCGACGACAATAGGGTCGTCCCCATGACCACGGGCCAACGCTGGCCAGCCGCCGACATGTCCGACGACTATAGGGTCGTCCCAACAACCCCGGGACTAGATTGGCCCGCCACCATCATGTCCGACGACTATAGGGACGTCCCCACGACCACGGGACTAGGTTGGCCCGCCGCCGACTTGTCCGACGACTATAGGGTCGTGCCTACCACCCCTGGACTAGGATGACCCGCCGCCGACTTTTCCGACGACTATAGGGTCGTCCCCACGAACCCGGGACTAGGTTGGCCAGTCACCGACATGTCCGACGACTGTAGGTTCGTCCCCACGGCCCCGGGACTAGGTTGGCCTGCCGCCGACATGTCCGATGACTATAGGGTCGTCTCCACGAACCCGGGACTAGGTTGGCCAGTCACCGACATGTCCGACGACTATAGGGTCGTCCCCAAGACCACGGGCCAAAGTTGCCCTGCCGCCGACATGTCCGACGACTATAGGGTCGTCCCCACGACCCCGGGTCTAGGTTGGCCCGCCGCCGACTTGTCCGACTACTATAGGGTCGTCCCCACGACCCCGGGAGTAGGATGGCCCGCCGCCGACTTGTCCGACGACTATAGGGTCGTCCCCACGACCACGGGACAAGGTTGGCCCGCCGCCGACTTGTCCGACGACTATAGGGACGTCCCTACCACCCCGGGACTAGGTTGGCCAGCCGCCGACATGTCCGACAACTATAGGGTCGTCCCCACGACCGCGGGTCTAGGTTGGCCCGCCGCCGACTTTTCCGACGACTATAGGGTCGCCCCCACGACCCCAGGACTAGATTGGCCCGCCACCATCATGTCCGACGACTGTAGGGTCGTCCCCACGACCACGGGACTAGGTTGGCCCGCCGCCGACTTGTCCGACGACTATAGGGTCGTCCCCACGAACCCGGGACTACGTTGGCCTGTCACCGACATGTCCGACGACTATAGGGTCGCCCCCACGACCACGGGCCAAAGTTGCCCTGCCGCCGACATGTCCGACGACTATAGGGTCGTCCCCACGACCGCGGGTCTAGGTTGGCCCGCCGCCGACTTTTCCGACGACTATAGGGTCGTCCCCACGACCCCGGGAGTAGGTTGGCCCGCCGCCGACTTGTCCGACGATTATAGGGTCGTCCCCACGACCCCGGGAGTAGGATGGCCCGCCGCCGACTTGTCCGACGACTATAGGGTCGTCCCCACGACCACGGGACAAGGTTGGCCCGCCGCCGACTTGTCCGACGACTATAGGGACGTCCCCACGACCACGGGACTAGGTTGGCCCGCCGCCGACTTGTCCGACGACTATAGGGTCGTGCCTACCACCCCGGGACTAGGATGACCCGCCGCCGACTTTTCCGACGACTATAGGGTCGTCCCCACGAACCCGGGACTAGGTTGGCCAGTCACCGACATGTCCGTCGACTGTAGGTTCGTCCCCACGGCCCCGGGACTAGGTTGGCCTGCCGCCGACATGTCCGATGACTATAGGGTCGTCTCCACGAACCCGGGACTAGGTTGGCCAGTCACCGACATGTCCGACGACTATAGGTTCGTCCCCAAGACCACGGGCCAAAGTTGCCCCGCCGCCGACATGTCCGATGACTATAGGGTCGTCTCCACGAACCCGGGACTAGGTTGGCCAGTCACCATCATGTCCGACGACTATAGGGTCGTCCCCACGACCCCGGGAGTAGATTGGCTCGCCACCATCATATCCGACGACTATAGGGTTGTCCCCACGGCCCCGAGACTAGATTGGCCCACGACCGTCATGTCCGACGACTACAGGGTCGTCCCCACGACCCCAGGAATAGATTGCCCCGCCACCGACATGTCCGACAACTATAGGGTCGTCTCCACTACCCCGGGACTAGGTTGGCGCGCCGCCGAAATGTCCGACGACTATATGGTCGTCCCCACGACCACGGGCCAAAGTTGGCCCGCCGCCGACATGTTCGACGACTATAGGGTCGTCCCCACGACCCCGGGACTAGATTGGCTCGCCACCGTCATGTCGGACTGGTATAGGGGCGTACCCACGACGCCGGGGCTAGATTGGCCCGTCACCGTCATGTCCGACGACTATAGGATCGTCCCCACGACCCCGGGACTAGGTTGGCCCGCCGCCGACTTGTCCGACGACTATAGGGTCGTCCCCACGACAACCGGCCAAAGTTTCCCAGCCGCCGGCGTGTCCGACGACTATTGGGTCGTCCCCACGATCCCGGGACTAGATTGGCCCGCCACCGTCATGTCCGACGACTATAGGGTCGTCCCCACGACCCCGGGACTAGGTTGGCCCACCGCCAACATGTCCGACGACTATAGGGTCGTCCCCACGACCCCGGGAGTAGATTGGCCCGCCACCATCATATCCGACGACTATATGGTTGTCCCCACGGCCCCGAGACTAGATTGGCCCACGACCGTCATGTCCGACGACTACAGGGTCGTCCCCACGACCCCAGGACTAGATTGCCCCGCCACCGTCATGTCCGACAACTATAGGGTCGTCTCCACTACCCCGGGACTAGATTGCCCCGCCACCGTCATGTCCGACGACTATACGGTCGTCCCCACGACCACGGGACTAAGTTGGCCCGCCGCCGACTTGTCCGACGACTATAGGGTCGTCCCCACGATCACGGGACTAGATTGGCCCGACACCATCATATCCGACGACTATAGGGTCGTCCCCACGACCCCGGGACTAGATTGGCCCGCCACCGTCATGTCTGACGACTACAGGGTCGTCCCCACGACCCCGGGACTAGGTTGGCCAGCCGCCGACATATGCGACGACTATAGAGTCGTCCCCACGACCCCGGGACTAGGTTGGCCCGCCGCCGACTTGTCCGACGACTATAGGGTCGTCCCCACGACCCCGGGACTAGGTTGGCCCGCCGCCGACTTGTCCGACGACTATAGGGTCGTCCCCACGACCCCGGGACCAGGTTGGCCAGCCGCCGACATGTCCGACGACTATACGGTCGTCCCCACGACCACGGGACTAGGTTGGCCTGCCGCCAATTTGTCCGACGACTATAGGGTCGTCCCCACGATCCCGGGACTAGATTGGCCCGCCACAAACATATCCGACGAGTATAGGGTCGTCTCCACAACCCCGGGACTAGGTTGGCCCGCCGCCAACATGTCCGACGACAATAGGGTCGTCCCCACGACCCCAGGACTAGATTGGCCCGCCACCATCATATCCGACGACTATAGGGTCGTCCCAGGACCCCGGGACTAGGTTGGCCAGCCGACGACAATAGGATCGTCCCCACGGCCCCGAGACTAGATTGGCCCACGACCGTCATGTCCGACTGCTACAGGGTCGTCCCCACGACCCCAGGACAAGATTGCCCCGCCACCGTCATGTCCGACGACTAGAGGGTCGTCCCCACGACCACGGGCCAAAGTTGTCCAGCCGCCGACATGTTCGACGACTATAGGGTCGTCCCCACGACCCCGGGACTAGATTGGCCCGCCACCGTCATGTCCGACGAGTATAGGGTCGTACCCACGACGCGGGGACTAGATTGGCCCGCCGCCGACTTGTCCGACGACTATAGGGTCGTCCCTCCCACCCCGGAACTAGGTTGGCCAGCCGCCGACATGTCCGACGACCATAGGGTCCTCCCCACGACCCCGGGACTAGGTTGGCCCGCCGCCGACTTGTCCGACGACTATAGGGTCGTTCCCACGACCACGGGCCAAAGTTGGTCAGCCGCCGACATGTCCGACGACTATAGGGTCGTCCCCACGACCACGGGCCAAAGCTGGCCAGCCGCCGACATGTCCGACGACTATAGGGTCGTATCCACGACCCCGGGACTAGGTTGGCCAGCCGCCGACATGTCCGACGACTATAGGGTCGTCCCCACGACCACGGGCCAAAGCTGGCCAGCCGCCGACATGTCCGACGACTATAGGGTCGTCCCCACGACCCCGGGCCAAAGCTGGCCAACCGCCAACATGTCCGACGGCTATAGGGTCGTCCCCGCGACCCCGGGACTAGGATGGCCCGCCGCCGACTTGTCCGACGACTATAGGGTCGTCTCCACGACCCCGGGACTAGGTTGGCCAGCCGCCGACATGTCCGACGACTATAGGGTCGTCCCCACGACCACGGGCCAAAGTTGCCCTGCCGCCGACATGTCCGACGACTATAGGGTCGTCCTCACGACCACGGGCCAAAGTTGCCCTGCCGCCGACATGTCCGACGACTATAGGGTCGTCCCCACGACCGCGGGTCTAGGTTGGCCCGCCGCCGACTTTTCCGACGACTATAGGGTCGCCCCCACGACCCCGGGACTAGATTGGCCCGCCACCGTCATGTCCGACGACAATAGGGTCGTCCCCACGACCACGGGCCAAAGCTGGCCCGCCGCCGACATGTCCGACGACTATAGGGTCGTCTCCACGACCCCGAGACTAGATTGGCCTGCCACCATCATGTCCGACGACTATAGGGACGTCCCTACGACCACGGGACTAGGTTGGGCCGCCGCCGACTAGTCCGACGACTATAGGGTCGTCCTCACGACCACGGGCCAAAGTTGCCCTGCCGCCGACATGTCCGACGACTATAGGATCGTCCCCACGACCCCGGGACTAGGTTGGCCAGTCACCGACATGTCCGACGACTATAGGGTCGTCCTCGCGACCACGGACCAAAGTTGCCCTGCCGCCGACATGTCCGACGACTATAGGGTCGTCCCCACGACCCCGGGACTAGGTTGGCCATCCTCCGACATATCCGACGACTATAGGGTCGTCCCCACGACCACGGGCCAAAGTTGACCTGCCGCCGACATGTCCGACGACTATAGGGTCGTCCCCACGACCACGGGCCAAAGCTGGCCAGCCGCCGACATGTCCGACGACTATAGGGTCGTATCCACGACCCCGGGACTAGGTTGGCCAGCCGCCGACATGTCCGACGACTATAGGGTCGTCCCCACGACCACGGGCCAAAGCTGGCCAGCCGCCGACATGTCCGACGACTATAGGGTCGTCTCCACGACCCCGGGACTAGGTTGGCCAGTCACCGACATGTCCGACGACTATAGGGTCGTCCTCACGACCACGGGCCAAAGTTGCCCTGCCGCCGACATGTCCGACGACTATAGGGTCGTCCCCACGCCCCCTGGACTAGATTGGCCTGCCACCATCATGTCCGACGACTATAGGGACGTCTCCACGACCCCGGGACTAGGTTGGCCAGTCACCGACATGTCCGACGACTATAGGGTCGTCCTCACGACCACGGGCCAAAGTTGCCCTGCCGCCGACATGTCCGACGTCTATAGGGTCGTCCCCACGACCCCGGGACTAGGTTGGCCAGCCTCCGACATATCCGACGACTATAGGGTCGTCCCCACGACCACGGGCCAAAGTTGACCTGCCGCCGACATGTCCGACGACTATAGGGTCGTCCCCACGACCACGGGCCAAAGCTGGCCAGCCGCCGACATGTCCGACGACTATAGGGTCGTATCCACGACCCCGGGACTAGGTTGGCCAGCCGCCGACATGTCCGACGACTATAGGGTCGTCCCCACGACCACGGGCCAAAGTTGACCTGCCGCCGACATGTCCGACGACTATAGGGTCGTCCCCACGACCCCGGGACTAGGTTGGGCCGCCGCCGACTAGTCCGACGACTATAGGGTCGTCCTCACGACCACGGGCCAAAGTTGCCCTGCCGCCGACATGTCCGACGACTATTGGGTCGTCCCCACGACCCCGGGACTAGGTTGGCCAGCCTCCGACATATCCGACGACTATAGGGTCGTCCCCACGACCACGGGCCAAAGTTGACCTGCCGCCGACATGTCCGACGACTATAGGGTCGTCCCCACGACCACGGGCCAAAGCTGGCCAGCCGCCGACATGTCCGACGACTATAGGGTCGTATCCACGACCCCGGGACTAGATTGGCCCGCCACCATCATGTCCGACGACTATAGGGACGTCCCCACGACCACGGGACTAGGTTGGCCCGCCGCCGACTTGTCCGACGACTATAGGGTCGCGCCTACCACCCCGGGACAAGGATGACCCGCCGCCGACTTTTCCGACGACTATAGGGTCGTCCCCACGAACCCGGGACTAGGTTGGCCAGTCACCGACATGTCCGACGACTATAGGGTCGTCCTCACGACCACGGGCCAAAGTTGCCCTGCCGCCGACATGTCCGACGACTATAGGGACGTCCCCACGACCACGGGACTAGGTTGGCCCGCCGCCGACTTGTCCGACGACTATAGGGTCGTGCCTACCACCCCGGGACTAGGATGACCCGCCGCCGACTTTTCCGACGACTATAGGGTCGTCCCCACGAACCCGGGACTAGGTTGGCCAGCCGCCGACCTGTCCGACGACTATAGGGTCGTCCCCACCACCCCGGGTCTAGGTTGGCCAGCCGCCGACATGTCCGACGACTATAGGGTCGTCCCCACGACCACGGGCCAAAGTTGCCCTGCCGCCGACATGTCCGACGACTATAGGGTCGTCCTCACGACCACGGGCCAAAGTTGCCCTGCCGCAGACATGTCCGACGACTATAGGGTCGTCCCCACGACCCCGGGACTAGGTTGGCCAGCCTCCGACATATCCGACGACTATAGGGTCGTCCCCACGACCACGGGCCAAAGTTGACCTGCCGCCGACATGTCCGACGACTATAGGGTCATCCCCACGACCCCGGGACTAGGTTGGCCTGCCGCCGACATGTCCGACGACTATAGGGTCGTCCCCACGACCCCGGGTCTAGGTTGGCCCGCCGTCGACTTGTCCGACGACTATAGGGTCGTCCCCACGCCCCGGGCCAAAGTTGGCCAGCCGCCGACATGTCCGACGACTATAGGGTCGTCCCCACGACCCCGGGTCTAGGTTGGCCCGCCGTCGACTTGTCCGACGACTATAGGGTCGTCCCCACGACTCCGGGACTAGGTTGACCCGCCGCCGACTTGTCCGACGACTATAGGGTCGTCCCCACGACCCCGGGACTAGGTTGGCCCGCCGCCGACTTGTCCGACGACTATAGGGTCGTCCCCACGACCCCGGGCCAAAGCTGGCCAACCGCCAACATGTCCGACGGCTATAGGGTCGTCCCCGCGATCCCGGGACTAGGATGGCCCGCCGCCGACTTGTCCGACGACTATAGGGTCGTCTCCACGACCCCGGGACTAGGTTGGCCAGCCGCCGACATGTCCGACGACTATAGGGTCGTCCCCACGACCACGGGCCAAAGTTGCCCTGCCGCCGACATGTCCGACGACTATAGGGTCGTCCCCACGACCACGGGCCAAAGCTGGCCAGCCGCCGACATGTCCGACGACTATAGGGTCGTATCCACGACCCCGGGACTAGGTTGGCCAGCCGCCGACATGTCCGACGACTATAGGGTCGTCCCCACGACCACGGGCCAAAGCTGGCCAGCCGCCGACATGTCCGACGACTATAGGGTCGTCCCCACGACCCCGGGCCAAAGCTGGCCAACCGCCAACATGTCCGACGGCTATAGGGTCGTCCCCGCGACCCCGGGACTAGGATGGCCCGCCGCCGACTTGTCCGACGACTATAGGGTCGTCTCCACGACCCCGGGACTAGGTTGGCCAGCCGCCGACATGTCCGACGACTATAGGGTCGTCCCCACGACCACGGGCCAAAGTTGCCCTGCCGCCGACATGTCCGACGACTATAGGGTCGTCCTCACGACCACGGGCCAAAGTTGCCCTGCCGCCGACATGTCCGACGACTATAGGGTCGTCCCCACGACCGCGGGTCTAGGTTGGCCCGCCGCCGACTTTTCCGACGACTATAGGGTCGCCCCCACGACCCCGGGACTAGATTGGCCCGCCACCGTCATGTCCGACGACAATAGGGTCGTCCCCACGACCACGGGCCAAAGCTGGCCCGCCGCCGACATGTCCGACGACTATAGGGTCGTCTCCACGACCCCGAGACTAGATTGGCCTGCCACCATCATGTCCGACGACTATAGGGACGTCCCTACGACCACGGGACTAGGTTGGGCCGCCGCCGACTAGTCCGACGACTATAGGGTCGTCCTCACGACCACGGGCCAAAGTTGCCCTGCCGCCGACATGTCCGACGACTATAGGATCGTCCCCACGACCCCGGGACTAGGTTGGCCAGTCACCGACATGTCCGACGACTATAGGGTCGTCCTCGCGACCACGGACCAAAGTTGCCCTGCCGCCGACATGTCCGACGACTATAGGGTCGTCCCCACGACCCCGGGACTAGGTTGGCCATCCTCCGACATATCCGACGACTATAGGGTCGTCCCCACGACCACGGGCCAAAGTTGACCTGCCGCCGACATGTCCGACGACTATAGGGTCGTCCCCACGACCACGGGCCAAAGCTGGCCAGCCGCCGACATGTCCGACGACTATAGGGTCGTATCCACGACCCCGGGACTAGGTTGGCCAGCCGCCGACATGTCCGACGACTATAGGGTCGTCCCCACGACCACGGGCCAAAGCTGGCCA
Source organism: Andrena fulva (assembly GCA_946251845.1). Lineage (NCBI taxonomy): Eukaryota > Metazoa > Arthropoda > Insecta > Hymenoptera > Andrenidae > Andrena > Andrena fulva. The sequence continues at coordinate 528,582 of CAMITZ010000136.1, read as the reverse complement.
GCCGCCGACATGTCCGACGACTATAGGGTCGTCTCCACGACCCCGGGACTAGGTTGGCCAGTCACCGACATGTCCGACGACTATAGGGTCGTCCTCACGACCACGGGCCAAAGTTGCCCTGCCGCCGACATGTCCGACGACTATAGGGTCGTCCCCACGCCCCCGGGACTAGATTGGCCTGCCACCATCATGTCCGACGACTATAGGGACGTCTCCACGACCCCGGGACTAGGTTGGCCAGTCACCGACATGTCCGACGACTATAGGGTCGTCCTCACGACCACGGGCCAAAGTTGCCCTGCCGCCGACATGTCCGACGTCTATAGGGTCGTCCCCACGCCCCCGGGACTAGATTGGCCTGCCACCATCATGTCCGACGACTATAGGGACGTCTCCACGACCCCGGGACTAGGTTGGCCAGCCGCCGACATGTCCGACGACTATAGGGTCGTCCCCACGACCACGGGCCAAAGTTGACCTGCCGCCGACATGTCCGACGACTATAGGGTCGTCCCCACGACCCCGGGACTAGGTTGGGCCGCCGCCGACTAGTCCGACGACTATAGGGTCGTCCTCACGACCACGGGCCAAAGTTGCCCTGCCGCCGACATGTCCGACGACTATTGGGTCGTCCCCACGACCCCGGGACTAGGTTGGCCAGCCTCCGACATATCCGACGACTATAGGGTCGTCCCCACGACCACGGGCCAAAGTTGACCTGCCGCCGACATGTCCGACGACTATAGGGTCGTCCCCACGACCACGGGCCAAAGCTGGCCAGCCGCCGACATGTCCGACGACTATAGGGTCGTATCCACGACCCCGGGACTAGATTGGCCCGCCACCATCATGTCCGACGACTATAGGGACGTCCCCACGACCACGGGACTAGGTTGGCCCGCCGCCGACTTGTCCGACGACTATAGGGTCGCGCCTACCACCCCGGGACAAGGATGACCCGCCGCCGACTTTTCCGACGACTATAGGGTCGTCCCCACGAACCCGGGACTAGGTTGGCCAGTCACCGACATGTCCGACGACTATAGGGTCGTCCTCACGACCACGGGCCAAAGTTGCCCTGCCGCCGACATGTCCGACGACTATAGGGACGTCCCCACGACCACGGGACTAGGTTGGCCCGCCGCCGACTTGTCCGACGACTATAGGGTCGTGCCTACCACCCCGGGACTAGGATGACCCGCCGCCGACTTTTCCGACGACTATAGGGTCGTCCCCACGAACCCGGGACTAGGTTGGCCAGCCGCCGACCTGTCCGACGACTATAGGGTCGTCCCCACCACCCCGGGTCTAGGTTGGCCAGCCGCCGACATGTCCGACGACTATAGGGTCGTCCCCACGACCACGGGCCAAAGTTGCCCTGCCGCCGACATGTCCGACGACTATAGGGTCGTCCTCACGACCACGGGCCAAAGTTGCCCTGCCGCAGACATGTCCGACGACTATAGGGTCGTCCCCACGACCCCGGGACTAGGTTGGCCAGCCTCCGACATATCCGACGACTATAGGGTCGTCCCCACGACCACGGGCCAAAGTTGACCTGCCGCCGACATGTCCGACGACTACAGGGTCGTCCCCACGACCACGGGCCAAAGCTGGCCAGCCGCCGACATGTCCGACGACTATAGGGTCGTCCCCACGACCCCGGGACTAGGTTGGCCAGCCTCCGACATATCCGACGACTATAGGGTCGTCCCCACGACCACGGGCCAAAGTTGACCTGCCGCCGACATGTCCGACGACTATAGGGTCGTCCCCACGACCACGGGCCAAAGCTGGCCAGCCGCCGACATGTCCGACGACTATAGGGTCGTATCCACGACCCCGGGACTAGGTTGGCCAGCCGCCGACATGTCCGACGACTATAGGGTCGTCCCCACGACCACGGGCCAAAGCTGGCCAGCCGCCGACATGTCCGACGACTATAGGGTCGTCTCCACGACCCCGGGACTAGATTGGCCCGCCACCGTCATGTCCGACGAATATAGGTTCGTGCCTACGACCCTGGGCATACGTTGGCCCGCCGCCGACATTTCCGACGACTATAGGGTCGTCCCCAAGACCACGGGCCAAAGTTGGCCAGCCGCCGACATGTCCGACGACTATAGGGTCGTCCCCACGACCCCGGGACTAGATTGGCCCGCCACCGTCATGTCCGACGACTATACGGTCGTCCCCACGACCCCGGGACTAGGTTGGCCCGCCGACGACGTGTCCTACGACTATGGGGTCGTCCCCACGACCACGAGACTAGGTTGGCCAGCCGCCGACATGTCCGACGACTATAGGGTCGTCCCGACCACCCCGGGTCTAGGTTGGCCAGCCGCCGACATGTCCGACGACTATAGGGTCGTCCCCACGACCACGGGCCAAAGTTGCCCTGCCGCCGACCTGTCCGACGACTATAGGGTCGTCCCCACGACCCCGGGACTAGGTTGGCCAGTCACCGACATGTCCGACGACTATAGGGTCGTCCCCACGACCCGGGCCAAAGTTGACCTGCCGCCGACATGTCCGACGACTATAGGGTCGTCCCCACGACCCCGGGACTAGGTTGGCCTGCCGCCGACATGTCCAACGACTATAGGGGTGTCCCCACGACCCCGGGACTAGGTTGGCCCGCCGCCGACTTGTCCGACGACTATAGGGTCGTCCACACGACCCGGGCCAAAGTTGACCGGCCGCCGACATGTCCGACGACTATAGGGTCATCTCCACGACCCCGGGACTAGGTTGGTCTGCCGCCGACATGTCCGACGACTATAGGGTCGTCCCCACGACCCCGGGACAAGATTGGCCCGCCACCGTCATGTCCGACGACTATACGGTCGTCCCCACGACCCCGGGACTAGGTTGGCCTGCCGCCGACATGTCCGACGACTATAGGGTCGTCCCCAAGACCACGGGCCAAAGTTGGCCGGCCGCCGACATGTCCGACGACTATAGGGTCGTCCCCACGACCCCGGGACTAGGTTGGCCTGCCGCCGACATGTCCAACGACTATAGGGTCGTCCCCACGACCCCGGGACTAGGTTGGCCCGCCGCCGACTTGTCCGACGACTATAGGGTCGTCCACACGACCCGGGCCAAAGTTGACCGGCCGCCGACATGTCCGACGACTATAGGGTCATCCCCACGACCCCGGGACTAGGTTGGTCTGCCGCCGACATGTCCGACGACTATAGGGTCATCCCCACGACCCCGGGACTAGGTTGGTCTGCCGCCGACATGTCCGACGACTATAGGGTCGTCCCCACGACCCCGGGACAAGATTGGCCCGCCACCGACATGTCCGACGACTTTAGGGTCGTCCCCACGACCCCGGGTCTAGGTTGGCCCGCCGCCGACTTGTCCGACGACTATAGGGTCGTCCCCACGACCCCGGGAGTAGGATGGCCCGCCGCCGACTTGTCCGACGACTATAGGGTCGTCCCCACGACCCCGGGACTAGGTTGGCCAGCCGCCGACATGTCCGACGACTATACGGTCGTCCCCACGGCCACGGGACTAGGTTGGCCCGCCGCCGACTTGTCCGACGACTATAGGGACGCCCCTACCACCCCGGGACTAGGTTGCCCAGCCGCCGACATGTCCGACGTCGATAGGGTCGTCCCCACGACCCCGGGGCTAGATTGCCCCGGCACCTTCATGTCCGACGACTATAGGGTCGTCCCCACGACCGCGGGACTAGGTTGGCGCGCCGCCGACTTATCCGACGTCTATAGGGTCGTCCCCACGACCACGGGCCAATGTTGCCATGCCGCCGACATGTCCGACGACTATAGGGTCGTCCCCACGACCCCGGGACTAGGTTGGCCCGCCGCCGACATGTCCGACGACTATAGGGTCGTCCCCACGCCCCGGGCCAAAGTTGGCCAGCCGCCGACATGTCCGACGACTATAGGGTCGTCCCCACGACCCCGGGACTAGGTTGGTCCGCCGCCGACATGTCCGACGTCTAAAGGGTCGTCCCCACGACCCCGGGGCTAGATTGCCCCCGGTACCGTCATGTCCGACGACTATAGGGTCGTCCCCACGACCCCGGGACCAGGTTGGCCCGCCGCCGACTTGTCCCGCCGCCGACTTGTCCGACGACTATAGGGTCGTCTCCACGACCCCGGGACTAGGTTGGCCAGTCACCGACATGTCCGACGACTATAGGGTCGTCCCCTCGCCCCGGGCCAAAGTTGGCCAGCCGCCGACATGTCCGACGGCTATAGGGTCGTCCCCGAGACCCCGGGATTAGGATGGCCCGCCGCCGACTTGTCCGACGATTATAGGGTCGTCTCCACGACCCCGGGACTAGGTTGGCCCGCCGCCGACTTGTCCGATGACTATAGGGTCGTCCCCACGCCCCGGGCCAAAGTTGGCCAGCCGCCGACATGTCCGACGACTATAGGGTCGTCCCCACGACCCCGGGACTAGGTTGGTCCGCCGCCGACATGTCCGACGACTATAGGGCCGTCCCCACGACCCCAGGACTAGGTTGGCCCGCCGCCGACTTGTCCGACGACTATAGGGTCGTCCCGACCACCCCGGGACTAGGTTGGCCAGCCGCCGACATGTCCGACGTCTATAGGGTCGTCCCCTCGACCCCGGGGTTAGATTGCCCCGGCACCGTCACGTCCGACGACTATAGGGTCGTCTCCACGACCCCGGGACTAGGTTGGCCAGTCACCGGCATGTCCGACGACTATAGGGTCGTCCCCACGACCCCGGGCCAAAGTTGCCCTGCCGCCGACATATCCGACAACTATAGGGTCGTCCCCACGACCCCGGGCCAAAGCTGGCCAACCGCCAACATGTCCGACGGCTATAGGGTCGTCCCCGAGACCCCGGGATTAGGATGGCCCGCCGCCGACATGTCCGACGATTATAGGGTCGTCTCCACGACCCCGGGACTAGGTTGGCCAGCCGCCGACATGTCCGACGACTATAGGGTCGTCCCCACAACCAGGGGCCAAAGTTGCCCTGCCGCCGACATGTCCGACGACTATAGGGTCGTCCTCACGACCACGGGCCAAAGTTGCCCTGCCGCCGACATGTCCGACGACTATAGGGTCGTCCCCACGACCCCGGGACTAGGTTGGTCCGCCGCCGACATGTCCGACGTCTAAAGGGTCGTCCCCACGACCCCGGGGCTAGATTGCCCCCGGCACCGTCATGTCCGACGATTATAGGGTCGTCTCCACGACCCCGGGACTAGGTTGGCCAGCCGCCGACATGTCCGACGACTATAGGGTCGTCCCCACAACCACGGGCCAAAGTTGCCCTGCCGCCGACATGTCCGACGACTATAGGGTCGTCCTCACGACCACGGGCCAAAGTTGCCCTGCCGCCGACATGTCCGACGACTATAGGGTCGTCCCCACGACCCCGGGACTAGGTTGGTCCGCCGCCGACATGTCCGACGTCTAAAGGGTCGTCCCCACGACCCCGGGGCTAGATTGCCCCCGGCACCGTCATGTCCGACGACTATAGGGTCGTCCCCACGACCCCGGGACCAGGTTGGCCCGCCGCCGACTTGTCCCGCCGCCGACTTGTCCCGCCGCCGACTTGTCCGACGACTATAGGGTCGTCTCCACGACCCCGGGACTAGGTTGGCCAGTCACCGACATGTCCGACGACTATAGGGTCGTCCCCACGACTCCGGGACTAGGTTGGCCCGCCGCCGACTTGTCCGACGACTATAGGGCCGTCCCCACGACCCCAGGACTAGGTTGGCCCGCCGCCGACTTGTCCGACGACTATAGGGTCGTCCCGACCACCCCGGGACTAGGTTGGCCTGCCGCCGACATGTCCGACGTCTATAGGGTCGTCTCCTCGACCCCGGGGTTAGATTGCCCCGGCACCGTCACGTCCGACGACTATAGGGTCGTCTCCACGACCCCGGGACTAGGTCGGCCCGCCGCCGACATGTCCGACGATTATAGGGTCGTCCCCACGACCACTGGCCAAAGTTGCCCAGCCGCCGACATGTCCGACGACTATAGGGTCGTCCCCACGACCCCGGGACTAGGTTGGCCCGCCGCCGACATGTCCGACGACTATAGGGTCGTCCCCACGACCCGGGCCAAAGTTGGCCAGCCGCCGACATGTCCGACGACTATAGGGTCATCCCCACGACCCCGGGACTAGGTTGGCCTGCCGCCGACATGTCCGACGACTATAGGGTCGTCCCCACGACCCCGGGTCTAGGTTGGCCCGCCGTCGACTTGTCCGACGACTATAGGGTCGTCCCCACGCCCCGGGCCAAAGTTGGCCAGCCGCCGACATGTCCGACGACTATAGGGTCGTCCCCACGACCCCGGGTCTAGGTTGGCCCGCCGTCGACTTGTCCGACGACTATAGGGTCGTCCCCACGACTCCGGGACTAGGTTGACCCGCCGCCGACTTGTCCGACGACTATAGGGTCGTCCCCACGACCCCGGGACTAGGTTGGCCAGCCTCCGACATATCCGACGACTATAGGGTCGTCCCCACGACCACGGGCCAAAGTTGACCTGCCGCCGACATGTCCGACGACTACAGGGTCGTCCCCACGACCACGGGCCAAAGCTGGCCAGCCGCCGACATGTCCGACGACTATAGGGTCGTCCCCACGACCCCGGGACTAGGTTGGCCAGCCTCCGACATATCCGACGACTATAGGGTCGTCCCCACGACCACGGGCCAAAGTTGACCTGCCGCCGACATGTCCGACGACTATAGGGTCGTCCCCACGACCACGGGCCAAAGCTGGCCAGCCGCCGACATGTCCGACGACTATAGGGTCGTATCCACGACCCCGGGACTAGGTTGGCCAGCCGCCGACATGTCCGACGACTATAGGGTCGTCCCCACGACCACGGGCCAAAGCTGGCCAGCCGCCGACATGTCCGACGACTATAGGGTCGTCTCCACGACCCCGGGACTAGATTGGCCCGCCACCGTCATGTCCGACGAATATAGGTTCGTGCCTACGACCCTGGGCATACGTTGGCCCGCCGCCGACATTTCCGACGACTATAGGGTCGTCCCCAAGACCACGGGCCAAAGTTGGCCAGCCGCCGACATGTCCGACGACTATAGGGTCGTCCCCACGACCCCGGGACTAGATTGGCCCGCCACCGTCATGTCCGACGACTATACGGTCGTCCCCACGACCCCGGGACTAGGTTGGCCCGCCGACGACGTGTCCTACGACTATGGGGTCGTCCCCACGACCACGAGACTAGGTTGGCCAGCCGCCGACATGTCCGACGACTATAGGGTCGTCCCGACCACCCCGGGTCTAGGTTGGCCAGCCGCCGACATGTCCGACGACTATAGGGTCGTCCCCACGACCACGGGCCAAAGTTGCCCTGCCGCCGACCTGTCCGACGACTATAGGGTCGTCCCCACGACCCCGGGACTAGGTTGGCCAGTCACCGACATGTCCGACGACTATAGGGTCGTCCCCACGACCCGGGCCAAAGTTGACCTGCCGCCGACATGTCCGACGACTATAGGGTCGTCCCCACGACCCCGGGACTAGGTTGGCCTGCCGCCGACATGTCCAACGACTATAGGGGTGTCCCCACGACCCCGGGACTAGGTTGGCCCGCCGCCGACTTGTCCGACGACTATAGGGTCGTCCACACGACCCGGGCCAAAGTTGACCGGCCGCCGACATGTCCGACGACTATAGGGTCATCTCCACGACCCCGGGACTAGGTTGGTCTGCCGCCGACATGTCCGACGACTATAGGGTCGTCCCCACGACCCCGGGACAAGATTGGCCCGCCACCGTCATGTCCGACGACTATACGGTCGTCCCCACGACCCCGGGACTAGGTTGGCCTGCCGCCGACATGTCCGACGACTATAGGGTCGTCCCCAAGACCACGGGCCAAAGTTGGCCGGCCGCCGACATGTCCGACGACTATAGGGTCGTCCCCACGACCCCGGGACTAGGTTGGCCTGCCGCCGACATGTCCAACGACTATAGGGTCGTCCCCACGACCCCGGGACTAGGTTGGCCCGCCGCCGACTTGTCCGACGACTATAGGGTCGTCCACACGACCCGGGCCAAAGTTGACCGGCCGCCGACATGTCCGACGACTATAGGGTCATCCCCACGACCCCGGGACTAGGTTGGTCTGCCGCCGACATGTCCGACGACTATAGGGTCATCCCCACGACCCCGGGACTAGGTTGGTCTGCCGCCGACATGTCCGACGACTATAGGGTCGTCCCCACGACCCCGGGACAAGATTGGCCCGCCACCGACATGTCCGACGACTTTAGGGTCGTCCCCACGACCCCGGGTCTAGGTTGGCCCGCCGCCGACTTGTCCGACGACTATAGGGTCGTCCCCACGACCCCGGGAGTAGGATGGCCCGCCGCCGACTTGTCCGACGACTATAGGGTCGTCCCCACGACCCCGGGACTAGGTTGGCCAGCCGCCGACATGTCCGACGACTATACGGTCGTCCCCACGGCCACGGGACTAGGTTGGCCCGCCGCCGACTTGTCCGACGACTATAGGGACGCCCCTACCACCCCGGGACTAGGTTGCCCAGCCGCCGACATGTCCGACGTCGATAGGGTCGTCCCCACGACCCCGGGGCTAGATTGCCCCGGCACCTTCATGTCCGACGACTATAGGGTCGTCCCCACGACCGCGGGACTAGGTTGGCGCGCCGCCGACTTATCCGACGTCTATAGGGTCGTCCCCACGACCACGGGCCAATGTTGCCATGCCGCCGACATGTCCGACGACTATAGGGTCGTCCCCACGACCCCGGGACTAGGTTGGCCCGCCGCCGACATGTCCGACGACTATAGGGTCGTCCCCACGCCCCGGGCCAAAGTTGGCCAGCCGCCGACATGTCCGACGACTATAGGGTCGTCCCCACGACCCCGGGACTAGGTTGGTCCGCCGCCGACATGTCCGACGTCTAAAGGGTCGTCCCCACGACCCCGGGGCTAGATTGCCCCCGGTACCGTCATGTCCGACGACTATAGGGTCGTCCCCACGACCCCGGGACCAGGTTGGCCCGCCGCCGACTTGTCCCGCCGCCGACTTGTCCGACGACTATAGGGTCGTCTCCACGACCCCGGGACTAGGTTGGCCAGTCACCGACATGTCCGACGACTATAGGGTCGTCCCCTCGCCCCGGGCCAAAGTTGGCCAGCCGCCGACATGTCCGACGGCTATAGGGTCGTCCCCGAGACCCCGGGATTAGGATGGCCCGCCGCCGACTTGTCCGACGATTATAGGGTCGTCTCCACGACCCCGGGACTAGGTTGGCCCGCCGCCGACTTGTCCGATGACTATAGGGTCGTCCCCACGCCCCGGGCCAAAGTTGGCCAGCCGCCGACATGTCCGACGACTATAGGGTCGTCCCCACGACCCCGGGACTAGGTTGGTCCGCCGCCGACATGTCCGACGACTATAGGGCCGTCCCCACGACCCCAGGACTAGGTTGGCCCGCCGCCGACTTGTCCGACGACTATAGGGTCGTCCCGACCACCCCGGGACTAGGTTGGCCAGCCGCCGACATGTCCGACGTCTATAGGGTCGTCCCCTCGACCCCGGGGTTAGATTGCCCCGGCACCGTCACGTCCGACGACTATAGGGTCGTCTCCACGACCCCGGGACTAGGTTGGCCAGTCACCGGCATGTCCGACGACTATAGGGTCGTCCCCACGACCCCGGGCCAAAGTTGCCCTGCCGCCGACATATCCGACAACTATAGGGTCGTCCCCACGACCCCGGGCCAAAGCTGGCCAACCGCCAACATGTCCGACGGCTATAGGGTCGTCCCCGAGACCCCGGGATTAGGATGGCCCGCCGCCGACATGTCCGACGATTATAGGGTCGTCTCCACGACCCCGGGACTAGGTTGGCCAGCCGCCGACATGTCCGACGACTATAGGGTCGTCCCCACAACCAGGGGCCAAAGTTGCCCTGCCGCCGACATGTCCGACGACTATAGGGTCGTCCTCACGACCACGGGCCAAAGTTGCCCTGCCGCCGACATGTCCGACGACTATAGGGTCGTCCCCACGACCCCGGGACTAGGTTGGTCCGCCGCCGACATGTCCGACGTCTAAAGGGTCGTCCCCACGACCCCGGGGCTAGATTGCCCCCGGCACCGTCATGTCCGACGATTATAGGGTCGTCTCCACGACCCCGGGACTAGGTTGGCCAGCCGCCGACATGTCCGACGACTATAGGGTCGTCCCCACAACCACGGGCCAAAGTTGCCCTGCCGCCGACATGTCCGACGACTATAGGGTCGTCCTCACGACCACGGGCCAAAGTTGCCCTGCCGCCGACATGTCCGACGACTATAGGGTCGTCCCCACGACCCCGGGACTAGGTTGGTCCGCCGCCGACATGTCCGACGTCTAAAGGGTCGTCCCCACGACCCCGGGGCTAGATTGCCCCCGGCACCGTCATGTCCGACGACTATAGGGTCGTCCCCACGACCCCGGGACCAGGTTGGCCCGCCGCCGACTTGTCCCGCCGCCGACTTGTCCCGCCGCCGACTTGTCCGACGACTATAGGGTCGTCTCCACGACCCCGGGACTAGGTTGGCCAGTCACCGACATGTCCGACGACTATAGGGTCGTCCCCACGACTCCGGGACTAGGTTGGCCCGCCGCCGACTTGTCCGACGACTATAGGGCCGTCCCCACGACCCCAGGACTAGGTTGGCCCGCCGCCGACTTGTCCGACGACTATAGGGTCGTCCCGACCACCCCGGGACTAGGTTGGCCTGCCGCCGACATGTCCGACGTCTATAGGGTCGTCTCCTCGACCCCGGGGTTAGATTGCCCCGGCACCGTCACGTCCGACGACTATAGGGTCGTCTCCACGACCCCGGGACTAGGTCGGCCCGCCGCCGACATGTCCGACGATTATAGGGTCGTCCCCACGACCACTGGCCAAAGTTGCCCAGCCGCCGACATGTCCGACGACTATAGGGTCGTCCCCACGACCCCGGGACTAGGTTGGCCCGCCGCCGACATGTCCGACGACTATAGGGTCGTCCCCACGACCCGGGCCAAAGTTGGCCAGCCGCCGACATGTCCGACGACTATAGGGTCATCCCCACGACCCCGGGACTAGGTTGGCCTGCCGCCGACATGTCCGACGACTATAGGGTCGTCCCCACGACCCCGGGTCTAGGTTGGCCCGCCGTCGACTTGTCCGACGACTATAGGGTCGTCCCCACGCCCCGGGCCAAAGTTGGCCAGCCGCCGACATGTCCGACGACTATAGGGTCGTCCCCACGACCCCGGGTCTAGGTTGGCCCGCCGTCGACTTGTCCGACGACTATAGGGTCGTCCCCACGACTCCGGGACTAGGTTGACCCGCCGCCGACTTGTCCGACGACTATAGGGTCGTCCCCACGACCCCGGGACTAGGTTGGCCCGCCGCCGACTTGTCCGACGACTATAGGGTCGTCCCCACGACCCCGGGCCAAAGCTGGCCAACCGCCAACATGTCCGACGGCTATAGGGTCGTCCCCGCGATCCCGGGACTAGGATGGCCCGCCGCCGACTTGTCCGACGACTATAGGGTCGTCTCCACGACCCCGGGACTAGGTTGGCCAGCCGCCGACATGTCCGACGACTATAGGGTCGTCCCCACGACCACGGGCCAAAGTTGCCCTGCCGCCGACATGTCCGACGACTATAGGGTCGTCCCCACGACCACGGGCCAAAGCTGGCCAGCCGCCGACATGTCCGACGACTATAGGGTCGTATCCACGACCCCGGGACTAGGTTGGCCAGCCGCCGACATGTCCGACGACTATAGGGTCGTCCCCACGACCACGGGCCAAAGCTGGCCAGCCGCCGACATGTCCGACGACTATAGGGTCGTCCCCACGACCCCGGGCCAAAGCTGGCCAACCGCCAACATGTCCGACGGCTATAGGGTCGTCCCCGCGACCCCGGGACTAGGATGGCCCGCCGCCGACTTGTCCGACGACTATAGGGTCGTCTCCACGACCCCGGGACTAGGTTGGCCAGCCGCCGACATGTCCGACGACTATAGGGTCGTCCCCACGACCACGGGCCAAAGTTGCCCTGCCGCCGACATGTCCGACGACTATAGGGTCGTCCTCACGACCACGGGCCAAAGTTGCCCTGCCGCCGACATGTCCGACGACTATAGGGTCGTCCCCACGACCGCGGGTCTAGGTTGGCCCGCCGCCGACTTTTCCGACGACTATAGGGTCGCCCCCACGACCCCAGGACTAGATTGGCCCGCCACCATCATGTCCGACGACTGTAGGGTCGTCCCCACGACCACGGGACTAGGTTGGCCCGCCGCCGACTTTTCCGACGACTATAGGGTCGTCCCCACGAACCCGGGACTAGGTTGGCCAGTCACCGACATGTCCGACGACTATAGGGTCGTCTTCACGACCACGGGCCAAAGTTGCCCTGCCGCCGACATGTCCGACGACTATAGGGACGTCCCCACGACCACGGGACTAGGTTGGCCCGCCGCCGACTTGTCCGACGACTATAGGGTCGTGCCTACCACCCCGGGACTAGGATGACCCGCCGCCGACTTTTCCGACGACTATTGGGTCGTCCTCACGACCACGGGCCAAAGTTGCCCTGCCGCCGACATGTCCGACGACTATAGGATCGTCCCCACGACCCCGGGACTAGGTTGGCCAGTCACCGACATGTCCGACGACTATAGGGTCGTCCTCACGACCACGGGCCAAAGTTGCCCTGCCGCCGACATGTCCGACGACTATAGGGTCGTCCCCACGACCCCGGGACTAGGTTGGCCAGCCTCCGACATATCCGACGACTATAGGGTCGTCCCCACGACCACGGGCCAAAGTTGACCTGCCGCCGACATGTCCGACGACTATAGGGTCGTCCCCACGACCACGGGCCAAAGTTGCCCTGCCGCCGACATGTCCGACGACTATAGGGTCGTCTTCACGACCACGGGCCAAAGTTGCCCTGCCGCCGACATGTCCGACGACTATAGGGTCGTCCCCACGACCCCGGGCCAAAGTTGGCCGGCCGCCGACATGTCCGACGACTATAGGGTCGTCTTCACGACCACGGGCCAAAGTTGCCCTGCCGCCGACATGTCCGACGACTATAGGGTCGTCCCCACGACCGCGGGTCTAGGTTGGCCCGCCGCCGACTTTTCCGACGACTATAGGGTCGCCCCCACGACCCCAGGACTAGATTGGCCCGCCACCATCATGTCCGACGACTGTAGGGTCGTCCCCACGACCACGGGACTAGGTTGGCCCGCCGCCGACTTGTCCGACGACTATAGGGTCGTCCCCACGAACCCGGGACTACGTTGGCCAGTCACCGACATGTCCGACGACTATAGGGTCGCCCCCACGACCACGGGCCAAAGTTGCCCTGCCGCCGACATGTCCGACGACTATAGGGTCGTCCCCACGACCGCGGGTCTAGGTTGGCCCGCCGCCGACTTTTCCGACGACTATAGGGTCGTCCCCACGACCCCGGGAGTAGGTTGGCCCGCCGCCGACTTGTCCGACGATTATAGGGTCGTCCCCACGACCCCGGGACTAGGTTGGCCAGCCGCCGACATGTCCGACGACTATAGGGTCGTCCCCGCGACCACGGGCCAAAGATGCCCTGCCGCCGACATGTCCGACGACTATAGGGTCGTCCCCACGACCCCGGGACTAGGCTGGCCCGCCGTCGACATGTCCGACGTCTATAGGGTCGTCTCCACGACCCCGGGACTAGGTTGGCCCGCCGCCGACTTGTCCGACGACTATAGAGTCGTCCCCACGACCCCGGGACTAGGTTGGTCCGCCGCCGACTAGTCCGACGACTATAGGGTCGTCCCAACGACCCCGGGACTAGATTGGCCCGCCACCATCATGTACGACGACTATAGGGACGTCCCCACGACCACGGGACTAGGTTGGCCCGCCGCCGACTTGTCCGACGACTATAGGGTCGTGCCTACCACCCCGGGACTAGGATGACCCGCCGCCGACTTTTCCGACGACTATAGGGTCGTCCCCACGAACCCGGGACTAGGTTGGCCAGCCTCCGACATATCCGACGACTATAGGGTCGTCCCCACGACCACGGGCCAAAGTTGACCTGCCGCCGACATGTCCGACGACTATAGGGTCGTCCGCACGACCCCGGGACTAGATTGGCCCGCCACCGTCATGTCCGACGACAATAGGGTCGTCCCCATGACCACGGGCCAACGCTGGCCAGCCGCCGACATGTCCGACGACTATAGGGTCGTCCCAACAACCCCGGGACTAGATTGGCCCGCCACCATCATGTCCGACGACTATAGGGACGTCCCCACGACCACGGGACTAGGTTGGCCCGCCGCCGACTTGTCCGACGACTATAGGGTCGTGCCTACCACCCCTGGACTAGGATGACCCGCCGCCGACTTTTCCGACGACTATAGGGTCGTCCCCACGAACCCGGGACTAGGTTGGCCAGTCACCGACATGTCCGACGACTGTAGGTTCGTCCCCACGGCCCCGGGACTAGGTTGGCCTGCCGCCGACATGTCCGATGACTATAGGGTCGTCTCCACGAACCCGGGACTAGGTTGGCCAGTCACCGACATGTCCGACGACTATAGGGTCGTCCCCAAGACCACGGGCCAAAGTTGCCCTGCCGCCGACATGTCCGACGACTATAGGGTCGTCCCCACGACCCCGGGTCTAGGTTGGCCCGCCGCCGACTTGTCCGACTACTATAGGGTCGTCCCCACGACCCCGGGAGTAGGATGGCCCGCCGCCGACTTGTCCGACGACTATAGGGTCGTCCCCACGACCACGGGACAAGGTTGGCCCGCCGCCGACTTGTCCGACGACTATAGGGACGTCCCTACCACCCCGGGACTAGGTTGGCCAGCCGCCGACATGTCCGACAACTATAGGGTCGTCCCCACGACCGCGGGTCTAGGTTGGCCCGCCGCCGACTTTTCCGACGACTATAGGGTCGCCCCCACGACCCCAGGACTAGATTGGCCCGCCACCATCATGTCCGACGACTGTAGGGTCGTCCCCACGACCACGGGACTAGGTTGGCCCGCCGCCGACTTGTCCGACGACTATAGGGTCGTCCCCACGAACCCGGGACTACGTTGGCCTGTCACCGACATGTCCGACTATAGGGTCGCCCCCACGACCACGGGCCAAAGTTGCCCTGCCGCCGACATGTCCGACGACTATAGGGTCGTCCCCACGACCGCGGGTCTAGGTTGGCCCGCCGCTGACTTTTCCGACGACTATAGGGTCGTCCCCACGACCCCGGGAGTAGGTTGGCCCGCCGCCGACTTGTCCGACGATTATAGGGTCGTCCCCACGACCCCGGGAGTAGGATGGCCCGCCGCCGACTTGTCCGACGACTATAGGGTCGTCCCCACGACCACGGGACAAGGTTGGCCCGCCGCCGACTTGTCCGACGACTATAGGGACGTCCCCACGACCACGGGACTAGGTTGGCCCGCCGCCGACTTGTCCGACGACTATAGGGTCGTGCCTACCACCCCGGGACTAGGATGACCCGCCGCCGACTTTTCCGACGACTATAGGGTCGTCCCCACGAACCCGGGACTAGGTTGGCCAGTCACCGACATGTCCGTCGACTGTAGGTTCGTCCCCACGGCCCCGGGACTAGGTTGGCCTGCCGCCGACATGTCCGATGACTATAGGGTCGTCTCCACGAACCCGGGACTAGGTTGGCCAGTCACCGACATGTCCGACGACTATAGGGTCGTCCCCAAGACCACGGGCCAAAGTTGCCCCGCCGCCGACATGTCCGATGACTATAGGGTCGTCTCCACGAACCCGGGACTAGGTTGGCCAGTCACCATCATGTCCGACGACTATAGGGTCGTCCCCACGACCCCGGGAGTAGATTGGCTCGCCACCATCATATCCGACGACTATAGGGTTGTCCCCACGGCCCCGAGACTAGATTGGCCCACGACCGTCATGTCCGACGACTACAGGGTCGTCCCCACGACCCCAGGAATAGATTGCCCCGCCACCGACATGTCCGACAACTATAGGGTCGTCTCCACTACCCCGGGACTAGGTTGGCGCGCCGCCGAAATGTCCGACGACTATATGGTCGTCCCCACGACCACGGGCCAAAGTTGGCCCGCCGCCGACATGTTCGACGACTATAGGGTCGTCCCCACGACCCCGGGACTAGATTGGCTCGCCACCGTCATGTCGGACTGGTATAGGGGCGTACCCACGACGCCGGGGCTAGATTGGCCCGTCACCGTCATGTCCGACGACTATAGGATCGTCCCCACGACCCCGGGACTAGGTTGGCCCGCCGCCGACTTGTCCGACGACTATAGGGTCGTCCCCACGACAACCGGCCAAAGTTTCCCAGCCGCCGGCGTGTCCGACGACTATTGGGTCGTCCCCACGATCCCGGGACTAGATTGGCCCGCCACCGTCATGTCCGACGACTATAGGGTCGTCCCCACGACCCCGGGACTAGGTTGGCCCACCGCCAACATGTCCGACGACTATAGGGTCGTCCCCACGACCCCGGGAGTAGATTGGCCCGCCGCCGACTTGTCCGACGACAATAGGGTCGTCCCCACGACCCCAGGACTAGATTGGCCCACGACCGTCATGTCCGACGACTACAGGGTCGTCCCCACGACCCCAGGACTAGATTGCCCCGCCACCGACATGTCCGACAACTATAGGGTCGTCCCCACGACCACGGGCCAAAGTTGTCCAGCCGCCGACATGTTCGACGACTATAGGGTCGTCCCCACGACCCCGGGACTAGATTGGCCCGCCACCGTCATGTCTGACGACTACAGGGTCGTCCCCACGACCCCGGGACTAGGTTGGCCAGCCGCCGACATATGCGACGACTATAGAGTCGTCCCCACGACCCCGGGACTAGGTTGGCCCGCCGCCGACTTTTCCGACGACTATAGGGTCGTCCCCACGACCCCGGGACTAGGTTGGCCCGCCGCCGACTTGTCCGACGACTATAGGGTCGTCCCCACGACCCCGGGACCAGGTTGGCCAGCCGCCGACATGTCCGACGACTATACGGTCGTCCCCACGACCACGGGACTAGGTTGGCCTGCCGCCAATTTGTCCGACGACTATAGGGTCGTCCCCACGATCCCGGGACTAGATTGGCCCGCCACAAACATATCCGACGAGTATAGGGTCGTCTCCACAACCCCGGGACTAGGTTGGCCCGCCGCCAACATGTCCGACGACAATAGGGTCGTCCCCACGACCCCAGGACTAGATTGGCCCGCCACCATCATATCCGACGACTATAGGGTCGTCCCAGGACCCCGGGACTAGGTTGGCCAGCCGACGACAATAGGATCGTCCCCACGGCCCCGAGACTAGATTGGCCCACGACCGTCATGTCCGACTGCTACAGGGTCGTCCCCACGACCCCAGGACAAGATTGCCCCGCCACCGTCATGTCCGACGACTAGAGGGTCGTCCCCACGACCACGGGCCAAAGTTGTCCAGCCGCCGACATGTTCGACGACTATAGGGTCGTCCCCACGACCCCGGGACCAGATTGGCCCGCCACCGTCATGTCCGACGAGTATAGGGTCGTACCCACGACGCGGGGACTAGATTGGCCCGCCGCCGACTTGTCCGACGACTATAGGGTCGTCCCTCCCACCCCGGAACTAGGTTGGCCAGCCGCCGACATGTCCGACGACTATAGGGTCGTTCCCACGACCACGGGCCAAAGTTGGTCAGCCGCCGACATGTCCGACGACTATAGGGTCGTCCCCACGACCCCGGGCCAAAGCTCGCCAGCCGCCGACATGTCCGACGTCTATAGGGTCGTCCCCACGACCTCGGGACTAGGTTGGCCCGCCGCCGACATGTTCGACGACTATAGGGTCGTCCCCACGACCCGGGGGCTAGGTTGGCCCGCCGCCGACTTGTCCGACGACTATAGGGTCGTCCCCACGACCCCAGGAGTAGATTGCCTCGCCACCGTCATGTCCGTCGACTATAGGGTCGTCCCCACGACCCCGGGTCTAGGTTCGCCAGCCGCCGACATGTCCGACGACTATAGGGTCGTTCCCACGACCCCCGGACTAGGTTGGCCTGCCGCCGACTTGTCCGACGACTATAGGGTCGTCCCCACGACCCCGGGACTAGATTGACCCGCCACCGTCATGTCCGACGACTATAGGGTCGTCTCCACGACCACGAGACTAGTTTGGCCCGCCGCCGACTTGTCCGATGACTATAGGGTCGTCCCCACGACCACAGGCCAAAGTTGCCCAGCCGCCGACATGTCCGACGACTATAGGGTCGTCCCCACGACCCCGGGACTAGATTGGCACGCCACCGTCATGTCCGTGGACTATAGGGTCGTCCCCACGACCCCGGGTCTAGGTTCGCCAGCCGCCGACATGTCCGACGACTATAGGGTCGTTCCCACGACCCCCGGACTAGGTTGGCCTGCCGCCGACATGTCCGACGACTATAGGGTCGTTCCCACGACCCCCGGACTAGGTTGGCCTGCCGCCGACTTGTCCGACGACTATAGGGTTGTCCCCACGACCACAGGCCAAAGTTGCCCAGCCGCCGACATGTCCGACGACTATAGGGTCGTCCCCACGACCCCGGGTCTAGGTTCGCCAGCCGCCGACATGTCCGACGACTATAGGGTCGTTCCCACGACCCCCGGACTAGGTTGGCCTGCCGCCGACTTGTCCGACGACTATAGGGTCGTCCCCACGACCCCGGGAATAGGTTGTCCCGCCGCTGACTTGTCCGACGACTATAGGGTCGTCCACACGACCCCGGGACTAGATTGGCCCGCCACCGTCATGTCCGACGATTATAGGGTCGTCCCCACGATCCCGGGACTAGATTGGCCCGCCACCAACATATCCGACGAGTATAGGGTCGTCTCCACGACCCCGGGACTAGGTTGGCCCGCCGCCAACATGTCCGACGACAATAGGGTCGTCCCCACGACCCCAGGACTAGATTGGCCCGCCACCATCATATCCGACGACTATAGGGTCGTCCCAGGACGCCGGGACTAGGTTGGCCAGCCGACGACAATAGGATCGTCCCCACGGCCCCAAGACTAGATTGGCCCACGACCGTCATGTCCGACTGCTACAGGGTCGTCCCCACGACCCCAGGACAAGATTGCCC
This sequence comes from Andrena fulva, assembly GCA_946251845.1. Taxonomy (NCBI): domain Eukaryota; kingdom Metazoa; phylum Arthropoda; class Insecta; order Hymenoptera; family Andrenidae; genus Andrena; species Andrena fulva. The sequence continues at coordinate 509,386 of CAMITZ010000136.1, read as the reverse complement.
CGCCACCGTCATGTCCGACAGCTAGAGGGTCGTCCCCACGACCCCGGGACTAGATTGGCCCGCCACCGTCATGTCCGACGACTATAGGGTCGTCCCCACGACCCCGGGACTAGATTGGCCCGCCACCATCATGTCCGACGACTATAGGGTCGTCCCCACGACCCCGGGCCTAGGTTGGCCCGCCGCCGACTTGTCCGACGACTATAGGGTCGTCCCCACGACCACCGGCCAAAGTTTCTCAGCCGCCGGCGTGTCCGACGACTATTGGGTCGTCCCCACGATCCCGGGACTAGATTGGCCCGCCACCGTCATGTCCGACGAGTATAGGGTCGTACCCACGACCCCGGGCCTAGGTTGGCCCGCCGCCGACTTGTCCGACGACTATAGGGTCGTCCCCACGACCACCGGCCAAAGTTTCCCAGCCGCCGGCGTGTCCGACGACTATTGGGTCGTCCCCACGATCCCGGGACTAGATTGGCCCGCCACCGTCATGTCCGACGACTATATGGTCGTACCCACGACCCCGGGACTAGGTTGGCCCGACGCCGACTTGTCCGACGACTATAGGGTCGTGCCTACCACCCCGGGACTAGGTTGGCCCGCCGCCGAATTGTCCGACGACTATAGGGTCGTCCCCACGACCCCGGGACTAGATTGGCCCGCCGCCGACTTGTCCGACGACTATAGGGTCGTCCCTACCACCCCGGGAGTAGGTTGGCCAGCCGCCGACATGTCCGACGACTATAGGGTCGTCCCCACGACCCCGGGACTAGGTTGGCCAGCCGCCGACATGTCCGACGACTATACGGTCGTCCTCACGGCCCCGGGACTATGTTGGCCCGCCGCCGACATGTCCGACGACTATAGGGTCGTCCCCACGACCACGGGACTAGGTTGGCCCGCCGCCGACGTATCCGACAACTATACGGTCGTCCCCACGTCCCCGGGACTAGATTGGCCCGCCACCGTCATGTCCGACGACTACAGGGTCGTCCCCACGACCCCGGGACTAGGTTGGCCCGCCGCCGACTTGTCCGACGACTATATGGTCGTACCCACGACCCCGGGACTAGGTTGGCCCGCCGCCGACATGTCCGACGACTATAGGGTCGTGCCTACCACCCCGGGACTAGGTTGGCCCGCCGCCGAATTGTCCGACGACTACAGGGTCGTCCCCACTACCACAGCACTAGATTGACCCGCCACCGTCATATCCGACGACTATAGGGTCGTCCCCACGACCACGGGCCAAAGTTGGCCAGCCGCCGACATGTTCGACGACTATAGGGTCGTCCCCACGACCCCGGGACTAGATTGGCCCGCCACCGTCATGTCTGACGACTACAGGGTCGTCCCCACGACCCCGGGACTAGGTTGGCCAGCCGCCGACATATGCGACGACTATAGAGTCGTCCCCACGACCCCGGGACTAGGTTGGCCCGCCGCCGACTTGTCCGACGACTATAGGGTCGTCCCCACGACCACGGGACTAGGTTGGCCCGCCGCCGACTTGTCCGACGACTATAGGGTCGTCCCCACGAACCCGGGACTACGTTGGCCTGTCACCGACATGTCCGACTATAGGGTCGCCCCCACGACCACGGGCCAAAGTTGCCCTGCCGCCGACATGTCCGACGACTATAGGGTCGTCCCCACGACCGCGGGTCTAGGTTGGCCCGCCGCTGACTTTTCCGACGACTATAGGGTCGTCCCCACGACCCCGGGAGTAGGTTGGCCCGCCGCCGACTTGTCCGACGATTATAGGGTCGTCCCCACGACCCCGGGAGTAGGATGGCCCGCCGCCGACTTGTCCGACGACTATAGGGTCGTCCCCACGACCACGGGACAAGGTTGGCCCGCCGCCGACTTGTCCGACGACTATAGGGACGTCCCCACGACCACGGGACTAGGTTGGCCCGCCGCCGACTTGTCCGACGACTATAGGGTCGTGCCTACCACCCCGGGACTAGGATGACCCGCCGCCGACTTTTCCGACGACTATAGGGTCGTCCCCACGAACCCGGGACTAGGTTGGCCAGTCACCGACATGTCCGTCGACTGTAGGTTCGTCCCCACGGCCCCGGGACTAGGTTGGCCTGCCGCCGACATGTCCGATGACTATAGGGTCGTCTCCACGAACCCGGGACTAGGTTGGCCAGTCACCGACATGTCCGACGACTATAGGGTCGTCCCCAAGACCACGGGCCAAAGTTGCCCCGCCGCCGACATGTCCGATGACTATAGGGTCGTCTCCACGAACCCGGGACTAGGTTGGCCAGTCACCATCATGTCCGACGACTATAGGGTCGTCCCCACGACCCCGGGAGTAGATTGGCTCGCCACCATCATATCCGACGACTATAGGGTTGTCCCCACGGCCCCGAGACTAGATTGGCCCACGACCGTCATGTCCGACGACTACAGGGTCGTCCCCACGACCCCAGGAATAGATTGCCCCGCCACCGACATGTCCGACCACTATAGGGTCGTCTCCACTACCCCGGGACTAGGTTGGCGCGCCGCCGAAATGTCCGACGACTATATGGTCGTCCCCACGACCACGGGCCAAAGTTGGCCCGCCGCCGACATGTTCGACGACTATAGGGTCGTCCCCACGACCCCGGGACTAGATTGGCTCGCCACCGTCATGTCGGACTGGTATAGGGGCGTACCCACGACGCCGGGGCTAGATTGGCCCGTCACCGTCATGTCCGACGACTATAGGATCGTCCCCACGACCCCGGGACTAGGTTGGCCCGCCGCCGACTTGTCCGACGACTATAGGGTCGTCCCCACGACAACCGGCCAAAGTTTCCCAGCCGCCGGCGTGTCCGACGACTATTGGGTCGTCCCCACGATCCCGGGACTAGATTGGCCCGCCACCGTCATGTCCGACGACTATAGGGTCGTCCCCACGACCCCGGGACTAGGTTGGCCCACCGCCAACATGTCCGACGACTATAGGGTCGTCCCCACGACCCCGGGAGTAGATTGGCCCGCCGCCGACTTGTCCGACGACAATAGGGTCGTCCCCACGACCCCAGGACTAGATTGGCCCACGACCGTCATGTCCGACGACTACAGGGTCGTCCCCACGACCCCAGGACTAGATTGCCCCGCCACCGACATGTCCGACAACTATAGGGTCGTCCCCACGACCACGGGCCAAAGTTGTCCAGCCGCCGACATGTTCGACGACTATAGGGTCGTCCCCACGACCCCGGGACTAGATTGGCCCGCCACCGTCATGTCTGACGACTACAGGGTCGTCCCCACGACCCCGGGACTAGGTTGGCCAGCCGCCGACATATGCGACGACTATAGAGTCGTCCCCACGACCCCGGGACTAGGTTGGCCCGCCGCCGACTTGTCCGACGACTATAGGGTCGTCCCCACGACCCCGGGACTAGGTTGGCCCGCCGCCGACTTGTCCGACGACTATAGGGTCGTCCCCACGACCCCGGGACCAGGTTGGCCAGCCGCCGACATGTCCGACGACTATACGGTCGTCCCCACGACCACGGGACTAGGTTGGCCTGCCGCCAATTTGTCCGACGACTATAGGGTCGTCCCCACGATCCCGGGACTAGATTGGCCCGCCACAAACATATCCGACGAGTATAGGGTCGTCTCCACAACCCCGGGACTAGGTTGGCCCGCCGCCAACATGTCCGACGACAATAGGGTCGTCCCCACGACCCCAGGACTAGATTGGCCCGCCACCATCATATCCGACGACTATAGGGTCGTCCCAGGACCCCGGGACTAGGTTGGCCAGCCGACGACAATAGGATCGTCCCCACGGCCCCGAGACTAGATTGGCCCACGACCGTCATGTCCGACTGCTACAGGGTCGTCCCCACGACCCCAGGACAAGATTGCCCCGCCACCGTCATGTCCGACGACTAGAGGGTCGTCCCCACGACCACGGGCCAAAGTTGTCCAGCCGCCGACATGTTCGACGACTATAGGGTCGTCCCCACGACCCCGGGACCAGATTGGCCCGCCACCGTCATGTCCGACGAGTATAGGGTCGTACCCACGACGCGGGGACTAGATTGGCCCGCCGCCGACTTGTCCGACGACTATAGGGTCGTCCCTCCCACCCCGGAACTAGGTTGGCCAGCCGCCGACATGTCCGACGACCATAGGGTCCTCCCCACGACCCCGGGACTAGGTTGGCCCGCCGCCGACTTGTCCGACGACTATAGGGTCGTTCCCACGACCACGGGCCAAAGTTGGTCAGCCGCCGACATGTCCGACGACTATAGGGTCGTCCCCACGACCCCGGGCCAAAGCTCGCCAGCCGCCGACATGTCCGACGTCTATAGGGTCGTCCCCACGACCTCGGGACTAGGTTGGCCCGCCGCCGACATGTTCGACGACTATAGGGTCGTCCCCACGACCCGGGGGCTAGGTTGGCCCGCCGCCGACTTGTCCGACGACTATAGGGTCGTCCCCACGACCCCAGGAGTAGATTGCCTCGCCACCGTCATGTCCGTCGACTATAGGGTCGTCCCCACGACCCCGGGTCTAGGTTCGCCAGCCGCCGACATGTCCGACGACTATAGGGTCGTTCCCACGACCCCCGGACTAGGTTGGCCTGCCGCCGACTTGTCCGACGACTATAGGGTCGTCCCCACGACCCCGGGACTAGATTGACCCGCCACCGTCATGTCCGACGACTATAGGGTCGTCTCCACGACCACGAGACTAGTTTGGCCCGCCGCCGACTTGTCCGATGACTATAGGGTCGTCCCCACGACCACAGGCCAAAGTTGCCCAGCCGCCGACATGTCCGACGACTATAGGGTCGTCCCCACGACCCCGGGACTAGATTGGCACGCCACCGTCATGTCCGTGGACTATAGGGTCGTCCCCACGACCCCGGGTCTAGGTTCGCCAGCCGCCGACATGTCCGACGACTATAGGGTCGTTCCCACGACCCCCGGACTAGGTTGGCCTGCCGCCGACATGTCCGACGACTATAGGGTCGTTCCCACGACCCCCGGACTAGGTTGGCCTGCCGCCGACTTGTCCGACGACTATAGGGTTGTCCCCACGACCACAGGCCAAAGTTGCCCAGCCGCCGACATGTCCGACGACTATAGGGTCGTCCCCACGACCCCGGGTCTAGGTTCGCCAGCCGCCGACATGTCCGACGACTATAGGGTCGTTCCCACGACCCCCGGACTAGGTTGGCCTGCCGCCGACTTGTCCGACGACTATAGGGTCGTCCCCACGACCCCGGGAATAGGTTGTCCCGCCGCTGACTTGTCCGACGACTATAGGGTCGTCCACACGACCCCGGGACTAGATTGGCCCGCCACCGTCATGTCCGACGATTATAGGGTCGTCCCCACGATCCCGGGACTAGATTGGCCCGCCACCAACATATCCGACGAGTATAGGGTCGTCTCCACGACCCCGGGACTAGGTTGGCCCGCCGCCAACATGTCCGACGACAATAGGGTCGTCCCCACGACCCCAGGACTAGATTGGCCCGCCACCATCATATCCGACGACTATAGGGTCGTCCCAGGACGCCGGGACTAGGTTGGCCAGCCGACGACAATAGGATCGTCCCCACGGCCCCAAGACTAGATTGGCCCACGACCGTCATGTCCGACTGCTACAGGGTCGTCCCCACGACCCCAGGACAAGATTGCCCCGCCACCGTCATGTCCGACAGCTAGAGGGTCGTCCCCACGACCCCGGGACTAGATTGGCCCGCCACCGTCATGTCCGACGACTATAGGGTCGTCCCCACGACCCCGGGACTAGATTGGCCCGCCACCATCATGTCCGACGACTATAGGGTCGTCCCCACGACCCCGGGCCTAGGTTGGCCCGCCGCCGACTTGTCCGACGACTATAGGGTCGTCCCCACGACCACCGGCCAAAGTTTCTCAGCCGCCGGCGTGTCCGACGACTATTGGGTCGTCCCCACGATCCCGGGACTAGATTGGCCCGCCACCGTCATGTCCGACGAGTATAGGGTCGTACCCACGACCCCGGGCCTAGGTTGGCCCGCCGCCGACTTGTCCGACGACTATAGGGTCGTCCCCACGACCACCGGCCAAAGTTTCCCAGCCGCCGGCGTGTCCGACGACTATTGGGTCGTCCCCACGATCCCGGGACTAGATTGGCCCGCCACCGTCATGTCCGACGACTATATGGTCGTACCCACGACCCCGGGACTAGGTTGGCCCGACGCCGACTTGTCCGACGACTATAGGGTCGTGCCTACCACCCCGGGACTAGGTTGGCCCGCCGCCGAATTGTCCGACGACTATAGGGTCGTCCCCACGACCCCGGGACTAGATTGGCCCGCCGCCGACTTGTCCGACGACTATAGGGTCGTCCCTACCACCCCGGGAGTAGGTTGGCCAGCCGCCGACATGTCCGACGACTATAGGGTCGTCCCCACGACCCCGGGACTAGGTTGGCCAGCCGCCGACATGTCCGACGACTATACGGTCGTCCTCACGGCCCCGGGACTATGTTGGCCCGCCGCCGACATGTCCGACGACTATAGGGTCGTCCCCACGACCACGGGACTAGGTTGGCCCGCCGCCGACGTATCCGACAACTATACGGTCGTCCCCACGTCCCCGGGACTAGATTGGCCCGCCACCGTCATGTCCGACGACTACAGGGTCGTCCCCACGACCCCGGGACTAGGTTGGCCCGCCGCCGACTTGTCCGACGACTATATGGTCGTACCCACGACCCCGGGACTAGGTTGGCCCGCCGCCGACATGTCCGACGACTATAGGGTCGTGCCTACCACCCCGGGACTAGGTTGGCCCGCCGCCGAATTGTCCGACGACTACAGGGTCGTCCCCACTACCACAGCACTAGATTGACCCGCCACCGTCATATCCGACGACTATAGGGTCGTCCCCACGACCACGGGCCAAAGTTGGCCAGCCGCCGACATGTTCGACGACTATAGGGTCGTCCCCACGACCCCGGGACTCGATTGGCTCGCCACCGTCATGTCCGACGAGTATAGGATCGTACCCACGACGCGGGGACTAGATTGGCCCGCCGCCGACTTGCTCGACGACTATAGGGCCGTCCCCGCGACCCCGGGACTAGGTTGGCGCGCCGCCGAAATGTCCGACGACTATAGGGTCGTCCCCACGACCACGGGCCAAAGTTGGCCCGCCGCCGACATGTTCGACGACTATAGGGTCGTCCCCACGACCCCGGGACTAGGTTGGCCCGCCACCATCATGTCCGACGACTATAGGGTCGTCCCCACGACCCCGGGACTAGGTTGGCCCGCGGCCGACTTGTTCGACGACAATAGGGTCGTCCGCACGACCCCAGGAGTAGATTGCCCCGCCACCGTCATGTCCGACGACTATAGGGTCGTCCCCACGACCCCGGGGCTAGATTGGCCCGCCACCGTCATGTGCGCCGCCTATAGGGTCGTCCCCACGACCACGGGCCAAAGTTGGTCAGCCGCCGACATGTCCGACGACTATAGGGTCGTCCCCACGACCCCGGGACCAGGTTGGCCAGCCGCCGATATGTCCGGCGACTATAGGATCGTCCCCACGACCCCGGGACTAGGTTGGCCCGCCGCCGACTTGTCCGACGACTATAGGGTCGTCCCCACGACCCCGGGACCAGGTTGGCCAGCCGCCGACATGTCCGACGACTATACGGTCGTCTCCACGACCACGGGACTAGGTTGGCCCGCCGCCAACTTGTCCGACGACTATAGGGTCGTCCCCACGATCCCGGGACTAGATTGGCCCGCCACCAACATATCCGACGAGTATAGGGTCCTCCCCACGGCCCCGAGACTAGATTGGCCCACGACCATCATGTCCGACTGCTACAGGGTCGTCCCCACGACCCCAGGACAAGATTGCCCCGCCACCGTCATGTCCGACGACTAGAGGGTCGTCCCCACGACCACGGGCCAAAGTTGTCCAGCCGCCGACATGTTCGACGACTATAGGGTCGTCCCCACGACCCCGGGGCTAGGTTGGCCCGCCGCCGACTTGTCCGACGACTATAGGGTCGTCCCCACGACCCCAGGAGTAGATTGCCCCGCCACCGTCATGTCCGACGACTATATGGTCGTCCCCACGACCACGGGCCAAAGTTGGCCCGCCGCCGACATGTTCGACGACTATAGGGTCTTCCCCACGACCCCGGGACTCGATTGGCTCGCCACCGTCATGTCGGACTGGTATAGGGTCGTCCCCACGACCCCGGGGCTAGATTGGCCCGCCACCGTCATGTCCGACGACTATAGGGTCGTCCCCACGACCCCGGGACTAGTTTGGCCCGCCACCTTCATGTCCGACGACTATAGCGTCGTCCCTACCACCCCGGGACTAGGTTGGCCAGCCGCCGACATGTTCGACGACTATAGGGTCGTCCCCACGACCCCGGGGCTAGATTGGCCGCCGCCGAAATGTCCGACGACTATATGGTCGTCCCCACGACCACGGGCCAAAGTTGGCCCGCCGCCGACATGTTCGACGACTATAGGGTCGTCCCTACCACCCCGGGACTAGGTTGGCCAGCCGCCGACATGTTCGACGACTATAGGGTCGTCCCCACGACCCCGGGGCTAGATTGGCCCGCCGCCGAAATGTCCGACGACTATATGGTCGTCCCCACGACCACGGGCCAAAGTTGGCCCGCCGCCGACATGTTCGACGACTATAGGGTCGTCCCCACGACCCCGGGACTCGATTGGCTCGCCACCGTCATGTCGGACTGGTATAGGGTCGTACCCACGACGCCGGGACTAGATTGGCCCGTCACCGTCACGTCCGACGACTATAGGATTGTCCCCACGACCCCGGGGCTAGGTTGGCCCGCCGCCGACTTGTCCGACGACTATAGGGTCGTCCCCACGACCCCAGGAGTAGATTGCCCCGCCACCGTCATGTCCGACGACTATAGGGTCGTCCCCACGACCCCGGGACTAGGTTCGCCAGCCGCCGACATGTCCGACGACTATAGGGTCGTTCCCACGACCCCCGGAATAGGTTGGCCCGCCGCCGACTTGTCCGACGACTATAGGGTCGTCCCCAAGACCCCGGGACTAGATTGACCCGCCACCGTCATGTCCGACGACTATAGGGTCGTCTCCACGACCGCGGGACTAGGTTGGCCCGCCGCCGACTTTTCCGACGACTATAGGGTCGTCCCCACGGCCCCGAGACTAGATTGGCCCACGACCGTCATGTCCGACGACTACAGGGTCGTCCCCACGACCCCAGGAATAGATTGCCCCGCCACCGACATGTCCGACAACTATAGGGTCGTCTCCACTACCCCGGGACTAGGTTGGCGCGCCGCCGAAATGTCCGACGACTATATGGTCGTCCCCACGACCACGGGCCAAAGTTGGCCCGCCGCCGACATGTTCGACGACTATAGGGTCGTCCCCACGACCCCGGGACTAGATTGGCTCGCCACCGTCATGTCGGACTGGTATAGGGGCGTACCCACGACGCCGGGGCTAGATTGGCCCGTCACCGTCATGTCCGACGACTATAGGATCGTCCCCACGACCCCGGGACTAGGTTGGCCCGCCGCCGACTTGTCCGACGACTATAGGGTCGTCCCCACGACAACCGGCCAAAGTTTCCCAGCCGCCGGCGTGTCCGACGACTATTGGGTCGTCCCCACGATCCCGGGACTAGATTGGCCCGCCACCGTCATGTCCGACGACTATAGGGTCGTCCCCACGACCCCGGGACTAGGTTGGCCCACCGCCAACATGTCCGACGACTATAGGGTCGTCCCCACGACCCCGGGAGTAGATTGGCCCGCCGCCGACTTGTCCGACGACAATAGGGTCGTCCCCACGACCCCAGGACTAGATTGGCCCACGACCGTCATGTCCGACGACTACAGGGTCGTCCCCACGACCCCAGGACTAGATTGCCCCGCCACCGACATGTCCGACAACTATAGGGTCGTCCCCACGACCACGGGCCAAAGTTGTCCAGCCGCCGACATGTTCGACGACTATAGGGTCGTCCCCACGACCCCGGGACTAGATTGGCCCGCCACCGTCATGTCTGACGACTACAGGGTCGTCCCCACGACCCCGGGACTAGGTTGGCCAGCCGCCGACATATGCGACGACTATAGAGTCGTCCCCACGACCCCGGGACTAGGTTGGCCCGCCGCCGACTTGTCCGACGACTATAGGGTCGTCCCCACGACCCCGGGACTAGGTTGGCCCGCCGCCGACTTGTCCGACGACTATAGGGTCGTCCCCACGACCCCGGGACCAGGTTGGCCAGCCGCCGACATGTCCGACGACTATACGGTCGTCCCCACGACCACGGGACTAGGTTGGCCTGCCGCCAATTTGTCCGACGACTATAGGGTCGTCCCCACGATCCCGGGACTAGATTGGCCCGCCACAAACATATCCGACGAGTATAGGGTCGTCTCCACAACCCCGGGACTAGGTTGGCCCGCCGCCAACATGTCCGACGACAATAGGGTCGTCCCCACGACCCCAGGACTAGATTGGCCCGCCACCATCATATCCGACGACTATAGGGTCGTCCCAGGACCCCGGGACTAGGTTGGCCAGCCGACGACAATAGGATCGTCCCCACGGCCCCGAGACTAGATTGGCCCACGACCGTCATGTCCGACTGCTACAGGGTCGTCCCCACGACCCCAGGACAAGATTGCCCCGCCACCGTCATGTCCGACGACTAGAGGGTCGTCCCCACGACCACGGGCCAAAGTTGTCCAGCCGCCGACATGTTCGACGACTATAGGGTCGTCCCCACGACCCCGGGACCAGATTGGCCCGCCACCGTCATGTCCGACGAGTATAGGGTCGTACCCACGACGCGGGGACTAGATTGGCCCGCCGCCGACTTGTCCGACGACTATAGGGTCGTCCCTCCCACCCCGGAACTAGGTTGGCCAGCCGCCGACATGTCCGACGACCATAGGGTCCTCCCCACGACCCCGGGACTAGGTTGGCCCGCCGCCGACTTGTCCGACGACTATAGGGTCGTTCCCACGACCACGGGCCAAAGTTGGTCAGCCGCCGACATGTCCGACGACTATAGGGTCGTCCCCACGACCCCGGGCCAAAGCTCGCCAGCCGCCGACATGTCCGACGTCTATAGGGTCGTCCCCACGACCTCGGGACTAGGTTGGCCCGCCGCCGACATGTTCGACGACTATAGGGTCGTCCCCACGACCCGGGGGCTAGGTTGGCCCGCCGCCGACTTGTCCGACGACTATAGGGTCGTCCCCACGACCCCAGGAGTAGATTGCCTCGCCACCGTCATGTCCGTCGACTATAGGGTCGTCCCCACGACCCCGGGTCTAGGTTCGCCAGCCGCCGACATGTCCGACGACTATAGGGTCGTTCCCACGACCCCCGGACTAGGTTGGCCTGCCGCCGACTTGTCCGACGACTATAGGGTCGTCCCCACGACCCCGGGACTAGATTGACCCGCCACCGTCATGTCCGACGACTATAGGGTCGTCTCCACGACCACGAGACTAGTTTGGCCCGCCGCCGACTTGTCCGATGACTATAGGGTCGTCCCCACGACCACAGGCCAAAGTTGCCCAGCCGCCGACATGTCCGACGACTATAGGGTCGTCCCCACGACCCCGGGACTAGATTGGCACGCCACCGTCATGTCCGTGGACTATAGGGTCGTCCCCACGACCCCGGGTCTAGGTTCGCCAGCCGCCGACATGTCCGACGACTATAGGGTCGTTCCCACGACCCCCGGACTAGGTTGGCCTGCCGCCGACATGTCCGACGACTATAGGGTCGTTCCCACGACCCCCGGACTAGGTTGGCCTGCCGCCGACTTGTCCGACGACTATAGGGTTGTCCCCACGACCACAGGCCAAAGTTGCCCAGCCGCCGACATGTCCGACGACTATAGGGTCGTCCCCACGACCCCGGGTCTAGGTTCGCCAGCCGCCGACATGTCCGACGACTATAGGGTCGTTCCCACGACCCCCGGACTAGGTTGGCCTGCCGCCGACTTGTCCGACGACTATAGGGTCGTCCCCACGACCCCGGGAATAGGTTGTCCCGCCGCTGACTTGTCCGACGACTATAGGGTCGTCCACACGACCCCGGGACTAGATTGGCCCGCCACCGTCATGTCCGACGATTATAGGGTCGTCCCCACGATCCCGGGACTAGATTGGCCCGCCACCAACATATCCGACGAGTATAGGGTCGTCTCCACGACCCCGGGACTAGGTTGGCCCGCCGCCAACATGTCCGACGACAATAGGGTCGTCCCCACGACCCCAGGACTAGATTGGCCCGCCACCATCATATCCGACGACTATAGGGTCGTCCCAGGACGCCGGGACTAGGTTGGCCAGCCGACGACAATAGGATCGTCCCCACGGCCCCAAGACTAGATTGGCCCACGACCGTCATGTCCGACTGCTACAGGGTCGTCCCCACGACCCCAGGACAAGATTGCCCCGCCACCGTCATGTCCGACAGCTAGAGGGTCGTCCCCACGACCCCGGGACTAGATTGGCCCGCCACCGTCATGTCCGACGACTATAGGGTCGTCCCCACGACCCCGGGACTAGATTGGCCCGCCACCATCATGTCCGACGACTATAGGGTCGTCCCCACGACCCCGGGCCTAGGTTGGCCCGCCGCCGACTTGTCCGACGACTATAGGGTCGTCCCCACGACCACCGGCCAAAGTTTCTCAGCCGCCGGCGTGTCCGACGACTATTGGGTCGTCCCCACGATCCCGGGACTAGATTGGCCCGCCACCGTCATGTCCGACGAGTATAGGGTCGTACCCACGACCCCGGGCCTAGGTTGGCCCGCCGCCGACTTGTCCGACGACTATAGGGTCGTCCCCACGACCACCGGCCAAAGTTTCCCAGCCGCCGGCGTGTCCGACGACTATTGGGTCGTCCCCACGATCCCGGGACTAGATTGGCCCGCCACCGTCATGTCCGACGACTATATGGTCGTACCCACGACCCCGGGACTAGGTTGGCCCGACGCCGACTTGTCCGACGACTATAGGGTCGTGCCTACCACCCCGGGACTAGGTTGGCCCGCCGCCGAATTGTCCGACGACTATAGGGTCGTCCCCACGACCCCGGGACTAGATTGGCCCGCCGCCGACTTGTCCGACGACTATAGGGTCGTCCCTACCACCCCGGGAGTAGGTTGGCCAGCCGCCGACATGTCCGACGACTATAGGGTCGTCCCCACGACCCCGGGACTAGGTTGGCCAGCCGCCGACATGTCCGACGACTATACGGTCGTCCTCACGGCCCCGGGACTATGTTGGCCCGCCGCCGACATGTCCGACGACTATAGGGTCGTCCCCACGACCACGGGACTAGGTTGGCCCGCCGCCGACGTATCCGACAACTATACGGTCGTCCCCACGTCCCCGGGACTAGATTGGCCCGCCACCGTCATGTCCGACGACTACAGGGTCGTCCCCACGACCCCGGGACTAGGTTGGCCCGCCGCCGACTTGTCCGACGACTATATGGTCGTACCCACGACCCCGGGACTAGGTTGGCCCGCCGCCGACATGTCCGACGACTATAGGGTCGTGCCTACCACCCCGGGACTAGGTTGGCCCGCCGCCGAATTGTCCGACGACTACAGGGTCGTCCCCACTACCACAGCACTAGATTGACCCGCCACCGTCATATCCGACGACTATAGGGTCGTCCCCACGACCACGGGCCAAAGTTGGCCAGCCGCCGACATGTTCGACGACTATAGGGTCGTCCCCACGACCCCGGGACTCGATTGGCTCGCCACCGTCATGTCCGACGAGTATAGGATCGTACCCACGACGCGGGGACTAGATTGGCCCGCCGCCGACTTGCTCGACGACTATAGGGCCGTCCCCGCGACCCCGGGACTAGGTTGGCGCGCCGCCGAAATGTCCGACGACTATAGGGTCGTCCCCACGACCACGGGCCAAAGTTGGCCCGCCGCCGACATGTTCGACGACTATAGGGTCGTCCCCACGACCCCGGGACTAGGTTGGCCCGCCACCATCATGTCCGACGACTATAGGGTCGTCCCCACGACCCCGGGACTAGGTTGGCCCGCGGCCGACTTGTTCGACGACAATAGGGTCGTCCGCACGACCCCAGGAGTAGATTGCCCCGCCACCGTCATGTCCGACGACTATAGGGTCGTCCCCACGACCCCGGGGCTAGATTGGCCCGCCACCGTCATGTGCGCCGCCTATAGGGTCGTCCCCACGACCACGGGCCAAAGTTGGTCAGCCGCCGACATGTCCGACGACTATAGGGTCGTCCCCACGACCCCGGGACCAGGTTGGCCAGCCGCCGATATGTCCGGCGACTATAGGATCGTCCCCACGACCCCGGGACTAGGTTGGCCCGCCGCCGACTTGTCCGACGACTATAGGGTCGTCCCCACGACCCCGGGACCAGGTTGGCCAGCCGCCGACATGTCCGACGACTATACGGTCGTCTCCACGACCACGGGACTAGGTTGGCCCGCCGCCAACTTGTCCGACGACTATAGGGTCGTCCCCACGATCCCGGGACTAGATTGGCCCGCCACCAACATATCCGACGAGTATAGGGTCCTCCCCACGGCCCCGAGACTAGATTGGCCCACGACCATCATGTCCGACTGCTACAGGGTCGTCCCCACGACCCCAGGACAAGATTGCCCCGCCACCGTCATGTCCGACGACTAGAGGGTCGTCCCCACGACCACGGGCCAAAGTTGTCCAGCCGCCGACATGTTCGACGACTATAGGGTCGTCCCCACGACCCCGGGGCTAGGTTGGCCCGCCGCCGACTTGTCCGACGACTATAGGGTCGTCCCCACGACCCCAGGAGTAGATTGCCCCGCCACCGTCATGTCCGACGACTATATGGTCGTCCCCACGACCACGGGCCAAAGTTGGCCCGCCGCCGACATGTTCGACGACTATAGGGTCTTCCCCACGACCCCGGGACTCGATTGGCTCGCCACCGTCATGTCGGACTGGTATAGGGTCGTCCCCACGACCCCGGGGCTAGATTGGCCCGCCACCGTCATGTCCGACGACTATAGGGTCGTCCCCACGACCCCGGGACTAGTTTGGCCCGCCACCTTCATGTCCGACGACTATAGCGTCGTCCCTACCACCCCGGGACTAGGTTGGCCAGCCGCCGACATGTTCGACGACTATAGGGTCGTCCCCACGACCCCGGGGCTAGATTGGCCGCCGCCGAAATGTCCGACGACTATATGGTCGTCCCCACGACCACGGGCCAAAGTTGGCCCGCCGCCGACATGTTCGACGACTATAGGGTCGTCCCTACCACCCCGGGACTAGGTTGGCCAGCCGCCGACATGTTCGACGACTATAGGGTCGTCCCCACGACCCCGGGGCTAGATTGGCCCGCCGCCGAAATGTCCGACGACTATATGGTCGTCCCCACGACCACGGGCCAAAGTTGGCCCGCCGCCGACATGTTCGACGACTATAGGGTCGTCCCCACGACCCCGGGACTCGATTGGCTCGCCACCGTCATGTCGGACTGGTATAGGGTCGTACCCACGACGCCGGGACTAGATTGGCCCGTCACCGTCACGTCCGACGACTATAGGATTGTCCCCACGACCCCGGGGCTAGGTTGGCCCGCCGCCGACTTGTCCGACGACTATAGGGTCGTCCCCACGACCCCAGGAGTAGATTGCCCCGCCACCGTCATGTCCGACGACTATAGGGTCGTCCCCACGACCCCGGGACTAGGTTCGCCAGCCGCCGACATGTCCGACGACTATAGGGTCGTTCCCACGACCCCCGGAATAGGTTGGCCCGCCGCCGACTTGTCCGACGACTATAGGGTCGTCCCCAAGACCCCGGGACTAGATTGACCCGCCACCGTCATGTCCGACGACTATAGGGTCGTCTCCACGACCGCGGGACTAGGTTGGCCCGCCGCCGACTTTTCCGACGACTATAGGGTCGTCCCCACGACCCCGGGACTAGATTGACCCGCCACCGTCATGTCCGACGACTATAGGGTCGTCTCCACGACCGCGGGACTAGGTTGGCCCGCCGCCGACTTGTCCGACGACTATAGGGTCGTCCCCACGACCACGGGCCAAAGTTGCCCAGCCGCCGACATGTCCGACGACTATAGGGTCGTCCCCACGACCCCGGGACTAGATTGGCCCGCCACCGTCATGTCCGAGGACTATAGGGTCGTCCCCACGACCCCGGGACTAGGTTGGCCCGCCGCCGACTTGTCCGACGACTATAGGGTCGTCCCCACGACCACGGGCCAAAGTTGCCCAGCCGCCGTCATGTCCGATGACTATAGGGTCGTCCCCACGACCCCGGGACTAGATTGGCCCGCCACCGCCATGTCCGACGACTATAGGGTCGTCCCCACGACCCCGGGAATAGGTTGTCCCGCCGCTGACTTGTCCGACGACTATAGGGTCGTCCCCACGACCCCGGGGCTAGGTTGGCCCGCCGCCGACCTTCCGACGCCTATAGGGTCGTCCCCACGAACACGGGCCAAAGTTGGTCAGCCGCCGACATTTCCGACGACTATAGGGTCGTCCCCACGACCCCGGGACTAGGTTGGCCCGCCACCATCATGTCCGACGACTATAGGGTCGTCCCCACGACCCCGGGACTAGGTTGGCCCGCGGCCGACTTGTTCGACGACAATAGGGTCGTCCGCACGACCCCAGGAGTAGATTGCCCCGCCACCGTCATGTCCGACGACTATAGGGTCGTCCCCACGACCCCGGGGCTAGATTGGCCCGCCACCGTCATGTGCGCCGACTATAGGGTCGTCCCCACGACCACGGGCCAAAGTTGGTCAGCCGCCGACATGTCCGACGACTATAGGGTCGTCCCCACGACCCCGGGACCAGGTTGGCCAGCCGCCGATATGTCCGACGACTATACGGTCGTCCCAACGACCCCGGGACTGGATTGGCCCGCCACCGTCATGTCCGACGACTCTAGGATCGTCCCCACGACCCCGGAAGTAGGTTGGCCCACCGCCGACTTGTCCGACGACTATAGGGTCGTCCCTCCCACCCCGGAACTAGGTTGGCCAGCCGCCGACATGTCCGACGACCATAGGGTCCTCCCCACGACCCCGGGACTAGGTTGGCCCGCCGCCGACTTGTCCGACGACTATAGGGTCGTCCCCACGACCACGGGCCAAAGTTGGTCAGCCGCCGATATGTCCGACGACTATAGGGTCGTCCCCACGACCCCGGGCCAAAGCTCGCCAGCCGCCGACATGTCCGACGTCTATAGGGTCGTCCCCACGACCCCGGGACTAGGTTGGCCCGCCGCCGACATGTTCGACGACTATAGGGTCGTCCCCACGACCCCGGGGCTAGGTTGGCCCGCCGCCGACTTGTCCGACTAAAGGGTCGTCCCCACGACCCCAGGAGTAGATTGCCCCGCCACCGTCATGTCCGACGACTATAGGGTCGTCCCCACGACCCCGGGACTAGGTTCGCCAGCCGCCGACATGTCCGACGACTATAGGGTCGTTCCCACGACCCCCGGACTCGGTTAGCCCGCCGCCGACTTGTCCGACGACTAAAGGGTCGTCCCCACGACCCCAGGAGTAGATTGCCCCGCCACCGTCATGTCCGACGACTATAGGGTCGTCCCCACGACCCCGGGACTAGGTTCGCCAGCCGCCGACATGTCCGACGACTATAGGGTCGTCCCCACGACCACCGGCCAAAGTTTCCCAGCCGCCGGCGTGTCCGACGACTATTGGGTCGTCCCCACGATCCCGGGACTAGATTGGCCCGCCACCGTCATGTCCGACGACTATATGGTCGTACCCACGACCCCGGGACTAGGTTGGCCCGACGCCGACTTGTCCGACGACTATAGGGTCGTGCCTACCACCCCGGGACTAGGTTGGCCCGCCGCCGAATTGTCCGACGACTATAGGGTCGTCCCCACGACCCCGGGACTAGATTGGCCCGCCGCCGACTTGTCCGACGACTATAGGGTCGTCCCTACCACCCCGGGAGTAGGTTGGCCAGCCGCCGACATGTCCGACGACTATAGGGTCGTCCCCACGACCCCGGGACTAGGTTGGCCAGCCGCCGACATGTCCGACGACTATACGGTCGTCCTCACGGCCCCGGGACTATGTTGGCCCGCCGCCGACATGTCCGACGACTATAGGGTCGTCCCCACGACCACGGGACTAGGTTGGCCCGCCGCCGACGTATCCGACAACTATACGGTCGTCCCCACGTCCCCGGGACTAGATTGGCCCGCCACCGTCATGTCCGACGACTACAGGGTCGTCCCCACGACCCCGGGACTAGGTTGGCCCGCCGCCGACTTGTCCGACGACTATATGGTCGTACCCACGACCCCGGGACTAGGTTGGCCCGCCGCCGACATGTCCGACGACTATAGGGTCGTGCCTACCACCCCGGGACTAGGTTGGCCCGCCGCCGAATTGTCCGACGACTACAGGGTCGTCCCCACTACCACAGCACTAGATTGACCCGCCACCGTCATATCCGACGACTATAGGGTCGTCCCCACGACCACGGGCCAAAGTTGGCCAGCCGCCGACATGTTCGACGACTATAGGGTCGTCCCCACGACCCCGGGACTCGATTGGCTCGCCACCGTCATGTCCGACGAGTATAGGGTCGTACCCACGACGCGGGGACTAGATTGGCCCGCCGCCGACTTGCTCGACGACTATAGGGCCGTCCCCACGACCCCGGGACTAGGTTGGCGCGCCGCCGAAATGTCCGACGACTATATGGTCGTCCCCACGACCACGGGCCAAAGTTGGCCCGCCGCCGACATGTTCGACGACTATAGGGTCGTCCCCACGACCCCGGGACTAGGTTGGCCCGCCACCATCATGTCCGACGACTATAGGGTCGTCCCCACGACCCCGGGACTAGGTTGGCCCGCGGCCGACTTGTTCGACGACAATAGGGTCGTCCGCACGACCCCAGGAGTAGATTGCCCCGCCACCGTCATGTCCGACGACTATAGGGTCGTCCCCACGACCCCGGGGCTAGATTGGCCCGCCACCGTCATGTGCGCCGACTATAGGGTCGTCCCCACGACCACGGGCCAAAGTTGGTCAGCCGCCGACATGTCCGACGACTATAGGGTCGTCCCCACGACCCCGGGACCAGGTTGGCCAGCCGCCGATATGTCCGGCGACTATAGGATCGTCCCCACGACCCCGGGACTAGGTTGGCCCGCCGCCGACTTGTCCGACGACTATAGGGTCGTCCCCACGACCCCGGGACCAGGTTGGCCAGCCGCCGACATGTCCGACGACTATACGGTCGTCCCCACGACCACGGGACTAGGTTGGCCCGCCGCCAACTTGTCCGACGACTATAGGGTCGTCCCCACGATCCCGGGACTAGATTGGCCCGCCACCAACATATCCGACGAGTATAGGGTCCTCCCCACGGCCCCGAGACTAGATTGGCCCACGACCATCATGTCCGACTGCTACAGGGTCGTCCCCACGACCCCAGGACAAGATTGCCCCGCCACCGTCATGTCCGACGACTAGAGGCTCGTCCCCACGACCACGGGCCAAAGTTGTCCAGCCGCCGACATGTTCGACGACTATAGGGTCGTCCCCACGACCCCGGGGCTAGGTTGGCCCGCCGCCGACTTGTCCGACGACTATAGGGTCGTCCCCACGACCCCAGGAGTAGATTGCCCCGCCACCGTCATGTCCGACGACTATAGGGTCGTCCCCACGACCCCGGGGCTAGGTTGGCCCGCCGCCGAAATGTCCGACGACTATATGGTCGTCCCCACGACCACGGGCCAAAGTTGGCCCGCCGCCGACATGTTCGACGACTATAGGGTCTTCCCCACGACCCCGGGACTCGATTGGCTCGCCACCGTCATGTCGGACTGGTATAGGGTCGTCCCCACGACCCCGGGGCTAGATTGGCCCGCCACCGTCATGTCCGACGACTATAGGGTCGTCCCCACGACCCCGGGACTAGTTTGGCCCGCCACCTTCATGTCCGACGACTATAGCGTCGTCCCTACCACCCCGGGACTAGGTTGGCCAGCCGCCGACATGTTCGACGACTATAGGGTCGTCCCCACGACCCCGGGGCTAGATTGGCCCGCCGCCGAAATGTCCGACGACTATATGGTCGTCCCCACGACCACGGGCCAAAGTTGGCCCGCCGCCGACATGTTCGACGACTATAGGGTCGTCCCCACGACCCCGGGACTCGATTGGCTCGCCACCGTCATGTCCGACGAGTATAGGGTCGTACCCACGACGCGGGGACTAGATTGGCCCGCCGCCGACTTGCTCGACGACTATAGGGCCGTCCCCACGACCCCGGGACTAGGTTGGCGCGCCGCCGAAATGTCCGACGACTATATGGTCGTCCCCACGACCACGGGCCAAAGTTGGCCCGCCGCCGACATGTTCGACGACTATAGGGTCGTCCCCACGACCCCGGGGCTAGGTTGGCCCGCCGCCGACTTGTCCGACGACTATAGGGTCGTCCCCACGACCCCAGGAGTAGATTGCCCCGCCACCGTCATGTCCGACGACTATAGGGTCGTCCCCACGACCCCGGGACTAGGTTCGCCAGCCGCCGACATGTCCGACGACTATAGGGTCGTTCCCACGACCCCCGGAATAGGTTGGCCCGCCGCCGACTTGTCCGACGACTATAGGGTCGTCCCCAAGACCCCGGGACTAGATTGACCCGCCACCGTCATGTCCGACGACTATAGGGTCGTCCCCACGACCCCGGGACTAGATTGACCCGCCACCGTCATGTCCGACGACTATAGGGTCGTCTCCACGACCGCGGGACTAGGTTGGCCCGCCGCCGACTTGTCCGACGACTATAGGGTCGTCCCCACGACCACGGGCCAAAGTTGCCCAGCCGCCGACATGTCCGACGACTATAGGGTCGTCCCCACGACCCCGGGACTAGATTGGCCCGCCACCGTCATGTCCGAGGACTATAGGGTCGTCCCCACGACCCCGGGACTAGGTTGGCCCGCCGCCGACTTGTCCGACGACTATAGGGTCGTCCCCACGACCACGGGCCAAAGTTGCCCAGCCGCCGTCATGTCCGATGACTATAGGGTCGTCCCCACGACCCCGGGACTAGATTGGCCCGCCACCGCCATGTCCGACGACTATAGGGTCGTCCCCACGACCCCGGGAATAGGTTGTCCCGCCGCTGACTTGTCCGACGACTATAGGGGCGTCCCCACGACCCCGGGGCTAGGTTGGCCCGCCGCCGACCTTCCGACGCCTATAGGGTCGTCCCCACGAACACGGGCCAAAGTTGGTCAGCCGCCGACATTTCCGACGACTATAGGGTCGTCCCCACGACCCCGGGACTAGGTTGGCCCGCCACCATCATGTCCGACGACTATAGGGTCGTCCCCACGACCCCGGGACTAGGTTGGCCCGCGGCCGACTTGTTCGACGACAATAGGGTCGTCCGCACGACCCCAGGAGTAGATTGCCCCGCCACCGTCATGTCCGACGACTATAGGGTCGTCCCCACGACCCCGGGGCTAGATTGGCCCGCCACCGTCATGTGCGCCGACTATAGGGTCGTCCCCACGACCACGGGCCAAAGTTGGTCAGCCGCCGACATGTCCGACGACTATAGGGTCGTCCCCACGACCCCGGGACCAGGTTGGCCAGCCGCCGATATGTCCGACGACTATACGGTCGTCCCAACGACCCCGGGACTGGATTGGCCCGCCACCGTCATGTCCGACGACTCTAGGATCGTCCCCACGACCCCGGAAGTAGGTTGGCCCACCGCCGACTTGTCCGACGACTATAGGGTCGTTCCCACGACCCCCGGACTCGGTTAGCCCGCCGCCGACTTGTCCGACGACTAAAGGGTCGTCCCCACGACCCCAGGAGTAGATTGCCCCGCCACCGTCATGTCCGACGACTATAGGGTCGTCCCTACGACCCCGGGACTAGGTTCGCCAGCCGCCGACATGTCCGACGACTATAGGGTCGTTCCCACGACCCCCGGACTCGGTTGGCCAGCCGCCGACATGTCCGACGTCTATAGGGTCGTCCCCACGACCACGGGCCAAAGCTGCCCAGCCGCCGACATGTCCGACGACTATAGGGTCGTCCCCACGACCCGGGCCGAAGTTGGCCAGCCGCCGACATGTCCGACGACTATAGGGTCGTCCCCACGACCCGGGCCGAAGTTGGCCAGCCGCCGACATGTCCGACGACTATAGGGTCGTCCCCACGACCCGGGCCGAAGTTGGCCAGCCGCCGACATGTCCGACGACTATAGGGTCGTCCCCACGACCCGGGCCGAAGTTGGCTAGCCGCCGACATGTCCGACGACTATAGGGTCGTCCCCACGACCCCGGGACTAGATTGGCCCGCCACCGTCATGTCCGACGACACTACGGTCGTCCCCACGACCCCGGGACTAGGTTGGCCCGCCGCCGAATTGTCCGACGACTATAGGGTCGTCCCCACGACCACGGGCCAAAGCTGCCCAGCCGCCGACATGTCCGACGACTATAGGGTCGTCCCCACGACCCCGGGACTATGTTGGCCTGCCGCCGACATGTCCGACGACTATAGGGTCGTCCCCACGACCACGGGCCAAAGTTGCCCTGCCGCCGACATGTCCGACGACTATAGGGTCGTCCCCACGACCCCGGGACTAGGTTGGCCCGCCGTCGACATGTCCGACGTCTATAGGGTCGTCCCCACGACCCCGGGAGTAGGTTGGCCCGCCGCCGACTTGTCCGACGACTATAGGGTCGTCCCTACCATCACGGGACTAGGTTGGCCAGCCGCCGACATGTCCGACGTCTATAGGGTCGTCCCCACGAACCCGGGGCTAGATTGCCCCTGCACCGTCATGCCCGACGACTGTAGGGTCGTCTCCACGACCCCGGGACTAGGTTGGCCCGCCGCCGAATTGTCCGACGACTATAGGGTCGTCCCCACGACCACGGGACTAGGTTGGCCCGCCGCCGACTTGTCCGACGACTATAGGGTCGTCCCCACGACCACGGGCCAAAGCTGCCCAGCCGCCGACATGTCCGACGACTATAGGGTCGTCTCCACGACCCCGGGACTAGGTTGGCCCGCCGCCGACTTGTCTGACGACTATAGGGTCGTCCCCACGACCACGGGCCAAAGCTGCCCAGCCGCCGACATGTCCGACGACTATAGGGTCGTCTCCACGACCGCGGGACTAGGTTGGCCCGCCGCCGACTTTTCCGACGACTATAGGGTCGTCCCCACGACCCCGGGACTAGATTGACCCGCCACCGTCATGTCCGACGACTATAGGGTCGTCTCCACGACCGCGGGACTAGGTTGGCCCGCCGCCGACTTGTCCGACGACTATAGGGTCGTCCCCACGACCACGGGCCAAAGTTGCCCAGCCGCCGACATGTCCGACGACTATAGGGTCGTCCCCACGACCCCGGGACTAGATTGGCCCGCCACCGTCATGTCCGAGGACTATAGGGTCGTCCCCACGACCCCGGGACTAGGTTGGCCCGCCGCCGACTTGTCCGACGACTATAGGGTCGTCCCCACGACCACGGGCCAAAGTTGCCCAGCCGCCGTCATGTCCGATGACTATAGGGTCGTCCCCACGACCCCGGGACTAGATTGGCCCGCCACCGCCATGTCCGACGACTATAGGGTCGTCCCCACGACCCCGGGAATAGGTTGTCCCGCCGCTGACTTGTCCGACGACTATAGGGTCGTCCCCACGACCCCGGGGCTAGGTTGGCCCGCCGCCGACCTTCCGACGCCTATAGGGTCGTCCCCACGAACACGGGCCAAAGTTGGTCAGCCGCCGACATTTCCGACGACTATAGGGTCGTCCCCACGACCCCGGGACTAGGTTGGCCCGCCACCATCATGTCCGACGACTATAGGGTCGTCCCCACGACCCCGGGACTAGGTTGGCCCGCGGCCGACTTGTTCGACGACAATAGGGTCGTCCGCACGACCCCAGGAGTAGATTGCCCCGCCACCGTCATGTCCGACGACTATAGGGTCGTCCCCACGACCCCGGGGCTAGATTGGCCCGCCACCGTCATGTGCGCCGACTATAGGGTCGTCCCCACGACCACGGGCCAAAGTTGGTCAGCCGCCGACATGTCCGACGACTATAGGGTCGTCCCCACGACCCCGGGACCAGGTTGGCCAGCCGCCGATATGTCCGACGACTATACGGTCGTCCCAACGACCCCGGGACTGGATTGGCCCGCCACCGTCATGTCCGACGACTCTAGGATCGTCCCCACGACCCCGGAAGTAGGTTGGCCCACCGCCGACTTGTCCGACGACTATAGGGTCGTCCCTCCCACCCCGGAACTAGGTTGGCCAGCCGCCGACATGTCCGACGACCATAGGGTCCTCCCCACGACCCCGGGACTAGGTTGGCCCGCCGCCGACTTGTCCGACGACTATAGGGTCGTCCCCACGACCACGGGCCAAAGTTGGTCAGCCGCCGATATGTCCGACGACTATAGGGTCGTCCCCACGACCCCGGGCCAAAGCTCGCCAGCCGCCGACATGTCCGACGTCTATAGGGTCGTCCCCACGACCCCGGGACTAGGTTGGCCCGCCGCCGACATGTTCGACGACTATAGGGTCGTCCCCACGACCCCGGGGCTAGGTTGGCCCGCCGCCGACTTGTCCGACTAAAGGGTCGTCCCCACGACCCCAGGAGTAGATTGCCCCGCCACCGTCATGTCCGACGACTATAGGGTCGTCCCCACGACCCCGGGACTAGGTTCGCCAGCCGCCGACATGTCCGACGACTATAGGGTCGTTCCCACGACCCCCGGACTCGGTTAGCCCGCCGCCGACTTGTCCGACGACTAAAGGGTCGTCCCCACGACCCCAGGAGTAGATTGCCCCGCCACCGTCATGTCCGACGACTATAGGGTCGTCCCCACGACCCCGGGACTAGGTTCGCCAGCCGCCGACATGTCCGACGACTATAGGGTCGTCCCCACGACCACCGGCCAAAGTTTCCCAGCCGCCGGCGTGTCCGACGACTATTGGGTCGTCCCCACGATCCCGGGACTAGATTGGCCCGCCACCGTCATGTCCGACGACTATATGGTCGTACCCACGACCCCGGGACTAGGTTGGCCCGACGCCGACTTGTCCGACGACTATAGGGTCGTGCCTACCACCCCGGGACTAGGTTGGCCCGCCGCCGAATTGTCCGACGACTATAGGGTCGTCCCCACGACCCCGGGACTAGATTGGCCCGCCGCCGACTTGTCCGACGACTATAGGGTCGTCCCTACCACCCCGGGAGTAGGTTGGCCAGCCGCCGACATGTCCGACGACTATAGGGTCGTCCCCACGACCCCGGGACTAGGTTGGCCAGCCGCCGACATGTCCGACGACTATACGGTCGTCCTCACGGCCCCGGGACTATGTTGGCCCGCCGCCGACATGTCCGACGACTATAGGGTCGTCCCCACGACCACGGGACTAGGTTGGCCCGCCGCCGACGTATCCGACAACTATACGGTCGTCCCCACGTCCCCGGGACTAGATTGGCCCGCCACCGTCATGTCCGACGACTACAGGGTCGTCCCCACGACCCCGGGACTAGGTTGGCCCGCCGCCGACTTGTCCGACGACTATATGGTCGTACCCACGACCCCGGGACTAGGTTGGCCCGCCGCCGACATGTCCGACGACTATAGGGTCGTGCCTACCACCCCGGGACTAGGTTGGCCCGCCGCCGAATTGTCCGACGACTACAGGGTCGTCCCCACTACCACAGCACTAGATTGACCCGCCACCGTCATATCCGACGACTATAGGGTCGTCCCCACGACCACGGGCCAAAGTTGGCCAGCCGCCGACATGTTCGACGACTATAGGGTCGTCCCCACGACCCCGGGACTCGATTGGCTCGCCACCGTCATGTCCGACGAGTATAGGGTCGTACCCACGACGCGGGGACTAGATTGGCCCGCCGCCGACTTGCTCGACGACTATAGGGCCGTCCCCACGACCCCGGGACTAGGTTGGCGCGCCGCCGAAATGTCCGACGACTATATGGTCGTCCCCACGACCACGGGCCAAAGTTGGCCCGCCGCCGACATGTTCGACGACTATAGGGTCGTCCCCACGACCCCGGGACTAGGTTGGCCCGCCACCATCATGTCCGACGACTATAGGGTCGTCCCCACGACCCCGGGACTAGGTTGGCCCGCGGCCGACTTGTTCGACGACAATAGGGTCGTCCGCACGACCCCAGGAGTAGATTGCCCCGCCACCGTCATGTCCGACGACTATAGGGTCGTCCCCACGACCCCGGGGCTAGATTGGCCCGCCACCGTCATGTGCGCCGACTATAGGGTCGTCCCCACGACCACGGGCCAAAGTTGGTCAGCCGCCGACATGTCCGACGACTATAGGGTCGTCCCCACGACCCCGGGACCAGGTTGGCCAGCCGCCGATATGTCCGGCGACTATAGGATCGTCCCCACGACCCCGGGACTAGGTTGGCCCGCCGCCGACTTGTCCGACGACTATAGGGTCGTCCCCACGACCCCGGGACCAGGTTGGCCAGCCGCCGACATGTCCGACGACTATACGGTCGTCCCCACGACCACGGGACTAGGTTGGCCCGCCGCCAACTTGTCCGACGACTATAGGGTCGTCCCCACGATCCCGGGACTAGATTGGCCCGCCACCAACATATCCGACGAGTATAGGGTCCTCCCCACGGCCCCGAGACTAGATTGGCCCACGACCATCATGTCCGACTGCTACAGGGTCGTCCCCACGACCCCAGGACAAGATTGCCCCGCCACCGTCATGTCCGACGACTAGAGGCTCGTCCCCACGACCACGGGCCAAAGTTGTCCAGCCGCCGACATGTTCGACGACTATAGGGTCGTCCCCACGACCCCGGGGCTAGGTTGGCCCGCCGCCGACTTGTCCGACGACTATAGGGTCGTCCCCACGACCCCAGGAGTAGATTGCCCCGCCACCGTCATGTCCGACGACTATAGGGTCGTCCCCACGACCCCGGGGCTAGGTTGGCCCGCCGCCGAAATGTCCGACGACTATATGGTCGTCCCCACGACCACGGGCCAAAGTTGGCCCGCCGCCGACATGTTCGACGACTATAGGGTCTTCCCCACGACCCCGGGACTCGATTGGCTCGCCACCGTCATGTCGGACTGGTATAGGGTCGTCCCCACGACCCCGGGGCTAGATTGGCCCGCCACCGTCATGTCCGACGACTATAGGGTCGTCCCCACGACCCCGGGACTAGTTTGGCCCGCCACCTTCATGTCCGACGACTATAGCGTCGTCCCTACCACCCCGGGACTAGGTTGGCCAGCCGCCGACATGTTCGACGACTATAGGGTCGTCCCCACGACCCCGGGGCTAGATTGGCCCGCCGCCGAAATGTCCGACGACTATATGGTCGTCCCCACGACCACGGGCCAAAGTTGGCCCGCCGCCGACATGTTCGACGACTATAGGGTCGTCCCCACGACCCCGGGACTCGATTGGCTCGCCACCGTCATGTCCGACGAGTATAGGGTCGTACCCACGACGCGGGGACTAGATTGGCCCGCCGCCGACTTGCTCGACGACTATAGGGCCGTCCCCACGACCCCGGGACTAGGTTGGCGCGCCGCCGAAATGTCCGACGACTATATGGTCGTCCCCACGACCACGGGCCAAAGTTGGCCCGCCGCCGACATGTTCGACGACTATAGGGTCGTCCCCACGACCCCGGGGCTAGGTTGGCCCGCCGCCGACTTGTCCGACGACTATAGGGTCGTCCCCACGACCCCAGGAGTAGATTGCCCCGCCACCGTCATGTCCGACGACTATAGGGTCGTCCCCACGACCCCGGGACTAGGTTCGCCAGCCGCCGACATGTCCGACGACTATAGGGTCGTTCCCACGACCCCCGGAATAGGTTGGCCCGCCGCCGACTTGTCCGACGACTATAGGGTCGTCCCCAAGACCCCGGGACTAGATTGACCCGCCACCGTCATGTCCGACGACTATAGGGTCGTCCCCACGACCCCGGGACTAGATTGACCCGCCACCGTCATGTCCGACGACTATAGGGTCGTCTCCACGACCGCGGGACTAGGTTGGCCCGCCGCCGACTTGTCCGACGACTATAGGGTCGTCCCCACGACCACGGGCCAAAGTTGCCCAGCCGCCGACATGTCCGACGACTATAGGGTCGTCCCCACGACCCCGGGACTAGATTGGCCCGCCACCGTCATGTCCGAGGACTATAGGGTCGTCCCCACGACCCCGGGACTAGGTTGGCCCGCCGCCGACTTGTCCGACGACTATAGGGTCGTCCCCACGACCACGGGCCAAAGTTGCCCAGCCGCCGTCATGTCCGATGACTATAGGGTCGTCCCCACGACCCCGGGACTAGATTGGCCCGCCACCGCCATGTCCGACGACTATAGGGTCGTCCCCACGACCCCGGGAATAGGTTGTCCCGCCGCTGACTTGTCCGACGACTATAGGGGCGTCCCCACGACCCCGGGGCTAGGTTGGCCCGCCGCCGACCTTCCGACGCCTATAGGGTCGTCCCCACGAACACGGGCCAAAGTTGGTCAGCCGCCGACATTTCCGACGACTATAGGGTCGTCCCCACGACCCCGGGACTAGGTTGGCCCGCCACCATCATGTCCGACGACTATAGGGTCGTCCCCACGACCCCGGGACTAGGTTGGCCCGCGGCCGACTTGTTCGACGACAATAGGGTCGTCCGCACGACCCCAGGAGTAGATTGCCCCGCCACCGTCATGTCCGACGACTATAGGGTCGTCCCCACGACCCCGGGGCTAGATTGGCCCGCCACCGTCATGTGCGCCGACTATAGGGTCGTCCCCACGACCACGGGCCAAAGTTGGTCAGCCGCCGACATGTCCGACGACTATAGGGTCGTCCCCACGACCCCGGGACCAGGTTGGCCAGCCGCCGATATGTCCGACGACTATACGGTCGTCCCAACGACCCCGGGACTGGATTGGCCCGCCACCGTCATGTCCGACGACTCTAGGATCGTCCCCACGACCCCGGAAGTAGGTTGGCCCACCGCCGACTTGTCCGACGACTATAGGGTCGTTCCCACGACCCCCGGACTCGGTTAGCCCGCCGCCGACTTGTCCGACGACTAAAGGGTCGTCCCCACGACCCCAGGAGTAGATTGCCCCGCCACCGTCATGTCCGACGACTATAGGGTCGTCCCTACGACCCCGGGACTAGGTTCGCCAGCCGCCGACATGTCCGACGACTATAGGGTCGTTCCCACGACCCCCGGACTCGGTTGGCCAGCCGCCGACATGTCCGACGTCTATAGGGTCGTCCCCACGACCACGGGCCAAAGCTGCCCAGCCGCCGACATGTCCGACGACTATAGGGTCGTCCCCACGACCCGGGCCGAAGTTGGCCAGCCGCCGACATGTCCGACGACTATAGGGTCGTCCCCACGACCCGGGCCGAAGTTGGCCAGCCGCCGACATGTCCGACGACTATAGGGTCGTCCCCACGACCCGGGCCGAAGTTGGCCAGCCGCCGACATGTCCGACGACTATAGGGTCGTCCCCACGACCCGGGCCGAAGTTGGCTAGCCGCCGACATGTCCGACGACTATAGGGTCGTCCCCACGACCCCGGGACTAGATTGGCCCGCCACCGTCATGTCCGACGACACTACGGTCGTCCCCACGACCCCGGGACTAGGTTGGCCCGCCGCCGAATTGTCCGACGACTATAGGGTCGTCCCCACGACCACGGGCCAAAGCTGCCCAGCCGCCGACATGTCCGACGACTATAGGGTCGTCCCCACGACCCCGGGACTATGTTGGCCTGCCGCCGACATGTCCGACGACTATAGGGTCGTCCCCACGACCACGGGCCAAAGTTGCCCTGCCGCCGACATGTCCGACGACTATAGGGTCGTCCCCACGACCCCGGGACTAGGTTGGCCCGCCGTCGACATGTCCGACGTCTATAGGGTCGTCCCCACGACCCCGGGAGTAGGTTGGCCCGCCGCCGACTTGTCCGACGACTATAGGGTCGTCCCTACCATCACGGGACTAGGTTGGCCAGCCGCCGACATGTCCGACGTCTATAGGGTCGTCCCCACGAACCCGGGGCTAGATTGCCCCTGCACCGTCATGCCCGACGACTGTAGGGTCGTCTCCACGACCCCGGGACTAGGTTGGCCCGCCGCCGAATTGTCCGACGACTATAGGGTCGTCCCCACGACCACGGGACTAGGTTGGCCCGCCGCCGACTTGTCCGACGACTATAGGGTCGTCCCCACGACCACGGGCCAAAGCTGCCCAGCCGCCGACATGTCCGACGACTATAGGGTCGTCTCCACGACCCCGGGACTAGGTTGGCCCGCCGCCGACTTGTCTGACGACTATAGGGTCGTCCCCACGACCACGGGCCAAAGTTGCCCAGCCGCCGACATGTCCGACGACTATAGGGTCGTCCCTACGACCCTGGGCATACGTTGGCCTGCCGCCGACATGTCCGACGACTATAGGGTCGTCCCCACGACCCCGGGACTAGATTGGCCCGCCACCGTCATGTCCGACGACTATACGGTCGTCTCCACGACCCCGGGACTAGGTTGGCCCGCCGCAGACTTGTCCGACGACTATAGGGTCGTCCCCACCACCCCGGGTCTAGGTTGGCCAGCCGCCGGCATGTCCGACGACTATACGGTCGTCCTCACCACCCCGGGTCTAGGTTGGCCAGCCGCCGGCATGTCCGACGACTATAGGGTCGTCCTCACGACCCGGGCCAAAGTTGGCCAGCCGCCGACATGTCCGACGACTATAGGGTCGTCCCCACGAGCCCGGGACTATATTGGCCTGCCGCCGACTTGTCCGACGACTATATGTTCGTCCCCACGACCCTGGGCATACGTAGGCCTGCCGCCGACATGTGCGACGACTATACGGTCGTCCCCACGACCACGGGACTAGGTTGGCCCGCCGCCGACTTTTCCGACGACTATAGGGTCGTCCCCACGACCCCGGGACTATGTTGGCCTGCCGCCGACATGTCCGACGACTATAGGGTCGTCCCCACGACCACGGGCCAAAGTTGCCCTGCCGCCGACATGTCCGACGACTATAGGGTCGTCCCCACGACCCCGGGACTAGGTTGGCCCGCCGTCGACATGTCCGACGTCTATAGGGTCGTCCCCACGACCCCGGGACTAGGTTGGCCCGCCGCCGACTTGTCCGACGACTATAGGGTCGTCCCTACCATCACGGGACTAGGTTGGCCAGCCGCCGACATGTCCGACGTCTATAGGGTCGTCCCCACGACCCCGGGACTAGGTTGGCCCGCCGCCGACTTGTCCGACGACTATAGGGTCGTCCCTACCATCACGGGACTAGGTTGGCCAGCCGCCGACATGTCCGACGTCTATAGGGTCGTCCCCACGACCACGGGCCAAAGTTGCCCTGCCGCCGACATGTCCGACGACTATAGGGTCGTCCCCACGACCACGGGCCAAAGTTGCCCAGCCGCCGACTTGTCCGACGACAATAGGGTCGTCCCCACCACCCCGGGTCTAGGTTGGCCAGCCGCCGGCATGTCCGACGACTATAGGGTCGTCCCCACGACCCGGGCCAAAGTTGGCCAGCCGCCGACATGTCCGACGACTATAGGGTCGTCCCCACGACCCCGGGACTATGTTGGCCTGCCGCCGACTTGTCCGACGACTATAGGTTCGTCCCTACGACCCTGGGCATACGTTGGCCTGCCGCCGACATGTGCGACGACTATAGGGTCGTCCCCACGACCACGGGACTAGGTTGGCCCGCCGCCGACTTTTCCGACGACTATAGGGTCGTCTCCACGACCCCGGGACTATGTTGGCCCGCCGCCGACTTTTCCCACGACTATAGGGTCGTCTCCACGACCCCGGGACTACGTTGGCCCGCCGCCGACATGTCCGACGACTATAGGGTCGTCCCCACGACCCCGGGACTAGGTTGGCCCGCCGCCGACTTGTCCGACGACTATAGGGTCGTCCCCACGACCACGGGCCAAAGTTGCCCAGCCGCCGACTTGTCCGACGACTATAGGGTCGTCCCCACGACCCCGGGACTAGGTTGGCCCGCCCCCGACTTGTCCGACGACTATAGGGTCGTCCCCACGACCCCGGGACTATGTTGGCCTGCCGCCGACATGTCCGACGACTATAGGGTCGTCCCCACGACCCCGGGACTAGGTTGGCCCGCCGCCGACTTGTCCGACGACTATAGGGTCGTCCCCACGACCCGGGCCGAAGTTGGCCAGCCGCCGACATGTCCGACGACTATAGGGTCGTCCCCACGACCACGGGCCAAAGTTGCCCTGCCGCCGACATGTCCGACGACTATAGGGTCGTCCCCACGACCCCGGGACTAGGTTGGCCCGCCGCCGACTTTTCCGACGACTATAGGGTCGTCCCCACGACCACGGGCCAAAGTTGCCCTGCCGCCGACATGTCCGACGACTATAGGGTCGTCCCCACGACCCCGGGACTAGGTTGGCCAGCCGCCGACATGTCCGACGTCTATAGGGTCGTCCCCACGACCACGGGCCAAAGCTGCCCAGCCGCCGACATGTCCGACGACTATAGGGTCGTCCCCACGACCCCGGGACTAGATTGGCCCGCCACCGTCATGTCCGACGACACTACGGTCGTCCTCACGACCCCGGGACTAGGTTGGCCCGCCGCCGAATTGTCCGACGACTATAGGGTCGTCCCCACGACCACGGGCCAAAGCTGCCCAGCCGCCGACATGTCCGACGACTATAGGGTCGTCCCCACGACCCCGGGACTATGTTGGCCTGCCGCCGACATGTCCGACGACTATAGGGTCGTCCCCACGACCCGGGCCGAAGTTGGCCAGCCGCCGACATGTCCGACGACTATAGGGTCGTCCCCACGACCCCGGGACTAGATTGGCCCGCCACCGTCATGTCCGACGACACTACGGTCGTCCCCACGACCCCGGGACTAGGTTGGCCCGCCGCCGAATTGTCCGACGACTATAGGGTCGTCCCCACGACCACGGGCCAAAGTTGCCCTGCCGCCGACATGTCCGACGACTATAGGGTCGTCCCCACGACCCGGGCCGAAGTTGGCCAGCCGCCGACATGTCCGACGACTATAGGGTCGTCCCCACGACCCCGGGACTATGTTGGCCTGCCGCCGACATGTCCGACGACTATAGGGTCGTCCCCACGACCCCGGGACTAGGTTGGCCCGCCGCCGACTTGTCCGACGACTATAGGGTCGTCCCCACGACCCGGGCCGAAGTTGGCCAGCCGCCGACATGTCCGACGACTATAGGGTCGTCCCCACGACCACGGGCCAAAGTTGCCCTGCCGCCGACATGTCCGACGACTATAGGGTCGTCCCCACGACCCCGGGACTAGGTTGGCCCGCCGCCGACTTTTCCGACGACTATAGGGTCGTCCCCACGACCACGGGCCAAAGTTGCCCTGCCGCCGACATGTCCGACGACTATAGGGTCGTCCCCACGACCCCGGGACTAGGTTGGCCAGCCGCCGACATGTCCGACGTCTATAGGGTCGTCGCCACGACCACGGGCCAAAGCTGCCCAGCCGCCGACATGTCCGACGACTATAGGGTCGTCCCCACGACCCCGGGACTAGATTGGCCCGCCACCGTCATGTCCGACGACACTACGGTCGTCCTCACGACCCCGGGACTAGGTTGGCCCGCCGCCGAATTGTCCGACGAATATAGGGTCGTCCCCACGACCACGGGCCAAAGCTGCCCAGCCGCCGACATGTCCGACGACTATAGGGTCGTCCCCACGACCCCGGGACTATGTTGGCCTGCCGCCGACATGTCCGACGACTATAGGGTCGTCCCCACGACCCGGGCCGAAGTTGGCCAGCCGCCGACATGTCCGACGACTATAGGGTCGTCCCCACGACCCCGGGACTAGATTGGCCCGCCACCGTCATGTCCGACGACACTACGGTCGTCCCCACGACCCCGGGACTAGGTTGGCCCGCCGCCGAATTGTCCGACGACTACAGGGTCGTCCCCACGACCACGGGCCAAAGTTGCCCTGCCGCCGACATGTCCGACGACTATAGGGTCGTCCCCACGACCCGGGCCGAAGTTGGCCAGCCGCCGACATGTCCGACGACTATAGGGTCGTCCCCACGACCACGGGCCAAAGCTGCCCAGCCGCCGACATCTCCGACGACTATAGGGTCGTCACCACGACCCCGGGACTAGGTTGGCCAGCCGCCGACTTGTCCGACGACTATAGGGTCATCTCCACGACCCCGGGACTAGGTTGGCCCGCCGCCGACTTTTCCGACGACTATAGGGTCCTCCCCACGACCACGGGCCAAAGTTGCCCTGCCGCCGACATGTCCGACGACTATAGGGTCGTCCCCACGACCCCGGGATTAGGTTGGCCAGCCGCCGACATGTCCGACGTCTATAGGGTCGTCCCCACGACCACGGGCCAAAACTGCCCAGCCGCCGACATGTCCGACGACTATAGGGTCGTCCCCACGACCCGGGCCGAAGTTGGCCAGCCGCCGAAATGTCCGACGACTATAGGGTCGTCCCCACGACCCCGGGACTATGTTGGCCTGCCGCCGACATGTCCGACGACTATAGGGTCGTCCCCACGACCACGGGCCAAAGTTGCCCTGCCGCCGACATGTCCGACGACTATAGGGTCGTCCCCACGACCCCGGGACTAGGTTGGCCCGCCGTCGACATGTCCGACGTCTATAGGGTCGTCCCCACGACCCCGGGACTAGGTTGGCCCGCCGCCGACTTGTCCGACGACTATAGGGTCGTCCCAACGACCCGGGCCGAAGTTGGCCAGCCGCCGACATGTCCGACGACTATAGGGTCGTCCCCACGACCCCGGGACTAGATTGGCCCGCCACCGTCATGTCCGACGACTATAGGGTCGTCCCCACGACCACGGGCCAAAGCTGCCCAGCCGCCGACATCTCCGACGACTATAGGGTCGTCCCCACGACCCCGGGACTAGGTTGGCCAGCCGCCGACTTGTCCGACGACTATAGGGTCATCTCCACGACCCCGGGACTAGGTTGGCCCGCCGCCGACTTTTCCGACGACTATAGGGTCGTCCCCACGACCACGGGCCAATGTTGCCCTGCCGCCGACATGTCCGACGACTATAGGGTCGTCCCCACGACCCCGGGACTAGGTTGGCCAGCCGCCGACATGTCCGACGTCTATAGGGTCGTCCCCACGACCACGGGCCAAAGCTGCCCAGCCGTCGACATGTCCGACGACTATAGGGTCGTCCCCACGACCCGGGCCGAAGTTGGCCAGCCGCCGACATGTCCGACGACTATAGGGTCGTCCCCACGACCACGGGCCAAAGTTGCCCTGCCGCCGACATGTCCGACGACTATAGGGTCGTCCCCACGACCCCGGGACTAGGTTGGCCCGCCGCCGACTTTTCCGACGACTATAGGGTCGTCCCCACGACCACGGGCCAAAGTTGCCCTGCCGCCGACATGTCCGCCGACTATAGGGTCGTCCCCACGACCCCGGGACTATGTTGGCCTGCCGCCGACATGTCCTACGACTATAGGGTCGTCCCCACGACCCGGGCCGAAGTTGGCCAGCCGCCGACATGTCCGACGACTATAGGGTCGTCCCCACGACCCCGGGACTAGATTGGCCCGCCACCGTCATGTCCGACGACACTACGGTCGTCCCCACGACCCCGGGACTAGGTTGGCCCGCCGCCGAATTGTCCGACGACTATAGGGTCGTCCCCACGACCACGGGCCAAAGCTGCCCAGCCGCCGACATGTCCGACGACTATAGGGTCGTCCCCACGACCCCGGGACTATGTTGGCCTGCCGCCGACATGTCCGACGACTATAGGGTCGTCCCCACGACCACGGGCCAAAGTTGCCCTGCCGCCGACATGTCCGACGACTATAGGGTCGTCCCCACGACCCCGGGACTAGGTTGGCCCGCCGCCGACTTGTCCGACGACTATAGGGTCATCTCCACGACCCCGGGACTAGGTTGGCCAGCCGCCGACTTGTCCGACGACTATACGGTCGTCCCCACGACCACGGGACTAGGCTGGCCCGCTGCCGACTTGTCCGACGACTATAGGGTCGTCCCTACCCCCCCCCCCGGGACTAGGTTGGCCAGCCGCCGACATGTCCGACGTCTATAGGGTCGTCCCCACGACCACGGGCCAAAGCTGCCCAGCCGCCGACATTTCCGACGACTATAGGGTCGTCCCCACGACCCGGGCCGTAGTTGGCCAGCCGCCGACATGTCCGACGACTATAGGGTCGTCCCCACGACCACGGGCCAAAGCTGCCCAGCCGCCGACATCTCCGACGACTATAGGGTCGTCCCCACGACCCCGGGACTAGGTTGGCCAGCCGCCGACATGTCCGACGTTTATAGGGTCGTCCCCACGAACCCGGGGCTAGATTGCCCAGCCGCCGACATCTCCGGCGACTATAGGGTCGTCCCCACGACCCCGGGACTATGTTGGCCAGCCGCCGACATGTCCGACGTTTATAGGGGCGTCCCCACGAACCCGGGGCTAGATTGCCCCGGCACCGTCATGTCCGACGACTGTAGGGTCGTCTCCACGACCCCGGGACTAGGTTGGCCCGCCGCCGACTTGTCCGACGACTATAGGGTCGTCCCCACGACCACGGGCCAAAGCTGCCCAGCCGCCGACATGTCCGACGACTATAGGGTCGTCCCCACGACCCCGGGACTAGGTTGGCCCGCCGCCGACTTGTCCGACGACTATAGGGTCGTCCCCACGACCACGGGCCAAAGCTGCCCAGCCGCCGACATGTCCGACGACTATAGGGTCGTCCCCACGACCCCGGGACTAGGTTGGCCAGCCGCCGACATGTCCGACGTCTATAGGGTCGTCCCCACGACCCCGGGACTAGGTTGGCCCGCCGCCGACTTGTCCGACGACTATAGGGTCGTCCCCACGACCACGGGCCAAAGTTGCCCAGCCGCCGACTTGTCCGACGACTATAGGGTCGTCCCTACCACCCCGGGACTAGGTTGGCCCGCTGCCGACTTGTCCGACGTCTATAGGGTCGTCCCCACGAACCCGGGGCTAGATTGCCCCGGCACCGTCATGTCCGACGACTGTAGGGTCGTCTCCACGACCCCGGGACTAGGTTGGCCCGCCGCCGAAATGTCCGACGACTATAGGGTCGTCCCCACGACCACGGGCCAATGCTGCCCAGCCGCCGACATGTCCGACGACTATAGGGTCGTCCCCATGACCCCGGGACTATGTTGGCCTGCCGCCGACATGTCCGACGACTATAGGGTCGTCCCCACGACCCCGGGACTAGGTTGGCCCGCCGCCGACTTGTCCGACGACTATAGGGTCGTCCCCACGACCCGGGCCGAAGTTGGCCAGCCGCCGACATGTCCGACGACTATAGGGTCGTCCCCACGACCACGGGCCAAAGTTGCCCTGCCGCCGACATGTCCGACGACAATAGGGTCGTCCCCACGACCCCGGGACTAGGTTGGCCCGCCGCCGACTTTTCCGACGACTATAGGGTCGTCCCCACGACCACGGGCCAAAGTTGCCCTATCGCCGACATGTCCGACGACTATAGGGTCGTCCCCACGACCCCGGGACTAGGTTGGCCAGCCGCCGACATGTCCGACGTCTATAGGGTCGTCCCCACGACCACGGGCCAAAGCTGCCCAGCCGCCGACATCTCCGACGACTATAGGGTCGTCCCCACGACCCCGGGACTAGGTTGGCCAGCCGCCGACTTGTCGACGACTATAGGGTCATCTCCACGACCCCGGGACTAGGTTGGCCCGCCGCCGACTTTTCCGACGACTATAGGGTCGTCCCCACGACCACGGGCCAATGTTGCCCTGCCGCCGACATGTCCGACGACTATAGGGTCGTCCCCACGACCCCGGGACTAGGTTGGCCAGCCGCCGACATGTCCGACGTCTATAGGGTCGTCCCCACGACCACGGGCCAAAGCTGCCCAGCCGTCGACATGTCCGACGACTATAGGGTCGTCCCCACGACCCGGGCCGAAGTTGGCCAGCCGCCGACATGTCCGACGACTATAGGGTCGTCCCCACGACCACGGGCCAAAGTTGCCCTGCCGCCGACATGTCCGACGACTATAGGGTCGTCCCCACGACCCCGGGACTAGGTTGGCCCGCCGCCAACTTTTCCGACGACTATAGGGTCGTCCCCACGACCACGGGCCAAAGTTGCCCTGCCGCCGACATGTCCGACGACTATAGGGTCGTCCCCACGACCCCGGGACTATGTTGGCCTGCCGCCGACATGTCCTACGACTATAGGGTCGTCCCCACGACCCGGGCCGAAGTTGGCCAGCCGCCGACATGTCCGACGACTATAGGGTCGTCCCCACGACCCCGGGACTAGATTGGCCCGCCACCGTCATGTCCGACGACACTACGGTCGTCCCCACGACCCCGGGACTAGGTTGGCCCGCCGCCGAATTGTCCGACGACTATAGGGTCGTCCCCACGACCACGGGCCAAAGCTGCCCAGCCGCCGACATGTCCGACGACTATAGGGTCGTCCCCACGACCCCGGGACTATGTTGGCCTGCCGCCGACATGTCCGACGACTATAGGGTCGTCCCCACGACCACGGGCCAAAGTTGCCCTGCCGCCGACATGTCCGACGACTATAGGGTCGTCCCCACGACCCCGGGACTAGGTTGGCCCGCCGCCGACTTGTCCGACGACTATAGGGTCATCTCCACGACCCCGGGACTAGGTTGGCCAGCCGCCGACTTGTCCGACGACTATACGGTCGTCCCCACGACCACGGGACTAGGTTGGCCCGCTGCCGACTTGTCCGACGACTATAGGGTCGTTCCTACCCCCCCCCCCCCCGGGACTAGGTTGGCCAGCCGCCGACATGTCCGACGTCTATAGGGTCGTCCCCACGACCACGGGCCAAAGCTGCCCAGCCGCCGACATTTCCGACGACTATAGGGTCGTCCCCACGACCCGGGCCGTAGTTGGCCAGCCGCCGACATGTCCGACGACTATAGGGTCGTCCCCACGACCACGGGCCAAAGCTGCCCAGCCGCCGACATCTCCGACGACTATAGGGTCGTCCCCACGACCCCGGGACTAGGTTGGCCAGCCGCCGACATGTCCGACGTTTATAGGGTCGTCCCCACGAACCCGGGGCTAGATTGCCCAGCCGCCGACATCTCCGGCGACTATAGGGTCGTCCCCACGACCCCGGGACTAGGTTGGCCAGCCGCCGACATGTCCGACGTTTATAGGGTCGTCCCTACCACCCCGGGACTAGGTTGGCCCGCTGCCGACTTGTCCGACGTCTATAGGGTCGTCCCCACGAACCCGGGGCTAGATTGCCCCGGCACCGTCATGTCCGACGACTGTAGGGTCGTCTCCACGACCCCGGGACTAGGTTGGCCCGCCGCCGAAATGTCCGACGACTATAGGGTCGTCCCCACGACCACGGGCCAATGCTGCCCAGCCGCCGACATGTCCGACGACTATAGGGTCGTCCCCATGACCCCGGGACTATGTTGGCCTGCCGCCGACATGTCCGACGACTATAGGGTCGTCCCCACGACCCCGGGACTAGGTTGGCCCGCCGCCGACTTGTCCGACGACTATAGGGTCGTCCCCACGACCCGGGCCGAAGTTGGCCAGCCGCCGACATGTCCGACGACTATAGGGTCGTCCCCACGACCACGGGCCAAAGTTGCCCTGCCGCCGACATGTCCGACGACAATAGGGTCGTCCCCACGACCCCGGGACTAGGTTGGCCCGCCGCCGACTTTTCCGACGACTATAGGGTCGTCCCCACGACCACGGGCCAAAGTTGCCCTATCGCCGACATGTCCGACGACTATAGGGTCGTCCCCACGACCCCGGGACTAGGTTGGCCAGCCGCCGACATGTCCGACGTCTATAGGGTCGTCCCCACGACCACGGGCCAAAGCTGCCCAGCCGCCGACATGTCCGACGACACTACGGTCGTCCCCACGACCCCGGGACTAGGTTGGCCCGCCGCCGAATTGTCCGACGACTATAGGGTCGTCCCCACGACCACGGGCCAAAGCTGCCCAGCCGCCGACATGTCCGAGGACTATAGGGTCGTCCCCACGACCCCGGGACTATGTTGGCCTGCCGCCGACATGTCCGACGACTATAGGGTCGTCCCCACGACCCCGGGACTATGTTGGCCTGCCACCGACATGTCCGACGACTATAGGGTCGTCCCCACGACCACGGGCCAAAGCTGCCCAGCCGCCGACATGTCCGACGACTATAGGGTCGTCCCCACGACCCCGGGACTATGTTGGCCTGCCGCCGACATGTCCGACGACTATAGGGTCGTCCCCACGACCACGGGCCAAAGTTGCCCTGCCGCCGGCATGTCCGACGACTATAGGGTCGTCCCCACGACCACGGGCCAAAGTTGCCCAGCCGCCGACTTGTCCGACGACTATAGGGTCGTCCCTACCATCCCGGGACTAGGTTGGCCAGCCGCCGACATGTCCGACGTCTATAGGGTCGTCCCCACGAATCCGGGGCTAGATTGCCCCGGCACCGTCATGTCCGACGACTGTAGGGTCGTCTCCACGACCCCGGGACTAGGTTGGCCCGCCGCCGAATTGTCCGACGACTATAGGGTCGTCCCCACGACCACGGGCCAAAGCTGCCCAGCCGCCGACATGTCCGACGACTATAGGGTCGTCCCCACGACCCCGGGACTATGTTGGCCTGCCGCCGACATGTCCGACGACTATAGGGTCGTCCCCACGACCCCGGGACTAGGTTGGCCCTCCGCCGACTTGTCCGACGACTATAGGGTCGTCCCCACGACCCGGGCCGAAGTTGACCAGCCGCCGACATGTCCGACGACTATAGGGTCGTCCCCACGACCACGGGCCAAAGTTGCCCTGCCGCCGACATGTCCGACGACTATAGGGTCGTCCCCACGACCCCGGGACTAGGTTGGCC
Source organism: Andrena fulva (assembly GCA_946251845.1). NCBI lineage: Eukaryota > Metazoa > Arthropoda > Insecta > Hymenoptera > Andrenidae > Andrena > Andrena fulva. The sequence continues at coordinate 468,250 of CAMITZ010000136.1, read as the reverse complement.
CGCCGCCGAATTGTCCGACGACTATAGGGTCGTCCCCACGACCACGGGCCAAAGCTGCCCTGCCGCCGACATGTCCGACGACTATAGGGTCGTCCCCACGACCCCGGGACTAGGTTGGCCCGCCGCCGACTTGTCCGACGACTATAGGGTCGTCCCCACGACCACCGGCCAAAGCTGCCCAGCCGCCGACTTGTCCGACGACTATAGGGTCGTCCCTACCATCCCGGGACTAGGTTGGCCAGCCGCCGACATGTCCGACGTCTATAGGGTCGTCCCCACGACCCCGGGACTAGGTTGGCCCGCCGCCGACTTGTCCGACGACTATAGGGTCGTCCCCACGACCACGGGCCAAAGTTGCCCAGCCGCCGACTTGTCCGACGACTATAGGGTCGTCCCTACCATCCCGGGACTAGGTTGGCCAGCCGCCGACATGTCCGACGTCTATAGGGGAGTCCCCACGAACCCGGGGCTAGATTGCCCCGGCACCGTCATGTCCGACGACTGTAGGGTCGTCTCCACGACCCCGGGACTAGGTTGGCCCGCCGCCGAATTGTCCGACGACTATAGGGTCGTACCCACGGCCACGGGCCAAAGCTGCCCAGCCGCCGACATGTCCGACGACTATAGGGTCGTCCCCACGTCCCCGGGACTATCTTGGCCTGCCGCCGACATGTCCGACAACTATAGGGTCGTCCCCACGACCACGGGCCAAAGTTGCCCTGCCGGCGACATGTCCGACGACTATAGGGTCGTCCCCACGACCACGGGCCAAAGTTGCCCAGCCGCCGACTTGTCCGACGACTATAGGGTCGTCCCTACCATCCCGGGACTAGGATGGCCAGCCGCCGACATGTCCGACGTCTATAGGGTCGTCCCCACGAACCCGGGGCTAGATTGCCCCGGCACCGTCATGTCCGACGACTGTAGGTTCGTCTCCACGACCCCGGGACTAGGTTGGCCCGCCGCCGACATGTTCGACGACTATAGGGTCGTCCCCACGACCCGGGCCGAAGTTGGCCAGCCGCCGACATGTCCGACGACTATAGGGTCGTCCCCACGACCCCGGGACTAGATTGGCCCGCCACCGTCATGTCCGACGACACTACGGTCGTCCCCACGACCCCGGGACTAGGTTGGCCCCGCCGCCGACGTGTCCGGCGACTATAGGGTCGTCCCCACGACCCCGGGACTAGGTTGGCCCGCCGCCGACGTGTCCGACGACTATAGGGTCGTCCCCACGACCCCGGGACTATGTTGGCCTGCCGCCGACATGTCCGACGACTATAGGGTCGTCCCCACGACCACGGGCCAAAGTTGCCCAGCCGCCCACTTGTCCGACGACTGTAGGGTCGTCCCTACCATCCCGGGACTAGGTTGGCCAGCCGCCGACATGTCCGACGTCTATAGGGTCGTCCCCACGAACCCGGGGCTAGATTGCACCGGCACCGTCATGTCCGACGACGGTAGGGTCGTCTCCACGACCCCGGGACTAGGTTGGCCCGAGCCTAATTGTCCGACGACTGTAGGGTCGTCCCCACGACCACGGGCCAAAGTTGCCCAGCCGCCGACTTGTCCGACGACTATAGGGTCGTCCCTACCATCCCGGGACTAGGTTGGCCCGCCGCCGAATTGTCCGACGACTATAGGGTCGTCCCCACGACCCCGGGACTAGGTTGGCCCGCCGCCGACATGTCCGACGACTATAGGGTCGTCCCCACGACACCGGGACTAGGTTGGCCAGCCGCCGACATGTCCGACGTCTATAGGGTTGTCCCCACGACCCCGGGACTAGGTTGGCCCGCCGCCGACTTGTCCGACGACTATAGGGTCGTCCCCACGACCACGGGCCAAAGTTGCCCAGCCGCCGACTTGTCCGACGACTATAGGGTCGTCCCTACCATCCCGGGACTAGGTTGGCCAGCCGCCGACATGTCCGACGTCTATAGGGTCGTCCCCACGACCCCGGGACTAGGTTGGCCCGCCGCCGACTTGTCCGACGACTATAGGGTCGTCCCCACGACCACGGGCCAAAGTTGCCCAGCCGCCGACTTGTCCGACGACTATAGGGTCGTCCCTACCATCCCGGGACTAGGTTGGCCAGCCGCCGACATGTCCGACGTCTATAGGGTCGTCCCCACGAACCCGGGGCTAGATTGCCCCGGCACCGTCATGTCCGACGACTGTAGGGTCGTCTCCACGACCCCGGGACTAGGTTGGCCCGCCGCCGAATTGTCCGACGACTATAGGGTCGTACCCACGACCACGGGACAAGGTTGGCCCGCCGCCGACTTGTCCGACGACTATAGGGTCGTCCCCACGACCACGGGCCAAAGTTGCCCTGCCGCCGACATGTCCGACGACTATAGGGTCGTCCCCACGAACCCGGGGCTAGATTGCCCCGGCACCGTCATGTCCGACGACTGTAGGGTCGTCCCCACGACCCCGGGACAAGGTTGGCCCGCCGCCGACTTGTCCGACGACTATAGGGTCGTCCCCACGACCACGGGCCAAAGTTGCCCTGCCGCCGACATGTCCGACGACTATAGGGTCGTCCCCACGAACCCGGGGCTAGATTGCCCCGGCACCGTCATGTCCGACGACTGTAGGGTCGTCTCCACGACCCCGGGACTAGGTTGGCCCGCCGCCGAATTGTCCGACGACTATAGGGTCGTCCCCACGACCACGGGCCAAAGCTGCCCAGCCGCCGACATGTCCGACGACTAAAGGGTCGTCCCCACGACCCCGGGACTATGTTGGCCTGCCGCCGACATGTCCGACGACTATAGGGTCGTCCCCACGACCCCGGGACTAGGTTGGCCCGCCGCCGACTTTTCCGACGACTATAGGGTCGTCCCCACGAACACGGGCCAAAGTTGCCCTGCCGCCGACATGTCCGACGACTATAGGGTCGTCCCCACGACCACGGGCCAAAGCTGCCCAGCCGCCGACTTGTCCGACGACTATAGGGTCGTCCCTACCATCCCGGGACTAGGTTGGCCCGCCGCCGAATTGTCCGACGACTATAGGGTCGTCCCCACGACCCCGGGACTAGGTTGGCCCGCCGCCGACTTGTCCGACGACTATAGGGTCGTCCCCACGACCACGGGCCAAAGTTGCCCAGCCGCCGACTTGTCCGACGACTATAGGGTCGTCCCTACCATCCCGGGACTAGGTTGGCCAGCCGCCGACATGTCCGACGTCTATAGGGTCGTCCCCACGACCCCGGGACTAGGTTGGCCCGCCGCCGACTTGTCCGACGACTATAGGGTCGTCCCCACGACCACGGGCCAAAGTTGCCCAGCCGCCGACTTGTCCGACGACTATAGGGTCGTCCCTACCATCCCGGGACTAGGTTGGCCAGCCGCCGACATGTCCGACGTCTATAGCGTCGTCCCCACGAACCCGGGGCTAGATTGCCACGGCACCGTCATGTCCGACGACTGTAGGGTCGTCTCCACGACCCCGGGACTAGGTTGGCCCGCCGCCGAATTTTCCGACGACTATAGGGTCGTCCCCACGACCACGGGCCAAAGCTGCCCAGCCGCCGACATGTCCGACGACTATAGGGTCGTCCCCACGACCCCGGGACTAGGTTGGCCCGCCGCCGACTTGTCCGACGACTATAGGGTCGTCCCCACGACCACGGGCCAAAGCTGCCCAGCCGCCGACATGTCCGACGACTATAGGGTCGTCCCCACGACCCCGGGACTAGGTTGGCCAGCCGCCGACATGTCCGACGTCTATAGGGTCGTCCCCACGACCCCGGGACTTGGTTGGCCCGCCGCCGACTTGTCCGACGACTATAGGGTCGACCCCACGACCCCGGGTCTAGATTGGCACGCCACCGTCATGTCCGACGACTATAGAGTCGTCCCCACGACCCCGGGACTAGGTTGGCCCGCCACCGTCATGTCCGACGACTATAGGGTCGTCCCCACGACCACGGGCCAAAGCTGCCCAGCCGCCGACATGTGCGACGACTATACGGTCGTCCCCACGACCACGGGACTAGGTTGGCCCGCTGCCGACTTGTCCGACGACTATAGGGTCGTCCCTACCACCCCGGGACTAGGTTGGCCAGCCGCCGACATGTCCGACGTCTATAGGGTCGTCCCCACGAACCCGGGGCTAGATTGCCCCGGCACCGTCATGTCCGACGACTGTAGGGTCGTCTCCACGACCCCGGGACTAGGTTGGCCCGCCGCCGAATTGTCCGACGACTATAGGGTCGTCCCCACGACCACGGGCCAAAGCTGCCCAGCCGCCGACTTGTCCGACGACTATAGGGTCGTCCCCACGACCACGGGCCAAAGTTGCCCACCCGCCGACTTGTCCGACGACTATAGGGTCGTCCATACCATCCCGGGACTAGGTTGGCCAGCCGCCGACATGTCCGACGTCTATAGCGTCGTCCCCACGAACCCGGGGCTAGATTGCCCCGGCACCGTCATGACCGACGACTGTAGGGTCGTCTCCACGACCCCGGGACTAGGTTGGCCCGCCGCCGAATTTTCCGACGACTATAGGGTCGTCCCCACGACCACGGGCCAAAGCTGCCCAGCCGCCGACATGTCCGACGACTATAGGGTCGTCCCCACGACCCCGGGACTAGGTTGGCCCGCCGCCGACTTGTCCGACGACTATAGGGTCGTCCCCACGACCACGGGCCAAAGCTGCCCAGCCGCCGACATGTCCGACGACTATAGGGTCGTCCCCACGACCCCGGGACTAGGTTGGCCAGCCGCCGACATGTCCGACGTCTATAGGGTCGTCCCCACGACCCCGGGACTTGGTTGGCCCGCCGCCGACTTGTCCGACGACTATAGGGTCGACCCCACGACCACGGGCCAAAGTTGCCCAGCCGCCGACTTGTCCGACGACTATAGGGTCGTCCCTACCATCCCGGGACTAGGTTGGCCAGCCGCCGACATGTCCGACGTCTATAGGGTCGTCCCCACGACCCCGGGACTAGGTTGGCCCGCCGCCGACTTGTCCGACGACTATAGGGTCGTCCCCACGACCACGGGCCAAAGTTGCCCAGCCGCCGACTTGTCCGACGACTATAGGGTCGTCCCTACCATCCCGGGACTAGGTTGGCCAGCCGCCGACATGTCCGACGTCTATAGGGTCGTCCCCACGAACCCGGGGCTAGATTGCCCCGGCACCGTCATGTCCGACGACTGTAGGGTCGTCTCCACGACCCCGGGACTAGGTTGGCCCGCCGCCGAATTGTCCGACGACTATAGGGTCGTACCCACGACCACGGGCCAAAGCTGCCCAGCCGCCGACATGTCCGACGACTATAGGGTCGTCCCCACGACCCCGGGACAAGGTTGGCCCGCCGCCGACTTGTCCGACGACTATAGGGTCGTCCCCACGACCACGGGCCAAAGTTGCCCTGCCGCCGACATGTCCGACGACTATAGGGTCGTCCCCACGAACCCGGGGCTAGATTGCCCCGGCACCGTCATGTCCGACGACTGTAGGGTCGTCTCCACGACCCCGGGACTAGGTTGGCCCGCCGCCGAATTGTCCGACGACTATAGGGTCGTCCCCACGACCACGGGCCAAAGCTGCCCAGCCGCCGACATGTCCGACGACTAAAGGGTCGTCCCCACGACCCCGGGACTATGTTGGCCTGCCGCCGACATGTCCGACGACTATAGGGTCGTCCCCACGACCCCGGGACTAGGTTGGCCCGCCGCCGACTTTTCCGACGACTATAGGGTCGTCCCCACGAACACGGGCCAAAGTTGCCCTGCCGCCGACATGTCCGACGACTATAGGGTCGTCCCCACGACCACGGGCCAAAGCTGCCCAGCCGCCGACTTGTCCGACGACTATAGGGTCGTCCCTACCATCCCGGGACTAGGTTGGCCCGCCGCCGAATTGTCCGACGACTATAGGGTCGTCCCCACGACCCCGGGACTAGGTTGGCCCGCCGCCGACTTGTCCGACGACTATAGGGTCGTCCCCACGACCACGGGCCAAAGTTGCCCAGCCGCCGACTTGTCCGACGACTATAGGGTCGTCCCTACCATCCCGGGACTAGGTTGGCCAGCCGCCGACATGTCCGACGTCTATAGGGTCGTCCCCACGACCCCGGGACTAGGTTGGCCCGCCGCCGACTTGTCCGACGACTATAGGGTCGTCCCCACGACCACGGGCCAAAGTTGCCCAGCCGCCGACTTGTCCGACGACTATAGGGTCGTCCCTACCATCCCGGGACTAGGTTGGCCAGCCGCCGACATGTCCGACGTCTATAGCGTCGTCCCCACGAACCCGGGGCTAGATTGCCACGGCACCGTCATGTCCGACGACTGTAGGGTCGTCTCCACGACCCCGGGACTAGGTTGGCCCGCCGCCGAATTTTCCGACGACTATAGGGTCGTCCCCACGACCACGGGCCAAAGCTGCCCAGCCGCCGACATGTCCGACGACTATAGGGTCGTCCCCACGACCCCGGGACTAGGTTGGCCCGCCGCCGACTTGTCCGACGACTATAGGGTCGTCCCCACGACCACGGGCCAAAGCTGCCCAGCCGCCGACATGTCCGACGACTATAGGGTCGTCCCCACGACCCCGGGACTAGGTTGGCCAGCCGCCGACATGTCCGACGTCTATAGGGTCGTCCCCACGACCCCGGGACTTGGTTGGCCCGCCGCCGACTTGTCCGACGACTATAGGGTCGACCCCACGACCCCGGGTCTAGATTGGCACGCCACCGTCATGTCCGACGACTATAGAGTCGTCCCCACGACCCCGGGACTAGGTTGGCCCGCCACCGTCATGTCCGACGACTATAGGGTCGTCCCCACGACCACGGGCCAAAGCTGCCCAGCCGCCGACATGTGCGACGACTATACGGTCGTCCCCACGACCACGGGACTAGGTTGGCCCGCTGCCGACTTGTCCGACGACTATAGGGTCGTCCCTACCACCCCGGGACTAGGTTGGCCAGCCGCCGACATGTCCGACGTCTATAGGGTCGTCCCCACGAACCCGGGGCTAGATTGCCCCGGCACCGTCATGTCCGACGACTGTAGGGTCGTCTCCACGACCCCGGGACTAGGTTGGCCCGCCGCCGAATTGTCCGACGACTATAGGGTCGTCCCCACGACCACGGGCCAAAGCTGCCCAGCCGCCGACTTGTCCGACGACTATAGGGTCGTCCCCACGACCACGGGCCAAAGTTGCCCAGCCGCCGACTTGTCCGACGACTATAGGGTCGTCCATACCATCCCGGGACTAGGTTGGCCAGCCGCCGACATGTCCGACGTCTATAGCGTCGTCCCCACGAACCCGGGGCTAGATTGCCCCGGCACCGTCATGACCGACGACTGTAGGGTCGTCTCCACGACCCCGGGACTAGGTTGGCCCGCCGCCGAATTTTCCGACGACTATAGGGTCGTCCCCACGACCACGGGCCAAAGCTGCCCAGCCGCCGACATGTCCGACGACTATAGGGTCGTCCCCACGACCCCGGGACTAGGTTGGCCCGCCGCCGACTTGTCCGACGACTATAGGGTCGTCCCCACGACCACGGGCCAAAGCTGCCCAGCCGCCGACATGTCCGACGACTATAGGGTCGTCCCCACGACCCCGGGACTAGGTTGGCCAGCCGCCGACATGTCCGACGTCTATAGGGTCGTCCCCACGACCCCGGGACTTGGTTGGCCCGCCGCCGACTTGTCCGACGACTATAGGGTCGACCCCACGACCACGGGCCAAAGTTGCCCAGCCGCCGACTTGTCCGACGACTATAGGGTCGTCCCTACCATCCCGGGACTAGGTTGGCCAGCCGCCGACATGTCCGACGTCTATAGGGTCGTCCCCACGACCCCGGGACTAGGTTGGCCCGCCGCCGACTTGTCCGACGACTATAGGGTCGTCCCCACGACCACGGGCCAAAGTTGCCCAGCCGCCGACTTGTCCGACGACTATAGGGTCGTCCCTACCATCCCGGGACTAGGTTGGCCAGCCGCCGACATGTCCGACGTCTATAGGGTCGTCCCCACGAACCCGGGGCTAGATTGCCCCGGCACCGTCATGTCCGACGACTGTAGGGTCGTCTCCACGACCCCGGGACTAGGTTGGCCCGCCGCCGAATTGTCCGACGACTATAGGGTCGTACCCACGACCACGGGCCAAAGCTGCCCAGCCGCCGACATGTCCGACGACTATAGGGTCGTCCCCACGACCCCGGGACAAGGTTGGCCCGCCGCCGACTTGTCCGACGACTATAGGGTCGTCCCCACGACCACGGGCCAAAGTTGCCCTGCCGCCGACATGTCCGACGACTATAGGGTCGTCCCCACGAACCCGGGGCTAGATTGCCCCGGCACCGTCATGTCCGACGACTGTAGGGTCGTCTCCACGACCCCGGGACTAGGTTGGCCCGCCGCCGAATTGTCCGACGACTATAGGGTCGTCCCCACGACCACGGGCCAAAGCTGCCCAGCCGCCGACATGTCCGACGACTAAAGGGTCGTCCCCACGACCCCGGGACTATGTTGGCCTGCCGCCGACATGTCCGACGACTATAGGGTCGTCCCCACGACCCCGGGACTAGGTTGGCCCGCCGCCGACTTTTCCGACGACTATAGGGTCGTCCCCACGAACACGGGCCAAAGTTGCCCTGCCGCCGACATGTCCGACGACTATAGGGTCGTCCCCACGACCACGGGCCAAAGCTGCCCAGCCGCCGACTTGTCCGACGACTATAGGGTCGTCCCTACCATCCCGGGACTAGGTTGGCCCGCCGCCGAATTGTCCGACGACTATAGGGTCGTCCCCACGACCCCGGGACTAGGTTGGCCCGCCGCCGACTTGTCCGACGACTATAGGGTCGTCCCCACGACCACGGGCCAAAGTTGCCCAGCCGCCGACTTGTCCGACGACTATAGGGTCGTCCCTACCATCCCGGGACTAGGTTGGCCAGCCGCCGACATGTCCGACGTCTATAGGGTCGTCCCCACGACCCCGGGACTAGGTTGGCCCGCCGCCGACTTGTCCGACGACTATAGGGTCGTCCCCACGACCACGGGCCAAAGTTGCCCAGCCGCCGACTTGTCCGACGACTATAGGGTCGTCCCTACCATCCCGGGACTAGGTTGGCCAGCCGCCGACATGTCCGACGTCTATAGCGTCGTCCCCACGAACCCGGGGCTAGATTGCCACGGCACCGTCATGTCCGACGACTGTAGGGTCGTCTCCACGACCCCGGGACTAGGTTGGCCCGCCGCCGAATTTTCCGACGACTATAGGGTCGTCCCCACGACCACGGGCCAAAGCTGCCCAGCCGCCGACATGTCCGACGACTATAGGGTCGTCCCCACGACCCCGGGACTAGGTTGGCCCGCCGCCGACTTGTCCGACGACTATAGGGTCGTCCCCACGACCACGGGCCAAAGCTGCCCAGCCGCCGACATGTCCGACGACTATAGGGTCGTCCCCACGACCCCGGGACTAGGTTGGCCAGCCGCCGACATGTCCGACGTCTATAGGGTCGTCCCCACGACCCCGGGACTTGGTTGGCCCGCCGCCGACTTGTCCGACGACTATAGGGTCGACCCCACGACCCCGGGTCTAGATTGGCACGCCACCGTCATGTCCGACGACTATAGAGTCGTCCCCACGACCCCGGGACTAGGTTGGCCCGCCACCGTCATGTCCAACGACTATAGGGTCGTCCCCACGACCACGGGCCAAAGCTGCCCAGCCGCCGACATGTGCGACGACTATACGGTCGTCCCCACGACCACGGGACTAGGTTGGCCCGCTGCCGACTTGTCCGACGACTATAGGGTCGTCCCTACCACCCCGGGACTAGGTTGGCCAGCCGCCGACATGTCCGACGTCTATAGGGTCGTCCCCACGAACCCGGGGCTAGATTGCCCCGGCACCGTCATGTCCGACGACTGTAGGGTCGTCTCCACGACCCCGGGACTAGGTTGGCCCGCCGCCGAATTGTCCGACGACTATAGGGTCGTCCCCACGACCACGGGCCAAAGCTGCCCAGCCGCCGACTTGTCCGACGACTATAGGGTCGTCCCCACGACCACGGGCCAAAGTTGCCCAGCCGCCGACTTGTCCGACGACTATAGGGTCGTCCATACCATCCCGGGACTAGGTTGGCCAGCCGCCGACATGTCCGACGTCTATAGCGTCGTCCCCACGAACCCGGGGCTAGATTGCCCCGGCACCGTCATGTCCGACGACTGTAGGGTCGTCTCCACGACCCCGGGACTAGGTTGGCCCGCCGCCGAATTTTCCGACGACTATACGGTCGTCCCCACGACCACGGGCCAAAGCTGCCCAGCCGCCGACATGTCCGACGACTATAGGGTCGTCCCCACGACCCCGGGACTAGGTTGGCCCGCCGCCGACTTGTCCGACGACTATAGGGTCGTCCCCACGACCACGGGCCAAAGCTGCCCAGCCGCCGACATGTCCGACGACTATAGGGTCGTCCCCACGACCCCGGGACTAGGTTGGCCAGCCGCCGACATGTCCGACGTCTATAGGGTCGTCCCCACGACCCCGGGACTTGGTTGGCCCGCCGCCGACTTGTCCGACGACTATAGGGTCGACCCCACGACCCCGGGTCTAGATTGGCACGCCACCGTCATGTCCGACGACTATAGAGTCGTCCCCACGACCCCGGGACTAGGTTGGCCCGCCACCGTCATGTCCGACGACTATAGGGTCGTCCCCACGACCACGGGCCAAAGCTGCCCAGCCGCCGACATGTGCGACGACTATACGGTCGTCCCCACGACCACGGGACTAGGTTGGCCCGCTGCCGACTTGTCCGACGACTATAGGGTCGTCCCCACGACCACGGGCCAAAGTTGCCCTGCCGCCGACATGTCCGACGACTATAGGGTCGTCCCCACGAACCCGGGGCTAGATTGCCCCGGCACCGTCATGTCCGACGACTGTAGGGTCGTCTCCACGACCCCGGGACTAGGTTGGCCCGCCGCCGAATTGTCCGACGACTATAGGGTCGTCCCCACGACCACGGGCCAAAGTTGCCCAGCCGCCGACTTGTCCGACGACTATAGGGTCGTCTCCACGACCCCGGGAATAGGTTGGCCCGCCGCCGAATTGTCCGACGACTATAGGGTCGTCCCCACGACCACGGGCCAAAGCTGCCCAGGCGCCGACATGTCCGACGACTATAGGGTCGTCCCCACGACCCCGGGACTATGTTGGCCTGCCGCCGACATGTCCGACGACTATAGGGTCGTCCCCACGACCACGGGCCAATGTTGCCCTGCCGCCGGCATGTCCGACGACTATAGGGTCGTCCCCACGACCACGGGCCAAAGTTGCCCTGCCGCCGACATGTCCGACGACTATAGGGTCGTCCCCACGACCACGGGCCAAAGTTGCCCAGCCGCCGACTTGTCCGACGACTATAGGGTCGTCCCTACCATCCCGGGACTAGGTTGGCCAGCCGCCGACATGTCCGACGTCTATAGGGTCGTCCCCACGAACCCGGGGCTAGATTGCCCCGGCACCGTCATGTCCGACGACTGTAGGGTCGTCTCCACGACCCCGGGACTAGGTTGGCCCGCCGCCGAATTGTCCGACGACTATAGGGTCGTCCCCACGACCACGGGCCAAAGTTGCCCAGCCGCCGATTTGTCCGACGACTATAGGGTCGTCCCTACCATCCCGGGACTAGGTTGGCCAGCCGCCGACATGTCCGACGTCTATAGGGTCGTCCCCACGACCACGGGCCAAAGTTGCCCTGCCGCCGACATGTCCGACGACTATAGGGTCGTCCCCACGACCACGGGCCAAAGTTGCCCAGCCGCCGACTTGTCCGACGACTATAGGGTCGTCCCTACCATCCCGGGACTAGGTTGGCCAGCCGCCGACATGTCCGACGTCTATAGGGTCGTCCCCACGAACCCGGGGCTAGATTGCCCCGGCACAGTCATGTCCGACGACTGTAGGGCCGTCTCCACGACCCCGGGACTAGGTTGGCCCGCCGCCGAATTGTCCGACGACTATAGGGTCGTCCCCACGACCACGGGCCAAAGCTGCCCAGCCGCCGACATGTCCGACGACTATAGGGTCGTCCCCACGACCCCGGGACTAGGTTGGCCCGCCGCCGACTTGTCCGACGACTATAGGGTCGTCCCCACGACCACGGGCCAAAGCTGCCCAGCCGCCGACATGTGCGACGACTATACGGTCGTCCCCACGACCACGGGACTAGGTTGGCCCGCTGCCGACTTGTCCGACGACTATAGGGTCGTCCCTACCACCCCGGGACTAGGTTGGCCCGCCGCCGAATTGTCCGACGACTATAGGGTCGTCCCCACGACCACGGGCCAAAGCTGCCCTGCCGCCGACATGTCCGACGACTATAGGGTCGTCCCCACGATCCCGGGACTAGGTTGGCCCGCCGCCGACTTGTCCGACGACTATAGGGTCGTCCCCACGACCACCGGCCAAAGCTGCCCAGCCGCCGACATGTCCGACGACTATAGGGTCGTCCCCACGACCCCGGGACTATGTTGGCCTGCCGCCGACATGTCCGACAACTATAGGGTCGTCCCCACGACCACGGGCCAAAGTTGCCCTGCCGCCGACATGTCCGACGACTATAGGGTCGTCCCCACGACCACGGGCCAAAGTTGCCCAGCCGCCGACTTGTCCGACGACTATAGGGTCGTCCCTACCATCCCGGGACTAGGTTGGCCAGCCGCCGACATGTCCGACGTCTATAGGGTCGTCCCCACGAACCCGGGGCTAGATTGCCCCGGCACCGTCATGTCCGACGACTGTAGGTTCGTCTCCACGACCCCGGGACTAGGTTGGCCCGCCGCCGACATGTTCGACGACTATAGGGTCGTCCCCACGACCCCGGGACTAGGTTGGCCCCGCCGCCGACGTGTCCGGCGACTATAGGGTCGTCCCCACGACCCCGGGACTAGGTTGGCCCGCCGCCGACGTGTCCGACGACTATAGGGTCGTCCCCACGACCCCGGGACTATGTTGGCCTGCCGCCGACATGTCCGACGACTATAGGGTCGTCCCCACGACCACGGGCCAAAGTTGCCCTGCCGCCGACATGTCCGACGACTATAGGGTCGTCCCCACGACCACGGGCCAAAGTTGCCCAGCCGCCCACTTGTCCGACGACTGTAGGGTCGTCCCTACCATCCCGGGACTAGGTTGGCCAGCCGCCGACATGTCCGACGTCTATAGCGTCGTCCCCACGAACCCGGGGCTAGATTGCCACGGCACCGTCATGTCCGACGACTGTAGGGTCGTCTCCACGACCCCGGGACTAGGTTGGCCCGCCGCCGAATTTTCCGACGACTATAGGGTCGTCCCCACGACCACGGGCCAAAGCTGCCCAGCCGCCGACATGTCCGACGACTATAGGGTCGTCCCCACGACCCCGGGACTAGGTTGGCCCGCCGCCGACTTGTCCGACGACTATAGGGTCGTCCCCACGACCACGGGCCAAAGCTGCCCAGCCGCCGACATGTCCGACGACTATAGGGTCGTCCCCACGACCCCGGGACTAGGTTGGCCCGCCGCCGACTTGTCCGACGACTATAGGGTCGACCCCACGACCCCGGGTCTAGATTGGCACGCCACCGTCATGTCCGACGACTATAGAGTCGTCCCCACGACCCCGGGACTAGGTTGGCCCGCCACCGTCATGTCCGACGACTATAGGGTCGTCCCCACGACCACGGGCCAAAGCTGCCCAGCCGCCGACATGTGCGACGACTATACGGTCGTCCCCACGACCACGGGACTAGGTTGGCCCGCTGCCGACTTGTCCGACGACTATAGGGTCGTCCCTACCACCCCGGGACTAGGTTGGCCAGCCGCCGACATGTCCGACGTCTATAGGGTCGTCCCCACGAACCCGGGGCTAGATTGCCCCGGCACCGTCATGTCCGACGACTGTAGGGTCGTCTCCACGACCCCGGGACTAGGTTGGCCCGCCGCCGAATTGTCCGACGACTATAGGGTCGTCCCCACGACCACGGGCCAAAGCTGCCCAGCCGCCGACTTGTCCGACGACTATAGGGTCGTCCCCACGACCACGGGCCAAAGTTGCCCAGCCGCCGACTTGTCCGACGACTATAGGGTCGTCCATACCATCCCGGGACTAGGTTGGCCAGCCGCCGACATGTCCGACGTCTATAGCGTCGTCCCCACGAACCCGGGGCTAGATTGCCCCGGCACCGTCATGTCCGACGACTGTAGGGTCGTCTCCACGACCCCGGGACTAGGTTGGCCCGCCGCCGAATTTTCCGACGACTATAGGGTCGTCCCCACGACCACGGGCCAAAGCTGCCCAGCCGCCGACATGTCCGACGACTATAGGGTCGTCCCCACGACCCCGGGACTAGGTTGGCCCGCCGCCGACTTGTCCGACGACTATAGGGTCGTCCCCACGACCACGGGCCAAAGCTGCCCAGCCGCCGACATGTCCGACGACTATAGGGTCGTCCCCACGACCCCGGGACTAGGTTGGCCAGCCGCCGACATGTCCGACGTCTATAGGGTCGTCCCCACGACCCCGGGACTTGGTTGGCCCGCCGCCGACTTGTCCGACGACTATAGGGTCGACCCCACGACCCCGGGTCTAGATTGGCACGCCACCGTCATGTCCGACGACTATAGAGTCGTCCCCACGACCCCGGGACTAGGTTGGCCCGCCACCGTCATGTCCGACGACTATAGGGTCGTCCCCACGACCACGGGCCAAAGCTGCCCAGCCGCCGACATGTGCGACGACTATACGGTCGTCCCCACGACCACGGGACTAGGTTGGCCCGCTGCCGACTTGTCCGACGACTATAGGGTCGTCCCCACGACCACGGGCCAAAGTTGCCCTGCCGCCGACATGTCCGACGACTATAGGGTCGTCCCCACGAACCCGGGGCTAGATTGCCCCGGCACCGTCATGTCCGACGACTGTAGGGTCGTCTCCACGACCCCGGGACTAGGTTGGCCCGCCGCCGAATTGTCCGACGACTATAGGGTCGTCCCCACGACCACGGGCCAAAGTTGCCCAGCCGCCGACTTGTCCGACGACTATAGGGTCGTCTCCACGACCCCGGGAATAGGTTGGCCCGCCGCCGAATTGTCCGACGACTATAGGGTCGTCCCCACGACCACGGGCCAAAGCTGCCCAGGCGCCGACATGTCCGACGACTATAGGGTCGTCCCCACGACCCCGGGACTATGTTGGCCTGCCGCCGACATGTCCGACGACTATAGGATCGTCCCTACGACCACGGGCCAAAGCTGCCCAGCCGCCGACATGTGCGACGACTATACGGTCGTCCCCACGACCACGGGACTAGGTTGGCCCGCTGCCGACTTGTCCGACGACTATAGGGTCGTCCCTACCACCCCGGGACTAGGTTGGCCCGCCGCCGAATTGTCCGACGACTATAGGGTCGTCCCCACGACCACGGGCCAAAGCTGCCCTGCCGCCGACATGTCCGACGACTATAGGGTCGTCCCCACGATCCCGGGACTAGGTTGGCCCGCCGCCGACTTGTCCGACGACTATAGGGTCGTCCCCACGACCACCGGCCAAAGCTGCCCAGCCGCCGACATGTCCGACGACTATAGGGTCGTCCCCACGACCCCGGGACTATGTTGGCCTGCCGCCGACATGTCCGACAACTATAGGGTCGTCCCCACGACCACGGGCCAAAGTTGCCCTGCCGCCGACATGTCCGACGACTATAGGGTCGTCCCCACGACCACGGGCCAAAGTTGCCCAGCCGCCGACTTGTCCGACGACTATAGGGTCGTCCCTACCATCCCGGGACTAGGTTGGCCAGCCGCCGACATGTCCGACGTCTATAGGGTCGTCCCCACGAACCCGGGGCTAGATTGCCCCGGCACCGTCATGTCCGACGACTGTAGGTTCGTCTCCACGACCCCGGGACTAGGTTGGCCCGCCGCCGACATGTTCGACGACTATAGGGTCGTTCCCCACGACCCCGGGACTAGGTTGGCCCCGCCGCCGACGTGTCCGGCGACTATAGGGTCGTCCCCACGACCCCGGGACTAGGTTGGCCCGCCGCCGACGTGTCCGACGACTATAGGGTCGTCCCCACGACCCCGGGACTATGTTGGCCTGCCGCCGACATGTCCGACGACTATAGGGTCGTCCCCACGACCACGGGCCAAAGTTGCCCTGCCGCCGACATGTCCGACGACTATAGGGTCGTCCCCACGACCACGGGCCAAAGTTGCCCAGCCGCCCACTTGTCCGACGACTGTAGGGTCGTCCCTACCATCCCGGGACTAGGTTGGCCAGCCGCCGACATGTCCGACGTCTATAGCGTCGTCCCCACGAACCCGGGGCTAGATTGCCACGGCACCGTCATGTCCGACGACTGTAGGGTCGTCTCCACGACCCCGGGACTAGGTTGGCCCGCCGCCGAATTTTCCGACGACTATAGGGTCGTCCCCACGACCACGGGCCAAAGCTGCCCAGCCGCCGACATGTCCGACGACTATAGGGTCGTCCCCACGACCCCGGGACTAGGTTGGCCCGCCGCCGACTTGTCCGACGACTATAGGGTCGTCCCCACGACCACGGGCCAAAGCTGCCCAGCCGCCGACATGTCCGACGACTATAGGGTCGTCCCCACGACCCCGGGACTAGGTTGGCCCGCCGCCGACTTGTCCGACGACTATAGGGTCGACCCCACGACCCCGGGTCTAGATTGGCACGCCACCGTCATGTCCGACGACTATAGAGTCGTCCCCACGACCCCGGGACTAGGTTGGCCCGCCACCGTCATGTCCGACGACTATAGGGTCGTCCCCACGACCACGGGCCAAAGCTGCCCAGCCGCCGACATGTGCGACGACTATACGGTCGTCCCCACGACCACGGGACTAGGTTGGCCCGCTGCCGACTTGTCCGACGACTATAGGGTCGTCCCTACCACCCCGGGACTAGGTTGGCCAGCCGCCGACATGTCCGACGTCTATAGGGTCGTCCCCACGAACCCGGGGCTAGATTGCCCCGGCACCGTCATGTCCGACGACTGTAGGGTCGTCTCCACGACCCCGGGACTAGGTTGGCCCGCCGCCGAATTGTCCGACGACTATAGGGTCGTCCCCACGACCACGGGCCAAAGCTGCCCAGCCGCCGACTTGTCCGACGACTATAGGGTCGTCCCCACGACCACGGGCCAAAGTTGCCCAGCCGCCGACTTGTCCGACGACTATAGGGTCGTCCATACCATCCCGGGACTAGGTTGGCCAGCCGCCGACATGTCCGACGTCTATAGCGTCGTCCCCACGAACCCGGGGCTAGATTGCCCCGGCACCGTCATGTCCGACGACTGTAGGGTCGTCTCCACGACCCCGGGACTAGGTTGGCCCGCCGCCGAATTTTCCGACGACTATAGGGTCGTCCCCACGACCACGGGCCAAAGCTGCCCAGCCGCCGACATGTCCGACGACTATAGGGTCGTCCCCACGACCCCGGGACTAGGTTGGCCCGCCGCCGACTTGTCCGACGACTATAGGGTCGTCCCCACGACCACGGGCCAAAGCTGCCCAGCCGCCGACATGTCCGACGACTATAGGGTCGTCCCCACGACCCCGGGACTAGGTTGGCCAGCCGCCGACATGTCCGACGTCTATAGGGTCGTCCCCACGACCCCGGGACTTGGTTGGCCCGCCGCCGACTTGTCCGACGACTATAGGGTCGACCCCACGACCCCGGGTCTAGATTGGCACGCCACCGTCATGTCCGACGACTATAGAGTCGTCCCCACGACCCCGGGACTAGGTTGGCCCGCCACCGTCATGTCCGACGACTATAGGGTCGTCCCCACGACCACGGGCCAAAGCTGCCCAGCCGCCGACATGTGCGACGACTATACGGTCGTCCCCACGACCACGGGACTAGGTTGGCCCGCTGCCGACTTGTCCGACGACTATAGGGTCGTCCCCACGACCACGGGCCAAAGTTGCCCTGCCGCCGACATGTCCGACGACTATAGGGTCGTCCCCACGAACCCGGGGCTAGATTGCCCCGGCACCGTCATGTCCGACGACTGTAGGGTCGTCTCCACGACCCCGGGACTAGGTTGGCCCGCCGCCGAATTGTCCGACGACTATAGGGTCGTCCCCACGACCACGGGCCAAAGTTGCCCAGCCGCCGACTTGTCCGACGACTATAGGGTCGTCTCCACGACCCCGGGAATAGGTTGGCCCGCCGCCGAATTGTCCGACGACTATAGGGTCGTCCCCACGACCACGGGCCAAAGCTGCCCAGGCGCCGACATGTCCGACGACTATAGGGTCGTCCCCACGACCCCGGGACTATGTTGGCCTGCCGCCGACATGTCCGACGACTATAGGGTCGTCCCCACGACCACGGGCCAATGTTGCCCTGCCGCCGGCATGTCCGACGACTATAGGGTCGTCCCCACGACCACGGGCCAAAGTTGCCCTGCCGCCGACATGTCCGACGACTATAGGGTCGTCCCCACGACCACGGGCCAAAGTTGCCCAGCCGCCGACTTGTCCGACGACTATAGGGTCGTCCCTACCATCCCGGGACTAGGTTGGCCAGCCGCCGACATGTCCGACGTCTATAGGGTCGTCCCCACGAACCCGGGGCTAGATTGCCCCGGCACCGTCATGTCCGACGACTGTAGGGTCGTCTCCACGACCCCGGGACTAGGTTGGCCCGCCGCCGAATTGTCCGACGACTATAGGGTCGTCCCCACGACCACGGGCCAAAGTTGCCCAGCCGCCGATTTGTCCGACGACTATAGGGTCGTCCCTACCATCCCGGGACTAGGTTGGCCAGCCGCCGACATGTCCGACGTCTATAGGGTCGTCCCTACGACCACGGGCCAAAGTTGCCCTGCCGCCGACATGTCCGACGACTATAGGGTCGTCCCCACGACCACGGGCCAAAGTTGCCCAGCCGCCGACTTGTCCGACGACTATAGGGTCGTCCCTACCATCCCGGGACTAGGTTGGCCAGCCGCCGACATGTCCGACGTCTATAGGGTCGTCCCCACGAACCCGGGGCTAGATTGCCCCGGCACAGTCATGTCCGACGACTGTAGGGCCGTCTCCACGACCCCGGGACTAGGTTGGCCCGCCGCCGAATTGTCCGACGACTATAGGGTCGTCCCCACGACCACGGGCCAAAGCTGCCCAGCCGCCGACATGTCCGACGACTATAGGGTCGTCCCCACGACCCCGGGACTAGGTTGGCCCGCCGCCGACTTGTCCGACGACTATAGGGTCGTCCCCACGACCACGGGCCAAAGCTGCCCAGCCGCCGACATGTGCGACGACTATACGGTCGTCCCCACGACCACGGGACTAGGTTGGCCCGCTGCCGACTTGTCCGACGACTATAGGGTCGTCCCTACCACCCCGGGACTAGGTTGGCCCGCCGCCGAATTGTCCGACGACTATAGGGTCGTCCCCACGACCACGGGCCAAAGCTGCCCTGCCGCCGACATGTCCGACGACTATAGGGTCGTCCCCACGATCCCGGGACTAGGTTGGCCCGCCGCCGACTTGTCCGACGACTATAGGGTCGTCCCCACGACCACCGGCCAAAGCTGCCCAGCCGCCGACATGTCCGACGACTATAGGGTCGTCCCCACGACCCCGGGACTATGTTGGCCTGCCGCCGACATGTCCGACAACTATAGGGTCGTCCCCACGACCACGGGCCAAAGTTGCCCTGCCGCCGACATGTCCGACGACTATAGGGTCGTCCCCACGACCACGGGCCAAAGTTGCCCAGCCGCCGACTTGTCCGACGACTATAGGGTCGTCCCTACCATCCCGGGACTAGGTTGGCCAGCCGCCGACATGTCCGACGTCTATAGGGTCGTCCCCACGAACCCGGGGCTAGATTGCCCCGGCACCGTCATGTCCGACGACTGTAGGTTCGTCTCCACGACCCCGGGACTAGGTTGGCCCGCCGCCGACATGTTCGACGACTATAGGGTCGTCCCCACGACCCCGGGACTAGGTTGGCCCCGCCGCCGACGTGTCCGGCGACTATAGGGTCGTCCCCACGACCCCGGGACTAGGTTGGCCCGCCGCCGACGTGTCCGACGACTATAGGGTCGTCCCCACGACCCCGGGACTATGTTGGCCTGCCGCCGACATGTCCGACGACTATAGGGTCGTCCCCACGACCACGGGCCAAAGTTGCCCTGCCGCCGACATGTCCGACGACTATAGGGTCGTCCCCACGACCACGGGCCAAAGTTGCCCAGCCGCCCACTTGTCCGACGACTGTAGGGTCGTCCCTACCATCCCGGGACTAGGTTGGCCAGCCGCCGACATGTCCGACGTCTATAGGGTCGTCCCCACGAACCCGGGGCTAGATTGCACCGGCACCGTCATGTCCGACGACGGTAGGGTCGTCTCCACGACCCCGGGACTAGGTTGGCCCGAGCCGAATTGTCCGACGACTGTAGGGTCGTCCCCACGACCACGGGCCAAAGTTGCCCAGCCGCCGACTTGTCCGACGACTATAGGGTCGTCCCTACCATCCCGGGACTAGGTTGGCCCGCCGCCGAATTGTCCGACGACTATAGGGTCGTCCCCACGACCCCGGGACTAGGTTGGCCCGCCGCCGACATGTCCGACGACTATAGGGTCGTCCCCACGACCCCGGGACTAGGTTGGCCAGCCGCCGACATGTCCGACGTTTATAGGGTTGTCCCCACGACCCCGGGACTAGGTTGGCCCGCCGCCGACTTGTCCGACGACTATAGGGTCGTCCCCACGACCACGGGCCAAAGTTGCCCAGCCGCCGACTTGTCCGACGACTATAGGGTCGTCCCTACCATCCCGGGACTAGGTTGGCCAGCCGCCGACATGTCCGACGTCTATAGGGTCGTCCCCACGACCCCGGGACTAGGTTGGCCCGCCGCCGACTTGTCCGACGACTATAGGGTCGTCCCCACGACCACGGGCCAAAGTTGCCCAGCCGCCGACTTGTCCGACGACTATAGGGTCGTCCCTACCATCCCGGGACTAGGTTGGCCAGCCGCCGACATGTCCGACGTCTATAGGGTCGTCCCCACGAACCCGGGGCTAGATTGCCCCGGCACCGTCATGTCCGACGACTGTAGGGTCGTCTCCACGACCCCGGGACTAGGTTGGCCAGCCGCCGAATTGTCCGACGACTATAGGGTCGTCCCCACGACCACGGGCCAAAGTTGCCCAGCCGCCGATTTGTCCGACGACTATAGGGTCGTCCCTACCATCCCGGGACTAGGTTGGCCAGCCGCCGACATGTCCGACGTCTATAGGGTCGTCCCCACGACCACGGGCCAAAGTTGCCCTGCCGCCGACATGTCCGACGACTATAGGGTCGTCCCCACGACCACGGGCCAAAGTTGCCCAGCCGCCGACTTGTCCGACGACTATAGGGTCGTCCCTACCATCCCGGGACTAGGTTGGCCAGCCGCCGAATTGTCCGACGACTATAGGGTCGTCCCCACGACCACGGGCCAAAGCTGCCCAGCCGCCGACATGTCCGACGACTAAAGGGTCGTCCCCACGACCCCGGGACTATGTTGGCCTGCCGCCGACATGTCCGACGACTATAGGGTCGTCCCCACGACCCCGGGACTAGGTTGGCCCGCCGCCGACTTTTCCGACGACTATAGGGTCGTCCCCACGAACACGGGCCAAAGTTGCCCTGCCGCCGACATGTCCGACGACTATAGGGTCGTCCCCACGACCACGGGCCAAAGCTGCCCAGCCGCCGACTTGTCCGACGACTATAGGGTCGTCCCTACCATCCCGGGACTAGGTTGGCCCGCCGCCGAATTGTCCGACGACTATAGGGTCGTCCCCACGACCCCGGGACTAGGTTGGCCCGCCGCCGACTTGTCCGACGACTATAGGGTCGTCCCCACGACCACGGGCCAAAGTTGCCCAGCCGCCGACTTGTCCGACGACTATAGGGTCGTCCCTACCATCCCGGGACTAGGTTGGCCAGCCGCCGACATGTCCGACGTCTATAGGGTCGTCCCCACGACCCCGGGACTAGGTTGGCCCGCCGCCGACTTGTCCGACGACTATAGGGTCGTCCCCACGACCACGGGCCAAAGTTGCCCAGCCGCCGACTTGTCCGACGACTATAGGGTCGTCCCTACCATCCCGGGACTAGGTTGGCCAGCCGCCGACATGTCCGACGTCTATAGCGTCGTCCCCACGAACCCGGGGCTAGATTGCCCCGGCACCGTCATGTCCGACGACTGTAGGGTCGTCTCCACGACCCCGGGACTAGGTTGGCCCGCCGCCGAATTTTCCGACGACTATAGGGTCGTCCCCACGACCACGGGCCAAAGCTGCCCAGCCGCCGACATGTCCGACGACTATAGGGTCGTCCCCACGACCCCGGGACTAGGTTGGCCCGCCGCCGACTTGTCCGACGACTATAGGGTCGTCCCCACGACCACGGGCCAAAGCTGCCCAGCCGCCGACATGTCCGACGACTATAGGGTCGTCCCCACGACCCCGGGACTAGGTTGGCCAGCCGCCGACATGTCCGACGTCTATAGGGTCGTCCCCACGACCCCGGGACTTGGTTGGCCCGCCGCCGACTTGTCCGACGACTATAGGGTCGACCCCACGACCCCGGGTCTAGATTGGCACGCCACCGTCATGTCCGACGACTATAGAGTCGTCCCCACGACCACGGGACTAGGTTGGCCCGCCACCGTCATGTCCGACGACTATAGGGTCGTCCCCACGACCACGGGCCAAAGCTGCCCAGCCGCCGACATGTGCGACGACTATACGGTCGTCCCCACGACCACGGGACTAGGTTGGCCCGCTGCTGACTTGTCCGACGACTATAGGGTCGTCCCTACCACCCCGGGACTAGGTTGGCCAGCCGCCGACATGTCCGACGTCTATAGGGTCGTCCCCACGAACCCGGGGCTAGATTGCCCCGGCACCGTCATGTCCGACGACTGTAGGGTCGTCTCCACGACCCCGGGACTAGGTTGGCCCGCCACCGTCATGTCCGACGACTATTGAGTCGTCTCCACGACCCCGGGACTAGGTTGGCCCGCCACCGTCATGTCTGACGACTATAGGGTCGTCCCCACGACCCCGGGACTAGGTTGGCCCGCCGCCGACTTGTCCGACGACTATAGGGTCGTCCTCACGACCCCGGGACTAGGTTGGCGCGCCGCCAACTTGTCCGACGACTTTAGGGTCGTCCCCACGACCCCGGGACTAGATTGGCCCGCCATCGTCATGTCCGACGACTATAGGATCGTCCACACGACCCCGGGACTAGGTGGGCCCGCCACCGTCATGTCCGACGACTATAGGGTCGTCCCCACGACCCCGGGACTAGATTGGCCAGCCGCCGACATGTCCGACGACTATAGGGTCGTCCCCACGACCCCGGGACTAGGTTGGCCAGCCGCCGACATGTCCGACGTCTATAGGGTCGTCCCCACGACCCCGGGACTTGGTTGGCCCGCCGCCGACTTGTCCGACGACTATAGGGTCGTCCCCACGACCCCGGGACTAGATTGGCCAGCCGCCGACATGTCCGACGACTATAGGGTCATCCCCACGACCCCGGGACTATGTTGGCCCGCCGCCGACTTGTCCGACGACTATAGGGTCGTCCCTACCATCCCGGGACTAGGTTGGCCAGCCGCCGACATGTCCGACGTCTATAGGGGAGTCCCCACGAACCCGGGGCTAGATTGCCCCGGCACCGTCATGTCCGACGACTGTAGGGTCGTCTCCACGACCCCGGGACTAGGTTGGCCCGCCGCCGAATTGTCCGACGACTATAGGGTCGTACCCACGGCCACGGGCCAAAGCTGCCCAGCCGCCGACATGTCCGACGACTATAGGGTCGTCCCCACGACCCCGGGACTATCTTGGCCTGCCGCCGACATGTCCGACAACTATAGGGTCGTCCCCACGACCACGGGCCAAAGTTGCCCTGCCGGCGACATGTCCGACGACTATAGGGTCGTCCCCACGACCACGGGCCAAAGTTGCCCAGCCGCCGACTTGTCCGACGACTATAGGGTCGTCCCTACCATCCCGGGACTAGGATGGCCAGCCGCCGACATGTCCGACGTCTATAGGGTCGTCCCCACGAACCCGGGGCTAGATTGCCCCGGCACCGTCATGTCCGACGACTGTAGGTTCGTCTCCACGACCCCGGGACTAGGTTGGCCCGCCGCCGACATGTTCGACGACTATAGGGTCGTCCCCACGACCCGGGCCGAAGTTGGCCAGCCGCCGACATGTCCGACGACTATAGGGTCGTCCCCACGACCCCGGGACTAGATTGGCCCGCCACCGTCATGTCCGACGACACTACGGTCGTCCCCACGACCCCGGGACTAGGTTGGCCCCGCCGCCGACGTGTCCGGCGACTATAGGGTCGTCCCCACGACCCCGGGACTAGGTTGGCCCGCCGCCGACGTGTCCGACGACTATAGGGTCGTCCCCACGACCCCGGGACTATGTTGGCCTGCCGCCGACATGTCCGACGACTATAGGGTCGTCCCCACGACCACGGGCCAAAGTTGCCCAGCCGCCCACTTGTCCGACGACTGTAGGGTCGTCCCTACCATCCCGGGACTAGGTTGGCCAGCCGCCGACATGTCCGACGTCTATAGGGTCGTCCCCACGAACCCGGGGCTAGATTGCACCGGCACCGTCATGTCCGACGACGGTAGGGTCGTCTCCACGACCCCGGGACTAGGTTGGCCCGAGCCTAATTGTCCGACGACTGTAGGGTCGTCCCCACGACCACGGGCCAAAGTTGCCCAGCCGCCGACTTGTCCGACGACTATAGGGTCGTCCCTACCATCCCGGGACTAGGTTGGCCCGCCGCCGAATTGTCCGACGACTATAGGGTCGTCCCCACGACCCCGGGACTAGGTTGGCCCGCCGCCGACATGTCCGACGACTATAGGGTCGTCCCCACGACACCGGGACTAGGTTGGCCAGCCGCCGACATGTCCGACGTCTATAGGGTTGTCCCCACGACCCCGGGACTAGGTTGGCCCGCCGCCGACTTGTCCGACGACTATAGGGTCGTCCCCACGACCACGGGCCAAAGTTGCCCAGCCGCCGACTTGTCCGACGACTATAGGGTCGTCCCTACCATCCCGGGACTAGGTTGGCCAGCCGCCGACATGTCCGACGTCTATAGGGTCGTCCCCACGACCCCGGGACTAGGTTGGCCCGCCGCCGACTTGTTCGACGACTATAGGGTCGTCCCCACGACCACGGGCCAAAGTTGCCCAGCCGCCGACTTGTCCGACGACTATAGGGTCGTCCCTACCATCCCGGGACTAGGTTGGCCAGCCGCCGACATGTCCGACGTCTATAGGGTCGTCCCCACGAACCCGGGGCTAGATTGCCCCGGCACCGTCATGTCCGACGACTGTAGGGTCGTCTCCACGACCCCGGGACTAGGTTGGCCGGCCGCCGAATTGTCCGACGACTATAGGGTCGTACCCACGACCACGGGCCAAAGCTGCCCAGCCGCCGACATGTCCGACGACTATAGGGTCGTCCCCACGACCCCGGGACAAGGTTGGCCCGCCGCCGACTTGTCCGACGACTATAGGGTCGTCCCCACGACCACGGGCCAAAGTTGCCCTGCCGCCGACATGTCCGACGACTATAGGGTCGTCCCCACGAACCCGGGGCTAGATTGCCCCGGCACCGTCATGTCCGACGACTGTAGGGTCGTCTCCACGACCCCGGGACTAGGTTGGCCCGCCGCCGAATTGTCCGACGACTATAGGGTCGTCCCCACGACCACGGGCCAAAGCTGCCCAGCCGCCGACATGTCCGACGACTAAAGGGTCGTCCCCACGACCCCGGGACTATGTTGGCCTGCCGCCGACATGTCCGACGACTATAGGGTCGTCCCCACGACCCCGGGACTAGGTTGGCCCGCCGCCGACTTTTCCGACGACTATAGGGTCGTCCCCACGAACACGGGCCAAAGTTGCCCTGCCGCCGACATGTCCGACGACTATAGGGTCGTCCCCACGACCACGGGCCAAAGCTGCCCAGCCGCCGACTTGTCCGACGACTATAGGGTCGTCCCTACCATCCCGGGACTAGGTTGGCCCGCCGCCGAATTGTCCGACGACTATAGGGTCGTCCCCACGAACACGGGCCAAAGTTGCCCTGCCGCCGACATGTCCGACGACTATAGGGTCGTCCCCACGACCACGGGCCAAAGCTGCCCAGCCGCCGACTTGTCCGACGACTATAGGGTCGTCCCTACCATCCCGGGACTAGGTTGGCCCGCCGCCGAATTGTCCGACGACTATAGGGTCGTCCCCACGACCCCGGGACTAGGTTGGCCCGCCGCCGACTTGTCCGACGACTATAGGGTCGTCCCCACGACCACGGGCCAAAGTTGCCCAGCCGCCGACTTGTGCGACGACTATAGGGTCGTCCCTACCATCCCGGGACTAGGTTGGCCAGCCGCCGACATGTCCGACGTCTATAGGGTCGTCCCCACGACCCCGGGACTAGGTTGGCCCGCCGCCGACTTGTCCGACGACTATAGGGTCGTCCCCACGACCACGGGCCAAAGTTGCCCAGCCGCCGACTTGTCCGACGACTATAGGGTCGTCCCTACCATCCCGGGACTAGGTTGGCCAGCCGCCGACATGTCCGACGTCTATAGCGTCGTCCCCACGAACCCGGGGCTAGATTGCCACGGCACCGTCATGTCCGACGACTGTAGGGTCGTCTCCACGACCCCGGGACTAGGTTGGCCCGCCGCCGAATTTTCCGACGACTATAGGGTCGTCCCCACGACCACGGGCCAAAGCTGCCCAGCCGCCGACATGTCCGACGACTATAGGGTCGTCCCCACGACCCCGGGACTAGGTTGGCCCGCCGCCGACTTGTCCGACGACTATAGGGTCGTCCCCACGACCACGGGCCAAAGCTGCCCAGCCGCCGACATGTCCGACGACTATAGGGTCGTCCCCACGACCCCGGGACTAGGTTGGCCAGCCGCCGACATGTCCGACGTCTATAGGGTCGTCCCCACGACCCCGGGACTTGGTTGGCCCGCCGCCGACTTGTCCGACGACTATAGGGTCGACCCCACGACCCCGGGTCTAGATTGGCACGCCACCGTCATGTCCGACGACTATAGAGTCGTCCCCACGACCCCGGGACTAGGTTGGCCCGCCACCGTCATGTCCGACGACTATAGGGTCGTCCCCACGACCACGGGCCAAAGCTGCCCAGCCGCCGACATGTGCGACGACTATACGGTCGTCCCCACGACCACGGGACTAGGTTGGCCCGCTGCCGACTTGTCCGACGACTATAGGGTCGTCCCTACCACCCCGGGACTAGGTTGGCCAGCCGCCGACATGTCCGACGTCTATAGGGTCGTCCCCACGAACCCGGGGCTAGATTGCCCCGGCACCGTCATGTCCGACGACTGTAGGGTCGTCTCCACGACCCCGGGACTAGGTTGGCCCGCCGCCGAATTGTCCGACGACTATAGGGTCGTCCCCACGACCACGGGCCAAAGCTGCCCAGCCGCCGACTTGTCCGACGACTATAGGGTCGTCCCCACGACCACGGGCCAAAGTTGCCCAGCCGCCGACTTGTCCGACGACTATAGGGTCGTCCATACCATCCCGGGACTAGGTTGGCCAGCCGCCGACATGTCCGACGTCTATAGCGTCGTCCCCACGAACCCGGGGCTAGATTGCCCCGGCACCGTCATGTCCGACGACTGTAGGGTCGTCTCCACGACCCCGGGACTAGGTTGGCCCGCCGCCGAAT
Organism: Andrena fulva; assembly: GCA_946251845.1. Taxonomy (NCBI): domain Eukaryota; kingdom Metazoa; phylum Arthropoda; class Insecta; order Hymenoptera; family Andrenidae; genus Andrena; species Andrena fulva. The sequence goes on along the minus strand of CAMITZ010000136.1, from coordinate 440,398 downwards.
TTTCCGACGACTATAGGGTCGTCCCCACGACCACGGGCCAAAGCTGCCCAGCCGCCGACATGTCCGACGACTATAGGGTCGTCCCCACGACCCCGGGACTAGGTTGGCCCGCCGCCGACTTGTCCGACGACTATAGGGTCGTCCCCACGACCACGGGCCAAAGCTGCCCAGCCGCCGACATGTCCGACGACTATAGGGTCGTCCCCACGACCCCGGGACTAGGTTGGCCAGCCGCCGACATGTCCGACGTCTATAGGGTCGTCCCCACGACCCCGGGACTTGGTTGGCCCGCCGCCGACTTGTCCGACGACTATAGGGTCGACCCCACGACCCCGGGTCTAGATTGGCACGCCACCGTCATGTCCGACGACTATAGAGTCGTCCCCACGACCCCGGGACTAGGTTGGCCCGCCACCGTCATGTCCGACGACTATAGGGTCGTCCCCACGACCACGGGCCAAAGCTGCCCAGCCGCCGACATGTGCGACGACTATACGGTCGTCCCCACGACCACGGGACTAGGTTGGCCCGCTGCCGACTTGTCCGACGACTATAGGGTCGTCCCCACGACCACGGGCCAAAGTTGCCCTGCCGCCGACATGTCCGACGACTATAGGGTCGTCCCCACGAACCCGGGGCTAGATTGCCCCGGCACCGTCATGTCCGACGACTGTAGGGTCGTCTCCACGACCCCGGGACTAGGTTGGCCCGCCGCCGAATTGTCCGACGACTATAGGGTCGTCCCCACGACCACGGGCCAAAGTTGCCCAGCCGCCGACTTGTCCGACGACTATAGGGTCGTCTCCACGACCCCGGGAATAGGTTGGCCCGCCGCCGAATTGTCCGACGACTATAGGGTCGTCCCCACGACCACGGGCCAAAGCTGCCCAGGCGCCGACATGTCCGACGACTATAGGGTCGTCCCCACGACCCCGGGACTATGTTGGCCTGCCGCCGACATGTCCGACGACTATAGGGTCGTCCCCACGACCACGGGCCAATGTTGCCCTGCCGCCGGCATGTCCGACGACTATAGGGTCGTCCCCACGACCACGGGCCAAAGTTGCCCTGCCGCCGACATGTCCGACGACTATAGGGTCGTCCCCACGACCACGGGCCAAAGTTGCCCAGCCGCCGACTTGTCCGACGACTATAGGGTCGTCCCTACCATCCCGGGACTAGGTTGGCCAGCCGCCGACATGTCCGACGTCTATAGGGTCGTCCCCACGAACCCGGGGCTAGATTGCCCCGGCACCGTCATGTCCGACGACTGTAGGGTCGTCTCCACGACCCCGGGACTAGGTTGGCCCGCCGCCGAATTGTCCGACGACTATAGGGTCGTCCCCACGACCACGGGCCAAAGTTGCCCAGCCGCCGATTTGTCCGACGACTATAGGGTCGTCCCTACCATCCCGGGACTAGGTTGGCCAGCCGCCGACATGTCCGACGTCTATAGGGTCGTCCCCACGACCACGGGCCAAAGTTGCCCTGCCGCCGACATGTCCGACGACTATAGGGTCGTCCCCACGACCACGGGCCAAAGTTGCCCAGCCGCCGACTTGTCCGACGACTATAGGGTCGTCCCTACCATCCCGGGACTAGGTTGGCCAGCCGCCGACATGTCCGACGTCTATAGGGTCGTCCCCACGAACCCGGGGCTAGATTGCCCCGGCACAGTCATGTCCGACGACTGTAGGGCCGTCTCCACGACCCCGGGACTAGGTTGGCCCGCCGCCGAATTGTCCGACGACTATAGGGTCGTCCCCACGACCACGGGCCAAAGCTGCCCAGCCGCCGACATGTCCGACGACTATAGGGTCGTCCCCACGACCCCGGGACTAGGTTGGCCCGCCGCCGACTTGTCCGACGACTATAGGGTCGTCCCCACGACCACGGGCCAAAGCTGCCCAGCCGCCGACATGTGCGACGACTATACGGTCGTCCCCACGACCACGGGACTAGGTTGGCCCGCTGCCGACTTGTCCGACGACTATAGGGTCGTCCCTACCACCCCGGGACTAGGTTGGCCCGCCGCCGAATTGTCCGACGACTATAGGGTCGTCCCCACGACCACGGGCCAAAGCTGCCCTGCCGCCGACATGTCCGACGACTATAGGGTCGTCCCCACGATCCCGGGACTAGGTTGGCCCGCCGCCGACTTGTCCGACGACTATAGGGTCGTCCCCACGACCACCGGCCAAAGCTGCCCAGCCGCCGACATGTCCGACGACTATAGGGTCGTCCCCACGACCCCGGGACTATGTTGGCCTGCCGCCGACATGTCCGACAACTATAGGGTCGTCCCCACGACCACGGGCCAAAGTTGCCCTGCCGCCGACATGTCCGACGACTATAGGGTCGTCCCCACGACCACGGGCCAAAGTTGCCCAGCCGCCGACTTGTCCGACGACTATAGGGTCGTCCCTACCATCCCGGGACTAGGTTGGCCAGCCGCCGACATGTCCGACGTCTATAGGGTCGTCCCCACGCACCCGGGGCTAGATTGCCCCGGCACCGTCATGTCCGACGACTGTAGGTTCGTCTCCACGACCCCGGGACTAGGTTGGCCCGCCGCCGACATGTTCGACGACTATAGGGTCGTCCCCACGACCCCGGGACTAGGTTGGCCCCGCCGCCGACGTGTCCGGCGACTATAGGGTCGTCCCCACGACCCCGGGACTAGGTTGGCCCGCCGCCGACGTGTCCGACGACTATAGGGTCGTCCCCACGACCCCGGGACTATGTTGGCCTGCCGCCGACATGTCCGACCACTATAGGGTCGTCCCCACGACCACGGGCCAAAGTTGCCCTGCCGCCGACATGTCCGACGACTATAGGGTCGTCCCCACGACCACGGGCCAAAGTTGCCCAGCCGCCCACTTGTCCGACGACTGTAGGGTCGTCCCTACCATCCCGGGACTAGGTTGGCCAGCCGCCGACATGTCCGACGTCTATAGGGTCGTCCCCACGAACCCGGGGCTAGATTGCACCGGCACCGTCATGTCCGACGACGGTAGGGTCGTCTCCACGACCCCGGGACTAGGTTGGCCCGAGCCGAATTGTCCGACGACTGTAGGGTCGTCCCCACGACCACGGGCCAAAGTTGCCCAGCCGCCGACTTGTCCGACGACTATAGGGTCGTCCCTACCATCCCGGGACTAGGTTGGCCCGCCGCCGAATTGTCCGACGACTATAGGGTCGTCCCCACGACCCCGGGACTAGGTTGGCCCGCCGCCGACATGTCCGACGACTATAGGGTCGTCCCCACGACCCCGGGACTAGGTTGGCCAGCCGCCGACATGTCCGACGTTTATAGGGTTGTCCCCACGACCCCGGGACTAGGTTGGCCCGCCGCCGACTTGTCCGACGACTATAGGGTCGTCCCCACGACCACGGGCCAAAGTTGCCCAGCCGCCGACTTGTCCGACGACTATAGGGTCGTCCCTACCATCCCGGGACTAGGTTGGCCAGCCGCCGACATGTCCGACGTCTATAGGGTCGTCCCCACGACCCCGGGACTAGGTTGGCCCGCCGCCGACTTGTCCGACGACTATAGGGTCGTCCCCACGACCACGGGCCAAAGTTGCCCAGCCGCCGACTTGTCCGACGACTATAGGGTCGTCCCTACCATCCCGGGACTAGGTTGGCCAGCCGCCGACATGTCCGACGTCTATAGGGTCGTCCCCACGAACCCGGGGCTAGATTGCCCCGGCACCGTCATGTCCGACGACTGTAGGGTCGTCTCCACGACCCCGGGACTAGGTTGGCCAGCCGCCGAATTGTCCGACGACTATAGGGTCGTCCCCACGACCACGGGCCAAAGTTGCCCAGCCGCCGATTTGTCCGACGACTATAGGGTCGTCCCTACCATCCCGGGACTAGGTTGGCCAGCCGCCGACATGTCCGACGTCTATAGGGTCGTCCCCACGACCACGGGCCAAAGTTGCCCTGCCGCCGACATGTCCGACGACTATAGGGTCGTCCCCACGACCACGGGCCAAAGTTGCCCAGCCGCCGACTTGTCCGACGACTATAGGGTCGTCCCTACCATCCCGGGACTAGGTTGGCCAGCCGCCGAATTGTCCGACGACTATAGGGTCGTCCCCACGACCACGGGCCAAAGCTGCCCAGCCGCCGACATGTCCGACGACTAAAGGGTCGTCCCCACGACCCCGGGACTATGTTGGCCTGCCGCCGACATGTCCGACGACTATAGGGTCGTCCCCACGACCCCGGGACTAGGTTGGCCCGCCGCCGACTTTTCCGACGACTATAGGGTCGTCCCCACGAACACGGGCCAAAGTTGCCCTGCCGCCGACATGTCCGACGACTATAGGGTCGTCCCCACGACCACGGGCCAAAGCTGCCCAGCCGCCGACTTGTCCGACGACTATAGGGTCGTCCCTACCATCCCGGGACTAGGTTGGCCAGCCGCCGACATGTCCGACGTCTATAGGGTCGTCCCCACGACCCCGGGACTAGGTTGGCCCGCCGCCGACTTGTCCGACGACTATAGGGTCGTCCCCACGACCACGGGCCAAAGTTGCCCAGCCGCCGACTTGTCCGACGACTATAGGGTCGTCCCTACCATCCCGGGACTAGGTTGGCCAGCCGCCGACATGTCCGACGTCTATAGCGTCGTCCCCACGAACCCGGGGCTAGATTGCCCCGGCACCGTCATGTCCGACGACTGTAGGGTCGTCTCCACGACCCCGGGACTAGGTTGGCCCGCCGCCGAATTTTCCGACGACTATAGGGTCGTCCCCACGACCACGGGCCAAAGCTGCCCAGCCGCCGACATGTCCGACGACTATAGGGTCGTCCCCACGACCCCGGGACTAGGTTGGCCCGCCGCCGACTTGTCCGACGACTATAGGGTCGTCCCCACGACCACGGGCCAAAGCTGCCCAGCCGCCGACATGTCCGACGACTATAGGGTCGTCCCCACGACCCCGGGACTAGGTTGGCCAGCCGCCGACATGTCCGACGTCTATAGGGTCGTCCCCACGACCCCGGGACTTGGTTGGCCCGCCGCCGACTTGTCCGACGACTATAGGGTCGACCCCACGACCCCGGGTCTAGATTGGCACGCCACCGTCATGTCCGACGACTATAGAGTCGTCCCCACGACCACGGGACTAGGTTGGCCCGCCACCGTCATGTCCGACGACTATAGGGTCGTCCCCACGACCACGGGCCAAAGCTGCCCAGCCGCCGACATGTGCGACGACTATACGGTCGTCCCCACGACCACGGGACTAGGTTGGCCCGCTGCCGACTTGTCCGACGACTATAGGGTCGTCCCTACCACCCCGGGACTAGGTTGGCCAGCCGCCGACATGTCCGACGTCTATAGGGTCGTCCCCACGAACCCGGGGCTAGATTGCCCCGGCACCGTCATGTCCGACGACTGTAGGGTCGTCTCCACGACCCCGGGACTAGGTTGGCCCGCCACCGTCATGTCCGACGACTATTGAGTCGTCTCCACGACCCCGGGACTAGGTTGGCCCGCCACCGTCATGTCTGACGACTATAGGGTCGTCCCCACGACCCCGGGACTAGGTTGGCCCGCCGCCGACTTGTCCGACGACTATAGGGTCGTCCTCACGACCCCGGGACTAGGTTGGCCCGCCGCCAACTTGTCCGACGACTTTAGGGTCGTCCCCACGACCCCGGGACTAGATTGGCCCGCCATCGTCATGTCCGACGACTATAGGATCGTCCACACGACCCCGGGACTAGGTGGGCCCGCCACCGTCATGTCCGACGACTATAGGGTCGTCCCCACGACCCCGGGACTAGATTGGCCAGCCGCCGACATGTCCGACGACTATAGGGTCGTCCCCACGACCCCGGGACTAGGTTGGCCAGCCGCCGACATGTCCGACGTCTATAGGGTCGTCCCCACGACCCCGGGACTTGGTTGGCCCGCCGCCGACTTGTCCGACGACTATAGGGTCGTCCCCACGACCCCGGGACTAGATTGGCCAGCCGCCGACATGTCCGACGACTATAGGGTCATCCCCACGACCCCGGGACTATGTTGGCCCGCCGCCGACTTGTCCGACGACTATAGGGTCGTCCCCACGACCCCGGGACTGGGTTGGCCCGCCGCCAACTTGACCGACGACTATAGGGTCGTCCCCACGATCCCGGGACTAGGTTGGCCAGACGCCGCATGTCCGACGACTATAGGGTCGACCCCACGACCCCGGGACTAGGTTGGCCAGCCGCCGACATGTCCGAAGAATATGGAGTCGTCCCCACGAACCCGGGATTAGGTTGGCCGGCCGCCGTCATGTCCGACGACTATAGGGTCGTCCCCACGACCCCGGGACTAGGTTGGCCCGCCGCCGACTCCTCCGACGACTATAGGGTCGTCCCCACGACCCCGAGACTAGATTGGCCCGCCACCGTCATGTCCGACGACTATAGGATCGTCCACACGACCCCGGGACTAGGTGGGCACGCCACCGTCATGTCCGACGACTATAGGGTCGTCCCCACGACCCCGGGACTAGGTTGGCCAGCCGCCATAATGTCCGACGAATATGGAGTCGTCCCCACGAACCCGGGATTAGGTTGGCCGGCCGCCGTCATGTCCGACGACTATAGGGTCGTCCCCACGACCCCGGGACTAAGTTGGCCCGCCGCCGACTCCTCCGACGACTATAGGGTCATCCCCACGATCCCGGGATTAGGTTGGCCGGCCGCCGTCATGTCCGACGACTATAGGATCGTCCACACCAACCCGGGATTAGGTGGGCCCGCCACCGTCATGTCCGACGAATATAGAGTCGTCCCCACGACCCCGGGACTATATTGGCCCGCCACCGTCATGTCCGACGACTATAGGATCGTCCCCACGACCCCGGGACTAGATTGGCCAGCCGCCGACCTGTCCGACGACTATAGGATCTTCCCCACGAACCCGGGATTAGGTTGGCCGGCCGCCGTCATGTCCGACGACTATAGGGTCGTCCCCACGACCCCGGGACTAGGTTGGCCAGCCGCCGACATGTCCGACGAATATGGAGTCGTCCCCACGACCCCGGGACTAGATTGGCCAGCCGCCGACATGTCCGACGACTATAGGGTCGTCCCCACGACCCCGGGGCTAGGTTGGCCAGCCGCCGAAATGTCCGACGACTATAGGGTCTTCCCCACGATCCCGGGATTAGGTTGGCCGGCCGCCGTCATGTCCGACGACTATAGGGTCGTCCCCACGACCCCGGGACTAGGTTGGCCAGCCGCCGACATGTCCGACGAATATGGAGTCGTCCCCACGAACCCGGGATTAGGTTGGCCGGCCGCCGTCATGTCCAACGACTATAGGGTCGTCCCCACGACCCCGGGACTAGGTTGGCCCGCCGCCGACTCCTCCGACGACTATAGGATCGTCCACACGACCCCGGGACTAGGTGGGCCCGCCACCGTCATGTCCGACGACTATAGGGTCGTCCCCACGACCCCGGGACTAGATTGGCCAGCCGCCGACATGTCCGACGTCTATAGGGTCGTCCCCACGACCCCGGGACTAGGTTGGCCCGCCGCCGACTTGTCCGACGACTATAGGGTCGTCCCCACGACCACGGGCCAAAGTTGCCCAGCCGCCGACTTGTCCGACGACTATAGGGTCGTCCCTACCATCCCGGGACTAGGTTGGCCAGCCGCCGACATGTCCGACGTCTATAGCGTCGTCCCCACGAACCCGGGGCTAGATTGCCCCGGCACCGTCATGTCCGACGACTGTAGGGTCGTCTCCACGACCCCGGGACTAGGTTGGCCCGCCGCCGAATTTTCCGACGACTATAGGGTCGTCCCCACGACCACGGGCCAAAGCTGCCCAGCCGCCGACATGTCCGACGACTATAGGGTCGTCCCCACGACCCCGGGACTAGGTTGGCATGCCGCCGACTTGTCCGACGACTATAGGGTCGTCCTCACGACCCCGGGACTAGGTTGGCCCGCCGCCAACTTGTCCGACGACTTTAGGGTCGTCCCCACGACCCCGGGACTAGATTGGCCCGCCATCGTCATGTCCGACGACTATAGGATCGTCCACACGACCCCGGGACTAGGTGGGCCCGCCACCGTCATGTCCGACGACTATAGGGTCGTCCCCACGACCCCGGGACTAGATTGGCCAGCCGCCGACATGTCCGACGACTATAGGGTCGTCCCCACGACCCCGGGACTAGGTTGGCCAGCCGCCGACATGTCCGACGTCTATAGGGTCGTCCCCACGACCCCGGGACTAGGTTGGCCCGCCGCCGACTTGTCCGACGACTATAGGGTTGTCCCCACGACCACGGGCCAAAGTTGCCCAGCCGCCGACTTGTCCGACGACTATAGGGTCGTCCCTACCATCCCGGGACTAGGTTGGCCAGCCGCCGACATGTCCGACGTCTATAGCGTCGTCCCCACGAACCCGGGGCTAGATTGCCCCGGCACCGTCATGTCCGACGACTGTAGGGTCGTCCTCACGACCCCGGGACTAGGTTGGCCCGCCGCCAACTTGTCCGACGACTTTAGGGTCGTCCCCACGACCCCGGGACTAGATTGGCCCGCCATCGTCATGTCCGACGACTATAGGATCGTCCACACGACCCCGGGACTAGGTGGGCCCGCCACCGTCATGTCCGACGACTATAGGGTCGTCCCCACGACCCCGGGACTAGATTGGCCAGCCGCCGACATGTCCGACGACTATAGGGTCATCCCCACGACCCCGGGACTATGTTGGCCCGCCGCCGACTTGTCCGACGACTATAGGGTCGTCCCCACGACCCCGGGACTGGGTTGGCCCGCCGCCAACTTGACCGACGACTATAGGGTCGTCCCCACGATCCCGGGACTAGGTTGGCCAGATGCCGCATGTCCGACGACTATAGGGTCGACCCCACGACCCCGGGACTAGGTTGGCCAGCCGCCGACATGTCCGAAGAATATGGAGTCGTCCCCACGAACCCGGGATTAGGTTGGCCGGCCGCCGTCATGTCCGACGACTATAGGGTCGTCCCCACGACCCCGGGACTAGGTTGGCCCGCCGCCGACTCCTCCGACGACTATAGGGTCGTCCCCACGACCCCGAGACTAGATTGGCCCGCCACCGTCATGTCCGACGACTATAGGATCGTCCACACGACCCCGGGACTAGGTGGGCACGCCACCGTCATGTCCGACGACTATAGGGTCGTCCCCACGACCCCGGGACTAGGTTGGCCAGCCGCCATAATGTCCGACGAATATGGAGTCGTCCCCACGAACCCGGGATTAGGTTGGCCGGCCGCCGTCATGTCCGACGACTATAGGGTCGTCCCCACGACCCCGGGACTAAGTTGGCCCGCCGCCGACTCCTCCGACGACTATAGGGTCATCCCCACGATCCCGGGATTGGGTTGGCCGGCCGCCGTCATGTCCGACGACTATAGGATCGTCCACACCAACCCGGGACTAGGTGGGCCCGCCACCGTCATGTCCGACGAATATAGAGTCGTCCCCACGACCCCGGGACTATATTGGCCCGCCACCGTCATGTCCGACGACTATAGGATCGTCCCCACGACCCCGGGACTAGATTGGCCAGCCGCCGACCTGTCCGACGACTATAGGATCTTCCCCACGAACCCGGGATTAGGTTGGCCGGCCGCCGTCATGTCCGACGACTATAGGGTCGTCCCCACGACCCCGGGACTAGGTTGGCCAGCCGCCGACATGTCCGACGAATATGGAGTCGTCCCCACGACCCCGGGACTAGATTGGCCAGCCGCCGACATGTCCGACGACTATAGGGTCGTCCCCACGACCCCGGGGCTAGGTTGGCCAGCCGCCGAAATGTCCGACGACTATAGGGTCTTCCCCACGATCCCGGGATTAGGTTGGCCGGCCGCCGTCATGTCCGACGACTATAGGGTCGTCCCCACGACCCCGGGACTAGGTTGGCCAGCCGCCGACATGTCCGACGAATATGGAGTCGTCCCCACGAACCCGGGATTAGGTTGGCCGGCCGCCGTCATGTCCGACGACTATAGGGTCGTCCCCACGACCCCGGGACTAGGTTGGCCCGCCGCCGACTCCTCCGACGACTATAGGGTCGTCCCCACGACCCCGAGACTAGATGGGCGCGCCACCGTCATGTCCGACGACTATAGGGTCGTCCCCACGACCCCGGGACTAGGTTGGCCCGCCGCCGACTTGTCCGACGATTATAGGGTCGACCCTACGACCCTGGGTCTACGTTGGCCCGCCGCCGACTTGTCCGACGACTATAGGGTCGTCCTCACGACCCCGGGACTAGGTTGGCCCGCCGCCAACTTGTCCGACGACTTTAGGGTCGTCCCCACGACCCCGGGACTAGATTGGCCCGCCATCGTCATGTCCGACGACTATAGGATCGTCCACACGACCCCGGGACTAGGTTGGCCAGCCGCCGAATTGTCCGACGACTATAGGGTCGTCCCCACGACCACGGGCCAAAGTTGCCCAGCCGCCGATTTGTCCGACGACTATAGGGTCGTCCCTACCATCCCGGGACTAGGTTGGCCAGCCGCCGACATGTCCGACGTCTATAGGGTCGTCCCCACGACCACGGGCCAAAGTTGCCCTGCCGCCGACATGTCCGACGACTATAGGGTCGTCCCCACGACCACGGGCCAAAGTTGCCCAGCCGCCGACTTGTCCGACGACTATAGGGTCGTCCCTACCATCCCGGGACTAGGTTGGCCAGCCGCCGAATTGTCCGACGACTATAGGGTCGTCCCCACGACCACGGGCCAAAGCTGCCCAGCCGCCGACATGTCCGACGACTAAAGGGTCGTCCCCACGACCCCGGGACTATGTTGGCCTGCCGCCGACATGTCCGACGACTATAGGGTCGTCCCCACGACCCCGGGACTAGGTTGGCCCGCCGCCGACTTTTCCGACGACTATAGGGTCGTCCCCACGAACACGGGCCAAAGTTGCCCTGCCGCCGACATGTCCGACGACTATAGGGTCGTCCCCACGACCACGGGCCAAAGCTGCCCAGCCGCCGACTTGTTCAACGACTATAGGGTCGTCCCTACCATCCCGGGACTAGGTTGGCCCGCCGCCGAATTGTCCGACGACTATAGGGTCGTCCCCACGACCCCGGGACTAGGTTGGTCCGCCGCCGACTTGTCCGACGACTATAGGGTCGTCCCCACGACCACGGGCCAAAGTTGCCCAGCCGCCGACTTGTCCGACGACTATAGGGTCGTCCCTACCATCCCGGGACTAGGTTGGCCAGCCGCCGACATGTCCGACGTCTATAGGGTCGTCCCCACGACCCCGGGACTAGGTTGGCCCGCCGCCGACTTGTCCGACGACTATAGGGTCGTCCCCACGACCACGGGCCAAAGTTGCCCAGCCGCCGACTTGTCCGACGACTATAGGGTCGTCCCTACCATCCCGGGACTAGGTTGGCCAGCCGCCGACATGTCCGACGTCTATAGCGTCGTCCCCACGAACCCGGGGCTAGATTGCCCCGGCACCGTCATGTCCGACGACTGTAGGGTCGTCTCCACGACCCCGGGACTAGGTTGGCCCGCCGCCGAATTTTCCGACGACTATAGGGTCGTCCCCACGACCACGGGCCAAAGCTGCCCAGCCGCCGACATGTCCGACGACTATAGGGTCGTCCCCACGACCCCGGGACTAGGTTGGCCCGCCGCCGACTTGTCCGACGACTATAGGGTCGTCCCCACGACCACGGGCCAAAGCTGCCCAGCCGCCGACATGTCCGACGACTATAGGGTCGTCCCCACGACCCCGGGACTAGGTTGGCCAGCCGCCGACATGTCCGACGTCTATAGGGTCGTCCCCACGACCCCGGGACTTGGTTGGCCCGCCGCCGACTTGTCCGACGACTATAGGGTCGACCCCACGACCCCGGGTCTAGATTGGCACGCCACCGTCATGTCCGACGACTATAGAGTCGTCCCCACGACCACGGGACTAGGTTGGCCCGCCACCGTCATGTCCGACGACTATAGGGTCGTCCCCACGACCACGGGCCAAAGCTGCCCAGCCGCCGACATGTGCGACGACTATACGGTCGTCCCCACGACCACGGGACTAGGTTGGCCCGCTGCCGACTTGTCCGACGACTATAGGGTCGTCCCTACCACCCCGGGACTAGGTTGGCCAGCCGCCGACATGTCCGACGTCTATAGGGTCGTCCCCACGAACCCGGGGCTAGATTGCCCCGGCTCCGTCATGTCCGACGACTGTAGGGTCGTCTCCACGACCCCGGGACTAGGTTGGCCCGCCACCGTCATGTCCGACGACTATTGAGTCGTCTCCACGACCCCGGGACTAGGTTGGCCCGCCACCGTCATGTCTGACGACTATAGGGTCGTCCCCACGACCCCGGGACTAGGTTGGCCCGCCGCCGACTTGTCCGACGACTATAGGGTCGTCCTCACGACCCCGGGACTAGGTTGGCCCGCCGCCAACTTGTCCGACGACTTTAGGGTCGTCCCCACGACCCCGGGACTAGATTGGCCCGCCATCGTCATGTCCGACGACTATAGGATCGTCCACACGACCCCGGGACTAGGTGGGCCCGCCACCGTCATGTCCGACGACTATAGGGTCGTCCCCACGACCCCGGGACTAGATTGGCCAGCCGCCGACATGTCCGACGACTATAGGGTCGTCCCCACGACCCCGGGACTATGTTGGCCCGCCGCCGACTTGTCCGGCGACTATAGGGTCGTCCCCACGACCCGGGCCGAAGTTGGCCAGCCGCCGACATGTCCGACGACTATAGGGTCGTCCCCACGACCACGGGCCAAAGTTGCCCTGCCGCCGACATGTCCGACGACTATAGGGTCGTCCCTACCATCCCGGGACTAGGTTGGCCCGCCGCCGAATTGTCCGACGACTATAGGGTCGTCCCCACGACCCCGGGACTAGGTTGGCCCGCCGCCGACATGTCCGACGACTATAGGGTCGTCCCCACGACCCCGGGACTAGGTTGGCCAGCCGCCGACATGTCCGACGTCTATAGGGTCGTCCCCACGACCCCGGGACTAGGTTGGCCCGCCGCCGACTTGTCCGACGACTATAGGGTTGTCCCCACGACCACGGGCCAAAGTTGCCCAGCCGCCGACTTGTCCGACGACTATAGGGTCGTCCCTACCATCCCGGGACTAGGTTGGCCAGCCGCCGACATGTCCGACGTCTATAGCGTCGTCCCCACGAACCCGGGGCTAGATTGCCCCGGCACCGTCATGTCCGACGACTGTAGGGTCGTCTCCACGACCCCGGGACTAGGTTGGCCCGCCGCCGAATTGTCCGACGACTATAGGGTCGTCCCCACGACCACGGGCCAAAGCTGCCCAGCCGCCGACATGTCCGACGACTATAGGGTCGTCCCCACGACCCCGGGACTAGGTTGGCCCGCTGCCGACTTGTCCGACGACTATAGGGTCGTCCCCACGACCACGGGCCAAAGCTGCCCAGCCGCCGACATGTCCGACGACTATAGGGTCGTCCCCACGACCCCGGGACTAGGTTGGCCAGCCGCCGACATGTCCGACGTCTATAGGGTCGTCCCCACGACCCCGGGACTAGGTTGGCCCGCCGCCGACTTGTCCGACGACTATAGGGTCGTCCCCACGACCGCGGGACTAGATTGGCCCGCCACCGACATGTCCGACGACTATAGGGTCGACCCCACGACCCCGGGACTAGATTGGCCCGCCACCGTCATGTCCGACGACTATTGAGTCGTCTCCACGACCCCGGGACTAGGTTGGCCCGCCACCGTCATGTCTGACGACTATAGGGTCGTCCCCACGACCCCGGGACTAGGTTGGCCCGCCGCCGACTTGTCCGACGACTATAGGGTCGTCCTCACGACCCCGGGACTAGGTTGGCCCGCCGCCAACTTGTCCGACGACTTTAGGGTCGTCCCCACGACCCCGGGACTAGATTGGCCCGCCATCGTCATGTCCGACGACTATAGGATCGTCCACACGACCCCGGGACTAGGTGGGCCCGCCACCGTCATGTCCGACGACTATAGGGTCGTCCCCACGACCCCGGGACTAGATTGGCCAGCCGCCGACATGTCCGACGACTATAGGGTCGTCCCCACGACCCCGGGACTATGTTGGCCCGCCGCCGACTTGTCCGACGACTATAGGGTCGTCCCCACGACCCCGGGACTGGGTTGGCCCGCCGCCAACTTGACCGACGACTATAGGGTCGTCCCCACGATCCCGGGACTAGGTTGGCCAGACGCCGCATGTCCGACGACTATAGGGTCGACCCCACGACCCCGGGACTAGGTTGGCCAGCCGCCGACATGTCCGAAGAATATGGAGTCGTCCCCACGAACCCGGGATTAGGTTGGCCGGCCGCCGTCATGTCCGACGACTATAGGGTCGTCCCCACGACCCCGGGACTAGGTTGGCCCGCCGCCGACTCCTCCGACGACTATAGGGTCGTCCCCACGACCCCGAGACTAGATTGGCCCGCCACCGTCATGTCCGACGACTATAGGATCGTCCACACGACCCCGGGACTAGGTGGGCACGCCACCGTCATGTCCGACGACTATAGGGTCGTCCCCACGACCCCGGGACTAGGTTGGCCAGCCGCCATAATGTCCGACGAATATGGAGTCGTCCCCACGAACCCGGGATTAGGTTGGCCGGCCGCCGTCATGTCCGACGACTATAGGGTCGTCCCCACGACCCCGGGACTAAGTTGGCCCGCCGCCGACTCCTCCGACGACTATAGGGTCATCCCCACGATCCCGGGATTAGGTTGGCCGGCCGCCGTCATGATGACGACTATAGGATCGTCCACACCAACCCGGGACTAGGTGGGCCCGCCACCGTCATGTCCGACGAATATAGAGTCGTCCCCACGACCCCGGGACTATATTGGCCCGCCACCGTCATGTCCGACGACTATAGGATCGTCCCCACGACCCCGGGACTAGATTGGCCAGCCGCCGACCTGTCCGACGACTATAGGATCTTCCCCACGAACCCGGGATTAGGTTGGCCGGCCGCCGTCATGTCCGACGACTATAGGGTCGTCCCCACGACCCCGGGACTAGGTTGGCCAGCCGCCGACATGTCCGACGAATATGGAGTCGTCCCCACGACCCCGGGACTAGATTGGCCAGCCGCCGACATGTCCGACGACTATAGGGTCGTCCCCACGACCCCGGGGCTAGGTTGGCCAGCCGCCGAAATGTCCGACGACTATAGGGTCTTCCCCACGATCCCGGGATTAGGTTGGCCGGCCGCCGTCATGTCCGACGACTATAGGGTCGTCCCCACGACCCCGGGACTAGGTTGGCCAGCCGCCGACATGTCCGACGAATATGGAGTCGTCCCCACGAACCCGGGATTAGGTTGGCCGGCCGCCGTCATGTCCGACGACTATAGGGTCGTCCCCACGACCCCGGGACTAGGTTGGCCCGCCGCCGACTCCTCCGACGACTATAGGGTCGTCCCCACGACCCCGAGACTAGATGGGCGCGCCACCGTCATGTCCGACGACTATAGGGTCGTCCCCACGACCCCGGGACTAGGTTGGCCCGCCGCCGACTTGTCCGACGATTATAGGGTCGACCCTACGACCCTGGGTCTACGTTGGCCCGCCGCCGACATGTCCGACGAATATAGGTCCGTCCCCACGACCCCGGGACTAGGATGGTCAGCCGCTGACATGTCCGAAGACTATAGCGTCGTCCCCACGACCCCGGGACTAGGTTGGCCAGCCACCGACATGTCCGGCGACTATAGGGTCGTCCCCACGAACCCGGGACTTGGTTGGCCCGCCGCCGTCTTGCCCGACGACTATAGGGTCGTCCCCACGACCACAGGCCATAGTTGCCCAGCCGACGACATATCCGACGACTATAGGGTCGTCCCCACGACCCCGGGACTAGGTTGGCCCGCCGCCGACTTGTCCGACGACTGTAGGGTCGTCCCCACGACCCCGGGACTAGATTGGCCAGCCGCCGACATGTCCGACGACTATAGGGTTGTCCCCACGACCCCGGGACTAGATTGGCCCGCCACCGTCATGTCCGACGACTATAGGGTCGTCCCCACGGCCCCGGGACTAGATTGGCCAGCCGCCGACATGTCCGACGACTATAGGGTCGTCCTCACGACCCCGGGACTAGATTGGCCCGCCACCGTCATGTCCGACGACTATATGGTCGTCCCCACGGCCCCGGGACTAGATTGGCCCGCCACCGTCATGTCCGACGAATATAGGGTCGTCCCCACGAACCCGGGACTTGGTTGGCCCGCCGTCGACTTGTCCGAAGACTATAGGGTCGTCCCTACCACCACGGGTCTATGTTGGCCAGCCACCGTCATGGCCGACGACTATAGGGTCGTCCCCACGACCCCGGGACAAGGATGGCCAGCCGCCGAAATGTCCGACGACTATAGGGTCTTCCCCACGACCCCGGGATTAGGTTGGCCGGCCGCCGTCATGTCCGACGACCATAGGATCGTCCACACGACCCCGGGACTAGGTGGGCCCGCCACCGTCATGTCCGACGACTATAGGGTCGTCCCCACGATCCCGGGACTTGGTTGGCCCGCCGCCGTCTTGCCCGACGACTATAGGGTCGTCCCCACGACCACAGGCCATAGTTGCCCAGCCGACGACATATCCGACGACTATAGGGTCGTCCCCACGACCCCGGGACTAGGTTGGCCCGCCGCCGACTTGTCCGACGACTGTAGGGTCGTCCCCACGACCCCGGGACTAGATTGGCCAGCCGCCGACATGTCCGACGACTATAGGGTTGTCCCCACGACCCCGGGACTAGATTGGCCCGCCACCGTCATGTCCGACGAATATAGGGTCGTCCCCACGAACCCGGGACTTGGTTGGCCCGCCGTCGACTTGTCCGAAGACTATAGGGTCGTCCCTACCACCCCGGGTCTATGTTGGCCAGCCACCGTCATGTCCGACGACTATAGGGTCGTCCCCACGACCCCGGGACAAGGATGGCCAGCCGCCGAAATGTCCGACGACTATAGGGTCTTCCCCACGACCCCGGGATTAGGTTGGCCGGCCGCCGTCATGTCCGACGACCATAGGATCGTCCACACGACCCCGGGACTAGGTGGGCCCGCCACCGTCATGTCCGACGACTATAGGGTCGTCCCCACGATCCCGGGACTAGGTTGGCCAGACGCCGCATGTCCGACGACTATAGGGTCGACCCCACGACCCCGGGACTAGGTTGGCCCGCCGCCGACTTCTCCGACGACTATAGGGTCGTCCCCACGACCCCGGGACTAGGTGGGCCCGCCACCGTCATGTCCGACGACTATAGGGTCGTCCCCACGACCCCGGGACTAGGTTGGTACGCCACCGTCATGTCCGACGCATATAGGGTCGTCACCACGACCACGGGCCAAAGTTGGCCAGTCGCCGACTTGTCCGACGACTATAGGGTCGTCCCCACGACCCCGGGACTAGGTTGGCCCGCCGCCATATTGTCCGACGCATATAGGGTCGTCCCCACGACCACGGGCCAAAGTTGGCCAGCCGCCGACATGTCCGACGACTATAGGGTCGGCCGCTCGACCCGGGTCCTAAGTTGGCCCGCCGCCGACATCTCCGATGCCTATAGGGTCGTCCCCACTACCCCGAGCCTACGTTGTCCCGCCGCCGATATGTCCAATGACTATAGTTAAGTTGGCCCCCCACAAAATTGTCCAATGTCGATAGGGTCCTCCCCACGACCCCGGGCCTACGTTGGCCCGCCGCCGACTTTTGCGACGACTATAGGGTCGTCCTAACGGCCTCGGGCCATTGTTGGCCAGCCGCCGACATGCTCGATGACTATAGGGTCCCCCACGACCCCGGGCCAATTTTGGTCAGAAGCAGACATGTTCGACGACTACAGGTTCGTCCCCACGACCCCGGGACTAGGTTGGCCCGCCGCCGACTTTTCCGACGACTATAGGGTCGTCCTCACGGCCTCGGGCCAAAGTTGGCCAGCCGCCGACATGCTCGATGACTATAGGGTCACCCACGACCCCGGGCCAATTCTGGCCAGGAGCCGACTTGTCCGACGCCTATAGGGTCTTACCCACGACCCCGGGCCTACGTTGGCCCGCCGTCGACTTTTCCGACGCCTATAGGGTCTTACCCACGACCCCGGGCCTACGTTGGCCCGCCGTCGACTTTTCCGACGACTATAGGGTCGTCCCCACGACACTGGGACTAGGTTGGCCAGCCGCCGACATACCCGACGACTATAGAGTCCTCCACACGACCCCGAGCCTACGTTGGCAAGCCGCCGACATTTTCGACGACTATAGGGTCTTCTCCACGTCCCTGGGCCTAAGTTGGCCCGCCGCCGTCATATCCGACGACTATAGGGCCGTCCCCACGACCCCGGTACTAGGTTGGCCCGCCGCCAAGTTGTCCGACGAATATAGAGTGGTCTCCAAGCCCTGCAATTAAAATATTTTTCAAAATCCATAAAATTGTAGTTATTTTCATTTAAATTTACTCAAATATAGATCCTACAACAAAAATACTCAACAAAATCCAAAAAAAATCGAAGTTGATTTCAAATAAATTTATTAAAATTTGACACTTGCAACTAAAATCCTTTTCACAATCCATAAAATTGAAGTTATTTTCATCTAAATTTACTCAAATATAGATCCTACAAAAAATACTCAACAAAATCCAAAAAAATCGAAGTTATATTCAACTGAAATTACTCAAATTAAGCTTCTCTATCAAAAATTCGTAACATAGTTCAGAAAAATCGACGTTGATTTCAAATAAATTTATTACAATTTGAATCCTGCAACTAAAATTTTTTTCAAAATCCAATAATTGAAGTTATTTTATCCTAAATTTACTCAAATATAGATACAACAACAAAAATACTCAACAAAATCCAAAAAAATCGAAGTTGGTTTCAAATAAATTTATTAAAATTTGACACTTCCAACTAAATTATTTTTCACAATCCAAAAAATTGAAGTTATTTTCATCTAAATTTACTCAAATATAGATCCTACAACAAAAATACTCAACAAAATCCAAAAAAATCGAAGTTGATTTCAAATAAATATATTATAATTTGAGAAAAATCGTGTCAAATTCCAAGAAAATCGAAGTTAATTTCAACTGAAATTACTCAAATTAAGCTTCTCTATAAAAAATCTTAACATAGTCCAGAAAAATCTAAGTTGGTTGTCACGTCCCGGGTGAAGGTTTTTGGGGACAATGACATGTGGGGATTTTATTCGAAGGGAATCCA
The DNA here is from genome assembly GCA_946251845.1 of Andrena fulva. Lineage (NCBI taxonomy): Eukaryota > Metazoa > Arthropoda > Insecta > Hymenoptera > Andrenidae > Andrena > Andrena fulva. The sequence goes on along the minus strand of CAMITZ010000136.1, from coordinate 421,095 downwards.
GGCGCGAATGCAAGATTCGTGGCACTGAATGTGAGTAGGATTTTCGGGCGCGAATGCCAGATTCGTAGCTCCGAGGTAAAGGGGATTTTCGGGCGCGAATGCCAGATTCGTAGCTCCTGGGTAAGAAGGATTTTCGGGCGCGAATGCCAGATTCGTAGCTCCGAGGTAAAGGGGATTTTCGGGCGCGAATACAGATTCGTAGCTCCGGGGTGAGAAGGATTTTCGGGCGCGAATGCCAGATTCGTTGCTCCGAGGTAAAGAGGATTTTCGGGCGCGAATGCCAGATTCGTAGCTCCGGGGTGAGAAGGATTTTCGGGCGCGAATGCCAGATTCGTAGCTCCGGGGTAAGAAGGATTTTCGGGCGCGAATGCCAGATTCGTGGCTCCGGGGTAAGAAGGATTTTCAGGCGCGAATGCGTGATTCGTAGCCCTAAGGCGTGAATGATTCGGGCGCGAATGCCAGATTCGTAGCTCCGAACGACCAGGGAAGGTTTAGACTGTAATCCCTCCGGTAATGACACCCGTTAGAACACTTTGTTTTTGTTTTGGTGGATTTTAACGTTGCACTTAACTAGAAGGAATATTTCCGAGAAATATGTCTAGACATATGGCTGTACGCAGCCTATGTAAAAGTACGCCGAGTAAACACTATAAGAAACTCTATGCTCGGGTATCGCGAGCTGAAATCAGCTGTTGCACTGGTTTGTTTTGGTTTGGTGAGTTTCGTAGCTGGAGGATCTTTACAATGATTCAAAACGTTATTTTAGAGACAAGAGTTATTGTTTATTTTTATAGCACTTGGTATTTATATATATATATGTAAAGTAGTACAGATACTACTCTACAAACCCACCTTAAATTTGCCGCGTAACATGGCTGCAAGGTAGAATAGATAGAATAGAAAGAGGGGGGAACTGGGCCTGAATAAAGAGTGGAGACACATGGACGAGAGGGAGTGCAAAAACCAAAACAGAAAAACAAAATTATTCTTAGATAGGGAGAATAAGCATTAAATGTCGTTTTCTCTATTTATAGTGAAACCCAGTTTTTGTTTATTCGCCCGTAAGGAAGATTAACACATTACATATATATATATTGATGCGTTAGACGTTAGCATCTGCACAGGGACATTTATATAAACAATAATCGATGACAATTTATATGTATGAATGTGAGATATGTGAGTAATAGCAACGATATTAATATAATGGACTAAGGATTAGCATATAATAGGCGTCTAGCGGTAGACAATTATGTAAATAGCTATAAGCATAAGCAATGAAGAAAATAGATATACAATAAGCAATAATGAAATAGAAATATATAAGGCGAAAGCAGTAATTGGATAATATGAATGATGATGATACGCATTAAAGAAGTAAGTAAATGTAATCGCTTACGATTGATGTCGTCGATAATCGAACTGAGTCTAACACTTTTATATAAAAGTATGCGCGACTGTCAACTTATAACACTCCTTCATAGGAAGTTTCCGTAGAAGAGAGCCTCTGGCCGTTTTGGGCCTTGTATTTATACTATTAGCGGGATTGTTAGGGGTGAAGAGTGTGCGCGGTATGCACCTTGACTGATCTTTGAAGATGCGACGCATTACGGCTTATTAATAATTTTGTGTTTAGGGGTTTTATATGGCCTTGTCTTGTACTGGTAATGAGTGAAGGGTATGTGCGGTGTGTTCCATGGCACGTACGCCAAATCTGCGTCGCGGTAATGATCACGTGTTGATCATGAGGGTAAATATGCGTCGCATTTACATTATAAATAGATTTAGTTTTCAGGTGTTTTTACATATAGACTTTCGAAGCGGAATACTCAACCCATTTGGTGGAGTTTAGGAGGTCGTATCGGAAAGGGGTAAACGTGGTACTGACTTCTTTGGTCATAGAGAGGGCATGAGACATAGTCTCGATTTAAGAGAGGGTTTGTTTGGAGTAGATTTGGAGGTCGTAGTTGACCATCTTGAGATGGGGACCGCTAAGGTACATCGTCAAGGTGATCAGGAATCTGGATTGACCGTTTAGAGATAGGGACCACTAAGGTATATCGTCTAAATGATCGGTTGGGTTTGAAAAAGGGGTAAGGCTTAAGTATGAGGGTTTTTGATGGAGTTGTGGATGGATTTGTGAGGAAGTGGTGTTAAAATACCGCGCGAAAAATAGTGGGACGTCACATGGTTTCAAATAAATTTATTAAAATTTGACTCCTGCAACTAAAATTTTTTCACAATCTTAAAAATTTAAGTTATTTTCATCTAAATTTACTCAAATATACAGGGTGTCCGTGCGTAGAGTGAACAGCTGGATATCTCCTAAACTATTGGAGATAAAAATATAAAAAAAATATGTAAATTAATGGTTCGATGGGGCTGCTTACTTCGCCGCGACGGATTTTTTTTTCGATTATTATTTTAAAAGATACGATGGTCAAGTTCGGTTTTTCAAATGGCACTAACTTTTTTGAAGTCCTGGGTTGATAGTGCGTTCCAATACGAATTCAATAAGCTTTAATGTATACACTTGATTTCCACTGGTTTTTGAGATATTGCGCTTGCAAAATTGCTGATTTTCACTTGAAAAAAACCTCTGGAATAGCAAGGACCGGGGACGGTCGTGCTGACCCCACGGGTGGCATTGCCTGTTGTAACAGATACCTACCTGCCAAAGGTCTACGCAGACCCAGGCTGGACAATTCTTTTCCGTCAGAAATGCTACTTAGGTAGGTACATCTGCGGTATCGAAAAGCGCACCGTTACTTTTATTTCGCACTTGCTTCTACGCTCGGATGGCCGGTTATTTTGGGAGGGGTGCAAGTTCGATTGGTTAGGTTAGTAGGTGTGAAAGTTGCTAGACTAAATTTCAACCATAGGGAGCAGATTGTATTAGAACCAATCGGATTTGCATCCCTCACAAACGGCTGCTCTCTTGAAGAGGCCCTCTTCACAGCAATGCCCACCTTCAATCGCACGGAATACGTTAACGCATGCTATTGTTTTGATATTGAAGCTCGTGTTTATAATCGAGAGGACCACACGTCGACAGCGGGCTAGCCCTTTTCTTCCTGTGTCTCCCCACGAGGAGTATTGCCGGTGGATTGTAGGAGCGTAGATGTCTGGATGCCAGTTATTGAATTCAGGAGACGATAGAAACACTTTATTACAAAACACACATGTACTATAATTAAAGTAAATCGTATTCCTCTCGGGCAGGAGTACTGATAATGAGCGAACTTGCGCCCCACTTCGCGCAGACCGATTACGCGGAGGGTAGTCGGGTGTCACACACTGCACAATTGATACAGGGTAACAATTCTGGAGCAACGCCCGTCAAGGAGATGCGGCCTGGTACCCCGTGACGAGGATAGCCCTGCAACTTGAAAACTTGTGTCACTGGGTCACTGAACCGATCCTGGTCATCGATGGACGAGCCCAGTGCACAGCTGATCCCAGGTATACGACACTACCCAAAGTTAAGGGTCGCCATGTCAAGTGCGTCCAGGTACCGAATATTCACTTCACTGCACGGCTACTAACACTGGTCACTTAATTTATTTTTCATGGAACGTGTTGTTGCTACGTTCTAAAAATTGGTGGAAATGAATTTTTACTTGGCGTTCGGAGCCGCCGTGGGTAATTCCCGCGCAAATTCTCACGCTGCAGCACTTGCGTCCTCGTTGTTCGGGGGGTACACACAGAACATCGCGTAATACTCTTGAGCAGAGATCATTTGTCTGCGACGCGATTGCTAACTGCTGACTGACAAGATTTTTTCCAAGCGACTTCTTCTACCCCCAAATAGTTTCTCTCGTTCCATTATGAGTTGACCCCCACCAGGCCAAGAGGCTTCAGGTAAAAAGAAGCCAGCACATTTTCGGAACACACGTGTTTTGCACAAGTGCAACGAAAACTTTCACAAAAGCCCGCGCTCCGTCCTTCTACTGCCAATGTACCCATTGCTTCGAGATAGAAAACAGACACCACGTGTATCGGTTCGAAAGGGTCCGAAGGGAAGAGAAGCACTCTTCGAGTTGCTATAAAGAAGAAAATTCACGTCTGCTACGAGGCGGAACCAAGTAAGTCATAAATTATCCGAAACTGTAGGAAACCGTTCTCTACCGCCGACTTTCGGGACAATACGGTCATAAACCGCGACCCTGGCGAAATGCTCTGGCTGATCAGCCTGATTAATTTTGGAGAACTAGAAATTACAGAGTATTATCCAGCATCAATACGTCTCGCGGAGAGACACAGGAAAAGAAGGGTAGTCCGCTGACTGCGCGTAGTCCCGCCTGCTTCGTCCTACCCTCAAATTAAAGACGGATCCCTTATCTCTCGAGTATAAACACGCGCTCGAATTTCAAAACACAAGCACGCGTCGACGTATTCGGTGCGAGAGACTGTGGGCTTGAAGTCCCATTGGCCCCAAACTAATCAATCGGGCCTGCTTATCTCTCGTGTCTAAACACGCGCTCGAATTTCAAAACAAAAGCACGCGTCGACGTATTCCGTTCGAGAGAAGGTGGCCTTTAAGTCCGATTGGTCCCAACCTAACCAATCTGCCCTGCATCGCTCCCAAATGGCCACTGTCTTGAGGAGGCTTCACAGGAATTTCTCCTCCCCAAGGCCCACCTTCTCTCGCACGGAATACGTCAACGCGTGCTTTTGTTTTTATATTCGAGCACGTGTTTATACTCCAGAGATAAATCTTTAATTTGAGGGGAGGACGAAGCAGGAGGGCCCACGCGCTGTCAGCGGACTACCCCCCTCTATCCTGTGTCTGAACGCGAGGCGTATTGATGATGGATAATCCTTTTTTATTGCTATATTGGTGGCATGTTTCTCACATCTGGCATATTTAGCTGATCGGCTAAAACGTTTCGTCAGGGTCGCGTCATAAACGCGTGACCGTTTTAAGGGACTCCAAGGTCGGGTACGCGACTCTGGCCACTCGCGGTGAAAGGTCTAGGGGGTCGTAAGACTACCAGCCCTTTACGTACAATCCGGATGTCATCCACTAGCAGGTATCCGCCGCCGAACTGCCAATCAGGGTTCACACGAAGTCCCTCACCAACCCTGATTGGCTAAGGAAATCACTACCTCTGCGACCAAGTTCCACATTGGTGTTTTCTTTGGCCATGGAAAACGCAGAAAACTCAGTCAAGACACAGCAGTCACCACACTCGGTCTCCGAAACCTAACAAGACGTTTCCATTTTGGTGACACCATCCGTGCGAAATCGCTGATCGTGCGACACGTGCTCGCGAATTCCTTTTAAGTGAAAAAGTGTGAAAGTGATTTTGTCAAGCATGGACACCAATGCGGGGTATTCGTGCAACGAAATGTTTAACATGATTATCATGTATGGGGAGGCTAACTGCAGCTCATTAGGTGCGAAGCAATTATACGCGGAACGGTATCCTCATCTGCGACAACCATCCCGGCAGTTTATCGTCAATTGGTGTGAAACATTGCACACTACGGGTTCCTTTTTCCCTCGCATCGAAGGGTGGGGGCCAAGCAGGAATATCGACAGGGAAGTTGAAATCCTTGAACATATTCATAATAACTCTGCTCGCAGTACGAGGAGTATTGCTCGAGAAATGGGACTCTCCCATACGTATGTCCATCACACATTGCGTGATGAAGGTTTGTAGGAGTTTAGTTGTATAAAGTGACATTTCTTTATAAATTTACCTATTCTTACTTTAAATTCACATTTCATTGTAGCTGTAAATTCTTCACTAAATGTATCGCCAAATTTTTATTAAGTGCACCCCCCGGTGAAAAAATCAATTTTTTGCATATTTTCATTCCACAACATCTCAAGAATGATCAGGTAAAATTTTAGGACGAAATTCCTGACGGTAAAGATTTTACATGCAGTTCAGGGGGAATAACAGTGTGACGCCCTTAAAATAGGTGTTTGTTTGTGCGTGTGCGTGTGTGCGTGAGCGGCGTGCGTGAGCGGCGTGCGTTGTTTTAAACGAATAAACGCATGGAAAATGGGGCGCTCACTCAATAGGATTCTACTCGTACTTACATTGCCTTCCGTGCTACCCTCTATTGCGAATATTCATACAGTCAACTTTTTTAAAGAAACATTTTTGTGCGAGAAAACCCCATGTTTCAGGGACTCTACCGTTTAACCATTTAGCCATCATCGCCCAGTTGTTCCTTAACACTCCCCGAAGATAACGCGATAACCACACATGTGAAATTAAGGAATATCATTGGTTTTTTAATTTGGATGATCCTGTCTAAAGCAGAGTTGAGCACAATCAATTACAAGTGTAATTCCTTTCATTACAATTACAGAGTAATTCCGATTAAAAAGTAATAGCAATTAGATGTAATTGTCCTGCACACTTACAATTACAATTACAATCGTAATTGTGGTCAACTAAATTAACGATTACAGAAAGTAATCTGTAATTGAATTACACAATTACATTACATTTTGCCCAACCCTGATTTGTAGCAGAATAAAGTACAAAAAGTTTTAGACTCATACATTGTATACCATTTTCTACAAAATATCATAAAAGTCACCTATGTTTTCGCGCGATTTAACCGGGGGATGCCATTAATACCTGTCACTTTTTTTTTTTTTTTTTTTTTTTTTTTTTTTTTATTAACGTGGAGAAATCCCTAACGGATACCCCGCCCCCCCCCCCCGGGGGAGGGACGGGGTTATGTGGGGCTTGCACCCACTAAAACTCCACGGTGGTCGTCCTCGGGCGCGGAGTCGCACGCTCGAGGGGGAGGACTTGTGCGAGAGCAAACTAGCGATACATTCGCTTGCCCCCCCCCCCCCCCCCCCTCAGCGCAAATGCTGGCTCCGCGCTCAACAACCCCGCGGGTTGCCGCGCGGGGTCTTCCCACAACTCCGGCGACGCGAGACGGACCACGCGGCCGCGTCGCCACTTCTGGGGGGGTCGCATGATGTTGTGGAGGGGTGAGCGTGCCCCCCGGCACCCCCACCCTGCGACCCCCCGCGGTCGAGCAGTGACCCGGACGCGGCCCGAAGGGTCGCGGCCGGCGGGGAGGCGGCACTAGGTCATATGGTCAATTGACCGCCGCACTCACCCTTTACCTGCTCGACCGCCTTCCTCGGGAGCGCGCTAAAAACAGCGCCAATGGCGCGGCTCCCGGGGGAGCTGCAGATGGTCGGCTGCTCCCCGGGGGGGCCCTCTGGCACGAGGACCCCCCCTGATCGTAACTCCGCCGTCGCGCGTCGCGCCCTGCCACGATGCGACGCCGACGGCAACTCGCGGCTAAGGCCGCCTCCTTCCCGAGGCGCCCTGAAAAGGGCGCCTCCGACCCGGGGTTGATGCCGACGGGGAGCGGGGGTGACTCACTAAATTACGTCACCGCCCTACCTCCCCCGGCCCCGGGTCATCTCCTCCTCCCGATCCTACCGGATCTCCGAGGGGCGGCTACGCGGGACGGATGCCTGGTGCGGATCCTGACCCGCTCCGCCTCCTCCTTCTTCAACATTACCGCCTCCGCAAATGCAGAGACGGCCTTCCAGCACTCCCGATCTCCCGCCATCCGACGCACGACCGTCGGCAGCGAGAGATCGGGACCCAGCCGCGACTCGAGGACACGCCGCTCGTCCGACCACGACCGGCAAACCGCCAGCGTGTGGTCGGCCGTGTCCTCATCGCCCGAGTTGCAGCTGAAACACTGCGACGACTCCTCCCGCCCTATGCGACGCAGATAATTGCCGAAGCATCCAACTCCGGTCAATATCTGCGTCAGGCGGAAGGTGAGCCTACCGTACCCACGCCCCACCCATTCGTTCATGATGGGTAGGAGCGCCCCGACAACGCGGCCCTCCCGATGTCGCGGGAGGGCTAACCACTCGCGCCACTTGGCTCCCATGCGTTGTCGGGCCTGGCCCCGCACCACTTCTGGTCCGATGGCATTCGGATCCCCAGCTTCGCGGAGATCATGGACGGTGGAATAAACCTCCGCCTCCATCTCCGCGAGCAGATGGAAAGGGGGGGACCCAGCCAGAGCGGACAGTTCGGCGTGCGACACCGTGCGATACGCTCGCACGGCTCGGAGTACTGCGCGGCGATGAACTCTTGCCAAGAGTTCACGCCCAACGCGGCAGTCCTCCAGGTCGCCGGCCCATATAGGCGCGCCATACAGCGCCATGGACCGAACGACCGTCACATAGAGTCGCCGAACTCCCTCGTGTGGTCCACCCAGGTTGGGCATGATTCGCCCGAAGGCGAATACCTGCTTCTCCAACCTGGGGGCGAGGGTTTTGAAGTGGCGCGTGAATCGCCAGTAGGTATCCAGGGTCAGACCGAGATACTTCATCGAACGTCCGACCCCGATGCAGGCATCCCCGATCCTCAGGGACGCTCTGTTGGGGACACCGCTCCCAACCCTGTCCGCGAGCCACATCGCCTCGGTTTTGTCCAAGGCGACTCGCAGACCAAGCGTCCCGATCGAGGTGATGACGCGTCGCAGCGTTTCCTCGGCGAGGCTTATCGCCTCCTTCCAGTTCTGCCCGGCAGCTACCACCAGGGTGTCGTCGGCGTAACATACCAACGACACCCTTAGCGATGGCAGCTCGACCCGCAGTACCGCGTCGTATGCGAGTATCCACAACAGGGGCCCTAGCACGGACCCCTGCGGGACTCCGCGGTACACGAGAGTCACCCCGTCGCCCTCCTGGCCGATGTACGTCACCACACGGCCGCGGAGAAAGTCCCAGATCAGGCGGCGAAGGTAGAGCGGGACGTTATGATAGAGCAACGCCCGCTCGATCGCCGCCCAGGAGACGGTGTTAAACGCGTTGGCGATGTCTAGTGACACCGCCACGCTGACACCGCCTCCCTCGGCCGCCCGGCGCGACAGCGACCGTACCATCTTAATGGCGTCGATGGTCGATCGCTGCCGCCTAAAGCCGTATTGGCGGTCGGATAGATCTGGGCCCACGACCTCTAGGTGATCGCACAGGCGGGCAGCTATAACTCTCTCGAGCAGCTTGCCCGCCTCGTCCAGGAGGCATATCGGCCTGTACGCCGAGGGTGACTCAGCGGGTCTTCCAGGCTTGCGAAGGAGGACTAGCCTCGCCTCCTTCCAAGCAGGGGGGAATCTACCGGTCCTCAGAGCGGCGTTAAATATCCGCTTGAGGCCGGCTCCTAGGGCGCCCATAGTGCAGGCCAGCACTCGCCCAGGCACACCGTCGGGACCAGGAGCCGCGTTCCGCTTGCGCATTCGCGCCACAGCGGTCGCGAGCTCCTCGTCGCTAACCCCAGGGGCGTCGGAGGTATCCGCGCCCCTGCTCAACCAAGGATCCCCGGACTCGTCGGCGCCACCCTCCCCGTGCACCGGGGGAGGGGGGAAATACCTGAGTCACTGACGTTATCCTGGCTATCGACTAATGATTAGATACTTATTATTTTATCTTTTGTTTTCGCATATTTCATTAATAACACGAACTACCACTAATTAAAGAATTATTAATCCAAAATCCCACAGGTTTATACCCTTACCACTCACAACGGGTGCAAAATTTATTACCGGAGGATTTTGAGAGACGGCGGACTTTCTGCCGGTGGTTCCTCGATAGAGTGGAAGAGGATGGCCATTTTCCGGCGATCATACTCGCAGCAGATGAGTCAACGTTCACACGTTCCGGAATATTGAATTTTCGCAATTCCCACGCGTGGGAACCCATGAATCCCCACAATGTTGTAACGGGGCACTTCCAGCACGAGCTGAGGCTAAACATATGGGCTGGGGTAGTAGGCGATCATCTCCTCGGACCGCATATTTTGCCGGCGCGTCTAGATAGCACAAAATATGGTAGATTTCTTCGACGGGATTTACCACTTCTGCTAGAAGATATTTGCCTGGCCACCCGAAGAAATATGTGGTTTCTTCATGACGGCGCCCCAGCCCATATGGGAAGAGCTATACCAGCTATAGGCCGAATATGGGGGAACCGCGTAATTGCACGGAATGGTGCGGTTGCGTGGCCGCCAAGAAGCCCAGATTTAAATCCAATGGATTTTTACGTATGGGGCCACATGAAAGCATTAGTGTACGTCGACACCGAATTTGAAACCTTAGAGGAATTGCGAGATAGAGTATTTCATGCTGGTAAAGTTATACGCGAGCAGCCTGGAATATTCGCCCGCGTTCGCGACAATTGGTTGCGTCGGTGTCAGGCGTGTCTGGATGCTAACAGCAACCATTTCGAGCATCTTTTGTAAATAAATGTAGGTAGCGAAATTTGTATTTCTTTACTACACATTCAGATCAGGGTAGACACGCATTGACAGTAGCTTGTTGCGTGACAGTAAAGAAACAGTTTTATCACTTCCTGAAAAAAAAAAACAACACGTTTTGCAGTCACGTCGTCAAAGGAGTTTACTTCCATGTAAATCACTGCATTTTTCGTGAGCATCAAAACTATCACACAACAAATTGCCACCACTGCGCGCCTGGCCTAAGAACACGTGTAGAGTTTTCGTTCACTTGTTTCTTATTTTCTAGCTGACGACCCTAAGTGCCTCCGCTACTCCAAACAGATCCTCAATGGGACCGCTACTGTAAGGGGCCCGTAGTGACTTGGTTACTGGGTCATCTTGAACAGCTCACAACGGGCGGTCTTTTCCACAAACATCTCCGATGTTTAAACGTTTATAACAGCTAAACTATACGAGATACAACAAAATGGATTCAGACAATTTTACTCTACTGGTGGTCTCCAATGTATGTGCAAAATAATGGAATCCTGCGACTATTAGTTTAGCATATATACATGTTAACTTTGAGGCATTATTACTGTAAAATGGAGACCGATCGGACATTATGTCATAGGACTTTTATGTTCCATTGGACCTCCCCTACCACCCCCTAAAATATTGCTACGTATACCGTTTACACCCTGTATATTAAAATTTGACAAAAATCTTGTCAAAATCCAAAAAGATCAAAGTTAAATTGAACTGAAATTACTCAAATTAAGCTTCTCTATCAAAAATACGTAACATAGTTCAGAAAAATCGACGTTGGTTTCAAATAAATTTATTAAAATTTGGCACTTCCAACTAAAATTTTTTTCAGAATCCATAAAATTGAAGTTATGTTCATCTAAATTTACTCAAATATAGATCCTACCACAAAAATACTCAACAAAATAAAAAAAAATCGAAGTTGATTTCAAATAAATTTATTATAATTTGACAAAAATCGTGTCAAATTCAAAAAAAAATCGAAGTTAATTTCATCTGAAATTACTTAAATTAAGCTTCTCTATAAAAAAACTTAACATTGTCCTGAAAATCGAAGTTGGTTTCAAATAAATTTATTAAAATTTGGCACTTCCAACAAAAAATTTTTTCACAATCCAAAAAATTGAAGTTATTTTCATCTAAATTTACTCAAATATAGATCCAACAACAAAAATACTCAACAAAATCCAAAAAAATCGAAGTTGATTTCAAATAAATATATTAAAATTTGACAAAAATCTTGTCAAAATCCAAAAAGATCGAAGTTAAATTCAACTGAAATTACTGAAATTAAGCTTCTCTATCAAAAATACTTAACATAGTTCAGAAAAATCGACGTTGGTTTCAAATAAATTTATTAAAATTTGAATCCTGCAACTAAAATTTTTTACAAAATCCAAAAATTGAAGTTATTTTATCCTAAATTTACTCAAATATAGATACAACAACAAAAATACTCAACAAAATCCAAAAAAATCGAAGTTGGTTTCAAATAAATTTATTCAAATTTGGCACTTCCAACTAAAAATTTTTTCACAATCCAAAAATTGAAGTTATTTTCATCTAAATGTACTCAAATATAGATCCAACAACAAGGGGAACCACGTGACGTGCGCGAGAGAATAACGTATGTATGCAGACAGGTGAAAGAAATAGACGAAAAGTGTGGCAAAAGTGCGCAGAAAATTACGAGGTTGGGTGGAAAACGAGGGGATTAGACAAGGTATTGGTGGACGGTATACGCGACAGTTAATAGAGGGTCTAAGGGTGAGATAAAAGGCGAAGAAGTGAAGGTGTGAAACGAGTGCACGAAGTATAAGATACGTGGCAAGGATAACTGACATCTAGGGGAGTGGAAGAAGTAAGAAGACAAAGCGCAGACAGCAGTAGGTAAAGAAGAGCGGAGACTCTAATGAGCCGAGCAGGCGAAGGCGGGGAAGTGCAAAAGGAAACGAGAAGAAGGGGAAGACCATCGTTGGCAGAACAGCTGGGAAGAAAAAGAGCGGACAGCGAAGGCTCGATACTGGACTCATTCAAGAGGAAACGGGAGGGCGAGGAGGAGCAGGAGAGGTTAAGGGCCGAAAAGGAAATAGAAGAAGAATTCTTAAAAGCAAGGAAAGTAGGGAGGTCGCCTCCAACGAAGAAAACTGAGGTAGTTATAGGAACTGCGGAAACACCGGACAGTCAGAAGACAGAACAGGAAAAAGAAATGAATGCAAAATTAGACAAATTGATCGAAGATGTGCTGGCAGTTAAGAAAGACATGGAAGAGCTGAGAAAAGATAATAGAGATCTGAGGCAGGGAATGCAGGATCTGAGGGACGAGTGGAAGAGCAGGGATGAGATATGGGAGAAGGAAAGGAACGAAATGAGAGGAAGGATAGAAGTACTGGAGGCCAAGAATGTTCAGGCAGAAACGCTGACAGGAAGACTGGAGGGGTTAGAAAGGAAGGAAGAGGCTAGAGAAAAAAGAGAGAGAACGAGGCACGAATTGCAGGTAGAAGCAGAAATCGAGGAAGCATATTGGGTAGGAATGGGAGATAAAAGAGGGCTACTGATAGCGAAGTTAAGAAGCTGGCAACAGAAAAGAGCAGTAATGCTAAAGAAGAGTACATTGAAAGATAAGAGGCTATTTATTGACAATGACCTGACGAAAAAAGAAAGGGAGATACAAAGAAATATTAAAGATATTGCCAAGGTGGAGAGGGAGCAAGGGGCAAAGGTGAAGGTTGGGTACAAAAAAGTAAAAATCAACGATAAAACATTTATTTGGAAAGAGGATGGTGGGCTGAAAGAAGTAAATTTTTGGAGTCGGGAAAGTTCTGTGAACCTCTAAATTATTGGAGGATCGCAGAGCTTACAAGGACAACGAAAGCACGACAAAAGGCAGTACCAACGCCCGTTCCCCGCGCGCCTGCGGATGCAGATATGCGGGGAGAGGGGGTACACAGAATTGGGAAAGGAATAAGAAGTCAAAGAGAAATACATACATTTAAAATAGGATACTGGAATGTAGCTGGATTATTCAGCAAAGACAAACAGTTTTGGGATTTCTTAAAAGAACTCGATGTAATAGGATTAGTAGAAACGTGGATTGAAGAGAAACAATGGGAAGGATTGAAAGATAAATTGCCACGAGAATTCTCATGGAAATGTAAATATGCCACCAGAGAGAGAAAAAAAGTGAGAGCGATAGGCGGAATTATTACAGGAATAAGAAATGGCATAGAAGAGGAGGAATCGAACGCGGGAACGGAACATATTCAAGAGAGAAGAATAAAGATACAAAATGAAAAATGGAGAATAATAACAGTATACAGCAGAGACATGAAGGAGACGAAAGAAGAGCTTGACCAGATAATAGAGGAGAAGGAGGTGGTGAAACTGATAATCGGCGGAGATTTCAATGCAAGAATTGGACAGGAAGAGGGCGATTTTAGAATAGAAGAAAAGTATGGCGAAAGGAGATCAAAAGACAAAGTTAAAAACACAGAGGGAAAGTTGTTATTAGAGATGGTGGAGGAGAGAGGATGGAATATTCTGAACGGGAATATGGAGGGAGATGATAAAGGAGAGTACACATATACGGGGCCGAGAGGCAGCACGGTAATTGATTATATAATAACAAATGTCGAGGCGAAAGAAGATATCAAGAAATTCACAGTGGAAGAAAGAGTGGAGTCAGACCATATGCCTCTGATTGCGGAACTATATAAGGGAAATAAAAGGAGAGAACGAGAGGGAAATCAGGAAGAGAGGTGGAGAGAGAGAAGAGTCTGGACAGAGGAAGGGAAGAGAGAGTTTCAAATGGAATTAAACAAAATAAACTTTAATAAGACGGAGGTGAATGAAATGGTGGAAGAAATGGTAGAAAAAATAAATAATGCAGTACGGAAAGAAGAAGTAAAAATAAAAAAATGGAAATTGGGCAGCTTTAAGTGGTGGAATTCGAATTGTACAAAAAAGAAAAGAGAAGCTAGGAAAGCATTGAGGAACTGGAGAAGGGGTAAAGGAGACAAGACTACCAGAAGAAAAGAAGGGAGTACAAAAAAGTCTGCGAAGAAAGGAGAAGGGAATTACAAGAATATACAGAAAATGAGATAATGCAATTAAAGGGAGAAAATCAAATATGGGAATACATAAATAAACAAAGAAAGAAAAGAATAGGAATCTCCAATAAAATAGATTTAAAAGAATGGAAGGATCACTTTAAAACATTGCTAGAAGGCGTCGACAGTAAAAAAGAAGTAGGAGAGTTGGAAGAAATAGAAAACACGGAAGGAGAAGAGGAAGAGGAAATAACAGAAACAGAAGTAACGGAACAAATCAGGAGATTAAAAAAGAAGAAAGCAGCTGGGGAAGACAAAATAGAAAATGAAGCCTGGATTTACGGTAACGTGAAAATAGTAAAAAGAATTACAGAAATTTTCAATAAGGTGTGGAAGGGAGAAGGATTCCCGGAGAGGTGGAAAGAAGGGGTGATTTCACCAATATTCAAAAAAGGAGATAGAGAAAAGGTGAGCAACTACCGGGGGATAACGATCCTAAACACAGCGTACAAAATATATGCTATGGTCCTGGAAAAAAGATTAAAAGTGGAATTGGAAAAGAACCACATAATACCAGAAACACAAGCAGGATTCAGGAGCGGTAGGTCGACAACAGATAACATTTTTATTCTGAACTATGTAGCTAACAGAGAAATACAGAAAAAAGGGGGAAAGCTGTATACCTTTTTCGCGGATCTAAGTGCTGCATTTGATAAAGTGGATAGAGTAAAACTTCAGAACATCATGAAGAGAAAGGAAATAAGTACACGCTTGAGGACGAGAATTGGAGAAATTTACACAGAAACAAGAAATACTATAAAAGCAAACGTAGAAATGTCATCCAAATTCTGGACAACAAAAGGGGTAAGACAGGGATGCCCACTGAGTCCAACGTTATTTACAATATATGTAGCAGATTTGGAGGAAACCATGAGGAAAAACCAAGCGGGAGGAGTAAGAATAGGAAAAGAAAAAATCTGGACTCTAGCATATGCGGACGATATAGCGTTACTAGCAAATGAACCAAAAGATCTTAAGGACATGATACGAAGATTTGAAAAATACCTGGAAAGGAAAGGGTTGCAACTGAATACAGAGAAATCTAAGGTGCTGATTTTCCATAAAGGAAGAGGAAAGAAGAAGAGAGAAGAATGGGGCTGGCAGGGGCACAGTCTGGAAGAAGTAAAAGAGTTCAAATATTTAGGGTATAATTTCCAGAAAAATGGGGGCAGAGAGATGCATATAAGGGAAGTCACAAAGAAAGCAAGAATAGCAATGGCGAAGATATGGGGAATAGGACAAAGAATGTTCAAGAACAATTTTGAGAGAAGAATGAGAATATTCAGAAGCATAGTGAAAAGTATCTTGCTGTACGCGTCAGAAATTTGGGGATGGACGGAAGCAGAAAAGGTAGAGAAAATACAGGAGACATACATAAGGTGGACTTTAGGTTTGGACTTTAATACACCAGCGTATCTAATTTTGGAGGAAACAAATGGGCCCTTTACACGTACGTTCTTGCGTGTCACTTTTGCGCGCCACACGCCAGCACGGCACGCATGTGGCGTGGCGCGCCGGAACGTCGGAAGGAGCGCGCTCCTTCTCGCAGGCCAGAAGGTCGTACCCGTCACTACTTAGAGACAGCGAGTTCGGGCTCCCATTTCTACGTCGACTCCACATGCTTTTTCCATGAACCAGCGCAGTCTTGTGTTGTGTACTACCTGTTCCATATATATTATCGATCTGCGAAACGATCGGCAAGACACGATCGCGATATACGTAGGTCCGCGAAAAATATTCGAATTCCTCGATATACCTGCCTTAAGGCAGAGTATGTGCAACAGCGCGCATTTCGCGCCGAACCATAAAAATTTCCTACGGTGTGAGGTCCTACGTTGCGCGCCGAACCATAAAAATCGACCCTTATTTATGGTGTTCGCAGCGCGCATTGCACATGTTTAACCGCGCCTTTATAGAGGATATCATAAATGCTGTTACTGTAGGGCCCACTGAAACATCTATTTTTACGAAGCTACATTTGGTTTACCTGAAGGTGCTATAAATTATAGAAATGGTTTATTACTCAGTTATAACGACTGTATTGCGATCTGCATTCTCCTTGCAGACGAAAAGTTTCCACCTCATCGGTCGTTCTTGTTCGCACTTTGTGCGCGGTTAGAAGTGTGGCGCGCCGGAATTCCACGCTCTTGCGTGCGCGTAAAACCGTTGTCAGGCGTGTCGCGTTCGAAAGTGTGGCGCGCAAGAACGCCGCACGCAAACCTCGACTCAAGAGGCAACGCCGCCGATAAACCGTGCCTCGATGGGTTTCGAGGACTTCGACCCTCGAGCCCAGGGGGGCCGTACAATGTTGCCCCCTAAGAAGTGACGAATCGAAAATTCGACATTACTCATCGAATCTTGGCGAAAGTGGTGTGAATCGTTTCCTTATGTTTTCCTGGTGAAAATGGTCCAAAAGCGACACAAATCGGATCGTAATTAAGGAATCTTCAGAATAAATTGATTTCCATAACTTCGTTAAAAATAGTTCGATTTACATGAAATTTGGTATAATTTTCATTTGAAAAACATAAGAAATGCATCGGTATCACTTCCATATCGATAGGATAAAGAATACAGTTTTTCTGAAGCAGGTATGAATCCTCGGCCGACCGCAGCGAATCGACTTCGATAACCCACAGTCAATGGTGAAATATTCATTACAGTGTATTAAGAAATTCTTTATTCTTCAGCGTATCGATATGAAAATAACACCAATGGATTCCTGGCGTTCTCCCAATTAAAATAATCACAAATGTCATGCAAATCGGACTACTTTTACACAAGCGATACAATTTATAAAAGGAGCAGGCATTTCTAAACACAGTCTCTTATCGTATCGATATGGAAGTGACATCAATGGATTCCTGGCTCACCCTGGAGTCCGATGAGGGTGTAATTTATCCAAAAGCATGATCAGATCGATGTAGAATCTGTGACCTGTACGGAGATCGAAATAAGTGTGACAACTTTGTTTTATGAGGGCTGCTCGGATTCCGTGGTCCGAACTATGACCAGATCGAGCAAAGAACTTTGCTGATTGGCCAAATTTTCCTTGGAGAGGAGGGACCTTCCCTCTATAAGTTCGACGGTGTAGAGGTGCAAAAGTAGACATCTGCTTACCAAAACTAGCGAGGTTGATCGGTCAGAGTCTCGCCAGGGTCGCGGTTTATAACCGTATTGTCTCGCGGGTCTGAGGGGGAACCCGCCGAAGGAGTAATATACGGATTAACTCAGACCGAACAAAGTCGAAATCCCTGAAAAACTGCACGATGTCGATTTTCCCTTTTCGACATCTGGCTGACAAATGCTTCCCGACCAAACCTTCGAAAATAAGCAATTCACTACTTAGGTAGTTGTAAACCAGGGTTGACTAACTGGTGACTCGCGAGCCACCGAGGGCCCCTCCGCCTTTCTGCCCCGCTGAACGGACCCCTTCCATACCTACCAGACCCTGACGATCGCAGTCAAAAAGAAAAGGAAAGAAGCAGGAATCGACTGCGATCTAAATAATGAATATTTCACCCTTGACTGTGGGTCATCGACCTCGATTCGCTGCGGTCGGCCGAGGATGCATACCTGCTTCAGAAAAACTGTATTCTTTATCGTATCGATATGGAAGTGATACCGATGCATTTCTTATGTTTTTCAAATGAAAATTATACCAAATTTCATGTAAATCGAACTATTTTTAACGAAGCTAGCGGGTGCTTTGGGTATCGAACTGCTTAAAATTCATGAGAAAAACCTGGTATCACGCTCATCACAAAAGTGGTAATCCGCTGTCCGTGCGTAGTTCCGCCTGCATCGTCCTCCCTTAAAATTGAAGACGGCTCCCTTATCTCTCGAGTATAAACACGGGTTAGAATATCATAACAAAAACTCGCTCGACATATGCGCTGCGAGGGAAGGTAACACGTAGGAACGCGATTATATTAGGATTAGGATCAATCGGACCTGCATTCCTTGCAGACGCGAAGTTTACACATCTTCATAGTAATGTATCCTCCCTATGGCCCATCTTTTCTTGCACCCAATACGTTCCGGGTAATTTTGTTTTGATATGCGAACGCGTGTATACATATACTCGAGTGATAAGGGATCCGCGTGTAATTTGAAGAGAGGATGGCGCAGGCAAGACCACGCGCAAACTACCCCTTCTGTCCCCGGGTGCCTCCGCGAAGTGTTTTGACGCTCATCGCGAGTAATCGCGTGTGATTTTTTAGTACAACAGCGCGCCGGTGAAGCTGTATATGTAGATCAGTTGTTTATAAAAATATATTAGCAGTGGATTGCTGATTGATGAACGCGGTGGATTGATTTCAAGGTCTGCAGTGTAACCACGCGTATTTCCTCATATTTACAATGAAACTCAATTTAATTTCTCAATGGCTGAAAAAAAATATTGTATTTACCCTGCTCCCACGACTACATATTTATCTCCTTTAACCATGACTGTTGAGACTTGGGATATTTAAGTTTATTGCCTGCGCCTGGCGGACACCTGGATCGGCAATTCCAATTGCCATAATCCTGGGACTCTCCGCGATGCCTTCACTGATGGGCTTTTTAATTTTTATGGCTGACCTAGACCTTACGAATCACAGGGGGATGGTCACCACCACCTTCTGTCACACCTTGGCCAATTAGATTTTGGCATTACCACCTCCACCCGCAATTTCAGCTACGGAGGGAGGAACCAATGTTTACGTTTTAAGGGAAAACACGGAGCAGAGGCAGAATCAAACGAAAAGCCAAAGTGTTCGAACATTACATAGTGACCTGTGAGTGTACCGTGCCATTTTAAATATTCACACATAGGAAAATGACAGACTCCTGGGGCAAGAAATTGACAAGCGAACTCATTGATTCATACAGGCAAATGCCTTGCCTGTGGAAAATAAAGAGCAAAGCGTATTCAAATAGAAATTTAAAAACTAAATGCTACAAAAAGCTCATCGAGTTGGTGAAACCACTGTTTCCGGAAGCCGATAAGGAATTCATTCGTAAGAAAATCCAAAGTCTTCGTGGAGTTTTCCGGAAAGAAATGAATAAAGTGACTGTGTCCAAACGTTCCGGCAAGGGGGTGGAAGATATATACGTGCCTACCTTATGGTATTATGACAAGATGGAGTTTACGTTAGATCAGGAGACCCCAAGCTCAAGTATCTCCAATATGGACGAAGATGCAGGAACATCTTTCCCGGAGGAATCTTCCGAGGTGGACGGAGACGACACAGCAACGTCGAATTTAGAAGACGCGGAGGCTACAATAATAATTGAAAAGGACCCCGCTGAAAGTGGAACCCAGCCTGATAATCGAGTAAGTTTATATGTTTATTTTATTATTATTCCTAATACGGGTCAAAAGTACTAACTACGTAGGAAAATCATTTCATTGTAGGGCTGAAAGTAAAGAAGAAACAGAATTTCTAAAGATGCATATTTTATTGACAATTTTGCAATGGGCACAAGAAACGGAATGTAAACATTTATGAAATTATAGTTTATTTTCTATTATACCGATTTCACACTCTTAGATTGACTATGTATTACAATTGTACAGTGTTTTGCAGAATTACAATTGATTACTCCATAAATTATAATTACAAAATAATTCAATTACATCATATTGAAACAGTAATATTAACGCATACGCAGATTGACCTAATGTGCAAGGTGTTAAAAAAGTAATGCTCACTGGTTTGATGGGAAATGTACACCTGTGAACCGGTAGAGATTTGTAAAAAAATCTTGCTACGAAATTGTTTATTAGATTGGAAATTAATGTTTCAATGAATCGATTGTGTCGAGTTGCACGTAGAGGCATGGGCCTACCACTACTCTGACCCTTTGATAGTTTCTACCCGAATGGTGGGGTCTGGCACAGTGGCCTGGTGGGCCTAACTAGGGCAATGCACTTTGCACTATCTTCTGTCCCTTTAAACGTCGTATTGTGTTTGTTTACGTTTGGGGGTACGCACTGTGCCAGGCCCAACTGTTCGGGTAGATACTACCAAAGCGGCAGTGGTGTGGTGTGCCCATACCTCTACGTGCAACTCTACACAATCGAATCGGTGAAACATTAATTTTCAGTGCAATAAACAATTTCGTAGCAAGATTTTTTTACAAATCTCTACCGGTCCACAGGTATACATTCACCCACCAAATTAGTCAACATTAGTTTTTCAACACTCTGTACAGTGTACACAAATGATTATTATTAACGTACATGTATATTAATACTATTTAACACATTTAATTCGCTTGTGCAAGAAATGAAAGAAAAGTAAATAAAAGAAAAGGAATATCGGTAACCGGGTTCTATTACCCGAGTATAGACATGAAAGATAAATATAAACATTTATCTCACTTCTTCAGATGATTACTGTAATTAGCAATTGAATTTACAACTGTACAATTACACGATACTCGCTCGACTACATTACGCTCTCTCATCCTCTCCTTATTTCCGTCCATACAACCCTTCTTCTCCCACTCTGTCATCTGCTCTCGCTGCCTTTGACAATAATTATCATATCACGCACTCAAGTCACTCTTACATAGCGTTCGCTCTCCTTACCATTCGCCATCCACTCTCTCTCTCTCCCTCTCTCTCTCTCTCTCCCTCTCTTTCTCTCTCTCCCTCTCTCTCTCTCTCTCTCTGCTTCATTCGTTCCCCAGCATTCACTCGGAAGGAGAGGCTTTTTGGGTATCCGCCTCCGATTATATTGCTTTTTGGATATGTTTTATGTGCAAAAAATAAGGAATACGGTTTTTCTTATATTGGCGCGTTTACATATTTATAGGGTAAAAGAACCCTTCGAAGTTCACAAAAGGAGGTACAAAAGTAACTGACGACAAATACATCATGCATAGAGCAACTTATGACGCAAATGAAATCTATATCAAGTTTTATTCAAAACAATGTTAATGTTATAATATTCTTGAGACTAAGAATAGAATCTTTTGTACCTTTTGTAATGAACTATGAGGGGTGGTTTCACCCTCTACATGTTGCAAACGGGCCGATATAATAAAAAAAAAGGAATTTCTTATTTTTTGCTGTTCTAAAACACATTCAAAAACCAAACCAATCGGAGGTGTACAACCTAGAAACGTCTCCTTTTTAGACACACGCTACAGTAGTATCCTGTATGGCACAGTCTATTAAGGGGTCATGCCCACCTGTGAGGTCTGAAAATACAATTTTTTTTAGACTTGAAGACTTTTTGAAGTAAATTACTGTGTATTCGAAAGTATATATTTTAAAGTTCATGTATTTTTATTTGCAATGCAATATATAAATAAATAAAGGAATTATCGGCGATCTACCGTCAGGATTTTTTATTTAAGTAGTTTAGGGTGACCTAGGGGGAGAATTCGACCAAATTTAGTCAGTATATTAAATTATCTAGTGCTTATACGTCCGTTATCCCGAAAAATTAATTTGCTACAAAATCGGGGCTGTTTTTCATAGTAAAAGTATCGACTTTCGCCACAGAATCACTCTCATGTTTTATCATCTTACATCAGTTTCCATCTGTAAAATAAAAACTACAGAACAAAATTTAAAAAGCCACGATTAAGCACGAGATAATTTAATATACTTTATACTAAATTTGGTCGAATTTATTATTTTTGATGAACCAGGTTAAAGCTACATTCACGGTCACCCTAAACTACTTAAATAAAAAAAACCCTGGCGGGAGATCGCCGATAATTCCCTTATTTATTTATATATTGCATTGCAAATATAAATCCAAGCTTAAGGCTGCGTCCAGATCTGAACCGAACGCCACTTGAGTAGTTAGATGGAGTAAGACGTGAGATCTACTTATCTTGCTCCATCTAATTACTCAAGTGACGTTCGATTCAGATCTGGACGCGACCTAAAATGTATACTTTCGAATACACAGCCGTTTATTTGAAAAAGTATTCAAGTTTAAAAAAAAAAAATACTTGTGTTTTCAGACCTGACAGGCGTGATCAGGCGTGGCCCCTTAATACAAGAAACATTTACGCTCTACCTGCATTTAACATATCTTCCTGCCACGGAATACTTCCTTCTCCTACAAAATATTCTTTATAATTGTCCCTATTTTGTTTCGCTGAATTGTTAACATTCCTGGGAATAGCGGGTTGCAAATTATGCATGTGTACTACATCATTCTGATAATCCCCCTCCACCGGTATACTCCTGTTGTTCCCAATGTACGCTTGACTCCGTCTTCGCAAAAAATTATGAAGTACACATGTAGCCAACACCACATAGAGTAGTATAGGTAAGGGGATTCTAACGCAAATTTGAGTTTGAAGGCCATTTCCCCCACCCCTCCCCCGACCTTGAAATCCAAATTTGAGTTTCAAGATCAGCGGAAAATTCCTCGCGGGCGGCGGCGGCGGATGACGTCATCGAGATGACAGAGTGGTGGGGGTGCTACTCTGGAGCGTGGTACCAGTCGGTAAGGTAGGAAATATTAATTTATGATATTAATATAAATGAAAAACAGAATATCGGGCGACGGGGCTCGAACCCAAGACCTCCGCGATACGAGTCAGCCGCTTAACCAACTCCCCCAACGCCCACTCTCTGACATTAGTCTTTAACGAATGGTACATATACCAAACGCCAAAGCATAATAATTATCGGATGATGTTTCAGGCAATGTCGGGAAAGATCGGCATTTTACGAACCGCGTCTTCGGGGAGGGAAAGAGACAGCATGCATTGTTAGTTCGAGAGAGGGAAAGAGAGAGCAATACTTAGCGTCGCAGCGTCTCGCGCGATCGTGTATAATTTTAATCCTCTGGAGCAGCCGTGTAGGGTGATGTCATTTGGCAGCGCGAAGAACGAAATAGAATTATGTGGCGTCAGCAAATCTTAAAATTATGTGGTGAGGAGGATGATGGGTGAATAAAATGGGGAAACGATATGTGTTTAAAATGATAATTTATTTGAAATTAAAAGAATATAATTTAACATTTTGTACTACAAGCATCATCCACAATATGATTGATTGCACATGCTAACAATTCACAATCGATCAATGAATGCTGTTCGAAGTGTTCGCTTTCAGAAATTAATTTTACATAATCTGTTGGCGCGGTAGCGCTACGTAGAACGTCTACGAAAGCGGCATATTTACTGCTTACAGAGTACATATTTTCACTTAGCCAGGTGTACATATGTTCAATGCAATGGTTGTATGCGAATAGTTTACACATCGTGGCTTCAGTCATATATATATGACAACGCAATTATCGGCGATTTTAATAAGTTGAGCATCATGCACACGTGTGAACTCTAGTCGTAAATGATCAATTATAATGTGAGTTTGGGGCGATGTTGCGTTGCTGCGTAATCGTTGGAGTATGTCCGCCTCGTTTTGTAGCAGGAGCTTCCACGTAGACATTGAAAAGCTCAACTCGTTGCCTTTATTGTCGGCTATGGAGATCTCGACGTGGCACGAATCCTTGCCAATACGAATCCCAATAGTTAGACGTTTATAAGCTGTTGCAGTCAACGGATAATCACGTCCCAGGATCCGTACGATCGACGGTTTCGGGGTTTTCAACGTTTTTGGCGTTGCGGTTCCGAAACTGTAAGAAACATGTACATGAAATTAATACTTTGATCGTTTGCGTTTACAGTGAATGAAGTAAATGAAAAGTGTATAGTAACGCGTACGTACCTCATATTGAACTGTTGATGATGATTTTGTTGTTGACGTTTATTGGGAAGATCGGCTTTTTACAAACCACGTATTCGGAGGAGGGAAAGAGAGAGCATTAAATTGAAATCTAAATTCGGACGAAGGAAAGAGAGAGCACCCGCGCGATCGCGTGTAACTCGAATCCTCTGGAGCAGCCGTGCAGGGTGATGTCATTTGATCATTTCGCTATACCATACCACTCTGAACGTAAATCGAACGTGAATCGTACCACTCTGAACGCGTATCAAACGTGCATGGTATCACTCTGAACATAAATCGAAAGGGTATTGAACGACTTTGATCGGGTATCGAACAGGTATTGAACGGCTTTGATCGGGTATTGAACGGGTATTGAACGGGTATTGAACGGCTTTGAACGGATATTGAACGGCTTTGATCGGGTATTGAACGGGTATTGAACGGCTTTGAACGGGTATTGAACGGCTTTGAACGGCTTTGAACGTGAATCGAACGGGTATTGAACGGCTTTGAACGTGAATCGAACGGGTATTGAACGGCTTTGAACGAGTATCGAACAGGTATTGAACGGCTTTGAACGGGTATTGAACGGCTTTGAACGGGTATTGAACGGCTTTGAATGGCTTTGAACGTGAATCGAACGGGTATTGAACGGCTTTGAACGGGTATTGAACAGGTATTGAAC
Organism: Andrena fulva; assembly: GCA_946251845.1. NCBI lineage: Eukaryota > Metazoa > Arthropoda > Insecta > Hymenoptera > Andrenidae > Andrena > Andrena fulva. The sequence continues at coordinate 396,336 of CAMITZ010000136.1, read as the reverse complement.
GGGTATTGAATGGCTTTGATCGGGTATCGAAGGGGTATTGAACGGCTTTGAACGGCTTCGATCGGGTATTGAACTTCTTGTCAAAGTCCAAGTTCAATTCATCATATGCATAAAAATCCGAGTTGAGAAAAAGTTTTACATTGGCCAATTTGCAATTGTTAAACTTAGTAACATCTTCAGTCATCACATTCTTTCGAGCAGTTTGTAGAGCAATGGTAACGTATTGCGGCTTCTGCAGCTGTGCAACTTATTTTTTTTTCCAAACCAACATAGCAAACAAATATGTATCATACATTCTAAAGCTAAGAAAAATACAATATAAAATATAAAAGAATATAAAGAATATAAAGAAAATAATAGAAAAAATAAAAAGAAAAAAGAAAAAAGAAAAAAGAAAAAAAGAAAACTAGAAAGAATAGAAAAATACAATATAAAATATAAAAGAATATAAAGAATATAAAATACAATATAAATACAAATATATAAGAAAATAAAATAAAAAATAAAAAGAAAAAATAAAAAATTAAAAGAAATAATAAAATACAATATAAAAATATAAAAGAATATAAAGAATATAAAATACAATATAGTAATAAAAATATAAAAGAAAAGAAAAATAATAAAATAAAATAAAATTTCGAAAAAAGGCGGTGATGGAGGTGATGGGGGTGATGGGGGTGATGGCGGTGATAGCGACGACCTGGATGATATCATTTTCACGGCGCGAAGAACGTACAAATCATAGAAAGAAAGATCTGGAAACATCGAATCTTAAAATTAGGTGGCGAAAGAAGGAGGCGGAAGACGGGTAAATAAAATGGAGAAATAATAAAAAGAAAAATATAAAAAAAAATAAAATATAATAAAAATAGAATAGAATAAAGAATAAAATAAAATAAAATAAAAAATTAAAAGAAATAGTAAAAAGAAAAAAGAAAAATAGAAAGAATAGAAAAATACAATATAAATATAAATATGTTCAAGAACAATTTTGAGAGAAGAATGAGAATATTCAGAAGCATAGTGAAAAGTATCTTGCTGTACGCGTCAGAAATTTGGGGATGGACGGAAGCAGAAAAGGTAGAGAAAATACAGGAGAAATACATAAGGTGGACTTTAGGTTTGGACTTTAATACACCAACGTATCTAATTTTGGAGGAAACAAAAACGGACAAAGTAAGGATAGAAGCGGGGAAAAGAGCAATAAAATAAGAGGAGAAAACGAAACGGCTGAATAAGTATAAAATAGTACAAGAATGCTGGAGGGAAATAGACGCGAAGCAAACAGAGAAAAAGTCGAAATGGGAGGTAATGAGAGATTCATACTACAGGCAAATAATGATGGATATCCAAGCGATGGAAATAGAAAGAAGGGGAGGAAGAGAGTTTGCTGAGGAACTAGCGCAAAGAGACAGGGCAGAGCAGGTTCAATGGCAATACGACAGAATACTAGGAGGCAGATATAACACACATTACACAGAAATCAGGGATAACCAGCGAGCAAATTACCTAAACGGAATTTACAGAGGCAGAGACCAAAGAATGAATGCGAGGTTCAGATGTGGGAACGAAGAGCGGGGAAGCAAGTACTGGAAGGAAGAAAAAGAGACAGTATGCAGACTATGTAATGGGGCTAGAGAGACGCTGGGTCACATGCTACACGACTGTAAGGAGTTGAAAAGAGAAAATTCAACGATCAGAGGGATACTAAAGGGAGAAGAAGAAGGAGCGGAGTGGATGCGTATGGTACTGGAAAAAAAGGAGAAGAAAAGAAGAACAAGATGAAGAAAGAAGTCAAAACGAAAGCACAATCTTGAAGTCCCAGATACACTTACACACATAACACATGTGACCCCATTTTGAGGCCGAAAGGCAGAAAATAAACCTATTTACTACTATAAATATAAAAGAAAATAAAAGAAATAATAAAAAGAAAAAAGAAAAATATGAAAATATTAAATGCAATATAAAAATATAAAAGAATATAAAGAATATAAAGATACAATATAGTAATAAAAATATAAAAGAAAATAAAAATAAAATAAAATAATAAAATAAAAAAATAAAAAATATAATATAAAGGAATATAATATAAAAAAATAAAAAATTATAAAAATAGAATACAGGGTGTCCCAAAAATGTCGCGTTTCCTTGAAAGGGGTGACTCAGGGGGTGATTTGAAACAACTTTTTCCTTAGCGAAAATATTGTCCGAAGCTTCGTTAAGGAGATATTAAGCAAAAACCCCGACCAATCAGAGCGCGCGCCTTCCGCCTGAGTTCCCGCGGTAGCGTTGGCTACGAGGTAGGCGACCGCGCTTGTGCTACGAACGTACGAACAAGCAAGTCGGCATGCATCGAAGGAAACCGCGTTACACATTTTTTTTTTAAAGCAGAATCTTAAATAAGAATAATTTGAAGTGAGAGGACAAGAAGTACGTAATTTCGTTTTTAAATAAGGCATAAACGAAAAGCTAACGTAACAGAAAATGTACGACAAGTGATCGTAATTCGTTATTGAGGTAAAAATCCGTAGTTTAAGAATGGCCAACACAACTAAATTTAAAAAATAATATTAGGTGTATGAATAAATTCTTTCCGACTGGAATTTCTATCGCGGTGGTATTCAGAAGCTGCCAGAAAAATGGCAAAAGGTAATAAACAATAATGGAAATTATTGCGATGATCGAGTTGTTTTCATATTTTTTAAATCGAACTGTTATTGTACCCTAAAATCGGAAAGAATTTATTTTCACACCTAATAATCACCAATAAATTAAAGAAAACTCACCCTTTCGGACATTCCTTTCCTTGCTTTCCTTCCCTTTCCGGAAACCTGTGTCACTGGGTCACTGTACCGATCCTGGTTATCGGTGGACGAAAAGATTTATGGTTGGGTAGCGCCCAGTGCTCAGCTGATCACACTGCGTCCGGGTTAATGTACCGAATATTCACTTCACTGCACGGCTACTAACACTGATCACTGAATTTATTTTTCACGGAACGTGTTGTTCCTACGTTATAAAAATTGGTGGCTGCGAAAGGGGCCGATTACTGTTAATTACTGGGACGAGATTACTACTATTACCCGGCGAAAAGAAAACTCGTGGCAGACTGTCTCGGGCTGTGCAGTCCGCTGCTGTGACGATTGGTCGAGTCACCTATTTGGGCACACTTTAAAAGACGGGGCACACGTATTTTGGTTATTGGCTGAAGTTGCCACATACATACATTGTCACACCGCGCGACGAAGAGATCGAACGAAACACGAGGTCGAGTGGGATAGAGCGATTTGACCAAGCGTAGCCTACGCTTTTGTTTTGACGATCGTCGGTCGGATCCGTATCTGATCGCTGCACAGCAGCGGACTGCACAGCCCGAGACAGTCTGCCACGAGTTTTCTTTTCGCCGGGTAATACAGTAATGCCTCGTTAGAATCACGACGATCGGGGCTGGCAGCGTGATACTAACGCGATGCGGACACCATTCGTAGCCGACGACAACTTCGTGTCGACTCTTTTGTTCTCTCGCACGTTCTCGGTTTCTCTCACTCTCGACTGAAGGATTCAAAGAAATGGTGGGGATAGTGAGCGTGATTATAACGCATGGTAAAAACGTGACACTAACGACGAATTACTGTAGTAGTAATCTCGTCCCAGTAATTAACAGTAATCGGCCCCTTTCGCGGCCACCAATTTTTATAACGTAGGAACAACACGTTCCGTGAAAAATAAATTCAGTGATCAGTGTTAGTAGCCGTGCAGTGAAGTGAATATTCGGTACATTGACCCTGCGATCAGCTGAGCACTGGACGCCGATGACCAGGATCGGTACAGTGGCCTAGTGACACAGGTTTCCGAAAAGGGAAGGAAAGCAAGGAAAGGAATGTCCGAAAGGGTGAGTTTTCTTTAATTTATTGGTGATTATTAGGTGTGAAAATAAATTCTTTCCGATTTTAGGGTACAATAACAGTTCGATTTAAAAAATATGAAAACAACTCGATCATCGCAATAATTTCCATTATTGTTTATTACCTTTTGCCATTTTTCTGGCAGCTTCTGAATACCACCGCGATAGAAATTCCAGTCGGAAAGAATTTATTCATACACCTAATATTATTTTTTAAATTTAGTTGTGTTGGCCGTTCTTAAACTACGGATTTTTACCTCAATAACGAATTACGATCACTTGTCGTACATTTTCTGTTACGTTAGCTTTTCGTTTATGCCTTATTTAAAAACGAAATTACGTACTTCTTGTCCTCTCACTTCAAATTATTCTTATTTAAGATTCTGCTTTAAAAAAAAAATGTGTAACGCGGTTTCCTTCGATGCATGCCGAGTTGCTTGTTCGTACGTTCGTAGCACAAGCGCGGTCGCCTACCTCGTAGCCAACGCTACCGCGGGAACTCAGGCGGAAGGCGCGCGCTCCGATTGGTCGGGGTTTTTGCTTAATATCTCCTTAACGAAGCTTCGGACAATATTTTCGCTAAGGAAAAAGTTGTTTCAAATCACCCCCTGAGTCACCCCTTTCAAGGAAACGCGACATTTTTGGGACACCCTGTATACAGTTATTTTTCCATAAGAAACCCATTGAAAAAATATCAGTAATTGTCGGCTTTTTAGTTACCTTCCGCGAACTTGTGTAATCAACATATATTTGTTCTTGCAACTGCGAAAACAAGATTTGACAATATTTTCCAATAATGGAGTAATCACTTGTATTCTATATCGTACAGTGGGCCTGAATCCCAAGAAATAGGGGAAAAATGCAACATTCCATTTTTCGCGTTGAAAATGCTGAATATTATTGAGCAAGTTCATAAAAAAGTGTTAATATACAACTCATAACAAAGTTTGCCGTTATTTAAAAAAATAACGTCAACAATTTCAATAAAACTAAAAAAAATTGATAAATATACATACTATGGAAAGTGCAGAAATATCTGCAAACCTGTATCCATGTTATTCTGGTACCAATGTAATAGATAGGTACTGTTCACAAAGTGTTAATACATTCTTACGAAATTATACAATATTTGGGTAACCTTCCAATCGGCTAATTGGGTGAAGCGACCCAAGAAGCCAGAAATAAAGATTTTAATAAATATATAAAGAATTGTAAGCTCAAAATATTCTCATTGCAATATAATCTCAGTTTATGTATACAGAAACGGAGTTTCTTTATTTTTCATCGTATCAATATGAAAATGATACCAATAGATTCCTTGCATTCTTTCGATTAAATTGACAAAAAAATATTTTAATCCCACTACTTTTAACGAAACGGGCTTTCAGTCCATGCGAATTAATTAATTGAGGCAGAGAGCAAACAACGGACTAGACCACATTCTTTTCGAAATTGAGTTGGTACCAATAGCGTATTCCAATAGGCTCTACTAATCATATAAAATAGGCATTATTAGGTCGGTGCATACGTTCGTTCGCTTTATTGATAGAAAGTGTTTATTACAAATATAAATATATTTCATGCTTTTCAAGGCTGGCATTCCAATGTGCGGCCGGCGACTGCGACCGGCGACGGTCCCACTAGTGCAAGGGAGAAACAGATGCATACTTCTCCCTTGCATAAGTGGGACCGTTGCCGGACGTAGTCGCCGGCCGCACATTGGAACGCCAGCCTTGAAAGGAAAACATTTTTCTTCAATATTTATATTTTTTTGTCACTTTTCTGGCACCTAATTTAAACAAAACGATATTCGGCTACTTCCCTTTCTATTCGACTTTTCCTTATAACTTGAAAACCGAATGTTTCCCCAACGTGCGACTTAAAACACTAATAAAGTACCAAAAAAACAGTTTTCAATTTTTTATCACGATTGAGTTAAAAAATAGAAAAAACAAATTAATAGATGTAAAAAATATTAAATTATACATCACTAGAAAGGAATAGGTGTATCCTATTTTTTGCCACAAATTTCATTCCGATATCTTAAAAGAAACACCCAAATGTCATTGACTTCTTCAATCCGGCAGATAAACAGAGCACGATGTACATATAAAAAAGGCTAGTCTTTCACTGGCTTCGACGGTCCTCGAGACCTGATACGACAATAGACCCTTTTTTCAAGTGCTCGAAAAGGTCCTGTGCGGCGCGTCGTTGCACTGGTGGGGCCATGGCGTTGACGCTTAGGTATAGAAAATACCATTTCCGACGACGCCAGTCGCAGTCGCTTGCGGCTGTAGCCGCCAGCCGCGGTCGCTGGCGGCTGCAGCCGCCCATTGGAACGGCCACCTTTATACAGCGGCCGAGCCGAGCCTTCCGAGCCGTCCGAGCTTCTATAGTATGTTTATGGCGCGAGGAGTCGCCCAGCTCGGTGGCACCTCGGACTCCTCGGAGGGTCCTCGTTGCACGCTGAGCCCGGGCTCGGTGGCCACTCGATGAGACGACTACCTAGACGGGCGGGCCGAGTCTGTGCCCTGTCGAAGTCAACGCACGTCAACGCTGCTGGATTTTATGCTCCCAACACGTAGGGTAAATCCGCTAGACGCGTTCGACCTAATATGAAATGGCTATTAAAACTAATAAAGTAAAATTATTTATGAGTGAATACAACTACAGATTCATTGATATTTAATTTGTTAACGCTAAACAAGTAAAGAACACATGAAAGAAAAAGGGAACTACATACTGGCGATTAGTAGGGCAAATGAATACAAATGTGAATAAATAAACTAAATAAACAAAAATAATAATAAATAATAAAAAAATCATAACTCGACCATCTCACCTTTCTGCAGCGAGAGATGGTCTTCTCGTTAGCTTTCAGGGGAAGAGTTAATATGGCCAAATACTCTACTATGTTATTATCCCAAACATTAAACGAAAATAAACTTAGAAGTATATTTTAAAATACGATTCTGTACACCGCTGGTTGAGAAAAGAGGTTAAATGTAACCTCAATTTACCTTTTATAGCCTATAAATAAAAAAAAAACACAGAAGGAAGCGAAATGACGCTATTCATTCAATTGTTTGGCTTCTAGAGAAGTAATTTGTCTGCACTTTAACGTGATTTTCCGTATAGAGTCTAAAATATGGCGACTCGACCAACTCTCCGGCACGACCGCGTCTCCAGGATTTACCCTAGAGGAGTCATACCTGACAAGCGAAGGTCCCGAGGTGTAGCTTCATGACTTTATTGCCTACGCCTTTTTAGCTGGTCGAAAACAAGTGACTGATCAGTTCTGAACAAATCTTCGACCAAATCTTTGAGTTCCGTGTTCTGCAATGCCTTATTATTTTCCAATGGAGCACTTAGCAATAATGGCAATTTTATTGGAAGAACCTCAAAACAGAAGAAGGCAAAGAAGATGGAGTGTCCACCCTCTGTGGAAACATAGAAGCCAGCAAGGAGAATTTCAAATGTACAATACGCTAATTGACCACGAGGACAAATTTTGGAATTATTTCAAGATGTCCAGAAATACGTTTGATGCCCTACTGGACAAAATCCAACTACTAATAAGCAGAACCGATACAAACTGGAGGCGGTCGATATCACCGAGAGAACGCTTAGCAATCTGTCTGAGGTAAATACAGAATTTATTTGTTACATGTGCAGGAAATAACAGAAAATAATAATAATAAACGTACACAAAACGCATAATACAAATATGCAGGGTGTCCGCGGGAACAGTAAACAGCTGGATATTTCGTAACGTATTCGAAAAAGAAAGAAATGTTTATATGCAATTGCATGGTTGAAGGGAGTTAATTTACTAGCCCCGACAAATTCTTTCTTAGATTATTATTTTAAAAGATACGATGGTCAAGCTTTGTTTTATAAATAGAACTATATATTTTTTTTAGAAATCAATTGATAGTGCGTTTCAAGACAGATTCAATACCCTGTAATGTACCCGTGTCCCATGAAAGATATTGATGTTGGATAATACTTATTAACTGCTATATTGGTGGCATTTTTCTTATTGTGCAGCCTTTGGGCATGCCACTCCTGACAGAGACTATTGGCGGGTATCTGTTTCAAGAGGCAATGCCTAGCGCGTGCCACCCGTGGCGTAAACAAGAACACCTTCGGTGCTTCCTATTCGGGCGGGTTTTCTACCAGTCAAAATGAGTAAATTTGCAAACGCAATATCTCGAAAACTATTTGAAATAATGTGTATACATTACAGGTTATTGAATTTGTCTTGAAACGCACTATCAAGTGATGTGTAAAAAAATATATAGTTCCATTTAAAAAAATCAAACTTGACCATCGTATCTCTTTAAATAATAATGTAAGAAATTATTTTTCTGGTCTAATAAATTTGTGCCCTCGAACCATGTAATTACTATATAATCATTTTTTTCTACCTCGAATACGTTAAGAAATATCCAGGTGAGATGTACCTGATTCCGACTAAATACCCAAAATGCAAACATACAATACATATAAACATAAACATAAAATACAAACATACAGGGTGTAACAAGTATACGGTGGAATATTCACAAAATAGGTAGGGGCCATTGCACGCGAAATCGGACACACTTTTCCCATTAACATTTCGTCCTAATAAAAATGAAGTGTCTTACAGAAAAATTTCAACTTAAATTTTAGTATACGCTACTGGGAATTGTTTTGGGGATTGTCTGCCTCGTAGCCATAAAATTCATGTTCTACATCGGAGTAGTCGTGGTGTATGGGATGTGGTGCGAATCCCTGGGACGTGGAGGGACTATCGTAATGGTGTGTATGCGGTGGCACCCAACTTGATATGGGCTGCTGTTGCTCCCTGATTGGTTCGTTTAAGAATTCATTTTCTAGTTCGTGGACGATATTAAAAATGCGCCCCCTGGCTGTATGTTGGGCACGTGGCGGCAAATTTATTAAAATCTGTCCCATACTTGTTAAAAATGAAAGCATTGGATGCTCGGGCACGTTTCGTTCGTCGTTCTTCCGTAAGATATACTCCATTAGTACCGTTGCCGGTGTTGCATCAGTCTCGCAAACGGATTTGTTCCGTTTTTTGGCCGCTCCACGTATTTGTGGTTGTGGCTCAGCCACAAACTCCTGATTTTGTCGGTTATCCGCAGCTTCTGCTTCCACGCTGACGACGGGTGTATCATTTTCGTTGACTATTATAGAACTTACAATTCGTGGAACCTCCGGTGTCGGTATGTTTGATATTGTGTCCCTCTCGCTCAGGTGGGGCAATAAGAACTCTAATAATTTTGCATATTTGTATGGTTTTACTTTTTCCGCCGGAATTGGTCCCTTATATTTGTCCATCTACTCTTGCATTCCAATGCTAAAAAGACAGTAATAATAATTTCAATTATACAGTAATTACAGAACAGGAAGTAGGAAGTACAATATTGTACAGAGTGTCTTATAAGAATTTTTTTCGATTCAATTGAATTGGAATATCGGTTACATGCAAGTGCACCGAAGTACAGCTGTAGGCACTGAAAAGCTGCGCCCAGGTAAGGGGATTGCTCGTTGTCGGATCGCAACTGTGTGTACGGTAATAGAGAACTGCTTCCCTTACTTCAGCGTACCCTTGTCAGTACTTACAACTGTGCTTCGGTGTAGGAATTAAAGGTCACTTTTCTCGAAAAAAAATATTACTATAATTTCGACTTATTTTTCACTGGAAAACAGCATAATTTCAATTGTATCATTTGTAATAAAACATCCTGTACATATTGCGATATTATGTTGAAAACAAAATTCCGATGTGTATCAATGTTTTCCCACTTTATTTTTACTCCAATTAAATATGGTTTTTAATTTCTGATTTAGGTATCTTACTACAGGAGATTCGTTTAGGACAATTTTCTATAATTACAGAATTGGGCACACCACTGCATCGGTGATTGTGCATGAAACGTGCAACGCGATAGTTGCAACGCTAATGCAAAAAGCAATGCCTCTTCCAACCGAAGAAGAATGGAAACTAATCAGCGGAAAGTTTTTCCGTCGTACCGGGTTCCCAAATTGTATAGGAGCAATAGATGGTAAACATGTTCAAATACAAGCTCCAGCAAATAGTGGAACTATGTATTTTAATTATAAAAAGACATTTTCCACAGTGCTGCTGGCACTGGTGGACGCCCAGTACAATTTTATCGCGGTCGATGTGGGCAGTTACGGGAAAAATAGTGACGGTGGCATACTAGCCCACTCCAATTTAGGGAAGGCATTGGAAAACGGCACATTCCGTTTACCTACCGTAGTTACCCCCCGCTTCTGTAGCAGCACCGTACGTTATTGTAGGGGATGAGGCATCCCCCCTAAAAACTTACCTCATGAGGCCATTTCCGGGACCACAATTAACCACGAACGAAAAAATAAACTTCAACTATCGGTTGACTTTAGCCAGGCGTTATGTGGAAAATGCTTTTGGCATTTTATCACAGAAATTTAGAATATATAATAGACGCATTCAAACAACCCCCGACCACGTCGACTACATCGTGATGGCGACGTGTATCTTACACAATTTTATCCGGAAAAGAGAGGTATGCGTTGCACCCGTAACCAATAAAACATCAGAATCAAACACTGTACACCCGAGAATGATCGTGTTAGAAGGAGGAAATGCCGCGCATCTGCAACCTTTTAGAATTAGAGATGCGTTTGCAACATACTTGATGACAGTGTAAGTGATTTATGTGAATGGCATTGTGTGGTGTAAATAGTTTGTTTGTGCATGAAATTTTAGGGGAGATTTGAAGGTCAAGTTCATTTGTTTAAATGCAATATTATACATGTTTACCCATGTTACGAATTATGTTAAAGAAAATGTACAGAAGCGCGCAATAACTGTTCTCGGAATTTTTGGAGAAAACATGTAGCATTTAATAAACCGATTCACCTTATATGTACAACTATTTACAAACTGTTACTTATTCCTTGAAAATAGCCACTATGAATGTGCAATATTATAATCGGACACTTGTCCACGACACCAGCGATCTGGTCACGCCACACGATTTTAAACCGCCCGATTGCAAGAGAGTTCGCGCGATCGCGAACCGTGCTTTCCGTTCGGAAGTCGAAGCGAGAAGAACGCCGGAAATCTCGACTCCCGGAATCCTCGCCAGGATTCAGGGAAGTCACGTGTGCGTAGGTGACCCAATTAGGAACCGAGTGAGCCATCGTAATTAGTGGTAAACACCCAGAGATGGCTCACTCAGTTCCTTGTAGACATTCGCCGATTTGTATCGGCCCGCGACCGAGATCTAACACCGCGCATCGCCTTGCTCGTGACGTCGACGGCCCCCTCCTCACTTTGTCTCCAACAACCCATAATATGATGGTGTTTGTTAAGACGAGTGCAACGGTGTGCCGCATAAGGTCTTTCAGTGTAGTACAAGGTTATACATTAATGACATCCTATGGAAACAGGGCAACTCAAATCGTGGATCGTCGCGTAGGTAAACCCTACGTGACCGTGCAATGTACATACTCTACATATGTACTATGACCGTGTACTGCATGGAATGACTTCATGTGGCACACCGTTGCACTCGTCTTAACAAACACCATCATATTATGAATAAAGATATATAATATTGCATTTAAACAAATGAACTTGACCTTCAAATCTCCCCTACAATTTCATGCACAAACAAACTACTTACACCATACAATGTTACCCTCCATAGCAAACAATTTCATATATGTTTAACGACCTACGGAATGTACGAGACATCCAGCATTTATAGTTAAAACAAGCCCACTGTATATATATATATATATGTATATATATTTAATGTTAAGTTAATTAAGTATATATGTAAGTATTTCACACATACCTGGCGTGTTCAAGGAATTCCCAATTTCTTGCCACAATTTTAATTTATGTTTGACGTCAATATAGCGTGGATTGGACAAGTCAAACAAAACATTGTGCTGCCTCACGAACGCGATCAATTTCTCGTCGAACATTGTGCACACACTTCTTTTAAATACCGTGTTAGATACACTTCGAGACCCGGAAGTAGACTGATTTGGTGCTCCAAGTCACCCGATCTCGTAAATGAACATTTTCCTACGATACTTCTCATTGGTCATTTACCTGAATGGAAATAACCAATTACTGCTGCCGATTTTGAAACATCCCTTCTTTTACTCATTTGGCGCGCTTCTTCGAGCCGGGGGTACGACGAGCACCTTCGGAAGGTATAGCCATAAAAACGAAGATAGGATATTCCCAAAGTCGGACGATTAAGTTTAAGCTATTATTATTGCAAAACAGAGGCAGATCGAACACATTGCCATACATCATGTTTTATCGTTTAAACCTCTCTGCGTACCCTGTGAATATTTCTCAAAATATTGGTTACGCCTTGTAGAGTTACTCTTAACTCTTATGTTTATATGTATTGAATGTTTGCATTTTGTCTTTAAGTGTAATTTGTACATTTATATGTATTATATGTGTTTGTGTACGTTTATTAATATTATTGCTTATTAATTTTTGGAAATGTAACAGTCTCTCGAGAAACTTTTATTTATGTACCTGAGACTGATTGCCAAGCGTTCCCTCAGTGGTATCTATTGTTTCTACTTGGGGTGAAACTATACAATACGCCCCGCTTTTACAGAAACATCAATAAAAAATTTTTTTTTACTAATTCTTTAATTTTTTTCCCTAAACACATTAAGTGTGACAAAACTTCAAGCGTTAAAATGCTTCTTTTAAATTTTTTTGCGAACATTTTTCGCGAACATACAGTCATTTCAAAATAAAAACGAAGAGGTTTTAAACTTTTTATCGATTTCTTCAGATCCAGTAATAGATAGTTTTCTATCTTTGTTAAAATAAAACCAAAATCATTTTTTTTAAATTAGGTTAAAAATATCTTAATACGATTCGACATTTTGATTGCCAAAAATGGTATGTTTAATTTTTTCTCTATTTCTTGGGATTGAGACCCACTGGGCTCGGGACAATAGCGGACTCAGAGTAGGTACTATCCAACACCAATACGCCTCGCGGAGAGACAAAGAAACCCTAATATTCCATAGGCAGGTCATTGCAGATGTGACTGCGTACACTTTATGATACACCATCGCGGTCTGTTAAGATTTCGCGCCGTGCTTCCAAATGTGGCGGTAGGTCACCAACTTTATAACTCACCTTTTTTTGTTTTTTTTTAAATAGAAAGACCGGAATTCCCCATCGTGAGTCACGCTAAGGGGATTCCGCAAAGGCGCCCCTTCTTCACACTATGTATTTGCACACACGTGTTGTGTCTTTTTGGTAACAAATATATACATATAACTTTATTAACTACACACACGATTATACAATTTAACTGATACACGTTCTATCACTCGATTTCCTTACGTTCTCTCTGCTGTCTCACTGTTCTCGTTCTCTTTGCAGCACTCACACAAACACATTTTACACACAGAACATTTATTAGATGTTTATGGTGTATAAAATTCTTAAGTTTTCGTTGCTTTTACGATAATTATGAAACCACTTTATAGATTAATTATAACGAAACTATTAATGAAACGGAACATTAATAATTCAATATTTTCAAACAAATTAAATCTAAAGTGTCAATACAACTAACGGGATATTTATATAATGAAAGAAAATATAAAATATATATGAGGGAAGATGTTCTTAGGGGATGAAAGCGGGCGGGCTCAGAGTGAAGAGTAAATTCGTTGACCGTTTACGACCGGGCGGCAATTACTTGTTTTTCGATGCGTTCGTCTTAAAATATTTGTTTCCCAGATTTTCGGAAAGGCAATCTGGCAAGGTTTTCCACCTTCTTTGCCCTGAGTTAATCCGTATATTGCTCTGCCGGTGGGTAGTAAGTATGTACTATAAGATGATTTCGGACCCGCGCGTACCGTTGTTAACCGTCGACTAGCGGGACAATACAGTCATAAACCGCGACCCTGGCGAAACGCTCTGGCCGATCAACCAGGCTAGTTTTTGAGAACCAGATGTTCATTTTCCTACTATACTTCATCAAGGAGGAGAGGATTCCTCCTCCACCGACTAATTCACATTTGTATTCATTTGCCCTACTAATCGCCAGTAGGTAGTTCCCTTTTTCTTTCATGTGTTCTTTACTTGTTTAGCGTAAACAAATTAAATATCAATGAATCTGTAGTTGTATTCACTCATAAATAATTTTACTTTATTAGTTTTAATAGCCATTTCATATTAGGTCGAACGCGTCTAGCGGATTTACCCTACGTGTTGGGAGCATAAAATCCAGCAGCGTTGACGTGCGTTGACTTCGACAGGGCACGGACTCGGCCCGCCCGTCTAGATAGTCGTCTCATCGAGTGGCCACCGAGCCCGGGCTCAGCGTGCAACGAGGACCGTCCGAGGAGTCCGAGGTGCCACCGAGCTGGGCGACTCCTCGCGCCATAAACATACTATAGAAGCTCGGACGGCTCGGAAGGCTCGGCTCGGCCGCTGTATAAACCGACCTTAATGATGAAAAGTATTTTCGTATTGCACCAAGAGAAGCAAATAGAGCACACGGTCTAATTTTCGACGAACATGCAGAGGAATGAACCTTATTCACATTAAAAAAAATTAACGGTTTTGATATTTAATAAAAAGTTTCACTTCTATGGCGTGAGAGTTCCACGCTTTGATTTTTTAACTAAACATCCGAATGTTTAAATTATACGCAAATAGTTTGCGATACGTAGGTACAGACAGAATTTACTAGGTTACAGATGAAAATAAATAACACCATGATTTTGGTTAATAAAGTTTAACCTATTAATCGTTTATTAATCTATTTCAGACAATTGCAACGACTGATTTTATGCTAACAGGGCGCATATGATTTTTGTAAGGCGCTCTATTTGAAGCACTATAACTCCGGATATAAACACTATTTTTGCATACAATTTTTTTACCATTTTCCCTAAAGAGTGACAAATAAAGCCACAAAGCTGAAAGTAAATATATTTAATTCTTTGGTTTTAAAAAATTCGCGTTGATTTCCTACCGCTTGTAGCGGCTCGCAGAGTCTTGGATGCCTGGCGCGGCGCGCGCTTCAGAATTTCCAAACTGTCGGAAACTCTACGCGCCACGCCGAAGCCTTGGTTTAAAGTCCCGCTTTCCTTTTCTAACTACCTTTTTTGTCTCTTATGTAAACTCTTCTGGAGTCGAGGTTTGCATGCGGCGTTCTTGCGCGCCACACTTTTGAACGCGACACGCCTGACAACGGTTTTACGCGCACGCAAGAGCGTGGAATTCCGGCACGCCACGCTTCTAACCTCGCACGAGGTGCGAACAAGAACGTCCGATGAGGTGCAAACTTTTCGTCTGCAAGGAGAATGCAGATCGCAATACAGTCGTTATAACTGAGTAATAAACCATTTCCATAATTTACAGCACCTTCAGGTAAACCAAATGTAGCTTCGTAAAAACAGATGTTTCAGTGTGCCCTACAGTCACAGCATTTATGATATCCTCTATAAGCTAGGGATATCGAGGAATTCGTATATTTTTCGCGAATCTACGTATATCGCGATCGTGTCTTCCCGATCGTTTCGCAGATCGATAATATACATGGAACAGGTAGTACACAATACAAGACTGCGCTGATTCATGGAAGAAGCATGTAGAGTCGACGTAGAAATGGGAGCCCGAACTCGCTGTCTCTAAGTAGTGGCGGGTACGACCTTCTGGCCTGCGAGAAGGAGCGCGCTTCTTCCGACGGTCCGGCGCGCCACGCGAAATGCGTGCCGTGCTGGCGTGTGGCGCGCAAAAGTGCCACGCAAGAACGTACGTGTAAAGGGCCCAAAAAACGGACAAAGTAAGGATAGAAGCGGGGAAAAGAGCAATAAAATATGAGGAGAAAACGAAACGGCTGAATAAGAATAAAATAGTACAAGAATGCTGGAGGGAAATAGACGCGAAGCAAACAGAGAAAAAGTCGAAATGGGAGGAATGAGAGATTCATACTACAGGCAAAAAATGATGGATATCCAAGCAATGGAAATGGAAAGAAGGGGAGGAAGAGAGTTTGCTGAGGAACTAGCGCAAAGAGACAGGGCAGAGCAGGTTCAATGGCAATACGACAGAATACTAGGTGGCAGATATAACACACATTACACAGAAATCAGGGATAACCAGCGAGCAAATTACCTAAACGGAAATTACAGAGGCAGAGACCAAAGAATGATTGCGAGGTTCAGATGTGGGAACGAAGAGCGGGGAAGCAAGTACTGGAAGGAAGAAAAAGAGACAGTATGCAGACTATGTAATGGGGCTAGAGAGACGCTGGGTCACATGCTACACGACTGTAAGGAGTTGAAAAAAGAAAATTCAACGATCAGAGGGATACTAAAGGGAGAAGAAGAAGGAGCGGAGTGGATGCATATGGTACTGGAAAAAAGGAGAAGAAAAGAAGAACAAGATGAAGAAAGAAGTCAAAACGAAAGCACAATCTTGAAGTCCCAGTTACACTTACACACATAACACATGTAACCCCATTTTGAGGCCGAAAGGCAGAAAATAAACCTATTTACTACTAGATCCAACAACAAAAATACTCATCAAAATCCAAAAAAATCGAAGTTGACTTCAAATAAATATATTAAAATTTGACAAAAATCTTGTCAAAATCCAAAAAAATCGAAGTTAAATTCAACTGAAATTACTCAAATATAGATCCTACAACAAAAATACTCAACAAAATCCAAAATAATCGAAGTTGATTTCAAATAAATATATTAAAATTTGACAAAAATCTTGTCAAAATCCAAAAAGATCGAAGTTAAATTTAACTGAAATTACACAAATTAAGCGTTTGTATAAAAAATGCTTAACATAGTTCAGAAAAATCGACGTTGGTTTCAAATAAATTTATTAAAATTTGAATCCTGCAACTAAAATTTTTTTCAAAATCAAAAATTGAAGTTATTTTATCCTAAATTTACTCAACTATAGATACAACAACAAAAATACTCAACAAAATCCAAAAAAATTGAAGTTGGTTTCAAATAAATTTATTAAAATTTGGCACTTCCAACTAAAATTTCTTCACAATCCAAAAAATAGTAGTTATTTTCAGCTAAATTTACTCAAATATAGATCCAACAACAAATATACTCATCAAAATCCAAAAACCGAAGTTGATTTCAACTAAATATATTAAAATTTGACAAATATTGTCAAAATTCAAAAAATCGAAGTTAAATTCAACTGAAATTACTCAAATATAGATCCTACAACAAAAATACTCAACAAAATCCAAAATAATCGAAGTTGATTTCAAATAAATATATTAAAATTTGACAAAAAACGTGTCAAAATCCAAAAAGATCGAAGTTAAATTCAACTGAAATTACACAAATTAAGCGTTTGTATAAAAAATGCTTAACATAGTTCAGAAAAATCGACGTTGGTTTCAAATAAATTTATTAAAATTTGAATCCTGCAACTAAAATTTTTTTCAAAATCAAAAATTGAAGTTATTTTATCCTAAATTTACTCAACTATAGATACAACAACAAAAATACTCAACAAAATCCAAAAAAATTGAAGTTGGTTTCAAATAAATTTATTAAAATTTGGCACTTCCAACTAAAATTTCTTCACAATCCAAAAAATAGTAGTTATTTTCAGCTAAATTTACTCAAATATAGATCCAACAACAAAAATACTCATCAAAATCCAAAAACCGAAGTTGATTTCAACTAAATATATTAAAATTTGACAAATATTGTCCAAATTCAAAAAATCGAAGTTAAATTCAACTGAAATTACTCAAATATAGAGCCAATAACAAAAATACTCATCAAAATCCAAAAAAATCAAAGTTGATTTCAACTAAATATATTAAACTTTGACAAAAATTTTGTCAAAATCCAAAAAGATCGAAGTTAAATTCAACTGAAATTACACAAATTAAGCTTCTGTATCAAAAATTCTTAACATAGTTCAGAAAAATCGACGTTGGTTTCAAATAAATTTATTTAAATTTGAATCCTGCAACTAAAATTATTTTCAAAATTCAAAAATTGGAGTTATTTTATCCTAAATTTACTCAAATATAGATATAACAACAAAAATACTCAACAAATTCCAAAAAAATCGAATTTCGTTTCAAATAAATTTATTAAAATTTGGCACTTCCAACTAAACTTTTTTTCACAATCCAAAAAATAGTAGTTATTTTCATCTAAATTTACTCAAATATAGATCCAACAACAAAAATACTCACCAAAATCCAAAAAAATCGAAGTTGATTTCAAATAAATTTAGTATAATTTGACAAAAATCGTGTCAAACTAAAAAAAAATCGAAGGTAAATTCAACTGAAATTACTCAAATATAGATCCTACAACAAAAATATTCAACAAAATCCAAAATAATCGAAGTTGATTTCAAATAAATATATTAAAATTTGACAAAAATATTGACAAAATCCAAAAAGATCCAAGTAAAATTCAACTGAAATTACACAAATTAAGCTTCTGTATAAAAAATTCTTAACATAGTTCAGAAAAATCGACGTTGGTTTCAAATAAATTTATTAAAATTTGAATCCTGCAACTAAAATTTGTTTCAAAATCCAAAAATTGAAGTTATTTTATCCTAAATTTACTCAGCTATAGATACAACAACAACAATACTCAACAAAATCCAAAAAAATTGAAGCTGGTTTCAAATAAATTTATTAAAATTTGGCACTTCCAACTAAAATTTTTTTACAATCCAAAAAATAGTAGTTATTTTCAGCTAAATTTACTCAAATATAGATCCAACAACAGAAATACTCATCAAAATCCAAAAATCGAAGTTGATTTCAACTAAATATATTAAAATTTGGCAAATATTGTCCAAATTCAAAAAATCGAAGTTAAATTCAACTGAAATTACGCAAATATAGATCCTACAACAAAAATACTCATCAAAATCCAAAAAAATCGAAGTTGATTTCAACTAAATATATTAAAATTTGACAAAAGTTTTGTCAAAATCCAAAAAGATCGAAGTTAAATTCAACTGAAATTACACAAATTAAGCTTCTGTATCAAAAATTCTTAACATAGTTCTGAAAAATCGACATTGGTTTCAAATAAATTTATTAAAATTTGAATCCTGCAACTAAAAATTTTTTCAAAATCCAAAAATTGAAGTTATTTTATCCTAAATTTACTCAACTATAGATACAACAACAAAAATACTCAACAAAATCCAAAAAAATTGAAGTTGGTTTCAAATAAATTTATTAAAATTTGGCACTTCCAACTAAAATTTCTTCACAATCCAAAAAATAGTAGTTATTTTCAGCTAAATTTACTCAAATATAGATCCAACAACAAAAATACTCATCAAAATCCAAAAACCGAAGTTGATTTCAACTAAATATATTAAAATTTGACAAATATTGTCCAAATTCAAAAAATCGAAGTTAAATTCAACTGAAATTACTCAAATATAGAGCCAATAACAAAAATACTCATCAAAATCCAAAAAAATCAAAGTTGATTTCAACTAAATATATTAAACTTTGACAAAAATTTTGTCAAAATCCAAAAAGATCGAAGTTAAATTCAACTGAAATTACACAAATTAAGCTTCTGTATCAAAAATTCTTAACATAGTTCAGAAAAATCGACGTTGGTTTCAAATAAATTTATTTAAATTTGAATCCTGCAACTAAAATTATTTTCAAAATTCAAAAATTGGAGTTATTTTATCCTAAATTTACTCAAATATAGATATAACAACAAAAATACTCAACAAATTCCAAAAAAATCGAATTTCGTTTCAAATAAATTTATTAAAATTTGGCACTTCCAACTAAACTTTTTTTCACAATCCAAAAAATAGTAGTTATTTTCATCTAAATTTACTCAAATATAGATCCAACAACAAAAATACTCACCAAAATCCAAAAAAATCGAGGTTGATTTCAAATAAATTTAGTATAATTTGACAAAAATCGTGTTAAACTAAAAAAAAATCGAAGGTAAATTCAACTGAAATTACTCAAATATAGATCCTACAACAAAAATATTCAACAAAATCCAAAATAATCGAAGTTGATTTCAAATAAATATATTAAAATTTGACAAAAATATTGACAAAATCCAAAAAGATCCAAGTAAAATTCAACTGAAATTACACAAATTAAGCTTCTGTATAAAAAATTCTTAACATAGTTCAGAAAAATCGACGTTGGTTTCAAATAAATTTATTAAAATTTGAATCCTGCAACTAAAATTTGTTTCAAAATCCAAAAATTGAAGTTATTTTATCCTAAATTTACTCAGCTATAGATACAACAACAACAATACTCAACAAAATCCAAAAAAATTGAAGCTGGTTTCAAATAAATTTATTAAAATTTGGCACTTCCAACTAAAATTTTTTTACAATCCAAAAAATAGTAGTTATTTTCAGCTAAATTTACTCAAATATAGATCCAACAACAGAAATACTCATCAAAATCCAAAAATCGAAGTTGATTTCAACTAAATATATTAAAATTTGGCAAATATTGTCCAAATTCAAAAAATCGAAGTTAAATTCAACTGAAATTACGCAAATATAGATCCTACAACAAAAATACTCATCAAAATCCAAAAAAATCGAAGTTGATTTCAACTAAATATATTAAAATTTGACAAAAGTTTTGTCAAAATCCAAAAAGATCGAAGTTAAATTCAACTGAAATTACACAAATTAAGCTTCTGTATCAAAAATTCTTAACATAGTTCTGAAAAATCGACATTGGTTTCAAATAAATTTATTAAAATTTGAATCCTGCAACTAAAAATTTTTTCAAAATCCAAAAATTGAAGTTATTTTATCCTAAATTTACTCAAATATAGATACAACAACAAAAATACTCAACAAAATCCAAAAAAACCGAAGTTGATTTCAACTAAATATATTAAAATTTGACAAAAGTTTTGTCAAAATCCAAAAAGATCGAAATTAAATTCAACTGAAATTACACAAATTAAGCTTCTGTATAAAAAATTCTTAACATAGTTCAGAAAAATCGACGTTGGTTTCAAATAAATTTATTAAAATTTGGCATTTCCAACTAAAATTTTTTCACAATCCAAAAAATAGTAGTTATTTTCAGCTAAGTTTACTCAAATATAGATCCAACAACAAAAATACTCATCAAAATCCAAAAAAATCGAAGTTGATTTCAACTAAATATATTAAAATTTGACAAAAATCTTGTCAAAATCCAAAAAAATCGAAGTTATATTCAACTGAAATTACTCAAATATAGATCCTACAACAAAAATATTCAACAAAATCCAAAATAATCGAAGTTGATTTCAAATAAATTTATTATAATTTGGCAAAAATCGTGTCAAACTAAAAAAAAATCGAAGTTAATTTCAACTGAAATTACTCAAATTAAGCTTCTCTATAAAAAAACTTAACATAGTCCAAAAAAATCGAAGTTGGTTCAAATAATTTTATTAAAATTTGACAAAAATCTTGTCAATATCCAAAAAAACGAAGTTAATTTCACCTGAAATTACACAAATATACAGCCTACAACAAAAATACTCAACAAAATCCAAAATAATCGAAGTTGATTTCAAATAAATATATTAAAATTTGACAAAAATATTGACAAAATCCAAAAAGATCCAAGTAAAATTCAACTGAAATTACACAAATTAAGCTTCTGTATAAAAAATTCTTAACATAGTTCAGAAAAATCGACGTTGGTTTCAAATAAATTTATTAAAATTTGAATCCTGCAACTAAAATTTGTTTCAAAATCCAAAAATTGAAGTTATTTTATCCTAAATTTACTCAGCTATAGATACAACAACAACAATACTCAACAAAATCCAAAAAAATTGAAGCTGGTTTCAAATAAATTTATTAAAATTTGGCACTTCCAACTAAAATTTTTTTACAATCCAAAAAATAGTAGTTATTTTCAGCTAAATTTACTCAAATATAGATCCAACAACAGAAATACTCATCAAAATCCAAAAATCGAAGTTGATTTCAACTAAATATATTAAAATTTGGCAAATATTGTCCAAATTCAAAAAATCGAAGTTAAATTCAACTGAAATTACGCAAATATAGATCCTACAACAAAAATACTCATCAAAATCCAAAAAAATCGAAGTTGATTTCAACTAAATATATTAAAATTTGACAAAAGTTTTGTCAAAATCCAAAAAGATCGAAGTTAAATTCAACTGAAATTACACAAATTAAGCTTCTGTATCAAAAATTCTTAACATAGTTCTGAAAAATCGACATTGGTTTCAAATAAATTTATTAAAATTTGAATCCTGCAACTAAAAATTTTTTCAAAATCCAAAAATTGAAGTTATTTTATCCTAAATTTACTCAACTATAGATACAACAACAAAAATACTCAACAAAATCCAAAAAAATTGAAGTTGGTTTCAAATAAATTTATTAAAATTTGGCACTTCCAACTAAAATTTCTTCACAATCCAAAAAATAGTAGTTATTTTCAGCTAAATTTACTCAAATATAGATCCAACAACAAAAATACTCATCAAAATCCAAAAACCGAAGTTGATTTCAACTAAATATATTAAAATTTGACAAATATTGTCCAAATTCAAAAAATCGAAGTTAAATTCAACTGAAATTACTCAAATATAGAGCCAATAACAAAAATACTCATCAAAATCCAAAAAAATCAAAGTTGATTTCAACTAAATATATTAAACTTTGACAAAAATTTTGTCAAAATCCAAAAAGATCGAAGTTAAATTCAACTGAAATTACACAAATTAAGCTTCTGTATCAAAAATTCTTAACATAGTTCAGAAAAATCGACGTTGGTTTCAAATAAATTTATTTAAATTTGAATCCTGCAACTAAAATTATTTTCAAAATTCAAAAATTGGAGTTATTTTATCCTAAATTTACTCAAATATAGATATAACAACAAAAATACTCAACAAATTCCAAAAAAATCGAATTTCGTTTCAAATAAATTTATTAAAATTTGGCACTTCCAACTAAACTTTTTTTCACAATCCAAAAAATAGTAGTTATTTTCATCTAAATTTACTCAAATATAGATCCAACAACAAAAATACTCACCAAAATCCAAAAAAATCGAGGTTGATTTCAAATAAATTTAGTATAATTTGACAAAAATCGTGTTAAACTAAAAAAAAATCGAAGGTAAATTCAACTGAAATTACTCAAATATAGATCCTACAACAAAAATATTCAACAAAATCCAAAATAATCGAAGTTGATTTCAAATAAATATATTAAAATTTGACAAAAATATTGACAAAATCCAAAAAGATCCAAGTAAAATTCAACTGAAATTACACAAATTAAGCTTCTGTATAAAAAATTCTTAACATAGTTCAGAAAAATCGACGTTGGTTTCAAATAAATTTATTAAAATTTGAATCCTGCAACTAAAATTTGTTTCAAAATCCAAAAATTGAAGTTATTTTATCCTAAATTTACTCAGCTATAGATACAACAACAACAATACTCAACAAAATCCAAAAAAATTGAAGCTGGTTTCAAATAAATTTATTAAAATTTGGCACTTCCAACTAAAATTTTTTTACAATCCAAAAAATAGTAGTTATTTTCAGCTAAATTTACTCAAATATAGATCCAACAACAGAAATACTCATCAAAATCCAAAAATCGAAGTTGATTTCAACTAAATATATTAAAATTTGGCAAATATTGTCCAAATTCAAAAAATCGAAGTTAAATTCAACTGAAATTACGCAAATATAGATCCTACAACAAAAATACTCATCAAAATCCAAAAAAATCGAAGTTGATTTCAACTAAATATATTAAAATTTGACAAAAGTTTTGTCAAAATCCAAAAAGATCGAAGTTAAATTCAACTGAAATTACACAAATTAAGCTTCTGTATCAAAAATTCTTAACATAGTTCTGAAAAATCGACATTGGTTTCAAATAAATTTATTAAAATTTGAATCCTGCAACTAAAAATTTTTTCAAAATCCAAAAATTGAAGTTATTTTATCCTAAATTTACTCAAATATAGATACAACAACAAAAATACTCAACAAAATCCAAAAAAACCGAAGTTGATTTCAACTAAATATATTAAAATTTGACAAAAGTTTTGTCAAAATCCAAAAAGATCGAAATTAAATTCAACTGAAATTACACAAATTAAGCTTCTGTATAAAAAATTCTTAACATAGTTCAGAAAAATCGACGTTGGTTTCAAATAAATTTATTAAAATTTGGCATTTCCAACTAAAATTTTTTCACAATCCAAAAAATAGTAGTTATTTTCAGCTAAGTTTACTCAAATATAGATCCAACAACAAAAATACTCATCAAAATCCAAAAAAATCGAAGTTGATTTCAACTAAATATATTAAAATTTGACAAAAATCTTGTCAAAATCCAAAAAAATCGAAGTTATATTCAACTGAAATTACTCAAATATAGATCCTACAACAAAAATATTCAACAAAATCCAAAATAATCGAAGTTGATTTCAAATAAATTTATTATAATTTGGCAAAAATCGTGTCAAACTAAAAAAAAATCGAAGTTAATTTCAACTGAAATTACTCAAATTAAGCTTCTCTATAAAAAAACTTAACATAGTCCAAAAAAATCGAAGTTGGTTCAAATAATTTTATTAAAATTTGACAAAAATCTTGTCAATATCCAAAAAAACGAAGTTAATTTCACCTGAAATTACACAAATATACAGCCTACAACAAAAATACTCAACAAAATCCAAAATAATCGAAGTTGATTTCAAATAAATATATTAAAATTTGACAAAAATTTTGTCAAAATCCAAAAAGATCGAAGTTAAATTCAACTGAAATTACACAAATTAAGCTTCTGTATCAAAAATTCTTAACATAGTTCAGAAAAATCGACGTTGGTTTCAAATAAATTTATTAAAATTGGAATCCTGCAACTAAAAATTTTTTCAAAATCCAAAAATTGAACTTATTTTATCCTAAATTTACTCAAATATAGACAACAAAAATACTCAACAAAATCCAAAAAAACGAAGTTGGTTCAAATAAATTTATTAAAATTTGGCACTTCCAACTAAAATTTTTCACAATCCAAAAAAAAGTAGTTATTTTCAGCTAAGTTTACTCAAATATAGATCCAACAACAAAAATACTCATCAAAATCCAAAAATCGAAGTTGATTTCAAATAAATTTAGTATGATTTGTCAAAAATCGTGTCAAACTAAAAAAAAAATCAAAGTTAATTTCACCTGAAATTACTCAAATTAAGCTTCTCTATAAAAAAACTTAACATAGTCCAAAAAAATCGAAGTTGGTTCATATAATTTTATTAAAATTTGACCAAATTCTTGTCAATATAAAAAAAAAACGAAGTTAATTTCACCTGAAATTACTCAAATATACAGCCTACAACAAAAATACTCAACAAAATAAAAAAAAACGAAGTTGGTTCAAATAAATTTATTAAAATTTGGCACATCCAAATAAAATTTCTTTCACAATCCAAAAAATTGAAGTTATTTTCAGCTAAATTTACTCAAATATAGATCCAACAACAAAAATACTCATCAAAATCCAAAAATCGAAGTTGATTTCAAATAAATTTAGTATAATTTGTCAAAAATCGTGTCAAACTAAAAAAAAATCGAAGTTAATTTCACCTGAAATTACTCAAATTAAGCTTCTCTATAAAAAACTTAACATAGTCCAAAAAAATCGAAGTTGGTTCAAATAATTTTATTAAAATTTGACCAAATTCTTGTCAATATCCAAAAAAAAACGAAGTTAATTTCACCTGAAATTACTCAAATATACAGCCTACAACAAAAATACTCATCAAAATCCAAAATAATCGAAGTTGATTTCAAATAAATTTATTATAATTTGACAAAAATCGTGTCAAATTCCAAAAAAATCGAAGTTAATTTCAACTGAAATTACTCAAATATACAGCCTACAACAAAAATACTCAACAAAATCCAAAAAAAAACGAAGTTAGTTCAAATAAATTTATTAAAATTTGGCACATCCAACTAAAATTTCTTTCACAATCCAAAAAATTGAAGTTATTTTCAGCTAAATTTACTCAAATATAGATCCAACAACAAAAATACTCATCAAAATCCAAAAAAATCGAAGTTGATTTCAACTAAATATATTAAAATTTGACAAAAGTTTTGTCAAAATCCAAAAAGATCGAAGTTAAATTCAACTGAAATTACACAAATTAAGCTTCTGTATCAAAAATTCTTAACATAGTTCAGAAAAATCGACGTTGGTTTCAAATAAATTTATTAAAATTGGAATCCTGCAACTAAAAATTTTTTCAAAATCCAAAAATTGAACTTATTTTATCCTAAATTTACTCAAATATAGACAACAAAAATACTCAACAAAATCCAAAAAAATTGAAGTTGGTTTCAAATACATTTATTAAAATTTGAATCCTGCAACTAAAATTTCTTTCACAATCCAAAAAATTGAAGTTATTTTCAGCTAAATTTACTCAAATATAGATATAACAACAAAAATACTCAACGAAATCCAAAAAAATCGAAGTTGATTTCAACTAAACATATTAAAATTTGACAAAAATTTTGTCAAAATCCAAAAAGATCGAAGTGTAGCGGCTGCGATGCTAGCTTGTACGCTTGAGGAACGGGCGATGTACCGTTACGCGTTTGGAGGCTCGGGTTTTCCCCCGTGTTCCTGGGTGAGTCAGACTTGCCCAGGTAAGGGATGTTCGGCGTGCCGACGCGCTTTTCGCGCCAAAATTGGCCGCGCGTTTTCGGCGTCGCTTGAGGGACGCGTTCCTCTGAGAGGGCTGTATAAATAGCCCTCCTGAGGTGCCGCTCGCCCTCACTCACCTGGAACCGCCTGAAGAGGCTACGTCACGCGCCGTATTGCACACGAATTCAATAAGTTACCTATATTCGGTATTTAACTTTGTAATGCCTATTCGCGAATTAAAAGGAGTGTGGTGTAAGAGAATATTATTCATTTCCTCGTCACCCCTCAAATTGGTGACCCCGACGTGATCTGTCGCGAAGGTGATTGTGCGTCAAGTCATGCGGTAGTGATAAACTTTAGGACAAAAAGACAGTGATAGACATTTTGCACAATGCCACAGAATGGTGATACCGCAGGGGCGTCCCTTATTACCGAACCCGCAACAAACCGTGTCGGAATTCGTGTTCCGGACTTTACGCCGAGTGATCCGGAGTTATGGTTTTGTATTATGGAGAGAAATTTCCTCTCGGCCGGGATTGTGTCCGACGCGATCAAATCGAGCTACGTTACTGGAGCGTTTGGACCGCGTTATATGGCAGAAGTGCGGGACGTGTTGTTAGATCCTCCGGAGTCCGGTCTCTATGAGAAGTTAAAGGCCGAATTAATAAGCCGTGTGAGTGTTTCACAAGAGCAAAAGGCTCGCCTATTGCTGGAAGGCGAGGAGATGGGTGATCGCAAACCCTCTCAATTCCTGCGACATTTACGGGGCCTAGCGGGGACGTACGTTACGGAGCCGTTATTGAGAACGCTTTGGTTGAGACGTTTGCCAGCGAATGTTCAAGCTATCCTAGCGACGCAAAAGGACACGTCGCTCGAGAAAGTAGCGGTGTTAGCGGACGCCATCATGGAAACCATGCCCGGACGGCCTATGGTTGCCGAAACGTCGCATCCTGGACCATCGACGCAGCCGAGTCCCATGGACTTAATGGCGGACAGAATGATGCAGCTCCTCGTTTCCCTGCAGGATGAGACGAAGGTCATGAGGGCGCAGATTGACGAACTGCGTCATTCCCGGAGGGATGAACCCATCCGACGTAGTGATCAAGGGAGTTCGCGTCGTCCGCGCAGTTTTTCAAGGCCGCGATCAAGATCGAGGGAACATGCGGAAAACGGTATGTGCTGGTACCACGCTAAGTATGCGAATAAAGCACACCGGTGTATCGAGCCCTGCACTTTTAGCCAGGGAAACTCGCGGGGCAGTCGCTGATGTCGGCTCGCGACTCCAGCCCTACGTTTCGCCGTCTTTTTATGTTGGATCGGCGAACTAAAACGCAATTTCTAATCGACACCGGCGCGGACCTCTGTGTTGTCCCCCGAAGTTTAGTGATTGACCATGGCCCGAAATCGACCTACGAACTCTCCGCGGCGAACGGGACGCCGATCGCAACCTATGGTACGGCGACCATTACGTTGAACCCGGGTCTGCGTCGTGAATTCACCTGGAGATTTGTCGTGGCGGACGTATCCAAGCCCATCATCGGAGCTGATTTCTTGGCACACTTCGGACTTTTAGTGGATATCCGGAATCAGGGTCTTATCGATTCAACGACGTCCTTGCGTTCTAAAGGTACAACGGTTCGGCATGAGGTGGCTTCAATCAAGATGGTGGTAAACGAGTCCATCTTCCATGAGCTACTACAGAAATATCCGGACATTACGAAACCTGGAGGCACGCCGGTTGAGGTCAATCATGATACGTGCCACTATATAAAGACAACACCAGGACCACCCGTTTCTTGCAAGCCTCGACGGCTCGCACCGGATAAGCTACGGTTCGCGAAAAAGGAGTTCGAAATTATGATGCGTTTGGGTATCGCGCGACCATCGAAAAGTTGCTGGTCATCTTGTTTGCATTTGGTGCCGAAAGGTTCCGAAGAGGGGCTATATAGAGCGGTTGGTGATTACCAGGGCGTAAATGCGCGTTCTATTCCTGACCGGTACCCCATCCGCCATATAGAGGACTTCGCGCAGTTGTTAAGGGGTAAAAGGGTTTTCTCGACCATAGACCTTATGCGCGCTTATAATCAGATTCCTGTGGCGGAGGAAGATATTCCAAAAACAGCCATTACAACGCCTTTTGGTTTGTTCGAGTTTCCGTATATGTCTTTCGGACTCCGTAACGCTGCTCAGACATTTCAGAGGTTTATTGATGAAGTACTTCGTGGTTTAGACTTTTGTTATGCTTACATTGACGATATTTTAGTCGCGTCTACATCAGAATCTGAGCATTTGGAACACTTGAAAATCGTATTTGATCGCTTACGTAAGTACCATTTAGTTGTTAATACGCGTAAGTGCGTGTTTGGTAAACCGGAGGTGAAGTTCCTTGGGTATGTAGTATCGGAGTTGGGGTCGCGGCCAGGTAGTGAAAAAGTGGACGCTATCAATAATTTTCCGGAGCCGGTTACAGCAAAACAGTTGCGTCGGTTCTTGGGCATGATAAACTTTTACAGACGTTTCATGCCCAAGGCAGCGCAGGCTCAGGCTCCCCTGAATGACCTGTTGGGAAATAACGTTAAAGGCAACAACCCGATCGTGTGGACGTCGGAAGCCCGTGAAGCGTTCTGTCGGTGCAAGGAGGGTCTATCGCCGGCCACCTTGTTGGCGCACCCTGAGCCCAACGCTCCTGTGGAGCTTACTTGTGATGCATCGAACTCCATGGTGGGCGCCGCCTTGCAACAGCGGATTGGTAATGGTTGGGAACCATTAGCTTTTTTCTCTACCAAATTATCGGCTACTGAACGGAATTATTCCACTTTTGATCGAGAGTTATTAGCGATCTATAAGTCAATCAGACATTTTAGGCATTTGCTGGAAGGGCGGTCTTTCACGGTTTTTACGGACCATAAACCGCTTATTTTTGCCTTTAACGGGAAATCGGATAAACGTACCCCAAGGCAGATAAGACAACTCAGCTACGTGAGTGAGTTCACGACGGACATTCGTCATATTGCTGGTCGGGACAATGTGGTTGCGGATGCACTATCCCGGCTTGATTCTGTCGAAGAGGCGATCGACTTTGAGGCGATGGCGACGTCTCAGGCAGCAGACGCGGAGCTCCAGGAATTTTTGCAGAAAGATTCTGGTTTGACGCTGAAGCGGGTGACAATTCCAGGATCTTCCACAATGATGTGGAGTGATGTTTCAACAGGCACTGTGCGGCCTTATCTTACGGCCCCCTTCCGTCGTGCCGTTTTCAATGTTTTGCACGGTCTGTCCCATGCTGGGATTAAGGCGACGGTCAGATTGGTAACCCAGCGTTACGTTTGGCCGTCGGTTAAGGCTGATTGTAGAGAATGGACGCGGAGTTGCATCCCCTGTCAGCTATCGAAGGTACAGAGGCATGTTACTGCACCTCTTGGCTCGTTTCCTCAGCCGTCAGTGAGGTTTGAGCATATCAACATCGACATCGTGATTCTACCGGTGTCGGAGGGATATCGCTATTGCCTTACTTGCGTAGATCGCTTTACGCGTTGGCCAGAGGCATTTCCGCTGTACGACCAGGAGGCAGCCACGGTTGCACGAGCCTTCTTCGAGGGTTGGATATGCCGTTTCGGGACCCCACTGCGTGTGACCACGGACCAGGGACGACAGTTTGAGTCGTGCCTTTTCAAGGAGTTAAACTCTTTGTTAGGCTCGGTTCGCTTCCATACCACTGCTTATCATCCTGCAGCCAATGGCATGGTGGAGCGATTCCACCGACAATTCAAGGCTGCCATTCGGTGCTATCAGCATTCTCGATGGACGGAGGTTCTTCCAACCATTCTGCTGGGGATACGCTCAGCCTGGAAGGAGGACCTGCAGGCAACTTCGGCCGAGCTGGTGTATGGAGTTTCGTTACGTTTACCGGGTGAATTTTTATCGCCGTCGACGAACTCCGACACCGCGGTATTTGTTAAAGAGTTGCGTGATCATTTCCGAAGTGTGGGGCCTACCGAACCATCGCGACATTGTACTCCTCGCGTGTTTGTGTTTAAGGAGCTTGTTAACTGTAAGCGTGTTTTTGTACGACATGACGCGGTGAGAACGATTTTGCAGCAGCCTTACGATGGGCCTTACGTTGTTGTGAGTCGGAATCTAAAAACATTTACTGTAAATATTAATGGTAAGCTTAGGGTTATTTCAATTAATCGTGTAAAACCAGCGTTTGGGATCGCGGACGATATACCAAGTGAGCCGGATCGCACTCAAGTATTGCCTTGTGGTGAATTAGTACCTCCTGTCATTGTGACACCGCGTGAGAATGACGAGATTCCACCTGTAACTCCACCTGTACTTCCACCCGTTGTACGTAATGCGTTACCAATTGTACCAGCTCCGGATTTGTCCACGCCAGTCGGGCGTTTTGTTACACGATATGGTAGATGAGTTAAATTTCCGGATAGACTGCAAGTTGGTTTTTCGTAATTTGTGCTAATTACTACCGGGGGGGTGATGTAGCGGCTGCGATGCTAGCTTGTACGCTTGAGGAACGGGCGATGTACCGTTACGCGTTTGGAGGCTCGGATTTTCCCCCGTGTTCCTGGGTGAGTCAGACTTGCCCAGGTAAGGGATTTTCGGCGCGCCGACGCGCTTTTCGCACCAAAATTGGCCGCGCGTTTTCGGCGTCGCTTGAGGGACGCGTTCCTCTGAGAGGGCTGTATAAATAGCCCTCCTGAGGTGCCGCTCGCCCTCACTCACCTGGAACCGCCTGAAGATGCTACGTCACGCGCCGTATTGCACACGAATTCAATAAGTTACCTATATTCGGTATTTAACTTTGTATCGCCTATTCGCGAATTAAAAGGAGTGTGGTGTAAGAGAATATTATTCATTTCCTCGTCACCCCTCAGAAGTTAAATTCAACTGAAATTACACAAATTAAGCTTCTGTATCAAAAATTCTTAACATAGTTCAGAAAAATCGACGTTGGTTTCAAATAAAATTATTAAAATTTGAATCCTGCAACTAAAATTTTTTTCGAAATCCAAAAATTGAAGTTATTTTATCCTAAATTTACTCAACTATAAATACAACAACAAAAATACTCAACAAAATCCAAAAAAATTGAAGTTGGTTTCAAATAAATTTATTAAAATTTGGCACTTCCAACTAAAATTTTTTCACAATCCAAAAAATAGTAGTTATTTTCAGCTAAGTTTACTCAAATATAGATCCAGCAACAAAAATACTCATCAAAATCCAAAAATCGAAGTTGATTTCAACTAAATATATTAAAATTTGACAAATATTGTCCAAATTCAAAAAATCGAAGTTAAATTCAACTGAAATTACACAAATTAAGCTTCTTTATCAAAAATTCTTAACATAGTTCAGAAAAATCGACGTTGGTTTCAAATAAATTTATTAAAATTTGAATCCTGCAACTAAAATTTTTTCAAAATCCACAAATTGAAGTTATTTTATCCTAAATTTACTCAAATATAGATATAACAACAAAAATACTCAACAAAATCCAAAAAAAGCGAAGTTAGTTTCAAATAAATTTATTAAAATTTGGCACACCCAACTAAAATTTCTTTCACAATCCAAAAAATTGAAGTTATTTTCAGCTAAATTTACTCAAATATAGATCCAACAACAAAAATACTCATCAAAATCCAAAAACCGAAGTTGATTTCAACTAAATATATTAAAATTTGACAAATATTGTCCAAATTCAAAAAATCGAAGTTAAATTCAACTGAAATTACACAAATTAAGCTTCTGTATCAAAAATTCTTAACATAGTTCAGAAAAATCGACGTTGGTTTCAAATAAATTTATTAAAATTTGAATCCTGCAACTAAAATTTTTTCAAAATCCACAAATTGAAGTTATTTTATCCTAAATTTACTCAAATATAGATATAACAACAAAAATACTCAACAAAATAAAAAAAAAGCGAAGTTAGTTTCAAATAAATTTATTAAAATTTGGCACTTCCAACTAAATTTTTTTTCACAATCCAAAAAATAGTAGTTATTTTAATCTAAATTTACTCAAATATAGATCCAACAACAAAAATACTCATCAAAATCCATAAAAATCGAAGTTGATTTCAAATAAATATATTAAAATTTGACAAAAATCTTGTCAAAATCCAAAAAAATCGAAGTTAAATTCAACTGAAATTACTCAAATATAGATCCTACAACAAAAATATTCAACAAAATCCAAAATAATCGAAGTTGATTTCAAATAAATTTATTATAATTTGACAAAAATCGTGTCAAACTATAAAAAAAATCGAAGTTAATTTCAACTGAAATTACTCAAATTAAGCTTCTCTATAAAAAAACTTAACATAGTCCAAAAAAATCGAAGTTGGTTCAAATAATTTTATTATAATTTGTCAAAAATCTTGTCAAAATCCAAAAAAAACGAAGTTAATTTCAACTGAAATTACTCAAATATACAGCCTACAACAAAAATACTCAACAAAATAAAAAAAAACGAAGTTGGTTCAAATAAATTTATTAAAATTTGGCACACCCAACTAAAATTTCTTTCACAATCCAAAAAATTGAAGTTATTTTCAGCTAAATTTACTCAAATATAGATCCAACAACAAAAATACTCATCAAAATCCAAAAATCGAAGTTTGTTCAAGAAAAGAGGCATCCTTGCGCCATCTTACAGGACCGTCACTAATTAGGCGATTAGCGGCTCAGCCCGCTGACTCATGTGTAGCAGCGATCACGATCCCTTCCCTCGATTCGCGATCGATGGAAGGGGGAGACTTCTTCTTTCCAGGAAACCGACGGCGTTTTCCTGGATCACTCTGTTCGCGCTTTCGCTACGCTATACACGCTTCTTTATTACGCTACGCTTTGCTCTTTTGCACTTGCTGCTTTGCTACGTTACTGAATCGCGCTGTAACTTGCTATAGTGCTTTCGTGTTTGTCGCGCCTGCTTGCGTCAAACGCTTCCGTTAAAATAGTTTAGTTATTGTAAATAGTGTGTAATTTATTGTAACATTGTACATAGACTCAATATAATCGTGAACGTTAAGTTAAAGTCCTCGTGCCTCAAAGAGATAAAGCCTCCTCGTCGTGCTTTAAGATGCTCCTGCAATTCCTTGCCCGATCCGCTGATAAGCTTTATAACATTTTTGGTCCTTCGAGCCGGATCGGCGCTTGTGAAAACAGTTCGCGACCGTTAACTAGTGCCGGGCAACACTCATGCCTATCTTCCCTCCTTAGGACCACTGCCTGGTGTTTGCGGTGGCTTCCACAACATTCTGCAGCTATGAGAGGAGACTACCTGAAACCTGCTGAAATAGAAGCAGCCCGAACCCGATGGCTTCGTCTCGTCCAGCATCAGACGTTCACTGATGACATCCAGCAGCTGGAACGAGGACGTCCACTACCAAGCCGCAGTAAGCTGTTGAAACTACATCCATACGTGGACGAGCAGGGCCTACTACGAGTTGGGGGTCGTCTGCGACACTCAGCACTGCCTCTGGATGCCCAGCATCAAGTCATTCTACCAAGGGACCATAGACTAACAGACCTAGTGGTCGACGAGGCCCATCGGCGCACTTTGCATGGAGGGACGCAGCTAACTCTGTCCACCTTGAGACAGAAATATTGGATTCTGCAGGGCAGACAGCGAGTCAAGGCCCTGATTCACCGCTGCGTCACTTGTACACGATGGAGAGCCTCGCCAGGACGACAACTGATGGGCGACCTACCAGGATCCAGGGTGACTCCAGCCCGTCCTTTCTTGCACGTGGGGGTTGACTATGCTGGCCCTCTCACGCTTCTGGCCATACGGGGAAGAGGACACCGTACACACAAGGGCTACGTGGCTCTCTTCGTATGCCTGTGTACTCGTGCGGTTCACTTAGAGCTGGTCTCTGATTGCAGCACTGACGCCTTCCTTGCAGCTCTACGGCGCTTCACATCTCGACGAGGCCTCTGCGCTGTTATTCAGAGCGACAGGGGAACCAATTTCATAGGAGCTGCCAGGGAGCTACGAGAAATGCTGACTCACCTCGACGACGGTCACGAGATCATCCGATCTACGCTGCTGAAGGACGGCATCGAGTGGCGTTTCAATCCTCCTGCTGCTCCACACTTCGGCGGACTCTGGGAAGCCGCAGTAAAATCCACCAAACATCATCTGCGTCGAGTACTGGGCGACCAACACCTTACCTTTGAGGAAATGACAACGCTGCTCTCCCAAATCGAGGCCTGCTTGAATTCACGGCCTCTGCAGGCGATCAGCGATGACCCTGGGGATCTGAACGCCTTGACACCAGGACATTTCCTCATTGGCGAGCCACTTATTAGCATGCCGGATCCACCAACGGATGGCATCTCACCGTCGCGACTCTCCCGCTGGCAGCTCCTTCAACAAATGCGGTCACAATTTTGGAAGCGATGGACAGCGGAATACCTGCAGGCACTTCAGGCTCGCAACAAATGGACACAACGGCATCCGCAGCCCCAGATCGGCGATCTGTGCCTAATTAAGTCTGAAGTGACTTCCCCTGGACAGTGGCCACTTGCCAGGATTACTCAGTTGCATGCCGGGTCCGACGGATTAACGCGTGTTGTAACGGTCAAAACTGCACTTTCTGAGTTCGTACGACCAATCTCCAAACTTGTCTTTTTATCTTGTACACAGGTGTAGGACCACACACTCACTAAATCACTCGACACCTTCACCAACTTTCGCCTGCATTGCCCGACGCCTCCACATGCGTCCAGCGGCGCTGCTGCTACTCGCTCGGACCACGCCCTATCGACCCACGCATCGATCGTCAGCAAGCTGCACACTATTCATCGGGCGATGAATGCCGGGGAATAAATGTTCAAGAAAAGAGGCATCCTTGCGCCATCTTACAGGACCGTCACTAATTAGGCGATTAGCGGCTCAGCCCGCTGACTCATGTGGAGCAGCGATCACGATCCCTTCCCTCGATTCGCGATCGATGGAAGGGGGAGACTTCTTCTTTCCAGGAAACCGACGGCGTTTTCCTGGATCACTCTGTTCGCGCTTTCGCTACGCTATACACGCTTCTTTATTACGCTACGCTTTGCTCTTTTGCACTTGCTGCTTTGCTACGTTACTGAATCGCGCTGTAACTTGCTATAGTGCTTTCGTGTTTGTCGCGCCTGCTTGCGTCAAACACTTCCGTTAAAATAGTTTAGTTATTGTAAATAGTGTGTAATTTATTGTAACATTGTACATAGACTCAATATAATCGTGAACGTTTAGTTAAAGTCCTCGTGCCTCAAAGAGATAAAGCCTCCTCGTCGTGCTTTAAGACGCTCCTGCAATTCCTTGCCCGATCCGCTGATAAGCTTTATAACAAAGTTGATTTCAAATAAATTTAGTATAATTTGTCAAAAATCGTGTCAAACTAAAAAAAAAATCAAAGTTAATTTCACCTGAAATTACTCAAATTAAGCTTCTCTATAAAAAAACTTAACATAGTCCAAAAAAATCGAAGTTGGTTCAAATAATTTTATTAAAATTTGACCAAATTCTTGTCAATATCCAAAAAAAAACGAAGTTAATTTCACCTGAAATTACACAAATATACAGCCTACAACAAAAATACTCATCAAAATCCAAAATAATCGAAGTTGATTTCAAATAAATTTATTATAATTTGACAAAAATCGTGTCAAATTCCAAAAAAATCGAAGTTAATTTCAACTGAAATTACTCAAATATACAGCCTACAACAAAAATACTCAACAAAATAAAAAAAAAAACGAAGTTGGTTCAAATAAATTTATTAAAATTTGGCACTTCCAACTAAAATTTTTTCACAATCCAAAAAATAGTAGTTATTTTCAGCTAAATTTACTCAAATATAGATCCAACAACAAAAATACTCATCAAAATCCAAAAATCGAAGTTGATTTCAAATAAATTTTGTAAAATTTGTCAAAAATCGTGTCAAACTAAAAAAAATTCGAAGTTAATTTCACCTGAAATTACTCAAATTAAGGTTCTCTATAAAAAAACTTAACATAGTCCAAAAAAATCGAAGTTGGTTCAAATAATTTTATTAAAATTTGACCAAATTGTTGTCAATATCCAAAAAAAACGAAGTTAATTTCACCTGAAATTACTCAAATATACAGCCTACAACAAAAATACTCATCAAAATCCAAAATAATCGAAGTTGATTTCAAATAAATTTATTATAATTTGACAAAAATCGTGTCAAATTCCAAAAAAATCGAAGTTAATTTCAACTGAAATTACTCAAATATACAGCCTACAACAAAAATACTCAACAAAATAAAAAAAAACGAAGTTGGTTCAAATAAATTTATTAAAATTTGGCACTTCCAACTAAAATTTTTTCACAATCCAAAAAATAGTAGTTATTTTCAGCTAAATTTACTCAAATATAGATCCAACAACAAAAATACTCAACAAAATCCAAAAAAAATCGAAGTTGATTTCAAATAAATTTAGTATAATTTGTCAAAAATCGTGTCAAACTAAAAAAAATTCGAAGTTAATTTCACCTGAAATTACTCAAATTAAGCTTCTCTATAAAAAAACTTAACATAGTCCAAAAAAATCGAAGTTGGTTCAAATAATTTTATTAAAATTTGACAAAAATCTTGTCAATATCCAAAAAAACGAAGTTAATTTCACCTGAAATTACTCAAATATACAGCCTACAACAAAAATACTCAACAAGATCCAAAATAATCGAAGTTGGTTCGAATAAATTTATTAAAATTTGACAAAAATCTTGTCAAAATCCAGAAAAAACGAAGTTAATTTCAACTGAAATTACTCAAATATACAGCCTACAACAAAAATACTCAACAAAATAAAAAAAAACGAAGTTGGTTCAAATAAATTTATTAAAATTTGGCACATCCAAATAAAATTTCTCTCACAATCCAAAAAATTGAAGTTATTTTCAGCTAAATTTACTCAAATATAGATCCAACAACAAAAATACTCATCAAAATCCAAAAATCGAAGTTGATTTCAAATAAATTTAGTATAATTTGTCAAAAATCGTGTCAAACTAAAAAAAAATCGAAGTTAATATCACCTGAAATTACTCAAATTAAGCTTCTCTATAAAAAACTTAACATAGTCCAAAAAAATCGAAGTTGGTTCAAATAATTTTATTAAAATTTGACCAAATTCTTGTCAATATCCAAAAAAAAACGAAGTTAATTTCACCTGAAATTACTCAAATATACAGCCTAAAACAAAAATACTCATCAAAATCCAAAATAATCGAAGTTGATTTCAAATAAATTTATTATAATTTGACAAAAATCGTGTCAAATTCCAAAAAAATCGAAGTTAATTTCAACTGAAATTACTCAAATATACAGCCTACAACAAAAATACTCAACAAAATAAAAAAAAAAACGAAGTTGGTTCAAATAAATTTATTAAAATTTGGCACTTCCAACTAAAATTTTTTCACAATCCAAAAAATAGTAGTTATTTTCAGCTAAATTTACTCAAATATAGATCCAACAACAAAAATACTCATCAAAATCCAAAAATCGAAGTTGATTTCAAATAAATTTTGTAAAATTTGTCAAAAATCGTGTCAAACTAAAAAAAATTCGAAGTTAATTTCACCTGAAATTACTCAAATTAAGGTTCTCTATAAAAAAACTTAACATAGTCCAAAAAAATCGAAGTTGGTTCAAATAATTTTATTAAAATTTGACCAAATTGTTGTCAATATCCAAAAAAAACGAAGTTAATTTCACCTGAAATTACTCAAATATACAGCCTACAACAAAAATACTCATCAAAATCCAAAATAATCGAAGTTGATTTCAAATAAATTTATTATAATTTGACAAAAATCGTGTCAAATTCCAAAAAAATCGAAGTTAATTTCAACTGAAATTACTCAAATATACAGCCTACAACAAAAATACTCAACAAAATAAAAAAAAAACGAAGTTGGTTCAAATAAATTTATTAAAATTTGGCACTTCCAACTAAAATTTTTTCACAATCCAAAAAATAGTAGTTATTTTCAGCTAAATTTACTCAAATATAGATCCAACAACAAAAATACTCAACAAAATCCAAAAAAAATCGAAGTTGATTTCAAATAAATTTAGTATAATTTGTCAAAAATCGTGTCAAACTAAAAAAAATTCGAAGTTAATTTCACCTGAAATTACTCAAATTAAGCTTCTCTATAAAAAAACTTAACATAGTCCAAAAAAATCGAAGTTGGTTCAAATAATTTTATTAAAATTTGACAAAAATCTTGTCAATATCCAAAAAAACGAAGTTAATTTCACCTGAAATTACTCAAATATACAGCCTACAACAAAAATACTCAACAAGATCCAAAATAATCGAAGTTGGTTCGAATAAATTTATTAAAATTTGACAAAAATCTTGTCAAAATCCAGAAAAAACGAAGTTAATTTCAACTGAAATTACTCAAATATACAGCCTACAACAAAAATACTCAACAAAATAAAAAAAAACGAAGTTGGTTCAAATAAATTTATTAAAATTTGGCACATCCAAATAAAATTTCTTTCACAATCCAAAAAATTGAAGTTATTTTCAGCTAAATTTACTCAAATATAGATCCAACAACAAAAATACTCATCAAAATCCAAAAATCGAAGTTGATTTCAAATAAATTTAGTATAATTTGTCAAAAATCGTGTCAAACTAAAAAAAAATCGAAGTTAATATCACCTGAAATTACTCAAATTAAGCTTCTCTATAAAAAACTTAACATAGTCCAAAAAAATCGAAGTTGGTTCAAATAATTTTATTAAAATTTGACCAAATTCTTGTCAATATCCAAAAAAAAACGAAGTTAATTTCACCTGAAATTACTCAAATATACAGCCTACAACAAAAATACTCATCAAAATCCAAAATAATCGAAGTTGATTTCAAATAAATTTATTATAATTTGACAAAAATCGTGTCAAATTCCAAAAAAATCGAAGTTAATTTCAACTGAAATTACTCAAATATACAGCCTACAACAAAAATACTCAACAAAATCCAAAAAAAAACGAAGTTAGTTCAAATAAATTTATTAAAATTTGGCACATCCAACTAAAATTTCTTTCACAATCCAAAAAATTGAAGTTATTTTCAGCTAAATTTACTCAAATATAGATCCAACAACAAAAATACTCATCAAAATCCAAAAAAATCGAAGTTGATTTCAACTAAATATATTAAAATTTGACAAAAGTTTTGTCAAAATCCAAAAAGATCGAAGTTAAATTCAACTGAAATTACACTAATTAAGCTTCTGTATCAAAAATTCTTAACATAGTTCAGAAAAATCGACGTTGGTATCAAATAAATTTATTAAAATTTGAATCCTGCAACTAAAAATTTTTTTCAAAATCCAAAAATTGAAGTTATTTTATCCTAAATTTACTCAAATATAGACAACAAAAATACTCAACAAAATAAAAAAAAACGAAGTTGGTTCAAATAAATTTATTAAAATTTGGCACTTCCAACTAAAATTTTTCACAATCCAAAAAAAAGTAGTTATTTTCAGCTAAGTTTACTCAAATATAGATCCAACAACAAAAATACTCATCAAAATCCAAAAATCGAAGTTGATTTCAAATAAATTTAGTATGATTTGTCAAAAATCGTGTCAAACTAAAAAAAAAATCAAAGTTAATTTCACCTGAAATTACTCAAATTAAGCTTCTCTATAAAAAAACTTAACATAGTCCAAAAAAATCGAAGTTGGTTCATATAATTTTATTAAAATTTGACCAAATTCTTGTCAATATAAAAAAAAACGAAGTTAATTTCACCTGAAATTACTCAAATATACAGCCTACAACAAAAATACTCAACAAAATAAAAAAAAACGAAGTTGGTTCAAATAAATTTATTAAAATTTGGCACATCCAAATAAAATTTCTTTCACAATCCAAAAAATTGAAGTTATTTTCAGCTAAATTTACTCAAATATAGATCCAACAACAAAAATACTCATCAAAATCCAAAAATCGAAGTTGATTTCAAATAAATTTAGTATAATTTGTCAAAAATCGTGTCAAACTAAAAAAAAATCGAAGTTAATTTCACCTGAAATTACTCAAATTAAGCTTCTCTATAAAAAACTTAACATAGTCCAAAAAAATCGAAGTTGATTTCAACTAAACATATTAAAATTTGACAAAAATTTTGTCAAAATCCAAAAAGATCGAAGTGTAGCGGCTGCGATGCTAGCTTGTACGCTTGAGGAACGGGCGATGTACCGTTACGCGTTTGGAGGCTCGGGTTTTCCCCCGTGTTCCTGGGTGAGTCAGACTTGCCCAGGTAAGGGATGTTCGGCGTGCCGACGCGCTTTTCGCGCCAAAATTGGCCGCGCGTTTTCGGCGTCGCTTGAGGGACGCGTTCCTCTGAGAGGGCTGTATAAATAGCCCTCCTGAGGTGCCGCTCGCCCTCACTCACCTGGAACCGCCTGAAGAGGCTACGTCACGCGCCGTATTGCACACGAATTCAATAAGTTACCTATATTCGGTATTTAACTTTGTAATGCCTATTCGCGAATTAAAAGGAGTGTGGTGTAAGAGAATATTATTCATTTCCTCGTCACCCCTCAAATTGGTGACCCCGACGTGATCTGTCGCGAAGGTGATTGTGCGTCAAGTCATGCGGTAGTGATAAACTTTAGGACAAAAAGACAGTGATAGACATTTTGCACAATGCCACAGAATGGTGATACCGCAGGGGCGTCCCTTATTACCGAACCCGCAACAAACCGTGTCGGAATTCGTGTTCCGGACTTTACGCCGAGTGATCCGGAGTTATGGTTTTGTATTATGGAGAGAAATTTCCTCTCGGCCGGGATTGTGTCCGACGCGATCAAATCGAGCTACGTTACTGGAGCGTTTGGACCGCGTTATATGGCAGAAGTGCGGGACGTGTTGTTAGATCCTCCGGAGTCCGGTCTCTATGAGAAGTTAAAGGCCGAATTAATAAGCCGTGTGAGTGTTTCACAAGAGCAAAAGGCTCGCCTATTGCTGGAAGGCGAGGAGATGGGTGATCGCAAACCCTCTCAATTCCTGCGACATTTACGGGGCCTAGCGGGGACGTACGTTACGGAGCCGTTATTGAGAACGCTTTGGTTGAGACGTTTGCCAGCGAATGTTCAAGCTATCCTAGCGACGCAAAAGGACACGTCGCTCGAGAAAGTAGCGGTGTTAGCGGACGCCATCATGGAAACCATGCCCGGACGGCCTATGGTTGCCGAAACGTCGCATCCTGGACCATCGACGCAGCCGAGTCCCATGGACTTAATGGCGGTCAGAATGATGCAGCTCCTCGTTTCCCTGCAGGATGAGACGAAGGTCATGAGGGCGCAGATTGACGAACTGCGTCATTCCCGGAGGGATGAACCCATCCGACGTAGTGATCAAGGGAGTTCGCGTCGTCCGCGCAGTTTTTCAAGGCCGCGATCAAGATCGAGGGAACATGCGGAAAACGGTATGTGCTGGTACCACGCTAAGTATGCGAATAAAGCACACCGGTGTATCGAGCCCTGCACTTTTAGCCAGGGAAACTCGCGGGGCAGTCGCTGATGTCGGCTCGCGACTCCAGCCCTACGTTTCGCCGTCTTTTTATGTTGGATCGGCGAACTAAAACGC
Organism: Andrena fulva; assembly: GCA_946251845.1. Classification (NCBI taxonomy): domain Eukaryota; kingdom Metazoa; phylum Arthropoda; class Insecta; order Hymenoptera; family Andrenidae; genus Andrena; species Andrena fulva. The sequence continues at coordinate 353,966 of CAMITZ010000136.1, read as the reverse complement.
AATTTCTAATCGACACCGGCGCGGACCTCTGTGTTGTCCCCCGAAGTTTAGTGATTGACCATGGCCCGAAATCGACCTACGAACTCTCCGCGGCGAACGGGACGCCGATCGCAACCTATGGTACGGCGACCATTACGTTGAACCTGGGTCTGCGTCGTGAATTCACCTGGAGATTTGTCGTGGCGGACGTATCCAAGCCCATCATCGGAGCTGATTTCTTGGCACACTTCGGACTTTTAGTGGATATCCGGAATCAGGGTCTTATCGATTCAACGACGTCCTTGCGTTCTAAAGGTACAACGGTTCGGCATGAGGTGGCTTCAATCAAGATGGTGGTAAACGAGTCCATCTTCCATGAGCTACTACAGAAATATCCGGACATTACGAAACCTGGAGGCACGCCGGTTGAGGTCAATCATGATACGTGCCACTATATAAAGACAACACCAGGACCACCCGTTTCTTGCAAGCCTCGACGGCTCGCACCGGATAAGCTACGGTTCGCGAAAAAGGAGTTCGAAATTATGATGCGTTTGGGTATCGCGCGACCATCGAAAAGTTGCTGGTCATCTTGTTTGCATTTGGTGCCGAAAGGTTCCGAAGAGGGGCTATATAGAGCGGTTGGTGATTACCAGGGCGTAAATGCGCGTTCTATTCCTGACCGGTACCCCATCCGCCATATAGAGGACTTCGCGCAGTTGTTAAGGGGTAAAAGGGTTTTCTCGACCATAGACCTTATGCGCGCTTATAATCAGATTCCTGTGGCGGAGGAAGATATTCCAAAAACAGCCATTACAACGCCTTTTGGTTTGTTCGAGTTTCCGTATATGTCTTTCGGACTCCGTAACGCTGCTCAGACATTTCAGAGGTTTATTGATGAAGTACTTCGTGGTTTAGACTTTTGTTATGCTTACATTGACGATATTTTAGTCGCGTCTACATCAGAATCTGAGCATTTGGAACACTTGAAAATCGTATTTGATCGCTTACGTAAGTACCATTTAGTTGTTAATACGCGTAAGTGCGTGTTTGGTAAACCGGAGGTGAAGTTCCTTGGGTATGTAGTATCGGAGTTGGGGTCGCGGCCAGGTAGTGAAAAAGTGGACGCTATCAATAATTTTCCGGAGCCGGTTACAGCAAAACAGTTGCGTCGGTTCTTGGGCATGATAAACTTTTACAGACGTTTCATGCCCAAGGCAGCGCAGGCTCAGGCTCCCCTGAATGACCTGTTGGGAAATAACGTTAAAGGCAACAACCCGATCGTGTGGACGTCGGAAGCCCGTGAAGCGTTCTGTCGGTGCAAGGAGGGTCTATCGCCGGCCACCTTGTTGGCGCACCCTGAGCCCAACGCTCCTGTGGAGCTTACTTGTGATGCATCGAACTCCATGGTGGGCGCCGCCTTGCAACAGCGGATTGGTAATGGTTGGGAACCATTAGCTTTTTTCTCTACCAAATTATCGGCTACTGAACGGAATTATTCCACTTTTGATCGAGAGTTATTAGCGATCTATAAGTCAATCAGACATTTTAGGCATTTGCTGGAAGGGCGGTCTTTCACGGTTTTTACGGACCATAAACCGCTTATTTTTGCCTTTAACGGGAAATCGGATAAACGTACCCCAAGGCAGATAAGACAACTCAGCTACGTGAGTGAGTTCACGACGGACATTCGTCATATTGCTGGTCGGGACAATGTGGTTGCGGATGCACTATCCCGGCTTGATTCTGTCGAAGAGGCGATCGACTTTGAGGCGATGGCGACGTCTCAGGCAGCAGACGCGGAGCTCCAGGAATTTTTGCAGAAAGATTCTGGTTTGACGCTGAAGCGGGTGACAATTCCAGGATCTTCCACAATGATGTGGAGTGATGTTTCAACAGGCACTGTGCGGCCTTATCTTACGGCCCCCTTCCGTCGTGCCGTTTTCAATGTTTTGCACGGTCTGTCCCATGCTGGGATTAAGGCGACGGTCAGATTGGTAACCCAGCGTTACGTTTGGCCGTCGGTTAAGGCTGATTGTAGAGAATGGACGCGGAGTTGCATCCCCTGTCAGCTATCGAAGGTACAGAGGCATGTTACTGCACCTCTTGGCTCGTTTCCTCAGCCGTCAGTGAGGTTTGAGCATATCAACATCGACATCGTGATTCTACCGGTGTCGGAGGGATATCGCTATTGCCTTACTTGCGTAGATCGCTTTACGCGTTGGCCAGAGGCATTTCCGCTGTACGACCAGGAGGCAGCCACGGTTGCACGAGCCTTCTTCGAGGGTTGGATATGCCGTTTCGGGACCCCACTGCGTGTGACCACGGACCAGGGACGACAGTTTGAGTCGTGCCTTTTCAAGGAGTTAAACTCTTTGTTAGGCTCGGTTCGCTTCCATACCACTGCTTATCATCCTGCAGCCAATGGCATGGTGGAGCGATTCCACCGACAATTCAAGGCTGCCATTCGGTGCTATCAGCATTCTCGATGGACGGAGGTTCTTCCAACCATTCTGCTGGGGATACGCTCAGCCTGGAAGGAGGACCTGCAGGCAACTTCGGCCGAGCTGGTGTATGGAGTTTCGTTACGTTTACCGGGTGAATTTTTATCGCCGTCGACGAACTCCGACACCGCGGTATTTGTTAAAGAGTTGCGTGATCATTTCCGAAGTGTGGGGCCTACCGAACCATCGCGACATTGTACTCCTCGCGTGTTTGTGTTTAAGGAGCTTGTTAACTGTAAGCGTGTTTTTGTACGACATGACGCGGTGAGAACGATTTTGCAGCAGCCTTACGATGGGCCTTACGTTGTTGTGAGTCGGAATCTAAAAACATTTACTGTAAATATTAATGGTAAGCTTAGGGTTATTTCAATTAATCGTGTAAAACCAGCGTTTGGGATCGCGGACGATATACCAAGTGAGCCGGATCGCACTCAAGTATTGCCTTGTGGTGAATTAGTACCTCCTGTCATTGTGACACCGCGTGAGAATGACGAGATTCCACCTGTAACTCCACCTGTACTTCCACCCGTTGTACGTAATGCGTTACCAATTGTACCAGCTCCGGATTTGTCCACGCCAGTCGGGCGTTTTGTTACACGATATGGTAGATGAGTTAAATTTCCGGATAGACTGCAAGTTGGTTTTTCGTAATTTGTGCTAATTACTACCGGGGGGGGGTGATGTAGCGGCTGCGATGCTAGCTTGTACGCTTGAGGAACGGGCGATGCACCGTTACGCGTTTGGAGGCTCGGATTTTCCCCCGTGTTCCTGGGTGAGTCAGACTTGCCCAGGTAAGGGATTTTCGGCGCGCCGACGCGCTTTTCGCACCAAAATTGGCCGCGCGTTTTCGGCGTCGCTTGAGGGACGCGTTCCTCTGAGAGGGCTGTATAAATAGCCCTCCTGAGGTGCCGCTCGCCCTCACTCACCTGGAACCGCCTGAAGATGCTACGTCACGCGCCGTATTGCACACGAATTCAATAAGTTACCTATATTCGGTATTTAACTTTGTATCGCCTATTCGCGAATTAAAAGGAGTGTGGTGTAAGAGAATATTATTCATTTCCTCGTCAACCCTCAGAAGTTAAATTCAACTGAAATTACACAAATTAAGCTTCTGTATCAAAAATTCTTAACATAGTTCAGAAAAATCGACGTTGGTTTCAAATAAAATTATTAAAATTTGAATCCTGCAACTAAAATTTTTTTCGAAATCCAAAAATTGAAGTTATTTTATCCTAAATTTACTCAACTATAAATACAACAACAAAAATACTCAACAAAATCCAAAAAAATTGAAGTTGGTTTCAAATAAATTTATTAAAATTTGGCACTTCCAACTAAAATTTTTTCACAATCCAAAAAATAGTAGTTATTTTCAGCTAAGTTTACTCAAATATAGATCCAGCAACAAAAATACTCATCAAAATCCAAAAATCGAAGTTGATTTCAACTAAATATATTAAAATTTGACAAATATTGTCCAAATTCAAAAAATCGAAGTTAAATTCAACTGAAATTACACAAATTAAGCTTCTTTATCAAAAATTCTTAACATAGTTCAGAAAAATCGACGTTGGTTTCAAATAAATTTATTAAAATTTGAATCCTGCAACTAAAATTTTTTCAAAATCCACAAATTGAAGTTATTTTATCCTAAATTTACTCAAATATAGATATAACAACAAAAATACTCAACAAAATCCAAAAAAAGCGAAGTTAGTTTCAAATAAATTTATTAAAATTTGGCACACCCAACTAAAATTTCTTTCACAATCCAAAAAATTGAAGTTATTTTCAGCTAAATTTACTCAAATATAGATCCAACAACAAAAATACTCATCAAAATCCAAAAACCGAAGTTGATTTCAACTAAATATATTAAAATTTGACAAATATTGTCCAAATTCAAAAAATCGAAGTTAAATTCAACTGAAATTACACAAATTAAGCTTCTGTATCAAAAATTCTTAACATAGTTCAGAAAAATCGACGTTGGTTTCAAATAAATTTATTAAAATTTGAATCCTGCAACTAAAATTTTTTCAAAATCCACAAATTGAAGTTATTTTATCCTAAATTTACTCAAATATAGATATAACAACAAAAATACTCAACAAAATCCAAAAAAAGCGAAGTTAGTTTCAAATAAATTTATTAAAATTTGGCACTTCCAACTAAATTTTTTTTCACAATCCAAAAAATAGTAGTTATTTTAATCTAAATTTACTCAAATATAGATCCAACAACAAAAATACTCATCAAAATCCATAAAAATCGAAGTTGATTTCAAATAAATATATTAAAATTTGACAAAAATCTTGTCAAAATCCAAAAAAATCGAAGTTAAATTCAACTGAAATTACTCAAATATAGATCCTACAACAAAAATATTCAACAAAATCCAAAATAATCGAAGTTGATTTCAAATAAATTTATTATAATTTGACAAAAATCGTGTCAAACTAAAAAAAAAATCGAAGTTAATTTCAACTGAAATTACTCAAATTAAGCTTCTCTATAAAAAAACTTAACATAGTCCAAAAAAATCGAAGTTGGTTCAAATAATTTTATTATAATTTGTCAAAAATCTTGTCAAAATCCAAAAAAAACGAAGTTAATTTCAACTGAAATTACTCAAATATACAGCCTACAACAAAAATACTCAACAAAATAAAAAAAAACGAAGTTGGTTCAAATAAATTTATTAAAATTTGGCACACCCAACTAAAATTTCTTTCACAATCCAAAAAATTGAAGTTATTTTCAGCTAAATTTACTCAAATATAGATCCAACAACAAAAATACTCATCAAAATCCAAAAATCGAAGTTTGTTCAAGAAAAGAGGCATCCTTGCGCCATCTTACAGGACCGTCACTAATTAGGCGATTAGCGGCTCAGCCCGCTGACTCATGTGTAGCAGCGATCACGATCCCTTCCCTCGATTCGCGATCGATGGAAGGGGGAGACTTCTTCTTTCCAGGAAACCGACGGCGTTTTCCTGGATCACTCTGTTCGCGCTTTCGCTACGCTATACACGCTTCTTTATTACGCTACGCTTTGCTCTTTTGCACTTGCTGCTTTGCTACGTTACTGAATCGCGCTGTAACTTGCTATAGTGCTTTCGTGTTTGTCGCGCCTGCTTGCGTCAAACGCTTCCGTTAAAATAGTTTAGTTATTGTAAATAGTGTGTAATTTATTGTAACATTGTACATAGACTCAATATAATCGTGAACGTTAAGTTAAAGTCCTCGTGCCTCAAAGAGATAAAGCCTCCTCGTCGTGCTTTAAGATGCTCCTGCAATTCCTTGCCCGATCCGCTGATAAGCTTTATAACATTTTTGGTCCTTCGAGCCGGATCGGCGCTTGTGAAAACAGTTCGCGACCGTTAACTAGTGCCGGGCAACACTCATGCCTATCTTCCCTCCTTAGGACCACTGCCTGGTGTTTGCGGTGGCTTCCACAACATTCTGCAGCTATGAGAGGAGACTACCTGAAACCTGCTGAAATAGAAGCAGCCCGAACCCGATGGCTTCGTCTCGTCCAGCATCAGACGTTCACTGATGACATCCAGCAGCTGGAACGAGGACGTCCACTACCAAGCCGCAGTAAGCTGTTGAAACTACATCCATACGTGGACGAGCAGGGCCTACTACGAGTTGGGGGTCGTCTGCGACACTCAGCACTGCCTCTGGATGCCCAGCATCAAGTCATTCTACCAAGGGACCATAGACTAACAGACCTAGTGGTCGACGAGGCCCATCGGCGCACTTTGCATGGAGGGACGCAGCTAACTCTGTCCACCTTGAGACAGAAATATTGGATTCTGCAGGGCAGACAGCGAGTCAAGGCCCTGATTCACCGCTGCGTCACTTGTACACGATGGAGAGCCTCGCCAGGACGACAACTGATGGGCGACCTACCAGGATCCAGGGTGACTCCAGCCCGTCCTTTCTTGCACGTGGGGGTTGACTATGCTGGCCCTCTCACGCTTCTGGCCATACGGGGAAGAGGACACCGTACACACAAGGGCTACGTGGCTCTCTTCGTATGCCTGTGTACTCGTGCGGTTCACTTAGAGCTGGTCTCTGATTGCAGCACTGACGCCTTCCTTGCAGCTCTACGGCGCTTCACATCTCGACGAGGCCTCTGCGCTGTTATTCAGAGCGACAGGGGAACCAATTTCATAGGAGCTGCCAGGGAGCTACGAGAAATGCTGACTCACCTCGACGACGGTCACGAGATCATCCGATCTACGCTGCTGAAGGACGGCATCGAGTGGCGTTTCAATCCTCCTGCTGCTCCACACTTCGGCGGACTCTGGGAAGCCGCAGTAAAATCCACCAAACATCATCTGCGTCGAGTACTGGGCGACCAACACCTTACCTTTGAGGAAATGACAACGCTGCTCTCCCAAATCGAGGCCTGCTTGAATTCACGGCCTCTGCAGGCGATCAGCGATGACCCTGGGGATCTGAACGCCTTGACACCAGGACATTTCCTCATTGGCGAGCCACTTATTAGCATGCCGGATCCACCAACGGATGGCATCTCACCGTCGCGACTCTCCCGCTGGCAGCTCCTTCAACAAATGCGGTCACAATTTTGGAAGCGATGGACAGCGGAATACCTGCAGGCACTTCAGGCTCGCAACAAATGGACACAACGGCATCCGCAGCCCCAGATCGGCGATCTGTGCCTAATTAAGTCTGAAGTGACTTCCCCTGGACAGTGGCCACTTGCCAGGATTACTCAGTTGCATGCCGGGTCCGACGGATTAACGCGTGTTGTAACGGTCAAAACTGCACTTTCTGAGTTCGTACGACCAATCTCCAAACTTGTCTTTTTATCTTGTACACAGGTGTAGGACCACACACTCACTAAATCACTCGACACCTTCACCAACTTTCGCCTGCATTGCCCGACGCCTCCACATGCGTCCAGCGGCGCTGCTGCTACTCGCTCGGACCACGCCCTATCGACCCACGCATCGATCGTCAGCAAGCTGCACACTATTCATCGGGCGATGAATGCCGGGGAATAAATGTTCAAGAAAAGAGGCATCCTTGCGCCATCTTACAGGACCGTCACTAATTAGGCGATTAGCGGCTCAGCCCGCTGACTCATGTGGAGCAGCGATCACGATCCCTTCCCTCGATTCGCGATCGATGGAAGGGGGAGACTTCTTCTTTCCAGGAAACCGACGGCGTTTTCCTGGATCACTCTGTTCGCGCTTTCGCTACGCTATACACGCTTCTTTATTACGCTACGCTTTGCTCTTTTGCACTTGCTGCTTTGCTACGTTACTGAATCGCGCTGTAACTTGCTATAGTGCTTTCGTGTTTGTCGCGCCTGCTTGCGTCAAACACTTCCGTTAAAATAGTTTAGTTATTGTAAATAGTGTGTAATTTATTGTAACATTGTACATAGACTCAATATAATCGTGAACGTTTAGTTAAAGTCCTCGTGCCTCAAAGAGATAAAGCCTCCTCGTCGTGCTTTAAGACGCTCCTGCAATTCCTTGCCCGATCCGCTGATAAGCTTTATAACAAAGTTGATTTCAAATAAATTTAGTATAATTTGTCAAAAATCGTGTCAAACTAAAAAAAAAATCAAAGTTAATTTCACCTGAAATTACTCAAATTAAGCTTCTCTATAAAAAAACTTAACATAGTCCAAAAAAATCGAAGTTGGTTCAAATAATTTTATTAAAATTTGACCAAATTCTTGTCAATATCCAAAAAAAAACGAAGTTAATTTCACCTGAAATTACTCAAATATACAGCCTACAACAAAAATACTCATCAAAATCCAAAATAATCGAAGTTGATTTCAAATAAATTTATTATAATTTGACAAAAATCGTGTCAAATTCCAAAAAAATCGAAGTTAATTTCAACTGAAATTACTCAAATATACAGCCTACAACAAAAATACTCAACAAAATAAAAAAAAAAACGAAGTTGGTTCAAATAAATTTATTAAAATTTGGCACTTCCAACTAAAATTTTTTCACAATCCAAAAAATAGTAGTTATTTTCAGCTAAATTTACTCAAATATAGATCCAACAACAAAAATACTCATCAAAATCCAAAAATCGAAGTTGATTTCAAATAAATTTTGTAAAATTTGTCAAAAATCGTGTCAAACTAAAAAAAATTCGAAGTTAATTTCACCTGAAATTACTCAAATTAAGGTTCTCTATAAAAAAACTTAACATAGTCCAAAAAAATCGAAGTTGGTTCAAATAATTTTATTAAAATTTGACCAAATTGTTGTCAATATCCAAAAAAAACGAAGTTAATTTCACCTGAAATTACTCAAATATACAGCCTACAACAAAAATACTCATCAAAATCCAAAATAATCGAAGTTGATTTCAAATAAATTTATTATAATTTGACAAAAATCGTGTCAAATTCCAAAAAAATCGAAGTTAATTTCAACTGAAATTACTCAAATATACAGCCTACAACAAAAATACTCAACAAAATAAAAAAAAAACGAAGTTGGTTCAAATAAATTTATTAAAATTTGGCACTTCCAACTAAAATTTTTTCACAATCCAAAAAATAGTAGTTATTTTCAGCTAAATTTACTCAAATATAGATCCAACAACAAAAATACTCAACAAAATCCAAAAAAAATCGAAGTTGATTTCAAATAAATTTAGTATAATTTGTCAAAAATCGTGTCAAACTAAAAAAAATTCGAAGTTAATTTCACCTGAAATTACTCAAATTAAGCTTCTCTATAAAAAAACATAGTCCAAAAAAATCGAAGTTGGTTCAAATAATTTTATTAAAATTTGACAAAAATCTTGTCAATATCCAAAAAAACGAAGTTAATTTCACCTGAAATTACTCAAATATACAGCCTACAACAAAAATACTCAACAAGATCCAAAATAATCGAAGTTGGTTCGAATAAATTTATTAAAATTTGACAAAAATCTTGTCAAAATCCAGAAAAAACGAAGTTAATTTCAACTGAAATTACTCAAATATACAGCCTACAACAAAAATACTCAACAAAATAAAAAAAAACGAAGTTGGTTCAAATAAATTTATTAAAATTTGGCACATCCAAATAAAATTTCTTTCACAATCCAAAAAATTGAAGTTATTTTCAGCTAAATTTACTCAAATATAGATCCAACAACAAAAATACTCATCAAAATCCAAAAATCGAAGTTGATTTCAAATAAATTTAGTATAATTTGTCAAAAATCGTGTCAAACTAAAAAAAAATCGAAGTTAATATCACCTGAAATTACTCAAATTAAGCTTCTCTATAAAAAACTTAACATAGTCCAAAAAAATCGAAGTTGGTTCAAATAATTTTATTAAAATTTGACCAAATTCTTGTCAATATCCAAAAAAAAACGAAGTTAATTTCAACTGAAATTACTCAAATATACAGCCTACAACAAAAATACTCATCAAAATCCAAAATAATCGAAGTTGATTTCAAATAAATTTATTATAATTTGACAAAAATCGTGTCAAATTCCAAAAAAATCGAAGTTAATTTCAACTGAAATTACTCAAATATACAGCCTACAACAAAAATACTCAACAAAATCCAAAAAAAAACGAAGTTAGTTCAAATAAATTTATTAAAATTTGGCACATCCAACTAAAATTTCTTTCACAATCCAAAAAATTGAAGTTATTTTCAGCTAAATTTACTCAAATATAGATCCAACAACAAAAATACTCATCAAAATCCAAAAAAATCGAAGTTGATTTCAACTAAATATATTAAAATTTGACAAAAGTTTTGTCAAAATCCAAAAAGATCGAAGTTAAATTCAACTGAAATTACACAAATTAAGCTTCTGTATCAAAAATTCTTAACATAGTTCAGAAAAATCGACGTTGGTATCAAATAAATTTATTAAAATTTGAATCCTGCAACTAAAAATTTTTTTCAAAATCCAAAAATTGAAGTTATTTTATCCTAAATTTACTCAAATATAGACAACAAAAATACTCAACAAAATAAAAAAAAACGAAGTTGGTTCAAATAAATTTATTAAAATTTGGCACTTCCAACTAAAATTTTTCACAATCCAAAAAAAAGTAGTTATTTTCAGCTAAGTTTACTCAAATATAGATCCAACAACAAAAATACTCATCAAAATCCAAAAATCGAAGTTGATTTCCAATAAATTTAGTATGATTTGTCAAAAATCGTGTCAAACTAAAAAAAAAATCAAAGTTAATTTCACCTGAAATTACTCAAATTAAGCTTCTCTATAAAAAAACTTAACATAGTCCAAAAAAATCGAAGTTGGTTCATATAATTTTATTAAAATTTGACCAAATTCTTGTCAATATAAAAAAAAAACGAAGTTAATTTCACCTGAAATTACTCAAATATACAGCCTACAACAAAAATACTCAACAAAATAAAAAAAAACGAAGTTGGTTCAAATAAATTTATTAAAATTTGGCACATCCAAATAAAATTTCTTTCACAATCCAAAAAATTGAAGTTATTTTCAGCTAAATTTACTCAAATATAGATCCAACAACAAAAATACTCATCAAAATCCAAAAATCGAAGTTGATTTCAAATAAATTTAGTATAATTTGTCAAAAATCGTGTCAAACTAAAAAAAAATCGAAGTTAATTTCACCTGAAATTACTCAAATTAAGCTTCTCTATAAAAAACTTAACATAGTCCAAAAAAATCGAAGTTGGTTCAAATAATTTTATTAAAATTTGACCAAATTCTTGTCAATATCCAAAAAAAAACGAAGTTAATTTCACCTGAAATTACTCAAATATACAGCCTACAACAAAAATACTCATCAAAATCCAAAATAATCGAAGTTGATTTCAAATAAATTTATTATAATTTGACAAAAATCGTGTCAAATTCCAAAAAAATCGAAGTTAATTTCAACTGAAATTACTCAAATATACAGCCTACAACAAAAATACTCAACAAAATCCAAAAAAAAACGAAGTTAGTTCAAATAAATTTATTAAAATTTGGCACATCCAACTAAAATTTCTTTCACAATCCAAAAAATTGAAGTTATTTTCAGCTAAATTTACTCAAATATAGATCCAACAACAAAAATACTCATCAAAATCCAAAAAAATCGAAGTTGATTTCAACTAAATATATTAAAATTTGACAAAAGTTTTGTCAAAATCCAAAAAGATCGAAGTTAAATTCAACTGAAATTACACAAATTAAGCTTCTGTATCAAAAATTCTTAACATAGTTCAGAAAAATCGACGTTGGTTTCAAATAAATTTATTAAAATTGGAATCCTGCAACTAAAAATTTTTTCAAAATCCAAAAATTGAACTTATTTTATCCTAAATTTACTCAAATATAGACAACAAAAATACTCAACAAAATCCAAAAAAATTGAAGTTGGTTTCAAATACATTTATTAAAATTTGAATCCTGCAACTAAAATTTCTTTCACAATCCAAAAAATTGAAGTTATTTTCAGCTAAATTTACTCAAATATAGATATAACAACAAAAATACTCAACGAAATCCAAAAAAATCGAAGTTGATTTCAACTAAACATATTAAAATTTGACAAAAATTTTGTCAAAATCCAAAAAGATCGAAGTGTAGCGGCTGCGATGCTAGCTTGTACGCTTGAGGAACGGGCGATGTACCGTTACGCGTTTGGAGGCTCGGGTTTTCCCCCGTGTTCCTGGGTGAGTCAGACTTGCCCAGGTAAGGGATGTTCGGCGTGCCGACGCGCTTTTCGCGCCAAAATTGGCCGCGCGTTTTCGGCGTCGCTTGAGGGACGCGTTCCTCTGAGAGGGCTGTATAAATAGCCCTCCTGAGGTGCCGCTCGCCCTCACTCACCTGGAACCGCCTGAAGAGGCTACGTCACGCGCCGTATTGCACACGAATTCAATAAGTTACCTATATTCGGTATTTAACTTTGTAATGCCTATTCGCGAATTAAAAGGAGTGTGGTGTAAGAGAATATTATTCATTTCCTCGTCACCCCTCAAATTGGTGACCCCGACGTGATCTGTCGCGAAGGTGATTGTGCGTCAAGTCATGCGGTAGTGATAAACTTTAGGACAAAAAGACAGTGATAGACATTTTGCACAATGCCACAGAATGGTGATACCGCAGGGGCGTCCCTTATTACCGAACCCGCAACAAACCGTGTCGGAATTCGTGTTCCGGACTTTACGCCGAGTGATCCGGAGTTATGGTTTTGTATTATGGAGAGAAATTTCCTCTCGGCCGGGATTGTGTCCGACGCGATCAAATCGAGCTACGTTACTGGAGCGTTTGGACCGCGTTATATGGCAGAAGTGCGGGACGTGTTGTTAGATCCTCCGGAGTCCGGTCTCTATGAGAAGTTAAAGGCCGAATTAATAAGCCGTGTGAGTGTTTCACAAGAGCAAAAGGCTCGCCTATTGCTGGAAGGCGAGGAGATGGGTGATCGCAAACCCTCTCAATTCCTGCGACATTTACGGGGCCTAGCGGGGACGTACGTTACGGAGCCGTTATTGAGAACGCTTTGGTTGAGACGTTTGCCAGCGAATGTTCAAGCTATCCTAGCGACGCAAAAGGACACGTCGCTCGAGAAAGTAGCGGTGTTAGCGGACGCCATCATGGAAACCATGCCCGGACGGCCTATGGTTGCCGAAACGTCGCATCCTGGACCATCGACGCAGCCGAGTCCCATGGACTTAATGGCGGACAGAATGATGCAGCTCCTCGTTTCCCTGCAGGATGAGACGAAGGTCATGAGGGCGCAGATTGACGAACTGCGTCATTCCCGGAGGGATGAACCCATCCGACGTAGTGATCAAGGGAGTTCGCGTCGTCCGCGCAGTTTTTCAAGGCCGCGATCAAGATCGAGGGAACATGCGGAAAACGGTATGTGCTGGTACCACGCTAAGTATGCGAATAAAGCACACCGGTGTATCGAGCCCTGCACTTTTAGCCAGGGAAACTCGCGGGGCAGTCGCTGATGTCGGCTCGCGACTCCAGCCCTACGTTTCGCCGTCTTTTTATGTTGGATCGGCGAACTAAAACGCAATTTCTAATCGACACCGGCGCGGACCTCTGTGTTGTCCCCCGAAGTTTAGTGATTGACCATGGCCCGAAATCGACCTACGAACTCTCCGCGGCGAACGGGACGCCGATCGCAACCTATGGTACGGCGACCATTACGTTGAACCTGGGTCTGCGTCGTGAATTCACCTGGAGATTTGTCGTGGCGGACGTATCCAAGCCCATCATCGGAGCTGATTTCTTGGCACACTTCGGACTTTTAGTGGATATCCGGAATCAGGGTCTTATCGATTCAACGACGTCCTTGCGTTCTAAAGGTACAACGGTTCGGCATGAGGTGGCTTCAATCAAGATGGTGGTAAACGAGTCCATCTTCCATGAGCTACTACAGAAATATCCGGACATTACGAAACCTGGAGGCACGCCGGTTGAGGTCAATCATGATACGTGCCACTATATAAAGACAACACCAGGACCACCCGTTTCTTGCAAGCCTCGACGGCTCGCACCGGATAAGCTACGGTTCGCGAAAAAGGAGTTCGAAATTATGATGCGTTTGGGTATCGCGCGACCATCGAAAAGTTGCTGGTCATCTTGTTTGCATTTGGTGCCGAAAGGTTCCGAAGAGGGGCTATATAGAGCGGTTGGTGATTACCAGGGCGTAAATGCGCGTTCTATTCCTGACCGGTACCCCATCCGCCATATAGAGGACTTCGCGCAGTTGTTAAGGGGTAAAAGGGTTTTCTCGACCATAGACCTTATGCGCGCTTATAATCAGATTCCTGTGGCGGAGGAAGATATTCCAAAAACAGCCATTACAACGCCTTTTGGTTTGTTCGAGTTTCCGTATATGTCTTTCGGACTCCGTAACGCTGCTCAGACATTTCAGAGGTTTATTGATGAAGTACTTCGTGGTTTAGACTTTTGTTATGCTTACATTGACGATATTTTAGTCGCGTCTACATCAGAATCTGAGCATTTGGAACACTTGAAAATCGTATTTGATCGCTTACGTAAGTACCATTTAGTTGTTAATACGCGTAAGTGCGTGTTTGGTAAACCGGAGGTGAAGTTCCTTGGGTATGTAGTATCGGAGTTGGGGTCGCGGCCAGGTAGTGAAAAAGTGGACGCTATCAATAATTTTCCGGAGCCGGTTACAGCAAAACAGTTGCGTCGGTTCTTGGGCATGATAAACTTTTACAGACGTTTCATGCCCAAGGCAGCGCAGGCTCAGGCTCCCCTGAATGACCTGTTGGGAAATAACGTTAAAGGCAACAACCCGATCGTGTGGACGTCGGAAGCCCGTGAAGCGTTCTGTCGGTGCAAGGAGGGTCTATCGCCGGCCACCTTGTTGGCGCACCCTGAGCCCAACGCTCCTGTGGAGCTTACTTGTGATGCATCGAACTCCATGGTGGGCGCCGCCTTGCAACAGCGGATTGGTAATGGTTGGGAACCATTAGCTTTTTTCTCTACCAAATTATCGGCTACTGAACGGAATTATTCCACTTTTGATCGAGAGTTATTAGCGATCTATAAGTCAATCAGACATTTTAGGCATTTGCTGGAAGGGCGGTCTTTCACGGTTTTTACGGACCATAAACCGCTTATTTTTGCCTTTAACGGGAAATCGGATAAACGTACCCCAAGGCAGATAAGACAACTCAGCTACGTGAGTGAGTTCACGACGGACATTCGTCATATTGCTGGTCGGGACAATGTGGTTGCGGATGCACTATCCCGGCTTGATTCTGTCGAAGAGGCGATCGACTTTGAGGCGATGGCGACGTCTCAGGCAGCAGACGCGGAGCTCCAGGAATTTTTGCAGAAAGATTCTGGTTTGACGCTGAAGCGGGTGACAATTCCAGGATCTTCCACAATGATGTGGAGTGATGTTTCAACAGGCACTGTGCGGCCTTATCTTACGGCCCCCTTCCGTCGTGCCGTTTTCAATGTTTTGCACGGTCTGTCCCATGCTGGGATTAAGGCGACGGTCAGATTGGTAACCCAGCGTTACGTTTGGCCGTCGGTTAAGGCTGATTGTAGAGAATGGACGCGGAGTTGCATCCCCTGTCAGCTATCGAAGGTACAGAGGCATGTTACTGCACCTCTTGGCTCGTTTCCTCAGCCGTCAGTGAGGTTTGAGCATATCAACATCGACATCGTGATTCTACCGGTGTCGGAGGGATATCGCTATTGCCTTACTTGCGTAGATCGCTTTACGCGTTGGCCAGAGGCATTTCCGCTGTACGACCAGGAGGCAGCCACGGTTGCACGAGCCTTCTTCGAGGGTTGGATATGCCGTTTCGGGACCCCACTGCGTGTGACCACGGACCAGGGACGACAGTTTGAGTCGTGCCTTTTCAAGGAGTTAAACTCTTTGTTAGGCTCGGTTCGCTTCCATACCACTGCTTATCATCCTGCAGCCAATGGCATGGTGGAGCGATTCCACCGACAATTCAAGGCTGCCATTCGGTGCTATCAGCATTCTCGATGGACGGAGGTTCTTCCAACCATTCTGCTGGGGATACGCTCAGCCTGGAAGGAGGACCTGCAGGCAACTTCGGCCGAGCTGGTGTATGGAGTTTCGTTACGTTTACCGGGCGAATTTTTATCGCCGTCGACGAACTCCGACACCGCGGTATTTGTTAAAGAGTTGCGTGATCATTTCCGAAGTGTGGGGCCTACCGAACCATCGCGACATTGTACTCCTCGCGTGTTTGTGTTTAAGGAGCTTGTTAACTGTAAGCGTGTTTTTGTACGACATGACGCGGTGAGAACGATTTTGCAGCAGCCTTACGATGGGCCTTACGTTGTTGTGAGTCGGAATCTAAAAACATTTACTGTAAATATTAATGGTAAGCTTAGGGTTATTTCAATTAATCGTGTAAAACCAGCGTTTGGGATCGCGGACGATATACCAAGTGAGCCGGATCGCACTCAAGTATTGCCTTGTGGTGAATTAGTACCTCCTGTCATTGTGACACCGCGTGAGAATGACGAGATTCCACCTGTAACTCCACCTGTACTTCCACCCGTTGTACGTAATGCGTTACCAATTGTACCAGCTCCGGATTTGTCCACGCCAGTCGGGCGTTTTGTTACACGATATGGTAGATGAGTTAAATTTCCGGATAGACTGCAAGTTGGTTTTTCGTAATTTGTGCTAATTACTACCGGGGGGGTGATGTAGCGGCTGCGATGCTAGCTTGTACGCTTGAGGAACGGGCGATGTACCGTTACGCGTTTGGAGGCTCGGATTTTCCCCCGTGTTCCTGGGTGAGTCAGACTTGCCCAGGTAAGGGATTTTCGGCGCGCCGACGCGCTTTTCGCACCAAAATTGGCCGCGCGTTTTCGGCGTCGCTTGAGGGACGCGTTCCTCTGAGAGGGCTGTATAAATAGCCCTCCTGAGGTGCCGCTCGCCCTCACTCACCTGGAACCGCCTGAAGATGCTACGTCACGCGCCGTATTGCACACGAATTCAATAAGTTACCTATATTCGGTATTTAACTTTGTATCGCCTATTCGCGAATTAAAAGGAGTGTGGTGTAAGAGAATATTATTCATTTCCTCGTCACCCCTCAGAAGTTAAATTCAACTGAAATTACACAAATTAAGCTTCTGTATCAAAAATTCTTAACATAGTTCAGAAAAATCGACGTTGGTTTCAAATAAAATTATTAAAATTTGAATCCTGCAACTAAAATTTTTTTCGAAATCCAAAAATTGAAGTTATTTTATCCTAAATTTACTCAACTATAAATACAACAACAAAAATACTCAACAAAATCCAAAAAAATTGAAGTTGGTTTCAAATAAATTTATTAAAATTTGGCACTTCCAACTAAAATTTTTTCACAATCCAAAAAATAGTAGTTATTTTCAGCTAAGTTTACTCAAATATAGATCCAGCAACAAAAATACTCATCAAAATCCAAAAATCGAAGTTGATTTCAACTAAATATATTAAAATTTGACAAATATTGTCCAAATTCAAAAAATCGAAGTTAAATTCAACTGAAATTACACAAATTAAGCTTCTTTATCAAAAATTCTTAACATAGTTCAGAAAAATCGACGTTGGTTTCAAATAAATTTATTAAAATTTGAATCCTGCAACTAAAATTTTTTCAAAATCCACAAATTGAAGTTATTTTATCCTAAATTTACTCAAATATAGATATAACAACAAAAATACTCAACAAAATCCAAAAAAAGCGAAGTTAGTTTCAAATAAATTTATTAAAATTTGGCACACCCAACTAAAATTTCTTTCACAATCCAAAAAATTGAAGTTATTTTCAGCTAAATTTACTCAAATATAGATCCAACAACAAAAATACTCATCAAAATCCAAAAACCGAAGTTGATTTCAACTAAATATATTAAAATTTGACAAATATTGTCCAAATTCAAAAAATCGAAGTTAAATTCAACTGAAATTACACAAATTAAGCTTCTGTATCAAAAATTCTTAACATAGTTCAGAAAAATCGACGTTGGTTTCAAATAAATTTATTAAAATTTGAATCCTGCAACTAAAATTTTTTCAAAATCCACAAATTGAAGTTATTTTATCCTAAATTTACTCAAATATAGATATAACAACAAAAATACTCAACAAAATCCAAAAAAAGCGAAGTTAGTTTCAAATAAATTTATTAAAATTTGGCACTTCCAACTAAATTTTTTTTCACAATCCAAAAAATAGTAGTTATTTTAATCTAAATTTACTCAAATATAGATCCAACAACAAAAATACTCATCAAAATCCATAAAAATCGAAGTTGATTTCAAATAAATATATTAAAATTTGACAAAAATCTTGTCAAAATCCAAAAAAATCGAAGTTAAATTCAACTGAAATTACTCAAATATAGATCCTACAACAAAAATATTCAACAAAATCCAAAATAATCGAAGTTGATTTCAAATAAATTTATTATAATTTGACAAAAATCGTGTCAAACTAAAAAAAAAATCGAAGTTAATTTCAACTGAAATTACTCAAATTAAGCTTCTCTATAAAAAAACTTAACATAGTCCAAAAAAATCGAAGTTGGTTCAAATAATTTTATTATAATTTGTCAAAAATCTTGTCAAAATCCAAAAAAAACGAAGTTAATTTCAACTGAAATTACTCAAATATACAGCCTACAACAAAAATACTCAACAAAATAAAAAAAAACGAAGTTGGTTCAAATAAATTTATTAAAATTTGGCACACCCAACTAAAATTTCTTTCACAATCCAAAAAATTGAAGTTATTTTCAGCTAAATTTACTCAAATATAGATCCAACAACAAAAATACTCATCAAAATCCAAAAATCGAAGTTTGTTCAAGAAAAGAGGCATCCTTGCGCCATCTTACAGGACCGTCACTAATTAGGCGATTAGCGGCTCAGCCCGCTGACTCATGTGTAGCAGCGATCACGATCCCTTCCCTCGATTCGCGATCGATGGAAGGGGGAGACTTCTTCTTTCCAGGAAACCGACGGCGTTTTCCTGGATCACTCTGTTCGCGCTTTCGCTACGCTATACACGCTTCTTTATTACGCTACGCTTTGCTCTTTTGCACTTGCTGCTTTGCTACGTTACTGAATCGCGCTGTAACTTGCTATAGTGCTTTCGTGTTTGTCGCGCCTGCTTGCGTCAAACGCTTCCGTTAAAATAGTTTAGTTATTGTAAATAGTGTGTAATTTATTGTAACATTGTACATAGACTCAATATAATCGTGAACGTTAAGTTAAAGTCCTCGTGCCTCAAAGAGATAAAGCCTCCTCGTCGTGCTTTAAGATGCTCCTGCAATTCCTTGCCCGATCCGCTGATAAGCTTTATAACATTTTTGGTCCTTCGAGCCGGATCGGCGCTTGTGAAAACAGTTCGCGACCGTTAACTAGTGCCGGGCAACACTCATGCCTATCTTCCCTCCTTAGGACCACTGCCTGGTGTTTGCGGTGGCTTCCACAACATTCTGCAGCTATGAGAGGAGACTACCTGAAACCTGCTGAAATAGAAGCAGCCCGAACCCGATGGCTTCGTCTCGTCCAGCATCAGACGTTCACTGATGACATCCAGCAGCTGGAACGAGGACGTCCACTACCAAGCCGCAGTAAGCTGTTGAAACTACATCCATACGTGGACGAGCAGGGCCTACTACGAGTTGGGGGTCGTCTGCGACACTCAGCACTGCCTCTGGATGCCCAGCATCAAGTCATTCTACCAAGGGACCATAGACTAACAGACCTAGTGGTCGACGAGGCCCATCGGCGCACTTTGCATGGAGGGACGCAGCTAACTCTGTCCACCTTGAGACAGAAATATTGGATTCTGCAGGGCAGACAGCGAGTCAAGGCCCTGATTCACCGCTGCGTCACTTGTACACGATGGAGAGCCTCGCCAGGACGACAACTGATGGGCGACCTACCAGGATCCAGGGTGACTCCAGCCCGTCCTTTCTTGCACGTGGGGGTTGACTATGCTGGCCCTCTCACGCTTCTGGCCATACGGGGAAGAGGACACCGTACACACAAGGGCTACGTGGCTCTCTTCGTATGCCTGTGTACTCGTGCGGTTCACTTAGAGCTGGTCTCTGATTGCAGCACTGACGCCTTCCTTGCAGCTCTACGGCGCTTCACATCTCGACGAGGCCTCTGCGCTGTTATTCAGAGCGACAGGGGAACCAATTTCATAGGAGCTGCCAGGGAGCTACGAGAAATGCTGACTCACCTCGACGACGGTCACGAGATCATCCGATCTACGCTGCTGAAGGACGGCATCGAGTGGCGTTTCAATCCTCCTGCTGCTCCACACTTCGGCGGACTCTGGGAAGCCGCAGTAAAATCCACCAAACATCATCTGCGTCGAGTACTGGGCGACCAACACCTTACCTTTGAGGAAATGACAACGCTGCTCTCCCAAATCGAGGCCTGCTTGAATTCACGGCCTCTGCAGGCGATCAGCGATGACCCTGGGGATCTGAACGCCTTGACACCAGGACATTTCCTCATTGGCGAGCCACTTATTAGCATGCCGGATCCACCAACGGATGGCATCTCACCGTCGCGACTCTCCCGCTGGCAGCTCCTTCAACAAATGCGGTCACAATTTTGGAAGCGATGGACAGCGGAATACCTGCAGGCACTTCAGGCTCGCAACAAATGGACACAACGGCATCCGCAGCCCCAGATCGGCGATCTGTGCCTAATTAAGTCTGAAGTGACTTCCCCTGGACAGTGGCCACTTGCCAGGATTACTCAGTTGCATGCCGGGTCCGACGGATTAACGCGTGTTGTAACGGTCAAAACTGCACTTTCTGAGTTCGTACGACCAATCTCCAAACTTGTCTTTTTATCTTGTACACAGGTGTAGGACCACACACTCACTAAATCACTCGACACCTTCACCAACTTTCGCCTGCATTGCCCGACGCCTCCACATGCGTCCAGCGGCGCTGCTGCTACTCGCTCGGACCACGCCCTATCGACCCACGCATCGATCGTCAGCAAGCTGCACACTATTCATCGGGCGATGAATGCCGGGGAATAAATGTTCAAGAAAAGAGGCATCCTTGCGCCATCTTACAGGACCGTCACTAATTAGGCGATTAGCGGCTCAGCCCGCTGACTCATGTGGAGCAGCGATCACGATCCCTTCCCTCGATTCGCGATCGATGGAAGGGGGAGACTTCTTCTTTCCAGGAAACCGACGGCGTTTTCCTGGATCACTCTGTTCGCGCTTTCGCTACGCTATACACGCTTCTTTATTACGCTACGCTTTGCTCTTTTGCACTTGCTGCTTTGCTACGTTACTGAATCGCGCTGTAACTTGCTATAGTGCTTTCGTGTTTGTCGCGCCTGCTTGCGTCAAACACTTCCGTTAAAATAGTTTAGTTATTGTAAATAGTGTGTAATTTATTGTAACATTGTACATAGACTCAATATAATCGTGAACGTTTAGTTAAAGTCCTCGTGCCTCAAAGAGATAAAGCCTCCTCGTCGTGCTTTAAGACGCTCCTGCAATTCCTTGCCCGATCCGCTGATAAGCTTTATAACAAAGTTGATTTCAAATAAATTTAGTATAATTTGTCAAAAATCGTGTCAAACTAAAAAAAAAATCAAAGTTAATTTCACCTGAAATTACTCAAATTAAGCTTCTCTATAAAAAAACTTAACATAGTCCAAAAAAATCGAAGTTGGTTCAAATAATTTTATTAAAATTTGACCAAATTCTTGTCAATATCCAAAAAAAAACGAAGTTAATTTCACCTGAAATTACTCAAATATACAGCCTACAACAAAAATACTCATCAAAATCCAAAATAATCGAAGTTGATTTCAAATAAATTTATTATAATTTGACAAAAATCGTGTCAAATTCCAAAAAAATCGAAGTTAATTTCAACTGAAATTACTCAAATATACAGCCTACAACAAAAATACTCAACAAAATAAAAAAAAAAACGAAGTTGGTTCAAATAAATTTATTAAAATTTGGCACTTCCAACTAAAATTTTTTCACAATCCAAAAAATAGTAGTTATTTTCAGCTAAATTTACTCAAATATAGATCCAACAACAAAAATACTCATCAAAATCCAAAAATCGAAGTTGATTTCAAATAAATTTTGTAAAATTTGTCAAAAATCGTGTCAAACTAAAAAAAATTCGAAGTTAATTTCACCTGAAATTACTCAAATTAAGGTTCTCTATAAAAAAACTTAACATAGTCCAAAAAAATCGAAGTTGGTTCAAATAATTTTATTAAAATTTGACCAAATTGTTGTCAATATCCAAAAAAAACGAAGTTAATTTCACCTGAAATTACTCAAATATACAGCCTACAACAAAAATACTCATCAAAATCCAAAATAATCGAAGTTGATTTCAAATAAATTTATTATAATTTGACAAAAATCGTGTCAAATTCCAAAAAAATCGAAGTTAATTTCAACTGAAATTACTCAAATATACAGCCTACAACAAAAATACTCAACAAAATAAAAAAAAACGAAGTTGGTTCAAATAAATTTATTAAAATTTGGCACTTCCAACTAAAATTTTTTCACAATCCAAAAAATAGTAGTTATTTTCAGCTAAATTTACTCAAATATAGATCCAACAACAAAAATACTCAACAAAATCCAAAAAAAATCGAAGTTGATTTCAAATAAATTTAGTATAATTTGTCAAAAATCGTGTCAAACTAAAAAAAATTCGAAGTTAATTTCACCTGAAATTACTCAAATTAAGCTTCTCTATAAAAAAACTTAACATAGTCCAAAAAAATCGAAGTTGGTTCAAATAATTTTATTAAAATTTGACAAAAATCTTGTCAATATCCAAAAAAACGAAGTTAATTTCACCTGAAATTACTCAAATATACAGCCTACAACAAAAATACTCAACAAGATCCAAAATAATCGAAGTTGGTTCGAATAAATTTATTAAAATTTGACAAAAATCGTGTCAAATTCCAAAAAAATCGAAGTTAATTTCAACTGAAATTACTCAAATATACAGCCTACAACAAAAATACTCAACAAAATAAAAAAAAAAACGAAGTTGGTTCAAATAAATTTATTAAAATTTGGCACTTCCAACTAAAATTTTTTCACAATCCAAAAAATAGTAGTTATTTTCAGCTAAATTTACTCAAATATAGATCCAACAACAAAAATACTCATCAAAATCCAAAAATCGAAGTTGATTTCAAATAAATTTTGTAAAATTTGTCAAAAATCGTGTCAAACTAAAAAAAATTCGAAGTTAATTTCACCTGAAATTACTCAAATTAAGGTTCTCTATAAAAAAACTTAACATAGTCCAAAAAAATCGAAGTTGGTTCAAATAATTTTATTAAAATTTGACCAAATTGTTGTCAATATCCAAAAAAAACGAAGTTAATTTCACCTGAAATTACTCAAATATACAGCCTACAACAAAAATACTCATCAAAATCCAAAATAATCGAAGTTGATTTCAAATAAATTTATTATAATTTGACAAAAATCGTGTCAAATTCCAAAAAAATCGAAGTTAATTTCAACTGAAATTACTCAAATATACAGCCTACAACAAAAATACTCAACAAAATAAAAAAAAAACGAAGTTGGTTCAAATAAATTTATTAAAATTTGGCACTTCCAACTAAAATTTTTTCACAATCCAAAAAATAGTAGTTATTTTCAGCTAAATTTACTCAAATATAGATCCAACAACAAAAATACTCAACAAAATCCAAAAAAAATCGAAGTTGATTTCAAATAAATTTAGTATAATTTGTCAAAAATCGTGTCAAACTAAAAAAAATTCGAAGTTAATTTCACCTGAAATTACTCAAATTAAGCTTCTCTATAAAAAAACTTAACATAGTCCAAAAAAATCGAAGTTGGTTCAAATAATTTTATTAAAATTTGACAAAAATCTTGTCAATATCCAAAAAAACGAAGTTAATTTCACCTGAAATTACTCAAATATACAGCCTACAACAAAAATACTCAACAAGATCCAAAATAATCGAAGTTGGTTCGAATAAATTTATTAAAATTTGACAAAAATCTTGTCAAAATCCAGAAAAAACGAAGTTAATTTCAACTGAAATTACTCAAATATACAGCCTACAACAAAAATACTCAACAAAATAAAAAAAAACGAAGTTGGTTCAAATAAATTTATTAAAATTTGGCACATCCAAATAAAATTTCTTTCACAATCCAAAAAATTGAAGTTATTTTCAGCTAAATTTACTCAAATATAGATCCAACAACAAAAATACTCATCAAAATCCAAAAATCGAAGTTGATTTCAAATAAATTTAGTATAATTTGTCAAAAATCGTGTCAAACTAAAAAAAAATCGAAGTTAATATCACCTGAAATTACTCAAATTAAGCTTCTCTATAAAAAACTTAACATAGTCCAAAAAAATCGAAGTTGGTTCAAATAATTTTATTAAAATTTGACCAAATTCTTGTCAATATCCAAAAAAAAACGAAGTTAATTTCAACTGAAATTACTCAAATATACAGCCTACAACAAAAATACTCATCAAAATCCAAAATAATCGAAGTTGATTTCAAATAAATTTATTATAATTTGACAAAAATCGTGTCAAATTCCAAAAAAATCGAAGTTAATTTCAACTGAAATTACTCAAATATACAGCCTACAACAAAAATACTCAACAAAATCCAAAAAAAAACGAAGTTAGTTCAAATAAATTTATTAAAATTTGGCACATCCAACTAAAATTTCTTTCACAATCCAAAAAATTGAAGTTATTTTCAGCTAAATTTACTCAAATATAGATCCAACAACAAAAATACTCATCAAAATCCAAAAAAATCGAAGTTGATTTCAACTAAATATATTAAAATTTGACAAAAGTTTTGTCAAAATCCAAAAAGATCGAAGTTAAATTCAACTGAAATTACACAAATTAAGCTTCTGTATCAAAAATTCTTAACATAGTTCAGAAAAATCGACGTTGGTATCAAATAAATTTATTAAAATTTGAATCCTGCAACTAAAAATTTTTTTCAAAATCCAAAAATTGAAGTTATTTTATCCTAAATTTACTCAAATATAGACAACAAAAATACTCAACAAAATAAAAAAAAACGAAGTTGGTTCAAATAAATTTATTAAAATTTGGCACTTCCAACTAAAATTTTTCACAATCCAAAAAAAAGTAGTTATTTTCAGCTAAGTTTACTCAAATATAGATCCAACAACAAAAATACTCATCAAAATCCAAAATAATCGAAGTTGATTTCAAATAAATTTATTATAATTTGACAAAAATCGTGTCAAATTCCAAAAAAATCGAAGTTAATTTCAACTGAAATTACTCAAATATACAGCCTACAACAAAAATACTCAACAAAATAAAAAAAAAAACGAAGTTGGTTCAAATAAATTTATTAAAATTTGGCACTTCCAACTAAAATTTTTTCACAATCCAAAAAATAGTAGTTATTTTCAGCTAAATTTACTCAAATATAGATCCAACAACAAAAATACTCATCAAAATCCAAAAATCGAAGTTGATTTCAAATAAATTTTGTAAAATTTGTCAAAAATCGTGTCAAACTAAAAAAAATTCGAAGTTAATTTCACCTGAAATTACTCAAATTAAGGTTCTCTATAAAAAAACTTAACATAGTCCAAAAAAATCGAAGTTGGTTCAAATAATTTTATTAAAATTTGACCAAATTGTTGTCAATATCCAAAAAAAACGAAGTTAATTTCACCTGAAATTACTCAAATATACAGCCTACAACAAAAATACTCATCAAAATCCAAAATAATCGAAGTTGATTTCAAATAAATTTATTATAATTTGACAAAAATCGTGTCAAATTCCAAAAAAATCGAAGTTAATTTCAACTGAAATTACTCAAATATACAGCCTACAACAAAAATACTCAACAAAATAAAAAAAAACGAAGTTGGTTCAAATAAATTTATTAAAATTTGGCACTTCCAACTAAAATTTTTTCACAATCCAAAAAATAGTAGTTATTTTCAGCTAAATTTACTCAAATATAGATCCAACAACAAAAATACTCAACAAAATCCAAAAAAAATCGAAGTTGATTTCAAATAAATTTAGTATAATTTGTCAAAAATCGTGTCAAACTAAAAAAAATTCGAAGTTAATTTCACCTGAAATTACTCAAATTAAGCTTCTCTATAAAAAAACTTAACATAGTCCAAAAAAATCGAAGTTGGTTCAAATAATTTTATTAAAATTTGACAAAAATCTTGTCAATATCCAAAAAAACGAAGTTAATTTCACCTGAAATTACTCAAATATACAGCCTACAACAAAAATACTCAACAAGATCCAAAATAATCGAAGTTGGTTCGAATAAATTTATTAAAATTTGACAAAAATCTTGTCAAAATCCAGAAAAAACGAAGTTAATTTCAACTGAAATTACTCAAATATACAGCCTACAACAAAAATACTCAACAAAATAAAAAAAAACGAAGTTGGTTCAAATAAATTTATTAAAATTTGGCACATCCAAATAAAATTTCTCTCACAATCCAAAAAATTGAAGTTATTTTCAGCTAAATTTACTCAAATATAGATCCAACAACAAAAATACTAATCAAAATCCAAAAATCGAAGTTGATTTCAAATAAATTTAGTATAATTTGTCAAAAATCGTGTCAAACTAAAAAAAAATCGAAGTTAATATCACCTGAAATTACTCAAATTAAGCTTCTCTATAAAAAACTTAACATAGTCCAAAAAAATCGAAGTTGGTTCAAATAATTTTATTAAAATTTGACCAAATTCTTGTCAATATCCAAAAAAAAACGAAGTTAATTTCACCTGAAATTACTCAAATATACAGCCTAAAACAAAAATACTCATCAAAATCCAAAATAATCGAAGTTGATTTCAAATAAATTTATTATAATTTGACAAAAATCGTGTCAAATTCCAAAAAAATCGAAGTTAATTTCAACTGAAATTACTCAAATATACAGCCTACAACAAAAATACTCAACAAAATAAAAAAAAAAACGAAGTTGGTTCAAATAAATTTATTAAAATTTGGCACTTCCAACTAAAATTTTTTCACAATCCAAAAAATAGTAGTTATTTTCAGCTAAATTTACTCAAATATAGATCCAACAACAAAAATACTCATCAAAATCCAAAAATCGAAGTTGATTTCAAATAAATTTTGTAAAATTTGTCAAAAATCGTGTCAAACTAAAAAAAATTCGAAGTTAATTTCACCTGAAATTACTCAAATTAAGGTTCTCTATAAAAAAACTTAACATAGTCCAAAAAAATCGAAGTTGGTTCAAATAATTTTATTAAAATTTGACCAAATTGTTGTCAATATCCAAAAAAAACGAAGTTAATTTCACCTGAAATTACTCAAATATACAGCCTACAACAAAAATACTCATCAAAATCCAAAATAATCGAAGTTGATTTCAAATAAATTTATTATAATTTGACAAAAATCGTGTCAAATTCCAAAAAAATCGAAGTTAATTTCAACTGAAATTACTCAAATATACAGCCTACAACAAAAATACTCAACAAAATAAAAAAAAAACGAAGTTGGTTCAAATAAATTTATTAAAATTTGGCACTTCCAACTAAAATTTTTTCACAATCCAAAAAATAGTAGTTATTTTCAGCTAAATTTACTCAAATATAGATCCAACAACAAAAATACTCAACAAAATCCAAAAAAAATCGAAGTTGATTTCAAATAAATTTAGTATAATTTGTCAAAAATCGTGTCAAACTAAAAAAAATTCGAAGTTAATTTCACCTGAAATTACTCAAATTAAGCTTCTCTATAAAAAAACTTAACATAGTCCAAAAAAATCGAAGTTGGTTCAAATAATTTTATTAAAATTTGACAAAAATCTTGTCAATATCCAAAAAAACGAAGTTAATTTCACCTGAAATTACTCAAATATACAGCCTACAACAAAAATACTCAACAAGATCCAAAATAATCGAAGTTGGTTCGAATAAATTTATTAAAATTTGACAAAAATCTTGTCAAAATCCAGAAAAAACGAAGTTAATTTCAACTGAAATTACTCAAATATACAGCCTACAACAAAAATACTCAACAAAATAAAAAAAAACGAAGTTGGTTCAAATAAATTTATTAAAATTTGGCACATCCAAATAAAATTTCTTTCACAATCCAAAAAATTGAAGTTATTTTCAGCTAAATTTACTCAAATATAGATCCAACAACAAAAATACTCATCAAAATCCAAAAATCGAAGTTGATTTCAAATAAATTTAGTATAATTTGTCAAAAATCGTGTCAAACTAAAAAAAAATCGAAGTTAATATCACCTGAAATTACTCAAATTAAGCTTCTCTATAAAAAACTTAACATAGTCCAAAAAAATCGAAGTTGGTTCAAATAATTTTATTAAAATTTGACCAAATTCTTGTCAATATCCAAAAAAAAACGAAGTTAATTTCACCTGAAATTACTCAAATATACAGCCTACAACAAAAATACTCATCAAAATCCAAAATAATCGAAGTTGATTTCAAATAAATTTATTATAATTTGACAAAAATCGTGTCAAATTCCAAAAAAATCGAAGTTAATTTCAACTGAAATTACTCAAATATACAGCCTACAACAAAAATACTCAACAAAATCCAAAAAAAAACGAAGTTAGTTCAAATAAATTTATTAAAATTTGGCACATCCAACTAAAATTTCTTTCACAATCCAAAAAATTGAAGTTATTTTCAGCTAAATTTACTCAAATATAGATCCAACAACAAAAATACTCATCAAAATCCAAAAAAATCGAAGTTGATTTCAACTAAATATATTAAAATTTGACAAAAGTTTTGTCAAAATCCAAAAAGATCGAAGTTAAATTCAACTGAAATTACACTAATTAAGCTTCTGTATCAAAAATTCTTAACATAGTTCAGAAAAATCGACGTTGGTATCAAATAAATTTATTAAAATTTGAATCCTGCAACTAAAAATTTTTTTCAAAATCCAAAAATTGAAGTTATTTTATCCTAAATTTACTCAAATATAGACAACAAAAATACTCAACAAAATAAAAAAAAACGAAGTTGGTTCAAATAAATTTATTAAAATTTGGCACTTCCAACTAAAATTTTTCACAATCCAAAAAAAAGTAGTTATTTTCAGCTAAGTTTACTCAAATATAGATCCAACAACAAAAATACTCATCAAAATCCAAAAATCGAAGTTGATTTCAAATAAATTTAGTATGATTTGTCAAAAATCGTGTCAAACTAAAAAAAAAATCAAAGTTAATTTCACCTGAAATTACTCAAATTAAGCTTCTCTATAAAAAAACTTAACATAGTCCAAAAAAATCGAAGTTGGTTCATATAATTTTATTAAAATTTGACCAAATTCTTGTCAATATAAAAAAAAAACGAAGTTAATTTCACCTGAAATTACTCAAATATACAGCCTACAACAAAAATACTCAACAAAATAAAAAAAAACGAAGTTGGTTCAAATAAATTTATTAAAATTTGGCACATCCAAATAAAATTTCTTTCACAATCCAAAAAATTGAAGTTATTTTCAGCTAAATTTACTCAAATATAGATCCAACAACAAAAATACTCATCAAAATCCAAAAATCGAAGTTGATTTCAAATAAATTTAGTATAATTTGTCAAAAATCGTGTCAAACTAAAAAAAAATCGAAGTTAATTTCACCTGAAATTACTCAAATTAAGCTTCTCTATAAAAAACTTAACATAGTCCAAAAAAATCGAAGTTGGTTCAAATAATTTTATTAAAATTTGACCAAATTCTTGTCAATATCCAAAAAAAAACGAAGTTAATTTCACCTGAAATTACTCAAATATACAGCCTACAACAAAAATACTCATCAAAATCCAAAATAATCGAAGTTGATTTCAAATAAATTTATTATAATTTGACAAAAATCGTGTCAAATTCCAAAAAAATCGAAGTTAATTTCAACTGAAATTACTCAAATATACAGCCTACAACAAAAATACTCAACAAAATCCAAAAAAAAACGAAGTTAGTTCAAATAAATTTATTAAAATTTGGCACATCCAACTAAAATTTCTTTCACAATCCAAAAAATTGAAGTTATTTTCAGCTAAATTTACTCAAATATAGATCCAACAACAAAAATACTCATCAAAATCCAAAAAAATCGAAGTTGATTTCAACTAAATATATTAAAATTTGACAAAAGTTTTGTCAAAATCCAAAAAGATCGAAGTTAAATTCAACTGAAATTACACAAATTAAGCTTCTGTATCAAAAATTCTTAACATAGTTCAGAAAAATCGACGTTGGTTTCAAATAAATTTATTAAAATTGGAATCCTGCAACTAAAAATTTTTTCAAAATCCAAAAATTGAACTTATTTTATCCTAAATTTACTCAAATATAGACAACAAAAATACTCAACAAAATCCAAAAAAATTGAAGTTGGTTTCAAATACATTTATTAAAATTTGAATCCTGCAACTAAAATTTCTTTCACAATCCAAAAAATTGAAGTTATTTTCAGCTAAATTTACTCAAATATAGATATAACAACAAAAATACTCAACGAAATCCAAAAAAATCGAAGTTGATTTCAACTAAACATATTAAAATTTGACAAAAATTTTGTCAAAATCCAAAAAGATCGAAGTGTAGCGGCTGCGATGCTAGCTTGTACGCTTGAGGAACGGGCGATGTACCGTTACGCGTTTGGAGGCTCGGGTTTTCCCCCGTGTTCCTGGGTGAGTCAGACTTGCCCAGGTAAGGGATGTTCGGCGTGCCGACGCGCTTTTCGCGCCAAAATTGGCCGCGCGTTTTCGGCGTCGCTTGAGGGACGCGTTCCTCTGAGAGGGCTGTATAAATAGCCCTCCTGAGGTGCCGCTCGCCCTCACTCACCTGGAACCGCCTGAAGAGGCTACGTCACGCGCCGTATTGCACACGAATTCAATAAGTTACCTATATTCGGTATTTAACTTTGTAATGCCTATTCGCGAATTAAAAGGAGTGTGGTGTAAGAGAATATTATTCATTTCCTCGTCACCCCTCAAATTGGTGACCCCGACGTGATCTGTCGCGAAGGTGATTGTGCGTCAAGTCATGCGGTAGTGATAAACTTTAGGACAAAAAGACAGTGATAGACATTTTGCACAATGCCACAGAATGGTGATACCGCAGGGGCGTCCCTTATTACCGAACCCGCAACAAACCGTGTCGGAATTCGTGTTCCGGACTTTACGCCGAGTGATCCGGAGTTATGGTTTTGTATTATGGAGAGAAATTTCCTCTCGGCCGGGATTGTGTCCGACGCGATCAAATCGAGCTACGTTACTGGAGCGTTTGGACCGCGTTATATGGCAGAAGTGCGGGACGTGTTGTTAGATCCTCCGGAGTCCGGTCTCTATGAGAAGTTAAAGGCCGAATTAATAAGCCGTGTGAGTGTTTCACAAGAGCAAAAGGCTCGCCTATTGCTGGAAGGCGAGGAGATGGGTGATCGCAAACCCTCTCAATTCCTGCGACATTTACGGGGCCTAGCGGGGACGTACGTTACGGAGCCGTTATTGAGAACGCTTTGGTTGAGACGTTTGCCAGCGAATGTTCAAGCTATCCTAGCGACGCAAAAGGACACGTCGCTCGAGAAAGTAGCGGTGTTAGCGGACGCCATCATGGAAACCATGCCCGGACGGCCTATGGTTGCCGAAACGTCGCATCCTGGACCATCGACGCAGCCGAGTCCCATGGACTTAATGGCGGACAGAATGATGCAGCTCCTCGTTTCCCTGCAGGATGAGACGAAGGTCATGAGGGCGCAGATTGACGAACTGCGTCATTCCCGGAGGGATGAACCCATCCGACGTAGTGATCAAGGGAGTTCGCTTCGTCCGCGCAGTTTTTCAAGGCCGCGATCAAGATCGAGGGAACATGCGGAAAACGGTATGTGCTGGTACCACGCTAAGTATGCGAATAAAGCACACCGGTGTATCGAGCCCTGCACTTTTAGCCAGGGAAACTCGCGGGGCAGTCGCTGATGTCGGCTCGCGACTCCAGCCCTACGTTTCGCCGTCTTTTTATGTTGGATCGGCGAACTAAAACGCAATTTCTAATCGACACCGGCGCGGACCTCTGTGTTGTCCCCCGAAGTTTAGTGATTGACCATGGCCCGAAATCGACCTACGAACTCTCCGCGGCGAACGGGACGCCGATCGCAACCTATGGTACGGCGACCATTACGTTGAACCTGGGTCTGCGTCGTGAATTCACCTGGAGATTTGTCGTGGCGGACGTATCCAAGCCCATCATCGGAGCTGATTTCTTGGCACACTTCGGACTTTTAGTGGATATCCGGAATCAGGGTCTTATCGATTCAACGACGTCCTTGCGTTCTAAAGGTACAACGGTTCGGCATGAGGTGGCTTCAATCAAGATGGTGGTAAACGAGTCCATCTTCCATGAGCTACTACAGAAATATCCGGACATTACGAAACCTGGAGGCACGCCGGTTGAGGTCAATCATGATACGTGCCACTATATAAAGACAACACCAGGACCACCCGTTTCTTGCAAGCCTCGACGGCTCGCACCGGATAAGCTACGGTTCGCGAAAAAGGAGTTCGAAATTATGATGCGTTTGGGTATCGCGCGACCATCGAAAAGTTGCTGGTCATCTTGTTTGCATTTGGTGCCGAAAGGTTCCGAAGAGGGGCTATATAGAGCGGTTGGTGATTACCAGGGCGTAAATGCGCGTTCTATTCCTGACCGGTACCCCATCCGCCATATAGAGGACTTCGCGCAGTTGTTAAGGGGTAAAAGGGTTTTCTCGACCATAGACCTTATGCGCGCTTATAATCAGATTCCTGTGGCGGAGGAAGATATTCCAAAAACAGCCATTACAACGCCTTTTGGTTTGTTCGAGTTTCCGTATATGTCTTTCGGACTCCGTAACGCTGCTCAGACATTTCAGAGGTTTATTGATGAAGTACTTCGTGGTTTAGACTTTTGTTATGCTTACATTGACGATATTTTAGTCGCGTCTACATCAGAATCTGAGCATTTGGAACACTTGAAAATCGTATTTGATCGCTTACGTAAGTACCATTTAGTTGTTAATACGCGTAAGTGCGTGTTTGGTAAACCGGAGGTGAAGTTCCTTGGGTATGTAGTATCGGAGTTGGGGTCGCGGCCAGGTAGTGAAAAAGTGGACGCTATCAATAATTTTCCGGAGCCGGTTACAGCAAAACAGTTGCGTCGGTTCTTGGGCATGATAAACTTTTACAGACGTTTCATGCCCAAGGCAGCGCAGGCTCAGGCTCCCCTGAATGACCTGTTGGGAAATAACGTTAAAGGCAACAACCCGATCGTGTGGACGTCGGAAGCCCGTGAAGCGTTCTGTCGGTGCAAGGAGGGTCTATCGCCGGCCACCTTGTTGGCGCACCCTGAGCCCAACGCTCCTGTGGAGCTTACTTGTGATGCATCGAACTCCATGGTGGGCGCCGCCTTGCAACAGCGGATTGGTAATGGTTGGGAACCATTAGCTTTTTTCTCTACCAAATTATCGGCTACTGAACGGAATTATTCCACTTTTGATCGAGAGTTATTAGCGATCTATAAGTCAATCAGACATTTTAGGCATTTGCTGGAAGGGCGGTCTTTCACGGTTTTTACGGACCATAAACCGCTTATTTTTGCCTTTAACGGGAAATCGGATAAACGTACCCCAAGGCAGATAAGACAACTCAGCTACGTGAGTGAGTTCACGACGGACATTCGTCATATTGCTGGTCGGGACAATGTGGTTGCGGATGCACTATCCCGGCTTGATTCTGTCGAAGAGGCGATCGACTTTGAGGCGATGGCGACGTCTCAGGCAGCAGACGCGGAGCTCCAGGAATTTTTGCAGAAAGATTCTGGTTTGACGCTGAAGCGGGTGACAATTCCAGGATCTTCCACAATGATGTGGAGTGATGTTTCAACAGGCACTGTGCGGCCTTATCTTACGGCCCCCTTCCGTCGTGCCGTTTTCAATGTTTTGCACGGTCTGTCCCATGCTGGGATTAAGGCGACGGTCAGATTGGTAACCCAGCGTTACGTTTGGCCGTCGGTTAAGGCTGATTGTAGAGAATGGACGCGGAGTTGCATCCCCTGTCAGCTATCGAAGGTACAGAGGCATGTTACTGCACCTCTTGGCTCGTTTCCTCAGCCGTCAGTGAGGTTTGAGCATATCAACATCGACATCGTGATTCTACCGGTGTCGGAGGGATATCGCTATTGCCTTACTTGCGTAGATCGCTTTACGCGTTGGCCAGAGGCATTTCCGCTGTACGACCAGGAGGCAGCCACGGTTGCACGAGCCTTCTTCGAGGGTTGGATATGCCGTTTCGGGACCCCACTGCGTGTGACCACGGACCAGGGACGACAGTTTGAGTCGTGCCTTTTCAAGGAGTTAAACTCTTTGTTAGGCTCGGTTCGCTTCCATACCACTGCTTATCATCCTGCAGCCAATGGCATGGTGGAGCGATTCCACCGACAATTCAAGGCTGCCATTCGGTGCTATCAGCATTCTCGATGGACGGAGGTTCTTCCAACCATTCTGCTGGGGATACGCTCAGCCTGGAAGGAGGACCTGCAGGCAACTTCGGCCGAGCTGGTGTATGGAGTTTCGTTACGTTTACCGGGTGAATTTTTATCGCCGTCGACGAACTCCGACACCGCGGTATTTGTTAAAGAGTTGCGTGATCATTTCCGAAGTGTGGGGCCTACCGAACCATCGCGACATTGTACTCCTCGCGTGTTTGTGTTTAAGGAGCTTGTTAACTGTAAGCGTGTTTTTGTACGACATGACGCGGTGAGAACGATTTTGCAGCAGCCTTACGATGGGCCTTACGTTGTTGTGAGTCGGAATCTAAAAACATTTACTGTAAATATTAATGGTAAGCTTAGGGTTATTTCAATTAATCGTGTAAAACCAGCGTTTGGGATCGCGGACGATATACCAAGTGAGCCGGATCGCACTCAAGTATTGCCTTGTGGTGAATTAGTACCTCCTGTCATTGTGACACCGCGTGAGAATGACGAGATTCCACCTGTAACTCCACCTGTACTTCCACCCGTTGTACGTAATGCGTTACCAATTGTACCAGCTCCGGATTTGTCCACGCCAGTCGGGCGTTTTGTTACACGATATGGTAGATGAGTTAAATTTCCGGATAGACTGCAAGTTGGTTTTTCGTAATTTGTGCTAATTACTACCGGGGGGGGGTGATGTAGCGGCTGCGATGCTAGCTTGTACGCTTGAGGAACGGGCGATGCACCGTTACGCGTTTGGAGGCTCGGATTTTCCCCCGTGTTCCTGGGTGAGTCAGACTTGCCCAGGTAAGGGATTTTCGGCGCGCCGACGCGCTTTTCGCACCAAAATTGGCCGCGCGTTTTCGGCGTCGCTTGAGGGACGCGTTCCTCTGAGAGGGCTGTATAAATAGCCCTCCTGAGGTGCCGCTCGCCCTCACTCACCTGGAACCGCCTGAAGATGCTACGTCACGCGCCGTATTGCACACGAATTCAATAAGTTACCTATATTCGGTATTTAACTTTGTATCGCCTATTCGCGAATTAAAAGGAGTGTGGTGTAAGAGAATATTATTCATTTCCTCGTCAACCCTCAGAAGTTAAATTCAACTGAAATTACACAAATTAAGCTTCTGTATCAAAAATTCTTAACATAGTTCAGAAAAATCGACGTTGGTTTCAAATAAAATTATTAAAATTTGAATCCTGCAACTAAAATTTTTTTCGAAATCCAAAAATTGAAGTTATTTTATCCTAAATTTACTCAACTATAAATACAACAACAAAAATACTCAACAAAATCCAAAAAAATTGAAGTTGGTTTCAAATAAATTTATTAAAATTTGGCACTTCCAACTAAAATTTTTTCACAATCCAAAAAATAGTAGTTATTTTCAGCTAAGTTTACTCAAATATAGATCCAGCAACAAAAATACTCATCAAAATCCAAAAATCGAAGTTGATTTCAACTAAATATATTAAAATTTGACAAATATTGTCCAAATTCAAAAAATCGAAGTTAAATTCAACTGAAATTACACAAATTAAGCTTCTTTATCAAAAATTCTTAACATAGTTCAGAAAAATCGACGTTGGTTTCAAATAAATTTATTAAAATTTGAATCCTGCAACTAAAATTTTTTCAAAATCCACAAATTGAAGTTATTTTATCCTAAATTTACTCAAATATAGATATAACAACAAAAATACTCAACAAAATCCAAAAAAAGCGAAGTTAGTTTCAAATAAATTTATTAAAATTTGGCACACCCAACTAAAATTTCTTTCACAATCCAAAAAATTGAAGTTATTTTCAGCTAAATTTACTCAAATATAGATCCAACAACAAAAATACTCATCAAAATCCAAAAACCGAAGTTGATTTCAACTAAATATATTAAAATTTGACAAATATTGTCCAAATTCAAAAAATCGAAGTTAAATTCAACTGAAATTACACAAATTAAGCTTCTGTATCAAAAATTCTTAACATAGTTCAGAAAAATCGACGTTGGTTTCAAATAAATTTATTAAAATTTGAATCCTGCAACTAAAATTTTTTCAAAATCCACAAATTGAAGTTATTTTATCCTAAATTTACTCAAATATAGATATAACAACAAAAATACTCAACAAAATAAAAAAAAAGCGAAGTTAGTTTCAAATAAATTTATTAAAATTTGGCACTTCCAACTAAATTTTTTTTCACAATCCAAAAAATAGTAGTTATTTTAATCTAAATTTACTCAAATATAGATCCAACAACAAAAATACTCATCAAAATCCATAAAAATCGAAGTTGATTTCAAATAAATATATTAAAATTTGACAAAAATCTTGTCAAAATCCAAAAAAATCGAAGTTAAATTCAACTGAAATTACTCAAATATAGATCCTACAACAAAAATATTCAACAAAATCCAAAATAATCGAAGTTGATTTCAAATAAATTTATTATAATTTGACAAAAATCGTGTCAAACTAAAAAAAAAATCGAAGTTAATTTCAACTGAAATTACTCAAATTAAGCTTCTCTATAAAAAAACTTAACATAGTCCAAAAAAATCGAAGTTGGTTCAAATAATTTTATTATAATTTGTCAAAAATCTTGTCAAAATCCAAAAAAAACGAAGTTAATTTCAACTGAAATTACTCAAATATACAGCCTACAACAAAAATACTCAACAAAATAAAAAAAAACGAAGTTGGTTCAAATAAATTTATTAAAATTTGGCACACCCAACTAAAATTTCTTTCACAATCCAAAAAATTGAAGTTATTTTCAGCTAAATTTACTCAAATATAGATCCAACAACAAAAATACTCATCAAAATCCAAAAATCGAAGTTTGTTCAAGAAAAGAGGCATCCTTGCGCCATCTTACAGGACCGTCACTAATTAGGCGATTAGCGGCTCAGCCCGCTGACTCATGTGTAGCAGCGATCACGATCCCTTCCCTCGATTCGCGATCGATGGAAGGGGGAGACTTCTTCTTTCCAGGAAACCGACGGCGTTTTCCTGGATCACTCTGTTCGCGCTTTCGCTACGCTATACACGCTTCTTTATTACGCTACGCTTTGCTCTTTTGCACTTGCTGCTTTGCTACGTTACTGAATCGCGCTGTAACTTGCTATAGTGCTTTCGTGTTTGTCGCGCCTGCTTGCGTCAAACGCTTCCGTTAAAATAGTTTAGTTATTGTAAATAGTGTGTAATTTATTGTAACATTGTACATAGACTCAATATAATCGTGAACGTTAAGTTAAAGTCCTCGTGCCTCAAAGAGATAAAGCCTCCTCGTCGTGCTTTAAGATGCTCCTGCAATTCCTTGCCCGATCCGCTGATAAGCTTTATAACATTTTTGGTCCTTCGAGCCGGATCGGCGCTTGTGAAAACAGTTCGCGACCGTTAACTAGTGCCGGGCAACACTCATGCCTATCTTCCCTCCTTAGGACCACTGCCTGGTGTTTGCGGTGGCTTCCACAACATTCTGCAGCTATGAGAGGAGACTACCTGAAACCTGCTGAAATAGAAGCAGCCCGAACCCGATGGCTTCGTCTCGTCCAGCATCAGACGTTCACTGATGACATCCAGCAGCTGGAACGAGGACGTCCACTACCAAGCCGCAGTAAGCTGTTGAAACTACATCCATACGTGGACGAGCAGGGCCTACTACGAGTTGGGGGTCGTCTGCGACACTCAGCACTGCCTCTGGATGCCCAGCATCAAGTCATTCTACCAAGGGACCATAGACTAACAGACCTAGTGGTCGACGAGGCCCATCGGCGCACTTTGCATGGAGGGACGCAGCTAACTCTGTCCACCTTGAGACAGAAATATTGGATTCTGCAGGGCAGACAGCGAGTCAAGGCCCTGATTCACCGCTGCGTCACTTGTACACGATGGAGAGCCTCGCCAGGACGACAACTGATGGGCGACCTACCAGGATCCAGGGTGACTCCAGCCCGTCCTTTCTTGCACGTGGGGGTTGACTATGCTGGCCCTCTCACGCTTCTGGCCATACGGGGAAGAGGACACCGTACACACAAGGGCTACGTGGCTCTCTTCGTATGCCTGTGTACTCGTGCGGTTCACTTAGAGCTGGTCTCTGATTGCAGCACTGACGCCTTCCTTGCAGCTCTACGGCGCTTCACATCTCGACGAGGCCTCTGCGCTGTTATTCAGAGCGACAGGGGAACCAATTTCATAGGAGCTGCCAGGGAGCTACGAGAAATGCTGACTCACCTCGACGACGGTCACGAGATCATCCGATCTACGCTGCTGAAGGACGGCATCGAGTGGCGTTTCAATCCTCCTGCTGCTCCACACTTCGGCGGACTCTGGGAAGCCGCAGTAAAATCCACCAAACATCATCTGCGTCGAGTACTGGGCGACCAACACCTTACCTTTGAGGAAATGACAACGCTGCTCTCCCAAATCGAGGCCTGCTTGAATTCACGGCCTCTGCAGGCGATCAGCGATGACCCTGGGGATCTGAACGCCTTGACACCAGGACATTTCCTCATTGGCGAGCCACTTATTAGCATGCCGGATCCACCAACGGATGGCATCTCACCGTCGCGACTCTCCCGCTGGCAGCTCCTTCAACAAATGCGGTCACAATTTTGGAAGCGATGGACAGCGGAATACCTGCAGGCACTTCAGGCTCGCAACAAATGGACACAACGGCATCCGCAGCCCCAGATCGGCGATCTGTGCCTAATTAAGTCTGAAGTGACTTCCCCTGGACAGTGGCCACTTGCCAGGATTACTCAGTTGCATGCCGGGTCCGACGGATTAACGCGTGTTGTAACGGTCAAAACTGCACTTTCTGAGTTCGTACGACCAATCTCCAAACTTGTCTTTTTATCTTGTACACAGGTGTAGGACCACACACTCACTAAATCACTCGACACCTTCACCAACTTTCGCCTGCATTGCCCGACGCCTCCACATGCGTCCAGCGGCGCTGCTGCTACTCGCTCGGACCACGCCCTATCGACCCACGCATCGATCGTCAGCAAGCTGCACACTATTCATCGGGCGATGAATGCCGGGGAATAAATGTTC
Source organism: Andrena fulva (assembly GCA_946251845.1). Taxonomy (NCBI): domain Eukaryota; kingdom Metazoa; phylum Arthropoda; class Insecta; order Hymenoptera; family Andrenidae; genus Andrena; species Andrena fulva. The sequence goes on along the minus strand of CAMITZ010000136.1, from coordinate 314,298 downwards.
AAGAAAAGAGGCATCCTTGCGCCATCTTACAGGACCGTCACTAATTAGGCGATTAGCGGCTCAGCCCGCTGACTCATGTGGAGCAGCGATCACGATCCCTTCCCTCGATTCGCGATCGATGGAAGGGGGAGACTTCTTCTTTCCAGGAAACCGACGGCGTTTTCCTGGATCACTCTGTTCGCGCTTTCGCTACGCTATACACGCTTCTTTATTACGCTACGCTTTGCTCTTTTGCACTTGCTGCTTTGCTACGTTACTGAATCGCGCTGTAACTTGCTATAGTGCTTTCGTGTTTGTCGCGCCTGCTTGCGTCAAACACTTCCGTTAAAATAGTTTAGTTATTGTAAATAGTGTGTAATTTATTGTAACATTGTACATAGACTCAATATAATCGTGAACGTTTAGTTAAAGTCCTCGTGCCTCAAAGAGATAAAGCCTCCTCGTCGTGCTTTAAGACGCTCCTGCAATTCCTTGCCCGATCCGCTGATAAGCTTTATAACAAAGTTGATTTCAAATAAATTTAGTATAATTTGTCAAAAATCGTGTCAAACTAAAAAAAAAATCAAAGTTAATTTCACCTGAAATTACTCAAATTAAGCTTCTCTATAAAAAAACTTAACATAGTCCAAAAAAATCGAAGTTGGTTCAAATAATTTTATTAAAATTTGACCAAATTCTTGTCAATATCCAAAAAAAAACGAAGTTAATTTCACCTGAAATTACTCAAATATACAGCCTACAACAAAAATACTCATCAAAATCCAAAATAATCGAAGTTGATTTCAAATAAATTTATTATAATTTGACAAAAATCGTGTCAAATTCCAAAAAAATCGAAGTTAATTTCAACTGAAATTACTCAAATATACAGCCTACAACAAAAATACTCAACAAAATAAAAAAAAAAACGAAGTTGGTTCAAATAAATTTATTAAAATTTGGCACTTCCAACTAAAATTTTTTCACAATCCAAAAAATAGTAGTTATTTTCAGCTAAATTTACTCAAATATAGATCCAACAACAAAAATACTCATCAAAATCCAAAAATCGAAGTTGATTTCAAATAAATTTTGTAAAATTTGTCAAAAATCGTGTCAAACTAAAAAAAATTCGAAGTTAATTTCACCTGAAATTACTCAAATTAAGGTTCTCTATAAAAAAACTTAACATAGTCCAAAAAAATCGAAGTTGGTTCAAATAATTTTATTAAAATTTGACCAAATTGTTGTCAATATCCAAAAAAAACGAAGTTAATTTCACCTGAAATTACTCAAATATACAGCCTACAACAAAAATACTCATCAAAATCCAAAATAATCGAAGTTGATTTCAAATAAATTTATTATAATTTGACAAAAATCGTGTCAAATTCCAAAAAAATCGAAGTTAATTTCAACTGAAATTACTCAAATATACAGCCTACAACAAAAATACTCAACAAAATAAAAAAAAACGAAGTTGGTTCAAATAAATTTATTAAAATTTGGCACTTCCAACTAAAATTTTTTCACAATCCAAAAAATAGTAGTTATTTTCAGCTAAATTTACTCAAATATAGATCCAACAACAAAAATACTCAACAAAATCCAAAAAAAATCGAAGTTGATTTCAAATAAATTTAGTATAATTTGTCAAAAATCGTGTCAAACTAAAAAAAATTCGAAGTTAATTTCACCTGAAATTACTCAAATTAAGCTTCTCTATAAAAAAACTTAACATAGTCCAAAAAAATCGAAGTTGGTTCAAATAATTTTATTAAAATTTGACAAAAATCTTGTCAATATCCAAAAAAACGAAGTTAATTTCACCTGAAATTACTCAAATATACAGCCTACAACAAAAATACTCAACAAGATCCAAAATAATCGAAGTTGGTTCGAATAAATTTATTAAAATTTGACAAAAATCGTGTCAAATTCCAAAAAAATCGAAGTTAATTTCAACTGAAATTACTCAAATATACAGCCTACAACAAAAATACTCAACAAAATAAAAAAAAAAACGAAGTTGGTTCAAATAAATTTATTAAAATTTGGCACTTCCAACTAAAATTTTTTCACAATCCAAAAAATAGTAGTTATTTTCAGCTAAATTTACTCAAATATAGATCCAACAACAAAAATACTCATCAAAATCCAAAAATCGAAGTTGATTTCAAATAAATTTTGTAAAATTTGTCAAAAATCGTGTCAAACTAAAAAAAATTCGAAGTTAATTTCACCTGAAATTACTCAAATTAAGGTTCTCTATAAAAAAACTTAACATAGTCCAAAAAAATCGAAGTTGGTTCAAATAATTTTATTAAAATTTGACCAAATTGTTGTCAATATCCAAAAAAAACGAAGTTAATTTCACCTGAAATTACTCAAATATACAGCCTACAACAAAAATACTCATCAAAATCCAAAATAATCGAAGTTGATTTCAAATAAATTTATTATAATTTGACAAAAATCGTGTCAAATTCCAAAAAAATCGAAGTTAATTTCAACTGAAATTACTCAAATATACAGCCTACAACAAAAATACTCAACAAAATAAAAAAAAAACGAAGTTGGTTCAAATAAATTTATTAAAATTTGGCACTTCCAACTAAAATTTTTTCACAATCCAAAAAATAGTAGTTATTTTCAGCTAAATTTACTCAAATATAGATCCAACAACAAAAATACTCAACAAAATCCAAAAAAAATCGAAGTTGATTTCAAATAAATTTAGTATAATTTGTCAAAAATCGTGTCAAACTAAAAAAAATTCGAAGTTAATTTCACCTGAAATTACTCAAATTAAGCTTCTCTATAAAAAAACATAGTCCAAAAAAATCGAAGTTGGTTCAAATAATTTTATTAAAATTTGACAAAAATCTTGTCAATATCCAAAAAAACGAAGTTAATTTCACCTGAAATTACTCAAATATACAGCCTACAACAAAAATACTCAACAAGATCCAAAATAATCGAAGTTGGTTCGAATAAATTTATTAAAATTTGACAAAAATCTTGTCAAAATCCAGAAAAAACGAAGTTAATTTCAACTGAAATTACTCAAATATACAGCCTACAACAAAAATACTCAACAAAATAAAAAAAAACGAAGTTGGTTCAAATAAATTTATTAAAATTTGGCACATCCAAATAAAATTTCTTTCACAATCCAAAAAATTGAAGTTATTTTCAGCTAAATTTACTCAAATATAGATCCAACAACAAAAATACTCATCAAAATCCAAAAATCGAAGTTGATTTCAAATAAATTTAGTATAATTTGTCAAAAATCGTGTCAAACTAAAAAAAAATCGAAGTTAATATCACCTGAAATTACTCAAATTAAGCTTCTCTATAAAAAACTTAACATAGTCCAAAAAAATCGAAGTTGGTTCAAATAATTTTATTAAAATTTGACCAAATTCTTGTCAATATCCAAAAAAAAACGAAGTTAATTTCAACTGAAATTACTCAAATATACAGCCTACAACAAAAATACTCATCAAAATCCAAAATAATCGAAGTTGATTTCAAATAAATTTATTATAATTTGACAAAAATCGTGTCAAATTCCAAAAAAATCGAAGTTAATTTCAACTGAAATTACTCAAATATACAGCCTACAACAAAAATACTCAACAAAATCCAAAAAAAAACGAAGTTAGTTCAAATAAATTTATTAAAATTTGGCACATCCAACTAAAATTTCTTTCACAATCCAAAAAATTGAAGTTATTTTCAGCTAAATTTACTCAAATATAGATCCAACAACAAAAATACTCATCAAAATCCAAAAAAATCGAAGTTGATTTCAACTAAATATATTAAAATTTGACAAAAGTTTTGTCAAAATCCAAAAAGATCGAAGTTAAATTCAACTGAAATTACACAAATTAAGCTTCTGTATCAAAAATTCTTAACATAGTTCAGAAAAATCGACGTTGGTATCAAATAAATTTATTAAAATTTGAATCCTGCAACTAAAAATTTTTTTCAAAATCCAAAAATTGAAGTTATTTTATCCTAAATTTACTCAAATATAGACAACAAAAATACTCAACAAAATAAAAAAAAACGAAGTTGGTTCAAATAAATTTATTAAAATTTGGCACTTCCAACTAAAATTTTTCACAATCCAAAAAAAAGTAGTTATTTTCAGCTAAGTTTACTCAAATATAGATCCAACAACAAAAATACTCATCAAAATCCAAAAATCGAAGTTGATTTCAAATAAATTTAGTATGATTTGTCAAAAATCGTGTCAAACTAAAAAAAAAATCAAAGTTAATTTCACCTGAAATTACTCAAATTAAGCTTCTCTATAAAAAAACTTAACATAGTCCAAAAAAATCGAAGTTGGTTCATATAATTTTATTAAAATTTGACCAAATTCTTGTCAATATAAAAAAAAAACGAAGTTAATTTCACCTGAAATTACTCAAATATACAGCCTACAACAAAAATACTCAACAAAATAAAAAAAAACGAAGTTGGTTCAAATAAATTTATTAAAATTTGGCACATCCAAATAAAATTTCTTTCACAATCCAAAAAATTGAAGTTATTTTCAGCTAAATTTACTCAAATATAGATCCAACAACAAAAATACTCATCAAAATCCAAAAATCGAAGTTGATTTCAAATAAATTTAGTATAATTTGTCAAAAATCGTGTCAAACTAAAAAAAAATCGAAGTTAATTTCACCTGAAATTACTCAAATTAAGCTTCTCTATAAAAAACTTAACATAGTCCAAAAAAATCGAAGTTGGTTCAAATAATTTTATTAAAATTTGACCAAATTCTTGTCAATATCCAAAAAAAAACGAAGTTAATTTCACCTGAAATTACTCAAATATACAGCCTACAACAAAAATACTCATCAAAATCCAAAATAATCGAAGTTGATTTCAAATAAATTTATTATAATTTGACAAAAATCGTGTCAAATTCCAAAAAAATCGAAGTTAATTTCAACTGAAATTACTCAAATATACAGCCTACAACAAAAATACTCAACAAAATCCAAAAAAAAACGAAGTTAGTTCAAATAAATTTATTAAAATTTGGCACATCCAACTAAAATTTCTTTCACAATCCAAAAAATTGAAGTTATTTTCAGCTAAATTTACTCAAATATAGATCCAACAACAAAAATACTCATCAAAATCCAAAAAAATCGAAGTTGATTTCAACTAAATATATTAAAATTTGACAAAAGTTTTGTCAAAATCCAAAAAGATCGAAGTTAAATTCAACTGAAATTACACAAATTAAGCTTCTGTATCAAAAATTCTTAACATAGTTCAGAAAAATCGACGTTGGTTTCAAATAAATTTATTAAAATTGGAATCCTGCAACTAAAAATTTTTTCAAAATCCAAAAATTGAACTTATTTTATCCTAAATTTACTCAAATATAGACAACAAAAATACTCAACAAAATCCAAAAAAATTGAAGTTGGTTTCAAATACATTTATTAAAATTTGAATCCTGCAACTAAAATTTCTTTCACAATCCAAAAAATTGAAGTTATTTTCAGCTAAATTTACTCAAATATAGATATAACAACAAAAATACTCAACGAAATCCAAAAAAATCGAAGTTGATTTCAACTAAACATATTAAAATTTGACAAAAATTTTGTCAAAATCCAAAAAGATCGAAGTGTAGCGGCTGCGATGCTAGCTTGTACGCTTGAGGAACGGGCGATGTACCGTTACGCGTTTGGAGGCTCGGGTTTTCCCCCGTGTTCCTGGGTGAGTCAGACTTGCCCAGGTAAGGGATGTTCGGCGTGCCGACGCGCTTTTCGCGCCAAAATTGGCCGCGCGTTTTCGGCGTCGCTTGAGGGACGCGTTCCTCTGAGAGGGCTGTATAAATAGCCCTCCTGAGGTGCCGCTCGCCCTCACTCACCTGGAACCGCCTGAAGAGGCTACGTCACGCGCCGTATTGCACACGAATTCAATAAGTTACCTATATTCGGTATTTAACTTTGTAATGCCTATTCGCGAATTAAAAGGAGTGTGGTGTAAGAGAATATTATTCATTTCCTCGTCACCCCTCAAATTGGTGACCCCGACGTGATCTGTCGCGAAGGTGATTGTGCGTCAAGTCATGCGGTAGTGATAAACTTTAGGACAAAAAGACAGTGATAGACATTTTGCACAATGCCACAGAATGGTGATACCGCAGGGGCGTCCCTTATTACCGAACCCGCAACAAACCGTGTCGGAATTCGTGTTCCGGACTTTACGCCGAGTGATCCGGAGTTATGGTTTTGTATTATGGAGAGAAATTTCCTCTCGGCCGGGATTGTGTCCGACGCGATCAAATCGAGCTACGTTACTGGAGCGTTTGGACCGCGTTATATGGCAGAAGTGCGGGACGTGTTGTTAGATCCTCCGGAGTCCGGTCTCTATGAGAAGTTAAAGGCCGAATTAATAAGCCGTGTGAGTGTTTCACAAGAGCAAAAGGCTCGCCTATTGCTGGAAGGCGAGGAGATGGGTGATCGCAAACCCTCTCAATTCCTGCGACATTTACGGGGCCTAGCGGGGACGTACGTTACGGAGCCGTTATTGAGAACGCTTTGGTTGAGACGTTTGCCAGCGAATGTTCAAGCTATCCTAGCGACGCAAAAGGACACGTCGCTCGAGAAAGTAGCGGTGTTAGCGGACGCCATCATGGAAACCATGCCCGGACGGCCTATGGTTGCCGAAACGTCGCATCCTGGACCATCGACGCAGCCGAGTCCCATGGACTTAATGGCGGACAGAATGATGCAGCTCCTCGTTTCCCTGCAGGATGAGACGAAGGTCATGAGGGCGCAGATTGACGAACTGCGTCATTCCCGGAGGGATGAACCCATCCGACGTAGTGATCAAGGGAGTTCGCGTCGTCCGCGCAGTTTTTCAAGGCCGCGATCAAGATCGAGGGAACATGCGGAAAACGGTATGTGCTGGTACCACGCTAAGTATGCGAATAAAGCACACCGGTGTATCGAGCCCTGCACTTTTAGCCAGGGAAACTCGCGGGGCAGTCGCTGATGTCGGCTCGCGACTCCAGCCCTACGTTTCGCCGTCTTTTTATGTTGGATCGGCGAACTAAAACGCAATTTCTAATCGACACCGGCGCGGACCTCTGTGTTGTCCCCCGAAGTTTAGTGATTGACCATGGCCCGAAATCGACCTACGAACTCTCCGCGGCGAACGGGACGCCGATCGCAACCTATGGTACGGCGACCATTACGTTGAACCTGGGTCTGCGTCGTGAATTCACCTGGAGATTTGTCGTGGCGGACGTATCCAAGCCCATCATCGGAGCTGATTTCTTGGCACACTTCGGACTTTTAGTGGATATCCGGAATCAGGGTCTTATCGATTCAACGACGTCCTTGCGTTCTAAAGGTACAACGGTTCGGCATGAGGTGGCTTCAATCAAGATGGTGGTAAACGAGTCCATCTTCCATGAGCTACTACAGAAATATCCGGACATTACGAAACCTGGAGGCACGCCGGTTGAGGTCAATCATGATACGTGCCACTATATAAAGACAACACCAGGACCACCCGTTTCTTGCAAGCCTCGACGGCTCGCACCGGATAAGCTACGGTTCGCGAAAAAGGAGTTCGAAATTATGATGCGTTTGGGTATCGCGCGACCATCGAAAAGTTGCTGGTCATCTTGTTTGCATTTGGTGCCGAAAGGTTCCGAAGAGGGGCTATATAGAGCGGTTGGTGATTACCAGGGCGTAAATGCGCGTTCTATTCCTGACCGGTACCCCATCCGCCATATAGAGGACTTCGCGCAGTTGTTAAGGGGTAAAAGGGTTTTCTCGACCATAGACCTTATGCGCGCTTATAATCAGATTCCTGTGGCGGAGGAAGATATTCCAAAAACAGCCATTACAACGCCTTTTGGTTTGTTCGAGTTTCCGTATATGTCTTTCGGACTCCGTAACGCTGCTCAGACATTTCAGAGGTTTATTGATGAAGTACTTCGTGGTTTAGACTTTTGTTATGCTTACATTGACGATATTTTAGTCGCGTCTACATCAGAATCTGAGCATTTGGAACACTTGAAAATCGTATTTGATCGCTTACGTAAGTACCATTTAGTTGTTAATACGCGTAAGTGCGTGTTTGGTAAACCGGAGGTGAAGTTCCTTGGGTATGTAGTATCGGAGTTGGGGTCGCGGCCAGGTAGTGAAAAAGTGGACGCTATCAATAATTTTCCGGAGCCGGTTACAGCAAAACAGTTGCGTCGGTTCTTGGGCATGATAAACTTTTACAGACGTTTCATGCCCAAGGCAGCGCAGGCTCAGGCTCCCCTGAATGACCTGTTGGGAAATAACGTTAAAGGCAACAACCCGATCGTGTGGACGTCGGAAGCCCGTGAAGCGTTCTGTCGGTGCAAGGAGGGTCTATCGCCGGCCACCTTGTTGGCGCACCCTGAGCCCAACGCTCCTGTGGAGCTTACTTGTGATGCATCGAACTCCATGGTGGGCGCCGCCTTGCAACAGCGGATTGGTAATGGTTGGGAACCATTAGCTTTTTTCTCTACCAAATTATCGGCTACTGAACGGAATTATTCCACTTTTGATCGAGAGTTATTAGCGATCTATAAGTCAATCAGACATTTTAGGCATTTGCTGGAAGGGCGGTCTTTCACGGTTTTTACGGACCATAAACCGCTTATTTTTGCCTTTAACGGGAAATCGGATAAACGTACCCCAAGGCAGATAAGACAACTCAGCTACGTGAGTGAGTTCACGACGGACATTCGTCATATTGCTGGTCGGGACAATGTGGTTGCGGATGCACTATCCCGGCTTGATTCTGTCGAAGAGGCGATCGACTTTGAGGCGATGGCGACGTCTCAGGCAGCAGACGCGGAGCTCCAGGAATTTTTGCAGAAAGATTCTGGTTTGACGCTGAAGCGGGTGACAATTCCAGGATCTTCCACAATGATGTGGAGTGATGTTTCAACAGGCACTGTGCGGCCTTATCTTACGGCCCCCTTCCGTCGTGCCGTTTTCAATGTTTTGCACGGTCTGTCCCATGCTGGGATTAAGGCGACGGTCAGATTGGTAACCCAGCGTTACGTTTGGCCGTCGGTTAAGGCTGATTGTAGAGAATGGACGCGGAGTTGCATCCCCTGTCAGCTATCGAAGGTACAGAGGCATGTTACTGCACCTCTTGGCTCGTTTCCTCAGCCGTCAGTGAGGTTTGAGCATATCAACATCGACATCGTGATTCTACCGGTGTCGGAGGGATATCGCTATTGCCTTACTTGCGTAGATCGCTTTACGCGTTGGCCAGAGGCATTTCCGCTGTACGACCAGGAGGCAGCCACGGTTGCACGAGCCTTCTTCGAGGGTTGGATATGCCGTTTCGGGACCCCACTGCGTGTGACCACGGACCAGGGACGACAGTTTGAGTCGTGCCTTTTCAAGGAGTTAAACTCTTTGTTAGGCTCGGTTCGCTTCCATACCACTGCTTATCATCCTGCAGCCAATGGCATGGTGGAGCGATTCCACCGACAATTCAAGGCTGCCATTCGGTGCTATCAGCATTCTCGATGGACGGAGGTTCTTCCAACCATTCTGCTGGGGATACGCTCAGCCTGGAAGGAGGACCTGCAGGCAACTTCGGCCGAGCTGGTGTATGGAGTTTCGTTACGTTTACCGGGTGAATTTTTATCGCCGTCGACGAACTCCGACACCGCGGTATTTGTTAAAGAGTTGCGTGATCATTTCCGAAGTGTGGGGCCTACCGAACCATCGCGACATTGTACTCCTCGCGTGTTTGTGTTTAAGGAGCTTGTTAACTGTAAGCGTGTTTTTGTACGACATGACGCGGTGAGAACGATTTTGCAGCAGCCTTACGATGGGCCTTACGTTGTTGTGAGTCGGAATCTAAAAACATTTACTGTAAATATTAATGGTAAGCTTAGGGTTATTTCAATTAATCGTGTAAAACCAGCGTTTGGGATCGCGGACGATATACCAAGTGAGCCGGATCGCACTCAAGTATTGCCTTGTGGTGAATTAGTACCTCCTGTCATTGTGACACCGCGTGAGAATGACGAGATTCCACCTGTAACTCCACCTGTACTTCCACCCGTTGTACGTAATGCGTTACCAATTGTACCAGCTCCGGATTTGTCCACGCCAGTCGGGCGTTTTGTTACACGATATGGTAGATGAGTTAAATTTCCGGATAGACTGCAAGTTGGTTTTTCGTAATTTGTGCTAATTACTACCGGGGGGGTGATGTAGCGGCTGCGATGCTAGCTTGTACGCTTGAGGAACGGGCGATGTACCGTTACGCGTTTGGAGGCTCGGATTTTCCCCCGTGTTCCTGGGTGAGTCAGACTTGCCCAGGTAAGGGATTTTCGGCGCGCCGACGCGCTTTTCGCACCAAAATTGGCCGCGCGTTTTCGGCGTCGCTTGAGGGACGCGTTCCTCTGAGAGGGCTGTATAAATAGCCCTCCTGAGGTGCCGCTCGCCCTCACTCACCTGGAACCGCCTGAAGATGCTACGTCACGCGCCGTATTGCACACGAATTCAATAAGTTACCTATATTCGGTATTTAACTTTGTATCGCCTATTCGCGAATTAAAAGGAGTGTGGTGTAAGAGAATATTATTCATTTCCCCGTCACCCCTCAGAAGTTAAATTCAACTGAAATTACACAAATTAAGCTTCTGTATCAAAAATTCTTAACATAGTTCAGAAAAATCGACGTTGGTTTCAAATAAAATTATTAAAATTTGAATCCTGCAACTAAAATTTTTTTCGAAATCCAAAAATTGAAGTTATTTTATCCTAAATTTACTCAACTATAAATACAACAACAAAAATACTCAACAAAATCCAAAAAAATTGAAGTTGGTTTCAAATAAATTTATTAAAATTTGGCACTTCCAACTAAAATTTTTTCACAATCCAAAAAATAGTAGTTATTTTCAGCTAAGTTTACTCAAATATAGATCCAGCAACAAAAATACTCATCAAAATCCAAAAATCGAAGTTGATTTCAACTAAATATATTAAAATTTGACAAATATTGTCCAAATTCAAAAAATCGAAGTTAAATTCAACTGAAATTACACAAATTAAGCTTCTTTATCAAAAATTCTTAACATAGTTCAGAAAAATCGACGTTGGTTTCAAATAAATTTATTAAAATTTGAATCCTGCAACTAAAATTTTTTCAAAATCCACAAATTGAAGTTATTTTATCCTAAATTTACTCAAATATAGATATAACAACAAAAATACTCAACAAAATCCAAAAAAAGCGAAGTTAGTTTCAAATAAATTTATTAAAATTTGGCACACCCAACTAAAATTTCTTTCACAATCCAAAAAATTGAAGTTATTTTCAGCTAAATTTACTCAAATATAGATCCAACAACAAAAATACTCATCAAAATCCAAAAACCGAAGTTGATTTCAACTAAATATATTAAAATTTGACAAATATTGTCCAAATTCAAAAAATCGAAGTTAAATTCAACTGAAATTACACAAATTAAGCTTCTGTATCAAAAATTCTTAACATAGTTCAGAAAAATCGACGTTGGTTTCAAATAAATTTATTAAAATTTGAATCCTGCAACTAAAATTTTTTCAAAATCCACAAATTGAAGTTATTTTATCCTAAATTTACTCAAATATAGATATAACAACAAAAATACTCAACAAAATCCAAAAAAAGCGAAGTTAGTTTCAAATAAATTTATTAAAATTTGGCACTTCCAACTAAATTTTTTTTCACAATCCAAAAAATAGTAGTTATTTTAATCTAAATTTACTCAAATATAGATCCAACAACAAAAATACTCATCAAAATCCATAAAAATCGAAGTTGATTTCAAATAAATATATTAAAATTTGACAAAAATCTTGTCAAAATCCAAAAAAATCGAAGTTAAATTCAACTGAAATTACTCAAATATAGATCCTACAACAAAAATATTCAACAAAATCCAAAATAATCGAAGTTGATTTCAAATAAATTTATTATAATTTGACAAAAATCGTGTCAAACTAAAAAAAAAATCGAAGTTAATTTCAACTGAAATTACTCAAATTAAGCTTCTCTATAAAAAAACTTAACATAGTCCAAAAAAATCGAAGTTGGTTCAAATAATTTTATTATAATTTGTCAAAAATCTTGTCAAAATCCAAAAAAAACGAAGTTAATTTCAACTGAAATTACTCAAATATACAGCCTACAACAAAAATACTCAACAAAATAAAAAAAAACGAAGTTGGTTCAAATAAATTTATTAAAATTTGGCACACCCAACTAAAATTTCTTTCACAATCCAAAAAATTGAAGTTATTTTCAGCTAAATTTACTCAAATATAGATCCAACAACAAAAATACTCATCAAAATCCAAAAATCGAAGTTTGTTCAAGAAAAGAGGCATCCTTGCGCCATCTTACAGGACCGTCACTAATTAGGCGATTAGCGGCTCAGCCCGCTGACTCATGTGTAGCAGCGATCACGATCCCTTCCCTCGATTCGCGATCGATGGAAGGGGGAGACTTCTTCTTTCCAGGAAACCGACGGCGTTTTCCTGGATCACTCTGTTCGCGCTTTCGCTACGCTATACACGCTTCTTTATTACGCTACGCTTTGCTCTTTTGCACTTGCTGCTTTGCTACGTTACTGAATCGCGCTGTAACTTGCTATAGTGCTTTCGTGTTTGTCGCGCCTGCTTGCGTCAAACGCTTCCGTTAAAATAGTTTAGTTATTGTAAATAGTGTGTAATTTATTGTAACATTGTACATAGACTCAATATAATCGTGAACGTTAAGTTAAAGTCCTCGTGCCTCAAAGAGATAAAGCCTCCTCGTCGTGCTTTAAGATGCTCCTGCAATTCCTTGCCCGATCCGCTGATAAGCTTTATAACATTTTTGGTCCTTCGAGCCGGATCGGCGCTTGTGAAAACAGTTCGCGACCGTTAACTAGTGCCGGGCAACACTCATGCCTATCTTCCCTCCTTAGGACCACTGCCTGGTGTTTGCGGTGGCTTCCACAACATTCTGCAGCTATGAGAGGAGACTACCTGAAACCTGCTGAAATAGAAGCAGCCCGAACCCGATGGCTTCGTCTCGTCCAGCATCAGACGTTCACTGATGACATCCAGCAGCTGGAACGAGGACGTCCACTACCAAGCCGCAGTAAGCTGTTGAAACTACATCCATACGTGGACGAGCAGGGCCTACTACGAGTTGGGGGTCGTCTGCGACACTCAGCACTGCCTCTGGATGCCCAGCATCAAGTCATTCTACCAAGGGACCATAGACTAACAGACCTAGTGGTCGACGAGGCCCATCGGCGCACTTTGCATGGAGGGACGCAGCTAACTCTGTCCACCTTGAGACAGAAATATTGGATTCTGCAGGGCAGACAGCGAGTCAAGGCCCTGATTCACCGCTGCGTCACTTGTACACGATGGAGAGCCTCGCCAGGACGACAACTGATGGGCGACCTACCAGGATCCAGGGTGACTCCAGCCCGTCCTTTCTTGCACGTGGGGGTTGACTATGCTGGCCCTCTCACGCTTCTGGCCATACGGGGAAGAGGACACCGTACACACAAGGGCTACGTGGCTCTCTTCGTATGCCTGTGTACTCGTGCGGTTCACTTAGAGCTGGTCTCTGATTGCAGCACTGACGCCTTCCTTGCAGCTCTACGGCGCTTCACATCTCGACGAGGCCTCTGCGCTGTTATTCAGAGCGACAGGGGAACCAATTTCATAGGAGCTGCCAGGGAGCTACGAGAAATGCTGACTCACCTCGACGACGGTCACGAGATCATCCGATCTACGCTGCTGAAGGACGGCATCGAGTGGCGTTTCAATCCTCCTGCTGCTCCACACTTCGGCGGACTCTGGGAAGCCGCAGTAAAATCCACCAAACATCATCTGCGTCGAGTACTGGGCGACCAACACCTTACCTTTGAGGAAATGACAACGCTGCTCTCCCAAATCGAGGCCTGCTTGAATTCACGGCCTCTGCAGGCGATCAGCGATGACCCTGGGGATCTGAACGCCTTGACACCAGGACATTTCCTCATTGGCGAGCCACTTATTAGCATGCCGGATCCACCAACGGATGGCATCTCACCGTCGCGACTCTCCCGCTGGCAGCTCCTTCAACAAATGCGGTCACAATTTTGGAAGCGATGGACAGCGGAATACCTGCAGGCACTTCAGGCTCGCAACAAATGGACACAACGGCATCCGCAGCCCCAGATCGGCGATCTGTGCCTAATTAAGTCTGAAGTGACTTCCCCTGGACAGTGGCCACTTGCCAGGATTACTCAGTTGCATGCCGGGTCCGACGGATTAACGCGTGTTGTAACGGTCAAAACTGCACTTTCTGAGTTCGTACGACCAATCTCCAAACTTGTCTTTTTATCTTGTACACAGGTGTAGGACCACACACTCACTAAATCACTCGACACCTTCACCAACTTTCGCCTGCATTGCCCGACGCCTCCACATGCGTCCAGCGGCGCTGCTGCTACTCGCTCGGACCACGCCCTATCGACCCACGCATCGATCGTCAGCAAGCTGCACACTATTCATCGGGCGATGAATGCCGGGGAATAAATGTTCAAGAAAAGAGGCATCCTTGCGCCATCTTACAGGACCGTCACTAATTAGGCGATTAGCGGCTCAGCCCGCTGACTCATGTGGAGCAGCGATCACGATCCCTTCCCTCGATTCGCGATCGATGGAAGGGGGAGACTTCTTCTTTCCAGGAAACCGACGGCGTTTTCCTGGATCACTCTGTTCGCGCTTTCGCTACGCTATACACGCTTCTTTATTACGCTACGCTTTGCTCTTTTGCACTTGCTGCTTTGCTACGTTACTGAATCGCGCTGTAACTTGCTATAGTGCTTTCGTGTTTGTCGCGCCTGCTTGCGTCAAACACTTCCGTTAAAATAGTTTAGTTATTGTAAATAGTGTGTAATTTATTGTAACATTGTACATAGACTCAATATAATCGTGAACGTTTAGTTAAAGTCCTCGTGCCTCAAAGAGATAAAGCCTCCTCGTCGTGCTTTAAGACGCTCCTGCAATTCCTTGCCCGATCCGCTGATAAGCTTTATAACAAAGTTGATTTCAAATAAATTTAGTATAATTTGTCAAAAATCGTGTCAAACTAAAAAAAAAATCAAAGTTAATTTCACCTGAAATTACTCAAATTAAGCTTCTCTATAAAAAAACTTAACATAGTCCAAAAAAATCGAAGTTGGTTCAAATAATTTTATTAAAATTTGACCAAATTCTTGTCAATATCCAAAAAAAAACGAAGTTAATTTCACCTGAAATTACTCAAATATACAGCCTACAACAAAAATACTCATCAAAATCCAAAATAATCGAAGTTGATTTCAAATAAATTTATTATAATTTGACAAAAATCGTGTCAAATTCCAAAAAAATCGAAGTTAATTTCAACTGAAATTACTCAAATATACAGCCTACAACAAAAATACTCAACAAAATAAAAAAAAAAACGAAGTTGGTTCAAATAAATTTATTAAAATTTGGCACTTCCAACTAAAATTTTTTCACAATCCAAAAAATAGTAGTTATTTTCAGCTAAATTTACTCAAATATAGATCCAACAACAAAAATACTCATCAAAATCCAAAAATCGAAGTTGATTTCAAATAAATTTTGTAAAATTTGTCAAAAATCGTGTCAAACTAAAAAAAATTCGAAGTTAATTTCACCTGAAATTACTCAAATTAAGGTTCTCTATAAAAAAACTTAACATAGTCCAAAAAAATCGAAGTTGGTTCAAATAATTTTATTAAAATTTGACCAAATTGTTGTCAATATCCAAAAAAAACGAAGTTAATTTCACCTGAAATTACTCAAATATACAGCCTACAACAAAAATACTCATCAAAATCCAAAATAATCGAAGTTGATTTCAAATAAATTTATTATAATTTGACAAAAATCGTGTCAAATTCCAAAAAAATCGAAGTTAATTTCAACTGAAATTACTCAAATATACAGCCTACAACAAAAATACTCAACAAAATAAAAAAAAACGAAGTTGGTTCAAATAAATTTATTAAAATTTGGCACTTCCAACTAAAATTTTTTCACAATCCAAAAAATAGTAGTTATTTTCAGCTAAATTTACTCAAATATAGATCCAACAACAAAAATACTCAACAAAATCCAAAAAAAATCGAAGTTGATTTCAAATAAATTTAGTATAATTTGTCAAAAATCGTGTCAAACTAAAAAAAATTCGAAGTTAATTTCACCTGAAATTACTCAAATTAAGCTTCTCTATAAAAAAACTTAACATAGTCCAAAAAAATCGAAGTTGGTTCAAATAATTTTATTAAAATTTGACAAAAATCTTGTCAATATCCAAAAAAACGAAGTTAATTTCACCTGAAATTACTCAAATATACAGCCTACAACAAAAATACTCAACAAGATCCAAAATAATCGAAGTTGGTTCGAATAAATTTATTAAAATTTGACAAAAATCGTGTCAAATTCCAAAAAAATCGAAGTTAATTTCAACTGAAATTACTCAAATATACAGCCTACAACAAAAATACTCAACAAAATAAAAAAAAAAACGAAGTTGGTTCAAATAAATTTATTAAAATTTGGCACTTCCAACTAAAATTTTTTCACAATCCAAAAAATAGTAGTTATTTTCAGCTAAATTTACTCAAATATAGATCCAACAACAAAAATACTCATCAAAATCCAAAAATCGAAGTTGATTTCAAATAAATTTTGTAAAATTTGTCAAAAATCGTGTCAAACTAAAAAAAATTCGAAGTTAATTTCACCTGAAATTACTCAAATTAAGGTTCTCTATAAAAAAACTTAACATAGTCCAAAAAAATCGAAGTTGGTTCAAATAATTTTATTAAAATTTGACCAAATTGTTGTCAATATCCAAAAAAAACGAAGTTAATTTCACCTGAAATTACTCAAATATACAGCCTACAACAAAAATACTCATCAAAATCCAAAATAATCGAAGTTGATTTCAAATAAATTTATTATAATTTGACAAAAATCGTGTCAAATTCCAAAAAAATCGAAGTTAATTTCAACTGAAATTACTCAAATATACAGCCTACAACAAAAATACTCAACAAAATAAAAAAAAAACGAAGTTGGTTCAAATAAATTTATTAAAATTTGGCACTTCCAACTAAAATTTTTTCACAATCCAAAAAATAGTAGTTATTTTCAGCTAAATTTACTCAAATATAGATCCAACAACAAAAATACTCAACAAAATCCAAAAAAAATCGAAGTTGATTTCAAATAAATTTAGTATAATTTGTCAAAAATCGTGTCAAACTAAAAAAAATTCGAAGTTAATTTCACCTGAAATTACTCAAATTAAGCTTCTCTATAAAAAAACTTAACATAGTCCAAAAAAATCGAAGTTGGTTCAAATAATTTTATTAAAATTTGACAAAAATCTTGTCAATATCCAAAAAAACGAAGTTAATTTCACCTGAAATTACTCAAATATACAGCCTACAACAAAAATACTCAACAAGATCCAAAATAATCGAAGTTGGTTCGAATAAATTTATTAAAATTTGACAAAAATCTTGTCAAAATCCAGAAAAAACGAAGTTAATTTCAACTGAAATTACTCAAATATACAGCCTACAACAAAAATACTCAACAAAATAAAAAAAAACGAAGTTGGTTCAAATAAATTTATTAAAATTTGGCACATCCAAATAAAATTTCTTTCACAATCCAAAAAATTGAAGTTATTTTCAGCTAAATTTACTCAAATATAGATCCAACAACAAAAATACTCATCAAAATCCAAAAATCGAAGTTGATTTCAAATAAATTTAGTATAATTTGTCAAAAATCGTGTCAAACTAAAAAAAAATCGAAGTTAATATCACCTGAAATTACTCAAATTAAGCTTCTCTATAAAAAACTTAACATAGTCCAAAAAAATCGAAGTTGGTTCAAATAATTTTATTAAAATTTGACCAAATTCTTGTCAATATCCAAAAAAAAACGAAGTTAATTTCAACTGAAATTACTCAAATATACAGCCTACAACAAAAATACTCATCAAAATCCAAAATAATCGAAGTTGATTTCAAATAAATTTATTATAATTTGACAAAAATCGTGTCAAATTCCAAAAAAATCGAAGTTAATTTCAACTGAAATTACTCAAATATACAGCCTACAACAAAAATACTCAACAAAATCCAAAAAAAAACGAAGTTAGTTCAAATAAATTTATTAAAATTTGGCACATCCAACTAAAATTTCTTTCACAATCCAAAAAATTGAAGTTATTTTCAGCTAAATTTACTCAAATATAGATCCAACAACAAAAATACTCATCAAAATCCAAAAAAATCGAAGTTGATTTCAACTAAATATATTAAAATTTGACAAAAGTTTTGTCAAAATCCAAAAAGATCGAAGTTAAATTCAACTGAAATTACACAAATTAAGCTTCTGTATCAAAAATTCTTAACATAGTTCAGAAAAATCGACGTTGGTATCAAATAAATTTATTAAAATTTGAATCCTGCAACTAAAAATTTTTTTCAAAATCCAAAAATTGAAGTTATTTTATCCTAAATTTACTCAAATATAGACAACAAAAATACTCAACAAAATAAAAAAAAACGAAGTTGGTTCAAATAAATTTATTAAAATTTGGCACTTCCAACTAAAATTTTTCACAATCCAAAAAAAAGTAGTTATTTTCAGCTAAGTTTACTCAAATATAGATCCAACAACAAAAATACTCATCAAAATCCAAAATAATCGAAGTTGATTTCAAATAAATTTATTATAATTTGACAAAAATCGTGTCAAATTCCAAAAAAATCGAAGTTAATTTCAACTGAAATTACTCAAATATACAGCCTACAACAAAAATACTCAACAAAATAAAAAAAAACGAAGTTGGTTCAAATAAATTTATTAAAATTTGGCACATCCAAATAAAATTTCTTTCACAATCCAAAAAATTGAAGTTATTTTCAGCTAAATTTACTCAAATATAGATCCAACAACAAAAATACTCATCAAAATCCAAAAATCGAAGTTGATTTCAAATAAATTTAGTATAATTTGTCAAAAATCGTGTCAAACTAAAAAAAAATCGAAGTTAATATCACCTGAAATTACTCAAATTAAGCTTCTCTATAAAAAACTTAACATAGTCCAAAAAAATCGAAGTTGGTTCAAATAATTTTATTAAAATTTGACCAAATTCTTGTCAAAATCCAAAAAAAAACGAAGTTAATTTCACCTGAAATTACTCAAATATACAGCCTACAACAAAAATACTCATCAAAATCCAAAATAATCGAAGTTGATTTCAAATAAATTTATTATAATTTGACAAAAATCGTGTCAAATTCCAAAAAAATCGAAGTTAATTTCAACTGAAATTACTCAAATATACAGCCTACAACAAAAATACTCAACAAAATAAAAAAAAAAACGAAGTTGGTTCAAATAAATTTATTAAAATTTGGCACTTCCAACTAAAATTTTTTCACAATCCAAAAAATAGTAGTTATTTTCAGCTAAATTTACTCAAATATAGATCCAACAACAAAAATACTCATCAAAATCCAAAAATCGAAGTTGATTTCAAATAAATTTTGTAAAATTTGTCAAAAATCGTGTCAAACTAAAAAAAATTCGAAGTTAATTTCACCTGAAATTACTCAAATTAAGGTTCTCTATAAAAAAACTTAACATAGTCCAAAAAAATCGAAGTTGGTTCAAATAATTTTATTAAAATTTGACCAAATTGTTGTCAATATCCAAAAAAAACGAAGTTAATTTCACCTGAAATTACTCAAATATACAGCCTACAACAAAAATACTCATCAAAATCCAAAATAATCGAAGTTGATTTCAAATAAATTTATTATAATTTGACAAAAATCGTGTCAAATTCCAAAAAAATCGAAGTTAATTTCAACTGAAATTACTCAAATATACAGCCTACAACAAAAATACTCAACAAAATAAAAAAAAAACGAAGTTGGTTCAAATAAATTTATTAAAATTTGGCACTTCCAACTAAAATTTTTTCACAATCCAAAAAATAGTAGTTATTTTCAGCTAAATTTACTCAAATATAGATCCAACAACAAAAATACTCAACAAAATCCAAAAAAAATCGAAGTTGATTTCAAATAAATTTAGTATAATTTGTCAAAAATCGTGTCAAACTAAAAAAAATTCGAAGTTAATTTCACCTGAAATTACTCAAATTAAGCTTCTCTATAAAAAAACTTAACATAGTCCAAAAAAATCGAAGTTGGTTCAAATAATTTTATTAAAATTTGACAAAAATTCTGTCAATATCCAAAAAAACGAAGTTAATTTCACCTGAAATTACTCAAATATACAGCCTACAACAAAAATACTCAACAAGATCCAAAATAATCGAAGTTGGTTCGAATAAATTTATTAAAATTTGACAAAAATCTTGTCAAAATCCAGAAAAAACGAAGTTAATTTCAACTGAAATTACTCAAATATACAGCCTACAACAAAAATACTCAACAAAATAAAAAAAAACGAAGTTGGTTCAAATAAATTTATTAAAATTTGGCACATCCAAATAAAATTTCTTTCACAATCCAAAAAATTGAAGTTATTTTCAGCTAAATTTACTCAAATATAGATCCAACAACAAAAATACTCATCAAAATCCAAAAATCGAAGTTGATTTCAAATAAATTTAGTATAATTTGTCAAAAATCGTGTCAAACTAAAAAAAAAATCGAAGTTAATATCACCTGAAATTACTCAAATTAAGCTTCTCTATAAAAAACTTAACATAGTCCAAAAAAATCGAAGTTGGTTCAAATAATTTTATTAAAATTTGACCAAATTCTTGTCAAAATCCAAAAAAAAACGAAGTTAATTTCACCTGAAATTACTCAAATATACAGCCTACAACAAAAATACTCATCAAAATCCAAAATAATCGAAGTTGATTTCAAATAAATTTATTATAATTTGACAAAAATCGTGTCAAATTCCAAAAAAATCGAAGTTAATTTCAACTGAAATTACTCAAATATACAGCCTACAACAAAAATACTCAACAAAATAAAAAAAAAAACGAAGTTGGTTCAAATAAATTTATTAAAATTTGGCACTTCCAACTAAAATTTTTTCACAATCCAAAAAATAGTAGTTATTTTCAGCTAAATTTACTCAAATATAGATCCAACAACAAAAATACTCATCAAAATCCAAAAATCGAAGTTGATTTCAAATAAATTTTGTAAAATTTGTCAAAAATCGTGTCAAACTAAAAAAAATTCGAAGTTAATTTCACCTGAAATTACTCAAATTAAGGTTCTCTATAAAAAAACTTAACATAGTCCAAAAAAATCGAAGTTGGTTCAAATAATTTTATTAAAATTTGACCAAATTGTTGTCAATATCCAAAAAAAACGAAGTTAATTTCACCTGAAATTACTCAAATATACAGCCTACAACAAAAATACTCATCAAAATCCAAAATAATCGAAGTTGATTTCAAATAAATTTATTATAATTTGACAAAAATCGTGTCAAATTCCAAAAAAATCGAAGTTAATTTCAACTGAAATTACTCAAATATACAGCCTACAACAAAAATACTCAACAAAATAAAAAAAAAACGAAGTTGGTTCAAATAAATTTATTAAAATTTGGCACTTCCAACTAAAATTTTTTCACAATCCAAAAAATAGTAGTTATTTTCAGCTAAATTTACTCAAATATAGATC
The DNA here is from genome assembly GCA_946251845.1 of Andrena fulva. Classification (NCBI taxonomy): domain Eukaryota; kingdom Metazoa; phylum Arthropoda; class Insecta; order Hymenoptera; family Andrenidae; genus Andrena; species Andrena fulva. The sequence continues at coordinate 292,487 of CAMITZ010000136.1, read as the reverse complement.
CAACAACAAAAATACTCAACAAAATCCAAAAAAAATCGAAGTTGATTTCAAATAAATTTAGTATAATTTGTCAAAAATCGTGTCAAACTAAAAAAAATTCGAAGTTAATTTCACCTGAAATTACTCAAATTAAGCTTCTCTATAAAAAAACTTAACATAGTCCAAAAAAATCGAAGTTGGTTCAAATAATTTTATTAAAATTTGACAAAAATTCTGTCAATATCCAAAAAAACGAAGTTAATTTCACCTGAAATTACTCAAATATACAGCCTACAACAAAAATACTCAACAAGATCCAAAATAATCGAAGTTGGTTCGAATAAATTTATTAAAATTTGACAAAAATCTTGTCAAAATCCAGAAAAAACGAAGTTAATTTCAACTGAAATTACTCAAATATACAGCCTACAACAAAAATACTCAACAAAATAAAAAAAAACGAAGTTGGTTCAAATAAATTTATTAAAATTTGGCACATCCAAATAAAATTTCTTTCACAATCCAAAAAATTGAAGTTATTTTCAGCTAAATTTACTCAAATATAGATCCAACAACAAAAATACTCATCAAAATCCAAAAATCGAAGTTGATTTCAAATAAATTTAGTATAATTTGTCAAAAATCGTGTCAAACTAAAAAAAAAATCGAAGTTAATATCACCTGAAATTACTCAAATTAAGCTTCTCTATAAAAAACTTAACATAGTCCAAAAAAATCGAAGTTGGTTCAAATAATTTTATTAAAATTTGACCAAATTCTTGTCAAAATCCAAAAAAAAACGAAGTTAATTTCACCTGAAATTACTCAAATATACAGCCTACAACAAAAATACTCATCAAAATCCAAAATAATCGAAGTTGATTTCAAATAAATTTATTATAATTTGACAAAAATCGTGTCAAATTCCAAAAAAATCGAAGTTAATTTCAACTGAAATTACTCAAATATACAGCCTACAACAAAAATACTCAACAAAATAAAAAAAAAAACGAAGTTGGTTCAAATAAATTTATTAAAATTTGGCACTTCCAACTAAAATTTTTTCACAATCCAAAAAATAGTAGTTATTTTCAGCTAAATTTACTCAAATATAGATCCAACAACAAAAATACTCATCAAAATCCAAAAATCGAAGTTGATTTCAAATAAATTTTGTAAAATTTGTCAAAAATCGTGTCAAACTAAAAAAAATTCGAAGTTAATTTCACCTGAAATTACTCAAATTAAGGTTCTCTATAAAAAAACTTAACATAGTCCAAAAAAATCGAAGTTGGTTCAAATAATTTTATTAAAATTTGACCAAATTGTTGTCAATATCCAAAAAAAACGAAGTTAATTTCACCTGAAATTACTCAAATATACAGCCTACAACAAAAATACTCATCAAAATCCAAAATAATCGAAGTTGATTTCAAATAAATTTATTATAATTTGACAAAAATCGTGTCAAATTCCAAAAAAATCGAAGTTAATTTCAACTGAAATTACTCAAATATACAGCCTACAACAAAAATACTCAACAAAATCCAAAAAAAAACGAAGTTAGTTCAAATAAATTTATTAAAATTTGGCACATCCAACTAAAATTTCTTTCACAATCCAAAAAATTGAAGTTATTTTCAGCTAAATTTACTCAAATATAGATCCAACAACAAAAATACTCATCAAAATCCAAAAAAATCGAAGTTGATTTCAACTAAATATATTAAAATTTGACAAAAGTTTTGTCAAAATCCAAAAAGATCGAAGTTAAATTCAACTGAAATTACACAAATTAAGCTTCTGTATCAAAAATTCTTAACATAGTTCAGAAAAATCGACGTTGGTATCAAATAAATTTATTAAAATTTGAATCCTGCAACTAAAAATTTTTTTCAAAATCCAAAAATTGAAGTTATTTTATCCTAAATTTACTCAAATATAGACAACAAAAATACTCAACAAAATAAAAAAAACGAAGTTGGTTCAAATAAATTTATTAAAATTTGGCACTTCCAACTAAAATTTTTCACAATCCAAAAAAAAGTAGTTATTTTCAGCTAAGTTTACTCAAATATAGATCCAACAACAAAAATACTCATCAAAATCCAAAAATCGAAGTTGATTTCAAATAAATTTAGTATGATTTGTCAAAAATCGTGTCAAACTAAAAAAAAAATCAAAGTTAATTTCACCTGAAATTACTCAAATTAAGCTTCTCTATAAAAAAACTTAACATAGTCCAAAAAAATCGAAGTTGGTTCATATAATTTTATTAAAATTTGACCAAATTCTTGTCAATATAAAAAAAAAACGAAGTTAATTTCACCTGAAATTACTCAAATATACAGCCTACAACAAAAATACTCAACAAAATAAAAAAAAACGAAGTTGGTTCAAATAAATTTATTAAAATTTGGCACATCCAAATAAAATTTCTTTCACAATCCAAAAAATTGAAGTTATTTTCAGCTAAATTTACTCAAATATAGATCCAACAACAAAAATACTCATCAAAATCCAAAAATCGAAGTTGATTTCAAATAAATTTAGTATAATTTGTCAAAAATCGTGTCAAACTAAAAAAAAATCGAAGTTAATTTCACCTGAAATTACTCAAATTAAGCTTCTCTATAAAAAACTTAACATAGTCCAAAAAAATCGAAGTTGGTTCAAATAATTTTATTAAAATTTGACCAAATTCTTGTCAATATCCAAAAAAAAACGAAGTTAATTTCACCTGAAATTACTCAAATATACAGCCTACAACAAAAATACTCATCAAAATCCAAAATAATCGAAGTTGATTTCAAATAAATTTATTATAATTTGACAAAAATCGTGTCAAATTCCAAAAAAATCGAAGTTAATTTCAACTGAAATTACTCAAATATACAGCCTACAACAAAAATACTCAACAAAATCCAAAAAAAAACGAAGTTAGTTCAAATAAATTTATTAAAATTTGGCACATCCAACTAAAATTTCTTTCACAATCCAAAAAATTGAAGTTATTTTCAGCTAAATTTACTCAAATATAGATCCAACAACAAAAATACTCATCAAAATCCAAAAAAATCGAAGTTGATTTCAACTAAATATATTAAAATTTGACAAAAGTTTTGTCAAAATCCAAAAAGATCGAAGTTAAATTCAACTGAAATTACACAAATTAAGCTTCTGTATCAAAAATTCTTAACATAGTTCAGAAAAATCGACGTTGGTATCAAATAAATTTATTAAAATTTGAATCCTGCAACTAAAAATTTTTTTCAAAATCCAAAAATTGAAGTTATTTTATCCTAAATTTACTCAAATATAGACAACAAAAATACTCAACAAAATAAAAAAAAACGAAGTTGGTTCAAATAAATTTATTAAAATTTGGCACTTCCAACTAAAATTTTTCACAATCCAAAAAAAAGTAGTTATTTTCAGCTAAGTTTACTCAAATATAGATCCAACATCAAAAATACTCATCAAAATCCAAAAATCGAAGTTGATTTCAAATAAATTTTGTAAAATTTGTCAAAAATCGTGTCAAACTAAAAAAAAAATCGAAGTTAATTTCACCTGAAATTACTCAAATTAAGCTTCTCTATAAAAAAACTTAACATAGTCCAAAAAAATCGAAGTTGGTTCAAATAATTTTATTAAAATTTGACCAAATTCTTGTCAATATCAAAAAAAAAACGAAGTTAATTTCACCTGAAATTACTCAAATATACAGCCTACAACAAAAATACTCATCAAAATCCAAAATAATCGAAGTTGATTTCAAATAAATTTATTATAATTTGACAAAAATCGTGTCAAATTCCAAAAAAATCGAAGTTAATTTCAACTGAAATTACTCAAATATACAGCCTACAACAAAAATACTCAACAAAATAAAAAAAAAACGAAGTTGGTTCAAATAAATTTATTAAAATTTGGCACTTCCAACTAAAATTTTTTCACAATCCAAAAAATAGTAGTTATTTTCAGCTAAATTTAATCAAATATAGATCCAACAACAAAAATGCTCATCAAAATCCAAAAATCGATGTTGATTTCAAATAAATTTTGTAAAATTTGTCAAAAATCGTGTCAAACTAAAAAAAAAATCGAAGTTAATTTCACCTGAAATTACTCAAATTAAGGTTCTCTATAAAAAAACTTAACATAGTCCAAAAAAATCGAAGTTGGTTCAAATAATTTTATTAAAATTTGACCAAATTCTTGTCAATATCCAAAAAAAACGAAGTTAATTTCACCTGAAATTACTCAAATATACAGCCTACAACAGAAATACCTATCAAAATCCAAAATAATCGAAGTTGATTTCAAATAAATTTATTATAATTTGACCAAAATCGTGTCAAATTCCAAAAAAATCGAAGTTAATTTCAACTGAAATTACTCAAATATACAGCCTACAACAAAAATACTCAACAAAATAAAAAAAAAACGAAGTTGGTTCAAATAAATTTATTAAAATTTGGCACTTCCAACTAAAATTTTTCACAATCCAAAAAAAAGTAGTTATTTTCAGCTAAGTTTACTCAAATATAGATCCAACAACAAAAATACTCATCAAAATCCAAAAATCGAAGTTGATTTCAAATAAATTTAGTATGATTTGTCAAAAATCGTGTCAAACTAAAAAAAAAATCAAAGTTAATTTCACCTGAAATTACTCAAATTAAGCTTCTCTATAAAAAAACTTAACATAGTCCAAACAAATCGAAGTTGGTTCATATAATTTTATTAAAATTTGACCAAATTCTTGTCAATATAAAAAAAAAACGAAGTTAATTTCACCTGAAATTACTCAAATATACAGCCTACAACAAAAATACTCAACAAAAAAAAACCAAGTTGGTTCAAATAAATTTATTAAAATTTGGCACTTCCAACTAAAATTTTTTCACAATCCAAAAAATAGTAGTTATTTTCAGCTAAATTTACTCAAATATAGATCCAACATCAAAAATACTCATCAAAATCCAAAAATCGAAGTTGATTTCAAATAAATTTTGTAAAATTTGTCAAATATCGTGTCAAACTAAAAAAAAAATCGAAGTTAATTTCACCTGAAATTACTCAAATTAAGCTTCTCTATAAAAAAACTTAACATAGTCTAAAAAAATCGAAGTTGGTTCGAATAATTTTATTAAAATTTGACCAAATTCTTGTCAATATCCAAAAAAAACGAAGTTAATTTCACCTGAAATTACTCAAATATACAGCCTACAACAAAAATACTCATCAAAAACCAAAATAATCGAAGTTGATTTCAAATAAATTTATTATAATTTGACAAAAATCGTGTCAAATTCCAAAAAAATCGAAGTTAATTTCAACTGAAATTACTCAAATATACAGCCTACAACAAAAATACTTATCAAAATAAAAAAAAAACGAAGTTGGTTCAAATAAATTTATTAAAATTTGGCACTTCCAACTAAAATTTTTTCACAATCCAAAAAATAGTAGTTATTTTCAGCTAAATTTACTCAAATATAGATCCAACAACAAAAATACTCATCAAAATCCAAAAATCGAAGTTGATTTCAAATAAATTTAGTATAATTTGTCAAAAATCGTGTCAAACTAAAAAAAATTCGAAGTTAATTTCACCTGAAATTACTCAAATTAAGCTTCTCTATAAAAAACTTAACATAGTCCAAAAAAATCGAAGTTGGTTCAAATAATTTTATTAAAATTTGACCAAATTCTTGTCAATATCCAAAAAAAAACGAAGTTAATTTCACCTGAAATTACTCAAATATACAGCCTACAACAAAAATACTCATCAAAATCCAAAATAATCGAAGTTGATTTCAAATAAATTTATTATAATTTGACAAAAATCGTGTCAAATTCCAAAAAAATCGAAGTTAATTTCAACTGAAATTACTCAAATATACAGCCTACAACAAAAATACTCAACAAAATAAAAAAAAAACGAAGTTGGTTCAAATAAATTTATTAAAATTTGGCACTTCCAACTAAAATTTTTTCACAATCCAAAAAATAGTAGTTATTTTCAGCTAAATTTACTCAAATATAGATCCAACAACAAAAATACTCATCAAAATCCAAAAATCGATGTTGATTTCAAATAAATTTTGTAAAATTTGTCAAAAATCGTGTCAAACTAAAAAAAAAATCGAAGTTAATTTCACCTGAAATTACTCAAATTAAGGTTCTCTATAAAAAAACTTAACATAGTCCAAAAAAATCGAAGTTGGTTCAAATAATTTTATTAAAATTTGACCAAATTCTTGTCAATATCCAAAAAAAACGAAGTTAATTTCACCTGAAATTACTCAAATATACAGCCTACAACAAAAATACCTATCAAAATCCAAAATAATCGAAGTTGATTTCAAATAAATTTATTATAATTTGACCAAAATCGTGTCAAATTCCAAAAAAATCGAAGTTAATTTCAACGGAAATTACTCAAATATACAGCCTACAACAAAAATACTCAACAAAATAAAAAAAAAACGAAGTTGGTTCAAATAAATTTATTAAAATTTGGCACTTCCAACTAAAATTTTTCACAATCCAAAAAAAAGTAGTTATTTTCAGCTAAGTTTACTCAAATATAGATCCAACAACAAAAATACTCATCAAAATCCAAAAATCGAAGTTGATTTAAAATAAATTTAGTATGATTTGTCAAAAATCGTGTCAAACTAAAAAAAAAATCAAAGTTAATTTCACCTGAAATTACTCAAATTAAGCTTCTCTATAAAAAAACTTAACATAGTCCAAAAAAATCGAAGTTGGTTCATATAATTTTATTAAAATTTGACCAAATTCTTGTCAATATAAAAAAAAAACGAAGTTAATTTCACCTGAAATTACTCAAATATACAGCCTACAACAAAAATACTCAACAAAAAAAAACCAAGTTGGTTCAAATAAATTTATTAAAATTTGGCACTTCCAACTAAAATTTTTTCACAATCCAAAAAATAGTAGTTATTTTCAGCTAAATTTACTCAAATATAGATCCAACATCAAAAATACTCATCAAAATCCAAAAATCGAAGTTGATTTCAAATAAATTTTGTAAAATTTGTCAAACATCGTGTCAAACTAAAAAAAAAATCGAAGTTAATTTCACCTGAAATTACTCAAATTAAGCTTCTCTATAAAAAAACTTAACATAGTCCAAAAAAATCGAAGTTGGTTCAAATAATTTTATTAAAATTTGACCAAATTCTTGTCAATATCCAAAAAAACGAAGTTAATTTCACCTGAAATTACTCAAATATACAGCCTACAACAAAAATACCTATCAAAATCCAAAATAATCGAAGTTGATTTCAAATAAATTTATTATAATTTGACAAAAATCGTGTCAAATTCCAAAAAAATCGAAGTTAATTTCAACTGAAATTACTCAAATATACAGCCTACAACAAAAATACTCAACAAAATAAAAAAAAAACGAAGTTGGTTCAAATAAATTTATTAAAATTTGGCACTTCCAACTAAAATTTTTCACAATCCAAAAAAAAGTAGTTATTTTCAGCTAAGTTTACTCAAATATAGATCCAACAACAAAAATACTCATCAAAATCCAAAAATCGAAGTTGATTTCAAATAAATTTAGTATGATTTGTCAAAAATCGTGTCAAACTAAAAAAAAAATCAAAGTTAATTTCACCTGAAATTACTCAAATTAAGCTTCTCTATAAAAAAACTTAACATAGTCCAAAAAAATCGAAGTTGGTTCATATAATTTTATTAAAATTTGACCAAATTCTTGTCAATATAAAAAAAAAACGAAGTTAATTTCACCTGAAATTACTCAAATATACAGCCTACAACAAAAATACTCAACAAAAAAAAACCAAGTTGGTTCAAATAAATTTATTAAAATTTGGCACTTCCAACTAAAATTTTTTCACAATCCAAAAAATAGTAGTTATTTTCAGCTAAATTTACTCAAATATAGATCCAACATCAAAAATACTCATCAAAATCCAAAAATCGAAGTTGATTTCAAATAAATTTTGTAAAATTTGTCAAAAATCGTGTCAAACTAAAAAAAAAATCGAAGTTAATTTCACCTGAAATTACTCAAATTAAGCTTCTCTATAAAAAAACTTAACATAGTCTAAAAAAATCGAAGTTGGTTCAAATAATTTTATTAAAATTTGACCAAATTCTTGTCAATATCCAAAAAAAACGAAGTTAATTTCACCTGAAATTACTCAAATATACAGCCTACAACAAAAATACTCATCAAAAACCAAAATAATCGAAGTTGATTTCAAATAAATTTATTATAATTTGACAAAAATCGTGTCAAATTCCAAAAAAATCGAAGTTAATTTCAACTGAAATTACTCAAATATACAGCCTACAACAAAAATACTCAACAAAATAAAAAAAAAAACGAAGTTGGTTCAAATAAATTTATTAAAATTTGGCACTTCCAACTAAAATTTTTTCACAATCCAAAAAATAGTAGTTATTTTCAGCTAAATTTACTCAAATATAGATCCAACAACAAAAATACTCATCAAAATCCAAAAATCGAAGTTGATTTCAAATAAATTTTGTAAAATTTGTCAAACATCGTGTCAAACTAAAAAAAAAATCGAAGTTAATTTCACCTGAAATTACTCAAATTAAGCTTCTCTATAAAAAAACTTAACATAGTCCAAAAAAATCGAAGTTGGTTCAAATAATTTTATTAAAATTTGACCAAATTCTTGTCAATATCCAAAAAAAACGAAGTTAATTTCACCTGAAATTACTCAAATATACAGCCTACAACAAAAATACCTATCAAAATCCAAAATAATCGAAGTTGATTTCAAATAAATTTATTATAATTTGACAAAAATCGTGTCAAATTCCAAAAAAATCGAAGTTAATTTCAACTGAAATTACTCAAATATACAGCCTACAACAAAAATACTCAACAAAATAAAAAAAAAACGAAGTTGGTTCAAATAAATTTATTAAAATTTGGCACTTCCAACTAAAATTTTTTCACAATCCAAAAAATAGTAGTTATTTTCAGCTAAATTTAATCAAATATAGATCCAACAACAAAAATGCTCATCAAAATCCAAAAATCGATGTTGATTTCAAATAAATTTTGTAAAATTTGTCAAAAATCGTGTCAAACTAAAAAAAAAATCGAAGTTAATTTCACCTGAAATTACTCAAATTAAGGTTCTCTATAAAAAAACTTAACATAGTCCAAAAAAATCGAAGTTGGTTCAAATAATTTTATTAAAATTTGACCAAATTCTTGTCAATATCCAAAAAAAACGAAGTTAATTTCACCTGAAATTACTCAAATATACAGCCTACAACAAAAATACCTATCAAAATCCAAAATAATCGAAGTTGATTTCAAATAAATTTATTATAATTTGACCAAAATCGTGTCAAATTCCAAAAAAATCGAAGTTAATTTCAACTGAAATTACTCAAATATACAGCCTACAACAAAAATACTCAACAAAATAAAAAAAAAACGAAGTTGGTTCAAATAAATTTATTAAAATTTGGCACTTCCAACTAAAATTTTTCACAATCCAAAAAAAAGTAGTTATTTTCAGCTAAGTTTACTCAAATATAGATCCAACAACAAAAATACTCATCAAAATCCAAAAATCGAAGTTGATTTCAAATAAATTTAGTATGATTTGTCAAAAATCGTGTCAAACTAAAAAAAAAATCAAAGTTAATTTCACCTGAAATTACTCAAATTAAGCTTCTCTATAAAAAAACTTAACATAGTCCAAACAAATCGAAGTTGGTTCATATAATTTTATTAAAATTTGACCAAATTCTTGTCAATATCCAAAAAAAAACGAAGTTAATTTCACCTGAAATTACTCAAATATACAGCCTACAACAAAAATACTCAACAAAAAAAAACCAAGTTGGTTCAAATAAATTTATTAAAATTTGGCACTTCCAACTAAAATTTTTTCACAATCCAAAAAATAGTAGTTATTTTCAGCTAAATTTACTCAAATATAGATCCAACATCAAAAATACTCATCAAAATCCAAAAATCGAAGTTGATTTCAAATAAATTTTGTAAAATTTGTCAAATATCGTGTCAAACTAAAAAAAAAATCGAAGTTAATTTCACCTGAAATTACTCAAATTAAGCTTCTCTATAAAAAAACTTAACATAGTCTAAAAAAATCGAAGTTGGTTCGAATAATTTTATTAAAATTTGACCAAATTCTTGTCAATATCCAAAAAAAACGAAGTTAATTTCACCTGAAATTACTCAAATATACAGCCTACAACAAAAATACTCATCAAAATCCAAAATAATCGAAGTTGATTTCAAATAAATTTATTATAATTTGACAAAAATCGTGTCAAATTCCAAAAAAATCGAAGTTAATTTCAACTGAAATTACTCAAATATACAGCCTACAACAAAAATACTCAACAAAATAAAAAAAAAACGAAGTTGGTTCAAATAAATTTATTAAAATTTGGCACTTCCAACTAAAATTTTTTCACAATCCAAAAAATAGTAGTTATTTTCAGCTAAATTTACTCAAATATAGATCCAACAACAAAAATACTCATCAAAATCCAAAAATCGATGTTGATTTCAAATAAATTTTGTAAAATTTGTCAAAAATCGTGTCAAACTAAAAAAAAAATCGAAGTTAATTTCACCTGAAATTACTCAAATTAAGGTTCTCTATAAAAAAACTTAACATAGTCCAAAAAAATCGAAGTTGGTTCAAATAATTTTATTAAAATTTGACCAAATTCTTGTCAATATCCAAAAAAAACGAAGTTAATTTCACCTGAAATTACTCAAATATACAGCCTACAACAAAAATACCTATCAAAATCCAAAATAATCGAAGTTGATTTCAAATAAATTTATTATAATTTGACCAAAATCGTGTCAAATTCCAAAAAAATCGAAGTTAATTTCAACGGAAATTACTCAAATATACAGCCTACAACAAAAATACTCAACAAAATAAAAAAAAAACGAAGTTGGTTCAAATAAATTTATTAAAATTTGGCACTTCCAACTAAAATTTTTCACAATCCAAAAAAAAGTAGTTATTTTCAGCTAAGTTTACTCAAATATAGATCCAACAACAAAAATACTCATCAAAATCCAAAAATCGAAGTTGATTTAAAATAAATTTAGTATGATTTGTCAAAAATCGTGTCAAACTAAAAAAAAAATCAAAGTTAATTTCACCTGAAATTACTCAAATTAAGCTTCTCTATAAAAAAACTTAACATAGTCCAAAAAAATCGAAGTTGGTTCATATAATTTTATTAAAATTTGACCAAATTCTTGTCAATATAAAAAAAAAACGAAGTTAATTTCACCTGAAATTACTCAAATATACAGCCTACAACAAAAATACTCAACAAAAAAAAACCAAGTTGGTTCAAATAAATTTATTAAAATTTGGCACTTCCAACTAAAATTTTTTCACAATCCAAAAAATAGTAGTTATTTTCAGCTAAATTTACTCAAATATAGATCCAACATCAAAAATACTCATCAAAATCCAAAAATCGAAGTTGATTTCAAATAAATTTTGTAAAATTTGTCAAACATCGTGTCAAACTAAAAAAAAAATCGAAGTTAATTTCACCTGAAATTACTCAAATTAAGCTTCTCTATAAAAAAACTTAACATAGTCCAAAAAAATCGAAGTTGGTTCAAATAATTTTATTAAAATTTGACCAAATTCTTGTCAATATCCAAAAAAACGAAGTTAATTTCACCTGAAATTACTCAAATATACAGCCTACAACAAAAATACCTATCAAAATCCAAAATAATCGAAGTTGATTTCAAATAAATTTATTATAATTTGACAAAAATCGTGTCAAATTCCAAAAAAATCGAAGTTAATTTCAACTGAAATTACTCAAATATACAGCCTACAACAAAAATACTCAACAAAATAAAAAAAAAACGAAGTTGGTTCAAATAAATTTATTAAAATTTGGCACTTCCAACTAAAATTTTTCACAATCCAAAAAAAAGTAGTTATTTTCAGCTAAGTTTACTCAAATATAGATCCAACAACAAAAATACTCATCAAAATCCAAAAATCGAAGTTGATTTCAAATAAATTTAGTATAATTTGTCAAAAATCGTGTCAAACTAAAAAAAAAATCGAAGTTAATATCACCTGAAATTACTCAAATTAAGCTTCTCTATAAAAAACTTAACATAGTCCAAAAAAATCGAAGTTGGTTCAAATAATTTTATTAAAATTTGACCAAATTCTTGTCAAAATCCAAAAAAAAACGAAGTTAATTTCACCTGAAATTACTCAAATATACAGCCTACAACAAAAATACTCATCAAAATCCAAAATAATCGAAGTTGATTTCAAATAAATTTATTATAATTTGACAAAAATCGTGTCAAATTCCAAAAAAATCGAAGTTAATTTCAACTGAAATTACTCAAATATACAGCCTACAACAAAAATACTCAACAAAATAAAAAAAAAAACGAAGTTGGTTCAAATAAATTTATTAAAATTTGGCACTTCCAACTAAAATTTTTTCACAATCCAAAAAATAGTAGTTATTTTCAGCTAAATTTACTCAAATATAGATCCAACAACAAAAATACTCATCAAAATCCAAAAATCGAAGTTGATTTCAAATAAATTTTGTAAAATTTGTCAAAAATCGTGTCAAACTAAAAAAAATTCGAAGTTAATTTCACCTGAAATTACTCAAATTAAGGTTCTCTATAAAAAAACTTAACATAGTCCAAAAAAATCGAAGTTGGTTCAAATAATTTTATTAAAATTTGACCAAATTGTTGTCAATATCCAAAAAAAACGAAGTTAATTTCACCTGAAATTACTCAAATATACAGCCTACAACAAAAATACTCATCAAAATCCAAAATAATCGAAGTTGATTTCAAATAAATTTATTATAATTTGACAAAAATCGTGTCAAATTCCAAAAAAATCGAAGTTAATTTCAACTGAAATTACTCAAATATACAGCCTACAACAAAAATACTCAACAAAATCCAAAAAAAAACGAAGTTAGTTCAAATAAATTTATTAAAATTTGGCACATCCAACTAAAATTTCTTTCACAATCCAAAAAATTGAAGTTATTTTCAGCTAAATTTACTCAAATATAGATCCAACAACAAAAATACTCATCAAAATCCAAAAAAATCGAAGTTGATTTCAACTAAATATATTAAAATTTGACAAAAGTTTTGTCAAAATCCAAAAAGATCGAAGTTAAATTCAACTGAAATTACACAAATTAAGCTTCTGTATCAAAAATTCTTAACATAGTTCAGAAAAATCGACGTTGGTATCAAATAAATTTATTAAAATTTGAATCCTGCAACTAAAAATTTTTTTCAAAATCCAAAAATTGAAGTTATTTTATCCTAAATTTACTCAAATATAGACAACAAAAATACTCAACAAAATAAAAAAAACGAAGTTGGTTCAAATAAATTTATTAAAATTTGGCACTTCCAACTAAAATTTTTCACAATCCAAAAAAAAGTAGTTATTTTCAGCTAAGTTTACTCAAATATAGATCCAACAACAAAAATACTCATCAAAATCCAAAAATCGAAGTTGATTTCAAATAAATTTAGTATGATTTGTCAAAAATCGTGTCAAACTAAAAAAAAAATCAAAGTTAATTTCACCTGAAATTACTCAAATTAAGCTTCTCTATAAAAAAACTTAACATAGTCCAAAAAAATCGAAGTTGGTTCATATAATTTTATTAAAATTTGACCAAATTCTTGTCAATATAAAAAAAAAACGAAGTTAATTTCACCTGAAATTACTCAAATATACAGCCTACAACAAAAATACTCAACAAAATAAAAAAAAACGAAGTTGGTTCAAATAAATTTATTAAAATTTGGCACATCCAAATAAAATTTCTTTCACAATCCAAAAAATTGAAGTTATTTTCAGCTAAATTTACTCAAATATAGATCCAACAACAAAAATACTCATCAAAATCCAAAAATCGAAGTTGATTTCAAATAAATTTAGTATAATTTGTCAAAAATCGTGTCAAACTAAAAAAAAATCGAAGTTAATTTCACCTGAAATTACTCAAATTAAGCTTCTCTATAAAAAACTTAACATAGTCCAAAAAAATCGAAGTTGGTTCAAATAATTTTATTAAAATTTGACCAAATTCTTGTCAATATCCAAAAAAAAACGAAGTTAATTTCACCTGAAATTACTCAAATATACAGCCTACAACAAAAATACTCATCAAAATCCAAAATAATCGAAGTTGATTTCAAATAAATTTATTATAATTTGACAAAAATCGTGTCAAATTCCAAAAAAATCGAAGTTAATTTCAACTGAAATTACTCAAATATACAGCCTACAACAAAAATACTCAACAAAATCCAAAAAAAAACGAAGTTAGTTCAAATAAATTTATTAAAATTTGGCACATCCAACTAAAATTTCTTTCACAATCCAAAAAATTGAAGTTATTTTCAGCTAAATTTACTCAAATATAGATCCAACAACAAAAATACTCATCAAAATCCAAAAAAATCGAAGTTGATTTCAACTAAATATATTAAAATTTGACAAAAGTTTTGTCAAAATCCAAAAAGATCGAAGTTAAATTCAACTGAAATTACACAAATTAAGCTTCTGTATCAAAAATTCTTAACATAGTTCAGAAAAATCGACGTTGGTATCAAATAAATTTATTAAAATTTGAATCCTGCAACTAAAAATTTTTTTCAAAATCCAAAAATTGAAGTTATTTTATCCTAAATTTACTCAAATATAGACAACAAAAATACTCAACAAAATAAAAAAAAACGAAGTTGGTTCAAATAAATTTATTAAAATTTGGCACTTCCAACTAAAATTTTTCACAATCCAAAAAAAAGTAGTTATTTTCAGCTAAGTTTACTCAAATATAGATCCAACATCAAAAATACTCATCAAAATCCAAAAATCGAAGTTGATTTCAAATAAATTTTGTAAAATTTGTCAAAAATCGTGTCAAACTAAAAAAAAAATCGAAGTTAATTTCACCTGAAATTACTCAAATTAAGCTTCTCTATAAAAAAACTTAACATAGTCCAAAAAAATCGAAGTTGGTTCAAATAATTTTATTAAAATTTGACCAAATTCTTGTCAATATCAAAAAAAAAACGAAGTTAATTTCACCTGAAATTACTCAAATATACAGCCTACAACAAAAATACTCATCAAAATCCAAAATAATCGAAGTTGATTTCAAATAAATTTATTATAATTTGACAAAAATCGTGTCAAATTCCAAAAAAATCGAAGTTAATTTCAACTGAAATTACTCAAATATACAGCCTACAACAAAAATACTCAACAAAATAAAAAAAAAACGAAGTTGGTTCAAATAAATTTATTAAAATTTGGCACTTCCAACTAAAATTTTTTCACAATCCAAAAAATAGTAGTTATTTTCAGCTAAATTTAATCAAATATAGATCCAACAACAAAAATGCTCATCAAAATCCAAAAATCGATGTTGATTTCAAATAAATTTTGTAAAATTTGTCAAAAATCGTGTCAAACTAAAAAAAAAATCGAAGTTAATTTCACCTGAAATTACTCAAATTAAGGTTCTCTATAAAAAAACTTAACATAGTCCAAAAAAATCGAAGTTGGTTCAAATAATTTTATTAAAATTTGACCAAATTCTTGTCAATATCCAAAAAAAACGAAGTTAATTTCACCTGAAATTACTCAAATATACAGCCTACAACAGAAATACCTATCAAAATCCAAAATAATCGAAGTTGATTTCAAATAAATTTATTATAATTTGACCAAAATCGTGTCAAATTCCAAAAAAATCGAAGTTAATTTCAACTGAAATTACTCAAATATACAGCCTACAACAAAAATACTCAACAAAATAAAAAAAAAACGAAGTTGGTTCAAATAAATTTATTAAAATTTGGCACTTCCAACTAAAATTTTTCACAATCCAAAAAAAAGTAGTTATTTTCAGCTAAGTTTACTCAAATATAGATCCAACAACAAAAATACTCATCAAAATCCAAAAATCGAAGTTGATTTCAAATAAATTTAGTATGATTTGTCAAAAATCGTGTCAAACTAAAAAAAAAATCAAAGTTAATTTCACCTGAAATTACTCAAATTAAGCTTCTCTATAAAAAAACTTAACATAGTCCAAACAAATCGAAGTTGGTTCATATAATTTTATTAAAATTTGACCAAATTCTTGTCAATATAAAAAAAAAACGAAGTTAATTTCACCTGAAATTACTCAAATATACAGCCTACAACAAAAATACTCAACAAAAAAAAACCAAGTTGGTTCAAATAAATTTATTAAAATTTGGCACTTCCAACTAAAATTTTTTCACAATCCAAAAAATAGTAGTTATTTTCAGCTAAATTTACTCAAATATAGATCCAACATCAAAAATACTCATCAAAATCCAAAAATCGAAGTTGATTTCAAATAAATTTTGTAAAATTTGTCAAATATCGTGTCAAACTAAAAAAAAAATCGAAGTTAATTTCACCTGAAATTACTCAAATTAAGCTTCTCTATAAAAAAACTTAACATAGTCTAAAAAAATCGAAGTTGGTTCGAATAATTTTATTAAAATTTGACCAAATTCTTGTCAATATCCAAAAAAAACGAAGTTAATTTCACCTGAAATTACTCAAATATACAGCCTACAACAAAAATACTCATCAAAAACCAAAATAATCGAAGTTGATTTCAAATAAATTTATTATAATTTGACAAAAATCGTGTCAAATTCCAAAAAAATCGAAGTTAATTTCAACTGAAATTACTCAAATATACAGCCTACAACAAAAATACTTATCAAAATAAAAAAAAAACGAAGTTGGTTCAAATAAATTTATTAAAATTTGGCACTTCCAACTAAAATTTTTTCACAATCCAAAAAATAGTAGTTATTTTCAGCTAAATTTACTCAAATATAGATCCAACAACAAAAATACTCATCAAAATCCAAAAATCGAAGTTGATTTCAAATAAATTTAGTATAATTTGTCAAAAATCGTGTCAAACTAAAAAAAATTCGAAGTTAATTTCACCTGAAATTACTCAAATTAAGCTTCTCTATAAAAAACTTAACATAGTCCAAAAAAATCGAAGTTGGTTCAAATAATTTTATTAAAATTTGACCAAATTCTTGTCAATATCCAAAAAAAAACGAAGTTAATTTCACCTGAAATTACTCAAATATACAGCCTACAACAAAAATACTCATCAAAATCCAAAATAATCGAAGTTGATTTCAAATAAATTTATTATAATTTGACAAAAATCGTGTCAAATTCCAAAAAAATCGAAGTTAATTTCAACTGAAATTACTCAAATATACAGCCTACAACAAAAATACTCAACAAAATAAAAAAAAAACGAAGTTGGTTCAAATAAATTTATTAAAATTTGGCACTTCCAACTAAAATTTTTTCACAATCCAAAAAATAGTAGTTATTTTCAGCTAAATTTACTCAAATATAGATCCAACAACAAAAATACTCATCAAAATCCAAAAATCGATGTTGATTTCAAATAAATTTTGTAAAATTTGTCAAAAATCGTGTCAAACTAAAAAAAAAATCGAAGTTAATTTCACCTGAAATTACTCAAATTAAGGTTCTCTATAAAAAAACTTAACATAGTCCAAAAAAATCGAAGTTGGTTCAAATAATTTTATTAAAATTTGACCAAATTCTTGTCAATATCCAAAAAAAACGAAGTTAATTTCACCTGAAATTACTCAAATATACAGCCTACAACAAAAATACCTATCAAAATCCAAAATAATCGAAGTTGATTTCAAATAAATTTATTATAATTTGACCAAAATCGTGTCAAATTCCAAAAAAATCGAAGTTAATTTCAACGGAAATTACTCAAATATACAGCCTACAACAAAAATACTCAACAAAATAAAAAAAAAACGAAGTTGGTTCAAATAAATTTATTAAAATTTGGCACTTCCAACTAAAATTTTTCACAATCCAAAAAAAAGTAGTTATTTTCAGCTAAGTTTACTCAAATATAGATCCAACAACAAAAATACTCATCAAAATCCAAAAATCGAAGTTGATTTAAAATAAATTTAGTATGATTTGTCAAAAATCGTGTCAAACTAAAAAAAAAATCAAAGTTAATTTCACCTGAAATTACTCAAATTAAGCTTCTCTATAAAAAAACTTAACATAGTCCAAAAAAATCGAAGTTGGTTCATATAATTTTATTAAAATTTGACCAAATTCTTGTCAATATAAAAAAAAAACGAAGTTAATTTCACCTGAAATTACTCAAATATACAGCCTACAACAAAAATACTCAACAAAAAAAAACCAAGTTGGTTCAAATAAATTTATTAAAATTTGGCACTTCCAACTAAAATTTTTTCACAATCCAAAAAATAGTAGTTATTTTCAGCTAAATTTACTCAAATATAGATCCAACATCAAAAATACTCATCAAAATCCAAAAATCGAAGTTGATTTCAAATAAATTTTGTAAAATTTGTCAAACATCGTGTCAAACTAAAAAAAAAATCGAAGTTAATTTCACCTGAAATTACTCAAATTAAGCTTCTCTATAAAAAAACTTAACATAGTCCAAAAAAATCGAAGTTGGTTCAAATAATTTTATTAAAATTTGACCAAATTCTTGTCAATATCCAAAAAAACGAAGTTAATTTCACCTGAAATTACTCAAATATACAGCCTACAACAAAAATACCTATCAAAATCCAAAATAATCGAAGTTGATTTCAAATAAATTTATTATAATTTGACAAAAATCGTGTCAAATTCCAAAAAAATCGAAGTTAATTTCAACTGAAATTACTCAAATATACAGCCTACAACAAAAATACTCAACAAAATAAAAAAAAAACGAAGTTGGTTCAAATAAATTTATTAAAATTTGGCACTTCCAACTAAAATTTTTCACAATCCAAAAAAAAGTAGTTATTTTCAGCTAAGTTTACTCAAATATAGATCCAACAACAAAAATACTCATCAAAATCCAAAAATCGAAGTTGATTTCAAATAAATTTAGTATGATTTGTCAAAAATCGTGTCAAACTAAAAAAAAAATCAAAGTTAATTTCACCTGAAATTACTCAAATTAAGCTTCTCTATAAAAAAACTTAACATAGTCCAAAAAAATCGAAGTTGGTTCATATAATTTTATTAAAATTTGACCAAATTCTTGTCAATATAAAAAAAAAACGAAGTTAATTTCACCTGAAATTACTCAAATATACAGCCTACAACAAAAATACTCAACAAAAAAAAACCAAGTTGGTTCAAATAAATTTATTAAAATTTGGCACTTCCAACTAAAATTTTTTCACAATCCAAAAAATAGTAGTTATTTTCAGCTAAATTTACTCAAATATAGATCCAACATCAAAAATACTCATCAAAATCCAAAAATCGAAGTTGATTTCAAATAAATTTTGTAAAATTTGTCAAAAATCGTGTCAAACTAAAAAAAAAATCGAAGTTAATTTCACCTGAAATTACTCAAATTAAGCTTCTCTATAAAAAAACTTAACATAGTCTAAAAAAATCGAAGTTGGTTCAAATAATTTTATTAAAATTTGACCAAATTCTTGTCAATATCCAAAAAAAACGAAGTTAATTTCACCTGAAATTACTCAAATATACAGCCTACAACAAAAATACTCATCAAAAACCAAAATAATCGAAGTTGATTTCAAATAAATTTATTATAATTTGACAAAAATCGTGTCAAATTCCAAAAAAATCGAAGTTAATTTCAACTGAAATTACTCAAATATACAGCCTACAACAAAAATACTCAACAAAATAAAAAAAAAAACGAAGTTGGTTCAAATAAATTTATTAAAATTTGGCACTTCCAACTAAAATTTTTTCACAATCCAAAAAATAGTAGTTATTTTCAGCTAAATTTACTCAAATATAGATCCAACAACAAAAATACTCATCAAAATCCAAAAATCGAAGTTGATTTCAAATAAATTTTGTAAAATTTGTCAAACATCGTGTCAAACTAAAAAAAAAATCGAAGTTAATTTCACCTGAAATTACTCAAATTAAGCTTCTCTATAAAAAAACTTAACATAGTCCAAAAAAATCGAAGTTGGTTCAAATAATTTTATTAAAATTTGACCAAATTCTTGTCAATATCCAAAAAAAACGAAGTTAATTTCACCTGAAATTACTCAAATATACAGCCTACAACAAAAATACCTATCAAAATCCAAAATAATCGAAGTTGATTTCAAATAAATTTATTATAATTTGACAAAAATCGTGTCAAATTCCAAAAAAATCGAAGTTAATTTCAACTGAAATTACTCAAATATACAGCCTACAACAAAAATACTCAACAAAATAAAAAAAAAACGAAGTTGGTTCAAATAAATTTATTAAAATTTGGCACTTCCAACTAAAATTTTTTCACAATCCAAAAAATAGTAGTTATTTTCAGCTAAATTTAATCAAATATAGATCCAACAACAAAAATGCTCATCAAAATCCAAAAATCGATGTTGATTTCAAATAAATTTTGTAAAATTTGTCAAAAATCGTGTCAAACTAAAAAAAAAATCGAAGTTAATTTCACCTGAAATTACTCAAATTAAGGTTCTCTATAAAAAAACTTAACATAGTCCAAAAAAATCGAAGTTGGTTCAAATAATTTTATTAAAATTTGACCAAATTCTTGTCAATATCCAAAAAAAACGAAGTTAATTTCACCTGAAATTACTCAAATATACAGCCTACAACAAAAATACCTATCAAAATCCAAAATAATCGAAGTTGATTTCAAATAAATTTATTATAATTTGACCAAAATCGTGTCAAATTCCAAAAAAATCGAAGTTAATTTCAACTGAAATTACTCAAATATACAGCCTACAACAAAAATACTCAACAAAATAAAAAAAAAACGAAGTTGGTTCAAATAAATTTATTAAAATTTGGCACTTCCAACTAAAATTTTTCACAATCCAAAAAAAAGTAGTTATTTTCAGCTAAGTTTACTCAAATATAGATCCAACAACAAAAATACTCATCAAAATCCAAAAATCGAAGTTGATTTCAAATAAATTTAGTATGATTTGTCAAAAATCGTGTCAAACTAAAAAAAAAATCAAAGTTAATTTCACCTGAAATTACTCAAATTAAGCTTCTCTATAAAAAAACTTAACATAGTCCAAACAAATCGAAGTTGGTTCATATAATTTTATTAAAATTTGACCAAATTCTTGTCAATATAAAAAAAAAACGAAGTTAATTTCACCTGAAATTACTCAAATATACAGCCTACAACAAAAATACTCAACAAAAAAAAACCAAGTTGGTTCAAATAAATTTATTAAAATTTGGCACTTCCAACTAAAATTTTTTCACAATCCAAAAAATAGTAGTTATTTTCAGCTAAATTTACTCAAATATAGATCCAACATCAAAAATACTCATCAAAATCCAAAAATCGAAGTTGATTTCAAATAAATTTTGTAAAATTTGTCAAATATCGTGTCAAACTAAAAAAAAAATCGAAGTTAATTTCACCTGAAATTACTCAAATTAAGCTTCTCTATAAAAAAACTTAACATAGTCTAAAAAAATCGAAGTTGGTTCGAATAATTTTATTAAAATTTGACCAAATTCTTGTCAATATCCAAAAAAAACGAAGTTAATTTCACCTGAAATTACTCAAATATACAGCCTACAACAAAAATACTCATCAAAAACCAAAATAATCGAAGTTGATTTCAAATAAATTTATTATAATTTGACAAAAATCGTGTCAAATTCCAAAAAAATCGAAGTTAATTTCAACTGAAATTACTCAAATATACAGCCTACAACAAAAATACTTATCAAAATAAAAAAAAAACGAAGTTGGTTCAAATAAATTTATTAAAATTTGGCACTTCCAACTAAAATTTTTTCACAATCCAAAAAATAGTAGTTATTTTCAGCTAAATTTACTCAAATATAGATCCAACAACAAAAATACTCATCAAAATCCAAAAATCGAAGTTGATTTCAAATAAATTTAGTATAATTTGTCAAAAATCGTGTCAAACTAAAAAAAATTCGAAGTTAATTTCACCTGAAATTACTCAAATTAAGCTTCTCTATAAAAAACTTAACATAGTCCAAAAAAATCGAAGTTGGTTCAAATAATTTTATTAAAATTTGACCAAATTCTTGTCAATATCCAAAAAAAAACGAAGTTAATTTCACCTGAAATTACTCAAATATACAGCCTACAACAAAAATACTCATCAAAATCCAAAATAATGGAAGTTGATTTCAAATAAATTTATTATAATTTGACAAAAATCGTGTCAAATTCCAAAAAAATCGAAGTTAATTTCAACTGAAATTACTCAAATATACAGCCTACAACAAAAATACTCAACAAAATAAAAAAAAAACGAAGTTGGTTCAAATAAATTTATTAAAATTTGGCACTTCCAACTAAAATTTTTTCACAATCCAAAAAATAGTAGTTATTTTCAGCTAAATTTACTCAAATATAGATCCAACAACAAAAATACTCATCAAAATCCAAAAATCGATGTTGATTTCAAATAAATTTTGTAAAATTTGTCAAAAATCGTGTCAAACTAAAAAAAAAATCGAAGTTAATTTCACCTGAAATTACTCAAATTAAGGTTCTCTATAAAAAAACTTAACATAGTCCAAAAAAATCGAAGTTGGTTCAAATAATTTTATTAAAATTTGACCAAATTCTTGTCAATATCCAAAAAAAACGAAGTTAATTTCACCTGAAATTACTCAAATATACAGCCTACAACAAAAATACCTATCAAAATCCAAAATAATCGAAGTTGATTTCAAATAAATTTATTATAATTTGACCAAAATCGTGTCAAATTCCAAAAAAATCGAAGTTAATTTCAACGGAAATTACTCAAATATACAGCCTACAACAAAAATACTCAACAAAATAAAAAAAAAACGAAGTTGGTTCAAATAAATTTATTAAAATTTGGCACTTCCAACTAAAATTTTTCACAATCCAAAAAAAAGTAGTTATTTTCAGCTAAGTTTACTCAAATATAGATCCAACAACAAAAATACTCATCAAAATCCAAAAATCGAAGTTGATTTAAAATAAATTTAGTATGATTTGTCAAAAATCGTGTCAAACTAAAAAAAAAATCAAAGTTAATTTCACCTGAAATTACTCAAATTAAGCTTCTCTATAAAAAAACTTAACATAGTCCAAAAAAATCGAAGTTGGTTCATATAATTTTATTAAAATTTGACCAAATTCTTGTCAATATAAAAAAAAAACGAAGTTAATTTCACCTGAAATTACTCAAATATACAGCCTACAACAAAAATACTCAACAAAAAAAAACCAAGTTGGTTCAAATAAATTTATTAAAATTTGGCACTTCCAACTAAAATTTTTTCACAATCCAAAAAATAGTAGTTATTTTCAGCTAAATTTACTCAAATATAGATCCAACATCAAAAATACTCATCAAAATCCAAAAATCGAAGTTGATTTCAAATAAATTTTGTAAAATTTGTCAAACATCGTGTCAAACTAAAAAAAAAATCGAAGTTAATTTCACCTGAAATTACTCAAATTAAGCTTCTCTATAAAAAAACTTAACATAGTCCAAAAAAATCGAAGTTGGTTCAAATAATTTTATTAAAATTTGACCAAATTCTTGTCAATATCCAAAAAAACGAAGTTAATTTCACCTGAAATTACTCAAATATACAGCCTACAACAAAAATACCTATCAAAATCCAAAATAATCGAAGTTGATTTCAAATAAATTTATTATAATTTGACAAAAATCGTGTCAAATTCCAAAAAAATCGAAGTTAATTTCAACTGAAATTACTCAAATATACAGCCTACAACAAAAATACTCAACAAAATAAAAAAAAAACGAAGTTGGTTCAAATAAATTTATTAAAATTTGGCACTTCCAACTAAAATTTTTCACAATCCAAAAAAAAGTAGTTATTTTCAGCTAAGTTTACTCAAATATAGATCCAACAACAAAAATACTCATCAAAATCCAAAAATCGAAGTTGATTTCAAATAAATTTAGTATGATTTGTCAAAAATCGTGTCAAACTAAAAAAAAAATCAAAGTTAATTTCACCTGAAATTACTCAAATTAAGCTTCTCTATAAAAAAACTTAACATAGTCCAAAAAAATCGAAGTTGGTTCATATAATTTTATTAAAATTTGACCAAATTCTTGTCAATATAAAAAAAAAACGAAGTTAATTTCACCTGAAATTACTCAAATATACAGCCTACAACAAAAATACTCAACAAAAAAAAACCAAGTTGGTTCAAATAAATTTATTAAAATTTGGCACTTCCAACTAAAATTTTTTCACAATCCAAAAAATAGTAGTTATTTTCAGCTAAATTTACTCAAATATAGATCCAACATCAAAAATACTCATCAAAATCCAAAAATCGAAGTTGATTTCAAATAAATTTTGTAAAATTTGTCAAAAATCGTGTCAAACTAAAAAAAAAATCGAAGTTAATTTCACCTGAAATTACTCAAATTAAGCTTCTCTATAAAAAAACTTAACATAGTCTAAAAAAATCGAAGTTGGTTCAAATAATTTTATTAAAATTTGACCAAATTCTTGTCAATATCAAAAAAAAAACGAAGTTAATTTCACCTGAAATTACTCAAATATACAGCCTACAACAAAAATACTCATCAAAAACCAAAATAATCGAAGTTGATTTCAAATAAATTTATTATAATTTGACAAAAATCGTGTCAAATTCCAAAAAAATCGAAGTTAATTTCAACTGAAATTACTCAAATATACAGCCTACAACAAAAATACTCAACAAAATAAAAAAAAAAACGAAGTTGGTTCAAATAAATTTATTAAAATTTGGCACTTCCAACTAAAATTTTTTCACAATCCAAAAAATAGTAGTTATTTTCAGCTAAATTTACTCAAATATAGATCCAACAACAAAAATACTCATCAAAATCCAAAAATCGAAGTTGATTTCAAATAAATTTTGTAAAATTTGTCAAACATCGTGTCAAACTAAAAAAAAAATCGAAGTTAATTTCACCTGAAATTACTCAAATTAAGCTTCTCTATAAAAAAACTTAACATAGTCCAAAAAAATCGAAGTTGGTTCAAATAATTTTATTAAAATTTGACCAAATTCTTGTCAATATCCAAAAAAAACGAAGTTAATTTCACCTGAAATTACTCAAATATACAGCCTACAACAAAAATACCTATCAAAATCCAAAATAATCGAAGTTGATTTCAAATAAATTTATTATAATTTGACAAAAATCGTGTCAAATTCCAAAAAAATCGAAGTTAATTTCAACTGAAATTACTCAAATATACAGCCTACAACTAAAATACTCAACAAAATAAAAAAAAAACGAAGTTGGTTCAAATAAATTTATTAAAATTTGGCACTTCCAACTAAAATTTTTTCACAATCCAAAAAATAGTAGTTATTTTCAGCTAAATTTACTCAAATATAGATCCAACAACAAAAATACTCATCAAATTCCAAAAATCGATGTTGATTTCAAATAAATTTTGTAAAATTTGTCAAAAATCGTGTCAAACTAAAAAAAAATCGAAGTTAATTTCACCTGAAATTACTCAAATTAAGGTTCTCTATAAAAAAACTTAACATAGTCCAAAAAAATCGAAGTTGGTTCAAATAATTTTATTAAAATTTGACCAAATTCTTGTCAATATCCAAAAAAAACGAAGTTAATTTCACCTGAAATTACTCAAATTAAGCTTCTCTATAAAAAACTTAACATAGTCCAAAAAAATCGAAGTTGGTTCAAATAATTTTATTAAAATTTGACCAAATTCTTGTCAATATCCAAAAAAAACGAAGTTAATTTCACCTGAAATTACTCAAATATACAGCCTACAACAAAAATACTCATCAAAATCCAAAATAATCGAAGTTGATTTCAAATAAATTTATTATAATTTGACAAAAATCGTGTCAAATTCCAAAAAAATCGAAGATAATTTCAACTGAAATTACTCAAATATACAGCCTACAACAAAAATACTCAACAAAATAAAAAAAAAACGAAGTTGGTTCAAATAAATTTATTAAAATTTGGCACTTCCAACTAAAATTTTTTCACAATCCAAAAAATAGTAGTTATTTTCAGCTAAATTTACTCAAATATAGATCCAACAACAAAAATACTCATCAAAATCCAAAAATCGATGTTGATTTCAAATAAATTTTGTAAAATTTGTCAAAAATCGTGTCAAACTAAAAAAAAAATCGAAGTTAATTTCACCTGAAATTACTCAAATTAAGGTTCTCTATAAAAAAACTTAACATAGTCCAAAAAAATCGAAGCTGGTTCAAATAATTTTATTAAAATTTGACCAAATTCTTGTCAATATCCAAAAAAAACGAAGTTAATTTCACCTGAAATTACTCAAATATACAGCCTACAACAAAAATACTCAACAAAAAAAAACCAAGTTGGTTCAAATAAATTTATTAAAATTTGGCACTTCCAACTAAAATTTTTTCACAATCCAAAAAATAGTAGTTATTTTCAGCTAAATTTACTCAAATATAGATCCAACATCAAAAATACTCATCAAAATCCAAAAATCGAAGTTGATTTCAAATAAATTTTGTAAAATTTGTCAAAAATCGTGTCAAACTAAAAAAAAAATCGAAGTTAATTTCACCTGAAATTACTCAAATTAAGCTTCTCTATAAAAAACTTAACATAGTCCAAAAAAATCGAAGTTGGTTCAAATAATTTTATTAAAATTTGACCAAATTCTTGTCAATATCAAAAAAAAAACGAAGTTAATTTCACCTGAAATTACTCAAATATACAGCCTACAACAAAAATACTCATCAAAATCCAAAATAATCGAAGTTGATTTCAAATAAATTTATTATAATTTGACAAAAATCGTGTCAAATTCCAAAAAAATCGAAGTTAATTTCAACTGAAATTACTCAAATATACAGCCTACAACAAAAATACTCAACAAAATAAAAAAAAAACGAAGTTGGTTCAAATAAATTTATTAAAATTTGGCACTTCCAACTAAAATTTTTTCACAATCCAAAAAATAGTAGTTATTTTCAGCTAAATTTAATCAAATATAGATCCAACAACAAAAATACTCATCAAAATCCAAAAATCGATGTTGATTTCAAATAAATTTTGTAAAATTTGTCAAAAATCGTGTCAAACTAAAAAAAAAATCGAAGTTAATTTCACCTGAAATTACTCAAATTAAGGTTCTCTATAAAAAAACTTAACATAGTCCAAAAAAATCGAAGTTGGTTCAAATAATTTTATTAAAATTTGACCAAATTCTTGTCAATATCCAAAAAAAACGAAGTTAATTTCACCTGAAATTACTCAAATATACAGCCTACAACAAAAATACCTATCAAAATCCAAAATAATCGAAGTTGATTTCAAATAAATTTATTATAATTTGACCAAAATCGTGTCAAATTCCAAAAAAATCGAAGTTAATTTCAACTGAAATTACTCAAATATACAGCCTACAACAAAAATACTCAACAAAATAAAAAAAAAACGAAGTTGGTTCAAATAAATTTATTAAAATTTGGCACTTCCAACTAAAATTTTTCACAATCCAAAAAAAAGTAGTTATTTTCAGCTAAGTTTACTCAAATATAGATCCAACAACAAAAATACTCATCAAAATCCAAAAATCGAAGTTGATTTCAAATAAATTTAGTATGATTTGTCAAAAATCGTGTCAAACTAAAAAAAAAATCAAAGTTAATTTCACCTGAAATTACTCAAATTAAGCTTCTCTATAAAAAAACTTAACATAGTCCAAACAAATCGAAGTTGGTTCATATAATTTTATTAAAATTTGACCAAATTCTTGTCAATATAAAAAAAAAACGAAGTTAATTTCACCTGAAATTACTCAAATATACAGCCTACAACAAAAATACTCAACAAAAAAAAACCAAGTTGGTTCAAATAAATTTATTAAAATTTGGCACTTCCAACTAAAATTTTTTCACAATCCAAAAAATAGTAGTTATTTTCAGCTAAATTTACTCAAATATAGATCCAACATCAAAAATACTCATCAAAATCCAAAAATCGAAGTTGATTTCAAATAAATTTTGTAAAATTTGTCAAATATCGTGTCAAACTAAAAAAAAAATCGAAGTTAATTTCACCTGAAATTACTCAAATTAAGCTTCTCTATAAAAAAACTTAACATAGTCTAAAAAAATCGAAGTTGGTTCGAATAATTTTATTAAAATTTGACCAAATTCTTGTCAATATCCAAAAAAAACGAAGTTAATTTCACCTGAAATTACTCAAATATACAGCCTACAACAAAAATACTCATCAAAAACCAAAATAATCGAAGTTGATTTCAAATAAATTTATTATAATTTGACAAAAATCGTGTCAAATTCCAAAAAAATCGAAGTTAATTTCAACTGAAATTACTCAAATATACAGCCTACAACAAAAATACTTATCAAAATAAAAAAAAAAACGAAGTTGGTTCAAATAAATTTATTAAAATTTGGCACTTCCAACTAAAATTTTTTCACAATCCAAAAAATAGTAGTTATTTTCAGCTAAATTTACTCAAATATAGATCCAACAACAAAAATACTCATCAAAATCCAAAAATCGAAGTTGATTTCAAATAAATTTAGTATAATTTGTCAAAAATCGTGTCAAACTAAAAAAAATTCGAAGTTAATTTCACCTGAAATTACTCAAATTAAGCTTCTCTATAAAAAACTTAACATAGTCCAAAAAAATCGAAGTTGGTATAAATAATTTTATTAAAATTTGACCAAATTCTTGTCAATATCCAAAAAAAAACGAAGTTAATTTCACCTGAAATTACTCAAATATACAGCCTACAACAAAAATACTCATCAAAATCCAAAATAATCGAAGTTGATTTCAAATAAATTTATTATAATTTGACAAAAATCGTGTCAAATTCCAAAAAAATCGAAGTTAATTTCAACTGAAATTACTCAAATATACAGCCTACAACAAAAATACTCAACAAAATAAAAAAAAAACGAAGTTGGTTCAAATAAATTTATTAAAATTTGGCACTTCCAACTAAAATTTTTTCACAATCCAAAAAATAGTAGTTATTTTCAGCTAAATTTACTCAAATATAGATCCAACAACAAAAATACTCATCAAAATCCAAAAATCGATGTTGATTTCAAATAAATTTTGTAAAATTTGTCAAAAATCGTGTCAAACTAAAAAAAAATCGAAGTTAATTTCACCTGAAATTACTCAAATTAAGGTTCTCTATAAAAAAACTTAACATAGTCCAAAAAAATCGAAGTTGGTTCAAATAATTTTATTAAAATTTGACCAAATTCTTGTCAATATCCAAAAAAAACGAAGTTAATTTCACCTGAAATTACTCAAATATACAGCCTACAACAAAAATACCTATCAAAATCCAAAATAATCGAAGTTGATTTCATATAAATTTATTATAATTTGACCAAAATCGTGTCAAATTCCAAAAAAATCGAAGTTAATTTCAACGGAAATTACTCAAATATACAGCCTACAACAAAAATACTCAACAAAATAAAAAAAAAACGAAGTTGGTTCAAATAAATTTATTAAAATTTGGCACTTCCAACTAAAATTTTTCACAATCCAAAAAAAAGTAGTTATTTTCAGCTAAGTTTACTCAAATATAGATCCAACAACAAAAATACTCATCAAAATCCAAAAATCGAAGTTGATTTAAAATAAATTTAGTATGATTTGTCAAAAATCGTGTCAAACTAAAAAAAAAATCAAAGTTAATTTCACCTGAAATTACTCAAATTAAGCTTCTCTATAAAAAAACTTAACATAGTCCAAAAAAATCGAAGTTGGTTCATATAATTTTATTAAAATTTGACCAAATTCTTGTCAATATAAAAAAAAAACGAAGTTAATTTCACCTGAAATTACTCAAATATACAGCCTACAACAAAAATACTCAACAAAAAAAAACCAAGTTGGTTCAAATAAATTTATTAAAATTTGGCACTTCCAACTAAAATTTTTTCACAATCCAAAAAATAGTAGTTATTTTCAGCTAAATTTACTCAAATATAGATCCAACATCAAAAATACTCATCAAAATCCAAAAATCGAAGTTGATTTCAAATAAATTTTGTAAAATTTGTCAAAAATCGTGTCAAACTAAAAAAAAAATCGAAGTTAATTTCACCTGAAATTACTCAAATTAAGCTTCTCTATAAAAAAACTTAACATAGTCTAAAAAAATCGAAGTTGGTTCAAATAATTTTATTAAAATTTGACCAAATTCTTGTCAATATCCAAAAAAAACGAAGTTAATTTCACCTGAAATTACTCAAATATACAGCCTACAACAAAAATACTCATCAAAAACCAAAATAATCGAAGTTGATTTCAAATAAATTTATTATAATTTGACAAAAATCGTGTCAAATTCCAAAAAAATCGAAGTTAATTTCAACTGAAATTACTCAAATATACAGCCTACAACAAAAATACTCAACAAAATAAAAAAAAAACGAAGTTGGTTCAAATAAATTTATTAAAATTTGGCACTTCCAACTAAAATTTTTTCACAATCCAAAAAATAGTAGTTATTTTCAGCTAAATTTACTCAAATATAGATCCAACAACAAAAATACTCATCAAAATCCAAAAATCGAAGTTGATTTCAAATAAATTTTGTAAAATTTGTCAAACATCGTGTCAAACTAAAAAAAAAATC
The DNA here is from genome assembly GCA_946251845.1 of Andrena fulva. NCBI lineage: Eukaryota > Metazoa > Arthropoda > Insecta > Hymenoptera > Andrenidae > Andrena > Andrena fulva. Next base: position 261,624 of record CAMITZ010000136.1, on the reverse strand, counting down.
GAAGTTAATTTCACCTGAAATTACTCAAATTAAGCTTCTCTATAAAAAAACTTAACATAGTCCAAAAAAATCGAAGTTGGTTCAAATAATTTTATTAAAATTTGACCAAATTCTTGTCAATATCCAAAAAAACGAAGTTAATTTCACCTGAAATTACTCAAATATACAGCCTACAACAAAAATACCTATCAAAATCCAAAATAATCGAAGTTGATTTCAAATAAATTTATTATAATTTGACAAAAATCGTGTCAAATTCCAAAAAAATCGAAGTTAATTTCAACTGAAATTACTCAAATATACAGCCTACAACAAAAATACTCAACAAAATAAAAAAAAAACGAAGTTGGTTCAAATAAATTTATTAAAATTTGGCACTTCCAACTAAAATTTTTCACAATCCAAAAAAAAGTAGTTATTTTCAGCTAAGTTTACTCAAATATAGATCCAACAACAAAAATACTCATCAAAATCCAAAAATCGAAGTTGATTTCAAATAAATTTAGTATGATTTGTCAAAAATCGTGTCAAACTAAAAAAAAAAATCAAAGTTAATTTCACCTGAAATTACTCAAATTAAGCTTCTCTATAAAAAAACTTAACATAGTCCAAAAAAATCGAAGTTGGTTCATATAATTTTATTAAAATTTGACCAAATTCTTGTCAATATAAAAAAAAAACGAAGTTAATTTCACCTGAAATTACTCAAATATACAGCCTACAACAAAAATACTCAACAAAAAAAAACCAAGTTGGTTCAAATTAATTTATTAAAATTTGGCACTTCCAACTAAAATTTTTTCACAATCCAAAAAATAGTAGTTATTTTCAGCTAAATTTACTCAAATATCGATCCAACATCAAAAATACTCATCAAAATCCAAAAATCGAAGTTGATTTCAAATAAATTTTGTAAAATTTGTCAAAAATCGTGTCAAACTAAAAAAAAAATCGAAGTTAATTTCACCTGAAATTACTCAAATTAAGCTTCTCTATAAAAAAACTTAACATAGTCTAAAAAAATCGAAGTTGGTTCAAATAATTTTATTAAAATTTGACCAAATTCTTGTCAATATCCAAAAAAAACGAAGTTAATTTCACCTGAAATTACTCAAATATACAGCCTACAACAAAAATACTCATCAAAAACCAAAATAATCGAAGTTGATTTCAAATAAATTTATTATAATTTGACAAAAATCGTGTCAAATTCCAAAAAAATCGAAGTTAATTTCAACTGAAATTACTCAAATATACAGCCTACAACAAAAATACTCAACAAAATAAAAAAAAAAACGAAGTTGGTTCAAATAAATTTATTAAAATTTGGCACTTCCAACTAAAATTTTTTCACAATCCAAAAAATAGTAGTTATTTTCAGCTAAATTTACTCAAATATAGATCCAACAACAAAAATACTCATCAAAATCCAAAAATCGAAGTTGATTTCAAATAAATTTTGTAAAATTTGTCAAACATCGTGTCAAACTAAAAAAAAAATCGAAGTTAATTTCACCTGAAATTACTCAAATTAAGCTTCTCTATAAAAAAACTTAACATAGTCCAAAAAAATCGAAGTTGGTTCAAATAATTTTATTTAAATTTGACCAAATTCTTGTCAATATCCAAAAAAAACGAAGTTAATTTCACCTGAAATTACTCAAATATACAGCCTACAACAAAAATACCTATCAAAATCCAAAATAATCGAAGTTGATTTCAAATAAATTTATTATAATTTGACAAAAATCGTGTCAAATTCCAAAAAAATCGAAGTTAATTTCAACTGAAATTACTCAAATATACAGCCTACAACAAAAATACTCAACAAAATAAAAAAAAAACGAAGTTGGTTCAAATAAATTTATTAAAATTTGGCACTTCCAACTAAAATTTTTTCACAATCCAAAAAATAGTAGTTATTTTCAGCTAAATTTACTCAAATATAGATCCAACAACAAAAATACTCATCAAATTCCAAAAATCGATGTTGATTTCAAATAAATTTTGTAAAATTTGTCAAAAATCGTGTCAAACTAAAAAAAAATCGAAGTTAATTTCACCTGAAATTACTCAAATTAAGGTTCTCTATAAAAAAACTTAACATAGTCCAAAAAAATCGAAGTTGGTTCAAATAATTTTATTAAAATTTGACCAAATTCTTGTCAATATCCAAAAAAAACGAAGTTAATTTCACCTGAAATTACTCAAATATACAGCCTACAACAAGAATACCTATCAAAATCCAAAATAATCGAAGTTGATTTCAAATAAATTTATTATAATTTGACCAAAATCGTGTCAAATTCAAAAAAAATCGAAGTTAATTTCAACTGAAATTACTCAAATATACAGCCTACAACAAAAATACTCAACAAAATAAAAAAAAAACGAAGTTGGTTCAAATAAATTTATTAAAATTTGGCACTTCCAACTAAAATTTTTCACAATCCAAAAAAAAGTAGTTATTTTCAGCTAAGTTTACTCAAATATAGATCCAACAACAAAAATACTCATCAAAATCCAAAAATCGAAGTTGATTTCAAATAAATTTAGTATGATTTGTCAAAAATCGTGTCAAACTAAAAAAAAAATCAAAGTTAATTTCACCTGAAATTACTCAAATTAAGCTTCTCTATAAAAAAACTTAACATAGTCCAAAAAAATCGAAGTTGGTTCATATAATTTTATTAAAATTTGACCAAATTCTTGTCAATATAAAAAAAAAACGAAGTTAATTTCACTTGAAATTACTCAAATATACAGCCTACAACAAAAATACTCAACAAAAAAAAACCAAGTTGGTTCAAATAAATTTATTAAAATTTGGCACTTCCAACTAAAATTTTTTCACAATCCAAAAAATAGTAGTTATTTTCAGCTAAGTTTACTCAAATATAGATCCAACAACAAAAATACTCATCAAAATCCAAAAATCGAAGTTGATTTCAAATAAATTTAGTATGATTTGTCAAAAATCGTGTCAAACTAAAAAAAAAATCAAAGTTAATTTCACCTGAAATTACTCAAATTAAGCTTCTCTATAAAAAAACTTAACATAGTCCAAAAAAATCGAAGTTGGTTCATATAATTTTATTAAAATTTGACCAAATTCTTGTCAATATAAAAAAAAAACGAAGTTAATTTCACCTGAAATTACTCAAATATACAGCCTACAACAAAAATACTCAACAAAAAAAAACCAAGTTGGTTCAAATAAATTTATTAAAATTTGGCACTTCCAACTAAAATTTTTTCACAATCCAAAAAATAGTAGTTATTTTCAGCTAAATTTACTCAAATATAGATCCAACATCAAAAATACTCATCAAAATCCAAAAATCGAAGTTGATTTCAAATAAATTTTGTAAAATTTGTCAAAAATCGTGTCAAACTAAAAAAAAAATCGAAGTTAATTTCACCTGAAATTACTCAAATTAAGCTTCTCTATAAAAAAACTTAACATAGTCTAAAAAAATCGAAGTTGGTTCAAATAATTTTATTAAAATTTGACCAAATTCTTGTCAATATCCAAAAAAAACGAAGTTAATTTCACCTGAAATTACTCAAATATACAGCCTACAACAAAAATACTCATCAAAAACCAAAATAATCGAAGTTGATTTCAAATAAATTTATTATAATTTGACAAAAATCGTGTCAAATTCCAAAAAAATCGAAGTTAATTTCAACTGAAATTACTCAAATATACAGCCTACAACAAAAATACTCAACAAAATAAAAAAAAAACGAAGTTGGTTCAAATAAATTTACTAAAATTTGGCACTTCCAACTAAAATTTTTTCACAATCCAAAAAATAGTAGTTATTTTCAGCTAAATTTACTCAAATATAGATCCAACAACAAAAATACTCATCAAAATCCAAAAATCGAAGTTGATTTCAAATAAATTTAGTATAATTGGTCAAAAATCGTGTCAAACTAAAAAAAAATCGAAGTTAATTTCACCTGAAATTACTCAAATTAAGCTTCTCTATAAAAAACTTAACATAGTCAAAAAAAATCGAAGTTGGTTCAAATAATTTTATTAAAATTTGACCAAATTCTTGTCAATATCCAAAAAAAAACGAAGTTAATTTCACCTGAAATTACTCAAATATACAGCCTACAACAAAAATACTCATCAAAATCCAAAATAATCGAAGTTGATTTCAAATAAATTTATTATAATTTGACAAAAATCGTGTCAAATTCCAAAAAAATCAAAGTTAATTTCAACTGAAATTACTCAAATATACAGCCTACAACAAAAATACTCAACAAAATAAAAAAAAAACGAAGTTGGGTCAAATAAATTTATTAAAATTTGGCACTTCCAACTAAAATTTTTTCACAATCCAAAAAATAGTAGTTATTTTCAGCTAAATTTACTCAAATATAGATCCAACAACAAAAATACTCATCAAAATCCAAAAATCGATGTTGATTTCAAATAAATTTTGTAAAATTGGTCAAAAATCGTGTCAAACTAAAAAAAAATCGAAGTTAATTTCACCTGAAATTACTCAAATTAAGGTTCTCTATAAAAAAACTTAACATAGTCCAAAAAAATCGAAGTTGGTTCAAATAATTTTATTAAAATTTGACCAAATTCTTGTCAATATCCAAAAAAAAAACGAAGTTAATTTCACCTGAAATTACTCAAATATACAGCCTACAACAAAAATACTCATCAAAAACCAAAATAATCGAAGTTGATTTCAAATAAATTTATTATAATTTGACAAAAATCGTGTCAAATTCAAAAAAAATCGAAGTTAACTTCAACTGAAATTACTCAAATATACAGCCTACAACAAAAATACTCAACAAAATAAAAAAAAAACGAAGTTGGTTCAAATAAATTTATTAAAATTTGGCACTTCCAACTAAAATTTTTTCACAATCCAAAAAATAGTAGTTATTTTCAGCTAAATTTACTCAAATATAGATCCAACAACAAAAATACTCATCAAAATCCAAAAATCGAAGTTGATTTCAAATAAATTTAGTATAATTTGTCAAAAATCGTGTCAAACTAAAAAAAAATCGAAGTTAATTTCACCTGAAATTACTCAAATTAAGCTTCTCTATAAAAAACTTAACATAGTCCAAAAAAATCGAAGTTGGTTCAAATAATTTTATTAAAATTTGACCAAATTCTTGTCAATATCCAAAAAAAAACGAAGTTAATTTCACCTGAAATTACTCAAATATACAGCCTACAACAAAAATACTCATCAAAATCCAAAATAATCGAAGTTGATTTCAAATAAATTTATTATAATTTGACAAAAATCGTGTCAAATTCCAAAAAAATCGAAGTTAATTTCAACTGAAATTACTCAAATATACAGCCTACAACAAAAATACTCAACAAAATAAAAAAAAAACGAAGTTGGTTCAAATAAATTTATTAAAATTTGGCACTTCCAACTAAAATTTTTTCACAATCCAAAAAATAGTAGTTATTTTCAGCTAAATTTACTCAAATATAGATCCAACAACAAAAATACTCATCAAAATCCAAAAATCGATGTTGATTTCAAATAAATTTTGTAAAATTTGTCAAAAATCGTGTCAAACTAAAAAAAAAATCGAAGTTAATTTCACCTGAAATTACTCAAATTAAGGTTCTCTATAAAAAAACTTAACATAGTCCAAAAAAATCGAAGTTGGTTCAAATAATTTTATTAAAATTTGACCAAATTCTTGTCAATATCCAAAAAAAACGAAGTTAATTTCACCTGAAATTACTCAAATATACAGCCTACAACAAAAATACCTATCAAAATACAAAATAATCGAAGTTGATTTCAAATAAATTTATTATAATTTGACAAAAATCGTGTCAAATTCCAAAAAAATCGAAGTTAATTTCAACTGAAATTACTCAAATATACAGCCTACAACAAAAATACTTATCAAAATAAAAAAAAAACGAAGTTGGTTCAAATAAATTTATTAAAATTTGGCACTTCCAACTAAAATTTTTTCACAATCCAAAAAATAGTAGTTATTTTCAGCTAAATTTACTCAAATATAGATCCAACAACAAAAATACTCATCAAAATCCAAAAATCGAAGTTGATTTCAAATAAATTTAGTATAATTTGTCAAAAATCGTGTCAAACTAAAAAAAATTCGAAGTTAATTTCACCTGAAATTACTCAAATTAAGCTTCTCTATAAAAAACTTAACATAGTCCAAAAAAATCGAAGTTGGTTCAAATAATTTTATTAAAATTTGACCAAATTCTTGTCAATATCCAAAAAAAAACGAAGTTAATTTCACCTGAAATTACTCAAATATACAGCCTACAACAAAAATACTCATCAAAATCCAAAATAATCGAAGTTGATTTCAAATAAATTTATTATAATTTGACAAAAATCGTGTCAAATTCCAAAAAAATCGAAGTTAATTTCAACTGAAATTACTCAAATATACAGCCTACAACAAAAATACTCAACAAAATAAAAAAAAAACGAAGTTGGTTCAAATAAATTTATTAAAATTTGGCACTTCCAACTAAAATTTTTTCACAATCCAAAAAATAGTAGTTATTTTCAGCGAAATTTACTCAAATATAGATCCAACAACAAAAATACTCATCAAAATCCAAAAATCGATGTTGATTTCAAATAAATTTTGTAAAATTTGTCAAAAATCGTGTCAAACTAAAAAAAAAATCGAAGTTAATTTCACCTGAAATTACTCAAATTAAGGTTCTCTATAAAAAAACTTAACATAGTCCAAAAAAATCGAAGTTGGTTCAAATAATTTTATTAAAATTTGACCAAATTCTTGTCAATATCCAAAAAAAACGAAGTTAATTTCACCTGAAATTACTCAAATATACAGCCTACAACAAAAATACCTATCAAAATCCAAAATAATCGAAGTTGATTTCAAATAAATTTATTATAATTTGACCAAAATCGTGTCAAATTCAAAAAAAATCGAAGTTAATTTCAACTGAAATTACTCAAATATACAGCCTACAACAAAAATACTCAACAAAATAAAAAAAAAACGAAGTTGGTTCAAATAAATTTATTAAAATTTGGCACTTCCAACTAAAATTTTTCACAATCCAAAAAAAAGTAGTTATTTTCAGCTAAGTTTACTCAAATATAGATCCAACAACAAAAATACTCATCAAAATCCAAAAATCGAAGTTGATTTCAAATAAATTTAGTATGATTTGTCAAAAATCGTGTCAAACTAAAAAAAAAATCAAAGTTAATTTCACCTGAAATTACTCAAATTAAGCTTCTCTATAAAAAAACTTAACATAGTCCAAAAAAATCGAAGTTGGTTCATATAATTTTATTAAAATTTGACCAAATTCTTGTCAATATAAAAAAAAAACGAAGTTAATTTCACCTGAAATTACTCAAATATACAGCCTACAACAAAAATACTCAACAAAAAAAAACCAAGTTGGTTCAAATAAATTTATTAAAATTTGGCACTTCCAACTAAAATTTTTTCACAATCCAAAAAATAGTAGTTATTTTCAGCTAAATTTACTCAAATATAGATCCAACATCAAAAATACTCATCAAAATCCAAAAATCGAAGTTGATTTCAAATAAATTTTGTAAAATTTGTCAAACATCGTGTCAAACTAAAAAAAAAATCGAAGTTAATTTCACCTGAAATTACTCAAATTAAGCTTCTCTATAAAAAAACTTAACATAGTCCAAAAAAATCGAAGTTGGTTCAAATAATTTTATTAAAATTTGACCAAATTCTTGTCAATATCCAAAAAAACGAAGTTAATTTCACCTGAAATTACTCAAATATACAGCCTACAACAAAAATACCTATCAAAATCCAAAATAATCGAAGTTGATTTCAAATAAATTTATTATAATTTGACCAAAATCGTGTCAAATTCCAAAAAAATCGAAGTTAATTTCAACGGAAATTACTCAAATATACAGCCTACAACAAAAATACTCAACAAAATAAAAAAAAAACGAAGTTGGTTCAAATAAATTTATTAAAATTTGGCACTTCCAACTAAAATTTTTCACAATCCAAAAAAAAGTAGTTATTTTCAGCTAAGTTTACTCAAATATAGATCCAACAACAAAAATACTCATCAAAATCCAAAAATCGAAGTTGATTTCAAATAAATTTAGTATGATTTGTCAAAAATCGTGTCAAACTAAAAAAAAAATCAAAGTTAATTTCACCTGAAATTACTCAAATTAAGCTTCTCTATAAAAAAACTTAACATAGTCCAAAAAAATCGAAGTTGGTTCATATAATTTTATTAAAATTTGACCAAATTCTTGTCAATATAAAAAAAAACGAAGTTAATTTCACCTGAAATTACTCAAATATACAGCCTACAACAAAAATACTCAACAAAAAAAAACCAAGTTGGTTCAAATAAATTTATTAAAATTTGGCACTTCCAACTAAAATTTTTTCACAATCCAAAAAATAGTAGTTATTTTCAGCTAAATTTACTCAAATATAGATCCAACATCAAAAATACTCATCAAAATCCAAAAATCGAAGTTGATTTCAAATAAATTTTGTAAAATTTGTCAAAAATCGTGTCAAACTAAAAAAAAAATCGAAGTTAATTTCACCTGAAATTACTCAAATTAAGCTTCTCTATAAAAAAACTTAACATAGTCTAAAAAAATCGAAGTTGGTTCAAATAATTTTATTAAAATTTGACCAAATTCTTGTCAATATCCAAAAAAAACGAAGTTAATTTCACCTGAAATTACTCAAATATACAGCCTACAACAAAAATACTCATCAAAAACCAAAATAATCGAAGTTGATTTCAAATAAATTTATTATAATTTGACAAAAATCGTGTCAAATTCCAAAAAAATCGAAGTTAATTTCAACTGAAATTACTCAAATATACAGCCTACAACAAAAATACTCAACAAAATTAAAAAAAAAACGAAGTTGGTTCAAATAAATTTATTAAAATTTGGCACTTCCAACTAAAATTTTTTCACAATCCAAAAAATAGTAGTTATTTTCAGCTAAATTTACTCAAATATAGATCCAACAACAAAAATACTCATCAAAATCCAAAAATCGAAGTTGATTTCAAATAAATTTTGTAAAATTTGTCAAACATCGTGTCAAACTAAAAAAAAAATCGAAGTTAATTTCACCTGAAATTACTCAAATTAAGCTTCTCTATAAAAAAACTTAACATAGTCCAAAAAAATCGAAGTTGGTTCAAATAATTTTATTAAAATTTGACCAAATTCTTGTCAATATCCAAAAAAACGAAGTTAATTTCACCTGAAATTACTCAAATATACAGCCTACAACAAAAATACCTATCAAAATCCAAAATAATCGAAGTTGATTTCAAATAAATTTATTATAATTTGACAAAAATCGTGTCAAATTCCAAAAAAATCGAAGTTAATTTCAACTGAAATTACTCAAATATACAGCCTACAACAAAAATACTCAACAAAATAAAAAAAAAACGAAGTTGGTTCAAATAAATTTATTAAAATTTGGCACTTCCAACTAAAATTTTTTCACAATCCAAAAAATAGTAGTTATTTTCAGCTAAATTTACTCAAATATAGATCCAACAACAAAAATACTCATCAAATTCCAAAAATCGATGTTGATTTCAAATAAATTTTGTAAAATTTGTCAAAAATCGTGTCAAACTAAAAAAAAAATCGAAGTTAATTTCACCTGAAATTACTCAAATTAAGGTTCTCTATAAAAAAACTTAACATAGTCCAAAAAAATCGAAGTTGGTTCAAATAATTTTATTAAAATTTGACCAAATTCTTGTCAATATCCAAAAAAAACGAAGTTAATTTCACCTGAAATTACTCAAATATACAGCCTACAACAAGAATACCTATCAAAATCCAAAATAATCGAAGTTGATTTCAAATAAATTTATTATAATTTGACCAAAATCGTGTCAAATTCCAAAAAAATCGAAGTTAATTTCAACTGAAATTACTCAAATATACAGCCTACAACAAAAATACTCAACAAAATAAAAAAAAACGAAGTTGGTTCAAATAAATTTATTAAAATTTGGCACTTCCAACTAAAATTTTTCACAATCCAAAAAAAAGTAGTTATTTTCGGCTAAGTTTACTCAAATATAGATCCAACAACAAAAATACTCATCAAAATCCAAAAATCGAAGTTGATTTCAAATAAATTTAGTATGATTTGTCAAAAATCGTGTCAAACTAAAAAAAAAATCAAAGTTAATTTCACCTGAAATTACTCAAATTAAGCTTCTCTATAAAAAAACTTAACATAGTCCAAAAAAATCGAAGTTGGTTCATATAATTTTATTAAAATTTGACCAAATTCTTGTCAATATAAAAAAAAAACGAAGTTAATTTCACCTGAAATTACTCAAATATACAGCCTACAACAAAAATACTCAACAAAAAAAAACCAAGTTGGTTCAAATAAATTTATTAAAATTTGGCACTTCCAACTAAAATTTTTTCACAATCCAAAAAATAGTAGTTATTTTCAGCTAAATTTACTCAAATATAGATCCAACATCAAAAATACTCATCAAAATCCAAAAATCGAAGTTGATTTCAAATAAATTTTGTAAAATTTGTCAAAAATCGTGTCAAACTAAAAAAAAAATCGAAGTTAATTTCACCTGAAATTACTCAAATTAAGCTTCTCTATAAAAAAACTTAACATAGTCTAAAAAAATCGAAGTTGGTTCAAATAATTTTATTAAAATTTGACCAAATTCTTGTCAATATCCAAAAAAAACGAAGTTAATTTCACCTGAAATTACTCAAATATACAGCCTACAACAAAAATACTCATCAAAAACCAAAATAATCGAAGTTGATTTCAAATAAATTTATTATAATTTGACAAAAATCGTGTCAAATTCCAAAAAAATCGAAGTTAATTTCAACTGGAATTACTCAAATATACAGCCTACAACAAAAATACTCAACAAAATAAAAAAAAAACGAAGTTGGTTCAAATAAATTTATTAAAATTTGGCACTTCCAACTAAAATTTTTTCACAATCCAAAAAATAGTAGTTATTTTCAGCTAAATTTACTCAAATATAGATCCAACAACAAAAATACTCATCAAAATCCAAAAATCGAAGTTGATTTCAAATAAATTTTGTAAAATTTGTCAAACATCGTGTCAAACTAAAAAAAAAATCGAAGTTAATTTCACCTGAAATTACTCAAATTAAGCTTCTCTATAAAAAAACTTAACATAGTCCAAAAAAATCGAAGTTGGTTCAAATAATTTTATTAAAATTTGACCAAATTCTTGTCAATATCCAAAAAAACGAAGTTAATTTCACCTGAAATTACTCAAATATACAGCCTACAACAAAAATACCTATCAAAATCCAAAATAATCGAAGTTGATTTCAAATAAATTTATTATAATTTGACAAAAATCGTGTCAAATTCCAAAAAAATCGAAGATAATTTCAACTGAAATTACTCAAATATACAGCCTACAACAAAAATACTCAACAAAATAAAAAAAAAACGAAGTTGGTTCAAATAAATTTATTAAAATTTGGCACTTCCAACTAAAATTTTTTCACAATCCAAAAAATAGTAGTTATTTTCAGCTAAATTTACTCAAATATAGATCCAACAACAAAAATACTCATCAAATTCCAAAAATCGATGTTGATTTCAAATAAATTTTGTAAAATTTGTCAAAAATCGTGTCAAACTAAAAAAAAAATCGAAGTTAATTTCACCTGAAATTACTCAAATTAAGGTTCTCTATAAAAAAACTTAACATAGTCCAAAAAAATCGAAGTTGGTTCAAATAATTTTATTAAAATTTGACCAAATTCTTGTCAATATCTAAAAAAAACGAAGTTAATTTCACCTGAAATTACTCAAATATACAGCCTACAACAAGAATACCTATCAAAATCCAAAATAATCGAAGTTGATTTCAAATAAATTTATTATAATTTGACCAAAATCGTGTCAAATTCAAAAAAAATCGAAGTTAATTTCAACTGAAATTACTCAAATATACAGCCTACAACAAAAATACTCAACAAAATAAAAAAAAACGAAGTTGGTTCAAATAAATTTATTAAAATTTGGCACTTCCAACTAAAATTTTTCACAATCCAAAAAAAAGTAGTTATTTTCGGCTAAGTTTACTCAAATATAGATCCAACAACAAAAATACTCATCAAAATCCAAAAATCGAAGTTGATTTCAAATAAATTTAGTATGATTTGTCAAAAATCGTGTCAAACTAAAAAAAAAATCAAAGTTAATTTCACCTGAAATTACTCAAATTAAGCTTCTCTATAAAAAAACTTAACATAGTCCAAAAAAATCGAAGTTGGTTCATATAATTTTATTAAAATTTGACCAAATTCTTGTCAATATAAAAAAAAAACGAAGTTAATTTCACCTGAAATTACTCAAATATACAGCCTACAACAAAAATACTCAACAAAAAAAAACCAAGTTGGTTCAAATAAATTTATTAAAATTTGGCACTTCCAACTAAAATTTTTTCACAATCCAAAAAATAGTAGTTATTTTCAGCTAAATTTACTCAAATATAGATCCAACATCAAAAATACTCATCAAAATCCAAAAATCGAAGTTGATTTCAAATAAATTTTGTAAAATTTGTCAAAAATCGTGTCAAACTAAAAAAAAAATCGAAGTTAATTTCACCTGAAATTACTCAAATTAAGCTTCTCTATAAAAAAACTTAACATAGTCTAAAAAAATCGAAGTTGGTTCAAATAATTTTATTAAAATTTGACCAAATTCTTGTCAATATCCAAAAAAAACGAAGTTAATTTCACCTGAAATTACTCAAATATACAGCCTACAACAAAAATACTCATCAAAAACCAAAATAATCGAAGTTGATTTCAAATAAATTTATTATAATTTGACAAAAATCGTGTCAAATTCCAAAAAAATCGAAGTTAATTTCAACTGGAATTACTCAAATATACAGCCTACAACAAAAATACTCAACAAAATAAAAAAAAAACGAAGTTGGTTCAAATAAATTTATTAAAATTTGGCACTTCCAACTAAAATTTTTTCACAATCCAAAAAATAGTAGTTATTTTCAGCTAAATTTACTCAAATATAGATCCAACAACAAAAATACTCATCAAAATCCAAAAATCGAAGTTGATTTCAAATAAATTTAGTATAATTTGTCAAAAATCGTGTCAAACTAAAAAAAAATCGAAGTTAATTTCACCTGAAATTACTCAAATTAAGCTTCTCTATAAAAAACTTAACATAGTCCAAAAAAATCGAAGTTGGTTCAAATAATTTTATTAAAATTTGACCAAATTCTTGTCAATATCCAAAAAAAAACGAAGTTAATTTCACCTGAAATTACTCAAATATACAGCCTACAACAAAAATACTCATCAAAATCCAAAATAATCGAAGTTGATTTCAAATAAATTTATTATAATTTGACAAAAATCGTGTCAAATTCCAAAAAAATCGAAGTTAATTTCAACTGAAATTACTCAAATATACAGCCTACAACAAAAATACTCAACAAAATAAAAAAAAAACGAAGTTGGTTCAAATAAATTTATTAAAATTTGGCACTTCCAACTAAAATTTTTTCACAATCCAAAAAATAGTAGTTATTTTCAGCTAAATTTACTCAAATATAGATCCAACAACAAAAATACTCATCAAAATCCAAAAATCGATGTTGATTTCAAATAAATTTTGTAAAATTTGTCAAAAATCGTGTCAAACTAAAAAAAAAATCGAAGTTAATTTCACCTGAAATTACTCAAATTAAGGTTCACTATAAAAAAACTTAACATAGTCCAAAAAAATCGAAGTTGGTTCAAATAATTTTATTAAAATTTGACCAAATTCTTGTCAATATCCAAAAAAAACGAAGTTAATTTCACCTGAAATTACTCAAATATACAGCCTACAACAAAAATACCTATCAAAATACAAAATAATCGAAGTTGATTTCAAATAAATTTATTATAATTTGACCAAAATCGTGTCAAATTCCAAAAAAATCGAAGTTAATTTCAACTGAAATTACTCAAATATACAGCCTACAACAAAAATACTCAACAAAATAAAAAAAAAACGAAGTTGGTTCAAATAAATTTATTAAAATTTGGCACTTCCAACTAAAATTTTTCACAATCCAAAAAAAAGTAGTTATTTTCAGCTAAGTTTACTCAAATATAGATCCAACAACAAAAATACTCATCAAAATCCAAAAATCGAAGTTGATTTCAAATAAATTTAGTATGATTTGTCAAAAATCGTGTCAAACTAAAAAAAAAATCAAAGTTAATTTCACCTGAAATTACTCAAATTAAGCTTCTCTATAAAAAAACTTAACATAGTCCAAAAAAATCGAAGTTGGTTCATATAATTTTATTAAAATTTGACCAAATTCTTGTCAATATAAAAAAAAAACGAAGTTAATTTCACCTGAAATTACTCAAATATACAGCCTACAACAAAAATACTCAACAAAAAATAACCAAGTTGGTTCAAATAAATTTATTAAAATTTGGCACTTCCAACTAAAATTTTTTCACAATCCAAAAAATAGTAGTTATTTTCAGCTAAATTTACTCAAATATAGATCCAACATCAAAAATACTCATCAAAATCCAAAAATCGAAGTTGATTTCAAATAAATTTTGTAAAATTTGTCAAACATCGTGTCAAACTAAAAAAAAAATCGAAGTTAATTTCACCTGAAATTACTCAAATTAAGCTTCTCTATAAAAAAACTTAACATAGTCCAAAAAAATCGAAGTTGGTTCAAATAATTTTATTAAAATTTGACCAAATTCTTGTCAATATCCAAAAAAAACGAAGTTAATTTCACCTGAAATTACTCAAATATACAGCCTACAACAAAAATACCTATCAAAATCCAAAATAATCGAAGTTGATTTCAAATAAATTTATTATAATTTGACAAAAATCGTGTCAAATTCCAAAAAAATCGAAGTTAATTTCAACTGAAATTACTCAAATATACAGCCTACAACAATAATACTCAACAAAATAAAAAAAAACGAAGTTGGTTCAAATAAATTTATTAAAATTTGGCACTTCCAACTAAAATTTTTTCACAATCCAAAAAATAGTAGTTATTTTCAGCTAAATTTACTCAAATATAGATCCAACAACAAAAATACTCATCAAAATCCAAAAATCGAAGTTGATTTCAAATAAATTTTGTAAAATTTGTCAAAAATCGTGTCAAACTAAAAAAAAATCGAAGTTAATTTCACCTGAAATTACTCAAATTAAGCTTCTCTATAAAAAAACTTAACATAGTAAAAAAATCGAAGTTGGTTCAAATAATTTTATTAAAATTTGAGAAAAATCTTGTCAATATCCAAAAAAACGAAGTTAATTTCAACTGAAATTACTCAAATATACAGCCTACAACAAAAATACTCAACAAAATAAAAAAAAACGAAGTTGGTTCAAATAAATTTATTAAAATTTGGCACACCCAACTAAAATTTCTTTCACAATCCAAAAAATTGAAGTTATTTTCAGCTAAATTTACTCAAATATAGATCCAACAACAAAAATACTCATCAAAATCCAAAAAAATCGAAGTTGATTTCAACTTAACATATTAAAATTTGACAAAAATTTGGCAAAATCCAAAAAGATCGAAGTTAAATTCAGCTGAAATTACACAAATTAAGCTTCTGTATCAAAAATTCTTAACATAGTTCAGAAAAATCGACGTTGGTTTCAAATCAATTTATTAATATTTGAATCCTGCAACTAAATTTTTTTTCAAAATCCAAAAATTGAAGTTACTTTATCCTAAATTTACTCAACTATAAATACAACAACAAAAATACTCAACAAAATCCAAAAAAATTGAAGTTGGTTTCAAATAAATTTATTAAAATTTAGCACTTCCAACTAAAATTTTTCACAATCCAAAAAAAGTAGTTATTTTCAGCTAAGTTTACTCAAATATAGATCCAACAACAAAAATACTCATCAAAATCCAAAAATCGAAGTTGATTTCAACTAAATATATTAAAATTTGACAAATATTGTCCAAATTCAAAAAATCGAAGTTAAATTCAATTGAAATTACTCAAATATAGATCCAACAACAAAAATACTCATCAAAATCCAAAAATCGAAGTTGATTTCAAATAAATTTAGTATGATTTGTCAAAAATCGTGTAAAACTAAAAAAAAAATCAAAGTTAATTTCACCTGAAATTACACAAATTAAGCTTCTCTATAAAAAAACTTAACATAGTCCAAAAAAATCGAAGTTGGTTCATATAATTTTATTAAAATTTGACCAAATTCTTGTCAATATAAAAAAAAAACGAAGTTAATTTCACCTGAAATTACTCAAATATACAGCCTACAACAAAAATACTCAACAAAAAAAAAACCAAGTTGGTTCAAATAAATTTATTAAAATTTGGCACTTCCAACTAAAATTTTTTCACAATCCAAAAAATAGTAGTTATTTTCAGCTAAATTTACTCAAATATAGATCCAACATCAAAAATACTCATCAAAATCCAAAAATCGAAGTTGATTTCAAATAAATTTTGTAAAATTTGTCAAAAATCGTGTCAAACTAAAAAAAAAATCGAAGTTAATTTCACCTGAAATTACTCAAATTAAGGTTCTCTATAAAAAAACTTAACATAGTCCAAAAAAATCGAAGTTGGTTCAAATAATTTTATTAAAATTTGACCAAATTCTTGTCAATATCCAAAAAAAACGAAGTTAATTTCACCTGAAATTACTCAAATATACAGCCTACAACAAAAATACCTATCAAAATACAAAATAATCGAAGTTGATTTCAAATAAATTTATTATAATTTGACCAAAATCGTGTCAAATTCCAAAAAAATCGAAGTTAATTTCAACTGAAATTACTCAAATATACAGCCTACAACAAAAATACTCAACAAAATAAAAAAAAAACGAAGTTGATTTCAAATAAATTTAGTATGATTTGTCAAAAATCGTGTCAAACTAAAAAAAAAATCAAAGTTAATTTCACCTGAAATTACTCAAATTAAGCTTCTCTATAAAAAAACTTAACATAGTCCAAAAAAATCGAAGTTGGTTCATATAATTTTATTAAAATTTGACCAAATTCTTGTCAATATAAAAAAAAAACGAAGTTAATTTCACCTGAAATTACTCAAATATACAGCCTACAACAAAAATACTCAACAAAAAAAAACCAAGTTGGTTCAAATAAATTTATTAAAATTTGGCACTTCCAACTAAAATTTTTTCACAATCCAAAAAATAGTAGTTATTTTCAGCTAAATTTACTCAAATATAGATCCAACATCAAAAATACTCATCAAAATCCAAAAATCGATGTTGATTTCAAATAAATTTTGTAAAATTTGTCAAAAATCGTGTCAAACTAAAAAAAAATCGAAGTTAATTTCACCTGAAATTACTCAAATTAAGGTTGTTTGGGAATGAGTAGTTCTTTGCACCGCCGCACTCTCGATCACCGCAGCACCTCCTGGGCAGCGGAAGTCGCGGTCGATCCGCGATCGACCAACCAATCAGCGTCCGTCTTGTCGATCGACGCTCGAGAATGTTCGAGAAGACGCCGCGGCGGAAATGCGCATCCATCTTGTAACACATTCTGTTCTCAACCGTGCGCAACGTAACACACCTTTTTGTTCATTGTCAACTAGTCTTGCTCATCTACCAAATTCAGTGCACAAATCACGTATTCTCAACTGTCGACTCAACGCGGTGTTCGCGACACAGTGCGAGTGTCAAAATCTACAAATTGTGCATTCGCGACTGTGCGTGTTCGCGCGTCCACGCGGTATCCGGTGGATTGTTGTACGATAAAGTGTACGGGGGCTCAACCCTTTCAATTCCAGTGCGCTCAACGGCTCACCCGTTGGCACACTGCTTTTACAAATAAAGACCTCACATTCTTTTGTGCAACTCAGTGTCTGTGTGGCTCAACACCGATCCTAACCCTACCAGCCTCCTCGTGCTCATCCTAACCTAAGAATTTTACAAAGGTTCTCTATAAAAAAACTTAACATAGTCCAAAAAAATCGAAGTTGGTTCAAATAATTTTATTAAAATTTGACCAAATTCTTGTCAATATCCAAAAAAAACGAAGTTAATTTCACCTGAAATTACTCAAATATACAGCCTACAACAAAAATACTCATCAAAATCCAAAATAATCGAAGTTGATTTCAAATAAATTTATTATAATTTGACAAAAATCGTGTCAAATTCCAAAAAAATCGAAGTTAATTTCAACTGAAATTACTCAAATATACAGCCTACAACAAAAATACTCAACAAAATCCAAAAAAAAACGAAGTTAGTTCAAATAAATTTATTAAAATTTGGCACATCCAACTAAAATTTCTTTCACAATCCAAAAAATTGAAGTTATTTTCAGCTAAATTTACTCAAATATAGATCCAACAACAAAAATACTCATCAAAATCCAAAAAAATCGAAGTTGATTTCAACTAAATATATTAAAATTTGACACAAATTTTGTCAAAATCCAAACAGATCGAAGTTAAATTCAACTGAAATTACACAAATTAAGCTTCTGTATCAAAAATTCTTAACATAGTTCAGAAAAATCGACGTTGGTTTCAAATAAATTTATTAAAATTTGAATCCTGCAACTAAAATTTTTTTCAAAATCCAAAAATTGAAGTTATTTTATCCTAAATTTACTCAAATATAGATATAACAACAAAAATACTCAACAAAATCCAAAAAAATCGACGCTAGTTTCAAATAAATTTATTAAAATTTGGCACTTCCAACTAAATTTTCTTTCACAATCAAAAAATAGTAGTTATTTTCATCTAAATTTACTCAAATATAGATCCAACAACAAAAATACTCATCAAAATCCAAAAAAATCAAAGTTGATTTCAACTAAATATATTAAAATTTGACCAATATTTTCAAAATTAAAAAAATCGAAGTTAATTTCACCTGAAATTACTCAAATTAAGCTTCTCTATAAAAAAACTTAACATAGTAAAAAAAATCGAAGTTGGTTCAAATAATTTTATTAAAATTTGAGAAAAATCTTGTCAATATCCAAAAAAACGAAGTTAATTTCAACTGAAATTACTCAAATATACAGCCTACAACTTAAATACTCAACAAAATAAAAAAAAACGAAGTTGGTTCAAATAAATTTATTAAAATTTGGCACACCCAACTAAAATTTCTTTCACAATCCAAAAAATTGAAGTTATTTTCAGCTAAATTTACTCAAATATAGATCCAACAACAAAAATACTCATCAAAATCCAAAAAAATCGAAGTTGATTTCAACTTAACATATTAAAATTTGACAAAAATTTGGCAAAATCCAAAAAGATCGAAGTTAAATTCAACTGAAATTACACAAATTAAGCTTCTGTATCAAAAATTCTTAACATAGTTCAGAAAAATCGACGTTGGTTTCAAATAAATTTATTAATATTTGAATCCTGCAACTAAATTTTTTTTCAAAATCCAAAAATTGAAGTTACTTTATCCTAAATTTACTCAACTATAAATACAACAACAAAAATACTCAACAAAATCCAAAAAAATTGAAGTTGGTTTCAAATAAATTTATTAAAATTTGGCACTTCCAACTAAAATTTTTCACAATCCAAAAAATAGTAGTTATTTTCAGCTAAGTTTACTCAAATATAGATCCAACAACAAAAATATTCATCAAAATACAAAAATCGAAGTTGATTTCAACTAAATATATTAAAATTTGACAAATATTGTCCAAATTCAAAAAATCGAAGTTAAATTCAACTGAAATTACTCAAATATAGATCCAACAACAAAAATACTCATCAAAATCCAAAAATCGAAGTTGATTTCAAATAAATTTAGTATGATTTGTCAAAAATCGTGTCAAACTAAAAAAAAAAATCAAAGTTAATTTCACCTGAAATTACTCAAATTAAGCTTCTCTATAAAAAAACTTAACATAGTCCAAAAAAATCGAAGTTGATTTCAAATAAATTTAGTATAATTTGACAAAAATCTTGTCAAAATCCAACAAAAAACGAAGTTAATTTCAACTGAAATTACTCAAATATACAGCCTACAACAAAAATACTCAACAAAATCCAAAATAATCGAAGTTGATTTCAAATAAATTTATTATAATTTGACAAAAATCGTGTCAAATTCCAAAAAAATCGAAGTTAGTTTCAACTGAAATTACTCAAATTAAGCTTCTGTATCAAAAATTCTTAACATAGTTCAGAAAAATCGACGTTGGTTTCAAATAAATTTATTAAAATTTGAATCCTGCAGCTAAAATTTTTTTCAAAATCCAAAAATTGAAGTTATTTTATCCTAAATTTACTCAAATATAGATACAACAACAAAAATACTCAACAAAATCCAAAAAAATTGAAGTTGGTTCAAATAAATTTATTAAAATTTGGCACATCCAACTAAAATTTCTTTCACAATCCAAAAAATTGAAGTTATTTTCAGCTAAATTTACTCAAATATAGATCCAACAACAAAAATACTCATCAAAATCCAAAAAAATCGAAGTTGATTTCAACTAAACATTAAAATTTGACAAAAATTTTGTCAAAATCCAAAAAGATCGAAGTTAAATTCAACTGAAATTACACAAATTAAGCTTCTGTATCAAAAATTCTTAACATAGTTCAGAAAAATCGACGTTGGTTTCAAATAAATTTATTAAAATTTGAATCCTGCAACTAAAATTTTTTTCAAAATCCAAAAATTGAAGTTATTGTCAGCTAAATTTACTCAAATATAGATCCAACAACAAAAATACTCAACAAAATCAAAAATAATCGAAGTTGATTTCAAATAATTTTATTAAAATTTGACAAAAATCTTGTCAAAATCCAAAAAAACGAAGTTAATTTCACCTGAAATTACTCAAATTAAGCTTCTCTATAAAAAAACTTAACATAGTAAAAAAAATCGAAGTTGGTTCAAATAATTTTATTAAAATTTGAGAAAAATCTTGTCAATATCCAAAAAAACGAAGTTAATTTCAACTGAAATTACTCAAATATACAGCCTACAACAAAAATACTCAACAAAATAAAAAAAAACGAAGTTGGTTCAAATAAATTTATTAAAATTTGGCACACCCAACTAAAATTTCTTTCACAATCCAAAAAATTGAAGTTATTTTCAGCTAAATTTACTCAAATATAGATCCAACAACAAAAATACTCATCAAAATCCAAAAAAATCGAAGTTGATTTCAACTTAACATATTAAAATTTGACAAAAATTTTGTCAAAATCCAAAAAGATCGAAGTTAAATTCAACTGAAATTACACAAATTAAGCTTCTGTATCAAAAATTCTTAACATAGTTCAGAAAAATCGACGTTGGTTTCAAATAAATTTATTAAAATTTGAATCCTGCAACTAAAATTTTTTTCAAAATCCAAAAATTGAAGTTATTGTCAGCTAAATTTACTCAAATATAGATCCAACAACAAAAATACTCAACAAAATCAAAAATAATCGAAGTTGATTTCAAATAAATTTATTATAACTTGACAAAAATCGTGTCAAATTCCAAAAAAATCGAAGTTAGTTTCAACTGAAATTACTCAAATTAAGCTTCTGTATCAAAAATTCTTAACATAGTTCAGAAAAATCGACGTTGGTTTCAAATAAATATATTAAAATTTGAATCCTGCAACTAAAATTTTTTTCAAAATCCAAAAAATGAAGTTATTTTATCCTAAATTTACTCAAATATAGATACAACAACAAAAATACTCAACAAAACCCAAAAAAATTGAAGTTGGTTTCAAATAAATTTATTAAAATTTGGCACTTCCAACTAAAATTTTTTCACAATCCAAAAAATAGTAGTTATTTTCAGCTAAATTTACTCAAATATAGATCCAACAACAAAAATACTAATCAAAATCCAAAAATCGAAGTTGATTTCCACTAAATATATTAAATTTGGCAAATATTGTCCAAATTCAAAAAATCGAAGTTAAATTCAACTGAAATTACTCAAATATAGATCCTACACAAAAATACTCAACAAAATCCAAAATAATCGAAGTTGATTTCAAATAAATTTATTATAATTTGACAAAAATCGTGTCAGATTCCAAAAAAAACGAAGTTAATTTCAACTGAAATTACTCAAATTAAGCTTCTTTATAAAAAAACTTAACATTGTCCTGAAAATCGAAGTTGGGTTCAAATAAATTTATTAAAATTTGGCACATCCAAATAAAATTTCTTTCACAATCCAAAAAATTGAAGTTATTTTCAGCTAAATTTACTCAAATATAGATCCAACAACAAAAATATTCATCAAAATCCAAAAAAATCGAAGTTGAATTCAACTAAATATATTAAAATTTGACACAAATTTTGTCAAAATCCAAACAGATCGAAGTTAAATTCAACTGAAATTACACAAATTAAGCTTCTGTATCAAAAATTCTTAACATAGTTCAGAAAAATCGACGTTGGTTTCAAATAAATTTATTAAAATTTGAATCCTGCAACTAAAATTTTTTTCAAAATCCAAAAATTGAAGTTATTTTATCCTAAATTTACTCAAATATAGATATAACAACAAAAATACTCAACAAAATCCAAAAAAATCGACGTTAGTTTCAAATAAATTTATTAAAATTTGGCACTTCCAACTAAATTTTCTTTCACAATAAAAAAATAGTAGTTATTTTCATCTAAATTTACTCAAATATAGATCCAACAACAAAAATACTCATCAAAATCCAAAAAAATCAAAGTTGATTTCAACTAAATATATTAAAATTTGACCAATATTTTCAAAATTAAAAAAATCGAAGTTAATTTCACCTGAAATTACTCAAATTAAGCTTCTCTATAAAAAAACTTAACATAGTAAAAAAAATCGAAGTTGGTTCAAATAATTTTATTAAAATTTGAGAAAAATCTTGTCAATATCCAAAAAAAACGAAGTTAATTTCAACTGAAATTACTCAAATATACAGCCTACAACAAAAATACTCAACAAAATAAAAAAAAACGAAGTTGGTTCAAATAAATTTATTAAAATTTGGCACACCCAACTAAAATTTCTTTCACAATCCAAAAAATTGAAGTTATTTTCAGCTAAATTTACTCAAATATAGTTCCAACAACAAAAATACTCATCAAAATCCAAAAAAATCGAAGTTGATTTCAACTTAACATATTAAAATTTGACAAAAAATTTGGCAAAATCCAAAAAGATCGAAGTTAAATTCAACTGAAATTACACAAATTAAGCTTCTGTATCAAAAATTCTTAACATAGTTCAGAAAAATCGACGTTGGTTTCAAATAAATTTATTAATATTTGAATCCTGCAACTAAATTTTTTTTCAAAATCCAAAAATTGAAGTTACTTTATCCTAAATTTACTCAACAATAAATACAACAACAAAAATACTCAACAAAATCCAAAAAAATTGAAGTTGGTTTCAAATAAATTTATTAAAATTTGGCACTTCCAACTAAAATTTTTCACAATCCAAAAAATAGTAGTTATTTTCAGCTAAGTTTACTCAAATATAGATCCAACAACAAAAATACTCATCAAAATCCAAAAATCGAAGTTGATTTCAAATATATTAAAATTTGACAAATATTGTCCAAATTCAAAAAATCGAAGTTAAATTCAACTGAAATTACGCAAATATAGATCCTACAACAAAAATACTCAACAAAATCCAAAAAAATCGAAGTTGATTTCAAATAAATTTAGTATAATTTGTCAAAAATCGTGTCAAACTAAAAAAAAATCGAAGTTAATTTCACCTGAAATTACTCAAATTAAGCTTCTCTATAAAAAAACTTAACATAGTAAAAAAAAATCGTAGTTGGTTCAAATAATTTTATTAAAATTTGACAAAAATCGTGTCAAATTCCAAAAAAATCGAAGTTAATTTCAACTGAAATTACTCAAATATACAGCCTAGAACAAAAATACTCAACAAAATAAAAAAAAAAACGAAGTTGGTTCAAATAAATTTATTAAAATTTGGCACATCCAACCAGCGTGCGGAGCAATTACGCTTAACAATGGAGGGGGGGAAACACCGACAGGGGTAGTGTGAATGTGTTCACGCACACATTACCACTACCCCTGTCGGTGTTTCCCCCCCTCCATTGTTAAGCGTAATTGCTCCGCACGCTGCATCCAACTAAAATTTCTTACACAATCCAAAAAATTGAAGTTATTTTCAGCTAAATTTACTCAAATATAGATCCAACAACAAAAATACTCATCAAAATCCATAAAAATCGAAGTTGATTTCAAATAAATATATTAAAATTTGACAAAAATCTTGTCAAAATCCAAAAAAATCGAAGTTAAATTCAACTGAAATTACTCAAATATAGATCCTACAACAAAAATATTCAACAAAATCCAAAATAATCGAAGTTGGTTCAAATAAATTTATTAAAATTTGGCACATCCAACTAAAATTTTTTCACAATCCAAAAAATAGTAGTTATTTTCAGCTAAATTTACTCAAATATAGATCCAACAACAAAAATACTCATCAAAATCCAAAAATCGAAGTTGATTTCAAATAAATTTAGTATAATTTGTCAAAAATCGTGTCAAACTAAAAAAAAATCGAAGTTAATTTCACCTGAAATTACTCAAATTAAGCTTCTCTATAAAAAAACTTAACATAGTCCAAAAAAATCGAAGTTGGTTCAAATAATTTTATTAAAATTGGACAAAAATCTTGCCAATATCCAAAAAAAACGAAGTTAATTTCACCTGAAATTACTCAAATATTCAGCCTACAACAAAAATACTCAACAAAATCCAAAATAATCGAAGTTGGTTTCAAATAAATTTATTAAAATTTGGCACTTCCAACTAAAATTTTTTCACAATCCAAAATATAGTAGTTATTTTCAGCTAAGTTTACTCAAATATAGATCCAACAACAAAAATACTCATCAAAATTCAAAAATCGAAGTTGATTTCAACTAAATATATTAAAATTTGACAAATATTGTCCAAATTCAAAAAATCGAAGTTAAATTCAACTGAAATTACTCAAATATAGATCCTACAACAAAAAAACTCAACAAAATCCAAAAAAATCGAAGTTGATTTCAAATAAATTTAGTATAATTTGTCAAAAATCGTGTCAAACTAAAAAAAAATCGAAGTTAATTTCACCTGAAATTACTCAAATTAAGCTTCTCTATAAAATAAACTTAACATAGTCCAAAAAAATCGAAGTTGGTTCAAATAATTTAATTAAAATTTGACAAAAATCTTATCAATATCCAAAAAAACGAAGTTAATTTCACCTGAAATTACTCAAATATACAGCCTACAACAAAAATACTCATCAAAATCCAAAATAATCGAAGTTGATTTCAAATAAATTTATTATAATTTGACAAAAATCGTGTCAAATTCCAAAAAAATCGAAGTTAATTTCAACTGAAATTACTCAAATATACAGCCTACAACAAAAATACTCAACAAAATCCAAAAAAAAACGAAGTTAGTTCAAATAAATTTATTAAAATTTGGCACATCCAACTAAAATTTCTTTCACAATCCAAAAAATTGAAGTTATTTTCAGCTAAATTTACTCAAATATAGATCCAACAACAAAAATACTCATCAAAATCCAAAAAAATCGAAGTTGATTTCAACTAAATATATTAAAATTTGACAAAAGTTTTGTCAAAATCCAAAAAGATCGAAGTTAAATTCAACTGAAATTACACAAATTAAGCTTCTGTATCAAAAATTCTTAACATAGTTCAGAAAAATCGACGTTGGTATCAAATAAATTTATTAAAATTTGAATCCTGCAACTAAAAATTTTTTTCAAAATCCAAAAATTGAAGTTATTTTATCCTAAATTTACTCAAATATAGACAACAAAAATACTCAACAAAATAAAAAAAAACGAAGTTGGTTCAAATAAATTTATTAAAATTTGGCACTTCCAACTAAAATTTTTCACAATCCAAAAAAAAGTAGTTATTTTCAGCTAAGTTTACTCAAATATAGATCCAACATCAAAAATACTCATCAAAATCCAAAAATCGAAGTTGATTTCAAATAAATTTTGTAAAATTTGTCAAAAATCGTGTCAAACTAAAAAAAAAATCGAAGTTAATTTCACCTGAAATTACTCAAATTAAGCTTCTCTATAAAAAAACTTAACATAGTCCAAAAAAATCGAAGTTGGTTCAAATAATTTTATTAAAATTTGACCAAATTCTTGTCAATATCAAAAAAAAAACGAAGTTAATTTCACCTGAAATTACTCAAATATACAGCCTACAACAAAAATACTCATCAAAATCCAAAATAATCGAAGTTGATTTCAAATAAATTTATTATAATTTGACAAAAATCGTGTCAAATTCCAAAAAAATCGAAGTTAATTTCAACTGAAATTACTCAAATATACAGCCTACAACAAAAATACTCAACAAAATAAAAAAAAAACGAAGTTGGTTCAAATAAATTTATTAAAATTTGGCACTTCCAACTAAAATTTTTTCACAATCCAAAAAATAGTAGTTATTTTCAGCTAAATTTAATCAAATATAGATCCAACAACAAAAATGCTCATCAAAATCCAAAAATCGATGTTGATTTCAAATAAATTTTGTAAAATTTGTCAAAAATCGTGTCAAACTAAAAAAAAAATCGAAGTTAATTTCACCTGAAATTACTCAAATTAAGGTTCTCTATAAAAAAACTTAACATAGTCCAAAAAAATCGAAGTTGGTTCAAATAATTTTATTAAAATTTGACCAAATTCTTGTCAATATCCAAAAAAAACGAAGTTAATTTCACCTGAAATTACTCAAATATACAGCCTACAACAAAAATACCTATCAAAATCCAAAATAATCGAAGTTGATTTCAAATAAATTTATTATAATTTGACCAAAATCGTGTCAAATTCCAAAAAAATCGAAGTTAATTTCAACTGAAATTACTCAAATATACAGCCTACAACAAAAATACTCAACAAAATAAAAAAAAAACGAAGTTGGTTCAAATAAATTTATTAAAATTTGGCACTTCCAACTAAAATTTTTCACAATCCAAAAAAAAGTAGTTATTTTCAGCTAAGTTTACTCAAATATAGATCCAACAACAAAAATACTCATCAAAATCCAAAAATCGAAGTTGATTTCAAATAAATTTAGTATGATTTGTCAAAAATCGTGTCAAACTAAAAAAAAAATCAAAGTTAATTTCACCTGAAATTACTCAAATTAAGCTTCTCTATAAAAAAACTTAACATAGTCCAAACAAATCGAAGTTGGTTCATATAATTTTATTAAAATTTGACCAAATTCTTGTCAATATAAAAAAAAAACGAAGTTAATTTCACCTGAAATTACTCAAATATACAGCCTACAACAAAAATACTCAACAAAAAAAAACCAAGTTGGTTCAAATAAATTTATTAAAATTTGGCACTTCCAACTAAAATTTTTTCACAATCCAAAAAATAGTAGTTATTTTCAGCTAAATTTACTCAAATATAGATCCAACATCAAAAATACTCATCAAAATCCAAAAATCGAAGTTGATTTCAAATAAATTTTGTAAAATTTGTCAAATATCGTGTCAAACTAAAAAAAAAATCGAAGTTAATTTCACCTGAAATTACTCAAATTAAGCTTCTCTATAAAAAAACTTAACATAGTCTAAAAAAATCGAAGTTGGTTCGAATAATTTTATTAAAATTTGACCAAATTCTTGTCAATATCCAAAAAAAACGAAGTTAATTTCACCTGAAATTACTCAAATATACAGCCTACAACAAAAATACTCATCAAAAACCAAAATAATCGAAGTTGATTTCAAATAAATTTATTATAATTTGACAAAAATCGTGTCAAATTCCAAAAAAATCGAAGTTAATTTCAACTGAAATTACTCAAATATACAGCCTACAACAAAAATACTTATCAAAATAAAAAAAAAACGAAGTTGGTTCAAATAAATTTATTAAAATTTGGCACTTCCAACTAAAATTTTTTCACAATCCAAAAAATAGTAGTTATTTTCAGCTAAATTTACTCAAATATAGATCCAACAACAAAAATACTCATCAAAATCCAAAAATCGAAGTTGATTTCAAATAAATTTAGTATAATTTGTCAAAAATCGTGTCAAACTAAAAAAAATTCGAAGTTAATTTCACCTGAAATTACTCAAATTAAGCTTCTCTATAAAAAACTTAACATAGTCCAAAAAAATCGAAGTTGGTTCAAATAATTTTATTAAAATTTGACCAAATTCTTGTCAATATCCAAAAAAAAACGAAGTTAATTTCACCTGAAATTACTCAAATATACAGCCTACAACAAAAATACTCATCAAAATCCAAAAAAATCGAAGTTGGTTCAAATAATTTTATTAAAATTTGACCAAATTCTTGTCAATATCCAAAAAAAAACGAAGTTAATTTCAACTGAAATTACTCAAATATACAGCCTACAACAAAAATACTCAACAAAATAAAAAAAAAACGAAGTTGGTTCAAATAAATTTATTAAAATTTGGCACTTCCAACTAAAATTTTTTCACAATCCAAAAAATAGTAGTTATTTTCAGCTAAATTTACTCAAATATAGATCCAACAACAAAAATACTCATCAAAATCCAAAAATCGATGTTGATTTCAAATAAATTTTGTAAAATTTGTCAAAAATCGTGTCAAACTAAAAAAAAAATCGAAGTTAATTTCACCTGAAATTACTCAAATTAAGGTTCTCTATAAAAAAACTTAACATAGTCCAAAAAAATCGAAGTTGGTTCAAATAATTTTATTAAAATTTGACCAAATTCTTGTCAATATCCAAAAAAAACGAAGTTAATTTCACCTGAAATTACTCAAATATACAGCCTACAACAAAAATACCTATCAAAATCCAAAATAATCGAAGTTGATTTCAAATAAATTTATTATAATTTGACCAAAATCGTGTCAAATTCCAAAAAAATCGAAGTTAATTTCAACGGAAATTACTCAAATATACAGCCTACAACAAAAATACTCAACAAAATAAAAAAAAAACGAAGTTGGTTCAAATAAATTTATTAAAATTTGGCACTTCCAACTAAAATTTTTCACAATCCAAAAAAAAGTAGTTATTTTCAGCTAAGTTTACTCAAATATAGATCCAACAACAAAAATACTCATCAAAATCCAAAAATCGAAGTTGATTTAAAATAAATTTAGTATGATTTGTCAAAAATCGTGTCAAACTAAAAAAAAAATCAAAGTTAATTTCACCTGAAATTACTCAAATTAAGCTTCTCTATAAAAAAACTTAACATAGTCCAAAAAAATCGAAGTTGGTTCATATAATTTTATTAAAATTTGACCAAATTCTTGTCAATATAAAAAAAAAACGAAGTTAATTTCACCTGAAATTACTCAAATATACAGCCTACAACAAAAATACTCAACAAAAAAAAACCAAGTTGGTTCAAATAAATTTATTAAAATTTGGCACTTCCAACTAAAATTTTTTCACAATCCAAAAAATAGTAGTTATTTTCAGCTAAATTTACTCAAATATAGATCCAACATCAAAAATACTCATCAAAATCCAAAAATCGAAGTTGATTTCAAATAAATTTTGTAAAATTTGTCAAACATCGTGTCAAACTAAAAAAAAAATCGAAGTTAATTTCACCTGAAATTACTCAAATTAAGCTTCTCTATAAAAAAACTTAACATAGTCCAAAAAAATCGAAGTTGGTTCAAATAATTTTATTAAAATTTGACCAAATTCTTGTCAATATCCAAAAAAACGAAGTTAATTTCACCTGAAATTACTCAAATATACAGCCTACAACAAAAATACCTATCAAAATCCAAAATAATCGAAGTTGATTTCAAATAAATTTATTATAATTTGACAAAAATCGTGTCAAATTCCAAAAAAATCGAAGTTAATTTCAACTGAAATTACTCAAATATACAGCCTACAACAAAAATACTCAACAAAATAAAAAAAAAACGAAGTTGGTTCAAATAAATTTATTAAAATTTGGCACTTCCAACTAAAATTTTTCACAATCCAAAAAAAAGTAGTTATTTTCAGCTAAGTTTACTCAAATATAGATCCAACAACAAAAATACTCATCAAAATCCAAAAATCGAAGTTGATTTCAAATAAATTTAGTATGATTTGTCAAAAATCGTGTCAAACTAAAAAAAAAATCAAAGTTAATTTCACCTGAAATTACTCAAATTAAGCTTCTCTATAAAAAAACTTAACATAGTCCAAAAAAATCGAAGTTGGTTCATATAATTTTATTAAAATTTGACCAAATTCTTGTCAATATAAAAAAAAAACGAAGTTAATTTCACCTGAAATTACTCAAATATACAGCCTACAACAAAAATACTCAACAAAAAAAAACCAAGTTGGTTCAAATAAATTTATTAAAATTTGGCACTTCCAACTAAAATTTTTTCACAATCCAAAAAATAGTAGTTATTTTCAGCTAAATTTACTCAAATATAGATCCAACATCAAAAATACTCATCAAAATCCAAAAATCGAAGTTGATTTCAAATAAATTTTGTAAAATTTGTCAAACATCGTGTCAAACTAAAAAAAAAATCGAAGTTAATTTCACCTGAAATTACTCAAATTAAGCTTCTCTATAAAAAAACTTAACATAGTCCAAAAAAATCGAAGTTGGTTCAAATAATTTTATTAAAATTTGACCAAATTCTTGTCAATATCCAAAAAAACGAAGTTAATTTCACCTGAAATTACTCAAATATACAGCCTACAACAAAAATACCTATCAAAATCCAAAATAATCGAAGTTGATTTCAAATAAATTTATTATAATTTGACAAAAATCGTGTCAAATTCCAAAAAAATCGAAGTTAATTTCAACTGAAATTACTCAAATATACAGCCTACAACAAAAATACTCAACAAAATAAAAAAAAAACGAAGTTGGTTCAAATAAATTTATTAAAATTTGGCACTTCCAACTAAAATTTTTTCACAATCCAAAAAATAGTAGTTATTTTCAGCTAAATTTACTCAAATATAGATCCAACAACAAAAATACTCATCAAATTCCAAAAATCGATGTTGATTTCAAATAAATTTTGTAAAATTTGTCAAAAATCGTGTCAAACTAAAAAAAAATCGAAGTTAATTTCACCTGAAATTACTCAAATTAAGGTTCTCTATAAAAAAACTTAACATAGTCCAAAAAAATCGAAGTTGGTTCAAATAATTTTATTAAAATTTGACCAAATTCTTGTCAATATCCAAAAAAAACGAAGTTAATTTCACCTGAAATTACTCAAATTAAGCTTCTCTATAAAAAACTTAACATAGTCCAAAAAAATCGAAGTTGGTTCAAATAATTTTATTAAAATTTGACCAAATTCTTGTCAATATCCAAAAAAAACGAAGTTAATTTCACCTGAAATTACTCAAATATACAGCCTACAACAAAAATACTCATCAAAATCCAAAATAATCGAAGTTGATTTCAAATAAATTTATTATAATTTGACAAAAATCGTGTCAAATTCCAAAAAAATCGAAGATAATTTCAACTGAAATTACTCAAATATACAGCCTACAACAAAAATACTCAACAAAATAAAAAAAAAACGAAGTTGGTTCAAATAAATTTATTAAAATTTGGCACTTCCAACTAAAATTTTTTCACAATCCAAAAAATAGTAGTTATTTTCAGCTAAATTTACTCAAATATAGATCCAACAACAAAAATACTCATCAAAATCCAAAAATCGATGTTGATTTCAAATAAATTTTGTAAAATTTGTCAAAAATCGTGTCAAACTAAAAAAAAAATCGAAGTTAATTTCAACTGAAATTACTCAAATTAAGGTTCTCTATAAAAAAACTTAACATAGTCCAAAAAAATCGAAGCTGGTTCAAATAATTTTATTAAAATTTGACCAAATTCTTGTCAATATCCAAAAAAAACGAAGTTAATTTCACCTGAAATTACTCAAATATACAGCCTACAACAAAAATACTCAACAAAAAAAAACCAAGTTGGTTCAAATAAATTTATTAAAATTTGGCACTTCCAACTAAAATTTTTTCACAATCCAAAAAATAGTAGTTATTTTCAGCTAAATTTACTCAAATATAGATCCAACATCAAAAATACTCATCAAAATCCAAAAATCGAAGTTGATTTCAAATAAATTTTGTAAAATTTGTCAAAAATCGTGTCAAACTAAAAAAAAAATCGAAGTTAATTTCACCTGAAATTACTCAAATTAAGCTTCTCTATAAAAAACTTAACATAGTCCAAAAAAATCGAAGTTGGTTCAAATAATTTTATTAAAATTTGACCAAATTCTTGTCAATATCAAAAAAAAAACGAAGTTAATTTCACCTGAAATTACTCAAATATACAGCCTACAACAAAAATACTCATCAAAATCCAAAATAATCGAAGTTGATTTCAAATAAATTTATTATAATTTGACAAAAATCGTGTCAAATTCCAAAAAAATCGAAGTTAATTTCAACTGAAATTACTCAAATATACAGCCTACAACAAAAATACTCAACAAAATAAAAAAAAAACGAAGTTGGTTCAAATAAATTTATTAAAATTTGGCACTTCCAACTAAAATTTTTTCACAATCCAAAAAATAGTAGTTATTTTCAGCTAAATTTAATCAAATATAGATCCAACAACAAAAATACTCATCAAAATCCAAAAATCGATGTTGATTTCAAATAAATTTTGTAAAATTTGTCAAAAATCGTGTCAAACTAAAAAAAAAATCGAAGTTAATTTCACCTGAAATTACTCAAATTAAGGTTCTCTATAAAAAAACTTAACATAGTCCAAAAAAATCGAAGTTGGTTCAAATAATTTTATTAAAATTTGACCAAATTCTTGTCAATATCCAAAAAAAACGAAGTTAATTTCACCTGAAATTACTCAAATATACAGCCTACAACAAAAATACCTATCAAAATCCAAAATAATCGAAGTTGATTTCAAATAAATTTATTATAATTTGACCAAAATCGTGTCAAATTCCAAAAAAATCGAAGTTAATTTCAACTGAAATTACTCAAATATACAGCCTACAACAAAAATACTCAACAAAATAAAAAAAAAACGAAGTTGGTTCAAATAAATTTATTAAAATTTGGCACTTCCAACTAAAATTTTTCACAATCCAAAAAAAAGTAGTTATTTTCAGCTAAGTTTACTCAAATATAGATCCAACAACAAAAATACTCATCAAAATCCAAAAATCGAAGTTGATTTCAAATAAATTTAGTATGATTTGTCAAAAATCGTGTCAAACTAAAAAAAAAATCAAAGTTAATTTCACCTGAAATTACTCAAATTAAGCTTCTCTATAAAAAAACTTAACATAGTCCAAACAAATCGAAGTTGGTTCATATAATTTTATTAAAACTTGACCAAATTCTTGTCAATATAAAAAAAAAACGAAGTTAATTTCACCTGAAATTACTCAAATATACAGCCTACAACAAAAATACTCTACAAAAAAAAACCAAGTTGGTTCAAATAAATTTATTAAAATTTGGCACTTCCAACTAAAATTTTTTCACAATCCAAAAAATAGTAGTTATTTTCAGCTAAATTTACTCAAATATAGATCCAACAACAAAAATACTCATCAAAATCCAAAAATCGAAGTTGATTTAAAATAAATTTAGTATGATTTGTCAAAAATCGTGTCAAACTAAAAAAAAAATCAAAGTTAATTTCACCTGAAATTACTCAAATTAAGCTTCTCTATAAAAAAACTTAACATAGTCCAAAAAAATCGAAGTTGGTTCATATAATTTTATTAAAATTTGACCAAATTCTTGTCAATATAAAAAAAAAACGAAGTTAATTTCACCTGAAATTACTCAAATATACAGCCTACAACAAAAATACTCAACAAAAAAAAACCAAGTTGGTTCAAATAAATTTATTAAAATTTGGCACTTCCAACTAAAATTTTTTCACAATCCAAAAAATAGTAGTTATTTTCAGCTAAATTTACTCAAATATAGATCCAACATCAAAAATACTCATCAAAATCCAAAAATCGAAGTTGATTTCAAATAAATTTTGTAAAATTTGTCAAAAATCGTGTCAAACTAAAAAAAAAATCGAAGTTAATTTCACCTGAAATTACTCAAATTAAGCTTCTCTATAAAAAAACTTAACATAGTCTAAAAAAATCGAAGTTGGTTCAAATAATTTTATTAAAATTTGACCAAATTCTTGTCAATGTCCAAAAAAAACGAAGTTAATTTCACCTGAAATTACTCAAATATACAGCCTACAACAAAAATACTCATCAAAAACCAAAATAATCGAAGTTGATTTCAAATAAATTTATTATAATTTGACAAAAATCGTGTCAAATTCCAAAAAAATCGAAGTTAATTTCAACTGAAATTACTCAAATATACAGCCTACAACAAAAATACTCAACAAAATAAAAAAAAAAACAAAGTTGGTTCAAATAAATTTATTAAAATTTGGCACTTCCAACTAAAATTTTTTCACAATCCAAAAAATAGTAGTTATTTTCAGCTAAATTTACTCAAATATAGATCCAACAACAAAAATACTCATCAAAATCCAAAAATCGAAGTTGATTTCAAATAAATTTTGTAAAATTTGTCAAACATCGTGTCAAACTAAAAAAAAAATCGAAGTTAATTTCACCTGAAATTACTCAAATTAAGCTTCTCTATAAAAAAACTTAACATAGTCCAAAAAAATCGAAGTTGGTTCAAATAATTTTATTAAAATTTGACCAAATTCTTGTCAATATCCAAAAAAAACGAAGTTAATTTCACCTGAAATTACTCAAATATACAGCCTACAACAAAAATACCTATCAAAATCCAAAATAATCGAAGTTGATTTCAAATAAATTTATTATAATTTGACAAAAATCGTGTCAAATTCCAAAAAAATCGAAGTTAATTTCAACTGAAATTACTCAAATATACAGCCTACAACAAAAATACTCAACAAAATAAAAAAAAAACGAAGTTGGTTCAAATAAATTTATTAAAATTTGGCACTTCCAACTAAAATTTTTCACAATCCAAAAAAAAGTAGTTATTTTCAGCTAAGTTTACTCAAATATAGATCCAACAACAAAAATACTCATCAAAATCCAAAAATCGAAGTTGATTTCAAATAAATTTAGTATGATTTGTCAAAAATCGTGTCAAACTAAAAAAAAAAATCAAAGTTAATTTCACCTGAAATTACTCAAATTAAGCTTCTCTATAAAAAAACTTAACATAGTCCAAAAAAATCGAAGTTGGTTCATATAATTTTATTAAAATTTGACCAAATTCTTGTCAATATAAAAAAAAAACGAAGTTAATTTCACCTGAAATTACTCAAATATACAGCCTACAACAAAAATACTCAACAAAAAAAAACCAAGTTGGTTCAAATTAATTTATTAAAATTTGGCACTTCCAACTAAAATTTTTTCACAATCCAAAAAATAGTAGTTATTTTCAGCTAAATTTACTCAAATATAGATCCAACATCAAAAATACTCATCAAAATCCAAAAATCGAAGTTGATTTCAAATAAATTTTGTAAAATTTGTCAAAAATCGTGTCAAACTAAAAAAAAAATCGAAGTTAATTTCACCTGAAATTACTCAAATTAAGCTTCTCTATAAAAAAACTTAACATAGTCTAAAAAAATCGAAGTTGGTTCAAATAATTTTATTAAAATTTGACCAAATTCTTGTCAATATCCAAAAAAAACGAAGTTAATTTCACCTGAAATTACTCAAATATACAGCCTACAACAAAAATACTCATCAAAAACCAAAATAATCGAAGTTGATTTCAAATAAATTTATTATAATTTGACAAAAATCGTGTCAAATTCCAAAAAAATCGAAGTTAATTTCAACTGAAATTACTCAAATATACAGCCTACAACAAAAATACTCAACAAAATAAAAAAAAAAACGAAGTTGGTTCAAATAAATTTATTAAAATTTGGCACTTCCAACTAAAATTTTTTCACAATCCAAAAAATAGTAGTTATTTTCAGCTAAATTTACTCAAATATAGATCCAACAACAAAAATACTCATCAAAATCCAAAAATCGAAGTTGATTTCAAATAAATTTTGTAAAATTTGTCAAACATCGTGTCAAACTAAAAAAAAAATCGAAGTTAATTTCACCTGAAATTACTCAAATTAAGCTTCTCTATAAAAAAACTTAACATAGTCCAAAAAAATCGAAGTTGGTTCAAATAATTTTATTAAAATTTGACCAAATTCTTGTCAATATCCAAAAAAAACGAAGTTAATTTCACCTGAAATTACTCAAATATACAGCCTACAACAAAAATACCTATCAAAATCCAAAATAATCGAAGTTGATTTCAAATAAATTTATTATAATTTGACAAAAATCGTGTCAAATTCCAAAAAAATCGAAGTTAATTTCAACTGAAATTACTCAAATATACAGCCTACAACAAAAATACTCAACAAAATAAAAAAAAAACGAAGTTGGTTCAAATAAATTTATTAAAATTTGGCACTTCCAACTAAAATTTTTTCACAATCCAAAAAATAGTAGTTATTTTCAGCTAAATTTACTCAAATATAGATCCAACAACAAAAATACTCATCAAATTCCAAAAATCGATGTTGATTTCAAATAAATTTTGTAAAATTTGTCAAAAATCGTGTCAAACTAAAAAAAAATCGAAGTTAATTTCACCTGAAATTACTCAAATTAAGGTTCTCTATAAAAAAACTTAACATAGTCCAAAAAAATCGAAGTTGGTTCAAATAATTTTATTAAAATTTGACCAAATTCTTGTCAATATCCAAAAAAAACGAAGTTAATTTCACCTGAAATTACTCAAATATACAGCCTACAACAAGAATACCTATCAAAATCCAAAATAATCGAAGTTGATTTCAAATAAATTTATTATAATTTGACCAAAATCGTGTCAAATTCAAAAAAAATCGAAGTTAATTTCAACTGAAATTACTCAAATATACAGCCTACAACAAAAATACTCAACAAAATAAAAAAAAAACGAAGTTGGTTCAAATAAATTTATTAAAATTTGGCACTTCCAACTAAAATTTTTCACAATCCAAAAAAAAGTAGTTATTTTCAGCTAAGTTTACTCAAATATAGATCCAACAACAAAAATACTCATCAAAATCCAAAAATCGAAGTTGATTTCAAATAAATTTAGTATGATTTGTCAAAAATCGTGTCAAACTAAAAAAAAAATCAAAGTTAATTTCACCTGAAATTACTCAAATTAAGCTTCTCTATAAAAAAACTTAACATAGTCCAAAAAAATCGAAGTTGGTTCATATAATTTTATTAAAATTTGACCAAACTCTTGTCAATATAAAAAAAAAACGAAGTTAATTTCACTTGAAATTACTCAAATATACAGCCTACAACAAAAATACTCAACAAAAAAAAACCAAGTTGGTTCAAATAAATTTATTAAAATTTGGCACTTCCAACTAAAATTTTTTCACAATCCAAAAAATAGTAGTTATTTTCAGCTAAATTTACTCAAATATAGATCCAACATCAAAAATACTCATCAAAATCCAAAAATCGAAGTTGATTTCAAATAAATTTTGTAAAATTTGTCAAAAATCGTGTCAAACTAAAAAAAAAATCGAAGTTAATTTCACCTGAAATTACTCAAATTAAGCTTCTCTATAAAAAAACTTAACATAGTCTAAAAAAATCGAAGTTGGTTCAAATAATTTTATTAAAATTTGACCAAATTCTTGTCAATATCCAAAAAAAACGAAGTTAATTTCACCTGAAATTACTCAAATATACAGCCTACAACAAAAATACTCATCAAAAACCAAAATAATCGAAGTTGATTTCAAATAAATTTATTATAATTTGACAAAAATCGTGTCAAATTCCAAAAAAATCGAAGTTAATTTCAACTGAAATTACTCAAATATACAGCCTACAACAAAAATACTCAACAAAATAAAAAAAAAAACGAAGTTGGTTCAAATAAATTTATTAAAATTTGGCACTTCCAACTAAAATTTTTCACAATCCAAAAAAAAGTAGTTATTTTCAGCTAAGTTTACTCAAATATAGATCCAACAACAAAAATACTCATCAAAATCCAAAAATCGAAGTTGATTTCAAATAAATTTAGTATGATTTGTCAAAAATCGTGTCAAACTAAAAAAAAAATCAAAGTTAATTTCACCTGAAATTACTCAAATTAAGCTTCTCTATAAAAAAACTTAACATAGTCCAAAAAAATCGAAGTTGGTTCATATAATTTTATTAAAATTTGACCAAATTCTTGTCAATATAAAAAAAAAACGAAGTTAATTTCACTTGAAATTACTCAAATATACAGCCTACAACAAAAATACTCAACAAAAAAAAACCAAGTTGGTTCAAATAAATTTATTAAAATTTGGCACTTCCAACTAAAATTTTTTCACAATCCAAAAAATAGTAGTTATTTTCAGCTAAATTTACTCAAATATAGATCCAACATCAAAAATACTCATCAAAATCCAAAAATCGAAGTTGATTTCAAATAAATTTTGTAAAATTTGTCAAAAATCGTGTCAAACTAAAAAAAAAATCGAAGTTAATTTCACCTGAAATTACTCAAATTAAGCTTCTCTATAAAAAAACTTAACATAGTCTAAAAAAATCGAAGTTGGTTCAAATAATTTTATTAAAATTTGACCAAATTCTTGTCAATATCCAAAAAAAACGAAGTTAATTTCACCTGAAATTACTCAAATATACAGCCTACAACAAAAATACTCATCAAAAACCAAAATAATCGAAGTTGATTTCAAATAAATTTATTATAATTTGACAAAAATCGTGTCAAATTCCAAAAAAATCGAAGTTAATTTCAACTGAAATTACTCAAATATACAGCCTACAACAAAAATACTCAACAAAATAAAAAAAAAACGAAGTTGGTTCAAATAAATTTACTAAAATTTGGCACTTCCAACTAAAATTTTTTCACAATCCAAAAAATAGTAGTTATTTTCAGCTAAATTTACTCAAATATAGATCCAACAACAAAAATACTCATCAAAATCCAAAAATCGAAGTTGATTTCAAATAAATTTAGTATAATTGGTCAAAAATCGTGTCAAACTAAAAAAAAATCGAAGTTAATTTCACCTGAAATTACTCAAATTAAGCTTCTCTATAAAAAACTTAACATAGTCAAAAAAAATCGAAGTTGGTTCAAATAATTTTATTAAAATTTGACCAAATTCTTGTCAATATCCAAAAAAAAACGAAGTTAATTTCACCTGAAATTACTCAAATATACAGCCTACAACAAAAATACTCATCAAAATCCAAAATAATCGAAGTTGATTTCAAATAAATATATTATAATTTGACAAAAATCGTGTCAAATTCCAAAAAAATCAAAGTTAATTTCAACTGAAATTACTCAAATATACAGCCTACAACAAAAATACTCAACAAAATAAAAAAAAAACGAAGTTGGGTCAAATAAATTTATTAAAATTTGGCACTTCCAACTAAAATTTTTTCACAATCCAAAAAATAGTAGTTATTTTCAGCTAAATTTACTCAAATATAGATCCAACAACAAAAATACTCATCAAAATCCAAAAATCGATGTTGATTTCAAATAAATTTTGTAAAATTGGTCAAAAATCGTGTCAAACTAAAAAAAAATCGAAGTTAATTTCACCTGAAATTACTCAAATTAAGGTTCTCTATAAAAAAACTTAACATAGTCCAAAAAAATCGAAGTTGGTTCAAATAATTTTATTAAAATTTGACCAAATTCTTGTCAATATCCAAAAAAAAAACGAAGTTAATTTCACCTGAAATTACTCAAATATACAGCCTACAACAAAAATACTCATCAAAAACCAAAATAATCGAAGTTGATTTCAAATAAATTTATTATAATTTGACAAAAATCGTGTCAAATTCCAAAAAAATCGAAGTTAACTTCAACTGAAATTACTCAAATATACAGCCTACAACAAAAATACTCAACAAAATAAAAAAAAAACGAAGTTGGTTCAAATAAATTTATTAAAATTTGGCACTTCCAACTAAAATTTTTTCACAATCCAAAAAATAGTAGTTATTTTCAGCTAAATTTACTCAAATATAGATCCAACAACAAAAATACTCATCAAAATCCAAAAATCGAAGTTGATTTCAAATAAATTTAGTATAATTTGTCAAAAATCGTGTCAAACTAAAAAAAAATCGAAGTTAATTTCACCTGAAATTACTCAAATTAAGCTTCTCTATAAAAAACTTAACATAGTCCAAAAAAATCGAAGTTGGTTCAAATAATTTTATTAAAATTTGACCAAATTCTTGTCAATATCCAAAAAAAAACGAAGTTAATTTCACCTGAAATTACTCAAATATACAGCCTACAACAAAAATACTCATCAAAATCCAAAATAATCGAAGTTGATTTCAAATAAATTTATTATAATTTGACAAAAATCGTGTCAAATTCCAAAAAAATCGAAGTTAATTTCAACTGAAATTACTCAAATATACAGCCTACAACAAAAATACTCAACAAAATAAAAAAAAAACGAAGTTGGTTCAAATAAATTTATTAAAATTTGGCACTTCCAACTAAAATTTTTTCACAATCCAAAAAATAGTAGTTATTTTCAGCTAAATTTACTCAAATATAGATCCAACAACAAAAATACTCATCAAAATCCAAAAATCGATGTTGATTTCAAATA
This sequence comes from Andrena fulva, assembly GCA_946251845.1. Taxonomy (NCBI): domain Eukaryota; kingdom Metazoa; phylum Arthropoda; class Insecta; order Hymenoptera; family Andrenidae; genus Andrena; species Andrena fulva. Next base: position 220,718 of record CAMITZ010000136.1, on the reverse strand, counting down.
AATTTTGTAAAATTTGTCAAAAATCGTGTCAAACTAAAAAAAAAATCGAAGTTAATTTCACCTGAAATTACTCAAATTAAGGTTCTCTATAAAAAAACTTAACATAGTCCAAAAAAATCGAAGTTGGTTCAAATAATTTTATTAAAATTTGACCAAATTCTTGTCAATATCCAAAAAAAACGAAGTTAATTTCACCTGAAATTACTCAAATATACAGCCTACAACAAAAATACCTATCAAAATACAAAATAATCGAAGTTGATTTCAAATAAATTTATTATAATTTGACCAAAATCGTGTCAAATTCCAAAAAAATCGAAGTTAATTTCAACTGAAATTACTCAAATATACAGCCTACAACAAAAATACTCAACAAAATAAAAAAAAAACGAAGTTGGTTCAAATAAATTTATTAAAATTTGGCACTTCCAACTAAAATTTTTCACAATCCAAAAAAAAGTAGTTATTTTCAGCTAAGTTTACTCAAATATAGATCCAACAACAAAAATACTCATCAAAATCCAAAAATCGAAGTTGATTTCAAATAAATTTAGTATGATTTGTCAAAAATCGTGTCAAACTAAAAAAAAAATCAAAGTTAATTTCACCTGAAATTACTCAAATTAAGCTTCTCTATAAAAAAACTTAACATAGTCCAAAAAAATCGAAGTTGGTTCATATAATTTTATTAAAATTTGACCAAATTCTTGTCAATATAAAAAAAAAACGAAGTTAATTTCACCTGAAATTACTCAAATATACAGCCTACAACAAAAATACTCAACAAAAAAAAACCAAGTTGGTTCAAATAAATTTATTAAAATTTGGCACTTCCAACTAAAATTTTTTCACAATCCAAAAAATAGTAGTTATTTTCAGCTAAATTTACTCAAATATAGATCCAACATCAAAAATACTCATCAAAATCCAAAAATCGAAGTTGATTTCAAATAAATTTTGTAAAATTTGTCAAACATCGTGTCAAACTAAAAAAAAAATCGAAGTTAATTTCACCTGAAATTACTCAAATTAAGCTTCTCTATAAAAAAACTTAACATAGTCCAAAAAAATCGAAGTTGGTTCAAATAATTTTATTAAAATTTGACCAAATTCTTGTCAATATCCAAAAAAACGAAGTTAATTTCACCTGAAATTACTCAAATATACAGCCTACAACAAAAATACCTATCAAAATCCAAAATAATCGAAGTTGATTTCAAATAAATTTATTATAATTTGACAAAAATCGTGTCAAATTCCAAAAAAATCGAAGTTAATTTCAACTGAAATTACTCAAATATACAGCCTACAACAATAATACTCAACAAAATAAAAAAAAAACGAAGTTGGTTCAAATAAATTTATTAAAATTTGGCACTTCCAACTAAAATTTTTTCACAATCCAAAAAATAGTAGTTATTTTCAGCTAAATTTACTCAAATATAGATCCAACAACAAAAATACTCATCAAAATCCAAAAATCGAAGTTGATTTCAAATAAATTTTGTAAAATTTGTCAAAAATCGTGTCAAACTAAAAAAAAATCGAAGTTAATTTCACCTGAAATTACTCAAATTAAGCTTCTCTATAAAAAAACTTAACATAGTAAAAAAATCGAAGTTGGTTCAAATAATTTTATTAAAATTTGAGAAAAATCTTGTCAATATCCAAAAAAACGAAGTTAATTTCAACTGAAATTACTCAAATATACAGCCTACAACAAAAATACTCAACAAAATAAAAAAAAACGAAGTTGGTTCAAATAAATTTATTAAAATTTGGCACACCCAACTAAAATTTCTTTCACAATCCAAAAAATTGAAGTTATTTTCAGCTAAATTTACTCAAATATAGATCCAACAACAAAAATACTCATCAAAATCCAAAAAAATCGAAGTTGATTTCAACTTAACATATTAAAATTTGACAAAAATTTGGCAAAATCCAAAAAGATCGAAGTTAAATTCAACTGAAATTACACAAATTAAGCTTCTGTATCAAAAATTCTTAACATAGTTCAGAAAAATCGACGTTGGTTTCAAATCAATTTATTAATATTTGAATCCTGCAACTAAATTTTTTTTCAAAATCCAAAAATTGAAGTTACTTTATCCTAAATTTACTCAACTATAAATACAACAACAAAAATACTCAACAAAATCCAAAAAAATTGAAGTTGGTTTCAAATAAATTTATTAAAATTTGGCACTTCCAACTAAAATTTTTCACAATCCAAAAAAAGTAGTTATTTTCAGCTAAGTTTACTCAAATATAGATCCAACAACAAAAATACTCATCAAAATCCAAAAATCGAAGTTGATTTCAACTAAATATATTAAAATTTGACAAATATTGTCCAAATTCAAAAAATCGAAGTTAAATTCAACTGAAATTACTCAAATATAGATCCAACAACAAAAATACTCATCAAAATCCAAAAATCGAAGTTGATTTCAAATAAATTTAGTATGATTTGTCAAAAATCGTGTCAAACTAAAAAAAAAATCAAAGTTAATTTCACCTGAAATTACTCAAATTAAGCTTCTCTATAAAAAAACTTAACATAGTCCAAAAAAATCGAAGTTGGTTCATATAATTTTATTAAAATTTGACCAAATTCTTGTCAATATAAAAAAAAAACGAAGTTAATTTCACCTGAAATTACTCAAATATACAGCCTACAACAAAAATACTCAACAAAAAAAAAACCAAGTTGGTTCAAATAAATTTATTAAAATTTGGCACTTCCAACTAAAATTTTTTCACAATCCAAAAAATAGTAGTTATTTTCAGCTAAATTTACTCAAATATAGATCCAACATCAAAAATACTCATCAAAATCCAAAAATCGAAGTTGATTTCAAATAAATTTTGTAAAATTTGTCAAAAATCGTGTCAAACTAAAAAAAAAATCGAAGTTAATTTCACCTGAAATTACTCAAATTAAGGTTCTCTATAAAAAAACTTAACATAGTCCAAAAAAATCGAAGTTGGTTCAAATAATTTTATTAAAATTTGACCAAATTCTTGTCAATATCCAAAAAAAACGAAGTTAATTTCACCTGAAATTACTCAAATATACAGCCTACAACAAAAATACCTATCAAAATCCAAAATAATCGAAGTTGATTTCAAATAAATTTATTATAATTTGACCAAAATCGTGTCAAATTCCAAAAAAATCGAAGTTAATTTCAACGGAAATTACTCAAATATACAGCCTACAACAAAAATACTCAACAAAATAAAAAAAAAACGAAGTTGGTTCAAATAAATTTATTAAAATTTGGCACTTCCAACTAAAATTTTTCACAATCCAAAAAAAAGTAGTTATTTTCAGCTAAGTTTACTCAAATATAGATCCAACAACAAAAATACTCATCAAAATCCAAAAATCGAAGTTGATTTCAAATAAATTTAGTATGATTTGTCAAAAATCGTGTCAAACTAAAAAAAAAATCAAAGTTAATTTCACCTGAAATTACTCAAATTAAGCTTCTCTATAAAAAAACTTAACATAGTCCAAAAAAATCGAAGTTGGTTCATATAATTTTATTAAAATTTGACCAAATTCTTGTCAATATAAAAAAAAACGAAGTTAATTTCACCTGAAATTACTCAAATATACAGCCTACAACAAAAATACTCAACAAAAAAAAACCAAGTTGGTTCAAATAAATTTATTAAAATTTGGCACTTCCAACTAAAATTTTTTCACAATCCAAAAAATAGTAGTTATTTTCAGCTAAATTTACTCAAATATAGATCCAACATCAAAAATACTCATCAAAATCCAAAAATCGAAGTTGATTTCAAATAAATTTTGTAAAATTTGTCAAAAATCGTGTCAAACTAAAAAAAAAATCGAAGTTAATTTCACCTGAAATTACTCAAATTAAGCTTCTCTATAAAAAAACTTAACATAGTCTAAAAAAATCGAAGTTGGTTCAAATAATTTTATTAAAATTTGACCAAATTCTTGTCAATATCCAAAAAAAACGAAGTTAATTGCACCTGAAATTACTCAAATATACAGCCTACAACAAAAATACTCATCAAAAACCAAAATAATCGAAGTTGATTTCAAATAAATTTATTATAATTTGACAAAAATCGTGTCAAATTCCAAAAAAATCGAAGTTAATTTCAACTGAAATTACTCAAATATACAGCCTACAACAAAAATACTCAACAAAATAAAAAAAAAAACGAAGTTGGTTCAAATAAATTTATTAAAATTTGGCACTTCCAACTAAAATTTTTTCACAATCCAAAAAATAGTAGTTATTTTCAGCTAAATTTACTCAAATATAGATCCAACAACAAAAATACTCATCAAAATCCAAAAATCGAAGTTGATTTCAAATAAATTTTGTAAAATTTGTCAAACATCGTGTCAAACTAAAAAAAAAATCGAAGTTAATTTCACCTGAAATTACTCAAATTAAGCTTCTCTATAAAAAAACTTAACATAGTCCAAAAAAATCGAAGTTGGTTCAAATAATTTTATTAAAATTTGACCAAATTCTTGTCAATATCCAAAAAAACGAAGTTAATTTCACCTGAAATTACTCAACTATACAGCCTACAACAAAAATACCTATCAAAATCCAAAATAATCGAAGTTGATTTCAAATAAATTTATTATAATTTGACAAAAATCGTGTCAAATTCCAAAAAAATCGAAGTTAATTTCAACTGAAATTACTCAAATATACAGCCTACAACAAAAATACTCAACAAAATAAAAAAAAAACGAAGTTGGTTCAAATAAATTTATTAAAATTTGGCACTTCCAACTAAAATTTTTTCACAATCCAAAAAATAGTAGTTATTTTCAGCTAAATTTACTCAAATATAGATCCAACAACAAAAATACTCATCAAATTCCAAAAATCGATGTTGATTTCAAATAAATTTTGTAAAATTTGTCAAAAATCGTGTCAAACTAAAAAAAAAATCGAAGTTAATTTCACCTGAAATTACTCAAATTAAGGTTCTCTATAAAAAAACTTAACATAGTCCAAAAAAATCGAAGTTGGTTCAAATAATTTTATTAAAATTTGACCAAATTCTTGTCAATATCCAAAAAAAACGAAGTTAATTTCACCTGAAATTACTCAAATATACAGCCTACAACAAGAATACCTATCAAAATCCAAAATAATCGAAGTTGATTTCAAATAAATTTATTATAATTTGACCAAAATCGTGTCAAATTCCAAAAAAATCGAAGTTAATTTCAACTGAAATTACTCAAATATACAGCCTACAACAAAAATACTCAACAAAATAAAAAAAAACGAAGTTGGTTCAAATAAATTTATTAAAATTTGGCACTTCCAACTAAAATTTTTCACAATCCAAAAAAAAGTAGTTATTTTCGGCTAAGTTTACTCAAATATAGATCCAACAACAAAAATACTCATCAAAATCCAAAAATCGAAGTTGATTTCAAATAAATTTAGTATGATTTGTCAAAAATCGTGTCAAACTAAAAAAAAAATCAAAGTTAATTTCACCTGAAATTACTCAAATTAAGCTTCTCTATAAAAAAACTTAACATAGTCCAAAAAAATCGAAGTTGGTTCATATAATTTTATTAAAATTTGACCAAATTCTTGTCAATATAAAAAAAAAACGAAGTTAATTTCACCTGAAATTACTCAAATATACAGCCTACAACAAAAATACTCAACAAAAAAAAACCAAGTTGGTTCAAATAAATTTATTAAAATTTGGCACTTCCAACTAAAATTTTTTCACAATCCAAAAAATAGTAGTTATTTTCAGCTAAATTTACTCAAATATAGATCCAACATCAAAAATACTCATCAAAATCCAAAAATCGAAGTTGATTTCAAATAAATTTTGTAAAATTTGTCAAAAATCGTGTCAAACTAAAAAAAAAATCGAAGTTAATTTCACCTGAAATTACTCAAATTAAGCTTCTCTATAAAAAAACTTAACATAGTCTAAAAAAATCGAAGTTGGTTCAAATAATTTTATTAAAATTTGACCAAATTCTTGTCAATATCCAAAAAAAACGAAGTTAATTACACCTGAAATTACTCAAATATACAGCCTACAACAAAAATACTCATCAAAAACCAAAATAATCGAAGTTGATTTCAAATAAATTTATTATAATTTGACAAAAATCGTGTCAAATTCCAAAAAAATCGAAGCTAATTTCAACTGGAATTACTCAAATATACAGCCTACAACAAAAATACTCAACAAAATAAAAAAAAAACGAAGTTGGTTCAAATAAATTTATTAAAATTTGGCACTTCCAACTAAAATTTTTTCACAATCCAAAAAATAGTAGTTATTTTCAGCTAAATTTACTCAAATATAGATCCAACAACAAAAATACTCATCAAAATCCAAAAATCGAAGTTGATTTCAAATAAATTTTGTAAAATTTGTCAAACATCGTGTCAAACTAAAAAAAAAATCGAAGTTAATTTCACCTGAAATTACTCAAATTAAGCTTCTCTATAAAAAAACTTAACATAGTCCAAAAAAATCGAAGTTGGTTCAAATAATTTTATTAAAATTTGACCAAATTCTTGTCAATATCCAAAAAAACGAAGTTAATTTCACCTGAAATTACTCAAATATACAGCCTACAACAAAAATACCTATCAAAATCCAAAATAATCGAAGTTGATTTCAAATAAATTTATTATAATTTGACAAAAATCGTGTCAAATTCCAAAAAAATCGAAGATAATTTCAACTGAAATTACTCAAATATACAGCCTACAACAAAAATACTCAACAAAATAAAAAAAAAACGAAGTTGGTTCAAATAAATTTATTAAAATTTGGCACTTCCAACTAAAATTTTTTCACAATCCAAAAAATAGTAGTTATTTTCAGCTAAATTTACTCAAATATAGATCCAACAACAAAAATACTCATCAAAATCCAAAAATCGATGTTGATTTCAAATAAATTTTGTAAAATTTGTCAAAAATCGTGTCAAACTAAAAAAAAAATCGAAGTTAATTTCACCTGAAATTACTCAAATTAAGGTTCTCTATAAAAAAACTTAACATAGTCCAAAAAAATCGAAGTTGGTTCAAATAATTTTATTAAAATTTGACCAAATTCTTGTCAATATCCAAAAAAAACGAAGTTAATTTCACCTGAAATTACTCAAATATACAGCCTACAACAAAAATACCTATCAAAATACAAAATAATCGAAGTTGATTTCAAATAAATTTATTATAATTTGACCAAAATCGTGTCAAATTCCAAAAAAATCGAAGTTAATTTCAACTGAAATTACTCAAATATACAGCCTACAACAAAAATACTCAACAAAATAAAAAAAAAACGAAGTTGGTTCAAATAAATTTATTAAAATTTGGCACTTCCAACTAAAATTTTTCACAATCCAAAAAAAAGTAGTTATTTTCAGCTAAGTTTACTCAAATATAGATCCAACAACAAAAATACTCATCAAAATCCAAAAATCGAAGTTGATTTCAAATAAATTTAGTATGATTTGTCAAAAATCGTGTCAAACTAAAAAAAAAATCAAAGTTAATTTCACCTGAAATTACTCAAATTAAGCTTCTCTATAAAAAAACTTAACATAGTCCAAAAAAATCGAAGTTGGTTCATATAATTTTATTAAAATTTGACCAAATTCTTGTCAATATAAAAAAAAAACGAAGTTAATTTCACCTGAAATTACTCAAATATACAGCCTACAACAAAAATACTCAACAAAAAAAAACCAAGTTGGTTCAAATAAATTTATTAAAATTTGGCACTTCCAACTAAAATTTTTTCACAATCCAAAAAATAGTAGTTATTTTCAGCTAAATTTACTCAAATATAGATCCAACATCAAAAATACTCATCAAAATCCAAAAATCGAAGTTGATTTCAAATAAATTTTGTAAAATTTGTCAAACATCGTGTCAAACTAAAAAAAAAATCGAAGTTAATTTCACCTGAAATTACTCAAATTAAGCTTCTCTATAAAAAAACTTAACATAGTCCAAAAAAATCGAAGTTGGTTCAAATAATTTTATTAAAATTTGACCAAATTCTTGTCAATATCCAAAAAAACGAAGTTAATTTCACCTGAAATTACTCAAATATACAGCCTACAACAAAAATACCTATCAAAATCCAAAATAATCGAAGTTGATTTCAAATAAATTTATTATAATTTGACAAAAATCGTGTCAAATTCCAAAAAAATCGAAGTTAATTTCAACTGAAATTACTCAAATATACAGCCTACGACAATAATACTCAACAAAATAAAAAAAAAACGAAGTTGGTTCAAATAAATTTATTAAAATTTGGCACTTCCAACTAAAATTTTTTCACAATCCAAAAAATAGTAGTTATTTTCAGCTAAATTTACTCAAATATAGATCCAACAACAAAAATACTCATCAAAATCCAAAAATCGAAGTTGATTTCAAATAAATTTTGTAAAATTTGTCAAAAATCGTGTCAAACTAAAAAAAAATCGAAGTTAATTTCACCTGAAATTACTCAAATTAAGCTTCTCTATAAAAAAACTTAACATAGTAAAAAAATCGAAGTTGGTTCAAATAATTTTATTAAAATTTGAGAAAAATCTTGTCAATATCCAAAAAAACGAAGTTAATTTCAACTGAAATTACTCAAATATACAGCCTACAACAAAAATACTCAACAAAATAAAAAAAAACGAAGTTGGTTCAAATAAATTTATTAAAATTTGGCACACCCAACTAAAATTTCTTTCACAATCCAAAAAATTGAAGTTATTTTCAGCTAAATTTACTCAAATATAGATCCAACAACAAAAATACTCATCAAAATCCAAAAAAATCGAAGTTGATTTCAACTTAACATATTAAAATTTGACAAAAATTTGGCAAAATCCAAAAAGATCGAAGTTAAATTCAACTGAAATTACACAAATTAAGCTTCTGTATCAAAAATTCTTAACATAGTTCAGAAAAATCGACGTTGGTTTCAAATCAATTTATTAATATTTGAATCCTGCAACTAAATTTTTTTTCAAAATCCAAAAATTGAAGTTACTTTATCCTAAATTTACTCAACTATAAATACAACAACAAAAATACTCAACAAAATCCAAAAAAATTGAAGTTGGTTTCAAATAAATTTATTAAAATTTGGCACTTCCAACTAAAATTTTTCACAATCCAAAAAAAGTAGTTATTTTCAGCTAAGTTTACTCAAATATAGATCCAACAACAAAAATACTCATCAAAATCCAAAAATCGAAGTTGATTTCAACTAAATATATTAAAATTTGACAAATATTGTCCAAATTCAAAAAATCGAAGTTAAATTCAATTGAAATTACTCAAATATAGATCCAACAACAAAAATACTCATCAAAATCCAAAAATCGAAGTTGATTTCAAATAAATTTAGTATGATTTGTCAAAAATCGTGTAAAACTAAAAAAAAAATCAAAGTTAATTTCACCTGAAATTACTCAAATTAAGCTTCTCTATAAAAAAACTTAACATAGTCCAAAAAAATCGAAGTTGGTTCATATAATTTTATTAAAATTTGACCAAATTCTTGTCAATATAAAAAAAAAACGAAGTTAATTTCACCTGAAATTACTCAAATATACAGCCTACAACAAAAATACTCAACAAAAAAAAAACCAAGTTGGTTCAAATAAATTTATTAAAATTTGGCACTTCCAACTAAAATTTTTTCACAATCCAAAAAATAGTAGTTATTTTCAGCTAAATTTACTCAAATATAGATCCAACATCAAAAATACTCATCAAAATCCAAAAATCGAAGTTGATTTCAAATAAATTTTGTAAAATTTGTCAAAAATCGTGTCAAACTAAAAAAAAAATCGAAGTTAATTTCACCTGAAATTACTCAAATTAAGGTTCTCTATAAAAAAACTTAACATAGTCCAAAAAAATCGAAGTTGGTTCAAATAATTTTATTAAAATTTGACCAAATTCTTGTCAATATCCAAAAAAAACGAAGTTAATTTCACCTGAAATTACTCAAATATACAGCCTACAACAAAAATACCTATCAAAATACAAAATAATCGAAGTTGATTTCAAATAAATTTATTATAATTTGACCAAAATCGTGTCAAATTCCAAAAAAATCGAAGTTAATTTCAACTGAAATTACTCAAATATACAGCCTACAACAAAAATACTCAACAAAATAAAAAAAAAACGAAGTTGATTTCAAATAAATTTAGTATGATTTGTCAAAAATCGTGTCAAACTAAAAAAAAAATCAAAGTTAATTTCACCTGAAATTACTCAAATTAAGCTTCTCTATAAAAAAACTTAACATAGTCCAAAAAAATCGAAGTTGGTTCATATAATTTTATTAAAATTTGACCAAATTCTTGTCAATATAAAAAAAAAACGAAGTTAATTTCACCTGAAATTACTCAAATATACAGCCTACAACAAAAATACTCAACAAAAAAAAACCAAGTTGGTTCAAATAAATTTATTAAAATTTGGCACTTCCAACTAAAATTTTTTCACAATCCAAAAAATAGTAGTTATTTTCAGCTAAATTTACTCAAATATAGATCCAACATCAAAAATACTCATCAAAATCCAAAAATCGATGTTGATTTCAAATAAATTTTGTAAAATTTGTCAAAAATCGTGTCAAACTAAAAAAAAATCGAAGTTAATTTCACCTGAAATTACTCAAATTAAGGTTGTTTGGGAATGAGTAGTTCTTTGCACCGCCGCACTCTCGATCACCGCAGCACCTCCTGGGCAGCGGAAGTCGCGGTCGATCCGCGATCGACCAACCAATCAGCGTCCGTCTTGTCGATCGACGCTCGAGAATGTTCGAGAAGACGCCGCGGCGGAAATGCGCATCCATCTTGTAACACATTCTGTTCTCAACCGTGCGCAACGTAACACACCTTTTTGTTCATTGTCAACTAGTCTTGCTCATCTACCAAATTCAGTGCACAAATCACGTATTCTCAACTGTCGACTCAACGCGGTGTTCGCGACACAGTGCGAGTGTCAAAATCTACAAATTGTGCATTCGCGACTGTGCGTGTTCGCGCGTCCACGCGGTATCCGGTGGATTGTTGTACGATAAAGTGTACGGGGGCTCAACCCTTTCAATTCCAGTGCGCTCAACGGCTCACCCGTTGGCACACTGCTTTTACAAATAAAGACCTCACATTCTTTTGTGCAACTCAGTGTCTGTGTGGCTCAACACCGATCCTAACCCTACCAGCCTCCTCGTGCTCATCCTAACCTAAGAATTTTACAAAGGTTCTCTATAAAAAAACTTAACATAGTCCAAAAAAATCGAAGTTGGTTCAAATAATTTTATTAAAATTTGACCAAATTCTTGTCAATATCCAAAAAAAACGAAGTTAATTTCACCTGAAATTACTCAAATATACAGCCTACAACAAAAATACTCATCAAAATCCAAAATAATCGAAGTTGATTTCAAATAAATTTATTATAATTTGACAAAAATCGTGTCAAATTCCAAAAAAATCGAAGTTAATTTCAACTGAAATTACTCAAATATACAGCCTACAACAAAAATACTCAACAAAATCCAAAAAAAAACGAAGTTAGTTCAAATAAATTTATTAAAATTTGGCACATCCAACTAAAATTTCTTTCACAATCCAAAAAATTGAAATTATTTTCAGCTAAATTTACTCAAATATAGATCCAACAACAAAAATACTCATCAAAATCCAAAAAAATCGAAGTTGATTTCAACTAAATATATTAAAATTTGACACAAATTTTGTCAAAATCCAAACAGATCGAAGTTAAATTCAACTGAAATTACACAAATTAAGCTTCTGTATCAAAAATTCTTAACATAGTTCAGAAAAATCGACGTTGGTTTCAAATAAATTTATTAAAATTTGAATCCTGCAACTAAAATTTTTTTCAAAATCCAAAAATTGAAGTTATTTTATCCTAAATTTACTCAAATATAGATATAACAACAAAAATACTCAACAAAATCCAAAAAAATCGACGCTAGTTTCAAATAAATTTATTAAAATTTGGCACTTCCAACTAAATTTTCTTTCACAATCAAAAAATAGTAGTTATTTTCATCTAAATTTACTCAAATATAGATCCAACAACAAAAATACTCATCAAAATCCAAAAAAATCAAAGTTGATTTCAACTAAATATATTAAAATTTGACCAATATTTTCAAAATTAAAAAAATCGAAGTTAATTTCACCTGAAATTACTCAAATTAAGCTTCTCTATAAAAAAACTTAACATAGTAAAAAAAATCGAAGTTGGTTCAAATAATTTTATTAAAATTTGAGAAAAATCTTGTCAATATCCAAAAAAACGAAGTTAATTTCAACTGAAATTACTCAAATATACAGCCTACAACAAAAATACTCAACAAAATAAAAAAAAACGAAGTTGGTTCAAATAAATTTATTAAAATTTGGCACACCCAACTAAAATTTCTTTCACAATCCAAAAAATTGAAGTTATTTTCAGCTAAATTTACTCAAATATAGATCCAACAACAAAAATACTCATCAAAATCCAAAAAAATCGAAGTTGATTTCAACTTAACATATTAAAATTTGACAAAAATTTGGCAAAATCCAAAAAGATCGAAGTTAAATTCAACTGAAATTACACAAATTAAGCTTCTGTATCAAAAATTCTTAACATAGTTCAGAAAAATCGACGTTGGTTTCAAATAAATTTATTAATATTTGAATCCTGCAACTAAATTTTTTTTCAAAATCCAAAAATTGAAGTTACTTTATCCTAAATTTACTCAACTATAAATACAACAACAAAAATACTCAACAAAATCCAAAAAAATTGAAGTTGGTTTCAAATAAATTTATTAAAATTTGGCACTTCCAACTAAAATTTTTCACAATCCAAAAAATAGTAGTTATTTTCAGCTAAGTTTACTCAAATATAGATCCAACAACAAAAATACTCATCAAAATACAAAAATCGAAGTTGATTTCAACTAAATATATTAAAATTTGACAAATATTGTCCAAATTCAAAAAATCGAAGTTAAATTCAACTGAAATTACTCAAATATAGATCCAACAACAAAAATACTCATCAAAATCCAAAAATCGAAGTTGATTTCAAATAAATTTAGTATGATTTGTCAAAAATCGTGTCAAACTAAAAAAAAAAATCAAAGTTAATTTCACCTGAAATTACTCAAATTAAGCTTCTCTATAAAAAAACTTAACATAGTCCAAAAAAATCGAAGTTGATTTCAAATAAATTTAGTATAATTTGACAAAAATCTTGTCAAAATCCAACAAAAAACGAAGTTAATTTCAACTGAAATTACTCAAATATACAGCCTACAACAAAAATACTCAACAAAATCGAAAATAATCGAAGTTGATTTCAAATAAATTTATTATAATTTGACAAAAATCGTGTCAAATTCCAAAAAAATCGAAGTTAGTTTCAACTGAAATTACTCAAATTAAGCTTCTGTATCAAAAATTCTTAACATAGTTCAGAAAAATCGACGTTGGTTTCAAATAAATTTATTAAAATTTGAATCCTGCAGCTAAAATTTTTTTCAAAATCCAAAAATTGAAGTTATTTTATCCTAAATTTACTCAAATATAGATACAACAACAAAAATACTCAACAAAATCCAAAAAAATTGAAGTTGGTTCAAATAAATTTATTAAAATTTGGCACATCCAACTAAAATTTCTTTCACAATCCAAAAAATTGAAGTTATTTTCAGCTAAATTTACTCAAATATAGATCCAACAACAAAAATACTCATCAAAATCCAAAAAAATCGAAGTTGATTTCAACTAAACATTAAAATTTGACAAAAATTTTGTCAAAATCCAAAAAGATCGAAGTTAAATTCAACTGAAATTACACAAATTAAGCTTCTGTATCAAAAATTCTTAACATAGTTCAGAAAAATCGACGTTGGTTTCAAATAAATTTATTAAAATTTGAATCCTGCAACTAAAATTTTTTTCAAAATCCAAAAATTGAAGTTATTGTCAGCTAAATTTACTCAAATATAGATCCAACAACAAAAATACTCAACAAAATCAAAAATAATCGAAGTTGATTTCAAATAATTTTATTAAAATTTGACAAAAATCTTGTCAAAATCCAAAAAAACGAAGTTAATTTCACCTGAAATTACTCAAATATACAGCCTACAACAAAAATACTCATCAAAATCCAAAAATCGAAGTTGATTTCAAATAAATATATTAAAATTTGACAAGTATTGTCAAAATCCAAGAAGATCGAAGTTAATTTCAACTGAAATTACTCAAATATACAGCCTACAACAAAAATACTCAACAAAATAAAAAAAAACGAAGTTGGTTCAAATAAATTTATTAAAATTTGGCACATCCAAATAAAATTTCTTTCACAATCCAAAAAATTGAAGTTATTTTCAGCTAAATTTACTCAAATATAGATCCAACAACAAAAATATTCATCAAAATCCAAAAAAATCGAAGTTGAATTCAACTAAATATATTAAAATTTGACACAAATTTTGTCAAAATCCAAACAGATCGAAGTTAAATTCAACTGAAATTACACAAATTAAGCTTCTGTATCAAAAATTCTTAACATAGTTCAGAAAAATCGACGTTGGTTTCAAATAAATTTATTAAAATTTGAATCCTGCAACTAAAATTTTTTTCAAAATCCAAAAATTGAAGTTATTTTATCCTAAATTTACTCAAATATAGATATAACAACAAAAATACTCAACAAAATCCAAAAAAATCGACGTTAGTTTCAAATAAATTTATTAAAATTTGGCACTTCCAACTAAATTTTCTTTCACAATCAAAAAATAGTAGTTATTTTCATCTAAATTTACTCAAATATAGATCCAACCACAAAAATACTCATCAAAATCCAAAAAAATCAAAGTTGATTTCAACTAAATATATTAAAATTTGACCAATATTTTCAAAATTAAAAAAATCGAAGTTAATTTCACCTGAAATTACTCAAATTAAGCTTCTCTATAAAAAAACTTAACATAGTAAAAAAAATCGAAGTTGGTTCAAATAATTTTATTAAAATTTGAGAAAAATCTTGTCAATATCCAAAAAAACGAAGTTAATTTCAACTGAAATTACTCAAATATACAGCCTACAACAAAAATACTCAACAAAATAAAAAAAAACGAAGTTGGTTCAAATAAATTTATTAAAATTTGGCACACCCAACTAAAATTTCTTTCACAATCCAAAAAATTGAAGTTATTTTCAGCTAAATTTACTCAAATATAGATCCAACAACAAAAATACTCATCAAAATCCAAAAAAATCGAAGTTGATTTCAACTTAACATATTAAAATTTGACAAAAATTTGGCAAAATCCAAAAAGATCGAAGTTAAATTCAACTGAAATTACACAAATTAAGCTTCTGTATCAAAAATTCTTAACATAGTTCAGAAAAATCGACGTTGGTTTCAAATAAATTTATTAATATTTGAATCCTGCAACTAAATTTTTTTTCAAAATCCAAAAATTGAAGTTACTTTATCCTAAATTTACTCAACTATAAATACAACAACAAAAATACTCAACAAAATCCAAAAAAATTGAAGTTGGTTTCAAATAAATTTATTAAAATTTGGCACTTCCAACTAAAATTTTTCACAATCCAAAAAATAGTAGTTATTTTCAGCTAAGTTTACTCAAATATAGATCCAACAACAAAAATACTCATCAAAATACAAAAATCGAAGTTGATTTCAACTAAATATATTAAAATTTGACAAATATTGTCCAAATTCAAAAAATCGAAGTTAAATTCAACTGAAATTACTCAAATATAGATCCAACAACAAAAATACTCATCAAAATCCAAAAATCGAAGTTGATTTCAAATAAATTTAGTATGATTTGTCAAAAATCGTGTCAAACTAAAAAAAAAAATCAAAGTTAATTTCACCTGAAATTACTCAAATTAAGCTTCTCTATAAAAAAACTTAACATAGTCCAAAAAAATCGAAGTTGATTTCAAATAAATTTAGTATAATTTGACAAAAATCTTGTCAAAATCCAACAAAAAACGAAGTTAATTTCAACTGAAATTACTCAAATATACAGCCTACAACAAAAATACTCAACAAAATCCAAAATAATCGAAGTTGATTTCAAATAAATTTATTATAATTTGACAAAAATCGTGTCAAATTCCAAAAAAATCGAAGTTAGTTTCAACTGAAATTACTCAAATTA
Organism: Andrena fulva; assembly: GCA_946251845.1. NCBI lineage: Eukaryota > Metazoa > Arthropoda > Insecta > Hymenoptera > Andrenidae > Andrena > Andrena fulva. The sequence continues at coordinate 204,443 of CAMITZ010000136.1, read as the reverse complement.
AGCTTCTGTATCAAAAATTCTTAACATAGTTCAGAAAAATCGACGTTGGTTTCAAATAAATTTATTAAAATTTGAATCCTGCAGCTAAAATTTTTTTCAAAATCCAAAAATTGAAGTTATTTTATCCTAAATTTACTCAAATATAGATACAACAACAAAAATACTCAACAAAATCCAAAAAAATTGAAGTTGGTTCAAATAAATTTATTAAAATTTGGCACATCCAACTAAAATTTCTTTCACAATCCAAAAAATTGAAGTTATTTTCAGCTAAATTTACTCAAATATAGATCCAACAACAAAAATACTCATCAAAATCCAAAAAAATCGAAGTTGATTTCAACTAAACATTAAAATTTGACAAAAATTTTGTCAAAATCCAAAAGGATCGAAGTTAAATTCAACTGAAATTACACAAATTAAGCTTCTGTATCAAAAATTCTTAACATAGTTCAGAAAAATCGACGTTGGTTTCAAATAAATTTATTAAAATTTGAATCCTGCAACTAAAATTTTTTTCAAAATCCAAAAATTGAAGTTATTGTCAGCTAAATTTACTCAAATATAGATCCAACAACAAAAATACTCAACAAAATCAAAAATAATCGAAGTTGATTTCAAATAAATTTATTATAACTTGACAAAAATCGTGTCAAATTCCAAAAAAATCGAAGTTAGTTTCAACTGAAATTACACAAATTAAGCTTCTGTATCAAAAATTCTTAACATAGTTCAGAAAAATCGACGTTGGTTTCAAATAAATTTATTAATATTTGAATCCTGCAACTAAATTTTTTTTCAAAATCCAAAAATTGAAGTTACTTTATCCTAAATTTACTCAACAATAAATACAACAACAAAAATACTCAACAAAATCCAAAAAAATTGAAGTTGGTTTCAAATAAATTTATTAAAATTTGGCACTTCCAACTAAAATTTTTCACAATCCAAAAAATAGTAGTTATTTTCAGCTAAGTTTACTCAAATATAGATCCAACAACAAAAATACTCATCAAAATCCAAAAATCGAAGTTGATTTCAAATATATTAAAATTTGACAAATATTGTCCAAATTCAAAAAATCGAAGTTAAATTCAACTGAAATTACGCAAATATAGATCCTACAACAAAAATACTCAACAAAATCCAAAAAAATCGAAGTTGATTTCAAATAAATTTAGTATAATTTGTCAAAAATCGTGTCAAACTAAAAAAAAATCGAAGTTAATTTCACCTGAAATTACTCAAATTAAGCTTCTCTATAAAAAAACTTAACATAGTAAAAAAAAATCGTAGTTGGTTCAAATAATTTTATTAAAATTTGACAAAAATCGTGTCAAATTCCAAAAAAATCGAAGTTAATTTCAACTGAAATTACTCAAATATACAGCCTAGAACAAAAATACTCAACAAAATAAAAAAAAAAACGAAGTTGGTTCAAATAAATTTATTAAAATTTGGCACATCCAACCAGCGTGCGGAGCAATTACGCTTAACAATGGAGGGGGGGAAACACCGACAGGGGTAGTGTGAATGTGTTCACGCACACATTACCACTACCCCTGTCGGTGTTTCCCCCCCTCCATTGTTAAGCGTAATTGCTCCGCACGCTGCATCCAACTAAAATTTCTTACACAATCCAAAAAATTGAAGTTATTTTCAGCTAAATTTACTCAAATATAGATCCAACAACAAAAATACTCATCAAAATCCATAAAAATCGAAGTTGATTTCAAATAAATATATTAAAATTTGACAAAAATCTTGTCAAAATCCAAAAAAATCGAAGTTAAATTCAACTGAAATTACTCAAATATAGATCCTACAACAAAAATATTCAACAAAATCCAAAATAATCGAAGTTGGTTCAAATAAATTTATTAAAATTTGGCACATCCAACTAAAATTTTTTCACAATCCAAAAAATAGTAGTTATTTTCAGCTAAATTTACTCAAATATAGATCCAACAACAAAAATACTCATCAAAATCCAAAAATCGAAGTTGATTTCAAATAAATTTAGTATAATTTGTCAAAAATCGTGTCAAACTAAAAAAAAATCGAAGTTAATTTCACCTGAAATTACTCAAATTAAGCTTCTCTATAAAAAAACTTAACATAGTCCAAAAAAATCGAAGTTGGTTCAAATAATTTTATTAAAATTGGACAAAAATCTTGCCAATATCCAAAAAAAACGAAGTTAATTTCACCTGAAATTACTCAAATATTCAGCCTACAACAAAAATACTCAACAAAATCCAAAATAATCGAAGTTGGTTTCAAATAAATTTATTAAAATTTGGCACTTCCAACTAAAATTTTTTCACAATCCAAAATATAGTAGTTATTTTCAGCTAAGTTTACTCAAATATAGATCCAACAACAAAAATACTCATCAAAATTCAAAAATCGAAGTTGATTTCAACTAAATATATTAAAATTTGACAAATATTGTCCAAATTCAAAAAATCGAAGTTAAATTCAACTGAAATTACTCAAATATAGATCCTACAACAAAAAAACTCAACAAAATCCAAAAAAATCGAAGTTGATTTCAAATAAATTTAGTATAATTTGTCAAAAATCGTGTCAAACTAAAAAAAAATCGAAGTTAATTTCACCTGAAATTACTCAAATTAAGCTTCTCTATAAAATAAACTTAACATAGTCCAAAAAAATCGAAGTTGGTTCAAATAATTTAATTAAAATTTGACAAAAATCTTGTCAATATCCAAAAAAACGAAGTTAATTTCACCTGAAATTATTCAAATATACAGCCTACAACAAAAATAATCAACAAAATAAAAAAAAAACGAAGTTGGTTCAAATAAATTTATTAAAATTTGGCACATCCAAATAAAATTTCTTTCACAATCCAAAAAATTGAAGTTATTTTCAGCTAAATTTACTCAAATATAGATCCAACAACAAAAATACTCATCAAAATAAAAAAAATCGAAGTTGATTTCAACTAAATATATTAAAATTTGACAAAAATTTTGTCAAAATCCAAAAAGATCGAAGTTAAATTCAACTGAAATTACACAAATTAAGCTTCTGTATCAAAAATTCTTAACATAGTTCAGAAAAATCGACGTTGGTTTCAAATAAATTTATTAAAATTTGAATCCTGCAACTAAAATTTTTTTCAAAATCCAAAAATTGAAGTTATTGTCAGCTAAATTTACTCAAATATAGATCCAACAACAAAAATACTCAACAAAATCAAAAATAATCGAAGTTGATTTCAAATAAATTTATTATAACTTGACAAAAATCGTGTCAAATTCCAAAAAAATCGAAGTTAGTTTCAACTGAAATTACTCAAATTAAGCTTCTGTATCAAAAATTCTTAACATAGTTCAGAAAAATCGACGTTGGTTTCAAATAAATATATTAAAATTTGAATCCTGCAACTAAAATTTTTTTCAAAATCCAAAAAATGAAGTTATTTTATCCTAAATTTACTCAAATATAGATACAACAACAAAAATACTCAACAAAACCCAAAAAAATTGAAGTTGGTTTCAAATAAATTTATTAAAATTTGGCACTTCCAACTAAAATTTTTTCACAATCCAAAAAATAGTAGTTATTTTCAGCTAAATTTACTCAAATATAGATCCAACAACAAAAATACTCATCAAAATCCAAAAATCGAAGTTGATTTCCACTAAATATATTAAATTTGGCAAATATTGTCCAAATTCAAAAAATCGAAGTTAAATTCAACTGAAATTAGTCAAATATAGATCCTACACAAAAATACTCAACAAAATCCAAAATAATCGAAGTTGATTTCAAATAAATTTATTATAATTTGACAAAAATCGTGTCAGATTCCAAAAAAAACGAAGTTAATTTCAACTGAAATTACTCAAATTAAGCTTCTTTATAAAAAAACTTAACATTGTCCTGAAAATCGAAGTTGGGTTCAAATAAATTTATTAAAATTTGGCACATCCAAATAAAATTTCTTTCACAATCCAAAAAATTGAAGTTATTTTCAGCTAAATTTACTCAAATATAGATCCAACAACAAAAATATTCATCAAAATCCAAAAAAATCGAAGTTGAATTCAACTAAATATATTAAAATTTGACACAAATTTTGTCAAAATCCAAACAGATCGAAGTTAAATTCAACTGAAATTACACAAATTAAGCTTCTGTATCAAAAATTCTTAACATAGTTCAGAAAAATCGACGTTGGTTTCAAATAAATTTATTAAAATTTGAATCCTGCAACTAAAATTTTTTTCAAAATCCAAAAATTGAAGTTATTTTATCCTAAATTTACTCAAATATAGATATAACAACAAAAATACTCAACAAAATCCAAAAAAATCGACGTTAGTTTCAAATAAATTTATTAAAATTTGGCACTTCCAACTAAATTTTCTTTCACAATAAAAAAATAGTAGTTATTTTCATCTAAATTTACTCAAATATAGATCCAACAACAAAAATACTCATCAAAATCCAAAAAAATCAAAGTTGATTTCAACTAAATATATTAAAATTTGACCAATATTTTCAAAATTAAAAAAATCGAAGTTAATTTCACCTGAAATTACTCAAATTAAGCTTCTCTATAAAAAAACTTAACATAGTAAAAAAAATCGAAGTTGGTTCAAATAATTTTATTAAAATTTGAGAAAAATCTTGTCAATATCCAAAAAAAACGAAGTTAATTTCAACTGAAATTACTCAAATATACAGCCTACAACAAAAATACTCAACAAAATAAAAAAAAACGAAGTTGGTTCAAATAAATTTATTAAAATTTGGCACACCCAACTAAAATTTCTTTCACAATCCAAAAAATTGAAGTTATTTTCAGCTAAATTTACTCAAATATAGTTCCAACAACAAAAATACTCATCAAAATCCAAAAAAATCGAAGTTGATTTCAACTTAACATATTAAAATTTGACAAAAAATTTGGCAAAATCCAAAAAGATCGAAGTTAAATTCAACTGAAATTACACAAATTAAGCTTCTGTATCAAAAATTCTTAACATAGTTCAGAAAAATCGACGTTGGTTTCAAATAAATTTATTAATATTTGAATCCTGCAACTAAATTTTTTTTCAAAATCCAAAAATTGAAGTTACTTTATCCTAAATTTACTCAACAATAAATACAACAACAAAAATACTCAACAAAATCCAAAAAAATTGAAGTTGGTTTCAAATAAATTTATTAAAATTTGGCACTTCCAACTAAAATTTTTCACAATCCAAAAAATAGTAGTTATTTTCAGCTAAGTTTACTCAAATATAGATCCAACAACAAAAATACTCATCAAAATCCAAAAATCGAAGTTGATTTCAAATATATTAAAATTTGACAAATATTGTCCAAATTCAAAAAATCGAAGTTAAATTCAACTGAAATTACGCAAATATAGATCCTACAACAAAAATACTCAACAAAATCCAAAAAAATCGAAGTTGATTTCAAATAAATTTAGTATAATTTGTCAAAAATCGTGTCAAACTAAAAAAAAATCGAAGTTAATTTCACCTGAAATTACTCAAATTAAGCTTCTCTATAAAAAAACTTAACATAGTAAAAAAAAATCGTAGTTGGTTCAAATAATTTTATTAAAATTTGACAAAAATCGTGTCAAATTCCAAAAAAATCGAAGTTAATTTCAACTGAAATTACTCAAATATACAGCCTAGAACAAAAATACTCAACAAAATAAAAAAAAAAACGAAGTTGGTTCAAATAAATTTATTAAAATTTGGCACATCCAACCAGCGTGCGGAGCAATTACGCTTAACAATGGAGGGGGGGAAACACCGACAGGGGTAGTGTGAATGTGTTCACGCACACATTACCACTACCCCTGTCGGTGTTTCCCCCCCTCCATTGTTAAGCGTAATTGCTCCGCACGCTGCATCCAACTAAAATTTCTTACACAATCCAAAAAATTGAAGTTATTTTCAGCTAAATTTACTCAAATATAGATCCAACAACAAAAATACTCATCAAAATCCATAAAAATCGAAGTTGATTTCAAATAAATATATTAAAATTTGACAAAAATCTTGTCAAAATCCAAAAAAATCGAAGTTAAATTCAACTGAAATTACTCAAATATAGATCCTACAACAAAAATATTCAACAAAATCCAAAATAATCGAAGTTGGTTCAAATAAATTTATTAAAATTTGGCACATCCAACTAAAATTTTTTCACAATCCAAAAAATAGTAGTTATTTTCAGCTAAATTTACTCAAATATAGATCCAACAACAAAAATACTCATCAAAATCCAAAAATCGAAGTTGATTTCAAATAAATTTAGTATAATTTGTCAAAAATCGTGTCAAACTAAAAAAAAATCGAAGTTAATTTCACCTGAAATTACTCAAATTAAGCTTCTCTATAAAAAAACTTAACATAGTCCAAAAAAATCGAAGTTGGTTCAAATAATTTTATTAAAATTGGACAAAAATCTTGCCAATATCCAAAAAAAACGAAGTTAATTTCACCTGAAATTACTCAAATATTCAGCCTACAACAAAAATACTCAACAAAATCCAAAATAATCGAAGTTGGTTTCAAATAAATTTATTAAAATTTGGCACTTCCAACTAAAATTTTTTCACAATCCAAAATATAGTAGTTATTTTCAGCTAAGTTTACTCAAATATAGATCCAACAACAAAAATACTCATCAAAATTCAAAAATCGAAGTTGATTTCAACTAAATATATTAAAATTTGACAAATATTGTCCAAATTCAAAAAATCGAAGTTAAATTCAACTGAAATTACTCAAATATAGATCCGACAACAAAAAAACTCAACAAAATCCAAAAAAATCGAAGTTGATTTCAAATAAATTTAGTATAATTTGTCAAAAATCGTGTCAAACTAAAAAAAAATCGAAGTTAATTTCACCTGAAATTACTCAAATTAAGCTTCTCTATAAAAAAACTTAACATAGTCCAAAAAAATTGAAGTTGGTTCAAATAATTTTATTAAAATTTGTCAAAATTCTTGTCAATATCCAAAAAAAACGAAGTTAATTTCACCCGAAATTACTCAAATATACAGCCTACAACAAAAATACTCAACAAAATCCAAAAAAAACGAAGTTAGTTCAAATAAATTTATTAAAATTTGGCACATCCAACTAAAATTTCTTTCACAATCCAAAAAATTGAAGTTATTTTCAGCTAAATTTACTCAAATATAGATTCAACAACAAAAATACTCATCAAAATCCAAAAATCGAAGTTGAATTCAACTAAATATATTAAAATTTGACACAAATTTTGTCAAAATCCAAACAGATCGAAGTTAAATTCAACTGAAATTACACAAATTAAGCTTCTGTATCAAAAATTCTTAACATAGTTCAGAAAAATCGACGTTGGTTTCAAATAAATTTATTAAAATTTGAATCCTGCAACTAAAATTTTTTTCAAAATCCAAAAATTGAAGTTATTTTATCCTAAATTTACTCAAATATAGATATAACAACAAAAATACTCAACAAAATCCAAAAAAATCGACGTTAGTTTCAAATAAATTTATTAAAATTTGGCACTTCCAACTAAATTTTCTTTCACAATAAAAAAATAGTAGTTATTTTCATCTAAATTTACTCAAATATAGATCCAACAACAAAAATACTCATCAAAATCCAAAAAAATCAAAGTTGATTTCAACTAAATATATTAAAATTTGACCAATATTTTCAAAATTAAAAAAATCGAAGTTAATTTCACCTGAAATTACTCAAATTAAGCTTCTCTATAAAAAAACTTAACATAGTAAAAAAAATCGAAGTTGGTTCAAATAATTTTATTAAAATTTGAGAAAAATCTTGTCAATATCCAAAAAAAACGAAGTTAATTTCAACTGAAATTACTCAAATATACAGCCTACAACAAAAATACTCAACAAAATAAAAAAAAACGAAGTTGGTTCAAATAAATTTATTAAAATTTGGCACACCCAACTAAAATTTCTTTCACAATCCAAAAAATTGAAGTTATTTTCAGCTAAATTTACTCAAATATAGTTCCAACAACAAAAATACTCATCAAAATCCAAAAAAATCGAAGTTGATTTCAACTTAACATATTAAAATTTGACAAAAAATTTGGCAAAATCCAAAAAGATCGAAGTTAAATTCAACTGAAATTACACAAATTAAGCTTCTGTATCAAAAATTCTTAACATAGTTCAGAAAAATCGACGTTGGTTTCAAATAAATTTATTAATATTTGAATCCTGCAACTAAATTTTTTTTCAAAATCCAAAAATTGAAGTTACTTTATCCTAAATTTACTCAACAATAAATACAACAACAAAAATACTCAACAAAATCCAAAAAAATTGAAGTTGGTTTCAAATAAATTTATTAAAATTTGGCACTTCCAACTAAAATTTTTCACAATCCAAAAAATAGTAGTTATTTTCAGCTAAGTTTACTCAAATATAGATCCAACAACAAAAATACTCATCAAAATCCAAAAATCGAAGTTGATTTCAAATATATTAAAATTTGACAAATATTGTCCAAATTCAAAAAATCGAAGTTAAATTCAACTGAAATTACGCAAATATAGATCCTACAACAAAAATACTCAACAAAATCCAAAAAAATCGAAGTTGATTTCAAATAAATTTAGTATAATTTGTCAAAAATCGTGTCAAACTAAAAAAAAATCGAAGTTAATTTCACCTGAAATTACTCAAATTAAGCTTCTCTATAAAAAAACTTAACATAGTAAAAAAAAATCGTAGTTGGTTCAAATAATTTTATTAAAATTTGACAAAAATCGTGTCAAATTCCAAAAAAATCGAAGTTAATTTCAACTGAAATTACTCAAATATACAGCCTAGAACAAAAATACTCAACAAAATAAAAAAAAAAACGAAGTTGGTTCAAATAAATTTATTAAAATTTGGCACATCCAACCAGCGTGCGGAGCAATTACGCTTAACAATGGAGGGGGGGAAACACCGACAGGGGTAGTGTGAATGTGTTCACGCACACATTACCACTACCCCTGTCGGTGTTTCCCCCCCTCCATTGTTAAGCGTAATTGCTGCGCACGCTGCATCCAACTAAAATTTCTTACACAATCCAAAAAATTGAAGTTATTTTCAGCTAAATTTACTCAAATATAGATCCAACAACAAAAATACTCATCAAAATCCATAAAAATCGAAGTTGATTTCAAATAAATATATTAAAATTTGACAAAAATCTTGTCAAAATCCAAAAAAATCGAAGTTAAATTCAACTGAAATTACTCAAATATAGATCCTACAACAAAAATATTCAACAAAATCCAAAATAATCGAAGTTGGTTCAAATAAATTTATTAAAATTTGGCACATCCAACTAAAATTTTTTCACAATCCAAAAAATAGTAGTTATTTTCAGCTAAATTTACTCAAATATAGATCCAACAACAAAAATACTCATCAAAATCCAAAAATCGAAGTTGATTTCAAATAAATTTAGTATAATTTGTCAAAAATCGTGTCAAACTAAAAAAAAATCGAAATTAATTTCACCTGAAATTACTCAAATTAAGCTTCTCTATAAAAAAACTTAACATAGTCCAAAAAAATCGAAGTTGGTTCAAATAATTTTATTAAAATTGGACAAAAATCTTGCCAATATCCAAAAAAAACGAAGTTAATTTCACCTGAAATTACTCAAATATTCAGCCTACAACAAAAATACTCAACAAAATCCAAAATAATCGAAGTTGGTTTCAAATAAATTTATTAAAATTTGGCACTTCCAACTAAAATTTTTTCACAATCCAAAATATAGTAGTTATTTTCAGCTAAGTTTACTCAAATATAGATCCAACAACAAAAATACTCATCAAAATTCAAAAATCGAAGTTGATTTCAACTAAATATATTAAAATTTGACAAATATTGTCCAAATTCAAAAAATCGAAGTTAAATTCAACTGAAATTACTCAAATATAGATCCGACAACAAAAAAACTCAACAAAATCCAAAAAAATCGAAGTTGATTTCAAATAAATTTAGTATAATTTGTCAAAAATCGTGTCAAACTAAAAAAAAATCGAAGTTAATTTCACCTGAAATTACTCAAATTAAGCTTCTCTATAAAATAAACTTAACATAGTCCAAAAAAATCGAAGTTGGTTCAAATAATTTAATTAAAATTTGACAAAAATCTTGTCAATATCCAAAAAAACGAAGTTAATTTCACCTGAAATTATTCAAATATACAGCCTACAACAAAAATAATCAACAAAATAAAAAAAAACGAAGTTGGTTCAAATAAATTTATTAAAATTTGGCACATCCAAATAAAATTTCTTTCACAATCCAAAAAATTGAAGTTATTTTCAGCTAAATTTACTCAAATATAGATCCAACAACAAAAATACTCATCAAAATAAAAAAAATCGAAGTTGATTTCAACTAAATATATTAAAATTTGACAAAAATTTTGTCAAAATCCAAAAAGATCGAAGTTAAATTCAACTGAAATTACACAAATTAAGCTTCTGTATCAAAAATTCTTAACATAGTTCAGAAAAATCGACGTTGGTTTCAAATAAATTTATTAAAATTTGAATCCTGCAACTAAAATTTTTTTCAAAATCCAAAAATTGAAGTTATTTTATCCTAAATTTACTCAACTATAGATTCAACAACAAAAATACCCAACAAAATCCAAAAAAATTGAAGTTGGTTTAAAATAAATTTATTAAAATTTGGCACTTCCAACAAAAATTTTTTCACAATCCAAAAAATAGTAGTTATTTTCAGCTAAATTAACTCAAATATAGATCCAACAACAAAAATACTCATCAAAATCCAAAAATCGAAGTTGATTTAAAATAAATTTAGTATAATTTGTCAAAAATCGTGTCAAACTAAAAAAAAAATCGAAGTTAATTTCACCTGAAATTACTCAAATTAAGCTTCTCTATAAAAAAACTTAACATAGTCCAAAAAAATTGAAGTTGGTTCAAATAATTTTATTAAAATTTGTCAAAATTCTTGTCAATATCCAAAAAAAACGAAGTTAATTTCACCCGAAATTACTCAAATATACAGCCTACAACAAAAATACTCAACAAAATCCAAAAAAAACGAAGTTAGTTCAAATAAATTTATTAAAATTTGGCACATCCAACTAAAATTTCTTTCACAATCCAAAAAATTGAAGTTATTTTCAGCTAAATTTACTCAAATATAGATTCAACAACAAAAATACTCATCAAAATCCAAAAATCGAAGTTGATTTCAAATAAATATATTAAAATTTGACACAAATTTTGTCAAAATCCAAACAGATCGAAGTTAAATTCAACTGAAATTACACAAATTAAGCTTCTGTATCAAAAATTCTTAACATAGTTCAGAAAAATCGACGTTGGTTTCAAATAAATTTATTAAAATTTGAATCCTGCAACTAAAATTTTTTTCAAAATCCAAAAATTGAAGTTATTTTATCCTAAATTTACTCAAATATAGATATAACAACAAAAATACTCAACAAAATCCAAAAAAATCGACGTTAGTTTCAAATAAATTTATTAAAATTTGGCACTTCCAACTAAATTTTCTTTCACAATAAAAAAATAGTAGTTATTTTCATCTAAATTTACTCAAATATAGATCCAACAACAAAAATACTCATCAAAATCCAAAAAAATCAAAGTTGATTTCAACTAAATATATTAAAATTTGACCAATATTTTCAAAATTAAAAAAATCGAAGTTAATTTCACCTGAAATTACTCAAATTAAGCTTCTCTATAAAAAAACTTAACATAGTAAAAAAAATCGAAGTTGGTTCAAATAATTTTATTAAAATTTGAGAAAAATCTTGTCAATATCCAAAAAAAACGAAGTTAATTTCAACTGAAATTACTCAAATATACAGCCTACAACAAAAATACTCAACAAAATAAAAAAAAACGAAGTTGGTTCAAATAAATTTATTAAAATTTGGCACACCCAACTAAAATTTCTTTCACAATCCAAAAAATTGAAGTTATTTTCAGCTAAATTTACTCAAATATAGTTCCAACAACAAAAATACTCATCAAAATCCAAAAAAATCGAAGTTGATTTCAACTTAACATATTAAAATTTGACAAAAAATTTGGCAAAATCCAAAAAGATCGAAGTTAAATTCAACTGAAATTACACAAATTAAGCTTCTGTATCAAAAATTCTTAACATAGTTCAGAAAAATCGACGTTGGTTTCAAATAAATTTATTAATATTTGAATCCTGCAACTAAATTTTTTTTCAAAATCCAAAAATTGAAGTTACTTTATCCTAAATTTACTCAACAATAAATACAACAACAAAAATACTCAACAAAATCCAAAAAAATTGAAGTTGGTTTCAAATAAATTTATTAAAATTTGGCACTTCCAACTAAAATTTTTCACAATCCAAAAAATAGTAGTTATTTTCAGCTAAGTTTACTCAAATATAGATCCAACAACAAAAATACTCATCAAAATCCAAAAATCGAAGTTGATTTCAAATATATTAAAATTTGACAAATATTGTCCAAATTCAAAAAATCGAAGTTAAATTCAACTGAAATTACGCAAATATAGATCCTACAACAAAAATACTCAACAAAATCCAAAAAAATCGAAGTTGATTTCAAATAAATTTAGTATAATTTGTCAAAAATCGTGTCAAACTAAAAAAAAATCGAAGTTAATTTCACCTGAAATTACTCAAATTAAGCTTCTCTATAAAAAAACTTAACATAGTAAAAAAAAATCGAAGTTGATTTCAAATAAATATATTAAAATTTGACAAAAATCTTGTCAAAATCCAAAAAAATCGAAGTTAAATTCAACTGAAATTACTCAAATATAGATCCTACAACAAAAATATTCAACAAAATCCAAAATAATCGAAGTTGGTTCAAATAAATTTATTAAAATTTGGCACATCCAACTAAAATTTTTTCACAATCCAAAAAATAGTAGTTATTTTCAGCTAAATTTACTCAAATATAGATCCAACAACAAAAATACTCATCAAAATCCAAAAATCGAAGTTGATTTCAAATAAATTTAGTATAATTTGTCAAAAATCGTGTCAAACTAAAAAAAAATCGAAGTTAATTTCACCTGAAATTACTCAAATTAAGCTTCTCTATAAAAAAACTTAACATAGTCCAAAAAAATCGAAGTTGGTTCAAATAATTTTATTAAAATTGGACAAAAATCTTGCCAATATCCAAAAAAAACGAAGTTAATTTCACCTGAAATTACTCAAATATTCAGCCTACAACAAAAATACTCAACAAAATCCAAAATAATCGAAGTTGGTTTCAAATAAATTTATTAAAATTTGGCACTTCCAACTAAAATTTTTTCACAATCCAAAATATAGTAGTTATTTTCAGCTAAGTTTACTCAAATATAGATCCAACAACAAAAATACTCATCAAAATTCAAAAATCGAAGTTGATTTCAACTAAATATATTAAAATTTGACAAATATTGTCCAAATTCAAAAAATCGAAGTTAAATTCAACTGAAATTACTCAAATATAGATCCGACAACAAAAAAACTCAACAAAATCCAAAAAAATCGAAGTTGATTTCAAATAAATTTAGTATAATTTGTCAAAAATCGTGTCAAACTAAAAAAAAATCGAAGTTAATTTCACCTGAAATTACTCAAATTAAGCTTCTCTATAAAATAAACTTAACATAGTCCAAAAAAATCGAAGTTGGTTCAAATAATTTAATTAAAATTTGACAAAAATCTTGTCAATATCCAAAAAAACGAAGTTAATTTCACCTGAAATTATTCAAATATACAGCCTACAACAAAAATAATCAACAAAATAAAAAAAAACGAAGTTGGTTCAAATAAATTTATTAAAATTTGGCACATCCAAATAAAATTTCTTTCACAATCCAAAAAATTGAAGTTATTTTCAGCTAAATTTACTCAAATATAGATCCAACAACAAAAATACTCATCAAAATAAAAAAAATCGAAGTTGATTTCAACTAAATATATTAAAATTTGACAAAAATTTTGTCAAAATCCAAAAAGATCGAAGTTAAATTCAACTGAAATTACACAAATTAAGCTTCTGTATCAAAAATTCTTAACATAGTTCAGAAAAATCGACGTTGGTTTCAAATAAATTTATTAAAATTTGAATCCTGCAACTAAAATTTTTTTCAAAATCCAAAAATTGAAGTTATTTTATCCTAAATTTACTCAACTATAGATTCAACAACAAAAATACCCAACAAAATCCAAAAAAATTGAAGTTGGTTTAAAATAAATTTATTAAAATTTGGCACTTCCAACAAAAATTTTTTCACAATCCAAAAAATAGTAGTTATTTTCAGCTAAATTAACTCAAATATAGATCCAACAACAAAAATACTCATCAAAATCCAAAAATCGAAGTTGATTTAAAATAAATTTAGTATAATTTGTCAAAAATCGTGTCAAACTAAAAAAAAAATCGAAGTTAATTTCACCTGAAATTACTCAAATTAAGCTTCTCTATAAAAAAACTTAACATAGTCCAAAAAAATTGAAGTTGGTTCAAATAATTTTATTAAAATTTGTCAAAATTCTTGTCAATATCCAAAAAAAACGAAGTTAATTTCACCCGAAATTACTCAAATATACAGCCTACAACAAAAATACTCAACAAAATCCAAAAAAAACGAAGTTAGTTCAAATAAATTTATTAAAATTTGGCACATCCAACTAAAATTTCTTTCACAATCCAAAAAATTGAAGTTATTTTCAGCTAAATTTACTCAAATATAGATTCAACAACAAAAATACTCATCAAAATCCAAAAATCGAAGTTGATTTCAAATAAATATATTAAAATTTGACACAAATTTTGTCAAAATCCAAACAGATCGAAGTTAAATTCAACTGAAATTACACAAATTAAGCTTCTGTATCAAAAATTCTTAACATAGTTCAGAAAAATCGACGTTGGTTTCAAATAAATTTATTAAAATTTGAATCCTGCAACTAAAATTTTTTTCAAAATCCAAAAATTGAAGTTATTTTATCCTAAATTTACTCAAATATAGATATAACAACAAAAATACTCAACAAAATCCAAAAAAATCGACGTTAGTTTCAAATAAATTTATTAAAATTTGGCACTTCCAACTAAATTTTCTTTCACAATAAAAAAATAGTAGTTATTTTCATCTAAATTTACTCAAATATAGATCCAACAACAAAAATACTCATCAAAATCCAAAAAAATCAAAGTTGATTTCAACTAAATATATTAAAATTTGACCAATATTTTCAAAATTAAAAAAATCGAAGTTAATTTCACCTGAAATTACTCAAATTAAGCTTCTCTATAAAAAAACTTAACATAGTAAAAAAAATCGAAGTTGGTTCAAATAATTTTATTAAAATTTGAGAAAAATCTTGTCAATATCCAAAAAAAACGAAGTTAATTTCAACTGAAATTACTCAAATATACAGCCTACAACAAAAATACTCAACAAAATAAAAAAAAACGAAGTTGGTTCAAATAAATTTATTAAAATTTGGCACACCCAACTAAAATTTCTTTCACAATCCAAAAAATTGAAGTTATTTTCAGCTAAATTTACTCAAATATAGTTCCAACAACAAAAATACTCATCAAAATCCAAAAAAATCGAAGTTGATTTCAACTTAACATATTAAAATTTGACAAAAAATTTGGCAAAATCCAAAAAGATCGAAGTTAAATTCAACTGAAATTACACAAATTAAGCTTCTGTATCAAAAATTCTTAACATAGTTCAGAAAAATCGACGTTGGTTTCAAATAAATTTATTAATATTTGAATCCTGCAACTAAATTTTTTTTCAAAATCCAAAAATTGAAGTTACTTTATCCTAAATTTACTCAACAATAAATACAACAACAAAAATACTCAACAAAATCCAAAAAAATTGAAGTTGGTTTCAAATAAATTTATTAAAATTTGGCACTTCCAACTAAAATTTTTCACAATCCAAAAAATAGTAGTTATTTTCAGCTAAGTTTACTCAAATATAGATCCAACAACAAAAATACTCATCAAAATCCAAAAATCGAAGTTGATTTCAAATATATTAAAATTTGACAAATATTGTCCAAATTCAAAAAATCGAAGTTAAATTCAACTGAAATTACGCAAATATAGATCCTACAACAAAAATACTCAACAAAATCCAAAAAAATCGAAGTTGATTTCAAATAAATTTAGTATAATTTGTCAAAAATCGTGTCAAACTAAAAAAAAATCGAAGTTAATTTCACCTGAAATTACTCAAATTAAGCTTCTCTATAAAAAAACTTAACATAGTAAAAAAAAATCGAAGTTGATTTCAAATAAATATATTAAAATTTGACAAAAATCTTGTCAAAATCCAAAAAAATCGAAGTTAAATTCAACTGAAATTACTCAAATATAGATCCTACAACAAAAATATTCAACAAAATCCAAAATAATCGAAGTTGGTTCAAATAAATTTATTAAAATTTGGCACATCCAACTAAAATTTTTTCACAATCCAAAAAATAGTAGTTATTTTCAGCTAAATTTACTCAAATATAGATCCAACAACAAAAATACTCATCAAAATCCAAAAATCGAAGTTGATTTCAAATAAATTTAGTATAATTTGTCAAAAATCGTGTCAAACTAAAAAAAAATCGAAGTTAATTTCACCTGAAATTACTCAAATTAAGCTTCTCTATAAAAAAACTTAACATAGTCCAAAAAAATCGAAGTTGGTTCAAATAATTTTATTAAAATTGGACAAAAATCTTGCCAATATCCAAAAAAAACGAAGTTAATTTCACCTGAAATTACTCAAATATTCATCCTACAACAAAAATACTCAACAAAATCCAAAATAATCGAAGTTGGTTTCAAATAAATTTATTAAAATTTGGCACTTCCAACTAAAATTTTTTCACAATCCAAAATATAGTAGTTATTTTCAGCTAAGTTTACTCAAATATAGATCCAACAACAAAAATACTCATCAAAATTCAAAAATCGAAGTTGATTTCAACTAAATATATTAAAATTTGACAAATATTGTCCAAATTCAAAAAATCGAAGTTAAATTCAACTGAAATTACTCAAATATAGATCCTACAACAAAAAAACTCAACAAAATCCAAAAAAATCGAAGTTGATTTCAAATAAATTTAGTATAATTTGTCAAAAATCGTGTCAAACTAAAAAAAAATCGAAGTTAATTTCACCTGAAATTACTCAAATTAAGCTTCTCTATAAAATAAACTTAACATAGTCCAAAAAAATCGAAGTTGGTTCAAATAATTTAATTAAAATTTGACAAAAATCTTGTCAATATCCAAAAAAACGAAGTTAATTTCACCTGAAATTATTCAAATATACAGCCTACAACAAAAATAATCAACAAAATAAAAAAAAAACGAAGTTGGTTCAAATAAATTTATTAAAATTTGGCACATCCAAATAAAATTTCTTTCACAATCCAAAAAATTGAAGTTATTTTCAGCTAAATTTACTCAAATATAGATCCAACAACAAAAATACTCATCAAAATAAAAAAAATCGAAGTTGATTTCAACTAAATATATTAAAATTTGACAAAAATTTTGTCAAAATCCAAAAAGATCGAAGTTAAATTCAACTGAAATTACACAAATTAAGCTTCTGTATCAAAAATTCTTAACATAGTTCAGAAAAATCGACGTTGGTTTCAAATAAATTTATTAAAATTTGAATCCTGCAACTAAAATTTTTTTCAAAATCCAAAAATTGAAGTTATTTTATCCTAAATTTACTCAACTATAGATTCAACAACAAAAATACCCAACAAAATCCAAAAAAATTGAAGTTGGTTTAAAATAAATTTATTAAAATTTGGCACTTCCAACAAAAATTTTTTCACAATCCAAAAAATAGTAGTTATTTTCAGCTAAATTAACTCAAATATAGATCCAACAACAAAAATACTCATCAAAATCCAAAAATCGAAGTTGATTTAAAATAAATTTAGTATAATTTGTCAAAAATCGTGTCAAACTAAAAAAAAAATCGAAGTTAATTTCACCTGAAATTACTCAAATTAAGCTTCTCTATAAAAAAACTTAACATAGTCCAAAAAAATTGAAGTTGGTTCAAATAATTTTATTAAAATTTGTCAAAATTCTTGTCAATATCCAAAAAAAACGAAGTTAATTTCACCCGAAATTACTCAAATATACAGCCTACAACAAAAATACTCAACAAAATCCAAAAAAAACGAAGTTAGTTCAAATAAATTTATTAAAATTTGGCACATCCAACTAAAATTTCTTTCACAATCCAAAAAATTGAAGTTATTTTCAGCTAAATTTACTCAAATATAGATTCAACAACAAAAATACTCATCAAAATCCAAAAAAATCGAAGTTGATTTCAACTAAATATATTAAAATTTGACAAAAATCGTGTCAAACTAAAAAAAAATCGAAGTTAATTTCACCTGAAATTACTCAAATTAAGCTTCTCTATAAAAAACTTAACATAGTCCAAAAAAATCGAAGTTGGTTCAAATAATTTTATTAAAATTTGACCAAATTCTTGTCAATATCCAAAAAAAAACGAAGTTAATTTCACCTGAAATTACTCAAATATACAGCCTACAACAAAAATACTCATCAAAATCAAAAATAATCGAAGTTGATTTCAAATAAATTTATTATAATTTGACAAAAATCGTGTCAAATTCCAAAAAAATCGAAGTTAATTTCAACTGAAATTACTCAAATATACAGCCTACAACAAAAATACTCAACAAAATCCAAAAAAAAACGAAGTTAGTTCAAATAAATTTATTAAAATTTGGCACATCCAACTAAAATTTCTTTCACAATCCCAAAAATTGAAGTTATTTTCAGCTAAATTTACTCAAATATAGATCCAACAACAAAAATACTCATCAAAATCCAAAAAAATCGAAGTTGATTTCAACTAAATATATTAAAATTTGACAAAAGTTTTGTCAAAATCCAAAAAGATCGAAGTTAAATTCAACTGAAATTACACAAATTAAGCTTCTGTATCAAAAATTCTTAACATAGTTCAGAAAAATCGACGTTGGTATCAAATAAATTTATTAAAATTTGAATCCTGCAACTAAAAATTTTTTCAAAATCCAAAAATTGAAGTTATTTTATCCTAAATTTACTCAAATATAGACAACAAAAATACTCAACAAAATCCAAAAAAATTGAAGTTGGTTTCAAATAAATTTATTAAAATTTGGCACTTCCAACTAAAATTTTTTCACAATCCAAAAAATAGTAGTTATTTTCAGCTAAATTTACTCAAATATAGATCCAACAACAAAAATACTCATCAAAATCCAAAAATCGAAGTTGATTTCAAATAAATATATTAAAATTTGACAAGTATTGTCCAAATTCAAAAAATCGAATTTAAATTCAACTGAAATTACTCAAATATAGATCCTACAACAAAAATACTCAACAAAATCCAAAAAAAATCGAAGTTGATTTCAAATAAATTTAGTATAATTTGTCAAAAATCGTGTCAAACTAAAAAAAATTCGAAGTTAACTTCACCTGAAATTACTCAAATTAAGCTTCTCTATAAAAAAACTTAACATAGTCCAAAAAAATCGAAGTTGGTTCAAATAATTTTATTAAAATTTGACAAAAATCTTGTCAATATCCAAAAAAACGAAGTTAATTTCACCTGAAATTACTCAAATATACAGCCTACAACAAAAATACTCATCAAAATCCAAAAATCGAAGTTGATTTCAAATAAATATATTAAAATTTGACAAGTATTGTCAAAATCCAAAAAGATCGAAGTTAATTTCAACTGAAATTACTCAAATATACAGCCTACAACAAAAATACTCAACAAAATAAAAAAAAACGAAGTTGGTTCAAATAAATTTATTAAAATTTGGCACATCCAAATAAAATTTCTTTCACAATCCAAAAAATTGAAGTTATTTTCAGCTAAATTTACTCAAATATAGATCCAACAACAAAAATATTCATCAAAATCCAAAAAAATCGAAGTTGAATTCAACTAAATATATTAAAATTTGACACAAATTTTGTCAAAATCCAAACAGATCGAAGTTAAATTCAACTGAAATTACACAAATTAAGCTACTGTATAAAAAATTCTTAACATAGTTCAGAAAAATCGACGTTGGTTTCAAATAAATTTATTAAAATTTGAATCCTGCAACTAAAATTTTTTTCAAAATCCAAAAATTGAAGTTATTTTATCCTAAATTTACTCAAATATAGATATAACAACAAAAATACTCAACAAAATCCAAATAAATCGACGTTGGTTTCAAATAAATTTATTAATATTTGAATCCTGCAACTAAATTTTTTTTCAAAATCCAAAAATTGAAGTTACTTTATCCTAAATTTACTCAACAATAAATACAACAAGAAAAATACTCAACAAAATCCAAAAAAATTGAAGTTGGTTCAAATAAATTTAATAAAATTTGGCACATCCAACTAAAATTTCTTTCACAATCCAAAAAATTGAAGTTATTTTCAGCTAAATTTACTCAAATATAGATCCAACAACAAAAATACTCATCAAAATCCAAAAAAATCGAAGTTGATTTCAACTAAACATTAAAATTTGACAAAAATTTTGTCAAAATCCAAAAAGATCGAAGTTAAATTCAACTGAAATTACACAAATTAAGCTTCTGTATCAAAAATTCTTAACATAGTTCAGAAAAATCGACGTTGGTTTCAAATAAATTTATTAAAATTTGAATCCTGCAACTAAAATTTTTTTCAAAATCCAAAAATTGAAGTTATTGTCAGCTAAATTTACTCAAATATAGATCCAACAACAAAAATACTCAACAAAATCAAAAATAATCGAAGTTGATTTCAAATAAATTTATTATAACTTGACAAAAATCGTGTCAAATTCCAAAAAAATCGAAGTTAGTTTCAACTGAAATTACTCAAATTAAGCTTCTGTATCAAAAATTCTTAACATAGTTCAGAAAAATCGACGTTGGTTTCAAATAAATATATTAAAATTTGAATCCTGCAACTAAAATTTTTTTCAAAATCCAAAAAATGAAGTTATTTTATCCTAAATTTACTCAAATATAGATACAACAACAAAAATACTCAACAAAACCCAAAAAAATTGAAGTTGGTTTCAAATAAATTTATTAAAATTTGGCACTTCCAACTAAAATTTTTTCACAATCCAAAAAATAGTAGTTATTTTCAGCTAAATTTACTCAAATATAGATCCAACAACAAAAATACTAATCAAAATCCAAAAATCGAAGTTGATTTCCACTAAATATATTAAATTTGGCAAATATTGTCCAAATTCAAAAAATCGAAGTTAAATTCAACTGAAATTACTCAAATATAGATCCTACACAAAAATACTCAACAAAATCCAAAATAATCGAAGTTGATTTCAAATAAATTTATTATAATTTGACAAAAATCGTGTCAGATTCCAAAAAAAACGAAGTTAATTTCAACTGAAATTACTCAAATTAAGCTTCTTTATAAAAAAACTTAACATTGTCCTGAAAATCGAAGTTGGGTTCAAATAAATTTATAAAAATTTGGCACATCCAAATAAAATTTCTTTCACAATCCAAAAAATTGAAGTTATTTTCAGCTAAATTTACTCAAATATAGATCCAACAACAAAAATATTCATCAAAATCCAAAAAAATCGAAGTTGAATTCAACTAAATATATTAAAATTTGACACAAATTTTGTCAAAATCCAAACAGATCGAAGTTAAATTCAACTGAAATTACACAAATTAAGCTTCTGTATCAAAAATTCTTAACATAGTTCAGAAAAATCGACGTTGGTTTCAAATAAATTTATTAAAATTTGAATCCTGCAACTAAAATTTTTTTCAAAATCCAAAAATTGAAGTTACTTTATCCTAAATTTACTCAACAATAAATACAACAACAAAAATACTCAACAAAATCCAAAAAAATTGAAGTTGGTTTCAAATAAATTTATTAAAATTTGGCACTTCCAACTAAAATTTTTCACAATCCAAAAAATAGTAGTTATTTTCAGCTAAGTTTACTCAAATATAGATCCAACAACAAAAATACTCATCAAAATCCAAAAATCGAAGTTGATTTCAAATATATTAAAATTTGACAAATATTGTCCAAATTCAAAAAATCGAAGTTAAATTCAACTGAAATTACGCAAATATAGATCCTACAACAAAAATACTCAACAAAATCCAAAAAAATCGAAGTTGATTTCAAATAAATTTAGTATAATTTGTCAAAAATCGTGTCAAACTAAAAAAAAATCGAAGTTAATTTCACCTGAAATTACTCAAATTAAGCTTCTCTATAAAAAAACTTAACATAGTAAAAAAAAATCGTAGTTGGTTCAAATAATTTTATTAAAATTTGACAAAAATCGTGTCAAATTCCAAAAAAATCGAAGTTAATTTCAACTGAAATTACTCAAATATACAGCCTAGAACAAAAATACTCAACAAAATAAAAAAAAAAACGAAGTTGGTTCAAATAAATTTATTAAAATTTGGCACATCCAACCAGCGTGCGGAGCAATTACGCTTAACAATGGAGGGGGGGAAACACCGACAGGGGTAGTGTGAATGTGTTCACGCACACATTACCACTACCCCTGTCGGTGTTTCCCCCCCTCCATTGTTAAGCGTAATTGCTCCGCACGCTGCATCCAACTAAAATTTCTTACACAATCCAAAAAATTGAAGTTATTTTCAGCTAAATTTACTCAAATATAGATCCAACAACAAAAATACTCATCAAAATCCATAAAAATCGAAGTTGATTTCAAATAAATATATTAAAATTTGACAAAAATCTTGTCAAAATCCAAAAAAATCGAAGTTAAATTCAACTGAAATTACTCAAATATAGATCCTACAACAAAAATATTCAACAAAATCCAAAATAATCGAAGTTGGTTCAAATAAATTTATTAAAATTTGGCACATCCAACTAAAATTTTTTCACAATCCAAAAAATAGTAGTTATTTTCAGCTAAATTTACTCAAATATAGATCCAACAACAAAAATACTCATCAAAATCCAAAAATCGAAGTTGATTTCAAATAAATTTAGTATAATTTGTCAAAAATCGTGTCAAACTAAAAAAAAATCGAAGTTAATTTCACCTGAAATTACTCAAATTAAGCTTCTCTATAAAAAAACTTAACATAGTCCAAAAAAATCGAAGTTGGTTCAAATAATTTTATTAAAATTGGACAAAAATCTTGCCAATATCCAAAAAAAACGAAGTTAATTTCACCTGAAATTACTCAAATATTCAGCCTACAACAAAAATACTCAACAAAATCCAAAATAATCGAAGTTGGTTTCAAATAAATTTATTAAAATTTGGCACTTCCAACTAAAATTTTTTCACAATCCAAAATATAGTAGTTATTTTCAGCTAAGTTTACTCAAATATAGATCCAACAACAAAAATACTCATCAAAATTCAAAAATCGAAGTTGATTTCAACTAAATATATTAAAATTTGACAAATATTGTCCAAATTCAAAAAATCGAAGTTAAATTCAACTGAAATTACTCAAATATAGATCCTACAACAAAAAAACTCAACAAAATCCAAAAAAATCGAAGTTGATTTCAAATAAATTTAGTATAATTTGTCAAAAATCGTGTCAAACTAAAAAAAAAATCGAAGTTAATTTCACCTGAAATTACTCAAATTAAGCTTCTCTATAAAAAAACTTAACATAGTAAAAAAAATCGAAGTTGGTTCAAATAATTTTATTAAAATTTGAGAAAAATCTTGTCAATATCCAAAAAAACGAAGTTAATTTCAACTGAAATTACTCAAATATACAGCCTACAACAAAAATACTCAACAAAATAAAAAAAAACGAAGTTGGTTCAAATAAATTTATTAAAATTTGGCACACCCAACTAAAATTTCTTTCACAATCCAAAAAATTGAAGTTATTTTCAGCTAAATTTACTCAAATTTAGATCCAACAACAAAAATACTCATCAAAATCCAAAAAAATCGAAGTTGATTTCAACTTAACATATTAAAATTTGACAAAAATTTGGCAAAATCCAAAAAGATCGAAGTTAAATTCAACTGAAATTACACAAATTAAGCTTCTGTATCAAAAATTCTTAACATAGTTCAGAAAAATCGACGTTGGTTTCAAATAAATTTATTAATATTTGAATCCTGCAACTAAATTTTTTTTCAAAATCCAAAAATTGAAGTTACTTTATCCTAAATTTACTCAACTATAAATACAACAACAAAAATACTCAACAAAATCCAAAAAAATTGAAGTTGGTATCAAATAAATTTATTAAAATTTGGCACTTCCAACTAAAATTTTTCACAATCCAAAAAATAGTAGTTATTTTCAGCTAAGTTTACTCAAATATAGATCCAACAACAAAAATACTCATCAAAATCCAAAAATCGAAGTTGATTTCAACTAAATATATTAAAATTTGACAAATATTGTCCAAATTCAAAAAATCGATGTTAAATTCAACTGAAATTACTCAAATATAGATCCAACAACAAAAATACTCATCAAAATCCAAAAATCGAAGTTGATTTCAAATAAATTTAGTATGATTTGTCAAAAATCGTGTCAAACTAAAAAAAAAAATCAAAGTTAATTTCACCTGAAATTACTCAAATTAAGCTTCTCTATAAAAAAACTTAACATAGTCCAAAAAAATCGAAGTTGATTTCAAATAAATTTAGTATAATTTGACAAAAATCTTGTCAAAATACAACAAAAAACGAAGTTAATTTCAACTGAAATTACTCAAATATACAGCCTACAACAAAAATACTCAACAAAATCCAAAATAATCGAAGTTGATTTCAAATAAATTTATTATAATTTGACAAAAATCGTGTCAAATTCCAAAAAAATCGAAGTTAGTTTCAACTGAAATTACTCAAATTAAGCTTCTGTATCAAAAATTCTTAACATAGTTCAGAAAAATCGACGTTGGTTTCAAATAAATTTATTAAAATTTGAATCCTGCAGCTAAAATTTTTTTCAAAATCCAAAAATTGAAGTTATTTTATCCTAAATTTACTCAAATATAGATACAACAACAAAAATACTCAACAAAATCCAAAAAAATTGAAGTTGGTTCAAATAAATTTATTAAAATTTGGCACATCCAACTAAAATTTCTTTCACAATCCAAAAAATTGAAGTTATTTTCAGCTAAATTTACTCAAATATAGATCCAACAACAAAAATACTCATCAAAATCCAAAAAAATCGAAGTTGATTTCAACTAAACATTAAAATTTGACAAAAATTTTGTCAAAATCCAAAAAGATCGAAGTTAAATTCAACTGAAATTACACAAATTAAGCTTCTGTATCAAAAATTCGTAACATAGTTCAGAAAAATCGACGTTGGTTTCAAATAAATTTATTAAAATTTGAATCCTGCAACTAAAATTTTTTTCAAAATCCAAAAATTGAAGTTATTGTCAGCTAAATTTACTCAAATATAGATCCAACAACAAAAATACTCAACAAAATCAAAAATAATCGAAGTTGATTTCGAATAAATTTATTATAACTTGACAAAAATCGTGTCAAATTCCAAAAAAATCGAAGTTAGTTTCAACTGAAATTACTCAAATTAAGCTTCTGTATCAAAAATTCTTAACATAGTTCAGAAAAATCGACGTTGGTTTCAAATAAATATATTAAAATTTGAATCCTGCAACTAAAATTTTTTTCAAAATCCAAAAAATGAAGTTATTTTATCCTAAATTTACTCAAATATAGATACAACAACAAAAATACTCAACAAAACCCCAAAAAATTGAAGATGGTTTCAAATAAATTTATTAAAATTTGGCACTTCCAACTAAAATTTTTTCACAATCCAAAAAATAGTAGTTATTTTCAGCTAAATTTACTCAAATATAGATCCAACAACAAAAATACTCATCAAAATCCAAAAATCGAAGTTGATTTCAACTTAATATATTAAATTTGGCAAATATTGTCCAAATTCAAAAAATCGAAGTTAAATTCAACTGAAATTACTCAAATATAGATCCTACACAAAAATACTCAACAAAATCCAAAATAATCGAAGTTGATTTCAAATAAATTTATTATAATTTGACAAAAATCGTGTCAGATTCCAAAAAAAACGAAGTTAATTTCAACTGAAATTACTCAAATTAAGCTTCTTTATAAAAAAACTTAACATTGTCCTGAAAATCGAAGTTGGGTTCAAATAAATTTATTAAAATTTGGCACATCCAAATAAAATTTCTTTCACAATCCAAAAAATTGAAGTTATTTTCAGCTAAATTTACTCAAATATAGATCCAACAACAAAAATATTCATCAAAATCCAAAAAAATCGAAGTTGAATTCAACTAAATATATTAAAATTTGACACAAATTTTGTCAAAATCCAAACAGATCGAAGTTAAATTCAACTGAAATTACACAAATTAAGCTTCTGTATCAAAAATTCTTAACATAGTTCAGAAAAATCGACGTTGGTTTCAAATAAATTTATTAAAATTTGAATCCTGCAACTAAAATTTTTTTCAAAATCCAAAAATTGAAGTTATTTTATCCTAAATTTACTCAAATATAGATATAACAACAAAAATACTCAACAAAATCCAAAAAAATCGACGTTAGTTTCAAATAAATTTATTAAAATTTGGCACTTCCAACTAAATTTTCTTTCACAATAAAAAAATAGTAGTTATTTTCATCTAAATTTACTCAAATATAGATCCAACAACAAAAATACTCATCAAAATCCAAAAAAATCAAAGTTGATTTCAACTAAATATATTAAAATTTGACCAATATTTTCAAAATTAAAAAAATCGAAGTTAATTTCACCTGAAATTACTCAAATTAAGCTTCTCTATAAAAAAACTTAACATAGTAAAAAAAATCGAAGTTGGTTCAAATAATTTTATTAAAATTTGAGAAAAATCTTGTCAATATCCAAAAAAACGAAGTTAATTTCAACTGAAATTACTCAAATATACAGCCTACAACAAAAATACTCAATAAAATAAAAAAAAACGAAGTTGGTTCAAATAAATTTATTAAAATTTGGCACACCCAACTAAAATTTCTTTCACAATCCAAAAAATTGAAGTTATTTTCAGCTAAATTTACTCAAATATAGATCCAACAACAAAAATACTCATCAAAATCCAAAAAAATCGAAGTTGATTTCAACTTAACATATTAAAATTTGACAAAAAATTTGGCAAAATCCAAAAAGATCGAAGTTAAATTCAACTGAAATTACACAAATTAAGCTTCTGTATCAAAAATTCTTAACATAGTTCAGAAAAATCGACGTTGGTTTCAAATAAATTTATTAATATTTGAATCCTGCAACTAAATTTTTTTTCAAAATCCAAAAATTGAAGTTACTTTATCCTAAATTTACTCAACAATAAATACAACAACAAAAATACTCAACAAAATCCAAAAAAATTGAAGTTGGTTTCAAATAAATTTATTAAAATTTGGCACTTCCAACTAAAATTTTTCACAATCCAAAAAATAGTAGTTATTTTCAGCTAAGTTTACTCAAATATAGATCCAACAACAAAAATACTCATCAAAATCCAAAAATCGAAGTTGATTTCAAATATATTAAAATTTGACAAATATTGTCCAAATTCAAAAAATCGAAGTTAAATTCAACTGAAATTACGCAAATATAGATCCTACAACAAAAATACTCAACAAAATCCAAAAAAATCGAATTTGATTTCAAATAAATTTAGTATAATTTGTCAAAAATCGTGTCAAACTAAAAAAAAATCGAAGTTAATTTCACCTGAAATTACTCAAATTAAGCTTCTCTATAAAAAAACTTAACATAGTAAAAAAAAATCGAAGTTGGTTCAAATAATTTTATTAAAATTTGACAAAAATCGTGTCAAATTCCAAAAAAATCGAAGTTAATTTCAACTGAAATTACTCAAATATACAGCCTAGAACAAAAATACTCAACAAAATCAAAAAAAAAACGAAGTTGGTTCATATAAATTTATTAAAATTTGGCACATCCAACCAGCGTGCGGAGCAATTACGCTTAACAATGGAGGGGGGGAAACACCGACAGGGGTAGTGTGAATGTGTTCACGCACACATTACCACTACCCCTGTCGGTGTTTCCCCCCCTCCATTGTTAAGCGTAATTGCTCCGCACGCTGGATCCAACTAAAATTTCTTACACAATCCAAAAAATTGAAGTTATTTTCAGCTAAATTTACTCAAATATAGATCCAACAACAAAAATACTCATCAAAATCCATAAAAATCGAAGTTGATTTCAAATAAATATATTAAAATTTGACAAAAATCTTGTCAAAATCCAAAAAAATCGAAGTTAAATTCAACTGAAATTACTCAAATATAGATCCTACAACAAAAATATTCAACAAAATCCAAAATAATCGAAGTTGGTTCAAATAAATTTATTAAAATTTGGCACATCCAACTAAAATTTTTTCACAATCCAAAAAATAGTAGTTATTTTCAGCTAAATTTACTCAAATATAGATCCAACAACAAAAATACTCATCAAAATCCAAAAATCGAAGTTGATTTCAAATTAATTTAGTATAATTTGTCAAAAATCGTGTCAAACTAAAAAAAAATCGAAGTTAATTTCACCTGAAATTACTCAAATTAAGCTTCTCTATAAAAAAACTTAATATAGTCCAAAAAAATCGAAGTTGGTTCAAATAATTTTATTAAAATTGGACAAAAATCTTGCCAATATCCAAAAAAAACGAAGTTAATTTCACCTGAAATTACTCAAATATTCAGCCTACAACAAAAATACTCAACAAAATCCAAAATAATCGAAGTTGATTTCAAATAAATTTATTATAATTTGACAAAAATCGTGTCAAAATCCAAAAAGATCGAAGTTAAATTCAACTGAAATTACACAAATTAAGCTTCTGTATCAAAAATTCTTAACATAGTTCAGAAAAATCGACGTTGGTTTCAAATAAATTTATTAAAATTTGAATCCTGCAACTAAAATTTTTTTCAAAATCCAAAAATTGAAGTTATTTTATCCTAAATTTACTCAACTATAGATCCTACAACAAAAATAATCAACAAAATCAAAAATAATCGAAGTTGATTTCAAATAAATTTATTAAAATTTGGCACTTCCAACTAAAATTTTTTCACAATCCAAAAAATAGTAGTTATTTTCATCTAAATTTACTCAAATATAGATCCAATAACAAAAATACTCATCAAAATCCAAAAAAATCGAAGTTGATTTCAAATAAATATATTAAAATTTCACAAAAATCTTGTCAAAATCCAAAAAAATCGAAGTTAATTTCAACTGAAATTACTCAAATTAAGCTTCTCTACAAAAAAAACTTAACATTGTTCAGAAAAATCTAAGTTGGTTTCAAATAAATTTATTAAAATTTTACTCCTGCAACTAAATTTTTTACAAAATCCAAAAAATTGAAGTTATTTTCATCACAATTTAGTCAAATATAGATCCAATAACAAAAATACTCATCAAAATCCAAAAAAATCGAAGTTGATTTCAAATAAATATATTAAAATTTTACAAAAATCTTGTCAAAATCCAAAAAGATCGAAGTTAAATTCAACTGAAATTACACCAATTAAGCTTCTGTATCAAAAATTCTTAACATTGTTCAGATAAATCGACGTTGGTTTCAAATAAATTTATTAAAATTTGAATCCTGCGACTAAAATTTTTTTCAGAATCCATAAAATTGAAGTTATTTTATCCTAAATTTACTCAAATATAGATACAACAACAAAAATACTCAACAAAATAAAAAAAAATCGAAGTTGGTTTCAAATAAATTTATTAAAATTTGGCACTTCCAACTAAAATTTTTTCACAATCTAAAAAATAGTAGTTATTTTCATCTAAATTTACTCAAATATAGATCCAACAACAAAAATACTCATCAAAATCCAAAAAAATCAAAGTTGATTTCAACTAAATATATTAAAATTTGACCAATATTTTCAAAATTAAAAAAATCGAAGTTAATTTCACCTGAAATTACTCAAATTAAGCTTCTCTATAAAAAAACTTAACATAGTAAAAAAAATCGAAGTTGGTTCAAATAATTTTATTAAAATTTGAGAAAAATCTTGTCAATATCCAAAAAAACGAAGTTAATTTCAACTGAAATTACTCAAATATACAGCCTACAACAACAATACTCAACAAAATAAAAAAAAACGGAGTTGGTTCAAATAAATTTATTAAAATTTGGCACACCCAACTAAAATTTCTTTCACAATCCAAAAAATTGAAGTTATTTTCAGCTAAATTTACTCAAATATAGATCCAACAACAAAAATACTCATCAAAATCCAAAAAAATCGAAGTTGATTTCAACTTAACATATTAAAATTTGACAAAAAATTTGGCAAAATCCAAAAAGATCGAAGTTAAATTCAACTGAAATTACACAAATTAAGCTTCTGTATCAAAAATTCTTAACATAGTTCAGAAAAATCGACGTTGGTTTCAAATAAATTTATTAATATTTGAATCCTGCAACTAAATTTTTTTTCAAAATCCAAAAATTGAAGTTACTTTATCCTAAATTTACTCAACAATAAATACAACAACAAAAATACTCAACAAAATCCAAAAAAATTGAAGTTGGTTTCAAATAAATTGATTAAAATTTGGCACTTCCAACTAAAATTTTTTCACAATCCAAAATATAGTAGTTATTTTCAGCTAAGTTTACTCAAATATAGATCCAACAACAAAAATACTCATCAAAATTCAAAAATCGAAGTTGATTTCAACTAAATATATTAAAATTTGACAAATATTGTCCAAATTCAAAAAATCGAAGTTAAATTCAACTGAAATTACTCAAATATAGATCCTACAACAAAAAAACTCAACAAAATCCAAAAAAATCGAAATTGATTTCAAATAAATTTAGTATAATTTGTCAAAAATCGTGTCAAACTAAAAAAAAATCGAAGTTAATTTCACCTGAAATTACTCAAATTAAGCTTCTCTATAAAATAAACTTAACATAGTCCAAAAAAATCGAAGTTGGTTCAAATAATTTAATTAAAATTTGACAAAATTCTTGTCAATATCCAAAAAAACGAAGTTAATTTCACCTGAAATTATTCAAATATACAGCCTACAACAAAAATAATCAACAAAATAAAAAAAAAACGAAGTTGGTTCAAATAAATTTATTAAAATTTGGCACATCCAAATAAAATTTCTTTCACAATCCAAAAAATTGAAGTTATTTTCAGCTAAATTAACTCAAATATAGATCCAACAACAAAAATACTCATCAAAATCAAAAAATCGAAGTTGATTTCAAATAAATTTAGTATAATTTGTCAAAAATCGTGTCAAACTAAAAAAAAAATCGAAGTTAATTTCACCTGAAATTACTCAAATTAAGCTTCTCTATAAAAAACTTAACATAGTCCAAAAAAATCGAAGTTGGTTCAAATAATTTTATTAAAATTTGACAAAAATCTTGTCAATATCCCAAAAAAAAACGAAGTTAATTTCACCTGAAATTACTCAAATATACAGCCTACAACAAAAATACTCAACAAAATCCAAAATAATCGAAGTTGATTTCAAATAAATTTATTATAATTTGACAAAAATCGTGTCAAAATCCAAAAAAATCGAAGTTAATTTCAACTGTAATTACTCAAATTAAGCTTCTCTATAAAAAAACTTAACATTGTCCTGAAAATCGAAGTTGGTTTCAAATAAATTTATTAAAATTTGGCGCAACCAACTAAAATTTTTTTCTCAATCCAAAAAAATTGAAGGTATTTTCATCTAAATTTACTCATATATAGATCCAACAACAAAAATACTCATCAAAATCCAAAAAAATCGAAGTTGATTTCAACTAAATATATTAAAATTTGACAAAAATCTTGTCAAAATCCAAAAAGATCGAAGTTAAATTCAACTGAAATTACACAAATTAAGCTTCTGTATAAAAAATTCTTAACATTGTTCAGAAAAATCGACGTTTGTTTCAAATAAATTTATTGAAATTTGAATGATGCGACTAAAATTTTTTTCAAAATCCAAAAATTGAAGTTATTTTATCCTAAATTTACTCAACTATAAATACAACAACAAAAATACTCAACAAAATCCAAAAAAATTGAAGTTGGTTTCAAATAAATTTATTAAAATTTGGCACTTCCAACTAAAATTTTTTCACAATCCAAAATATAGTAGTTATTTTCAGCTAAATTTACTCAAATATAGATCCAACAACAAGAATACTCATCAAAATAAAAAAAATCGAAGTTGATTTCAACTAAATATATTAAAATTTGACAAAAATTTTGTCAAAATCCAAAAAGATCGAAGTTAAATTCAACTGAAATTACACAAATTAAGCTTCTGTATCAAAAATTCTTAACATAGTTCAGAAAAATCGACGTTGGTTTCAAATAAATTTATTAAAATTTGAATCCTGCAACTAAAATTTTTTTCAAAATCCAAAAATTGAAGTTATTTTATCCTAAATTTACTCAACTATAGATACAACAACAAAAATACCCAACAAAATCCAAAAAAATTGAATTTGGTTTAAAATAAATTTATTAAAATTTGGCACTTCCAACAAAAATTTTTTCACAATTCAAAAAATAGTAGTTATTTTCAGCTAAATTAACTCAAATATAGATCCAACAACAAAAATACTCATCAAAATCCAAATATCGAAGTTGATTTAAAATAAATTTAGTATAATTTGTCAAAAATCGTGTCAAACTAAAAAAAAAATCGAAGTTAATTTCACCTGAAATTACTCAAATTAAGCTTCTCTATAAAAAAACTTAACATAGTCCAAAAAAATTGAAGTTGGTTCAAATAATTTTATTAAAATTTGTCAAAATTCTTGTCAATATCCAAAAAAAACGAAGTTAATTTCACCCGAAATTACTCAAATATACAGCCTACAACAAAAATACTCAACAAAATCCAAAATAATCGAAGTTGATTTCAAATAAATTTATTATAATTTGACAAAAATCGTGTCAAATTCCAAAAAAATCGAAGTTAATTTCAACTGAAATTACTCAAATATACAGCCTACAACAAAAATACTCAACAAAATCCAAAATAGAACGAAGTTGGTTCAAATAAATTTATTAAAATTTGGCACATCCAACTAAAATTTCTTTCACAATCCAAAAAATTGAAGTTATTTTCAGCTAAATTAACTCAAATATAGATCCAACAACAAAAATACTCATCAAAATCCAAAAATCGAAGTTGATTTCAAATAAATTTAGTATAATTTGTCAAAAATCGTGTCAAACTAAAAAAAAAATCGAAGTTAATTTCACCTGAAATTACTCAAATTAAGCTTCTCTATAAAAAACTTAACATAGTCCAAAAAAATCGAAGTTGGTTCAAATAATTTTATTAAAATTTGACAAAAATCTTGTCAATATCCCAAAAAAAAACGAAGTTAATTTCACCTGAAATTACTCAAATATACAGCCTACAACAAAAATACTCAACAAAATCCAAAATAATCGAAGTTGATTTCAAATAAATTTATTATAATTTGACAAAAATCGTGTCAAAATCCAAAAAAATCGAAGTTAATTTCAACTGTAATTACTCAAATTAAGCTTCTCTATAAAAAAACTTAACATTGTCCTGAAAATCGAAGTTGGTTTCAAATAAATTTATTAAAATTTGGCGCAACCAACTAAAATTTTTTTCTCAATCCAAAAAAATTGAAGGTATTTTCATCTAAATTTACTCATATATAGATCCAACAACAAAAATACTCATCAAAATCCAAAAAAATCGAAGTTGATTTCAACTAAATATATTAAAATTTGACAAAAATCTTGTCAAAATCCAAAAAGATCGAAGTTAAATTCAACTGAAATTACACAAATTAAGCTTCTGTATAAAAAATTCTTAACATTGTTCAGAAAAATCGACGTTTGTTTCAAATAAATTTATTGAAATTTGAATGATGCGACTAAAATTTTTTTCAAAATCCAAAAATTGAAGTTATTTTATCCTAAATTTACTCAACTATAAATACAACAACAAAAATACTCAACAAAATCCAAAAAAATTGAAGTTGGTTTCAAATAAATTTATTAAAATTTGGCACTTCCAACTAAAATTTTTTCACAATCCAAAATATAGTAGTTATTTTCAGCTAAGTTTACTCAAATATAGATCCAACAACAAAAATACTCATCAAAATTCAAAAATCGAAGTTGATTTCAACTAAATATATTAAAATTTGACAAATATTGTCCAAATTCAAAAAATCGAAGTTAAATTCAACTGAAATTACTCAAATATAGATCCTGCAACAAAAAAACTCAACAAAATCCAAAAAAATCGAAGTTGATTTCAAATAAATTTAGTATAATTTGTCAAAAATCGTGTCAAACTAAAAAAAAATCGAAGTTAATTTCACCTGAAATTACTCAAATTAAGCTTCTCTATAAAATAAACTTAACATAGTCCAAAAAAATCGAAGTTGGTTCAAATAATTTAATTAAAATTTGACAAAAATCTTGTCAATATCCAAAAAAACGAAGTTAATTTCACCTGAAATTACTCAAATATACAGCCTACAACAAAAATAATCAACAAAATAAAAAAAAAAACGAAGTTGGTTCAAATAAATTTATTAAAATTTGGCACATCCAAATAAAATTTCTTTCACAATCCAAAAAATTGAAGTTATTTTCAGCTAAATTTACTCAAATATAGATCCAACAACAAGAATACTCATCAAAATAAAAAAAATCGAAGTTGATTTCAACTAAATATATTAAAATTTGACAAAAATTTTGTCAAAATCCAAAAAGATCGAAGTTAAATTCAACTGAAATTACACAAATTAAGCTTCTGTATCAAAAATTCTTAACATAGTTCAGAAAAATCGACGTTGGTTTCAAATAAATTTATTAAAATTTGAATCCTGCAACTAAAATTTTTTTCAAAATCCAAAAATTGAAGTTATTTTATCCTAAATTTACTCAACTATAGATACAACAACAAAAATACCCAACAAAATCCAAAAAAATTGAATTTGGTTTAAAATAAATTTATTAAAATTTGGCACTTCCAACAAAAATTTTTTCACAATTCAAAAAATAGTAGTTATTTTCAGCTAAATTAACTCAAATATAGATCCAACAACAAAAATACTCATCAAAATCCAAAAATCGAAGTTGATTTAAAATAAATTTAGTATAATTTGTCAAAAATCGTGTCAAACTAAAAAAAAAATCGAAGTTAATTTCACCTGAAATTACTCAAATTAAGCTTCTCTATAAAAAAACTTAACATAGTCCAAAACAATTGAAGTTGGTTCAAATAATTTTATTAAAATTTGTCAAAATTCTTGTCAATATCCAAAAAAACGAAGTTAATTTCACCTGAAATTATTCAAATATACAGCCTACAACAAAAATAATCAACAAAATAAAAAAAAAACGAAGTTGGTTCAAATAAATTTATTAAAATTTGGCACATCCAAATAAAATTTCTTTCACAATCCAAAAAATTGAAGTTATTTTCAGCTAAATTTACTCAAATATAGATCCAACAACAAAAATACTCATCAAAATAAAAAAAATCGAAGTTGATTTAAACTAAATATATTAAAATTTGACAAAAATTTTGTCAAAATCCAAAAAGATCGAAGTTAAATTCAACTGAAATTACACAAATTAAGCTTCTGTATCAAAAATTCTTAACATAGTTCAGAAAAATCGACGTTGGTTTCAAATAAATTTATTAAAATTTGAATCCTGCAACTAAAATTTTTTTCAAAATCCAAAAATTGAAGTTATTTTATCCTAAATTTACTCAACTATAGATACAACAACAAAAATACCCAACAAAATCCAAAAAAATTGAAGTTGGTTTAAAATAAATTTATTAAAATTTGGCACTTCCAACAAAAATTTTTTCACAATCCAAAAAATAGTAGTTATTTTCAGCTAAATTAACTCAAATATAGATCCAACAACAAAAATACTCATCAAAATCCAAAAATCGAAGTTGATTTAAAATAAATTTAGTATAATTTGTCAAAAATCGTGTCAAACTAAAAAAAAAATCGAAGTTAATTTCACCTGAAATTACTCAAATTAAGCTTCTCTATAAAAAAACTTAACATAGTCCAAAAAAATTGAAGTTGGTTCAAATAATTTTATTAAAATTTGTCAAAATTCTTGTCAATATCCAAAAAAAACGAAGTTAATTTCACCCGAAATTACTCAAATATACAGCCTACAACAAAAATACTCAACAAAATCCAAAATAATCGAAGTTGATTTCAAATAAATTTATTATAATTTGACAAAAATCGTGTCAAATTCCAAAAAAATCGAAGTTAATTTCAACTGAAATTACTCAAATATACAGCCTACAACAAAAATACTCAACAAAATCCAAAATAGAACGAAGTTGGTTCAAATAAATTTATTAAAATTTGGCACATCCAACT
The DNA here is from genome assembly GCA_946251845.1 of Andrena fulva. NCBI lineage: Eukaryota > Metazoa > Arthropoda > Insecta > Hymenoptera > Andrenidae > Andrena > Andrena fulva. The sequence continues at coordinate 167,791 of CAMITZ010000136.1, read as the reverse complement.
AAAATTTCTTTCACAATCCAAAAAATTGAAGTTATTTTCAGCTAAATTAACTCAAATATAGATCCAACAACAAAAATACTCATCAAAATCCAAAAATCGAAGTTGATTTCAAATAAATTTAGTATAATTTGTCAAAAATCGTGTCAAACTAAAAAAAAAAATCGAAGTTAATTTCACCTGAAATTACTCAAATTAAGCTTCTCTATAAAAAACTTAACATAGTCCAAAAAAATCGAAGTTGGTTCAAATAATTTTATTAAAATTTGACAAAAATCTTGTCAATATCCCAAAAAAAAACGAAGTTAATTTCACCTGAAATTACTCAAATATACAGCCTACAACAAAAATACTCAACAAAATCCAAAATAATCGAAGTTGATTTCAAATAAATTTATTATAATTTGACAAAAATCGTGTCAAAATCCAAAAAAATCGAAGTTAATTTCAACTGTAATTACTCAAATTAAGCTTCTCTATAAAAAAACTTAACATTGTCCTGAAAATCGAAGTTGGTTTCAAATAAATTTATTAAAATTTGGCGCAACCAACTAAAATTTTTTTCTCAATCCAAAAAAATTGAAGGTATTTTCATCTAAATTTACTCATATATAGATCCAACAACAAAAATACTCATCAAAATCCAAAAAAATCGAAGTTGATTTCAACTAAATATATTAAAATTTGACAAAAATCTTGTCAAAATCCAAAAAGATCGAAGTTAAATTCAACTGAAATTACACAAATTAAGCTTCTGTATAAAAAATTCTTAACATTGTTCAGAAAAATCGACGTTTGTTTCAAATAAATTTATTGAAATTTGAATGATGCGACTAAAATTTTTTTCAAAATCCAAAAATTGAAGTTATTTTATCCTAAATTTACTCAACTATAAATACAACAACAAAAATACTCAACAAAATCCAAAAAAATTGAAGTTGGTTTCAAATAAATTTATTAAAATTTGGCACTTCCAACTAAAATTTTTTCACAATCCAAAATATAGTAGTTATTTTCAGCTAAGTTTACTCAAATATAGATCCAACAACAAAAATACTCATCAAAATTCAAAAATCGAAGTTGATTTCAACTAAATATATTAAAATTTGACAAATATTGTCCAAATTCAAAAAATCGAAGTTAAATTCAACTGAAATTACTCAAATATAGATCCTGCAACAAAAAAACTCAACAAAATCCAAAAAAATCGAAGTTGATTTCAAATAAATTTAGTATAATTTGTCAAAAATCGTGTCAAACTAAAAAAAAATCGAAGTTAATTTCACCTGAAATTACTCAAATTAAGCTTCTCTATAAAATAAACTTAACATAGTCCAAAAAAATCGAAGTTGGTTCAAATAATTTAATTAAAATTTGACAAAAATCTTGTCAATATCCAAAAAAACGAAGTTAATTTCACCTGAAATTACTCAAATATACAGCCTACAACAAAAATAATCAACAAAATAAAAAAAAAACGAAGTTGGTTCAAATAAATTTATTAAAATTTGGCACATCCAAATAAAATTTCTTTCACAATCCAAAAAATTGAAGTTATTTTCAGCTAAATTTACTCAAATATAGATCCAACAACAAGAATACTCATCAAAATAAAAAAAATCGAAGTTGATTTCAACTAAATATATTAAAATTTGACAAAAATTTTGTCAAAATCCAAAAAGATCGAAGTTAAATTCAACTGAAATTACACAAATTAAGCTTCTGTATCAAAAATTCTTAACATAGTTCAGAAAAATCGACGTTGGTTTCAAATAAATTTATTAAAATTTGAATCCTGCAACTAAAATTTTTTTCAAAATCCAAAAATTGAAGTTATTTTATCCTAAATTTACTCAACTATAGATACAACAACAAAAATACCCAACAAAATCCAAAAAAATTGAATTTGGTTTAAAATAAATTTATTAAAATTTGGCACTTCCAACAAAAATTTTTTCACAATTCAAAAAATAGTAGTTATTTTCAGCTAAATTAACTCAAATATAGATCCAACAACAAAAATACTCATCAAAATCCAAAAATCGAAGTTGATTTAAAATAAATTTAGTATAATTTGTCAAAAATCGTGTCAAACTAAAAAAAAAATCGAAGTTAATTTCACCTGAAATTACTCAAATTAAGCTTCTCTATAAAAAAACTTAACATAGTCCAAAACAATTGAAGTTGGTTCAAATAATTTTATTAAAATTTGTCAAAATTCTTGTCAATATCCAAAAAAACGAAGTTAATTTCACCTGAAATTATTCAAATATACAGCCTACAACAAAAATAATCAACAAAATAAAAAAAAAACGAAGTTGGTTCAAATAAATTTATTAAAATTTGGCACATCCAAATAAAATTTCTTTCACAATCCAAAAAATTGAAGTTATTTTCAGCTAAATTTACTCAAATATAGATCCAACAACAAGAATACTCATCAAAATAAAAAAAATCGAAGTTGATTTCAACTAAATATATTAAAATTTGACAAAAATTTTGTCAAAATCCAAAAAGATCGAAGTTAAATTCAACTGAAATTACACAAATTAAGCTTCTGTATCAAAAATTCTTAACATAGTTCAGAAAAATCGACGTTGGTTTCAAATAAATTTATTAAAATTTGAATCCTGCAACTAAAATTTTTTTCAAAATCCAAAAATTGAAGTTATTTTATCCTAAATTTACTCAACTATAGATACAACAACAAAAATACCCAACAAAATCCAAAAAAATTGAATTTGGTTTAAAATAAATTTATTAAAATTTGGCACTTCCAACAAAAATTTTTTCACAATTCAAAAAATAGTAGTTATTTTCAGCTAAATTAACTCAAATATAGATCCAACAACAAAAATACTCATCAAAATCCAAAAATCGAAGTTGATTTCAAATACATTTAGTATAATTTGTCAAAAATCGTGTCAAACTAAAAAAAAAATCGAAGTTAATTTCACCTGAAATTACTCAAATTAAGCTTCTCTATAAAAAACTTAACATAGTCCAAAAAAATCGAAGTTGGTTCAAATAATTTTATTAAAATTTGACAAAAATCTTGTCAATATCCCAAAAAAAAACGAAGTTAATTTCCCCTGAAATTACTCAAATATACAGCCTACAACAAAAATACTCATCAAAATCCAAAAAAATCGAAGTTGAATTCAAATAAATATATTAAAATTTCCCAAAAATCTTGTCAAAATCCAAAAAAATCGAAGTTAATTTCAACTGAAATTACTCAAATTAAGCTTCTCTACAAAAAAAACCTAACATTGTTCAGAAAAATCTAAGTTGGTTTCAAATAAATTTATTAAAATTTTACTCCTGCAACTAAATTTTTTACAAAATCCAAAAAATTGAAGTTATTTTCATCACAATTTAGTCAAATATAGATCCAATAACAAAAATACTCATCAAAATCCAAAAAAATCGAAGTTGATTTCAAATAAATATATTAAAATTTTACAAAAATCTTGTCAAAATCCAAAAAGATCGAAGTTAAATTCAACTGAAATTACACCAATTAAGCTTCTGTATCAAAAATTCTTAACATTGTTCAGATAAATCGACGTTGGTTTCAAATAAATTTATTAAAATTTGAATCCTGCGACTAAAATTTTTTTCAGAATCCACAAAATTGAAGTTATTTTATCCTAAATTTACTCAAATATAGATACAACAACAAAAATACTCAACAAAATAAAAAAAAATCGAAGTTGGTTTCAAATAAATTTATTAAAATTTGGCACTTCCAACTAAAATTTTTTCACAATCTAAAAAATAGTAGTTATTTTCATCTAAATTTACTCAAATATAGATCCAATAACAAAAATACTCACCAAAATCCAAAAAAATCGAAGTTGATTACAACTAAATATATTAAAATTTGACAAATATTGTCAAGATTCAAAAAATCGAAGTTAAATTCAACTGAAATTACTCAAATATAGATCCTACAACAAAAATACTCAACATGATCCAAAATAATGGAAGTTGATTTCAAATAAATTTATTATAGTCTACAGTCAGCTGCTGAGGTGACAGGTTGTCTGATTGTTTACGCTAGCGTTAGCACGTGCCTGTCGGAGTTGTGTCAGTCGAATCTGTTTCGGACCGTTATATTTTGTGAGTTTCACAATCCCGGTGCGTGCTGCTTATATAAATAATCTATAAGCCATAACGAACAATCGAGATTAGAGCTCTTCAACTCTTATTGTGCAAGCAGTATTGTGCTGGGGTTTTGAACTGTATTGTGTTGAAGTGACCGAGTCAGTTAGTATTTAAAATGCCTGCTGGATGTAAGAAGTGTAAGGGTTGTTCGGCCGTGGTTGCCAATCCAGTCACCTGTCCAGGATGCAAGGTGATCTGCCATCCTGGACCCTCATGTTTAAGTCGGTCGGGCCATCCTTGGCACGACAAGAGCCTTTTGAATTGCCGTATCGGTTCCCCAACCTCTCAAACTGTCGCCAGCCAGCCCAATATGGCTACGCCGGCACAATCACTGGCTGCAATACCAACGGCCACACTCCAGTCGCTCTCTGCTTTGCCCTCAGCTGATATGATCAGGGACATAGTTGGCAATCTTATTGATTCGAAGCTAGCCGCTTTCAGGGAGGACATCTTAACGAGCATAAAAGCAGAAGTGGGGGTCATGAGGTCGGATATTATCTCGTTGACTGAAAGGGTTCAGGCTCTTGAGGATAACCCGGCCATCTATGCGGACCAGCAGTCCGCACCCTCTACTGAAGACGTCATCGAGGAGTTGAACGAAAGGGATCGGAGGGCAAAAAATATTATCATTTTTGGTATGCCGGAGCCACGGGAATCCTCGGCCGAACTTATGAGATCCGCAGAGTTGGAAGCTGTTCGCGTCGTCCTGAATGAGATTTGCTCCCTCGACACCCAGGCTCTAGTTGTTCATCGCCTTGGTAAACCGGGTAAAACACCCTGCAGGCCTCTCTGCGTCCGACTAGACTCTGTAGCCGAAGTGAAGAAGGTACTTCAAGGGAAACACCGGTACAAAGGCCCATACAAAATCTCCGACGACAAGACCATGCAACAACGAGGGACGCTTTCGCAACTCAGAGTGAAGCTCCGTGACCTACACGTGCAAGGAGAGACCCACATGACTATTCGCTATGTTCGAGGTGTCCCTAAAATCGTGCCTGGCAAGGATCGCCGTGATTCCCCTCCAAAAAACGCGGGCAGTTCCCTTTAGTGTATTTCCAAAATGTTCGTGGCCTACGCACTAAACTCTTTACGCTATGTAATTCGCTACTCGCGTCGGCGGTCTCTTATAATGTGATTATCTTCGTGGAGACATGGCTGAACTCAACCATTTCTACTATTGAACTTGGTTTTGTTGACTACACCGTTTTTAGATGCGATAGATCTCCTAGTACTAGCTGTCTGTCAAGGGGGGGGGGGGGGCGGAGTACTTATTGCTGTTAGGAAGTCGATACCCTGCCGTGCTGTTACTTTAAGCAGTGCCGATGATGAGGAGGTTTTTGTCAGAGCTCGGCTCCCCAACAATAAATACATGCTGTTCGGCGCTATTTACTTCCCACCTGCGTCCTCGCCGGCTCGGTATGCTAGTCATGTAGACTGCGTTTCCGAATTATATAATATGTACAGTGATGACATTACATCTCTTTACGGGGACTATAATCTCCCGCACGCGGTTTGGTTCAATGATAATGGCCTATCATGCTTCAAGAAACCGGGGGTGTCATTGAACGAATCTGAAGCCATCGATCTCCTCCTCGGCTGTTTCAATTATTGTAACTTAGCGCAATTGAATACGGTCTTCAATTCGTTCGACGGCATGCTCGACCTTATTTTTACTAGCCACTCTAATGTAATTGTCGATTTAGTTATAGATGCCTTAATTGTACCAGACGCTTACCACCCACCCCTGTACACAATGTTCAAAGGATTGTTCACAGAACCAGATTTGTCTGACGAAAAGTATGTTTATAAGGACTGTAAACAAGGGGACTACTCCATGATTAGGGACTACCTAAATTCAGTCGACTGGGACTCGCTGATCGGAAACATCGATCCGAGTGTAGCCCTTGATTGTCTATACAGCCATATAAACATAGCCATAAATGCCTTCGTACCGGTAAGATCTGTGTCACGGTCCACTTATCCGAAGTGGTATTCGCCTCGGCTGAAATATCTAATCAGGGCAAAGAAGAGGGCGCATAAGGCGTACAAGCAATCAGGGGCACACTGCGATTATTTGTGCTTCTCATCACTCCGTGCGCAATACAAGATTAACTTGGACCGTGATTATCGTATATATATCGACGGTGTCGAGAACTCGGTTCTGGAGGATGTCAATAGTTTTTGGAGGTTCGTCAAAACCAAGCGGGGTGGTCATGCGATTCCATGCAATATGGAACTGGATCAGATCTCGGCTGCAACACCCTCTGAGGTCGCTGACCTTTTTGCCGTCTTTTTTGGTTCCGTGTATGCTCCTCCGTCGGGAGCGGGGCTGGCCTTGAACCAGACAGGGACATCTGACTGTAGTGTAAACATACACGCGTTATCCATCGATATTAGTGAAATTTATAGTAAACTTAACTCGCTTGATATTAACAAAAGCCCGGGCTTCGATGGAATTCCCCCTCGGTTTCTGAAGGAATGCAGCTTTATACTCTCTAGGCCTCTCTGGCATATATTTAACTCTTCACTAAGGAATGGTGTTTTCCCCACTGTCTGGAAAAATAGTCTTGTAACCCCTATATTTAAGGCGGGAAACCACTCCGACGTAAGAAATTATAGACCAATCTGCAAATTGTCATCTCTGCCGAAGGTTTTCGAGGCTATCGTAACAGAGTAAATAACACCCCTCCTAACTAATATCATCTGCAAGGAGCAACATGGGTTCGTCCCTGGCAGATCATCAGCAACAAATTTGGTGGTGTACCATAGTTATGTCTCTGCAGCCCTTGATAAAGGTCTTCAGGTAGATACCGTATACACGGATTTTCGAAAGGCTTTTGATACGGTTGACCACGGTATCCTGATAAACAAATTGATTTCGATTGGCTTTGGTGGCCCGCTACTTTCCTGGATCGGATCTTATCTGAAGGACAGAGTGCAGGTAGTCAGGGTCCAGAACCATCTATCTGCCCCTGTTTCTGTAAGCTCTGGGGTTCCACAGGGGTCGCACCTTGGACCTCTCCTGTTTCTTCTTTTTATTAACGACCTTAAAGATATATTCCGGAACAGCAAATTTCTGCTTTATGCTGATGATTTGAAGATCTTCCGAACTATCCGTGACGGTCATGATGCGGTGAAATTGCAGTATGACCTCTGCAGATTTGAGCGATGGTGCACCACCAACAGGATGCAATTAAACACTGCCAAGTGTGTTATAATGAGGGCCCATAGGGCTGTCAATGCTGTGGTATCGACCTATAAGTTAGGGGACACACCCCTGATCGAGGTCTGTGAAGTCAATGACCTTGGAGTTACGATAGCTTCGGGCCTTGATTTTCGAAACCATTTCAGGATAATTACTAGTAAAGCAATGAAAACCCTCGGTTTCATTGCAAGGTTCGGCAGACATTTCAGAAGAGTGGAGTCACTGAAGCTCTTGTATGTGACATTAGTCAGACCGGTGTTGGAGCATGCGTCAGTTGTTTGGAACACCAGGCACAAGCTATATATAAGCCTTGTTGAAAGGGTTCAACATAGATTCCTAAGATTGGTCTCTAGAGCTTCGGGTAGCCCGATGCGCTTCTATGACCATGACTATGGTCCGGCACTACGGGCGACGAGGATTGCTACCCTTAGCGATCGGAGGCTTGTTTCGGATCTTATGTTCCTGTTCAAGGTAATTCACGGTCAAATTGACTGCCCGGAGATCTTGGCAACAGTATGCTTCCTCGCCCCGCAACGGCAACTGCGTTCCAAGTCCTTGTTTCTGTCTAAGGTGCCTAAGTACCACAATTATACAGCTGAACCCATCAATAGAGCTATGTCTGAAGCAAATCAATATCTCGCTGACATCGATTTGTTCTCTATATCATGCGATTCATTCCGACACAAAGTTCTCAGTCGACTCTCCGTATAATTGGCCCCGATGAGTAAAGCACGCTATACTTATACCTATACTTATGTAATTAGAATAGCTTACCAGACTCCTATAGTACTGTATAAATTATCAGGTTTATAGTTTTCTATGTTTACTAAAGGGAATTCCCGTTGATGTTAATAATAATAATAATACTAATAATAATAATAATTTGACAAAAATCGTGTCAAATTCCAAAAAAATCGAAGTTAATTGCAACTGAAATTACCCAAATTAAGCTTCTCTATGAAAAAACTTAACATTGTCCTGAAAATCGAAGTTGGTTTCATATAAATTTATTAAAATTTGGCACTTCCAACTAAAAATTTTTTCACAATCCAAAAAATTGAAGTTGTTTTCATCTAAATTTACTCAATTATCGACCCAACAACAAAAATACTCAACAAAATCCAAAAAAATCGAAGTTGATTTCAAATAAATATATTAAAATTTGACAAAAATTTTGTCAAAATCCAAAAAGATCGAAGTTAAATTCAACTGAAATTACACAAATTAAGCTTCTGTATCAAAAATTCTTAACATTGTTCAGAAAAATCGACGCTGGTTTCAAATAAATTTAATAAAATTTGAATCCTGCGACTAAAATTTTTTTCAAAATCCAAAAATTGAAGTTATTTTATCCTAAATTTACTCAAATATAGATACAACAACAAAAATACTCAACAAAATCCAAAAAAATCGAAGTTGGTTCCAAATAAATTTATTAAAATTTGGCACTTCCAACTAAAATTTTTTCACAATCCAAAAAATAGTAGTTATTTTCATCTAAATTTACTCAAATATAGATCCAATAACAAAAATACTCATCAAAATCCAAAAAAATCGAAGTTGATTTCAAATAAATTTATTAAAATTTGACAAAAATCTTGTCAAAATTAAAAAAAATCGAAGTTAATTTCAACTGAAATTACTCAAATTAAGTTTCTCTATAAAAAAACTTAACATAGTCCAAAAAAATCGAAGTTGGTTCAAACAAATTTATTAAAATTTGAATCCTGCAACTAAAATTTTTTTCAAAATCCAAAAATTGAAGTTATTTTATCCTAAATTTACTCAAATATAGATACAACAACAAAAATACTCAACAAAATCCAAAAAAATTGAAGTTGGTTCAAATAAATTTATTAAAATTTGGCACATCCAACTAAAATTTCTTTCACAATCCAAAAAATTGAAGTTATTTTCAGCTAAATTTACTCAAATATAGATCCAACAACAAAAATACTCATCAAAATCCAAAAAAATCGAAGTTGATTTCAACTAAACATTAAAATTTGACAAAAATTTTGTCAAAATCCAAAAAGATCGAAGTTAAATTCAACTGAAATTACACAAATTAAGCTTCTGTATCAAAAATTCGTAACATAGTTCAGAAAAATCGACGTTGGTTTCAAATAAATTTATTAAAATTTGAATCCTGCAACTAAAATTTTTTTCAAAATCCAAAAATTGAAGTTATTGTCAGCTAAATTTACTCAAATATAGATCCAACAACAAAAATACTCAACAAAATCAAAAATAATCGAAGTTGATTTCGAATAAATTTATTATAACTTGACAAAAATCGTGTCAAATTCCAAAAAAATCGAAGTTAGTTTCAACTGAAATTACTCAAATTAAGCTTCTGTATCAAAAATTCTTAACATAGTTCAGAAAAATCGACGTTGGTTTCAAATAAATATATTAAAATTTGAATCCTGCAACTAAAATTTTTTTCAAAATCCAAAAAATGAAGTTATTTTATCCTAAATTTACTCAAATATAGATACAACAACAAAAATACTCAACAAAACCCCAAAAAATTGAAGATGGTTTCAAATAAATTTATTAAAATTTGGCACTTCCAACTAAAATTTTTTCACAATCCAAAAAATAGTAGTTATTTTCAGCTAAATTTACTCAAATATAGATCCAACAACAAAAATACTCATCAAAATCCAAAAATCGAAGTTGATTTCAACTTAATATATTAAATTTGGCAAATATTGTCCAAATTAAAAAAATCGAAGTTAAATTCAACTGAAATTACTCAAATATAGATCCTACACAAAAATACTCAACAAAATCCAAAATAATCGAAGTTGATTTCAAATAAATTTATTATAATTTGACAAAAATCGTGTCAGATTCCAAAAAAAACGAAGTTAATTTCAACTGAAATTACTCAAATTAAGCTTCTTTATAAAAAAACTTAACATTGTCCTGAAAATCGAAGTTGGGTTCAAATAAATTTATTAAAATTTGGCACATCCAAATAAAATTTCTTTCACAATCCAAAAAATTGAAGTTATTTTCAGCTAAATTTACTCAAATATAGATCCAACAACAAAAATATTCATCAAAATCCAAAAAAATCGAAGTTGAATTCAACTAAATATATTAAAATTTGACACAAATTTTGTCAAAATCCAAACAGATCGAAGTTAAATTCAACTGAAATTACACAAATTAAGCTTCTGTATCAAAAATTCTTAACATAGTTCAGAAAAATCGACGTTGGTTTCAAATAAATTTATTAAAATTTGAATCCTGCAACTAAAATTTTTTTCAAAATCCAAAAATTGAAGTTATTTTATCCTAAATTTACTCAAATATAGATATAACAACAAAAATACTCAACAAAATCCAAAAAAATCGACGTTAGTTTCAAATAAATTTATTAAAATTTGGCACTTCCAACTAAATTTTCTTTCACAATAAAAAAATAGTAGTTATTTTCATCTAAATTTACTCAAATATAGATCCAACAACAAAAATACTCATCAAAATCCAAAAAAATCAAAGTTGATTTCAACTAAATATATTAAAATTTGACCAATATTTTCAAAATTAAAAAAATCGAAGTTAATTTCACCTGAAATTACTCAAATTAAGCTTCTCTATAAAAAAACTTAACATAGTAAAAAAAATCGAAGTTGGTTCAAATAATTTTATTAAAATTTGAGAAAAATCTTGTCAATATCCAAAAAAACGAAGTTAATTTCAACTGAAATTACTCAAATATACAGCCTACAACAAAAATACTCAACAAAATAAAAAAAAACGAAGTTGGTTCAAATAAATTTATTAAAATTTGGCACACCCAACTAAAATTTCTTTCACAATCCAAAAAATTGAAGTTATTTTCAGCTAAATTTACTCAAATATAGATCCAACAACAAAAATACTCATCAAAATCCAAAAAAATCGAAGTTGATTTCAACTTAACATATTAAAATTTGACAAAAAATTTGGCAAAATCCAAAAAGATCGAAGTTAAATTCAACTGAAATTACACAAATTAAGCTTCTGTATCAAAAATTCTTAACATAGTTCAGAAAAATCGACGTTGGTTTCAAATAAATTTATTAATATTTGAATCCTGCAACTAAATTTTTTTTCAAAATCCAAAAATTGAAGTTACTTTATCCTAAATTTACTCAACAATAAATACAACAACAAAAATACTCAACAAAATCCAAAAAAATTGAAGTTGGTTTCAAATAAATTTATTAAAATTTGGCACTTCCAACTAAAATTTTTCACAATCCAAAAAATAGTAGTTATTTTCAGCTAAGTTTACTCAAATATAGATCCAACAACAAAAATACTCATCAAAATCCAAAAATCGAAGTTGATTTCAAATATATTAAAATTTGACAAATATTGTCCAAATTCAAAAAATCGAAGTTAAATTCAACTGAAATTACGCAAATATAGATCCTACAACAAAAATACTCAACAAAATCCAAAAAAATCGAATTTGATTTCAAATAAATTTAGTATAATTTGTCAAAAATCGTGTCAAACTAAAAAAAAATCGAAGTTAATTTCACCTGAAATTACTCAAATTAAGCTTCTCTATAAAAAAACTTAACATAGTAAAAAAAAATCGAAGTTGGTTCAAATAATTTTATTAAAATTTGACAAAAATCGTGTCAAATTCCAAAAAAATCGAAGTTAATTTCAACTGAAATTACTCAAATATACAGCCTAGAACAAAAATACTCAACAAAATCAAAAAAAAAACGAAGTTGGTTCATATAAATTTATTAAAATTTGGCACATCCAACCAGCGTGCGGAGCAATTACGCTTAACAATGGAGGGGGGGAAACACCGACAGGGGTAGTGTGAATGTGTTCACGCACACATTACCACTACCCCTGTCGGTGTTTCCCCCCCTCCATTGTTAAGCGTAATTGCTCCGCACGCTGGATCCAACTAAAATTTCTTACACAATCCAAAAAATTGAAGTTATTTTCAGCTAAATTTACTCAAATATAGATCCAACAACAAAAATACTCATCAAAATCCATAAAAATCGAAGTTGATTTCAAATAAATATATTAAAATTTGACAAAAATCTTGTCAAAATCCAAAAAAATCGAAGTTAAATTCAACTGAAATTACTCAAATATAGATCCTACAACAAAAATATTCAACAAAATCCAAAATAATCGAAGTTGGTTCAAATAAATTTATTAAAATTTGGCACATCCAACTAAAATTTTTTCACAATCCAAAAAATAGTAGTTATTTTCAGCTAAATTTACTCAAATATAGATCCAACAACAAAAATACTCATCAAAATCCAAAAATCGAAGTTGATTTCAAATTAATTTAGTATAATTTGTCAAAAATCGTGTCAAACTAAAAAAAAATCGAAGTTAATTTCACCTGAAATTACTCAAATTAAGCTTCTCTATAAAAAAACTTAACATAGTCCAAAAAAATCGAAGTTGGTTCAAATAATTTTATTAAAATTGGACAAAAATCTTGCCAATATCCAAAAAAAACGAAGTTAATTTCACCTGAAATTACTCAAATATTCAGCCTACAACAAAAATACTCAACAAAATCCAAAATAATCGAAGTTGATTTCAAATAAATTTATTATAATTTGACAAAAATCGTGTCAAAATCCAAAAAGATCGAAGTTAAATTCAACTGAAATTACACAAATTAAGCTTCTGTATCAAAAATTCTTAACATAGTTCAGAAAAATCGACGTTGGTTTCAAATAAATTTATTAAAATTTGAATCCTGCAACTAAAATTTTTTTCAAAATCCAAAAATTGAAGTTATTTTATCCTAAATTTACTCAACTATAGATCCTACAACAAAAATAATCAACAAAATCAAAAATAATCGAAGTTGATTTCAAATAAATTTATTAAAATTTGGCACTTCCAACTAAAATTTTTTCACAATCCAAAAAATAGTAGTTATTTTCATCTAAATTTACTCAAATATAGATCCAATAACAAAAATACTCATCAAAATCCAAAAAAATCGAAGTTGATTTCAAATAAATATATTAAAATTTCACAAAAATCATGTCAAAATCCAAAAAAATCGAAGTTAATTTCAACTGAAATTACTCAAATTAAGCTTCTCTACAAAAAAAACTTAACATTGTTCAGAAAAATCTAAGTTGGTTTCAAATAAATTTATTAAAATTTTACTCCTGCAACTAAATTTTTTACAAAATCCAAAAAATTGAAGTTATTTTCATCACAATTTAGTCAAATATAGATCCAATAACAAAAATACTCATCAAAATCCAAAAAAATCGAAGTTGATTTCAAATAAATATATTAAAATTTTACAAAAATCTTGTCAAAATCCAAAAAGATCGAAGTTAAATTCAACTGAAATTACACCAATTAAGCTTCTGTATCAAAAATTCTTAACATTGTTCAGATAAATCGACGTTGGTTTCAAATAAATTTATTAAAATTTGAATCCTGCGACTAAAATTTTTTTCAGAATCCATAAAATTGAAGTTATTTTATCCTAAATTTACTCAAATATAGATACAACAACAAAAATACTCAACAAAATAAAAAAAAATCGAAGTTGGTTTCAAATAAATTTATTAAAATTTGGCACTTCCAACTAAAATTTTTTCACAATCTAAAAAATAGTAGTTATTTTCATCTAAATTTACTCAAATATAGATCCAACAACAAAAATACTCATCAAAATCCAAAAAAATCAAAGTTGATTTCAACTAAATATATTAAAATTTGACCAATATTTTCAAAATTAAAAAAATCGAAGTTAATTTCACCTGAAATTACTCAAATTAAGCTTCTCTATAAAAAAACTTAACATAGTAAAAAAAATCGAAGTTGGTTCAAATAATTTTATTAAAATTTGAGAAAAATCTTGTCAATATCCAAAAAAACGAAGTTAATTTCAACTGAAATTACTCAAATATACAGCCTACAACAACAATACTCAACAAAATAAAAAAAAACGAAGTTGGTTCAAATAAATTTATTAAAATTTGGCACACCCAACTAAAATTTCTTTCACAATCCAAAAAATTGAAGTTATTTTCAGCTAAATTTACTCAAATATAGATCCAACAACAAAAATACTCATCAAAATCCAAAAAAATCGAAGTTGATTTCAACTTAACATATTAAAATTTGACAAAAAATTTGGCAAAATCCAAAAAGATCGAAGTTAAATTCAACTGAAATTACACAAATTAAGCTTCTGTATCAAAAATTCTTAACATAGTTCAGAAAAATCGACGTTGGTTTCAAATAAATTTATTAATATTTGAATCCTGCAACTAAATTTTTTTTCAAAATCCAAAAATTGAAGTTACTTTATCCTAAATTTACTCAACAATAAATACAACAACAAAAATACTCAACAAAATCCAAAAAAATTGAAGTTGGTTTCAAATAAATTGATTAAAATTTGGCACTTCCAACTAAAATTTTTTCACAATCCAAAATATAGTAGTTATTTTCAGCTAAGTTTACTCAAATATAGATCCAACAACAAAAATACTCATCAAAATTCAAAAATCGAAGTTGATTTCAACTAAATATATTAAAATTTGACAAATATTGTCCAAATTCAAAAAATCGAAGTTAAATTCAACTGAAATTACTCAAATATAGATCCTACAACAAAAAAACTCAACAAAATCCAAAAAAATCGAAATTGATTTCAAATAAATTTAGTATAATTTGTCAAAAATCGTGTCAAACTAAAAAAAAATCGAAGTTAATTTCACCTGAAATTACTCAAATTAAGCTTCTCTATAAAATAAACTTAACATAGTCCAAAAAAATCGAAGTTGGTTCAAATAATTTAATTAAAATTTGACAAAATTCTTGTCAATATCCAAAAAAACGAAGTTAATTTCACCTGAAATTATTCAAATATACAGCCTACAACAAAAATAATCAACAAAATAAAAAAAAAACGAAGTTGGTTCAAATAAATTTATTAAAATTTGGCACATCCAAATAAAATTTCTTTCACAATCCAAAAAATTGAAGTTATTTTCAGCTAAATTAACTCAAATATAGATCCAACAACAAAAATACTCATCAAAATCAAAAAATCGAAGTTGATTTCAAATAAATTTAGTATAATTTGTCAAAAATCGTGTCAAACTAAAAAAAAAATCGAAGTTAATTTCACCTGAAATTACTCAAATTAAGCTTCTCTATAAAAAACTTAACATAGTCCAAAAAAATCGAAGTTGGTTCAAATAATTTTATTAAAATTTGACAAAAATCTTGTCAATATCCCAAAAAAAAACGAAGTTAATTTCACCTGAAATTACTCAAATATACAGCCTACAACAAAAATACTCAACAAAATCCAAAATAATCGAAGTTGATTTCAAATAAATTTATTATAATTTGACAAAAATCGTGTCAAAATCCAAAAAAATCGAAGTTAATTTCAACTGTAATTACTCAAATTAAGCTTCTCTATAAAAAAACTTAACATTGTCCTGAAAATCGAAGTTGGTTTCAAATAAATTTATTAAAATTTGGCGCAACCAACTAAAATTTTTTTCTCAATCCAAAAAAATTGAAGGTATTTTCATCTAAATTTACTCATATATAGATCCAACAACAAAAATACTCATCAAAATCCAAAAAAATCGAAGTTGATTTCAACTAAATATATTAAAATTTGACAAAAATCTTGTCAAAATCCAAAAAGATCGAAGTTAAATTCAACTGAAATTACACAAATTAAGCTTCTGTATAAAAAATTCTTAACATTGTTCAGAAAAATCGACGTTTGTTTCAAATAAATTTATTGAAATTTGAATGATGCGACTAAAATTTTTTTCAAAATCCAAAAATTGAAGTTATTTTATCCTAAATTTACTCAACTATAAATACAACAACAAAAATACTCAACAAAATCCAAAAAAATTGAAGTTGGTTTCAAATAAATTTATTAAAATTTGGCACTTCCAACTAAAATTTTTTCACAATCCAAAATATAGTAGTTATTTTCAGCTAAATTTACTCAAATATAGATCCAACAACAAGAATACTCATCAAAATAAAAAAAATCGAAGTTGATTTCAACTAAATATATTAAAATTTGACAAAAATTTTGTCAAAATCCAAAAAGATCGAAGTTAAATTCAACTGAAATTACACAAATTAAGCTTCTGTATCAAAAATTCTTAACATAGTTCAGAAAAATCGACGTTGGTTTCAAATAAATTTATTAAAATTTGAATCCTGCAACTAAAATTTTTTTCAAAATCCAAAAATTGAAGTTATTTTATCCTAAATTTACTCAACTATAGATACAACAACAAAAATACCCAACAAAATCCAAAAAAATTGAATTTGGTTTAAAATAAATTTATTAAAATTTGGCACTTCCAACAAAAATTTTTTCACAATTCAAAAAATAGTAGTTATTTTCAGCTAAATTAACTCAAATATAGATCCAACAACAAAAATACTCATCAAAATCCAAATATCGAAGTTGATTTAAAATAAATTTAGTATAATTTGTCAAAAATCGTGTCAAACTAAAAAAAAAATCGAAGTTAATTTCACCTGAAATTACTCAAATTAAGCTTCTCTATAAAAAAACTTAACATAGTCCAAAAAAATTGAAGTTGGTTCAAATAATTTTATTAAAATTTGTCAAAATTCTTGTCAATATCCAAAAAAAACGAAGTTAATTTCACCCGAAATTACTCAAATATACAGCCTACAACAAAAATACTCAACAAAATCCAAAATAATCGAAGTTGATTTCAAATAAATTTATTATAATTTGACAAAAATCGTGTCAAATTCCAAAAAAATCGAAGTTAATTTCAACTGAAATTACTCAAATATACAGCCTACAACAAAAATACTCAACAAAATCCAAAATAGAACGAAGTTGGTTCAAATAAATTTATTAAAATTTGGCACATCCAACTAAAATTTCTTTCACAATCCAAAAAATTGAAGTTATTTTCAGCTAAATTAACTCAAATATAGATCCAACAACAAAAATACTCATCAAAATCCAAAAATCGAAGTTGATTTCAAATAAATTTAGTATAATTTGTCAAAAATCGTGTCAAACTAAAAAAAAAATCGAAGTTAATTTCACCTGAAATTACTCAAATTAAGCTTCTCTATAAAAAACTTAACATAGTCCAAAAAAATCGAAGTTGGTTCAAATAATTTTATTAAAATTTGACAAAAATCTTGTCAATATCCCAAAAAAAAACGAAGTTAATTTCACCTGAAATTACTCAAATATACAGCCTACAACAAAAATACTCAACAAAATCCAAAATAATCGAAGTTGATTTCAAATAAATTTATTATAATTTGACAAAAATCGTGTCAAAATCCAAAAAAATCGAAGTTAATTTCAACTGTAATTACTCAAATTAAGCTTCTCTATAAAAAAAACTTAACATTGTCCTGAAAATCGAAGTTGGTTTCAAATAAATTTATTAAAATTTGGCGCAACCAACTAAAATTTTTTTCTCAATCCAAAAAAATTGAAGGTATTTTCATCTAAATTTACTCATATATAGATCCAACAACAAAAATACTCATCAAAATCCAAAAAAATCGAAGTTGATTTCAACTAAATATATTAAAATTTGACAAAAATCTTGTCAAAATCCAAAAAGATCGAAGTTAAATTCAACTGAAATTACACAAATTAAGCTTCTGTATAAAAAATTCTTAACATTGTTCAGAAAAATCGACGTTTGTTTCAAATAAATTTATTGAAATTTGAATGATGCGACTAAAATTTTTTTCAAAATCCAAAAATTGAAGTTATTTTATCCTAAATTTACTCAACTATAAATACAACAACAAAAATACTCAACAAAATCCAAAAAAATTGAAGTTGGTTTCAAATAAATTTATTAAAATTTGGCACTTCCAACTAAAATTTTTTCACAATCCAAAATATAGTAGTTATTTTCAGCTAAGTTTACTCAAATATAGATCCAACAACAAAAATACTCATCAAAATTCAAAAATCGAAGTTGATTTCAACTAAATATATTAAAATTTGACAAATATTGTCCAAATTCAAAAAATCGAAGTTAAATTCAACTGAAATTACTCAAATATAGATCCTGCAACAAAAAAACTCAACAAAATCCAAAAAAATCGAAGTTGATTTCAAATAAATTTAGTATAATTTGTCAAAAATCGTGTCAAACTAAAAAAAAATCGAAGTTAATTTCACCTGAAATTACTCAAATTAAGCTTCTCTATAAAATAAACTTAACATAGTCCAAAAAAATCGAAGTTGGTTCAAATAATTTAATTAAAATTTGACAAAAATCTTGTCAATATCCAAAAAAACGAAGTTAATTTCACCTGAAATTACTCAAATATACAGCCTACAACAAAAATAATCAACAAAATAAAAAAAAAAACGAAGTTGGTTCAAATAAATTTATTAAAATTTGGCACATCCAAATAAAATTTCTTTCACAATCCAAAAAATTGAAGTTATTTTATCCTAAATTTACTCAACTATAAATACAACAACAAAAATACTCAACAAAATCCAAAAAAATTGAAGTTGGTTTCAAATAAATTTATTAAAATTTGGCACTTCCAACTAAAATTTTTTCACAATCCAAAATATAGTAGTTATTTTCAGCTAAGTTTACTCAAATATAGATCCAACAACAAAAATACTCATCAAAATTCAAAAATCGAAGTTGATTTCAACTAAATATATTAAAATTTGACAAATATTGTCCAAATTCAAAAAATCGAAGTTAAATTCA
The DNA here is from genome assembly GCA_946251845.1 of Andrena fulva. Taxonomy (NCBI): domain Eukaryota; kingdom Metazoa; phylum Arthropoda; class Insecta; order Hymenoptera; family Andrenidae; genus Andrena; species Andrena fulva. The sequence continues at coordinate 148,648 of CAMITZ010000136.1, read as the reverse complement.
ACTGAAATTACTCAAATATAGATCCTGCAACAAAAAAACTCAACAAAATCCAAAAAAATCGAAGTTGATTTCAAATAAATTTAGTATAATTTGTCAAAAATCGTGTCAAACTAAAAAAAAATCGAAGTTAATTTCACCTGAAATTACTCAAATTAAGCTTCTCTATAAAATAAACTTAACATAGTCCAAAAAAATCGAAGATGGTTCAAATAATTTAATTAAAATTTGACAAAAATCTTGTCAATATCCAAAAAAACGAAGTTAATTTCACCTGAAATTACTCAAATATACAGCCTACAACAAAAATAATCAACAAAATAAAAAAAAAAACGAAGTTGGTTCAAATAAATTTATTAAAATTTGGCACATCCAAATAAAATTTCTTTCACAATCCAAAAAATTGAAGTTATTTTCAGCTAAATTTACTCAAATATAGATCCAACAACAAGAATACTCATCAAAATAAAAAAAATCGAAGTTGATTTCAACTAAATATATTAAAATTTGACAAAAATTTTGTCAAAATCCAAAAAGATCGAAGTTAAATTCAACTGAAATTACACAAATTAAGCTTCTGTATCAAAAATTCTTAACATAGTTCAGAAAAATCGACGTTGGTTTCAAATAAATTTATTAAAATTTGAATCCTGCAACTAAAATTTTTTTCAAAATCCAAAAATTGAAGTTATTTTATCCTAAATTTACTCAACTATAGATACAACAACAAAAATACCCAACAAAATCCAAAAAAATTGAATTTGGTTTAAAATAAATTTATTAAAATTTGGCACTTCCAACAAAAATTTTTTCACAATTCAAAAAATAGTAGTTATTTTCAGCTAAATTAACTCAAATATAGATCCAACAACAAAAATACTCATCAAAATCCAAAAATCGAAGTTGATTTAAAATAAATTTAGTATAATTTGTCAAAAATCGTGTCAAACTAAAAAAAAAATCGAAGTTAATTTCACCTGAAATTACTCAAATTAAGCTTCTCTATAAAAAAACTTAACATAGTCCAAAACAATTGAAGTTGGTTCAAATAATTTTATTAAAATTTGTCAAAATTCTTGTCAATATCCAAAAAAACGAAGTTAATTTCACCTGAAATTATTCAAATATACAGCCTACAACAAAAATAATCAACAAAATAAAAAAAAAACGAAGTTGGTTCAAATAAATTTATTAAAATTTGGCACATCCAAATAAAATTTCTTTCACAATCCAAAAAATTGAAGTTATTTTCAGCTAAATTTACTCAAATATAGATCCAACAACAAAAATACTCATCAAAATAAAAAAAATCGAAGTTGATTTAAACTAAATATATTAAAATTTGACAAAAATTTTGTCAAAATCCAAAAAGATCGAAGTTAAATTCAACTGAAATTACACAAATTAAGCTTCTGTATCAAAAATTCTTAACATAGTTCAGAAAAATCGACGTTGGTTTCAAATAAATTTATTAAAATTTGAATCCTGCAACTAAAATTTTTTTCAAAATCCAAAAATTGAAGTTATTTTATCCTAAATTTACTCAACTATAGATACAACAACAAAAATACCCAACAAAATCCAAAAAAATTGAAGTTGGTTTAAAATAAATTTATTAAAATTTGGCACTTCCAACAAAAATTTTTTCACAATCCAAAAAATAGTAGTTATTTTCAGCTAAATTAACTCAAATATAGATCCAACAACAAAAATACTCATCAAAATCCAAAAATCGAAGTTGATTTAAAATAAATTTAGTATAATTTGTCAAAAATCGTGTCAAACTAAAAAAAAAATCGAAGTTAATTTCACCTGAAATTACTCAAATTAAGCTTCTCTATAAAAAAACTTAACATAGTCCAAAAAAATTGAAGTTGGTTCAAATAATTTTATTAAAATTTGTCAAAATTCTTGTCAATATCCAAAAAAAACGAAGTTAATTTCACCCGAAATTACTCAAATATACAGCCTACAACAAAAATACTCAACAAAATCCAAAATAATCGAAGTTGATTTCAAATAAATTTATTATAATTTGACAAAAATCGTGTCAAATTCCAAAAAAATCGAAGTTAATTTCAACTGAAATTACTCAAATATACAGCCTACAACAAAAATACTCAACAAAATCCAAAATAGAACGAAGTTGGTTCAAATAAATTTATTAAAATTTGGCACATCCAACTAAAATTTCTTTCACAATCCAAAAAATTGAAGTTATTTTCAGCTAAATTAACTCAAATATAGATCCAACAACAAAAATACTCATCAAAATCCAAAAATCGAAGTTGATTTCAAATAAATTTAGTATAATTTGTCAAAAATCGTGTCAAACTAAAAAAAAAAATCGAAGTTAATTTCACCTGAAATTACTCAAATTAAGCTTCTCTATAAAAAACTTAACATAGTCCAAAAAAATCGAAGTTGGTTCAAATAATTTTATTAAAATTTGACAAAAATCTTGTCAATATCCCAAAAAAAAACGAAGTTAATTTCACCTGAAATTACTCAAATATACAGCCTACAACAAAAATACTCAACAAAATCCAAAATAATCGAAGTTGATTTCAAATAAATTTATTATAATTTGACAAAAATCGTGTCAAAATCCAAAAAAATCGAAGTTAATTTCAACTGTAATTACTCAAATTAAGCTTCTCTATAAAAAAACTTAACATTGTCCTGAAAATCGAAGTTGGTTTCAAATAAATTTATTAAAATTTGGCGCAACCAACTAAAATTTTTTTCTCAATCCAAAAAAATTGAAGGTATTTTCATCTAAATTTACTCATATATAGATCCAACAACAAAAATACTCATCAAAATCCAAAAAAATCGAAGTTGATTTCAACTAAATATATTAAAATTTGACAAAAATCTTGTCAAAATCCAAAAAGATCGAAGTTAAATTCAACTGAAATTACACAAATTAAGCTTCTGTATAAAAAATTCTTAACATTGTTCAGAAAAATCGACGTTTGTTTCAAATAAATTTATTGAAATTTGAATGATGCGACTAAAATTTTTTTCAAAATCCAAAAATTGAAGTTATTTTATCCTAAATTTACTCAACTATAAATACAACAACAAAAATACTCAACAAAATCCAAAAAAATTGAAGTTGGTTTCAAATAAATTTATTAAAATTTGGCACTTCCAACTAAAATTTTTTCACAATCCAAAATATAGTAGTTATTTTCAGCTAAGTTTACTCAAATATAGATCCAACAACAAAAATACTCATCAAAATTCAAAAATCGAAGTTGATTTCAACTAAATATATTAAAATTTGACAAATATTGTCCAAATTCAAAAAATCGAAGTTAAATTCAACTGAAATTACTCAAATATAGATCCTGCAACAAAAAAACTCAACAAAATCCAAAAAAATCGAAGTTGATTTCAAATAAATTTAGTATAATTTGTCAAAAATCGTGTCAAACTAAAAAAAAATCGAAGTTAATTTCACCTGAAATTACTCAAATTAAGCTTCTCTATAAAATAAACTTAACATAGTCCAAAAAAATCGAAGTTGGTTCAAATAATTTAATTAAAATTTGACAAAAATCTTGTCAATATCCAAAAAAACGAAGTTAATTTCACCTGAAATTACTCAAATATACAGCCTACAACAAAAATAATCAACAAAATAAAAAAAAAACGAAGTTGGTTCAAATAAATTTATTAAAATTTGGCACATCCAAATAAAATTTCTTTCACAATCCAAAAAATTGAAGTTATTTTCAGCTAAATTTACTCAAATATAGATCCAACAACAAGAATACTCATCAAAATAAAAAAAATCGAAGTTGATTTCAACTAAATATATTAAAATTTGACAAAAATTTTGTCAAAATCCAAAAAGATCGAAGTTAAATTCAACTGAAATTACACAAATTAAGCTTCTGTATCAAAAATTCTTAACATAGTTCAGAAAAATCGACGTTGGTTTCAAATAAATTTATTAAAATTTGAATCCTGCAACTAAAATTTTTTTCAAAATCCAAAAATTGAAGTTATTTTATCCTAAATTTACTCAACTATAGATACAACAACAAAAATACCCAACAAAATCAAAAAAAATTGAATTTGGTTTAAAATAAATTTATTAAAATTTGGCACTTCCAACAAAAATTTTTTCACAATTCAAAAAATAGTAGTTATTTTCAGCTAAATTAACTCAAATATAGATCCAACAACAAAAATACTCATCAAAATCCAAAAATCGAAGTTGATTTAAAATAAATTTAGTATAATTTGTCAAAAATCGTGTCAAACTAAAAAAAAAATCGAAGTTAATTTCACCTGAAATTACTCAAATTAAGCTTCTCTATAAAAAAACTTAACATAGTCCAAAACAATTGAAGTTGGTTCAAATAATTTTATTAAAATTTGTCAAAATTCTTGTCAATATCCAAAAAAACGAAGTTAATTTCACCTGAAATTATTCAAATATACAGCCTACAACAAAAATAATCAACAAAATAAAAAAAAAACGAAGTTGGTTCAAATAAATTTATTAAAATTTGGCACATCCAAATAAAATTTCTTTCACAATCCAAAAAATTGAAGTTATTTTCAGCTAAATTTACTCAAATATAGATCCAACAACAAGAATACTCATCAAAATAAAAAAAATCGAAGTTGATTTCAACTAAATATATTAAAATTTGACAAAAATTTTGTCAAAATCCAAAAAGATCGAAGTTAAATTCAACTGAAATTACACAAATTAAGCTTCTGTATCAAAAATTCTTAACATAGTTCAGAAAAATCGACGTTGGTTTCAAATAAATTTATTAAAATTTGAATCCTGCAACTAAAATTTTTTTCAAAATCCAAAAATTGAAGTTATTTTATCCTAAATTTACTCAACTATAGATACAACAACAAAAATACCCAACAAAATCCAAAAAAATTGAATTTGGTTTAAAATAAATTTATTAAAATTTGGCACTTCCAACAAAAATTTTTTCACAATTCAAAAAATAGTAGTTATTTTCAGCTAAATTAACTCAAATATAGATCCAACAACAAAAATACTCATCAAAATCCAAAAATCGAAGTTGATTTCAAATACATTTAGTATAATTTGTCAAAAATCGTGTCAAACTAAAAAAAAAATCGAAGTTAATTTCACCTGAAATTACTCAAATTAAGCTTCTCTATAAAAAACTTAACATAGTCCAAAAAAATCGAAGTTGGTTCAAATAATTTTATTAAAATTTGACAAAAATCTTGTCAATATCCCAAAAAAAAACGAAGTTAATTTCCCCTGAAATTACTCAAATATACAGCCTACAACAAAAATACTCATCAAAATCCAAAAAAATCGAAGTTGAATTCAAATAAATATATTAAAATTTCCCAAAAATCTTGTCAAAATCCAAAAAAATCGAAGTTAATTTCAACTGAAATTACTCAAATTAAGCTTCTCTACAAAAAAAACCTAACATTGTTCAGAAAAATCTAAGTTGGTTTCAAATAAATTTATTAAAATTTTACTCCTGCAACTAAATTTTTTACAAAATCCAAAAAATTGAAGTTATTTTCATCACAATTTAGTCAAATATAGATCCAATAACAAAAATACTCATCAAAATCCAAAAAAATCGAAGTTGATTTCAAATAAATATATTAAAATTTTACAAAAATCTTGTCAAAATCCAAAAAGATCGAAGTTAAATTCAACTGAAATTACACCAATTAAGCTTCTGTATCAAAAATTCTTAACATTGTTCAGATAAATCGACGTTGGTTTCAAATAAATTTATTAAAATTTGAATCCTGCGACTAAAATTTTTTTCAGAATCCACAAAATTGAAGTTATTTTATCCTAAATTTACTCAAATATAGATACAACAACAAAAATACTCAACAAAATAAAAAAAAATCGAAGTTGGTTTCAAATAAATTTATTAAAATTTGGCACTTCCAACTAAAATTTTTTCACAATCTAAAAAATAGTAGTTATTTTCATCTAAATTTACTCAAATATAGATCCAATAACAAAAATACTCACCAAAATCCAAAAAAATCGAAGTTGATTACAACTAAATATATTAAAATTTGACAAATATTGTCAAGATTCAAAAAATCGAAGTTAAATTCAACTGAAATTACTCAAATATAGATCCTACAACAAAAATACTCAACATGATCCAAAATAATGGAAGTTGATTTCAAATAAATTTATTATAGTCTACAGTCAGCTGCTGAGGTGACAGGTTGTCTGATTGTTTACGCTAGCGTTAGCACGTGCCTGTCGGAGTTGTGTCAGTCGAATCTGTTTCGGACCGTTATATTTTGTGAGTTTCACAATCCCGGTGCGTGCTGCTTATATAAATAATCTATAAGCCATAACGAACAATCGAGATTAGAGCTCTTCAACTCTTATTGTGCAAGCAGTATTGTGCTGGGGTTTTGAACTGTATTGTGTTGAAGTGACCGAGTCAGTTAGTATTTAAAATGCCTGCTGGATGTAAGAAGTGTAAGGGTTGTTCGGCCGTGGTTGCCAATCCAGTCACCTGTCCAGGATGCAAGGTGATCTGCCATCCTGGACCCTCATGTTTAAGTCGGTCGGGCCATCCTTGGCACGACAAGAGCCTTTTGAATTGCCGTATCGGTTCCCCAACCTCTCAAACTGTCGCCAGCCAGCCCAATATGGCTACGCCGGCACAATCACTGGCTGCAATACCAACGGCCACACTCCAGTCGCTCTCTGCTTTGCCCTCAGCTGATATGATCAGGGACATAGTTGGCAATCTTATTGATTCGAAGCTAGCCGCTTTCAGGGAGGACATCTTAACGAGCATAAAAGCAGAAGTGGGGGTCATGAGGTCGGATATTATCTCGTTGACTGAAAGGGTTCAGGCTCTTGAGGATAACCCGGCCATCTATGCGGACCAGCAGTCCGCACCCTCTACTGAAGACGTCATCGAGGAGTTGAACGAAAGGGATCGGAGGGCAAAAAATATTATCATTTTTGGTATGCCGGAGCCACGGGAATCCTCGGCCGAACTTATGAGATCCGCAGAGTTGGAAGCTGTTCGCGTCGTCCTGAATGAGATTTGCTCCCTCGACACCCAGGCTCTAGTTGTTCATCGCCTTGGTAAACCGGGTAAAACACCCTGCAGGCCTCTCTGCGTCCGACTAGACTCTGTAGCCGAAGTGAAGAAGGTACTTCAAGGGAAACACCGGTACAAAGGCCCATACAAAATCTCCGACGACAAGACCATGCAACAACGAGGGACGCTTTCGCAACTCAGAGTGAAGCTCCGTGACCTACACGTGCAAGGAGAGACCCACATGACTATTCGCTATGTTCGAGGTGTCCCTAAAATCGTGCCTGGCAAGGATCGCCGTGATTCCCCTCCAAAAAACGCGGGCAGTTCCCTTTAGTGTATTTCCAAAATGTTCGTGGCCTACGCACTAAACTCTTTACGCTATGTAATTCGCTACTCGCGTCGGCGGTCTCTTATAATGTGATTATCTTCGTGGAGACATGGCTGAACTCAACCATTTCTACTATTGAACTTGGTTTTGTTGACTACACCGTTTTTAGATGCGATAGATCTCCTAGTACTAGCTGTCTGTCAAGGGGGGGGGGGGGGCGGAGTACTTATTGCTGTTAGGAAGTCGATACCCTGCCGTGCTGTTACTTTAAGCAGTGCCGATGATGAGGAGGTTTTTGTCAGAGCTCGGCTCCCCAACAATAAATACATGCTGTTCGGCGCTATTTACTTCCCACCTGCGTCCTCGCCGGCTCGGTATGCTAGTCATGTAGACTGCGTTTCCGAATTATATAATATGTACAGTGATGACATTACATCTCTTTACGGGGACTATAATCTCCCGCACGCGGTTTGGTTCAATGATAATGGCCTATCATGCTTCAAGAAACCGGGGGTGTCATTGAACGAATCTGAAGCCATCGATCTCCTCCTCGGCTGTTTCAATTATTGTAACTTAGCGCAATTGAATACGGTCTTCAATTCGTTCGACGGCATGCTCGACCTTATTTTTACTAGCCACTCTAATGTAATTGTCGATTTAGTTATAGATGCCTTAATTGTACCAGACGCTTACCACCCACCCCTGTACACAATGTTCAAAGGATTGTTCACAGAACCAGATTTGTCTGACGAAAAGTATGTTTATAAGGACTGTAAACAAGGGGACTACTCCATGATTAGGGACTACCTAAATTCAGTCGACTGGGACTCGCTGATCGGAAACATCGATCCGAGTGTAGCCCTTGATTGTCTATACAGCCATATAAACATAGCCATAAATGCCTTCGTACCGGTAAGATCTGTGTCACGGTCCACTTATCCGAAGTGGTATTCGCCTCGGCTGAAATATCTAATCAGGGCAAAGAAGAGGGCGCATAAGGCGTACAAGCAATCAGGGGCACACTGCGATTATTTGTGCTTCTCATCACTCCGTGCGCAATACAAGATTAACTTGGACCGTGATTATCGTATATATATCGACGGTGTCGAGAACTCGGTTCTGGAGGATGTCAATAGTTTTTGGAGGTTCGTCAAAACCAAGCGGGGTGGTCATGCGATTCCATGCAATATGGAACTGGATCAGATCTCGGCTGCAACACCCTCTGAGGTCGCTGACCTTTTTGCCGTCTTTTTTGGTTCCGTGTATGCTCCTCCGTCGGGAGCGGGGCTGGCCTTGAACCAGACAGGGACATCTGACTGTAGTGTAAACATACACGCGTTATCCATCGATATTAGTGAAATTTATAGTAAACTTAACTCGCTTGATATTAACAAAAGCCCGGGCTTCGATGGAATTCCCCCTCGGTTTCTGAAGGAATGCAGCTTTATACTCTCTAGGCCTCTCTGGCATATATTTAACTCTTCACTAAGGAATGGTGTTTTCCCCACTGTCTGGAAAAATAGTCTTGTAACCCCTATATTTAAGGCGGGAAACCACTCCGACGTAAGAAATTATAGACCAATCTGCAAATTGTCATCTCTGCCGAAGGTTTTCGAGGCTATCGTAACAGAGTAAATAACACCCCTCCTAACTAATATCATCTGCAAGGAGCAACATGGGTTCGTCCCTGGCAGATCATCAGCAACAAATTTGGTGGTGTACCATAGTTATGTCTCTGCAGCCCTTGATAAAGGTCTTCAGGTAGATACCGTATACACGGATTTTCGAAAGGCTTTTGATACGGTTGACCACGGTATCCTGATAAACAAATTGATTTCGATTGGCTTTGGTGGCCCGCTACTTTCCTGGATCGGATCTTATCTGAAGGACAGAGTGCAGGTAGTCAGGGTCCAGAACCATCTATCTGCCCCTGTTTCTGTAAGCTCTGGGGTTCCACAGGGGTCGCACCTTGGACCTCTCCTGTTTCTTCTTTTTATTAACGACCTTAAAGATATATTCCGGAACAGCAAATTTCTGCTTTATGCTGATGATTTGAAGATCTTCCGAACTATCCGTGACGGTCATGATGCGGTGAAATTGCAGTATGACCTCTGCAGATTTGAGCGATGGTGCACCACCAACAGGATGCAATTAAACACTGCCAAGTGTGTTATAATGAGGGCCCATAGGGCTGTCAATGCTGTGGTATCGACCTATAAGTTAGGGGACACACCCCTGATCGAGGTCTGTGAAGTCAATGACCTTGGAGTTACGATAGCTTCGGGCCTTGATTTTCGAAACCATTTCAGGATAATTACTAGTAAAGCAATGAAAACCCTCGGTTTCATTGCAAGGTTCGGCAGACATTTCAGAAGAGTGGAGTCACTGAAGCTCTTGTATGTGACATTAGTCAGACCGGTGTTGGAGCATGCGTCAGTTGTTTGGAACACCAGGCACAAGCTATATATAAGCCTTGTTGAAAGGGTTCAACATAGATTCCTAAGATTGGTCTCTAGAGCTTCGGGTAGCCCGATGCGCTTCTATGACCATGACTATGGTCCGGCACTACGGGCGACGAGGATTGCTACCCTTAGCGATCGGAGGCTTGTTTCGGATCTTATGTTCCTGTTCAAGGTAATTCACGGTCAAATTGACTGCCCGGAGATCTTGGCAACAGTATGCTTCCTCGCCCCGCAACGGCAACTGCGTTCCAAGTCCTTGTTTCTGTCTAAGGTGCCTAAGTACCACAATTATACAGCTGAACCCATCAATAGAGCTATGTCTGAAGCAAATCAATATCTCGCTGACATCGATTTGTTCTCTATATCATGCGATTCATTCCGACACAAAGTTCTCAGTCGACTCTCCGTATAATTGGCCCCGATGAGTAAAGCACGCTATACTTATACCTATACTTATGTAATTAGAATAGCTTACCAGACTCCTATAGTACTGTATAAATTATCAGGTTTATAGTTTTCTATGTTTACTAAAGGGAATTCCCGTTGATGTTAATAATAATAATAATACTAATAATAATAATAATTTGACAAAAATCGTGTCAAATTCCAAAAAAATCGAAGTTAATTGCAACTGAAATTACCCAAATTAAGCTTCTCTATGAAAAAACTTAACATTGTCCTGAAAATCGAAGTTGGTTTCATATAAATTTATTAAAATTTGGCACTTCCAACTAAAAATTTTTTCACAATCCAAAAAATTGAAGTTGTTTTCATCTAAATTTACTCAATTATCGACCCAACAACAAAAATACTCAACAAAATCCAAAAAAATCGAAGTTGATTTCAAATAAATATATTAAAATTTGACAAAAATTTTGTCAAAATCCAAAAAGATCGAAGTTAAATTCAACTGAAATTACACAAATTAAGCTTCTGTATCAAAAATTCTTAACATTGTTCAGAAAAATCGACGCTGGTTTCAAATAAATTTAATAAAATTTGAATCCTGCGACTAAAATTTTTTTCAAAATCCAAAAATTGAAGTTATTTTATCCTAAATTTACTCAAATATAGATACAACAACAAAAATACTCAACAAAATCCAAAAAAATCGAAGTTGGTTCCAAATAAATTTATTAAAATTTGGCACTTCCAACTAAAATTTTTTCACAATCCAAAAAATAGTAGTTATTTTCATCTAAATTTACTCAAATATAGATCCAATAACAAAAATACTCATCAAAATCCAAAAAAATCGAAGTTGATTTCAAATAAATTTATTAAAATTTGACAAAAATCTTGTCAAAATTAAAAAAAATCGAAGTTAATTTCAACTGAAATTACTCAAATTAAGTTTCTCTATAAAAAAACTTAACATAGTCCAAAAAAATCGAAGTTGGTTCAAACAAATTTATTAAAATTTGAATCCTGCAACTAAAATTTTTTTCAAAATCCAAAAATTGAAGTTATTTTATCCTAAATTTACTCAAATATAGATGTAACAACAAAAATACTCAACAAAATAAAAAAAAATCGAAGTTGGTTTCAAACAAATTTATTAAAATTTGGCACTTCCAACTAAAATTTTTTTCACAATCCAAAAAATAGTAATTATGTTCATCTAAATTTACTCAAATATAGATCCAACAACAAAAATACTCACCAAAATCCAAAAAAATCGAAGTTGATTACAACTAAATATACAGGGTGTCCCAAAAATGCTGCGGTTCCTTAAAGGGGGTGATTCGTGGGGTGATTGCAAACAACTTTTTCCTTTGCGAAAATGCCCTCCGAGGTTTCGTTAACGAGATATTAATAAAAAGCACCGACCAATCAGAGCGCGAGCCTTCCGCTGGAGGGCCCGCGCTACCGTGGCCGCGCGCCGGGCCGCGCTGCGACTACGAACAAGCAAGGCGGCATGCATCGAAGGAAATTGCGTAGAATGGCAAATGAAAAAGACGTAACAAAAAAATCGAACCTTTTGCCATGGTTTGTTTGCCATTTAAAGTGAATAACGAATAAAGGATAAATGGATGAAAATCACGTGTACGTAAAAAGACGAATACACATTTTTTTTAGAAGATTCGAAAATAATAATTATTTGAAGTGGGAGGATAAGGAATACGTAAAATTCCTTGTGTTAATAACATATCCACGAAAAGGTAATGTAACAGGAAATTAACGAAAAGTGATCGTAGTTCGTTATTGTGATAAAAATCCGTAACTCAATAACGGCCAGCACTGTTGCTGATAACGAATAAGTATGTTTAAAAAGCCCGAATAAATATTTTCGTACGAGAATTTGGAGAATTATCGCCGGAAATAAGCCATAGCTTGCGTTAAATTTAAAAATGAATGATCACCATTAAAGTAACTAAAACTCACCCTTGTAGAAAATTCACCTGCAACTTGAAAACTTGTGTCACTGGGTCACTGAACCGATCCTGGTCATCGATGGACGAGCCCAGTGCACAGCTGATCCCAGGTATACGACACTACCCAAAGTTAAGGGTCGCCATGTCAAGTGCGTCCAGGTACCGAATATTCACTTCACTGCACGGCTACTAACACTGGTCACTTAATTTATTTTTCATGGAACGTGTTGTTGCTACGTTCTAAAAATTGGTGGAAATGAATTTTTACTTGGCGTTCGGAGCCGCCGTGGGTAATTCCCGCGCAAATTCTCACGCTGCAGCACTTGCGTCCTCGTTGTTCGGGGGGTACACACAGAACATCGCGTAATACTCTTGAGCAGAGATCATTTGTCTGCGACGCGATTGCTAACTGCTGACTGACAAGATTTTTTCCAAGCGACTTCTTCTACCCCCAAATAGTTTCTCTCGTTCCATTATGAGTTGACCCCCACCAGGCCAAGAGGCTTCAGGTAAAAAGAAGCCAGCACATTTTCGGAACACACGTGTTTTGCACAAGTGCAACGAAAACTTTCACAAAAGCCCGCGCTCCGTCCTTCTACTGCCAATGTACCCATTGCTTCGAGATAGAAAACAGACACCACGTGTATCGGTTCGAAAGGTTCCGAAGAGAAGAGAAACAGAAAGTCTTCGAGTTGCAATAAAGAAAAAAATCCTGCTTCCTGTTTCCCTTTTCCGATACCCAGAGTTCACGTCTGCTACGAGGCGGAACCAAGTAAGTCATAAATTATCCGAAACTGTAGGAAACCGTTCTCTACCGCCGACTTTCGGGACAATACGGTCATACACCGCGACCCTGGCGAAATGCTCTGGCTGATCAGCCTGATTAATTTTGGAGAACTAGAAATTACAGAGTATTATCCAGCATCAATACGTCTCGCGGAGAGACACAGGAAAAGAAGGGATAGTCCGCTGACTGCGCGTAGTCCCGCCTGCTTCGTCCTACCCTCAAATTAAAGACGGATCCCTTGTCTCTCGAGTATAAACACGTGCTCGAATTTCAAAACACAAGCACGCGTCGACGTATTCGGTGCGAGAGACTGTGGGCTTGAGGTCCGATTGGCTCCAAACTAACCAATCTGCCCTGCATCCCTCCCAAACGGCCACTGTCCTTAAGAGGCCCTCTTCACAGCGATATCTCCTCCCCAAGGCCCACCTTCTCTCGAACGGAATACGTCGACGCATGCTTTTGTTTGGAAATTCGAGCGCGTGTTTAGACACGAGAGATAAGTAGGCCCAAATGGCTAGTTCAGGACCAATCGAACTTCAAGCCCGCCTTCTCTCGCACGGAATACGTCAACGCGTATCGTCCCTGAATTGGGGGACAATCCGGGACATGTATTATCCTGATGCCAGAACACATCGAAATGTCCTTTACCGTTTCACGTCGAGGTCGCGATTGTAAAAATCAGAACAATTACTACCACATTCGCTGCTATGTTTTTTGCAAATTAAGCTTATTTCTAGAGTAATGCAGCTGATATTAACGTCGCAGTAACCTGTTAAAGGCAATGGTGCTCCCCGTCTCAGGTAAAGCAACCGCGCGCGATTACAGTCAGCTGACCGTACCGCTACCACCCCACATTTCTTCAGTGAGGTCAAAAAACAGATCGGCAGAATTGCAGGAGAATTTTACTAACCCACTCTTGGCCAATGACTCTGTTTTTATAATAATCAGATTTATAAGTGGTGAAAACGTTATGATCATTTCGTTATAAAATTTATTATGAGGCTAAGTCAGGAAACGTACCACGGGGGTGCTATTGACAGTGCGTTTCGTTTCTATCCTCTCCGCTCTTCGTTTCGTTCGTAAAACTCATTTCGTATACTAAGGGGTTAATCGGTATACTGCTTCATTATCGGGTGGGACAACATGGTGACCGGGGCGCACTGTTCTCGACCGTCCACTCAGGGAACAATACGGTCATAAACCGCGTCCTTCTTTTGACTACGTTGACGACTACCGGAGTTAATTTTTACGATTGGTCAGAAACAATGTCAAAGAAGTAATACAGAAACGTGGGAAGTCCGGCAATCGAAAGAATTAAGGTACATGGCCGGTCAGTAGTGTTTAAAATTTATGACCGGGCCTTCTTACTTCCAACCGTTAGCCCCGTCATTTGACTCTTATCCATGCCATCCTCCTGAACCATCCTTATCCTCTCCTGATGGAAAAAGCCCACCACCTTCTCGTGGTTTCCGTTGAGCAATGACACTTTTTCAACCAATAATCAAGATTTCCTACAGTTTCGGATAATTTATGACTTACTTGGTTCCGCCTCGTAGCAGACGTGAACTCAGGGTATCGGAAAAGGGAAACAGGAAGCAGGATTTTTTTCTTTATAGCAACTCGAAGACTTTCTGTTTCTCTTCTCTTCGGAACCTTTCGAACCGATACACGTGGTGTCTGTTTTCTATCTCGAAGCAATGGGTACATTGGCAGTAGAAGGACGGAGCGCGGGCTTTTGTGAAAGTTTTCGTTGCACTTGTGCAAAACACGTGTGTTCCGAAAATGTGCTGGCTTCTTTTTACCTGAAGCCTCTTGGCCTGGTGGGGGTCAACTCATAATGGAACGAGAGAAACTATTTGGGGGTAGAAGAAGTCGCTTGGAAAAAATCTTGTCAGTCAGCAGTTAGCAATCGCGTCGCAGACAAATGTTCTCTGCTCGAGAGTATTACGCGATGTTCTGTGTGTACCCCCCGAACAACGAGGACGCAAGTGCTGCAGCGTGAGAATTTGCGCGGGGATAACCCACGGCTCCGAACGCCAAGTAAAAATTCATTTCCACCAATTTTTAGAACGTAACAACAACACGTTTCATGAAAAATAAATTATGTGATCAGTGTTAGTAGCCGTGCAGTGAAGTGAATATTCGGTGCATTAATCCGGACGCACTTGACGTTGCCACCCTTAATTTTGGATGGTGTCGTGTACCTGAGATCAGCTGTGCACTCGGCGATGACCAGGATCGGTTCAGTGACCTAGTCACCCAGGTTTTTAAGCTGCAGGTGAATTTCCGAAAGGGTGAGTTTTAGTTACATTATTGGCGACTATTATTTTTTAAATTTAACGCAGGCTACGGCTCATTTCCGGAGATAATTCTCAAAATTTCCGTACGTAAATTTTTCTTCCGAGGTTTTAAACCAACTTATTAATTATCAACAACAGTGTTGGCCGTTATTCAACTACGGATTTTTATCACAATAACGAACTACGATCACTTTTCGTTCGTTCCCTGTTGCATTACCTTTTCGTTTGTACGTTATTAAAAAAAGGAAATTTACGTGCTCCTTATCCCCTCACTCAAAATAATTATTATTTTCGATTTTTCTAAAAAAAAATATTGTATTCGTTTCTTTACGTTACACATGATTTTCATCCATTTATCCTTTATTCATTATTCACTTTAAATGGCAAACAAACCATGGCAAAAGGTTGGATTTTTTTGATACGTCTTTTTAATTTACCATTCTACGCAATTTCCTTCGATGCATGCCGCCTTGCTTGTTCGTAGTCGCAGCGCGGCCCGGCGCGCGGCCACGCTAGCGCGGGACCTCCAGCGGAAGGCGCGCGCTCTGATTGGTCGGGGTTTTTTGTTAATATCTCGAAAACGAAACCCCGGATCCCAAAACGGCTAAGGACTTTTCGATGTCTTTTTGCATCAGGATATTGCATGTTCCGGGATGTCCCTCAATACTGGGACACCCTGTACATTAAAATTTGACAAAAATCTTGTCAAAATCCAAAAAGATCGAAGTTAAATTCAACTGAAATTACACAAATTAAGCTTCTGTATCAAAAATTCTTAACATTGTTCAGAAAAATCGACGTTGGTTTCAAATAAGTTTATTAAAATTTGGCACTTCCAACTAAAATTTTTTTCACAATCCAAAAAATAGTAATTATTTTCATCTAAATTTACTCAAATATAGATCCAACAACAAAAATACTCACCAAAATCCAAAAAAATCGAAGTTGATTACAACTAAATATATTAAAATTTGACAAATATTGTCATGATTCAAAAAATCGAAGTTAAATTCAACTGAAATTGCTCAAATATTGATCCTACAACAAAAATACTCAACATGATCCAAAAAATCGAAGTTGGTTCAAACAAATTTATTAAAATTTGAATCCTGCAACTAAAATTTTTTTCAAAATTCAAAAATTGGAGTTATTTTATCCTAAATTTACTCAAATATAGATACAACAACAAAAACACTCAACAAAATAAAAAAAAATCGAAGTTGGTTTCAAATAAATTTATTAAAATTTGGCACTTCCAACTAAAATTTTTTCACAATCCAAAAAATAGTAGTTATTTTCATCTAAATTTACTCAAATATAGATCCAACAACAAAAATACTCACCAAAATCCAAAAAAATCGAAGTTGATTTCAAATAAATTTATTAAAATTTGACAAAAATCTTGTCAAAATTAAAAAAAATCGAAGTTAATTTCAACTGAAATTACTCAAATTAAGCTTCTCTATAAAAAAACTTAACATTGTCCAGAAAAATCTAAGTTGGTTTCAAATAAATTTTTAAAAATTTGGCACTCCCAACAAAAAATTTTTCCACAATCCAAAAAGTTGATGTTATTTTCATCTAAATTTACTCAATTATAGATCAAACTACAAAAATACTCAACAAAATAAAAAAAAATGGAAGTTGATTTCAACTAAATATATTAAAATTTGACATATATTGTTAAAATTCAAAAAATCAAAGTTAAATTCAATTGAAATTACTCAAATATTGATCCTACAACAAAAATACTCAACAAAATCCAAAATAATCGAAGTTGATTTCAAATAAATTTATTATAATTTGACAAAAATCGTGTCAAATTAAAAAAAAATCGAAGTTAATTGCAACTGAAATTTCTCAAATTATGCTCCTCTATAAAAAAACTTAACATGGTCCTGAAAATCGAAGGTGGTTTCAAATAAATTTATTAAAATTTGGCACTTCCAACTAAAATTTTTATCACAATCTAAAAAATAGTAGTTATTTTCATCTAAATTTACTCAAATATAGATCCAACATCAAAAATACTCACCAAAATCCAAAAAAATCGAAGTTGATTTCAAATAAATTTAGTATAATTTGACAAAAATCGTGTCAAACTAAAAATAATCGAAGTTAATTTCAAATGAAATTGCTCAAATTAAGCTACTCTATAAAAAAACTTAACATCGTCCAAAAAAATCGAAGTTGGTTCAAATAATTTTATTAAAATTTGGCACTTCCTACAAAAAATTTTTTCACAATCCAAAAAATTGAAGTTGTTTTCATCTAAATTTACTCAATTATCGACCCAACAACAAAAATACTCATCAAAACCCAAAAAAATCGAAGTTGATTTCAACTAAATATATTAAAATTTTACAAATATTGTCAAGATTCAAAAAATCGAAGTTAAATTCAACTGAAATTACTCAAATATAGATCCTACAACAAAAATACTCAACCAGATCCAAAAAAATCGAAGTTGATTTCAAATAAATATATTAAAATTTGACAAAAATATTGTCAAAATCCAAAAAGATCGAAGTTAAATTCAACTGAAATTACACAAATTAAGCTTCTGTATCAAAAATTCTTAACATTGTTCAGAAAAATCGACGTTGGTTTCAAATAAATTTATTAAAATTTGAATCCTGCGACTAAAATTTTTTTCAAAATCCAAAAATTGAAGTTATTTTATCCTAAATTTACTCAAATATAGATACAACAACAGAAATACTCATCAAAATCCAAAAAAAATCGAAGTTGGTTTCAAATAAATTTATTAAAATTTGGCACTTCCAACTAAAATTTTTTCACAATCCAAAAAATAGTAGTTATTTTCATCTAAATTTACTCAAATATAGATCCAATAACAAAAATACTCATCAAAATCCACAAAAATCGAAGTTGATTTCAAATAAATATATTAAAATTTGACAAAAATCTTGTCTAAATCCAAAAAGATCAAAGTTAATTTCAACTGAAATTGCTCAAATTAAGCTTCTCTATAAAAAAAACTTAACATTGTCCTGAAAATCGAAGTTGGTTTCAAATAAATTTATTAAAATTTGGCACTTCCAACTAAAATTTTTTTCACAATCCAAAAAATAGTAATTATTTTCATCTAAATTTACTCAAATATAGATCCAACAACAAAAATACTCACCAAAATCCAAAAAAATCGAAGTTGATTACAACTAAATATATTAAAATTTGACAAATATTGTCATGATTCAAAAAATCGAAGTTAAATTCAACTGAAATTGCTCAAATATTGATCCTACAACAAAAATACTCAACATGATCCAAAAAATCGAAGTTGGTTCAAACAAATTTATTAAAATTTGAATCCTGCAACTAAAATTTTTTTCAAAATTCAAAAATTGGAGTTATTTTATCCTAAATTTACTCAAATATAGATACAACAACAAAAACACTCAACAAAATAAAAAAAAATCGAAGTTGGTTTCAAATAAATTTATTAAAATTTGGCGCTACCAACTAAAATTTTTTTCTCAATCCAAAAAATTGAAGTTATTTTCATCTAAATTTACTCAAATATCGATCCAACAACAAAAATACTCATCAAAACCCAAAAAAATCGAAGTTGATTTCAACTAAATATATTAAAATTTTACAAATATTGTCAAGATTCAAAAAATCGAAGTTAAATTCAACTGAAATTACTCAAATATAGATCCTACAACAAAAATACTCAACCAGATCCAAAATAATCGAAGTTGATTTCAAATAAATTTATTATAATTTGACAAAAATCGTGTCAAATACCAAAAAAATCGAAGTTAATTTCAACTGAAATTGCTCAAATTAAGCTTCTCTATAAAAAAACTTAACATAGTCCAAAAAAATCGAAGTTGGTTCAAACAAATTTATTAAAATTTGAATCCTGTAACTAAAATTTTTTTCAAAATCCAAAAATGAAGTTATTTTATCCTAAATTTACTCAAATATAGATACAACAACAAAAATACTCAACAAAATAAAAAAAAATCGAAGTTGGTTTCAAATAAATTTATTAAAATTTGGCATTTCCAACTAAAATTTTTTCACAATCCAAAAAATAGTAGTTATTAACATCTAAATTTACTCAAATATAGATCCAATAACAAAAATACTCATCAAATTCCAAAAAAATCGAAGTTGATTTCAAATAAATATATTAAAATTTGACAAAAATCTTGTCAAATCCCAAAAAAATCGAAGTTAATTTCAACTGAAATTACTCAAATTAAGCTTCTCTATAAAAAAACTTAACATGGTCCAGAAAAATCTAAGTTGGTTTCAAATAAATTTTTAAAAATTTGGCACTCCCAACAAAAAATTTTTCCACAATCCAAAAAGTTGATGTTATTTTCATCTAAATTTACTCAATTATAGATCAAACTACAAAAATACTCAACAAAATAAAAAAAAATGGAAGTTGATTTCAACTAAATATATTAAAATTTGACATATATTGTTAAAATTCAAAAAATCAAAGTTAAATTCAATTGAAATTACTCAAATATTGATCCTACAACAAAAATACTCAACAAAATCCAAAATAATCGAAGTTGATTTCAAATAAATTTATTATAATTTGACAAAAATCGTGTCAAATTCAAAAAAAATCGAAGTTAATTGCAACTGAAATTTCTCAAATTAAGCTCCTCTATAAAAAAACTTAACATGGTCCTGAAAATCGAAGGTGGTTTCAAATAAATTTATTAAAATTTGGCACTTCCAACTAAAATTTTTATCACAATATAAAAAATATTAGTTATTTTCATCTAAATTTACTCAAATATAGATCCAACATCAAAAATACTCACCAAAATCCAAAAAAATCGAAGTTGATTTCAAATAAATTTAGTATAATTTGACAAAAATCGTGTCAAACTAAAAATAATCGAAGTTAATTTCAAATGAAATTGCTCAAATTAAGCTACTCTATAAAAAAACTTAACATCGTCCAAAAAAATCGAAGTTGGTTCAAATAATTTTATTAAAATTTGGCACTTCCTACAAAAAATTTTTTCACAATCCAAAAAATTGAAGTTGTTTTCATCTAAATTTACTCAATTATCGACCCAACAACAAAAATACTCATCAAAACCCAAAAAAATCGAAGTTGATTTCAACTAAATATATTAAAATTTTACAAATATTGTCAAGATTCAAAAAATCGAAGTTAAATTCAACTGAAATTACTCAAATATAGATCCTACAACAAAAATACTCAACCAGATCCAAAAAAATCGAAGTTGATTTCAAATAAATATATTAAAATTTGACAAAAATATTGTCAAAATCCAAAAAGATCGAAGTTAAATTCAACTGAAATTACACAAATTAAGCTTCTGTATCAAAAATTCTTAACATTGTTCAGAAAAATCGACGTTGGTTTCAAATAAATTTATTAAAATTTGAATCCTGCGACTAAAATTTTTTTCAAAATCCAAAAATTGAAGTTATTTTATCCTAAATTTACTCAAATATAGATACAACAACAGAAATACTCATCAAAATCCAAAAAAAATCGAAGTTGGTTTCAAATAAATTTATTAAAATTTGGCACTTCCAACTAAAATTTTTTCACAATCCAAAAAATAGTAGTTATTTTCATCTAAATTTACTCAAATATAGATCCAATAACAAAAATACTCATCAAAATCCACAAAAATCGAAGTTGATTTCAAATAAATATATTAAAATTTGACAAAAATCTTGTCTAAATCCAAAAAGATCAAAGTTAATTTCAACTGAAATTGCTCAAATTAAGCTTCTCTATAAAAAAAACTTAACATTGTCCTGAAAATCGAAGTTGGTTTCAAATAAATTTATTAAAATTTGGCACTTCCAACTAAAATTTTTTTCACAATCCAAAAAATAGTAATTATTTTCATCTAAATTTACTCAAATATAGATCCAACAACAAAAATACTCACCAAAATCCAAAAAAATCGAAGTTGATTACAACTAAATATATTAAAATTTGACAAATATTGTCATGATTCAAAAAATCGAAGTTAAATTCAACTGAAATTGCTCAAATATTGATCCTACAACAAAAATACTCAACATGATCCAAAAAATCGAAGTTGGTTCAAACAAATTTATTAAAATTTGAATCCTGCAACTAAAATTTTTTTCAAAATTCAAAAATTGGAGTTATTTTATCCTAAATTTACTCAAATATAGATACAACAACAAAAACACTCAACAAAATAAAAAAAAATCGAAGTTGGTTTCAAATAAATTTATTAAAATTTGGCGCTACCAACTAAAATTTTTTTCTCAATCCAAAAAATTGAAGTTATTTTCATCTAAATTTACTCAAATATCGATCCAACAACAAAAATACTCATCAAAACCCAAAAAAATCGAAGTTGATTTCAACTAAATATATTAAAATTTTACAAATATTGTCAAGATTCAAAAAATCGAAGTTAAATTCAACTGAAATTACTCAAATATAGATCCTACAACAAAAATACTCAACCAGATCCAAAATAATCGAAGTTGATTTCAAATAAATTTATTATAATTTGACAAAAATCGTGTCAAATACCAAAAAAATCGAAGTTAATTTCAACTGAAACTGCTCAAATTAAGCTTCTCTATAAAAAAACTTAACATAGTCCAAAAAAATCGAAGTTGGTTCAAACAAATTTATTAAAATTTGAATCCTGTAACTAAAATTTTTTTCAAAATCCAAAAATGAAGTTATTTTATCCTAAATTTACTCAAATATAGATACAACAACAAAAATACTCAACAAAATAAAAAAAAATCGAAGTTGGTTTCAAATAAATTTATTAAAATTTGGCACTTCCAACTAAAATTTTTTCACAATCCAAAAAATAGTAGTTATTTTCATCTAAATTTACTCAAATATAGATCCAACAACAAAAATACTCACCAAAATCCAAAAAAATCGAAGTTGATTTCAAATAAATTTATTAAAATTTGACAAAAATCTTGTCAAAATTAAAAAAAATCGAAGTTAATTTCAACTGAAATTACTCAAATTAAGCTTCTCTATAAAAAAACTTAACATTGTCCAGAAAAATCTAAGTTGGTTTCAAATAAATTTTTAAAAATTTGGCACTCCCAACAAAAAATTTTTCCACAATCCAAAAAGTTGATGTTATTTTCATCTAAATTTACTCAATTATAGATCAAACTACAAAAATACTCAACAAAATAAAAAAAAATGGAAGTTGATTTCAACTAAATATATTAAAATTTGACATATATTGTTAAAATTCAAAAAATCAAAGTTAAATTCAATTGAAATTACTCAAATATTGATCCTACAACAAAAATACTCAACAAAATCCAAAATAATCGAAGTTGATTTCAAATAAATTTATTATAATTTGACAAAAATCGTGTCAAATTAAAAAAAAATCGAAGTTAATTGCAACTGAAATTTCTCAAATTATGCTCCTCTATAAAAAAACTTAACATGGTCCTGAAAATCGAAGGTGGTTTCAAATAAATTTATTAAAATTTGGCACTTCCAACTAAAATTTTTATCACAATCTAAAAAATAGTAGTTATTTTCATCTAAATTTACTCAAATATAGATCCAACATCAAAAATACTCACCAAAATCCAAAAAAATCGAAGTTGATTTCAAATAAATTTAGTATAATTTGACAAAAATCGTGTCAAACTAAAAATAATCGAAGTCAATTTCAAATGAAATTGCTCAAATTAAGCTACTCTATAAAAAAACTTAACATCGTCCAAAAAAATCGAAGTTGGTTCAAATAATTTTATTAAAATTTGGCACTTCCTACAAAAAATTTTTTCACAATCCAAAAAATTGAAGTTGTTTTCATCTAAATTTACTCAATTATCGACCCAACAACAAAAATACTCATCAAAACCCAAAAAAATCGAAGTTGATTTCAACTAAATATATTAAAATTTTACAAATATTGTCAAGATTCAAAAAATCGAAGTTAAATTCAACTGAAATTACTCAAATATAGATCCTACAACAAAAATACTCAACCAGATCCAAAAAAATCGAAGTTGATTTCAAATAAATATATTAAAATTTGACAAAAATATTGTCAAAATCCAAAAAGATCGAAGTTAAATTCAACTGAAATTACACAAATTAAGCTTCTGTATCAAAAATTCTTAACATTGTTCAGAAAAATCGACGTTGGTTTCAAATAAATTTATTAAAATTTGAATCCTGCGACTAAAATTTTTTTCAAAATCCAAAAATTGAAGTTATTTTATCCTAAATTTACTCAAATATAGATACAACAACAGAAATACTCATCAAAATCAAAAAAAAATCGAAGTTGGTTTCAAATAAATTTATTAAAATTTGGCACTTCCAACTAAAATTTTTTCACAATCCAAAAAATAGTAGTTATTTTCATCTAAATTTACTCAAATATAGATCCAATAACAAAAATACTCATCAAAATCCACAAAAATCGAAGTTGATTTCAAATAAATATATTAAAATTTGACAAAAATCTTGTCTAAATCCAAAAAGATCAAAGTTAATTTCAACTGAAATTGCTCAAATTAAGCTTCTCTATAAAAAAAACTTAACATTGTCCTGAAAATCGAAGTTGGTTTCAAATAAATTTATTAAAATTTGGCACTCCCAACAAAAAATTTTTCCACAATCCAAAAAGTTGATGTTATTTTCATCTAAATTTACTCAATTATAGATCAAACTACAAAAATACTCAACAAAATAAAAAAAAATGGAAGTTGATTTCAACTAAATATATTAAAATTTGACATATATTGTTAAAATTCAAAAAATCAAAGTTAAATTCAATTGAAATTACTCAAATATTGATCCTACAACAAAAATACTCAACAAAATCCAAAATAATCGAAGTTGATTTCAAATAAATTTATTATAATTTGACAAAAATCGTGTCAAATTCAAAAAAAATCGAAGTTAATTGCAACTGAAATTTCTCAAATTAAGCTCCTCTATAAAAAAACTTAACATGGTCCTGAAAATCGAAGGTGGTTTCAAATAAATTTATTAAAATTTGGCACTTCCAACTAAAATTTTTATCACAATCTAAAAAATAGTAGTTATTTTCATCTAAATTTACTCAAATATAGATCCAACATCAAAAATACTCACCAAAATCCAAAAAAATCGAAGTTGATTTCAAATAAATTTAGTATAATTTGACAAAAATCGTGTCAAACTAAAAATAATCGAAGTTAATTTCAAATGAAATTGCTCAAATTAAGCTACTCTATAAAAAAACTTAACATCGTCCAAAAAAATCGAAGTTGGTTCAAATAATTTTATTAAAATTTGGCACTTCCTACAAAAAATTTTTTCACAATCCAAAAAATTGAAGTTGTTTTCATCTAAATTTACTCAATTATCGACCCAACAACAAAAATACTCATCAAAACCCAAAAAAATCGAAGTTGATTTCAACTAAATATATTAAAATTTTACAAATATTGTCAAGATTCAAAAAATCGAAGTTAAATTCAACTGAAATTACTCAAATATAGATCCTACAACAAAAATACTCAACCAGATCCAAAAAAATCGAAGTTGATTTCAAATAAATATATTAAAATTTGACAAAAATATTGTCAAAATCCAAAAAGATCGAAGTTAAATTCAACTGAAATTACACAAATTAAGCTTCTGTATCAAAAATTCTTAACATTGTTCAGAAAAATCGACGTTGGTTTCAAATAAATTTATTAAAATTTGAATCCTGCGACTAAAATTTTTTTCAAAATCCAAAAATTGAAGTTATTTTATCCTAAATTTACTCAAATATAGATACAACAACAGAAATACTCATCAAAATCCAAAAAAAATCGAAGTTGGTTTCAAATAAATTTATTAAAATTTGGCACTTCCAACTAAAATTTTTTCACAATCCAAAAAATAGTAGTTATTTTCATCTAAATTTACTCAAATATAGATCCAATAACAAAAATACTCATCAAAATCCACAAAAATCGAAGTTGATTTCAAATAAATATATTAAAATTTGACAAAAATCTTGTCTAAATCCAAAAAGATCAAAGTTAATTTCAACTGAAATTGCTCAAATTAAGCTTCTCTATAAAAAAAACTTAACATTGTCCTGAAAATCGAAGTTGGTTTCAAATAAATTTATTAAAATTTGGCACTTCCAACTAAAATTTTTTTCACAATCCAAAAAATAGTAATTATTTTCATCTAAATTTACTCAAATATAGATCCAACAACAAAAATACTCACCAAAATCCAAAAAAATCGAAGTTGATTACAACTAAATATATTAAAATTTGACAAATATTGTCATGATTCAAAAAATCGAAGTTAAATTCAACTGAAATTGCTCAAATATTGATCCTACAACAAAAATACTCAACATGATCCAAAAAATCGAAGTTGGTTCAAACAAATTTATTAAAATTTGAATCCTGCAACTAAAATTTTTTTCAAAATTCAAAAATTGGAGTTATTTTATCCTAAATTTACTCAAATATAGATACAACAACAAAAACACTCAACAAAATAAAAAAAAATCGAAGTTGGTTTCAAATAAATTTATTAAAATTTGGCGCTACCAACTAAAATTTTTTTCTCAATCCAAAAAATTGAAGTTATTTTCATCTAAATTTACTCAAATATCGATCCAACAACAAAAATACTCATCAAAACCCAAAAAAATCGAAGTTGATTTCAACTAAATATATTAAAATTTTACAAATATTGTCAAGATTCAAAAAATCGAAGTTAAATTCAACTGAAATTACTCAAATATAGATCCTACAACAAAAATACTCAACCAGATCCAAAATAATCGAAGTTGATTTCAAATAAATTTATTATAATTTGACAAAAATCGTGTCAAATACCAAAAAAATCGAAGTTAATTTCAACTGAAACTGCTCAAATTAAGCTTCTCTATAAAAAAACTTAACATAGTCCAAAAAAATCGAAGTTGGTTCAAACAAATTTATTAAAATTTGAATCCTGTAACTAAAATTTTTTTCAAAATCCAAAAATGAAGTTATTTTATCCTAAATTTACTCAAATATAGATACAACAACAAAAATACTCAACAAAATAAAAAAAAATCGAAGTTGGTTTCAAATAAATTTATTAAAATTTGGCACTTCCAACTAAAATTTTTTCACAATCCAAAAAATAGTAGTTATTTTCATCTAAATTTACTCAAATATAGATCCAACAACAAAAATACTCACCAAAATCCAAAAAAATCGAAGTTGATTTCAAATAAATTTATTAAAATTTGACAAAAATCTTGTCAAAATTAAAAAAAATCGAAGTTAATTTCAACTGAAATTACTCAAATTAAGCTTCTCTATAAAAAAACTTAACATTGTCCAGAAAAATCTAAGTTGGTTTCAAATAAATTTTTAAAAATTTGGCACTCCCAACAAAAAATTTTTCCACAATCCAAAAAGTTGATGTTATTTTCATCTAAATTTACTCAATTATAGATCAAACTACAAAAATACTCAACAAAATAAAAAAAAATGGAAGTTGATTTCAACTAAATATATTAAAATTTGACATATATTGTTAAAATTCAAAAAATCAAAGTTAAATTCAATTGAAATTACTCAAATATTGATCCTACAACAAAAATACTCAACAAAATCCAAAATAATCGAAGTTGATTTCAAATAAATTTATTATAATTTGACAAAAATCGTGTCAAATTAAAAAAAAATCGAAGTTAATTGCAACTGAAATTTCTCAAATTATGCTCCTCTATAAAAAAACTTAACATGGTCCTGAAAATCGAAGGTGGTTTCAAATAAATTTATTAAAATTTGGCACTTCCAACTAAAATTTTTATCACAATCTAAAAAATAGTAGTTATTTTCATCTAAATTTACTCAAATATAGATCCAACATCAAAAATACTCACCAAAATCCAAAAAAATCGAAGTTGATTTCAAATAAATTTAGTATAATTTGACAAAAATCGTGTCAAACTAAAAATAATCGAAGTTAATTTCAAATGAAATTGCTCAAATTAAGCTACTCTATAAAAAAACTTAACATCGTCCAAAAAAATCGAAGTTGGTTCAAATAATTTTATTAAAATTTGGCACTGCCTACAAAAAATTTTTTCACAATCCAAAAAATTGAAGTTGTTTTCATCTAAATTTACTCAATTATCGACCCAACAACAAAAATACTCATCAAAACCCAAAAAAATCGAAGTTGATTTCAACTAAATATATTAAAATTTTACAAATATTGTCAAGATTCAAAAAATCGAAGTTAAATTCAACTGAAATTACTCAAATATAGATCCTACAACAAAAATACTCAACCAGATCCAAAAAAATCGAAGTTGATTTCAAATAAATATATTAAAATTTGACAAAAATATTGTCAAAATCCAAAAAGATCGAAGTTAAATTCAACTGAAATTACACAAATTAAGCTTCTGTATCAAAAATTCTTAACATTGTTCAGAAAAATCGACGTTGGTTTCAAATAAATTTATTAAAATTTGAATCCTGCGACTAAAATTTTTTTCAAAATCCAAAAATTGAAGTTATTTTATCCTAAATTTACTCAAATATAGATACAACAACAGAAATACTCATCAAAATCAAAAAAAAATCGAAGTTGGTTTCAAATAAATTTATTAAAATTTGGCACTTCCAACTAAAATTTTTTCACAATCCAAAAAATAGTAGTTATTTTCATCTAAATTTACTCAAATATAGATCCAATAACAAAAATACTCATCAAAATCCACAAAAATCGAAGTTGATTTCAAATAAATATATTAAAATTTGACAAAAATCTTGTCTAAATCCAAAAAGATCAAAGTTAATTTCAACTGAAATTGCTCAAATTAAGCTTCTCTATAAAAAAAACTTAACATTGTCCTGAAAATCGAAGTTGGTTTCAAATAAATTTATTAAAATTTGGCACTTCCAACTAAAATTTTTTTCACAATCCAAAAAATAGTAATTATTTTCATCTAAATTTACTCAAATATAGATCCAACAACAAAAATACTCACCAAAATCCAAAAAAATCGAAGTTGATTACAACTAAATATATTAAAATTTGACAAATATTGTCATGATTCAAAAAATCGAAGTTAAATTCAACTGAAATTGCTCAAATATTGATCCTACAACAAAAATACTCAACATGATCCAAAAAATCGAAGTTGGTTCCAACAAATTTATTAAAATTTGAATCCTGCAACTAAAATTTTTTTCAAAATTCAAAAATTGGAGTTATTTTATCCTAAATTTACTCAAATATAGATACAACAACAAAAACACTCAACAAAATAAAAAAAAATCGAAGTTGGTTTCAAATAAATTTATTAAAATTTGGCGCTACCAACTAAAATTTTTTTCTCAATCCAAAAAATTGAAGTTATTTTCATCTAAATTTACTCAAATATCGATCCAACAACAAAAATACTCATCAAAACCCAAAAAAATCGAAGTTGATTTCAACTAAATATATTAAAATTTTACAAATATTGTCAAGATTCAAAAAATCGAAGTTAAATTCAACTGAAATTACTCAAATATAGATCCTACAACAAAAATACTCAACCAGATCCAAAATAATCGAAGTTGATTTCAAATAAATTTATTATAATTTGACAAAAATCGTGTCAAATACCAAAAAAATCGAAGTTAATTTCAACTGAAATTGCTCAAATTAAGCTTCTCTATAAAAAAACTTAACATAGTCCAAAAAAATCGAAGTTGGTTCAAACAAATTTATTAAAATTTGAATCCTGTAACTAAAATTTTTTTCAAAATCCAAAAATGAAGTTATTTTATCCTAAATTTACTCAAATATAGATACAACAACAAAAATACTCAACAAAATAAAAAAAAATCGAAGTTGGTTTCAAATAAATTTATTAAAATTTGGCACTTCCAACTAAAATTTTTTCACAATCCAAAAAATAGAAGTTATTAACATCTAAATTTACTCAAATATAGATCCAACATCAAAAATACTCACCAAAATCCAAAAAAATCGAAGTTGATTTCAAATAAATTTAGTATAATTTGACAAAAATCGTGTCAAACTAAAAATAATCGAAGTTAATTTCAAATGAAATTGCTCAAATTAAGCTACTCTATAAAAAAACTTAACATCGTCCAAAAAAATC
Source organism: Andrena fulva (assembly GCA_946251845.1). NCBI lineage: Eukaryota > Metazoa > Arthropoda > Insecta > Hymenoptera > Andrenidae > Andrena > Andrena fulva. The sequence continues at coordinate 119,182 of CAMITZ010000136.1, read as the reverse complement.
GAAGTTGGTTCAAATAATTTTATTAAAATTTGGCACTTCCTACAAAAAATTTTTTCACAATCCAAAAAATTGAAGTTGTTTTCATCTAAATTTACTCAATTATCGACCCAACAACAAAAATACTCATCAAAACCCAAAAAAATCGAAGTTGATTTCAACTAAATATATTAAAATTTTACAAATATTGTCAAGATTCAAAAAATCGAAGTTAAATTCAACTGAAATTACTCAAATATAGATCCTACAACAAAAATACTCAACCAGATCCAAAAAAATCGAAGTTGATTTCAAATAAATATATTAAAATTTGACAAAAATATTGTCAAAATCCAAAAAGATCGAAGTTAAATTCAACTGAAATTACACAAATTAAGCTTCTGTATCAAAAATTCTTAACATTGTTCAGAAAAATCGACGTTGGTTTCAAATAAATTTATTAAAATTTGAATCCTGCGACTAAAATTTTTTTCAAAATCCAAAAATTGAAGTTATTTTATCCTAAATTTACTCAAATATAGATACAACAACAGAAATACTCATCAAAATCCACAAAAATCGAAGTTGATTTCAAATAAATATATTAAAATTTGACAAAAATCTTGTCTAAATCCAAAAAGATCAAAGTTAATTTCAACTGAAATTGCTCAAATTAAGCTTCTCTATAAAAAAAACTTAACATTGTCCTGAAAATCGAAGTTGGTTTCAAATAAATTTATTAAAATTTGGCACTTCCAACTAAAATTTTTTTCACAATCCAAAAAATAGTAATTATTTTCATCTAAATTTACTCAAATATAGATCCAACAACAAAAATACTCACCAAAATCCAAAAAAATCGAAGTTGATTACAACTAAATATATTAAAATTTGACAAATATTGTCATGATTCAAAAAATCGAAGTTAAATTCAACTGAAATTGCTCAAATATTGATCCTACAACAAAAATACTCATCAAATTCCAAAAAAATCGAAGTTGATTTCAAATAAATATATTAAAATTTGACAAAAATCTTGTCAAATCCCAAAAAAATCGAAGTTAATTTCAACTGAAATTACTCAAATTAAGCTTCTCTATAAAAAAACTTAACATTGTCCTGAAAATCGAAGTTGGTTTCAAATAAATTTATTAAAATTTGGCACTTCCAACTAAAATTTTTTTCACAATCCAAAAAATAGTAATTATTTTCATCTAAATTTACTCAAATATAGATCCAACAACAAAAATACTCACCAAAATCCAAAAAAATCGAAGTTGATTACAACTAAATATATTAAAATTTGACAAATATTGTCATGATTCAAAAAATCGAAGTTAAATTCAACTGAAATTGCTCAAATATTGATCCTACAACAAAAATACTCAACATGATCCAAAAAATCGAAGTTGGTTCAAACAAATTTATTAAAATTTGAATCCTGCAACTAAAATTTTTTTCAAAATTCAAAAATTGGAGTTATTTTACCCTAAATTTACTCAAATATAGATACAACAACAAAAACACTCAACAAAATAAAAAAAAATCGAAGTTGGTTTCAAATAAATTTATTAAAATTTGGCGCTACCAACTAAAATTTTTTTCTCAATCCAAAAAATTGAAGTTATTTTCATCTAAATTTACTCAAATATCGATCCAACAACAAAAATACTCATCAAAACCCAAAAAAATCGAAGTTGATTTCAACTAAATATATTAAAATTTTACAAATATTGTCAAGATTCAAAAAATCGAAGTTAAATTCAACTGAAATTACTCAAATATAGATCCTACAACAAAAATACTCAACCAGATCCAAAATAATCGAAGTTGATTTCAAATAAATTTATTATAATTTGACAAAAATCGTGTCAAATACCAAAAAAATCGAAGTTAATTTCAACTGAAATTGCTCAAATTAAGCTTCTCTATAAAAAAACTTAACATAGTCCAAAAAAATCGAAGTTGGTTCAAACAAATTTATAAAAATTTGAATCCTGTAACTAAAATTTTTTTCAAAATCCAAAATTTGAAGTTATTTTATCCAAAATTTACTCAAATATAGATATAACAACAAAAATACTCAACAAAATAAAAAAAAATCGAAGTTGGTTTCAAATAAATTTATTAAAATTTGCCACTTCCAACTAAAATTTTTTTCACAATCCAAAAAATAGTAGTTATTTTCATCTAAATTTACTCAAATATAGATCCAACAACAAAAATACTCACCAAAATCCAAAAAAATCGAAGTTGATTTCAAATAAATTTATTAAAATTTGTAACTTCCAACGGAAATTTTTTTCACAATCCAAAAAATTGAAGTTGTTTTCATCTAAATTTACTCAATTATCGACCCAACAACAAAAATACTCACCAAAATCCAAAAAAATCGAAGTTGATTTCAAATAAATATATTAAAATTTGACAAAAAAATTGTCAAAATCCAAAAAGATCGAAGTTAAATTCAACTGAAATTACACAAATTAAGCTTCTGTATCAAAAATTCTTAACATTGTTCAGAAAAATCGACGTTGGTTTCAAATAAATTTATTAAAATTGAATCCTGCGACTAAAATTTTTTTCAAAATCCAAAAATTGAAGTTATTTTATCCTAAATTTACTCAAATATAGATACAACAACAAAAATGCTCAACAAAATCCAAAAAAAATCGAAGTTGGTTTCAAATAAATTTATTAAAATTTGGCACTTCCAACTAAAATTTTTTCACAATCCAAAAAATAGTAGTTATTTTCATCTAAATTTACTCAAATATAGATCCAATAACAAAAATACTCATCAAAATCCAAAAAAATCCAAGTTGATTTCAAATAAATATATTAAAATTTGACAAAAATCTTGTCAAAATCCAAAAAAATCGAAGTTAATTTCAACTGAAATTACTCAAATTAAGCTTCTCTATAAAAAAACTTAACATTGTCCAGAAAAATCTAAGTTGGTTTCAAATAAATTTATTAAAATTATACTCCTGCAACTAAACTTTTTACAAAATCCAAAAAATTGAAGTTATTTTCATCTCAATTTAGTCAAATATAGATCCAACAACAAAAATACTCACCAAAATCCAAAATACCCGAAGTTGATTTCAAATAAATTTATTATAATTTGACAAAAATCGTGTCAAATTCCAAAAATATCGAAGTTAATTGCAACTGAAATTACTCAAATTAAGCTTCTCTATAAAAAAACTTAACATTGTCCTGAAAATCGAAGTTGGTTTAAAATAAATTTATTAAAATTTTGCACTTCCAAAAAATAATTTTTTCACAATCCAAAAAATTGAAGTTGTTTTCATCTAAATTTACTCAATTATCGACCCAACAACAAAAATACTCACCAAAATCCAAAAAAATCGAAGTTGATTTCAAATAAATTTATTAAACTTTGACAAAAATCTTGTCAAAATTAAAAAAAAAACGAAGTTAATTTCAACTGAAATTACTCAAATTAAGCTTCTCTATAAAAAAACTTAACATAGTCCAAAAAAATCGAAGTTGGTTCAAACAAATTTATTAAAATTTGAATCCTCGAAATAAAATTTTTTTCAAAATCCAGAAATTGAAGTTATTTTATCCTAAATTTACACAAATATACATATAACAACAAAAATACTCAACAAAATAAAAAAAAATCGAAGTTGGTTTCAAATAAATTTATTAAATTTGGCACTTCCAACTAAAATTTTTTTCACAATCCAAAAAATAGTAATTATTTTCATCTAAATTTACTCAAATATAGATCCAGTCTCGTTTCAACCGTCGTCGAGGACAGACGTGTTATTGTTCTGTCTCCAACTTCGTGCCTGAGCGTGATAAACATCAAGTGTTGTGGTGCTTGGGTCGGTGTCATTGTTTCGTGAGATCAGTGAGGCCTACCTATGAAGGTGCACACAAATTGAATCTCCTGTAAACTTAACGCTTTTGCGTAATAATACAAAACATCAAACAAAATGACAAAGGAAAACTCCTCCATACAGCAGGAGGACTGGTTAACAACTAAAAATAAAAAACGTAATAGAACCAGCCCAGAAGCGTCAACAAACCACAATAAGAAGCAGGCTACAATACCAAACTACTGGCTCAGCAAACCTAATAATATTACTACTAAAAACCGGTATGAACTGTTAAACCAAGATCCAAAAGGAACAGAGATCGATGTAACAAACACCACAAGTTCTCTAAAATCTCCCCCAATTTTCGTAAGTGGAGTAGAAAACATAGTGCCACTTAAAACATTATTAGACGAAATAGCTCAAAACAACTACACTTTAAAAGTAATGAGTAAAAATCAAATTAAAATCCAACCAATGAGTACAGAAAATTACTTACCAATAATGAACGCACTAAAAGAAAAACAAACACAATGTTACACTTATCAAAGAAAACAAGATAGGAATTTCAGAGTTGTCCTTAAAGGAATTCACCCAACAGCTAATGTAGAGGAAATAAAAGAAGAACTAAGAAAAAATGGCCATACTGTAAAAGCAATCACAAACATGTTACAGTCGAAAACAAAATACCCGCTGCCAATGTACTTTCTAGAACTAGAATCCCAAGAAAATAATAAAGATGTTTATGAAATTAAATGCCTCCTAAACACGATCATACACTTTGAACAGCCGTACAAAAAACGTGAAATCCCACAATGTATGAAATGCCAAGGTTTTGGACATACTAAAAATTATTGCTACAAAACACCGAGGTGTGTGAAATGTGCTGGTAGGCACTTAACAAAAGACTGCACATGGAAAGAAAAAATGCAAGAAGCCAAATGCTCTAACTGTGACGGTGCACACCCAGCCAATTATAAAGGATGCATCGTCCGCAAGCAACTGATACAAAAGCTATTCCCTACATTAAGAGAAAAAAGAGCAAACGTAACTGAGGACCAGCAAAAACCTAGATCAAATCTTAGACAACCGGATGTATCATATGCAAATATAGCAAGTAGAAATACTCAGCTGGATCAAGAAACAAAACACCAAGAGGAAATAGCACCCACACAAGAACAAGGACCAACAAACAAACTCGAAGAAATGGTGGCCAAACTAATTATTAGAATGGACACCATGCTTAATATTCTAACAGCCATGATGGCTAAACTACATTAAACATTAAACTAAATACTAAATACTAAAAATGGCATCCCTCTTAAAAATAGGAGTATGGAACGCTAATGGCTTGGTGCAAAAGAGCCAAGAACTTAAAGTTTTCTTAACATTACATGATATAGACATCATGCTCATATCTGAAACACACTTTACAAAAAAAAGTTACCTTAGGATACCCAAATATACTATTTATAACACCCAACATCCAGATGGGACTGCACATGGAGGAACTGCAATAATCATCAAAGATGCAATTGAACACTTTGAAAACGAGAAATTCCATGAAGAATACTTACAAGCAACAAGCGTAACGATTAAAGATTGGCATGGATTTATCACACTTTCAGCTATATATTGCCCACCAAAACATAACATCAAGCAAGAAGAATATACAACATTTTTTAGAACATTAGGGAACAGATTTATAGCAGGTGGTGATTATAATGCTAAACATCCCTGGTGGGGCTCCAGGTCGCGTATTCCTACCCCCAAAGGAAGACAACTCTACAGGACAATGCTCGAAAACAACCTATACCCGTTATCCACGGGTGAACCCACGTACTGGCCAACGGATAGAAGGAAAACTCCAGACGTCATTGATTTTTGTGTTGTAAAAGGTATTGCTCAACATTATGTAAAAATAGAATCATGTCTGGATCTCACATCTGATCACTCTCCGCTTATCGCCACACTGAGCTCTAAAGTGATTCGAAAAATAAAATCGCCGTCGTTGCACAATGCAAAAACAAACTGGGACTTATTTAAAACACTATTAACGGAACGAGTTAACTGTAATGTCTTACTGAAGAAGGAATAAGACCTCGAAATGGCCATATTTAATCTCACTAGTGAAATACAAAAAGCAGCATGGGAAAGTACTCCAATAAACATGAATAAAGAAATGGTGACCAACTGCTCAAGGAGCATAAGAGACAAAATTGCCGAAAAACGAAAGCTAAGAAAAGTATGGCAAGCAACACGGTCTCCGAAAGTCAAGAGGAAATTAAACAAAATAATAAAAGAATTAAAGGAATTAATATATAAGGAAAAAAATGAAGCCATACAAGAATACCTGATGGGACTAACACCTACAGCGAACACTGATTATTCATTGTGGAAAGCAACAAGATCAATAAAACAGCCAATACAACCAATCCCACCAATCCAAATGGAAAATGGGCAATGGGCAAGAAGCAGTCAAGAAAAAACAGAAACCTTTGCTAGACACCTATGTAAAGTTTTTGAACCATACCCTAGACAAATAACATCTGATGAAGAAAACGAAATAAATTCATACCTCCAAGAACCACTAAAACAAGAATCTGCTCTAAAGAACTTTACCCTAAAAGAAGTTAAAGATATAATACAGAATAATACAAAGCCAACAAAATCTCCAGGATATGACTTAATAACAGGTAGAATCCTAAAGGAACTGCCGGACAAAATTGTGAGGCTATTAACGATACTATACAATGCTGCAATTAGACTTAATTATTTTCCTGGGCAATGGAAGGTATCGCAAATTATACTCCTACCGAAACCAGGAAAAAATCCATCATCACCTGCATCTTACAGACCAATCAGCTTACTACCTGTGATGTCTAAAATCTTAGAAAAGCTACTCCTAAAAAGAATAAAACCGGTGCTGCTGGAAAAGAACCTAATACCAGAACATCAATTTGGATTCAGAGAGCAACATGCTACTATTGAGCAGGTTCACAGAGTAGTAAGAAAAATCAACAAGGACTTAGATAGGAAAAAATATTGCTCTGCAGCGTTTCTAGATATCACGCAAGCATTCGACAAAGTATGGCACAAAGGCCTACTGTATAAAATCAAAAAACAACTCCCGCATAATATGTTCCTTCTATTGCAGTCTTACTTAAGTAATAGACACTTCTTTGTTAAATACCAAGAAGAACACACAGACATGCATACGATAAAGTCGGGTGTACCACAGGGTAGCGTGCTGGGGCCAATACTCTACTTACTCTATACCTCAGATCTTCCGACAACCAAACAAACACAAATAGCGACCTTCGCTGATGATACAGCAGTCATGTCATCACGCGTAAACCCGAACGTAGCATCTAAATACCTCCAAACAAATTTAGATAAAGTCCAAGAATGGCTCAACAAATGGAGAATAAAAGCGAATGAGCAGAAATCAGTTCATGTGACATTTACGTTACGTAAAGAAACGTGCCCACCTGTTACGTTGAACGGAAAAATAATACCACAGGCAGAGTCAGTAAAATATCTGGGTATGCACCTGGAACGTAGGTTAACCTGGAGAACACACATATGGAATAAAAGGAAACAATTAGGACACAGGCTACAAAAAATGTATTGGCTCCTAGGTCATAGATCGAAACTCTCCTTAGAAAACAAACTTCTACTTTATAAAGCTATACTGAAACCAATTTGGACATACGGAATACAGTTATGGGGTTCAGCTGCAAACTCTAATATAGAAATATTAGAAAGAATCCAATCAAAAGTGTTACGAACAATAGTAAACGCCCCATGGTTCGTCACAAATGAAATAATAAGAAAAGACTTGCAAATACTAACAGTAAAATCAGAAATAGCTAATTTTGGTGGAAAATACATCAAGAGACTTACTGGTCACCCCAACCCGCTAGCAGTAACCCTACTGGACGAAGGAGAAGACACCAGAAGATTAAAACGCAACAAGCCCCTGGATTTTAATAGATTCAAATAACTTCGTAACTAACAAACATTATGTAAATTTCTAATTGGTGTGAGTTATTGGACGAACACCTAAGTGATATATTTGATACCAGCTAGAAGATTTACTTATTGCCGTCAGGCAGATTGTAAATAGATAGGAGAATAAAAAAAAAAAAAAAAAAAAAAAAAAAATATAGATCCAACAACAAAAATACTCACCAAAATCCAAAAAAATCGAAGTTGATTACAACTAAATATATTAAAATTTGACAAATATTGTCATGATTCAAAAAATCGAAGTTAAATTCAACTGAAATTACTCAAATATATAGATCCTACAACAAAAATACTCAACATGATCCTGAAAATCGAAGTTGGTTCAAACAAATTTATTAAAATTTGAATCCTGCGACTAAAATTTTTTTCAAAATCCAAAAAATAGTAATTATTTTCATCTATATTTACTCAAATATAGATCCAACAACAAAAATACTCACCAAAATCCAAAAAAATCGAAGTTGATTACAACTAAATATATTAAAATTTGACAAATATTGTCATGATTCAAAAAATCGAAGTTAAATTCAACTGAAATTACTCAAATATAGATCCTACAACAAAAATACTCAACATGATCCAAAAAATCGAAGTTGGTTCAAACAAATTTATTAAAATTTGAATCCTGCAACTAAAATTTTTTTCAAAATTCAAAAATTGTAGTTATTTTATCCTAAATTTACTCAAATATAGATACAACAACAAAAACACTCAACAAAATAAAAAAAAATCGAAGTTGGTTTCAAATAAATTTATTAAAATTTGGCACTTCCAACTAAAAATTTTTTCGCAATCCAAAAAATAGTAGTTATTTTCATCTAAATTTACTCAAATATAGATCCAACAACAAAAATACTCACCAAAATCCAAAAAAATCGAAGTTGATTTCAAATAAATTTAGTATAATTTGACAAAAATCGTGTCAAACTAAAAAAAATCGAAGTTAATTTCAACTGAAATTACTCAAATTAAGCTTCTCTATAAAAAAACTTAACATAGTCCAAAAAAATCGAAGTTGGCTCAAACAAATTTATTAAAATTTGAATCCTGCATCTAAAATTTTTTTCAAAATCAAAAAATTGAAGTTATTTTATCCTAAATTTACTCAAATATAGATACAACAACAAAAATGCTCAACAAAATCCAAAAAAAATCGAAGTTGGTTTCAAATAAATTTATTAAAATTTGGCACTTCCAACTAAAATTTTTTCACAATCCAAAAAATAGTAGTTATTTTCATCTAAATTTACTCAAATATAGATCCAATAACAAAAATACTCATCAAAATCCAAAAAAATCGAAGTTGATTTCAAATAAATATATTAAAATTTGACAAAAATCTTGTCAAAATCCAAAAAAATCGAAGTTAATTTCAACTGAAATTACTCAAATTAAGCTTCTCTATAAAAAAACTTAACATTGTCCAGAAAAATCTAAGTTGGTTTCAAATAAATTTATTAAAATTATACTCCTGCAACTAAACTTTTTACAAAATCCAAAAAATTGAAGTTATTTTCATCTCAATTTAGTCAAATATAGATCCAACAACAAAAATACTCACCAAAATCCAAAATACCCGAAGTTGATTTCAAATAAATTTATTATAATTTGACAAAAATCGTGTCAAATTCCAAAAATATCGAAGTTAATTGCAACTGAAATGACTCAAATTAAGCTTCTCTATAAAAAAACTTAACATTGTCCTGAAAATCGAAGTTGGTTTAAAATAAATTTATTAAAATTTTGCACTTCCAAAAAATATTTTTTTCACAATCCAAAAAATTGAAGTTGTTTTCATCTAAATTTACTCAATTATCGACCCAACAACAAAAATACTCACCAAAATCCAAAAAAATCGAAGTTGATTTCAAATAAATTTATTAAACTTTGACAAAAATCTTGTCAAAATTAAAAAAAAACGAAGTTAATTTCAACTGAAATTACTCAAATTAAGCTTCTCTATAAAAAAACTTAACATAGTCCAAAAAAATCGAAGTTGGTTCAAACAAATTTATTAAAATTTGAATCCTGCAACTAAAATTTTTTTCAAAATCCAAAATTTGAAGTTATTTTATCCAAAATTTACTCAAATATAGATATAACAACAAAAATACTCAACAAAATAAAAAAAAATCGAAGTTGGTTTCAAATAAATTTATTAAAATTTGCCACTTCCAACTAAAATTTTTTCACAATCCAAAAAATAGTAATTATTTTCATCTAAATTTACTCAAATATAGATCCAACAACAAAAATACTCACCAAAATCCAAAAAAATCGAAGTTGATCACAACTAAATACAGGGTGTCCCAGCGAACAGTGGACAGCGGGATATCTCGTAACGTGTTGGAGATAAAAAAATAAAAAAAATATGTAAATTAATGGTTCGATGGGGCTGCTTAATTAGCCGCGACGGATTTTTTTTTCGATTATTATTTTAAAAGATACGATGGTCAAGTTTGGATTTTCAAATGGCACTAACTTTTCTGAAGTCCTGAGTCGATAGTGCGTTCCAAGATGAATTCAATAAGCTTTAATGTATACACTTGATTTCCACTGGTTTTTGAGATATTGCGCTTGCAAATATACTGATTTTCACTTGAAAAAAACCTCTGGAATAGCAAGGACCGGGGTCGGTCTTGCACGCGCCACGGGTGGCAGGGCATGCTGAAATAGATACCTACCTGCCAAAGGTCTACGCAGGCCAAAGGCTGGACAATTCTTTTCCGTCAGAAATGCTACTTTGGTAGGTACATCTGCGGAATCGAGAAGCGCACCGTTACTTTTATTTCGCACTTGCTTCTACGCTCGGATGGCCGGTTATTTTGGGAGGGGTGCAAGTTCGATTGGTTAGGTTAGTAGGTGTGAAAGTTGCTAGACTAAATTTCAACCATAGGGAGCAGATTGTATTAGAACCAATCGGATTTGCATCCCTCACAAACGGCTGCTCTCTTGAAGAGGCCCTCTTCACAGCAATGCCCACCTTCAATCGCACGGAATACGTTAACGCATGCTATTGTTTTGATATTGAAGCTCGTGTTTATAATCGAGAGGACCACACGTCGACAGCGGGCTAGCCCTTTTCTTCCTGTGTCTCCCCACGAGGAGTATTGCCGGTGGATTGTAGGAGCGTAGATGTCTGGATGCCAGTTATTGAATTCAGGAGACGATAGAAACACTTTATTACAAAACACACATGTACTATAATTAAAGTAAATCGTATTCCTCTCGGGCAGGAGTACTGATAATGAGCGAACTTGCGCCCCACTTCGCGCAGACCGATTACGCGGAGGGTAGTCGGGTGTCACACACTGCACAATTGATACAGGGTAACAATTCTGGAGCAACGCCCGTCAAGGAGATGCGGCCTGGTACCCCGTGACGAGGATAGCCCTTCGCAGTGCCTCGCCCGATTTTTATGGCTTTTTTCGGAAAAAGGTACGAATCCTGGGCCGAACGTAACGAATTGAAGGGTTTCGACCCTCGAAGGGTTTGGAATATCATTAAGAAGTGAAAAATGTACAGGATTTCAAATGTTTGCTTCTTTTCTTCATCGTATCGAGAAGGAAGTGACGCCAATGGATTCCTTATGCTTTTCCGATGAAACTGACACCAAGAACGACGTAATTCGGAAAATAATGAAGGAAATGAACAATTCATTTCCATAACCTCAAGCTAATTTCGTTAATAATAGCCCGATTTACGTGAAATTTGGTATGATTTTCATCGGAAAAACATGAGGAATCCATTGGTGCCACTTTCATATCGATACATTAAAGAATGAAGCATTTCTTACTACGCTGAAATTAATATTTCACATTTTCACCCTCGATTGCGGGGGCTCGACCCCAAATTCGTTACGTTCGGCCCAGGATTCGTACCTTTTTCCGGAAAAACCAATAAAATTCGATGAGCACAGCGAGGTGTTGTTCTCGCCACGGGGTGACGGGCGTAGCTCCAGAATTATCTGTTTAAGATATAAACTAATTCTTTATTCTTTGTCGTATGGATATGGGAGTGTCGCCGATGGATTCCTTGGAGTTTTCCGATGAAAATCATTACAAATGTCGTGTAAATCAGACAACTTTTGCATATGGAATAAAAATAGCTTGTGTCAAAGTACTCCGATTAGCGTGATATTTGGTATGATTTTCATCAGAAAAACATAAGGAATCCATCGGCGTCACTTCCCTTTCGACACGATGAAGAAAAGAATTTCTTAATACGCTGTAATGGATATTTCACCCTCGACTGCGGAGACTCGACCCCAAATTAGTTACGTTCGGCCCAGGATTCGTACCTTTTTCCGGAAAAAAAGGTAGGAATCCTGGGCCGAACGTAGCGAATTGAAGGGTTTCGACCCTCGAAGGGTTTGGAATATCATTAAGAAGTGAAAAATGTACAGGATTTCAAATGTTTGCTTCTTTTCTTCATCGTATCGAGAAGGAAGTGACGCCAATGGATTCCTTATGTTTTTCCGATGAAACTGACATCAAGAACGACGTAATTCGGAAAATAATGAAGGAAATTTCGTTAATAATAGTCTGATTTACACGACATTTTGCATGATTTTCATCGGAAAACTCCAAGGAATCCATCGGCGACACTTCCATATCCATACGATAAAGAATATAGAATTAGTTTATTTCCTAAACAGATAATTCTGGAGCTACGCCCGTCACCCCGTGGCGAGGAACACACCCCGCAGTGCCCATCGAATTTTATGGCTTTTTCCGGAAAAAGGTACGAATCCTGGGCCGAACGTAACGAATTTGGGGTCGAGCCCCCGCAGTCGAGGGTGAAAATGTGAAATATTAATTACAGCGTAGTAAGAAATGCTTCATTCTTTAATGCATCGATATGAAAGTGGCACCACTGGATTCCTTATGTTTTTCCGATGAAGATCGTACCAAATTTCACGCAAATCGGCCCATTATTAACGAAATTTCCTTCATTATTTTCCGAATTACGTCGTTCTTTGTGTCAGTTTCATCGGAAAAACATAAGGAATCCATTGGCGTCACTTCCTTCTCGATACGATGAAGAAAAGAAGCAAACATTTGAAATCCTGTACATTTTCACTTCTTAATGATATTCCAAACCCTTCGAGGGTCGAAACCCTTCAATTCGCTACGTTCGGCCCAGGATTCCTACCTTTTTTTCCGGAAAAAGCCATAAAATTCGGGCGAGACACTGCGAAGGGCTGTCCTCGCCACGGGATACCAGGCCGCATCTCCTTGACGAGCGTTGCTCCAGAATTGTTACCCTGTATCAATTGTGCAGTGTGTGACACCCGACTACCCTCCGCGTAATCGGTCTGCGCGAAGTGGGGCGCAAGTTCGCTCATTATCAGTACTCCTGCCCGAGAGGAATACGATTTACTTTAATTATAGTACATGTGTGTTTTGTAATAAAGTGTTTCTATCGTCTCCTGAATTCAATAACTGGCATCCAGACATCTACGCTCCTACAATCCACCGGCAATACTCCTCGTGGGGAGACACAGGAAGAAAAGGGCTAGCCCGCTGTCGACGCGTGGTCCTCTCGATTATAAACACGAGCTTCAATATCAAAACAATAGCATGCGTTAACGTATTCCGTGCGATTGAAGGTGGGCATTGCTGTGAAGAGGGCCTCTTCAAGAGAGCAGCCGTTTGTGAGGGATGCAAATCCGATTGGTTCTAATACAATCTGCTCCCTATGGTTGAAATTTAGTCTAGCAACTTTCACACCTACTAACCTAACCAATCGAACTTGCACCCCTCCCAAAATAACCGGCCATCCGAGCGTAGAAGCAAGTGCGAAATAAAAGTAACGGTGCGCTTCTCGATTCCGCAGATGTACCTACCAAAGTAGCATTTCTGACGGAAAAGAATTGTCCAGCCTTTGGCCTGCGTAGACCTTTGGCAGGTAGGTATCTATTTCAGCAGGCCCTGCCACCCGTGGCGCCTGCAAGACCGACCCCGGTCCTTGCTATTCCAGAGGTTTTTTTCAAGTGAAAATCAGCAAATTTGCCAGCGCAATATCTCAAAAACCAGTGGAAATCAAGTGTATACATTAAAGCTTATTGAATTCGTCTTGGAACGCACTATCAACTCAGGACTTCAGAAAAGTTAGTGCCATTTGAAAATCCGAACTTGACCATCGTATCTTTTAAAATAATAATCGAAAAAAAAATCCGTCGCGGCTAATTAAGTAGCCCCATCGAACCATTTAATTATATTTTTTTTTATATTTTTATCTCCAATAGTTTAGGAGATATCCCGCTGTCCACTGTTCGCTGGGACACCCTGTATATTAAAATTTGACAAATATTGTCATGATTCAAAAAATCGAAGTTAAATTCAACTGAAATTACTCAAATATATAGATCCTACAACAAAAATACTCAACATGATCCTGAAAATCGAAGTTGGTTCAAACAAATTTATTAAAATTTGAATCCTGCGACTAAAATTTTTTTCAAAATCCAAAAAATAGTAATTATTTTCATCTAAATTTACTCAAATATAGATCCAACAACAAAAATACTCACCAAAATCCAAAAAAATCGAAGTTGATTACAACTAAATATATTAAAATTTGACAAATATTGTCATGATTCAAAAAATCGAAGTTAAATTCAACTGAAATTACTCAAATATAGATCCTACAACAAAAATACTCAACATGATCCAAAAAATCGAAGTTGGTTCAAACAAAATTATTAAAATTTGAATCCTGCAACTAAAATTTTTTTCAAAATTCAAAAATTGTAGTTATTTTATCCTAAATTTACTCAAATATAGATACAACAACAAAAACACTCAACAAAATAAAAAAAAATCGAAGTTGGTTTCAAATAAATTTATTAAAATTTGGCACTTCCAACTAAAAATTTTTTCGCAATCCAAAAAATAGTAGTTATTTTCATCTAAATTTACTCAAATATAGATCCAACAACAAAAATACTCACCAAAATCCAAAAAAATCGAATTTTATTTCAAATAAATTTAGTATAATTTGACAAAAATCGTGTCAAACTAAAAAAAATCGAAGTTAATTTCAACTGAAATTACTCAAATTAAGCTTCTCTTAAAAAAAACTTAACATAGTCCAAAAAAATCGAAGTTGGCTCAAACAAATTTATTAAAATTTGAATCCTGCATCTAAAATTTTTTTCAAAATCCAAAAATTGAAGTTATTTTATCCTAAATTTACACAAATATAGATATAACAACAAAAATACTCAACAAAATAAAAAAAAATCGAAGTTGGTTTCAAATAAATTTATTAAAATTTGACAAATATTGTTAAAATTAAAAAAATCGAAGTTAAATTCAACTCAAATTACTCAAATATAGATCCTACAACAAAAATACTCAACAAAATCCAAAATAATCGAAGTTAATTTCAACTGAAATTACTCAAATTAAGCTTCTCTATAAAAAAACTTAACATTGTCCAGAAAAATCTAAGTTGGTTTCAAATAAATTTATTAAAATTATACTCCTGCAACTAAACTTTTTACAAAATCCAAAAAATTGAAGTTATTTTCATCTCAATTTAGTCAAATATAGATCCAACAACAAAAATACTCACCAAAATCCAAAATACCCGAAGTTGATTTCAAATAAATTTATTATAATTTGACAAAAATCGTGTCAAATTCCAAAAATATCGAAGTTAATTGCAACTGAAATTACTCAAATTAAGCTTCTCTATAAAAAAACTTAACATTGTCCTGAAAATCGAAGTTGGTTTAAAATAAATTTATTAAAATTTTGCACTTCCAAAAAATAATTTTTTCACAATCCAAAAAATTGAAGTTGTTTTCATCTAAATTTACTCAATTATCGACCCAACAACAAAAATACTCACCAAAATCCAAAAAAATCGAAGTTGATTTCAAATAAATTTATTAAACTTTGACAAAAATCTTGTCAAAATTAAAAAAAAACGAAGTTAATTTCAACTGAAATTACTCAAATTAAGCTTCTCTATAAAAAAACTTAACATAGTCCAAAAAAATCGAAGTTGGTTCAAACAAATTTATTAAAATTTGAATCCTGTAACTAAAATTTTTTTCAAAATCCAAAATTTGAAGTTATTTTATCCAAAATTTACTCAAATATAGATATAACAACAAAAATACTCAACAAAATAAAAAAAAATCGAAGTTGGTTTCAAATAAATTTATTAAAATTTGCCACTTCCAACTAAAATTTTTTTCACAATCCAAAAAATAGTAGTTATTTTCATCTAAATTTACTCAAATATAGATCCAACAACAAAAATACTCACCAAAATCCAAAAAAATCGAAGTTGATTTCAAATAAATTTATTAAAATTTGTAACTTCCAAAGGAAATTTTTTTCACAATCCAAAAAATTGAAGTTGTTTTCATCTAAATTTACTCAATTATCGACCCAACAACAAAAATACTCACCAAAATCCAAAAAAATCGAAGTTGATTTCAAATAAATTTATTAAAATTTGACAAAAATCTTGTGAAAATTAAAAAAAAACGAAGTTAATTTCAACTGAAATTACTCAAATTAAGCTTCTCTATAAAAAAACTTAACATAGTCCAAAAAAATCGAAGTTGGTTCAAACAAATTTATTAAAATTTGAATCCTGCAACTAAAATTTTTTTCAAAATCCAAAATTTGAAGTTATTTTATCCAAAATTTACTCAAATATAGATATAACAACAAAAATACTCAACAAAATAAAAAAAAATCGAAGTTGGTTTCAAATAAATTTATTAAAATTTGCCACTTCCAACTAAAATTTTTTTCACAATCCAAAAAATAGTAGTTATTTTCATCTAAATTTACTCAAATATAGATCCAACAACAAAAATACTCACCAAAATCCAAAAAAATCGAAGTTGATTTCAAATAAATTTATTAAAATTTGTAACTTCCAAAGGAAATTTTTTTCACAATCCAAAAAATTGAAGTTGTTTTCATCTAAATTTACTCAATTATCGACCCAACAACAAAAATACTCACCAAAATCCAAAAAAATCGAAGTTGATTTCAAATAAATTTATTAAAATTTGACAAAAATCTTGTGAAAATTAAAAAAAAACGAAGTTAATTTCAACTGAAATTACTCAAATTAAGCTTCTCTATAAAAAAACTTAACATAGTCCAAAAAAATCGAAGTTGGTTCAAACAAATTTATCAAAATTTGAATCCTCGAAATAAATTTTTTTTCAAAATCCAAAAATTGAAGTTATTTTATCCTAAATTTACACAAATATACATATAACAACAAAAATACTCAACAAAATAAAAAAAAATCGAAGTTGGTTTCAAATAAATTTATTAAATTTGGCACTTCCAACTAAAATTTTTTTCACAATCCAAAAAATAGTAATTATTTTCATCTAAATTTACTCAAATATAGATCCAACAACAAAAATACTCACCAAAATCCAAAAAAATCGAAGTTGATCACAACTAAATATATTAAAATTTGACAAATATTGTCATGATTCAAAAAATCGAAGTTAAATTCAACTGAAATTACTCAAATATATAGATCCTACAACAAAAATACTCAACCTGATCCTGAAAATCGAAGTTGGTTCAAACAAATTTATTAAAATTTGAATCCTGCGACTAAAATTTTTTTCAAAATCCAAAAAATAGTAATTATTTTCATCTAAATTTACTCAAATATAGATCCAACAACAAAAATACTCACCAAAATCCAAAAAAATCGAAGTTGATTACAACTAAATATATTAAAATTTGACAAATATTGTCATGATTCAAAAAATCGAAGTTAAATTCAACTGAAATTACTCAAATATAGATCCTACAACAAAAATACTCAACATGACCCAAAAAATCGAAGTTGGTTCAAACAAATTTATTAAAATTTGAATCCTGCAACTAAAATTTTTTTCAAAATTCAAAAATTGTAGTTATTTTATCCTAAATTTACTCAAATATAGATACAACAACAAAAACACTCAACAAAATAAAAAAAAATCGAAGTTGGTTTCAAATAAATTTATTAAAATTTGGCACTTCCAACTAAAAATTTTTTCGCAATCCAAAAAATAGTAGTTATTTTCATCTAAATTTACTCAAATATAGATCCAACAACAAAAATACTCACCAAAATCCAAAAAAATCGAATTTTATTTCAAATAAATTTAGTATAATTTGACAAAAATCGTGTCAAACTAAAAAAAATCGAAGTTAATTTCAACTGAAATTACTCAAATTAAGCTTCTCTTAAAAAAAACTTAACATAGTCCAAAAAAATCGAAGTTGGCTCAAACAAATTTATTAAAATTTGAATCCTGCATCTAAAATTTTTTTCAAAATCCAAAAATTGAAGTTATTTTATCCTAAATTTACACAAATATAGATATAACAACAAAAATACTCAACAAAATAAAAAAAAATCGAAGTTGGTTTCAAATAAATTTATTAAAATTTGACAAATATTGTTAAAATTAAAAAAATCGAAGTTAAATTCAACTCAAATTACTCAAATATAGATCCTACAACAAAAATACTCAACAAAATCCAAAATAATCGAAGTTAATTTCAACTGAAATTACTCAAATTAAGCTTCTCTATAAAAAAACTTAACATTGTCCAGAAAAATCTAAGTTGGTTTCAAATAAATTTATTAAAATTATACTCCTGCAACTAAACTTTTTACAAAATCCAAAAAATTGAAGTTATTTTCATCTCAATTTAGTCAAATATAGATCCAACAACAAAAATACTCACCAAAATCCAAAATACCCGAAGTTGATTTCAAATAAATTTATTATAATTTGACAAAAATCGTGTCAAATTCCAAAAATATCGAAGTTAATTGCAACTGAAATTACTCAAATTAAGCTTCTCTATAAAAAAACTTAACATTGTCCTGAAAATCGAAGTTGGTTTAAAATAAATTTATTAAAATTTTGCACTTCCAAAAAATAATTTTTTCACAATCCAAAAAATTGAAGTTGTTTTCATCTAAATTTACTCAATTATCGACCCAACAACAAAAATACTCACCAAAATCCAAAAAAATCGAAGTTGATTTCAAATAAATTTATTAAACTTTGACAAAAAACTTGTCAAAATTAAAAAAAAACGAAGTTAATTTCAACTGAAATTACTCAAATTAAGCTTCTCTATAAAAAAACTTAACATAGTCCAAAAAAATCGAAGTTGGTTCAAACAAATTTATTAAAATTTGAATCCTCGAAATAATTTTTTTTTCAAAATCCAAAAATTGAAGTTATTTTATCCTAAATTTACACAAATATACATATAACAACAAAAATACTCAACAAAATAAAAAAAAATCGAAGTTGGTTTCAAATAAATTTATTAAATTTGGCACTTCCAACTAAAATTTTTTTCACAATCCAAAAAATAGTAATTATTTTCATCTAAATTTACTCAAATATAGATCCAACAACAAAAATACTCACCAAAATCCAAAAAAATCGAAGTTGATTTCAAATAAATTGATTAAAATTTGTAACTTCCAAAGGAAATTTTTTTCACAATCCAAAAAATTGAAGTTGTTTTCATCTAAATTTACTCAATTATCGACCCAACAACAAAAATACTCACCAAAATCCAAAAAAATCGAAGTTGATTTCAAATAAATTTATTAAAATTTGACAAAAATCTTGTGAAAATTAAAAAAAAACGAAGTTAATTTCAACTGAAATTACTCAAATTAAGCTTCTCTATAAAAAAACTTAACATAGTCCAAAAAAATCGAAGTTGGTTCAAACAAATTTATTAAAATTTGAATCCTGCAACTAAAATTTTTTTCAAAATCCAAAATTTGAAGTTATTTTATCCAAAATTTACTCAAATATAGATATAACAACAAAAATACTCAACAAAATAAAAAAAAATCGAAGTTGGTTTCAAATAAATTTATTAAAATTTGCCACTTCCAACTAAAATTTTTTTCACAATCCAAAAAATAGTAGTTATTTTCATCTAAATTTACTCAAATATAGATCCAACAACAAAAATACTCACCAAAATCCAAAAAAATCGAAGTTGATTTCAAATAAATTTATTAAAATTTGTAACTTCCAAAGGAAATTTTTTTCACAATCCAAAAAATTGAAGTTGTTTTCATCTAAATTTACTCAATTATCGACCCAACAACAAAAATACTCACCAAAATCCAAAAAAATCGAAGTTGATTTCAAATAAATTTATTAAAATTTGACAAAAATCTTGTGAAAATTAAAAAAAAACGAAGTTAATTTCAACTGAAATTACTCAAATTAAGCTTCTCTATAAAAAAACTTAACATAGTCCAAAAAAATCGAAGTTGGTTCAAACAAATTTATCAAAATTTGAATCCTCGAAATAAATTTTTTTTCAAAATCCAAAAATTGAAGTTATTTTATCCTAAATTTACACAAATATACATATAACAACAAAAATACTCAACAAAATAAAAAAAAATCGAAGTTGGTTTCAAATAAATTTATTAAATTTGGCACTTCCAACTAAAATTTTTTTCACAATCCAAAAAATAGTAATTATTTTCATCTAAATTTACTCAAATATAGATCCAACAACAAAAATACTCACCAAAATCCAAAAAAATCGAAGTTGATCACAACTAAATATATTAAAATTTGACAAATATTGTCATGATTCAAAAAATCGAAGTTAAATTCAACTGAAATTACTCAAATATATAGATCCTACAACAAAAATACTCAACCTGATCCTGAAAATCGAAGTTGGTTCAAACAAATTTATTAAAATTTGAATCCTGCGACTAAAATTTTTTTCAAAATCCAAAAAATAGTAATTATTTTCATCTAAATTTACTCAAATATAGATCCAACAACAAAAATACTCACCAAAATCCAAAAAAATCGAAGTTGATTACAACTAAATATATTAAAATTTGACAAATATTGTCATGATTCAAAAAATCGAAGTTAAATTCAACTGAAATTACTCAAATATAGATCCTACAACAAAAATACTCAACATGACCCAAAAAATCGAAGTTGGTTCAAACAAATTTATTAAAATTTGAATCCTGCAACTAAAATTTTTTTCAAAATTCAAAAATTGTAGTTATTTTATCCTAAATTTACTCAAATATAGATACAACAACAAAAACACTCAACAAAATAAAAAAAAATCGAAGTTGGTTTCAAATAAATTTATTAAAATTTGGCACTTCCAACTAAAAATTTTTTCGCAATCCAAAAAATAGTAGTTATTTTCATCTAAATTTACTCAAATATAGATCCAACAACAAAAATACTCACCAAAATCCAAAAAAATCGAATTTTATTTCAAATAAATTTAGTATAATTTGACAAAAATCGTGTCAAACTAAAAAAAATCGAAGTTAATTTCAACTGAAATTACTCAAATTAAGCTTCTCTTAAAAAAAACTTAACATAGTCCAAAAAAATCGAAGTTGGCTCAAACAAATTTATTAAAATTTGAATCCTGCATCTAAAATTTTTTTCAAAATCCAAAAATTGAAGTTATTTTATCCTAAATTTACACAAATATAGATATAACAACAAAAATACTCAACAAAATAAAAAAAAATCGAAGTTGGTTTCAAATAAATTTATTAAAATTTGACAAATATTGTTAAAATTAAAAAAATCGAAGTTAAATTCAACTCAAATTACTCAAATATAGATCCTACAACAAAAATACTCAACAAAATCCAAAATAATCGAAGTTAATTTCAACTGAAATTACTCAAATTAAGCTTCTCTATAAAAAAACTTAACATTGTCCAGAAAAATCTAAGTTGGTTTCAAATAAATTTATTAAAATTATACTCCTGCAACTAAACTTTTTACAAAATCCAAAAAATTGAAGTTATTTTCATCTCAATTTAGTCAAATATAGATCCAACAACAAAAATACTCACCAAAATCCAAAATACCCGAAGTTGATTTCAAATAAATTTATTATAATTTGACAAAAATCGTGTCAAATTCCAAAAATATCGAAGTTAATTGCAACTGAAATTACTCAAATTAAGCTTCTCTATAAAAAAACTTAACATTGTCCTGAAAATCGAAGTTGGTTTAAAATAAATTTATTAAAATTTTGCACTTCCAAAAAATAATTTTTTCACAATCCAAAAAATTGAAGTTGTTTTCATCTAAATTTACTCAATTATCGACCCAACAACAAAAATACTCACCAAAATCCAAAAAAATCGAAGTTGATTTCAAATAAATTTATTAAACTTTGACAAAAAACTTGTCAAAATTAAAAAAAAACGAAGTTAATTTCAACTGAAATTACTCAAATTAAGCTTCTCTATAAAAAAACTTAACATAGTCCAAAAAAATCGAAGTTGGTTCAAACAAATTTATTAAAATTTGAATCCTCGAAATAATTTTTTTTTCAAAATCCAAAAATTGAAGTTATTTTATCCTAAATTTACACAAATATACATATAACAACAAAAATACTCAACAAAATAAAAAAAAATCGAAGTTGGTTTCAAATAAATTTATTAAATTTGGCACTTCCAACTAAAATTTTTTTCACAATCCAAAAAATAGTAATTATTTTCATCTAAATTTACTCAAATATAGATCCAACAACAAAAATACTCACCAAAATCCAAAAAAATCGAAGTTGATCACAACTAAATATATTAAAATTTGACAAATATTGTCATGATTCAAAAAATCGAAGTTAAATTCAACTGAAATTACTCAAATATATAGATCCTACAACAAAAATACTCAACATGATCCTGAAAATCGAAGTTGGTTCAAACAAATTTATTAAAATTTGAATCCTGCGACTAAAATTTTTTTCAAAATCCAAAAAATAGTAATTATTTTCATCTAAATTTACTCAAATATAGATCCAACAACAAAAATACTCACCAAAATCCAAAAAAATCGAAGTTGATTACAACTAAATATATTAAAATTTGACAAATATTGTCATGATTCAAAAAATCGAAGTTAAATTCAACTGAAATTACTCAAATATAGATCCTACAACAAAAATACTCAACATGATCCAAAAAATCGAAGGTGGTTCAAACAAATTTATTAAAATTTGAATCCTGCAACTAAAATTTTTTTCAAAATTCAAAAATTGTAGTTATTTTATCCTAAATTTACTCAAATATAGATACAACAACAAAAACACTCAACAAAATAAAAAAAAATCGAAGTTGGTTTCAAATAAATTTATTAAAATTTGGCACTTCCAACTAAAAATTTTTTCGCAATCCAAAAAATAGTAGTTATTTTCATCTAAATTTACTCAAATATAGATCCAACAACAAAAATACTCACCAAAATCCAAAAAAATCGAATTTTATTTCAAATTAATTTAGTATAATTTGACAAAAATCGTGTCAAACTAAAAAAAATGGAAGTTAATTTCAACTGAAATTACTCAAATTAAGCTTCTCTTAAAAAAAACTTAACATAGTCCAAAAAAATCGAAGTTGGCTCAAACAAATTTATTAAAATTTGAATCCTGCATCTAAAATTTTTTTCAAAATCCAAAAATTGAAGTTATTTTATCCTAAATTTACACAAATATAGATATAACAACAAAAATACTCAACAAAATAAAAAAAAATCGAAGTTGGTTTCAAATAAATTTATTAAAATTTGACAAATATTGTTAAAATTAAAAAAATCGAAGTTAAATTCAACTCAAATTACTCAAATATAGATCCTACAACAAAAACACTCAACAAAATAAAAAAAAATCGAAGTTGGTTTCAAATAAATTTATTAAAATTTGGCACTTCCAACTAAAAATTTTTCGCAATCCAAAAAATAGTAGTTATTTTCATCTAAATTTACTCAAATATAGATCCAACAACAAAAATACTCACCAAAATCCAAAAAAATCGAATTTTATTTCAAATTAATTTAGTATAATTTGACAAAAATCGTGTCAAACTAAAAAAAATGGAAGTTAATTTCAACTGAAATTACTCAAATTAAGCTTCTCTTAAAAAAAACTTAACATAGTCCAAAAAAATCGAAGTTGGCTCAAACAAATTTATTAAAATTTGAATCCTGCAACTAAAATTTTTTTCAAAATCCAAAAATTGAAGTTATTTTATCCTAAATTTACACAAATATACATATAACAACAAAAATACTCAACAAAATAAAAAAAAATCGATGTTGGTTTCAAATAAATTTATTAAATTTGGCACTTCCAACTAAAATTTTTTTCACAATCCAAAAAATAGTAATTATTTTCATCTAAATTTACTCAAATATAGATCCAACAACAAAAATACTCACCAAAATCCAAAAAAATCGAAGATGATTTCAAATAAATATATTAAAATTTGACAAAAAAATTGTCAAAATCCAAAAAGATCGAAGTTAAATTCAACTGAAATTACACAAATTAAGCTTCTGTATCAAAAATTCTTAACATTGTTCAGAAAAATCGACGTTGGTTTCAAATAAATTTATTAAAATTTGAATCCTGCGACTAAAATTTTTTTCAAAATCCAAAAATTGAAGTTATTTTATCCTAAATTTACTCAAATATAGATACAACAACAAAAATGCTCAACAAAATCCAAAAAAAATCGAAGTTGGTTTCAAATAAATTTATTAAAATTTGGCACTTCCAACTAAAATTTTTTCACAATCCAAAAAATAGTAGTTATTTTCATCTAAATTTACTCAAATATAGATCCAATAACAAAAATACTCATCAAAATCCAAAAAAATCGAAGTTGATTTCAAATAAATATATTAAAATTTGACAAAAATCTTGTCAAAATCCAAAAAAATCGAAGTTAATTTCAACTGAAATTACTCAAATTAAGCTTCTCTATAAAAAAACTTAACATTGTCCAGAAAAATCTAAGTTGGTTTCAAATAAATTTATTAAAATTATACTCCTGCAACTAAACTTTTTACAAAATCCAAAAAATTGAAGTTATTTTCATCTCAATTTAGTCAAATATAGATCCAACAACAAAAATACTCACCAAAATCCAAAATACCCGAAGTTGATTTCAAATAAATTTATTATAATTTGACAAAAATCGTGTCAAATTCCAAAAATATCGAAGTTAATTGCAACTGAAATGACTCAAATTAAGCTTCTCTATAAAAAAACTTAACATTGTCCTGAAAATCGAAGTTGGTTTAAAATAAATTTATTAAAATTTTGCACTTCCAAAAAATATTTTTTTCACAATCCAAAAAATTGAAGTTGTTTTCATCTAAATTTACTCAATTATCGACCCAACAACAAAAATACTCACCAAAATCCAAAAAAATCGAAGTTGATTTCAAATAAATTTATTAAACTTTGACAAAAATCTTGTCAAAATTAAAAAAAAACGAAGTTAATTTCAACTGAAATTACTCAAATTAAGCTTCTCTATAAAAAAACTTAACATAGTCCAAAAAAATCGAAGTTGGTTCAAACAAATTTATTAAAATTTGAATCCTCGAAATAAATTTTTTTTCAAAATCCAAAAATTGAAGTTATTTTATCCTAAATTTACACAAATATACATATAACAACAAAAATACTCAACAAAATAAAAAAAAATCGAAGTTGGTTTCAAATAAATTTATTAAATTTGGCACTTCCAACTAAAATTTTTTTCACAATCCAAAAAATAGTAATTATTTTCATCTAAATTTACTCAAATATAGATCCAACAACAAAAATACTCACCAAAATCCAAAAAAATCGAAGATGATTTCAAATAAATATATTAAAATTTGACAAAAAAATTGTCAAAATCCAAAAAGATCGAAGTTAAATTCAACTGAAATTACACAAATTAAGCTTCTGTATCAAAAATTCTTAACATTGTTCAGAAAAATCGACGTTGGTTTCAAATAAATTTATTAAAATTTGAATCCTGCGACTAAAATTTTTTTCAAAATCCAAAAATTGAAGTTATTTTATCCTAAATTTACTCAAATATAGATACAACAACAAAAATGCTCAACAAAATCCAAAAAAAATCGAAGTTGGTTTCAAATAAATTTATTAAAATTTGGCACTTCCAACTAAAATTTTTTCACAATCCAAAAAATAGTAGTTATTTTCATCTAAATTTACTCAAATATAGATCCAATAACAAAAATACTCATCAAAATCCAAAAAAATCGAAGTTGATTTCAAATAAATATATTAAAATTTGACAAAAATCTTGTCAAAATCCAAAAAAATCGAAGTTAATTTCAACTGAAATTACTCAAATTAAGCTTCTCTATAAAAAAACTTAACATTGTCCAGAAAAATCTAAGTTGGTTTCAAATAAATTTATTAAAATTATACTCCTGCAACTAAACTTTTTACAAAATCCAAAAAATTGAAGTTATTTTCATCTCAATTTAGTCAAATATAGATCCAACAACAAAAATACTCACCAAAATCCAAAATACCCGAAGTTGATTTCAAATAAATTTATTATAATTTGACAAAAATCGTGTCAAATTCCAAAAATATCGAAGTTAATTGCAACTGAAATGACTCAAATTAAGCTTCTCTATAAAAAAACTTAACATTGTCCTGAAAATCGAAGTTGGTTTAAAATAAATTTATTAAAATTTTGCACTTCCAAAAAATATTTTTTTCACAATCCAAAAAATTGAAGTTGTTTTCATCTAAATTTACTCAATTATCGACCCAACAACAAAAATACTCACCAAAATCCAAAAAAATCGAAGTTGATTTCAAATAAATTTATTAAACTTTGACAAAAATCTTGTCAAAATTAAAAAAAAACGAAGTTAATTTCAACTGAAATTACTCAAATTAAGCTTCTCTATAAAAAAACTAAACATAGTCCAAAAAAATCGAAGTTGGTTCAAACAAATTTATTAAAATTTGAATCCTCGAAATAAATTTTTTTTCAAAATCCAAAAATTGAAGTTATTTTATCCTAAATTTACACAAATATACATATAACAACAAAAATACTCAACAAAATAAAAAAAAATCGAAGTTGGTTTCAAATAAATTTATTAAATTTGGCACTTCCAACTAAAATTTTTTTCACAATCCAAAAAATAGTAATTATTTTCATCTAAATTTACTCAAATATAGATCCAACAACAAAAATACTCACCAAAATCCAAAAAAATCGAAGTTGATCACAACTAAATACAGGGTGTCCCAGCGAACAGTGGACAGCGGGATATCTCGTAACGTGTTGGAGATAAAAAAATAAAAAAAATATGTAAATTAATGGTTCGATGGGGCTGCTTAATTAGCCGCGACGGATTTTTTTTTCGATTATTATTTTAAAAGATACGATGGTCAAGTTTGGATTTTCAAATGGCACTAACTTTTCTGAAGTCCTGAGTCGATAGTGCGTTCCAAGATGAATTCAATAAGCTTTAATGTATACACTTGATTTCCACTGGTTTTTGAGATATTGCGCTTGCAAATATACTGATTTTCACTTGAAAAAAACCTCTGGAATAGCAAGGACCGGGGTCGGTCTTGCACGCGCCACGGGTGGCAGGGCATGCTGAAATAGATACCTACCTGCCAAAGGTCTACGCAGGCCAAAGGCTGGACAATTCTTTTCCGTCAGAAATGCTACTTTGGTAGGTACATCTGCGGAATCGAGAAGCGCACCGTTACTTTTATTTCGCACTTGCTTCTACGCTCGGATGGCCGGTTATTTTGGGAGGGGTGCAAGTTCGATTGGTTAGGTTAGTAGGTGTGAAAGTTGCTAGACTAAATTTCAACCATAGGGAGCAGATTGTATTAGAACCAATCGGATTTGCATCCCTCACAAACGGCTGCTCTCTTGAAGAGGCCCTCTTCACAGCAATGCCCACCTTCAATCGCACGGAATACGTTAACGCATGCTATTGTTTTGATATTGAAGCTCGTGTTTATAATCGAGAGGACCACACGTCGACAGCGGGCTAGCCCTTTTCTTCCTGTGTCTCCCCACGAGGAGTATTGCCGGTGGATTGTAGGAGCGTAGATGTCTGGATGCCAGTTATTGAATTCAGGAGACGATAGAAACACTTTATTACAAAACACACATGTACTATAATTAAAGTAAATCGTATTCCTCTCGGGCAGGAGTACTGATAATGAGCGAACTTGCGCCCCACTTCGCGCAGACCGATTACGCGGAGGGTAGTCGGGTGTCACACACTGCACAATTGATACAGGGTAACAATTCTGGAGCAACGCCCGTCAAGGAGATGCGGCCTGGTACCCCGTGACGAGGATAGCCCTTCGCAGTGCCTCGCCCGATTTTTATGGCTTTTTTCGGAAAAAGGTACGAATCCTGGGCCGAACGTAACGAATTGAAGGGTTTCGACCCTCGAAGGGTTTGGAATATCATTAAGAAGTGAAAAATGTACAGGATTTCAAATGTTTGCTTCTTTTCTTCATCGTATCGAGAAGGAAGTGACGCCAATGGATTCCTTATGCTTTTCCGATGAAACTGACACCAAGAACGACGTAATTCGGAAAATAATGAAGGAAATGAACAATTCATTTCCATAACCTCAAGCTAATTTCGTTAATAATAGCCCGATTTACGTGAAATTTGGTATGATTTTCATCGGAAAAACATGAGGAATCCATTGGTGCCACTTTCATATCGATACATTAAAGAATGAAGCATTTCTTACTACGCTGAAATTAATATTTCACATTTTCACCCTCGACTGCGGGGGCTCGACCCCAAATTCGTTACGTTCGGCCCAGGATTCGTACCTTTTTCCGGAAAAACCAATAAAATTCGATGAGCACAGCGAGGTGTTGTTCTCGCCACGGGGTGACGGGCGTAGCTCCAGAATTATCTGTTTAAGATATAAACTAATTCTTTATTCTTTGTCGTATGGATATGGGAGTGTCGCCGATGGATTCCTTGGAGTTTTCCGATGAAAATCATTACAAATGTCGTGTAAATCAGACAACTTTTGCATATGGAATAAAAATAGCTTGTGTCAAAGTACTCCGATTAGCGTGATATTTGGTATGATTTTCATCAGAAAAACATAAGGAATCCATCGGCGTCACTTCCCTTTCGACACGATGAAGAAAAGAATTTCTTAATACGCTGTAATGGATATTTCACCCTCGACTGCGGAGACTCGACCCCAAATTAGTTACGTTCGGCCCAGGATTCGTACCTTTTTCCGGAAAAAAAGGTAGGAATCCTGGGCCGAACGTAGCGAATTGAAGGGTTTCGACCCTCGAAGGGTTTGGAATATCATTAAGAAGTGAAAAATGTACAGGATTTCAAATGTTTGCTTCTTTTCTTCATCGTATCGAGAAGGAAGTGACGCCAATGGATTCCTTATGTTTTTCCGATGAAACTGACATCAAGAACGACGTAATTCGGAAAATAATGAAGGAAATTTCGTTAATAATAGTCTGATTTACACGACATTTTGCATGATTTTCATCGGAAAACTCCAAGGAATCCATCGGCGACACTTCCATATCCATACGATAAAGAATATAGAATTAGTTTATTTCCTAAACAGATAATTCTGGAGCTACGCCCGTCACCCCGTGGCGAGGAACACACCCCGCAGTGCCCATCGAATTTTATGGCTTTTTCCGGAAAAAGGTACGAATCCTGGGCCGAACGTAACGAATTTGGGGTCGAGCCCCCGCAGTCGAGGGTGAAAATGTGAAATATTAATTACAGCGTAGTAAGAAATGCTTCATTCTTTAATGCATCGATATGAAAGTGGCACCACTGGATTCCTTATGTTTTTCCGATGAAGATCGTACCAAATTTCACGCAAATCGGCCCATTATTAACGAAATTTCCTTCATTATTTTCCGAATTACGTCGTTCTTTGTGTCAGTTTCATCGGAAAAACATAAGGAATCCATTGGCGTCACTTCCTTCTCGATACGATGAAGAAAAGAAGCAAACATTTGAAATCCTGTACATTTTCACTTCTTAATGATATTCCAAACCCTTCGAGGGTCGAAACCCTTCAATTCGCTACGTTCGGCCCAGGATTCCTACCTTTTTTTCCGGAAAAAGCCATAAAATTCGGGCGAGACACTGCGAAGGGCTGTCCTCGCCACGGGATACCAGGCCGCATCTCCTTGACGAGCGTTGCTCCAGAATTGTTACCCTGTATCAATTGTGCAGTGTGTGACACCCGACTACCCTCCGCGTAATCGGTCTGCGCGAAGTGGGGCGCAAGTTCGCTCATTATCAGTACTCCTGCCCGAGAGGAATACGATTTACTTTAATTATAGTACATGTGTGTTTTGTAATAAAGTGTTTCTATCGTCTCCTGAATTCAATAACTGGCATCCAGACATCTACGCTCCTACAATCCACCGGCAATACTCCTCGTGGGGAGACACAGGAAGAAAAGGGCTAGCCCGCTGTCGACGCGTGGTCCTCTCGATTATAAACACGAGCTTCAATATCAAAACAATAGCATGCGTTAACGTATTCCGTGCGATTGAAGGTGGGCATTGCTGTGAAGAGGGCCTCTTCAAGAGAGCAGCCGTTTGTGAGGGATGCAAATCCGATTGGTTCTAATACAATCTGCTCCCTATGGTTGAAATTTAGTCTAGCAACTTTCACACCTACTAACCTAACCAATCGAACTTGCACCCCTCCCAAAATAACCGGCCATCCGAGCGTAGAAGCAAGTGCGAAATAAAAGTAACGGTGCGCTTCTCGATTCCGCAGATGTACCTACCAAAGTAGCATTTCTGACGGAAAAGAATTGTCCAGCCTTTGGCCTGCGTAGACCTTTGGCAGGTAGGTATCTATTTCAGCAGGCCCTGCCACCCGTGGCGCCTGCAAGACCGACCCCGGTCCTTGCTATTCCAGAGGTTTTTTTCAAGTGAAAATCAGCAAATTTGCCAGCGCAATATCTCAAAAACCAGTGGAAATCAAGTGTATACATTAAAGCTTATTGAATTCGTCTTGGAACGCACTATCAACTCAGGACTTCAGAAAAGTTAGTGCCATTTGAAAATCCGAACTTGACCATCGTATCTTTTAAAATAATAATCGAAAAAAAAATCCGTCGCGGCTAATTAAGTAGCCCCATCGAACCATTTAATTATATTTTTTTTTATATTTTTATCTCCAATAGTTTAGGAGATATCCCGCTGTCCACTGTTCGCTGGGACACCCTGTATATTAAAATTTGACAAATATTGTCATGATTCAAAAAATCGAAGTTAAATTCAACTGAAATTACTCAAATATATAGATCCTACAACAAAAATACTCAACATGATCCTGAAAATCGAAGTTGGTTCAAACAAATTTATTAAAATTTGAATCCTGCGACTAAAATTTTTTTCAAAATCCAAAAAATAGTAATTATTTTCATCTAAATTTACTCAAATATAGATCCAACAACAAAAATACTCACCAAAATCCAAAAAAATCGAAGTTGATTACAACTAAATATATTAAAATTTGACAAATATTGTCATGATTCAAAAAATCGAAGTTAAATTCAACTGAAATTACTCAAATATAGATCCTACAACAAAAATACTCAACATGATCCAAAAAATCGAAGTTGGTTCAAACAAAATTATTAAAATTTGAATCCTGCAACTAAAATTTTTTTCAAAATTCAAAAATTGTAGTTATTTTATCCTAAATTTACTCAAATATAGATACAACAACAAAAACACTCAACAAAATAAAAAAAAATCGAAGTTGGTTTCAAATAAATTTATTAAAATTTGGCACTTCCAACTAAAAATTTTTTCGCAATCCAAAAAATAGTAGTTATTTTCATCTAAATTTACTCAAATATAGATCCAACAACAAAAATACTCACCAAAATCCAAAAAAATCGAATTTTATTTCAAATAAATTTAGTATAATTTGACAAAAATCGTGTCAAACTAAAAAAAATCGAAGTTAATTTCAACTGAAATTACTCAAATTAAGCTTCTCTTAAAAAAAACTTAACATAGTCCAAAAAAATCGAAGTTGGCTCAAACAAATTTATTAAAATTTGAATCCTGCATCTAAAATTTTTTTCAAAATCCAAAAATTGAAGTTATTTTATCCTAAATTTACACAAATATAGATATAACAACAAAAATACTCAACAAAATAAAAAAAAATCGAAGTTGGTTTCAAATAAATTTATTAAAATTTGACAAATATTGTTAAAATTAAAAAAATCGAAGTTAAATTCAACTCAAATTACTCAAATATAGATCCTACAACAAAAATACTCAACAAAATCCAAAATAATCGAAGTTAATTTCAACTGAAATTACTCAAATTAAGCTTCTCTATAAAAAAACTTAACATTGTCCAGAAAAATCTAAGTTGGTTTCAAATAAATTTATTAAAATTATACTCCTGCAACTAAACTTTTTACAAAATCCAAAAAATTGAAGTTATTTTCATCTCAATTTAGTCAAATATAGATCCAACAACAAAAATACTCACCAAAATCCAAAATACCCGAAGTTGATTTCAAATAAATTTATTATAATTTGACAAAAATCGTGTCAAATTCCAAAAATATCGAAGTTAATTGCAACTGAAATTACTCAAATTAAGCTTCTCTATAAAAAAACTTAACATTGTCCTGAAAATCGAAGTTGGTTTAAAATAAATTTATTAAAATTTTGCACTTCCAAAAAATAATTTTTTCACAATCCAAAAAATTGAAGTTGTTTTCATCTAAATTTACTCAATTATCGACCCAACAACAAAAATACTCACCAAAATCCAAAAAAATCGAAGTTGATTTCAAATAAATTTATTAAACTTTGACAAAAATCTTGTCAAAATTAAAAAAAAACGAAGTTAATTTCAACTGAAATTACTCAAATTAAGCTTCTCTATAAAAAAACTTAACATAGTCCAAAAAAATCGAAGTTGGTTCAAACAAATTTATTAAATTTTGAATCCTGTAACTAAAATTTTTTTCAAAATCCAAAATTTGAAGTTATTTTATCCAAAATTTACTCAAATATAGATATAACAACAAAAATACTCAACAAAATAAAAAAAAATCGAAGTTGGTTTCAAATAAATTTATTAAAATTTGCCACTTCCAACTAAAATTTTTTTCACAATCCAAAAAATAGTAGTTATTTTCATCTAAATTTACTCAAATATAGATCCAACAACAAAAATACTCACCAAAATCCAAAAAAATCGAAGTTGATTTCAAATAAATTTATTAAAATTTGTAACTTCCAAAGGAAATTTTTTTCACAATCCAAAAAATTGAAGTTGTTTTCATCTAAATTTACTCAATTATCGACCCAACAACAAAAATACTCACCAAAATCCAAAAAAATCGAAGATGATTTCAAATAAATATATTAAAATTTGACAAAAAAATTGTCAAAATCCAAAAAGATCGAAGTTAAATTCAACTGAAATTACACAAATTAAGCTTCTGTATCAAAAATTCTTAACATTGTTCAGAAAAATCGACGTTGGTTTCAAATAAATTTATTAAAATTTGAATCCTGCGACTAAAATTTTTTTCAAAATCCAAAAATTGAAGTTATTTTATCCTAAATTTACTCAAATATAGATACAACAACAAAAATGCTCAACAAAATCCAAAAAAAATCGAAGTTGGTTTCAAATAAATTTATTAAAATTTGGCACTTCCAACTAAAATTTTTTCACAATCCAAAAAATAGTAGTTATTTTCATCTAAATTTACTCAAATATAGATCCAATAACAAAAATACTCATCAAAATCCAAAAAAATCGAAGTTGATTTCAAATAAATATATTAAAATTTGACAAAAATCTTGTCAAAATCCAAAAAAATCGAAGTTAATTTCAACTGAAATTACTCAAATTAAGCTTCTCTATAAAAAAACTTAACATTGTCCAGAAAAATCTAAGTTGGTTTCAAATAAATTTATTAAAATTATACTCCTGCAACTAAACTTTTTACAAAATCCAAAAAATTGAAGTTATTTTCATCTCAATTTAGTCAAATATAGATCCAACAACAAAAATACTCACCAAAATCCGAAATACCCGAAGTTGATTTCAAATAAATTTATTATAATTTGACAAAAATCGTGTCAAATTCCAAAAATATCGAAGTTAATTGCAACTGAAATTACTCAAATTAAGCTTCTCTATAAAAAAACTTAACATTGTCCTGAAAATCGAAGTTGGTTTAAAATAAATTTATTAAAATTTTGCACTTCCAAAAAATAATTTTTTCACAATCCAAAAAATTGAAGTTGTTTTCATCTAAATTTACTCAATTATCGACCCAACAACAAAAATACTCACCAAAATCCAAAAAAATCGAAGTTGATTTCAAATAAATTTATTAAACTTTGACAAAAATCTTGTCAAAATTAAAAAAAAACGAAGTTAATTTCAACTGAAATTACTCAAATTAAGCTTCTCTATAAAAAAACTTAACATAGTCCAAAAAAATCGAAGTTGGTTCAAACAAATTTATTAAATTTTGAATCCTGTAACTAAAATTTTTTTCAAAATCCAAAATTTGAAGTTATTTTATCCAAAATTTACTCAAATATAGATATAACAACAAAAATACTCAACAAAATAAAAAAAAATCGAAGTTGGTTTCAAATAAATTTATTAAAATTTGCCACTTCCAACTAAAATTTTTTTCACAATCCAAAAAATAGTAGTTATTTTCATCTAAATTTACTCAAATATAGATCCAACAACAAAAATACTCACCAAAATCCAAAAAAATCGAAGTTGATTTCAAATAAATTTATTAAAATTTGTAACTTCCAAAGGAAATTTTTTTCACAATCCAAAAAATTGAAGTTGTTTTCATCTAAATTTACTCAATTATCGACCCAACAACAAAAATACTCACCAAAATCCAAAAAAATCGAAGTTGATTTCAAATAAATTTATTAAAATTTGACAAAAATCTTGTGAAAATTAAAAAAAAACGAAGTTAATTTCAACTGAAATTACTCAAATTAAGCTTCTCTATAAAAAAACTTAACATAGTCCAAAAAAATCGAAGTTGGTTCAAACAAATTTATTAAAATTTGAATCCTGCAACTAAAATTTTTTTCAAAATCCAAAATTTGAAGTTATTTTATCCAAAATTTACTCAAATATAGATATAACAACAAAAATACTCAACAAAATAAAAAAAAATCGAAGTTGGTTTCAAATAAATTTATTAAAATTTGCCACTTCCAACTAAAATTTTTTTCACAATCCAAAAAATAGTAGTTATTTTCATCTAAATTTACTCAAATATAGATCCAACAACAAAAATACTCACCAAAATCCAAAAAAATCGAAGTTGATTTCAAATAAATTTATTAAAATTTGTAACTTCCAAAGGAAATTTTTTTCACAATCCAAAAAATTGAAGTTGTTTTCATCTAAATTTACTCAATTATCGACCCAACAACAAAAATACTCACCAAAATCCAAAAAAATCGAAGTTGATTTCAAATAAATTTATTAAAATTTGACAAAAATCTTGTGAAAATTAAAAAAAAACGAAGTTAATTTCAACTGAAATTACTCAAATTAAGCTTCTCTATAAAAAAACTTAACATAGTCCCAAAAATCGAAGTTGGTTCAAACAAATTTATTAAAATTTGAATCCTGCAACTAAAATTTTTTTCAAAATCCAAAAATTGAAGTTATTTTATCCTAAATTTACACAAATATACATATAACAACAAAAATACTCAACAAAATAAAAAAAAATCGATGTTGGTTTCAAATAAATTTATTAAATTTGGCACTTCCAACTAAAATTTTTTTCACAATCCAAAAAATAGTAATTATTTTCATCTAAATTTACTCAAATATAGATCCAACAACAAAAATACTCACCAAAATCCAAAAAAATCGAAGATGATTTCAAATAAATATATTAAAATTTGACAAAAAAATTGTCAAAATCCAAAAAGATCGAAGTTAAATTCAACTGAAATTACACAAATTAAGCTTCTGTATCAAAAATTCTTAACATTGTTCAGAAAAATCGACGTTGGTTTCAAATAAATTTATTAAAATTTGAATCCTGCGACTAAAATTTTTTTCAAAATCCAAAAATTGAAGTTATTTTATCCTAAATTTACTCAAATATAGATACAACAACAAAAATGCTCAACAAAATCCAAAAAAAATCGAAGTTGGTTTCAAATAAATTTATTAAAATTTGGCACTTCCAACTAAAATTTTTTCACAATCCAAAAAATAGTAGTTATTTTCATCTAAATTTACTCAAATATAGATCCAATAACAAAAATACTCATCAAAATCCAAAAAAATCGAAGTTGATTTCAAATAAATATATTAAAATTTGACAAAAATCTTGTCAAAATCCAAAAAAATCGAAGTTAATTTCAACTGAAATTACTCAAATTAAGCTTCTCTATAAAAAAACTTAACATTGTCCAGAAAAATCTAAGTTGGTTTCAAATAAATTTATTAAAATTATACTCCTGCAACTAAACTTTTTACAAAATCCAAAAAATTGAAGTTATTTTCATCTCAATTTAGTCAAATATAGATCCAACAACAAAAATACTCACCAAAATCCGAAATACCCGAAGTTGATTTCAAATAAATTTATTATAATTTGACAAAAATCGTGTCAAATTCCAAAAATATCGAAGTTAATTGCAACTGAAATGACTCAAATTAAGCTTCTCTATAAAAAAACTTAACATTGTCCTGAAAATCGAAGTTGGTTTAAAATAAATTTATTAAAATTTTGCACTTCCAAAAAATATTTTTTTCACAATCCAAAAAATTGAAGTTGTTTTCATCTAAATTTACTCAATTATCGACCCAACAACAAAAATACTCACCAAAATCCAAAAAAATCGAAGTTGATTTCAAATAAATTTATTAAACTTTGACAAAAATCTTGTCAAAATTAAAAAAAAACGAAGTTAATTTCAACTGAAATTACTCAAATTAAGCTTCTCTATAAAAAAACTTAACATAGTCCAAAAAAATCGAAGTTGGTTCAAACAAATTTATTAAAATTTGAATCCTCGAAATAAATTTTTTTTCAAAATCCAAAAATTGAAGTTATTTTATCCTAAATTTACACAAATATACATATAACAACAAAAATACTCAACAAAATAAAAAAAAATCGAAGTTGGTTTCAAATAAATTTATTAAAATTTGCCACTTCCAACTAAAATTTTTTCACAATCCAAAAAATAGTAGTTATATTCATCTAAATTTACTCAAATATAGATCCAATAACAAAAATACTCTCCAAAATCCAAAAAAATCGAAGTTGATTTCAAATAAATTTAGTATAATTTGACAAAAATCGTGTCAAACTAAAAGAAATCACAGTTAATTTCAACTGAAATTACTCAAATGAAGCTACTCTATAAAAAAACTTAACATCGTCCAAAAACATCGAAGTTGGTTCAAATAATTTTATTAAAATTTGGCACTTCCAACTAACATTTTTTTCACAATCCAAAAAATAGTAATTATTTTCATCTAAATTTACTCAAATATAGATCCAACAACAAAAATACTCACCAAAATCCAAAAAAATCGAAGTTGATTACAACTAAATATATTAAAATTTGACAAATATTGTCATGATTCAAAAAATCGAAGTTAAATTCAACTGAAATTACTCAAATATATAGATCCTACAACAAAAATACTCAACATGATCCTGAAAATCGAAGTTGGTTCAAACAAATTTATTAAAATTTGAATCCTGCGACTAAAATTTTTTTCAAAATCCAAAAAATAGTAATTATTTTCATCTAAATTTACTCAAATATAGATCCAACAACAAAAATACTCACCAAAATCCAAAAAAATCGAAGTTGATTACAACTAAATATATTAAAATTTGACAAATATTGTCATGATTCAAAAAATCGAAGTTAAATTCAACTGAAATTACTCAAATATAGATCCTACAACAAAAATACTCAACATGATCCAAAAAATCGAAGTTGGTTCAAACAAATTTATTAAAATTTGAATCCTGCAACTAAAATTTTTTTCAAAATTCAAAAATTGTAGTTATTTTATCCTAAATTTACTCAAATATAGATACAACAACAAAAACACTCAACAAAATAAAAAAAAATCGAAGTTGGTTTCAAATAAATTTATTAAAATTTGGCACTTCCAACTAAAAATTTTTTCGCAATCCAAAAAATAGTAGTTATTTTCATCTAAATTTACTCAAATATAGATCCAACAACAAAAATACTCACCAAAATCCAAAAAAATCGAATTTTATTTCAAATAAATTTAGTATAATTTGACAAAAATCGTGTCAAACTAAAAAAAATCGAAGTTAATTTCAACTGAAATTACTCAAATTAAGCTTCTCTTAAAAAAAACTTAACATAGTCCAAAAAAATCGAAGTTGGCTCAAACAAATTTATTAAAATTTGAATCCTGCATCTAAAATTTTTTTCAAAATCCAAAAATTGAAGTTATTTTATCCTAAATTTACACAAATATAGATATAACAACAAAAATACTCAACAAAATAAAAAAAAATCGAAGTTGGTTTCAAATAAATTTATTAAAATTTGACAAATATTGTTAAAATTAAAAAAATCGAAGTTAAATTCAACTCAAATTACTCAAATATAGATCCTACAACAAAAATACTCAACAAAATCCAAAATAATCGAAGTTAATTTCAACTGAAATTACTCAAATTAAGCTTCTCTATAAAAAAACTTAACATTGTCCAGAAAAATCTAAGTTGGTTTCAAATAAATTTATTAAAATTATACTCCTGCAACTAAACTTTTTACAAAATCCAAAAAATTGAAGTTATTTTCATCTCAATTTAGTCAAATATAGATCCAACAACAAAAATACTCACCAAAATCCAAAATACCCGAAGTTGATTTCAAATAAATTTATTATAATTTGACAAAAATCGTGTCAAATTCCAAAAATATCGAAGTTAATTGCAACTGAAATTACTCAAATTAAGCTTCTCTATAAAAAAACTTAACATTGTCCTGAAAATCGAAGTTGGTTTAAAATAAATTTATTAAAATTTTGCACTTCCAAAAAATAATTTTTTCACAATCCAAAAAATTGAAGTTGTTTTCATCTAAATTTACTCAATTATCGACCCAACAACAAAAATACTCACCAAAATCCAAAAAAATCGAAGTTGATTTCAAATAAATTTATTAAACTTTGACAAAAATCTTGTCAAAATTAAAAAAAAACGAAGTTAATTTCAACTGAAATTACTCAAATTAAGCTTCTCTATAAAAAAACTTAACATAGTCCAAAAAAATCGAAGTTGGTTCAAACAAATTTATTAAAATTTGAATCCTGTAACTAAAATTTTTTTCAAAATCCAAAATTTGAAGTTATTTTATCCAAAATTTACTCAAATATAGATATAACAACAAAAATACTCAACAAAATAAAAAAAAATCGAAGTTGGTTTCAAATAAATTTATTAAAATTTGCCACTTCCAACTAAAATTTTTTTCACAATCCAAAAAATAGTAGTTATTTTCATCTAAATTTACTCAAATATAGATCCAACAACAAAAATACTCACCAAAATCCAAAAAAATCGAAGTTGATTTCAAATAAATTTATTAAAATTTGTAACTTCCAAAGGAAATTTTTTTCACAATCCAAAAAATTGAAGTTGTTTTCATCTAAATTTACTCAATTATCGACCCAACAACAAAAATACTCACCAAAATCCAAAAAAATCGAAGTTGATTTCAAATAAATTTATTAAAATTTGACAAAAATCTTGTGAAAATTAAAAAAAAACGAAGTTAATTTCAACTGAAATTACTCAAATTAAGCTTCTCTATAAAAAAACTTAACATAGTCCAAAAAAATCGAAGTTGGTTCAAACAAATTTATTAAAATTTGAATCCTGCAACTAAAATTTTTTTCAAAATCCAAAAATTGAAGTTATTTTATCCTAAATTTACACAAATATACATATAACAACAAAAATACTCAAAAAAATAAAAAAAAATCGATGTTGGTTTCAAATAAATTTATTAAATTTGGCACTTCCAACTAAAATTTTTTTCACAATCCAAAAAATAGTAATTATTTTCATCTAAATTTACTCAAATATAGATCCAACAACAAAAATACTCACCAAAATCCAAAAAAATCGAAGATGATTTCAAATAAATATATTAAAATTTGACAAAAAAATTGTCAAAATCCAAAAAGATCGAAGTTAAATTCAACTGAAATTACACAAATTAAGCTTCTGTATCAAAAATTCTTAACATTGTTCAGAAAAATCGACGTTGGTTTCAAATAAATTTATTAAAATTTGAATCCTGCGACTAAAATTTTTTTCAAAATCCAAAAATTGAAGTTATTTTATCCTAAATTTACTCAAATATAGATCCAATAACAAAAATACTCATCAAAATCCAAAAAAATCGAAGTTGATTTCAAATAAATATATTAAAATTTGACAAAAATCTTGTCAAAATCCAAAAAAATCGAAGTTAATTTCAACTGAAATTACTCAAATTAAGCTTCTCTATAAAAAAACTTAACATTGTCCAGAAAAATCTAAGTTGGTTTCAAATAAATTTATTAAAATTATACTCCTGCAACTAAACTTTTTACAAAATCCAAAAAATTGAAGTTATTTTCATCTCAATTTAGTCAAATAT
The DNA here is from genome assembly GCA_946251845.1 of Andrena fulva. Classification (NCBI taxonomy): domain Eukaryota; kingdom Metazoa; phylum Arthropoda; class Insecta; order Hymenoptera; family Andrenidae; genus Andrena; species Andrena fulva. The sequence continues at coordinate 78,720 of CAMITZ010000136.1, read as the reverse complement.
AGATCCAACAACAAAAATACTCACCAAAATCCAAAATACCCGAAGTTGATTTCAAATAAATTTATTATAATTTGACAAAAATCGTGTCAAATTCCAAAAATATCGAAGTTAATTGCAACTGAAATTACTCAAATTACGCTTCTCTATAAAAAAACTTAACATTGTCCTGAAAATCGAAGTTGGTTTAAAATAAATTTATTAAAATTTTGCACTTCAAAAAAATAATTTTTTCACAATCCAAAAAATTGAAGTTGTTTTCATCTAAATTTACTCAATTATCGACCCAACAACAAAAATACTCACCAAAATCCAAAAAAATCGAAGTTGATTTCAAATAAATTTATTAAACTTTGACAAAAATCTTGTCAAAATTAAAAAAAAACGAAGTTAATTTCAACTGAAATTACTCAAATTAAGCTTCTCTATAAAAAAACTTAACATAGTCCAAAAAAATCGAAGTTGGTTCAAACAAATTTATTAAAATTTGAATCCTCGAAATAAAATTTTTTTCAAAATCCAAAAATTAAAGTTATTTTATCCTAAATTTACACAAATATACATATAACAACAAAAATACTCAACAAAATAAAAAAAAATCGAAGTTGGTTTCAAATAAATTTATTAAATTTGGCACTTCCAACTAAAATTTTTTTCACAATCCAAAAAATAGTAATTATTTTCATCTAAATTTACTCAAATATAGATCCATCAACAAAAATACTCACCAAAATCCAAAAAAATCGAAGTTGATTACAACTAAATATATTAAAATTTGACAAATATTGTCATGATTCAAAAAATCGAAGTTAAATTCAACTGAAATTACTCAAATATATAGATCCTACAACAAAAATACTCAACATGATCCTGAAAATCGAAGTTGGTTCAAACAAATTTATTAAAATTTGAATCCTGCGACTAAAATTTTTTTCAAAATCCAAAAAATAGTAATTATTTTCATCTAAATTTACTCAAATATAGATCCAACAACAAAAATACTCACCAAAATCCAAAAAAATCGAAGTTGATTACAACTAAATATATTAAAATTTGACAAATATTGTCATGATTCAAAAAATCGAAGTTAAATTCAACTGAAATTACTCAAATATAGATCCTACAACAAAAATACTCAACATGATCCAAAAAATCGATGTTGGTTCAAACAAATTTATTAAAATTTGAATCCTGCAACTAAAATTTTTTTCAAAATTCAAAAATTGTAGTTATTTTATCCTAAATTTACTCAAATATAGATACAACAACAAAAACACTCAACAAAATAAAAAAAAAATCGAAGTTGGTTTCAAATAAATTTATTAAAATTTGGCACTTCCAACTAAAAATTTTTTCGCAATCCAAAAAATAGTAGTTATTTTCATCTAAATTTACTCAAATATAGATCCAACAACAAAAATACTCACCAAAATCCAAAAAAATCGAGGTTGATTTAAAATAAATTTAGTATAATTTGACAAAAATCGTGTCAAACTAAAAAAAATCGAAGTTAATTTCAACTGGAATTACTCAAATTAAGCTTCTCTATAAAAAAACTTAACATAGTCCAAAAAAATCGAAGTTGGCTCAAACAAATTTATTAAAATTTGACTCCTGCAACTAAAATTTTTATCAAAATCCAAAAATTGAAGTTATTTTATCCTAAATTTATACAAATATAGATATAACAACAAAAATACTCATCAAAATAAAAAAAAATCGAAGTTGGTTTCAAATAAATATATTAAAATTTGACAAAAATCTTGTCAAAATCCAAAAAAATCGAAGTTAATTTCAACTGAAATTACTCAAATTAAGCTTCTCTATAAAAAAACTTAACATTGTCCAGAAAAATCTAAGTTGGTTTCAAATAAATTTATTAAAATTATACTCCTGCAACTAAACTTTTTACAAAATCCAAAAAATTGAAGTTATTTTCATCTCAATTTAGTCAAATATAGATCCAACTACAAAAATACTCACCAAAATCCAAAATACCCGAAGTTGATTTCAAATAAATTTATTATAATTTGACAAAAATCGTGTCAAATTCCAAAAATATCGAAGTTAATTGCAACTGAAATTACTCAAATTAAGCTTCTCTATAAAAAAACTTAACATTGTCCTGAAAATCGAAGTTGGTTTAAAATAAATTTATTAAAATTTTGCACTTCCAAAAAATAATTTTTTCACAATCCAAAAAATTGAAGTTGTTTTCATCAAAATTTACTCAATTATCGACCCAACAACAAAAATACTCAACAAAATCCAAAAAAATCGAAGTTGATTTCAAATAAATATATTAAAATTTGACAAAAATCTTGTCAAAATCCAAAAAAATCGAAGTTAATTTCAACTGAAATTACTCAAATTAAGCTTCTCTATAAAAAAACCTAACATTGTCCAGAAAAATCTAAGTTGGTTTCAAATAAATTTATTAAAATTATACTCCTGCAACTAAACTTTTTACAAAATCCAAAAAATTGAAGTTATTTTCATCTCAATTTAGTCAAATATAGATCCAACAACAAAAATACTCACCAAAATCCAAAATACCCGAAGTTGATTTCAAATAAATTTATTATAATTTGACAAAAATCGTGTCAAATTCCAAAAATATCGAAGTTAATTGCAACTGAAATTACTCAAATTAAGCTTCTCTATAAAAAAACTTAACATTGTCCTGAAAATCGAAGTTGGTTTAAAATAAATTTATTAAAATTTTGCACTTCCAAAAAATAATTTTTTCACAATCCAAAAAATTGAAGTTGTTTTCATCAAAATTTACTCAATTATCGACCCAACAACAAAAATACTCAACAAAATCCAAAAAAATCGAAGTTGATTTCAAATAAATATATTAAAATTTGACAAAAATCTTGTCAAAATCCAAAAAGATCGAAGATAAATTCAACTGAAATTACACAAATTAAGCTTCTGTATAAAAAATTCTTAACATTGCTCAGAAAAATCGACGTTGGTTTCAAATAAATTTATTAAAATTTGAATCCTGCGACTAAAATTTTTTTCAAAACCCAAAAATTGAAGTTATTTTATCCTAAATTTACTCAAATATAGATACAACAACAAAAATACTCAACAAAATCCAAAAAAATCGAAGTTGGTTTCAAATAAATTTATTAAAATTTGGCACTTCCAACTAAAATTTTTTCACAATCCAAAAAATAGTAGTTATTTTCATCTAAATTTACTCAAATATAGATCCAACAACAAAAATACTCACCAAAATCCAAAATACCCGAAGTTGATTTCAAATAAATTTATTATAATTTGACAAAAATCGTGTCAAATTCCAAAAATATCGAAGTTAATTGCAACTGAAATTACTCAAATTAAGCTTCTCTATAAAAAAACTTAACATTGTCCTGAAAATCGAAGTTTGTTTAAAATAAATTTATTAAAATTTTGCACTTCCAAAAAATAATTTTTTCACAATCCAAAAAATTGAAGTTGTTTTCATCAAAATTTACTCAATTATCGACCCAACAACAAAAATACTCAACAAAATCCAAAAAAATCGAAGTTGATTTCAAATAAATATATTAAAATTTGACAAAAATCTTGTCAAAATCCAAAAAGATCGAAGATAAATTCAACTGAAATTACACAAATTAAGCTTCTGTATAAAAAATTCTTAACATTGCTCAGAAAAATCGACGTTGGTTTCAAATAAATTTATTAAAATTTGAATCCTGCGACTAAAATTTTTTTCAAAACCCAAAAATTGAAGTTATTTTATCCTAAATTTACTCAAATATAGATACAACAACAAAAATACTCAACAAAATCCAAAAAAATCGAAGTTGGTTTCAAATAAATTTATTAAAATTTGGCACTTCCAACTAAAATTTTTTCACAATCCAAAAAATAGTAGTTATTTTCATCTAAATTTACTCAAATATAGATCCAACAACAAAAATACTCACCAAAATCCAAAATACCCGAAGTTGATTTCAAATAAATTTATTATAATTTGACAAAAATCGTGTCAAATTCCAAAAATATCGAAGTTAATTGCAACTGAAATTACTCAAATTAAGCTTCTCTATAAAAAAACTTAACATTGTCCTGAAAATCGAAGTTTGTTTAAAATAAATTTATTAAAATTTTGCACTTCCAAAAAATAATTTTTTCACAATCCAAAAAATTGAAGTTGTTTTCATCTGAATTTACTCAATTATCGACCCAACAACAAAAATACTCAACAAAATCCAAAAAAATCGAAGTTGATTTCAAATAAATATATTAAAATTTGACAAAAATCTTGTCAAAATCCAAAAAGATCGAAGATAAATTCAACTGAAATTACACAAATTAAGCTTCTGTATCAAAAATTCTTAACATTGCTCAGAAAAATCGACGATGGTTTCAAATAAATTTATTAAAATTTGAATCCTGCGACTAAAATTTTTTTCAAAACCCAAAAATTGAAGTTATTTTATCCTAAATTTACTCAAATATAGATACAACAACAAAAATACTCAACAAAATCCAAAAAAATCGAAGTTGGTTTCAAATAAATTTATTAAAATTTGGCACTTCCAACTAAAATTTTTTCACAATCCAAAAAATAGTAGTTATTTTCATCTAAATTTCCTCAAATATAGATCCAATAACAAAAATACTCATCAAAATCCAAAAAAATCGAAGTTGATTTCAAATAAATATATTAAAATTTGACAAAAATCTTGTCAAAATCCAAAAAAGTCGAAGTTAATTTCAACTGAAATTACTCAAATTAAGCTTCTCTATAAAAAAACTTAACATTGTCCAGAAAAATCTAAGTTGGTTTCAAATAAATTTATAAAAATTTGGCACTTCCAACAAAAAATTTTTCCACAATCCAAAAAGTTGAAGTTATTTTCATCTAAATTTACTCAATTATAGATCAAACTACAAAAATACTCAACAAAATAAAAAAATGTACTTTGATTTCAACTAAATATATTAAAATTGGACAAATATTGTTAAAATTAAAAAAATCGAAGTTAAATTCAACTGAAATTACTCAAATATAGATCCTACAACAAAAATACTCAACAAAATCCAAAATAATCGAAGTTGATTTCAAATAAATTTATTATAATTTGACAAAAATCGTGTCAAATTCCAAAAAAATCGAAGTTAATTACAACAGAAATTTCACAAATTAAGCTCCTCTATAAAAAAACTTAACATTGTCCTGAAAATCGAAGTTGGTTTCAAATAAATTTATTAAAATTGGGCACTTCCAACTAAAATTTTTTTCGCAATCCAAAAAATAGTAGTTATTTTCATCTAAATTTACTCAAATGTAGATCCAACAACAAAAATACTCACCAAAATCCAAAAAAATTGAAGTTGATTTCAAATAAATTTAGTATAATTTGACAAAAATCGTGTCAAACTAAAAAAAATCGAAGTTAATTTCAACTGAAATTACTCAAATTAAGCTTCTCTATAAAAAAACTTAACATAGTCCAAAAAAATCGAAGTTGGTTCAAACAAATTTATTAAAATTTGAATCCTGCAACTAAAATTTTTTTCAAAATCCAAAAATTGAAGTTATTTTATCCTAAATTTACACAAATATAGATATAACAACAAAAATACTCAACAAAATAAAAAAAAATCGGAGTTGGTTTCAAATAAATTTATTAAAATTTAGCACTTCCAACTAAAATTTTTTTCACAATCCAAAAAATAGTAATTATTTTCATCTAAATTTACTCAAATATAGATCCAACAACAAAAGTACTCACCAAAATCCAAAAAAATCGAAGTTGATTTCAAATAAATATATTAAAATTTGACAAAAATCTTGTCTAAATCCAAAAAGATCAAAGTTAAATTCAACTGAAATTACACAAATTAAGCTTCTGTATCAAAAATTCTTAACATTGCTCAGAAAAATCGACGTTGGTTTCAAATAAATTTATTAAAATTTGAATCCTGCGACTAAAATTTTTTTCAAAACCCAAAAATTGAAGTTATTTTATCCTAAATTTACTCAAATATAGATACAACGACAAAAATACTCAACAAAATCCAAAAAAAATCGAAGTTGGTTTCACATAAATTTATTAAAATTTGGCACTTCCAACTAAAATTTTTTCACAATCCAAAAAATAGTAGTTATATTCATCTAAATTTACTCAAATATAGATCCAATAACAAAAATACTCTCCAAAATCCAAAAAAATCGAAGTTGATTTCAAATAAATTTAGTATAATTTGACAAAAATCGTGTCAAACTAAAAAAAATCACAGTTAATTTCAACTGAAATTACTCAAATTAAGCTACTCTATAAAAAAACTTAACATCGTCCAAAAACATCGAAGTTGGTTCAAATAATTTTATTAAAATTTGGCACTTCCAACTAACATTTTTTTCACAATCCAAAAAATAGTAATTATTTTCATCTAAATTTACTCAAATATAGATCCAACAACAAAAATACTCACCAAAATCCAAAAAAATCTAAGTTGATTACAACTAAATATATTAAAATTTGACAAATATTGTCATGATTCAAAAAATCGAAATTAAATTCAACTGAAATTACTCAAATATAGATGCTACAACAAAAATTCTCAACAAGATCCAAAATAATCGAAGTTGATTTCAAATAAATTTATTATAATTTGACAAACATCGTGTCAAATTCCAAAAAAAATCGAAGTTAATTGCAACTGAAATTAATCAAATTAAGCTTCCCTATAAAAAAACTTAACATTGTCCTGAAAATCGAAGTTGGTTTCAAATAAATTTATTAAAATTTGGCACTTCCAAAAAAAAAATTTTTTCACAATCCAAAAAATTGAAGTTGTTTTCATCTGAATTTACTCAATTATCGACCCAACAACAAAAATACTCAACAAAATCCAAAAAAATCGAAGTTGATTTCAAATAAATATATTAAAATTTGACAAAAATCTTGTCAAAATCCAAAAAAATCGAAGTTAATTTCAACTGAAATTACTCAAATTAAGCTTCTCTATAAAAAAACTTAACATTGTCCAGAAAAATCTAAGTTGGTTTCAAATAAATTTATTAAAATTATACTCCTGCAACTAAACTTTTTACAAAATCCAAAAAATTGAAGTTATTTTCATCTCAATTTAGTCAAATATAGATCCAACAACAAAAATACTCACCAAAATCCAAAATACCCGAAGTTGATTTCAAATAAATTTATTATAATTTGACAAAAATCGTGTCAAATTCCAAAAATATCGAAGTTAATTGCAACTGAAATTACTCAAATTAAGCTTCTCTATAAAAAAACTTAACATTGTCCTGAAAATCGAAGTTGGTTTAAAATAAATTTATTAAAATTTTGCACTTCCAAAAAATAATTTTTTCACAATCCAAAAAATTGAAGTTGTTTTCATCAAAATTTACTCAATTATCGACCCAACAACAAAAATACTCAACAAAATCCAAAAAAATCGAAGTTGATTTCAAATAAATATATTAAAATTTGACAAAAATCTTGTCAAAATCCAAAAAGATCGAAGATAAATTCAACTGAAATTACACAAATTAAGCTTCTGTATAAAAAATTCTTAACATTGCTCAGAAAAATCGACGTTGGTTTCAAATAAATTTATTAAAATTTGAATCCTGCGACTAAAATTTTTTTCAAAACCCAAAAATTGAAGTTATTTTATCCTAAATTTACTCAAATATAGATACAACAACAAAAATACTCAACAAAATCCAAAAAAATCGAAGTTGGTTTCAAATAAATTTATTAAAATTTGGCACTTCCAACTAAAATTTTTTCACAATCCAAAAAATAGTAATTATTTTCATCTAAATTTACTCAAATATAGATCCAACAACAAAAATACTCACCAAAATCCAAAAAAATCGAAGTTGATTTCAAATAAATTTAGTATAATTTGACAAAAATCGTGTCAAACTAAAAAAAATCGAAGTTAATTTCAACTGAAATTACTCAAATTAAGCTACTCTATAAAAAAACTTAACATCCTCCAAAAAATCGAAGTTGGTTCAAATAATTTTATTAAAATTTGGCACTTCCAAAAAAAAAAATTTTTCACAATCCAAAAAATTGAAGTTGTTTTCATCTGAATTTACTCAATTATCGACCCAACCACAAAAATACTCAACAAAATCCAAAAAAATCGAAGTTGATTTCAAATAAATATATTAAAATTTGACAAAAATCTTGTCAAAATCCAAAAAAATCGAAGTTAATTTCAACTGAAATTACTCAAATTAAGCTTCTCTATAAAAAAACTTAACATTGTCCAGAAAAATCTAAGTTGGTTTCAAATAAATTTATTAAAATTATACTCCTGCAACTAAACTTTTTACAAAATCCAAAAAATTGAAGTTATTTTCATCTCAATTTAGTCAAATATAGATCCAACAACAAAAATACTCACCAAAATCCAAAATACCCGAAGTTGATTTCAAATAAATTTATTATAATTTGACAAAAATCGTGTCAAATTCCAAAAATATCGAAGTTAATTGCAACTGAAATTACTCAAATTAAGCTTCTCTATAAAAAAACTTAACATTGTCCTGAAAATCGAAGTTGGTTTAAAATAAATTTATTAAAATTTTGCACTTCCAAAAAATAATTTTTTCACAATCCAAAAAATTGAAGTTGTTTTCATCAAAATTTACTCAATTATCGACCCAACAACAAAAATACTCAACAAAATCCAAAAAAATCGAAGTTGATTTCAAATAAATATATTAAAATTTGACAAAAATCTTGTCAAAATCCAAAAAGATCGAAGATAAATTCAACTGAAATTACACAAATTAAGCTTCTGTATCAAAAATTCTTAACATTGCTCAGAAAAATCGACGATGGTTTCAAATAAATTTATTAAAATTTGAATCCTGCGACTAAAATTTTTTTCAAAACCCAAAAATTGAAGTTATTTTATCCTAAATTTACTCAAATATAGATACAACAACAAAAATACTCAACAAAATCCAAAAAAATCGAAGTTGGTTTCAAATAAATTTATTAAAATTTGGCACTTCCAACTAAAATTTTTTCACAATCCAAAAAATAGTAGTTATTTTCATCTAAATTTCCTCAAATATAGATCCAATAACAAAAATACTCATCAAAATCCAAAAAAATCGAAGTTGATTTCAAATAAATATATTAAAATTTGACAAAAATCTTGTCAAAATCCAAAAAAGTCGAAGTTAATTTCAACTGAAATTACTCAAATTAAGCTTCTCTATAAAAAAACTTAACATTGTCCAGAAAAATCTAAGTTGGTTTCAAATAAATTTATAAAAATTTGGCACTTCCAACAAAAAATTTTTCCACAATCCAAAAAGTTGAAGTTATTTTCATCTAAATTTACTCAATTATAGATCAAACTACAAAAATACTCAACAAAATAAAAAAATGTACTTTGATTTCAACTAAATATATTAAAATTGGACAAATATTGTTAAAATTAAAAAAATCGAAGTTAAATTCAACTGAAATTACTCAAATATAGATCCTACAACAAAAATACTCAACAAAATCCAAAATAATCGAAGTTGATTTCAAATAAATTTATTATAATTTGACAAAAATCGTGTCAAATTCCAAAAAAATCGAAGTTAATTACAACTGAAATTTCACAAATTAAGCTCCTCTATAAAAAAACTTAACATTGTCCTGAAAATCGAAGTTGGTTTCAAATAAATTTATTAAAATTGAGCACTTCCAACTAAAATTTTTTTCGCAATCCAAAAAATAGTAGTTATTTTCATCTAAATTTACTCAAATGTAGATCCAACAACAAAAATACTCACCAAAATCCAAAAAAATTGAAGTTGATTTCAAATAAATTTAGTATAATTTGACAAAAATCGTGTCAAACTAAAAAAAATCGAAGTTAATTTCAACTGAAATTACTCAAATTAAGCTTCTCTATAAAAAAACTTAACATAGTCCAAAAAAATCGAAGTTGGTTCAAACAAATTTATTAAAATTTGAATCCTGCAACTAAAATTTTTTTCAAAATCCAAAAATTGAAGTTATTTTATCCTAAATTTACACAAATATAGATATAACAACAAAAATACTCAACAAAATAAAAAAAAATCGGAGTTGGTTTCAAATAAATTTATTAAAATTTAGCACTTCCAACTAAAATTTTTTTCACAATCCAAAAAATAGTAATTATTTTCATCTAAATTTACTCAAATATAGATCCAACAACAAAAGTACTCACCAAAATCCAAAAAAATCGAAGTTGATTTCAAATAAATATATTAAAATTTGACAAAAATCTTGTCTAAATCCAAAAAGATCAAAGTTAAATTCAACTGAAATTACACAAATTAAGCTTCTGTATCAAAAATTCTTAACATTGCTCAGAAAAATCGACGTTGGTTTCAAATAAATTTATTAAAATTTGAATCCTGCGACTAAAATTTTTTTCAAAACCCAAAAATTGAAGTTATTTTATCCTAAATTTACTCAAATATAGATACAACGACAAAAATACTCAACAAAATCCAAAAAAAATCGAAGTTGGTTTCACATAAATTTATTAAAATTTGGCACTTCCAACTAAAATTTTTTCACAATCCAAAAAATAGTAGTTATATTCATCTAAATTTACTCAAATATAGATCCAATAACAAAAATACTCTCCAAAATCCAAAAAAATCGAAGTTGATTTCAAATAAATTTAGTATAATTTGACAAAAATCGTGTCAAACTAAAAAAAATCACAGTTAATTTCAACTGAAATTACTCAAATTAAGCTACTCTATAAAAAAACTTAACATCGTCCAAAAACATCGAAGTTGGTTCAAATAATTTTATTAAAATTTGGCACTTCCAACTAACATTTTTTTCACAATCCAAAAAATAGTAATTATTTTCATCTAAATTTACTCAAATATAGATCCAACAACAAAAATACTCACCAAAATCCAAAAAAATCTAAGTTGATTACAACTAAATATATTAAAATTTGACAAATATTGTCATGATTCAAAAAATCGAAATTAAATTCAACTGAAATTACTCAAATATAGATGCTACAACAAAAATTCTCAACAAGATCCAAAATAATCGAAGTTGATTTCAAATAAATTTATTATAATTTGACAAACATCGTGTCAAATTCCAAAAAAAATCGAAGTTAATTGCAACTGAAATTAATCAAATTAAGCTTCCCTATAAAAAAACTTAACATTGTCCTGAAAATCGAAGTTGGTTTCAAATAAATTTATTAAAATTTGGCACTTCCAAAAAAAAAATTTTTTCACAATCCAAAAAATTGAAGTTGTTTTCATCTGAATTTACTCAATTATCGACCCAACAACAAAAATACTCAACAAAATCCAAAAAAATCGAAGTTGATTTCAAATAAATATATTAAAATTTGACAAAAATCTTGTCAAAATCCAAAAAAATCGAAGTTAATTTCAACTGAAATTACTCAAATTAAGCTTCTCTATAAAAAAACTTAACATTGTCCAGAAAAATCTAAGTTGGTTTCAAATAAATTTATTAAAATTATACTCCTGCAACTAAACTTTTTACAAAATCCAAAAAATTGAAGTTATTTTCATCTCAATTTAGTCAAATATAGATCCAACAACAAAAATACTCACCAAAATCCAAAATACCCGAAGTTGATTTCAAATAAATTTATTATAATTTGACAAAAATCGTGTCAAATTCCAAAAATATCGAAGTTAATTGCAACTGAAATTACTCAAATTAAGCTTCTCTATAAAAAAACTTAACATTGTCCTGAAAATCGAAGTTGGTTTAAAATAAATTTATTAAAATTTTGCACTTCCAAAAAATAATTTTTTCACAATCCAAAAAATTGAAGTTGTTTTCATCAAAATTTACTCAATTATCGACCCAACAACAAAAATACTCAACAAAATCCAAAAAAATCGAAGTTGATTTCAAATAAATATATTAAAATTTGACAAAAATCTTGTCAAAATCCAAAAAGATCGAAGATAAATTCAACTGAAATTACACAAATTAAGCTTCTGTATAAAAAATTCTTAACATTGCTCAGAAAAATCGACGTTGGTTTCAAATAAATTTATTAAAATTTGAATCCTGCGACTAAAATTTTTTTCAAAACCCAAAAATTGAAGTTATTTTATCCTAAATTTACTCAAATATAGATACAACAACAAAAATACTCAACAAAATCCAAAAAAATCGAAGTTGGTTTCAAATAAATTTATTAAAATTTGGCACTTCCAACTAAAATTTTTTCACAATCCAAAAAATAGTAGTTATTTTCATCTAAATTTACTCAAATATAGATCCAACAACAAAAATACTCATCAAAATCCAAAAAAATCGAAGTTGATTTCAAATAAATTTAGTATAATTTGACAAAAATCGTGTCAAACTAAAAAAAATCGAAGTTAATTTCAACTGAAATTACTCAAATTAAGCTACTCTATGAAAAAACTTAACATCCTCCAAAAAATCGAAGTTGGTTCAAATAATTTTATTAAAATTTGGCACTTCCAAAAAAAAAAATTTTTCACAATCCAAAAAATTGAAGTTGTTTTCATCTGAATTTACTCAATTATCGACCCAACAACAAAAATACTCAACAAAATCCAAAAAAATCGAAGTTGATTTCAAATAAATATATTAAAATTTGACAAAAATCTTGTCAAAATCCAAAAAAATCGAAGTTAATTTCAACTGAAATTACTCAAATTAAGCTTCTCTATAAAAAAACTTAACATTGTCCAGAAAAATCTAAGTTGGTTTCAAATAAATTTATTAAAATTATACTCCTGCAACTAAACTTTTTACAAAATCCAAAAAATTGAAGTTATTTTCATCTCAATTTAGTCAAATATAGATCCAACAACAAAAATACTCACCAAAATCCAAAATACCCGAAGTTGATTTCAAATAAATTTATTATAATTTGACAAAAATCGTGTCAAATTCCAAAAATATCGAAGTTAATTGCAACTGAAATTACTCAAATTAAGCTTCTCTATAAAAAAACTTAACATTGTCCTGAAAATCGAAGTTGGTTTAAAATAAATTTATTAAAATTTTGCACTTCCAAAAAATAATTTTTTCACAATCCAAAAAATTGAAGTTGTTTTCATCAAAATTTACTCAATTATCGACCCAACAACAAAAATACTCAACAAAATCCAAAAAAATCGAAGTTGATTTCAAATAAATATATTAAAATTTGACAAAAATCTTGTCAAAATCCAAAAAGATCGAAGATAAATTCAACTGAAATTACACAAATTAAGCTTCTGTATAAAAAATTCTTAACATTGCTCAGAAAAATCGACGTTGGTTTCAAATAAATTTATTAAAATTTGAATCCTGCGACTAAAATTTTTTTCAAAACCCAAAAATTGAAGTTATTTTATCCTAAATTTACTCAAATATAGATACAACAACAAAAATACTCAACAAAATCCAAAAAAATCGAAGTTGGTTTCAAATAAATTTATTAAAATTTGGCACTTCCAACTAAAATTTTTTCACAATCCAAAAAATAGTAGTTATTTTCATCTAAATTTACTCAAATATAGATCCAACAACAAAAATACTCATCAAAATCCAAAAAAATCGAAGTTGATTTCAAATAAATTTAGTATAATTTGACAAAAATCGTGTCAAACTAAAAAAAATCGAAGTTAATTTCAACTGAAATTACTCAAATTAAGCTACTCTATGAAAAAACTTAACATCCTCCAAAAAATCGAAGTTGGTTCAAATAATTTTATTAAAATTTGGCACTTCCAAAAAAAAAAATTTTTCACAATCCAAAAAATTGAAGTTGTTTTCATCTGAATTTACTCAATTATCGACCCAACCACAAAAATACTCAACAAAATCCAAAAAAATCGAAGTTGATTTCAAATAAATATATTAAAATTTGACAAAAATCTTGTCAAAATCCAAAAAAATCGAAGTTAATTTCAACTGAAATTACTCAAATTAAGCTTCTCTATAAAAAAACTTAACATTGTCCAGAAAAATCTAAGTTGGTTTCAAATAAATTTATTAAAATTATACTCCTGCAACTAAACTTTTTACAAAATCCAAAAAATTGAAGTTATTTTCATCTCAATTTAGTCAAATATAGATCCAACAACAAAAATACTCACCAAAATCCAAAATACCCGAAGTTGATTTCAAATAAATTTATTATAATTTGACAAAAATCGTGTCAAATTCCAAAAATATCGAAGTTAATTGCAACTGAAATTACTCAAATTAAGCTTCTCTATAAAAAAACTTAACATTGTCCTGAAAATCGAAGTTGGTTTAAAATAAATTTATTAAAATTTTGCACTTCCAAAAAATAATTTTTTCACAATCCAAAAAATTGAAGTTGTTTTCATCAAAATTTACTCAATTATCGACCCAACAACAAAAATACTCAACAAAATCCAAAAAAATCGAAGTTGATTTCAAATAAATATATTAAAATTTGACAAAAATCTTGTCAAAATCCAAAAAGATCGAAGATAAATTCAACTGAAATTACACAAATTAAGCTTCTGTATAAAAAATTCTTAACATTGCTCAGAAAAATCGACGTTGGTTTCAAATAAATTTATTAAAATTTGAATCCTGCGACTAAAATTTTTTTCAAAACCCAAAAATTGAAGTTATTTTATCCTAAATTTACTCAAATATAGATACAACGACAAAAATACTCAACAAAATCCAAAAAAAATCGAAGTTGGTTTCACATAAATTTATTAAAATTTGGCACTTCCAACTAAAATTTTTTCACAATCCAAAAAATAGTAGTTATATTCATCTAAATTTACTCAAATATAGATCCAATAACAAAAATACTCTCCAAAATCCAAAAAAATCGAAGTTGATTTCAAATAAATTTAGTATAATTTGACAAAAATCGTGTCAAACTAAAAAAAATCACAGTTAATTTCAACTGAAATTACTCAAATTAAGCTACTCTATAAAAAAACTTAACATCGTCCAAAAACATCGAAGTTGGTTCAAATAATTTTATTAAAATTTGGCACTTCCAACTAACATTTTTTTCACAATCCAAAAAATAGTAATTATTTTCATCTAAATTTACTCAAATATAGATCCAACAACAAAAATACTCACCAAAATCCAAAAAAATCTAAGTTGATTACAACTAAATATATTAAAATTTGACAAATATTGTCATGATTCAAAAAATCGAAATTAAATTCAACTGAAATTACTCAAATATAGATGCTACAACAAAAATTCTCAACAAGATCCAAAATAATCGAAGTTGATTTCAAATAAATTTATTATAATTTGACAAACATCGTGTCAAATTCCAAAAAAAATCGAAGTTAATTGCAACTGAAATTAATCAAATTAAGCTTCCCTATAAAAAAACTTAACATTGTCCTGAAAATCGAAGTTGGTTTCAAATAAATTTATTAAAATTTGGCACTTCCAAAAAAAAAATTTTTTCACAATCCAAAAAATTGAAGTTGTTTTCATCTGAATTTACTCAATTATCGACCCAACAACAAAAATACTCAACAAAATCCAAAAAAATCGAAGTTGATTTCAAATAAATATATTAAAATTTGACAAAAATCTTGTCAAAATCCAAAAAAATCGAAGTTAATTTCAACTGAAATTACTCAAATTAAGCTTCTCTATAAAAAAACTTAACATTGTCCAGAAAAATCTAAGTTGGTTTCAAATAAATTTATTAAAATTATACTCCTGCAACTAAACTTTTTACAAAATCCAAAAAATTGAAGTTATTTTCATCTCAATTTAGTCAAATATAGATCCAACAACAAAAATACTCACCAAAATCCAAAATACCCGAAGTTGATTTCAAATAAATTTATTATAATTTGACAAAAATCGTGTCAAATTCCAAAAATATCGAAGTTAATTGCAACTGAAATTACTCAAATTAAGCTTCTCTATAAAAAAACTTAACATTGTCCTGAAAATCGAAGTTGGTTTAAAATAAATTTATTAAAATTTTGCACTTCCAAAAAATAATTTTTTCACAATCCAAAAAATTGAAGTTGTTTTCATCAAAATTTACTCAATTATCGACCCAACAACAAAAATACTCAACAAAATCCAAAAAAATCGAAGTTGATTTCAAATAAATATATTAAAATTTGACAAAAATCTTGTCAAAATCCAAAAAGATCGAAGATAAATTCAACTGAAATTACACAAATTAAGCTTCTGTATAAAAAATTCTTAACATTGCTCAGAAAAATCGACGTTGGTTTCAAATAAATTTATTAAAATTTGAATCCTGCGACTAAAATTTTTTTCAAAACCCAAAAATTGAAGTTATTTTATCCTAAATTTACTCAAATATAGATACAACAACAAAAATACTCAACAAAATCCAAAAAAATCGAAGTTGGTTTCAAATAAATTTATTAAAATTTGGCACTTCCAACTAAAATTTTTTCACAATCCAAAAAATAGTAGTTATTTTCATCTAAATTTACTCAAATATAGATCCAACAACAAAAATACTCATCAAAATCCAAAAAAATCGAAGTTGATTTCAAATAAATTTAGTATAATTTGACAAAAATCGTGTCAAACTAAAAAAAATCGAAGTTAATTTCAACTGAAATTACTCAAATTAAGCTACTCTATGAAAAAACTTAACATCCTCCAAAAAATCGAAGTTGGTTCAAATAATTTTATTAAAATTTGGCACTTCCAAAAAAAAAAATTTTTCACAATCCAAAAAATTGAAGTTGTTTTCATCTGAATTTACTCAATTATCGACCCAACAACAAAAATACTCAACAAAATCCAAAAAAATCGAAGTTGATTTCAAATAAATATATTAAAATTTGACAAAAATCTTGTCAAAATCCAAAAAAATCGAAGTTAATTTCAACTGAAATTACTCAAATTAAGCTTCTCTATAAAAAAACTTAACATTGTCCAGAAAAATCTAAGTTGGTTTCAAATAAATTTATTAAAATTATACTCCTGCAACTAAACTTTTTACAAAATCCAAAAAATTGAAGTTATTTTCATCTCAATTTAGTCAAATATAGATCCAACAACAAAAATACTCACCAAAATCCAAAATACCCGAAGTTGATTTCAAATAAATTTATTATAATTTGACAAAAATCGTGTCAAATTCCAAAAATATCGAAGTTAATTGCAACTGAAATTACTCAAATTAAGCTTCTCTATAAAAAAACTTAACATTGTCCTGAAAATCGAAGTTGGTTTAAAATAAATTTATTAAAATTTTGCACTTCCAAAAAATAATTTTTTCACAATCCAAAAAATTGAAGTTGTTTTCATCAAAATTTACTCAATTATCGACCCAACAACAAAAATACTCAACAAAATCCAAAAAAATCGAAGTTGATTTCAAATAAATATATTAAAATTTGACAAAAATCTTGTCAAAATCCAAAAAGATCGAAGATAAATTCAACTGAAATTACACAAATTAAGCTTCTGTATAAAAAATTCTTAACATTGCTCAGAAAAATCGACGTTGGTTTCAAATAAATTTATTAAAATTTGAATCCTGCGACTAAAATTTTTTTCAAAACCCAAAAATTGAAGTTATTTTATCCTAAATTTACTCAAATATAGATACAACAACAAAAATACTCAACAAAATCCAAAAAAATCGAAGTTGGTTTCAAATAAATTTATTAAAATTTGGCACTTCCAACTAAAATTTTTTCACAATCCAAAAAATAGTAGTTATTTTCATCTAAATTTACTCAAATATAGATCCAACAACAAAAATACTCATCAAAATCCAAAAAAATCGAAGTTGATTTCAAATAAATTTAGTATAATTTGACAAAAATCGTGTCAAACTAAAAAAAATCGAAGTTAATTTCAACTGAAATTACTCAAATTAAGCTACTCTATGAAAAAACTTAACATCCTCCAAAAAATCGAAGTTGGTTCAAATAATTTTATTAAAATTTGGCACTTCCAAAAAAAAAAATTTTTCACAATCCAAAAAATTGAAGTTGTTTTCATCTGAATTTACTCAATTATCGACCCAACCACAAAAATACTCAACAAAATCCAAAAAAATCGAAGTTGATTTCAAATAAATATATTAAAATTTGACAAAAATCTTGTCAAAATCCAAAAAAATCGAAGTTAATTTCAACTGAAATTACTCAAATTAAGCTTCTCTATAAAAAAACTTAACATTGTCCAGAAAAATCTAAGTTGGTTTCAAATAAATTTATTAAAATTATACTCCTGCAACTAAACTTTTTACAAAATCCAAAAAATTGAAGTTATTTTCATCTCAATTTAGTCAAATATAGATCCAACAACAAAAATACTCACCAAAATCCAAAATACCCGAAGTTGATTTCAAATAAATTTATTATAATTTGACAAAAATCGTGTCAAATTCCAAAAATATCGAAGTTAATTGCAACTGAAATTACTCAAATTAAGCTTCTCTATAAAAAAACTTAACATTGTCCTGAAAATCGAAGTTGGTTTAAAATAAATTTATTAAAATTTTGCACTTCCAAAAAATAATTTTTTCACAATCCAAAAAATTGAAGTTGTTTTCATCAAAATTTACTCAATTATCGACCCAACAACAAAAATACTCAACAAAATCCAAAAAAATCGAAGTTGATTTCAAATAAATATATTAAAATTTGACAAAAATCTTGTCAAAATCCAAAAAGATCGAAGATAAATTCAACTGAAATTACACAAATTAAGCTTCTGTATAAAAAATTCTTAACATTGCTCAGAAAAATCGACGTTGGTTTCAAATAAATTTATTAAAATTTGAATCCTGCGACTAAAATTTTTTTCAAAACCCAAAAATTGAAGTTATTTTATCCTAAATTTACTCAAATATAGATACAACAACAAAAATACTCAACAAAATCCAAAAAAATCGAAGTTGGTTTCAAATAAATTTATTAAAATTTGGCACTTCCAACTAAAATTTTTTCACAATCCAAAAAATAGTAGTTGTTTTCATCTAAATTTAGTCAAATATAGATCCAACAACAAAAATACTCACCAAAATCCAAAAAAATCGAAGTTGATTTCAAATAAATATATTAAAATTTGACAAAAATCTTGTCAAAATCCAAAAAGATCGAAGATAAATTCAACTGAAATTACACAAATTAAGCTTCTGTATCAAAAATTCTTAACATTGCTCAGAAAAATCGACGATGGTTTCAAATAAATTTATTAAAATTTGAATCCTGCGACTAAAATTTTTTTCAAAACCCAAAAATTGAAGTTATTTTATCCTAAATTTACTCAAATATAGATACAACAACAAAAATACTCAACAAAATCCAAAAAAATCGAAGTTGGTTTCAAATAAATTTATTAAAATTTGGCACTTCCAACTAAAATTTTTTCACAATCCAAAAAATAGTAGTTATTTTCATCTAAATTTCCTCAAATATAGATCCAATAACAAAAATACTCATCAAAATCCAAAAAAATCGAAGTTGATTTCAAATAAATATATTAAAATTTGACAAAAATCTTGTCAAAATCCAAAAAAGTCGAAGTTAATTTCAACTGAAATTACTCAAATTAAGCTTCTCTATAAAAAAACTTAACATTGTCCAGAAAAATCTAAGTTGGTTTCAAATAAATTTATAAAAATTTGGCACTTCCAACAAAAAATTTTTCCACAATCCAAAAAGTTGAAGTTATTTTCATCTAAATTTACTCAATTATAGATCAAACTACAAAAATACTCAACAAAATAAAAAAATGTACTTTGATTTCAACTAAATATATTAAAATTGGACAAATATTGTTAAAATTAAAAAAATCGAAGTTAAATTCAACTGAAATTACTCAAATATAGATCCTACAACAAAAATACTCAACAAAATCCAAAATAATCGAAGTTGATTTCAAATAAATTTATTATAATTTGACAAAAATCGTGTCAAATTCCAAAAAAATCGAAGTTAATTACAACTGAAATTTCACAAATTAAGCTCCTCTATAAAAAAACTTAACATTGTCCTGAAAATCGAAGTTGGTTTCAAATAAATTTATTAAAATTGGGCACTTCCAACTAAAATTTTTTTCGCAATCCAAAAAATAGTAGTTATTTTCATCTAAATTTACTCAAATGTAGATCCAACAACAAAAATACTCACCAAAATCCAAAAAAATTGAAGTTGATTTCAAATAAATTTAGTATAATTTGACAAAAATCGTGTCAAACTAAAAAAAATCGAAGTTAATTTCAACTGAAATTACTCAAATTAAGCTTCTCTATAAAAAAACTTAACATAGTCCAAAAAAATCGAAGTTGGTTCAAACAAATTTATTAAAATTTGAATCCTGCAACTAAAATTTTTTTCAAAATCCAAAAATTGAAGTTATTTTATCCTAAATTTACACAAATATAGATATAACAACAAAAATACTCAACAAAATAAAAAAAAATCGGAGTTGGTTTCAAATAAATTTATTAAAATTTAGCACTTCCAACTAAAATTTTTTTCACAATCCAAAAAATAGTAATTATTTTCATCTAAATTTACTCAAATATAGATCCAACAACAAAAGTACTCACCAAAATCCAAAAAAATCGAAGTTGATTTCAAATAAATATATTAAAATTTGACAAAAATCTTGTCTAAATCCAAAAAGATCAAAGTTAAATTCAACTGAAATTACACAAATTAAGCTTCTGTATCAAAAATTCTTAACATTGCTCAGAAAAATCGACGTTGGTTTCAAATAAATTTATTAAAATTTGAATCCTGCGACTAAAATTTTTTTCAAAACCCAAAAATTGAAGTTATTTTATCCTAAATTTACTCAAATATAGATACAACGACAAAAATACTCAACAAAATCCAAAAAAAATCGAAGTTGGTTTCACATAAATTTATTAAAATTTGGCACTTCCAACTAAAATTTTTTCACAATCCAAAAAATAGTAGTTATATTCATCTAAATTTACTCAAATATAGATCCAATAACAAAAATACTCTCCAAAATCCAAAAAAATCGAAGTTGATTTCAAATAAATTTAGTATAATTTGACAAAAATCGTGTCAAACTAAAAAAAATCACAGTTAATTTCAACTGAAATTACTCAAATTAAGCTACTCTATAAAAAAACTTAACATCGTCCAAAAACATCGAAGTTGGTTCAAATAATTTTATTAAAATTTGGCACTTCCAACTAACATTTTTTTCACAATCCAAAAAATAGTAATTATTTTCATCTAAATTTACTCAAATATAGATCCAACAACAAAAATACTCACCAAAATCCAAAAAAATCTAAGTTGATTACAACTAAATATATTAAAATTTGACAAATATTGTCATGATTCAAAAAATCGAAATTAAATTCAACTGAAATTACTCAAATATAGATGCTACAACAAAAATTCTCAACAAGATCCAAAATAATCGAAGTTGATTTCAAATAAATTTATTATAATTTGACAAACATCGTGTCAAATTCCAAAAAAAATCGAAGTTAATTGCAACTGAAATTAATCAAATTAAGCTTCCCTATAAAAAAACTTAACATTGTCCTGAAAATCGAAGTTGGTTTCAAATAAATTTATTAAAATTTGGCACTTCCAACAAAAAATTTTTTCAAAATCCAAAAAATGAAGTTGTTTTCATCTAAATTTACTCAATTATCGACCCAACAACAAAAATACTCAACAAAATCCAAAAAAATCGAAGTTGATTTCAAATAACTATATTAAAATTTGACAAAAATCTTGTCAAAATCCAAAAAGATCGAAGTTAAATTCAACTGAAATTACACAAATTAAGCTTCTGTATCGAAAATTCTTAACATTGTTCAGAAAAATCGACGTTGGATTCAAATAAATTTATTAAAATTTGAATCCTGCGCCTAAAATTTTTTTCAAAATCCAAAAATTGAAGTTATTTTATCCTAAATTTACTCAAATATAGATACAACAACAAAAATACTCATCAAAAACCAAAAAAATCGAAGTTGATTTCAAATAAATATATTAAAATTTGACAAAAATCTTGTCTAAATCCAAAAAGATCAAAGTGAAATTCAACTGAAATTACACAAATTAAGCTTCTGTATCAAAAATTCTTAACATTGCTCAGAAAAATCGACGTTGGTTTCAAATAAATTTATTAAAATTTGAATCCTGCGACTAAAATTTTTTTCAAAACCCAAAAATTGAAGTTATTTTATCCTAAATTTACTCAAATATAGATACAACGTCAAAAATACTCAACAAAATCCAAAAAAATCGAAGTTGGTTTCAAATAAATTTATTAAAATTTGGCACTTCCAACTAAAATTTTTTCACAATCCAAAAAATAGTAGTTATATTCATCTAAATTTACTCAAATATAGATCCAATAACAAAAATACTCTCCAAAATCCAAAAAAATCGAAGTTGATTTCAAATAAATTTAGTATAATTTGACAAAAATCGTGTCAAACTAAAAAAAATCACAGTTAATTTCAACTGAAATTACTCAAATGAAGCTACTCTATAAAAAAACTTAACATCGTCCAAAAACATCGAAGTTGGTTCAAATAATTTTATTAAAATTTGGCACTTCCAACTAACATTTTTTTCACAATCCAAAAAATAGTAATTATTTTCATCTAAATTTACTCAAATATAGATCCAACAACAAAAATACTCACCAAAATCCAAAAAAATCTAAGTTGATTACAACTAAATATATTAAAATTTGACAAATATTGTCATGATTCAAAAAATCGAAATTAAATTCAACTGAAATTACTCAAATATAGATGCTACAACAAAAATTCTCAACAAGATCCAAAATAATCGAAGTTGATTTCAAATAAATTTATTATAATTTGACAAACATCGTGTCAAATTCCAAAAAAAATCGAAGTTAATTGCAACTGAAATTAATCAAATTAAGCTTCCCTATAAAAAAACTTAACATTGTCCTGAAAATCGAAGTTGGTTTCAAATAAATTTATTAAAATTTGGCACTTCCAAAAAAAAAATTTTTTCACAATCCAAAAAATTGAAGTTGTTTTCATCTGAATTTACTCAATTATCGACCCAACAACAAAAATACTCAACAAAATCCAAAAAAATCGAAGTTGATTTCAAATAAATATATTAAAATTTGACAAAAATCTTGTCAAAATCCAAAAAAATCGAAGTTAATTTCAACTGAAATTACTCAAATTAAGCTTCTCTATAAAAAAACTTAACATTGTCCAGAAAAATCTAAGTTGGTTTCAAATAAATTTATTAAAATTATACTCCTGCAACTAAACTTTTTACAAAATCCAAAAAATTGAAGTTATTTTCATCTCAATTTAGTCAAATATAGATCCAACAACAAAAATACTCACCAAAATCCAAAATACCCGAAGTTGATTTCAAATAAATTTATTATAATTTGACAAAAATCGTGTCAAATTCCAAAAATATCGAAGTTAATTGCAACTGAAATTACTCAAATTAAGCTTCTCTATAAAAAAACTTAACATTGTCCTGAAAATCGAAGTTGGTTTAAAATAAATTTATTAAAATTTTGCACTTCCAAAAAATAATTTTTTCACAATCCAAAAAATTGAAGTTGTTTTCATCAAAATTTACTCAATTATCGACCCAACAACAAAAATACTCAACAAAATCCAAAAAAATCGAAGTTGATTTCAAATAAATATATTAAAATTTGACAAAAATCTTGTCAAAATCCAAAAAGATCGAAGATAAATTCAACTGAAATTACACAAATTAAGCTTCTGTATAAAAAATTCTTAACATTGCTCAGAAAAATCGACGTTGGTTTCAAATAAATTTATTAAAATTTGAATCCTGCGACTAAAATTTTTTTCAAAACCCAAAAATTGAAGTTATTTTATCCTAAATTTACTCAAATATAGATACAACAACAAAAATACTCAACAAAATCCAAAAAAATCGAAGTTGGTTTCAAATAAATTTATTAAAATTTGGCACTTCCAACTAAAATTTTTTCACAATCCAAAAAATAGTAGTTATTTTCATCTAAATTTACTCAAATATAGATCCAACAACAAAAATACTCATCAAAATCCAAAAAAATCGAAGTTGATTTCAAATAAATTTAGTATAATTTGACAAAAATCGTGTCAAACTAAAAAAAATCGAAGTTAATTTCAACTGAAATTACTCAAATTAAGCTACTCTATGAAAAAACTTAACATCCTCCAAAAAATCGAAGTTGGTTCAAATAATTTTATTAAAATTTGGCACTTCCAAAAAAAAAAATTTTTCACAATCCAAAAAATTGAAGTTGTTTTCATCTGAATTTACTCAATTATCGACCCAACCACAAAAATACTCAACAAAATCCAAAAAAATCGAAGTTGATTTCAAATAAATATATTAAAATTTGACAAAAATCTTGTCAAAATCCAAAAAAATCGAAGTTAATTTCAACTGAAATTACTCAAATTAAGCTTCTCTATAAAAAAACTTAACATTGTCCAGAAAAATCTAAGTTGGTTTCAAATAAATTTATTAAAATTATACTCCTGCAACTAAACTTTTTACAAAATCCAAAAAATTGAAGTTATTTTCATCTCAATTTAGTCAAATATAGATCCAACAACAAAAATACTCACCAAAATCCAAAATACCCGAAGTTGATTTCAAATAAATTTATTATAATTTGACAAAAATCGTGTCAAATTCCAAAAATATCGAAGTTAATTGCAACTGAAATTACTCAAATTAAGCTTCTCTATAAAAAAACTTAACATTGTCCTGAAAATCGAAGTTGGTTTAAAATAAATTTATTAAAATTTTGCACTTCCAAAAAATAATTTTTTCACAATCCAAAAAATTGAAGTTGTTTTCATCAAAATTTACTCAATTATCGACCCAACAACAAAAATACTCAACAAAATCCAAAAAAATCGAAGTTGATTTCAAATAAATATATTAAAATTTGACAAAAATCTTGTCAAAATCCAAAAAGATCGAAGATAAATTCAACTGAAATTACACAAATTAAGCTTCTGTATAAAAAATTCTTAACATTGCTCAGAAAAATCGACGTTGGTTTCAAATAAATTTATTAAAATTTGAATCCTGCGACTAAAATTTTTTTCAAAACCCAAAAATTGAAGTTATTTTATCCTAAATTTACTCAAATATAGATACAACAACAAAAATACTCAACAAAATCCAAAAAAATCGAAGTTGGTTTAAAATAAATTTATTAAAATTTTGCACTTCCAAAAAATAATTTTTTCACAATCCAAAAAATTGAAGTTGTTTTCATCAAAATTTACTCAATTATCGACCCAACAACAAAAATACTCAACAAAATCCAAAAAAATCGAAGTTGATTTCAAATAAATATATTAAAATTTGACAAAAATCTTGTCAAAATCCAAAAAGATCGAAGATAAATTCAACTGAAATTACACAAATTAAGCTTCTGTATCAAAAATTCTTAACATTGCTCAGAAAAATCGACGATGGTTTCAAATAAATTTATTAAAATTTGAATCCTGCGACTAAAATTTTTTTCAAAACCCAAAAATTGAAGTTATTTTATCCTAAATTTACTCAAATATAGATACAACAACAAAAATACTCAACAAAATCCAAAAAAATCGAAGTTGGTTTCAAATAAATTTATTAAAATTTGGCACTTCCAACTAAAATTTTTTCACAATCCAAAAAATAGTAGTTATTTTCATCTAAATTTCCTCAAATATAGATCCAATAACAAAAATACTCATCAAAATCCAAAAAAATCGAAGTTGATTTCAAATAAATATATTAAAATTTGACAAAAATCTTGTCAAAATCCAAAAAAGTCGAAGTTAATTTCAACTGAAATTACTCAAATTAAGCTTCTCTATAAAAAAACTTAACATTGTCCAGAAAAATCTAAGTTGGTTTCAAATAAATTTATAAAAATTTGGCACTTCCAACAAAAAATTTTTCCACAATCCAAAAAGTTGAAGTTATTTTCATCTAAATTTACTCAATTATAGATCAAACTACAAAAATACTCAACAAAATAAAAAAATGTACTTTGATTTCAACTAAATATATTAAAATTGGACAAATATTGTTAAAATTAAAAAAATCGAAGTTAAATTCAACTGAAATTACTCAAATATAGATCCTACAACAAAAATACTCAACAAAATCCAAAATAATCGAAGTTGATTTCAAATAAATTTATTATAATTTGACAAAAATCGTGTCAAATTCCAAAAAAATCGAAGTTAATTACAACTGAAATTTCACAAATTAAGCTCCTCTATA
Source organism: Andrena fulva (assembly GCA_946251845.1). Classification (NCBI taxonomy): domain Eukaryota; kingdom Metazoa; phylum Arthropoda; class Insecta; order Hymenoptera; family Andrenidae; genus Andrena; species Andrena fulva. The sequence goes on along the minus strand of CAMITZ010000136.1, from coordinate 52,427 downwards.
AAAAAACTTAACATTGTCCTGAAAATCGAAGTTGGTTTCAAATAAATTTATTAAAATTGAGCACTTCCAACTAAAATTTTTTTCGCAATCCAAAAAATAGTAGTTATTTTCATCTAAATTTACTCAAATGTAGATCCAACAACAAAAATACTCACCAAAATCCAAAAAAATTGAAGTTGATTTCAAATAAATTTAGTATAATTTGACAAAAATCGTGTCAAACTAAAAAAAATCGAAGTTAATTTCAACTGAAATTACTCAAATTAAGCTTCTCTATAAAAAAACTTAACATAGTCCAAAAAAATCGAAGTTGGTTCAAACAAATTTATTAAAATTTGAATCCTGCAACTAAAATTTTTTTCAAAATCCAAAAATTGAAGTTATTTTATCCTAAATTTACACAAATATAGATATAACAACAAAAATACTCAACAAAATAAAAAAAAATCGGAGTTGGTTTCAAATAAATTTATTAAAATTTAGCACTTCCAACTAAAATTTTTTTCACAATCCAAAAAATAGTAATTATTTTCATCTAAATTTACTCAAATATAGATCCAACAACAAAAGTACTCACCAAAATCCAAAAAAATCGAAGTTGATTTCAAATAAATATATTAAAATTTGACAAAAATCTTGTCTAAATCCAAAAAGATCAAAGTTAAATTCAACTGAAATTACACAAATTAAGCTTCTGTATCAAAAATTCTTAACATTGCTCAGAAAAATCGACGTTGGTTTCAAATAAATTTATTAAAATTTGAATCCTGCGACTAAAATTTTTTTCAAAACCCAAAAATTGAAGTTATTTTATCCTAAATTTACTCAAATATAGATACAACGACAAAAATACTCAACAAAATCCAAAAAAAATCGAAGTTGGTTTCACATAAATTTATTAAAATTTGGCACTTCCAACTAAAATTTTTTCACAATCCAAAAAATAGTAGTTATATTCATCTAAATTTACTCAAATATAGATCCAATAACAAAAATACTCTCCAAAATCCAAAAAAATCGAAGTTGATTTCAAATAAATTTAGTATAATTTGACAAAAATCGTGTCAAACTAAAAAAAATCACAGTTAATTTCAACTGAAATTACTCAAATTAAGCTACTCTATAAAAAAACTTAACATCGTCCAAAAACATCGAAGTTGGTTCAAATAATTTTATTAAAATTTGGCACTTCCAACTAACATTTTTTTCACAATCCAAAAAATAGTAATTATTTTCATCTAAATTTACTCAAATATAGATCCAACAACAAAAATACTCACCAAAATCCAAAAAAATCTAAGTTGATTACAACTAAATATATTAAAATTTGACAAATATTGTCATGATTCAAAAAATCGAAATTAAATTCAACTGAAATTACTCAAATATAGATGCTACAACAAAAATTCTCAACAAGATCCAAAATAATCGAAGTTGATTTCAAATAAATTTATTATAATTTGACAAACATCGTGTCAAATTCCAAAAAAAATCGAAGTTAATTGCAACTGAAATTAATCAAATTAAGCTTCCCTATAAAAAAACTTAACATTGTCCTGAAAATCGAAGTTGGTTTCAAATAAATTTATTAAAATTTGGCACTTCCAAAAAAAAAATTTTTTCACAATCCAAAAAATTGAAGTTGTTTTCATCTGAATTTACTCAATTATCGACCCAACAACAAAAATACTCAACAAAATCCAAAAAAATCGAAGTTGATTTCAAATAAATATATTAAAATTTGACAAAAATCTTGTCAAAATCCAAAAAAATCGAAGTTAATTTCAACTGAAATTACTCAAATTAAGCTTCTCTATAAAAAAACTTAACATTGTCCAGAAAAATCTAAGTTGGTTTCAAATAAATTTATTAAAATTATACTCCTGCAACTAAACTTTTTACAAAATCCAAAAAATTGAAGTTATTTTCATCTCAATTTAGTCAAATATAGATCCAACAACAAAAATACTCACCAAAATCCAAAATACCCGAAGTTGATTTCAAATAAATTTATTATAATTTGACAAAAATCGTGTCAAATTCCAAAAATATCGAAGTTAATTGCAACTGAAATTACTCAAATTAAGCTTCTCTATAAAAAAACTTAACATTGTCCTGAAAATCGAAGTTGGTTTAAAATAAATTTATTAAAATTTTGCACTTCCAAAAAATAATTTTTTCACAATCCAAAAAATTGAAGTTGTTTTCATCAAAATTTACTCAATTATCGACCCAACAACAAAAATACTCAACAAAATCCAAAAAAATCGAAGTTGATTTCAAATAAATATATTAAAATTTGACAAAAATCTTGTCAAAATCCAAAAAGATCGAAGATAAATTCAACTGAAATTACACAAATTAAGCTTCTGTATAAAAAATTCTTAACATTGCTCAGAAAAATCGACGTTGGTTTCAAATAAATTTATTAAAATTTGAATCCTGCGACTAAAATTTTTTTCAAAACCCAAAAATTGAAGTTATTTTATCCTAAATTTACTCAAATATAGATACAACAACAAAAATACTCAACAAAATCCAAAAAAATCGAAGTTGGTTTCAAATAAATTTATTAAAATTTGGCACTTCCAACTAAAATTTTTTCACAATCCAAAAAATAGTAATTATTTTCATCTAAATTTACTCAAATATAGATCCAACAACAAAAATACTCACCAAAATCCAAAAAAATCGAAGTTGATTTCAAATAAATTTAGTATAATTTGACAAAAATCGTGTCAAACTAAAAAAAATCGAAGTTAATTTCAACTGAAATTACTCAAATTAAGCTACTCTATAAAAAAACTTAACATCCTCCAAAAAATCGAAGTTGGTTCAAATAATTTTATTAAAATTTGGCACTTCCAAAAAAAAAAATTTTTCACAATCCAAAAAATTGAAGTTGTTTTCATCTGAATTTACTCAATTATCGACCCAACCACAAAAATACTCAACAAAATCCAAAAAAATCGAAGTTGATTTCAAATAAATATATTAAAATTTGACAAAAATCTTGTCAAAATCCAAAAAAATCGAAGTTAATTTCAACTGAAATTACTCAAATTAAGCTTCTCTATAAAAAAACTTAACATTGTCCAGAAAAATCTAAGTTGGTTTCAAATAAATTTATTAAAATTATACTCCTGCAACTAAACTTTTTACAAAATCCAAAAAATTGAAGTTATTTTCATCTCAATTTAGTCAAATATAGATCCAACAACAAAAATACTCACCAAAATCCAAAATACCCGAAGTTGATTTCAAATAAATTTATTATAATTTGACAAAAATCGTGTCAAATTCCAAAAATATCGAAGTTAATTGCAACTGAAATTACTCAAATTAAGCTTCTCTATAAAAAAACTTAACATTGTCCTGAAAATCGAAGTTGGTTTAAAATAAATTTATTAAAATTTTGCACTTCCAAAAAATAATTTTTTCACAATCCAAAAAATTGAAGTTGTTTTCATCAAAATTTACTCAATTATCGACCCAACAACAAAAATACTCAACAAAATCCAAAAAAATCGAAGTTGATTTCAAATAAATATATTAAAATTTGACAAAAATCTTGTCAAAATCCAAAAAGATCGAAGATAAATTCAACTGAAATTACACAAATTAAGCTTCTGTATCAAAAATTCTTAACATTGCTCAGAAAAATCGACGATGGTTTCAAATAAATTTATTAAAATTTGAATCCTGCGACTAAAATTTTTTTCAAAACCCAAAAATTGAAGTTATTTTATCCTAAATTTACTCAAATATAGATACAACAACAAAAATACTCAACAAAATCCAAAAAAATCGAAGTTGGTTTCAAATAAATTTATTAAAATTTGGCACTTCCAACTAAAATTTTTTCACAATCCAAAAAATAGTAGTTATTTTCATCTAAATTTCCTCAAATATAGATCCAATAACAAAAATACTCATCAAAATCCAAAAAAATCGAAGTTGATTTCAAATAAATATATTAAAATTTGACAAAAATCTTGTCAAAATCCAAAAAAGTCGAAGTTAATTTCAACTGAAATTACTCAAATTAAGCTTCTCTATAAAAAAACTTAACATTGTCCAGAAAAATCTAAGTTGGTTTCAAATAAATTTATAAAAATTTGGCACTTCCAACAAAAAATTTTTCCACAATCCAAAAAGTTGAAGTTATTTTCATCTAAATTTACTCAATTATAGATCAAACTACAAAAATACTCAACAAAATAAAAAAATGTACTTTGATTTCAACTAAATATATTAAAATTGGACAAATATTGTTAAAATTAAAAAAATCGAAGTTAAATTCAACTGAAATTACTCAAATATAGATCCTACAACAAAAATACTCAACAAAATCCAAAATAATCGAAGTTGATTTCAAATAAATTTATTATAATTTGACAAAAATCGTGTCAAATTCCAAAAAAATCGAAGTTAATTACAACTGAAATTTCACAAATTAAGCTCCTCTATAAAAAAACTTAACATTGTCCTGAAAATCGAAGTTGGTTTCAAATAAATTTATTAAAATTGAGCACTTCCAACTAAAATTTTTTTCGCAATCCAAAAAATAGTAGTTATTTTCATCTAAATTTACTCAAATGTAGATCCAACAACAAAAATACTCACCAAAATCCAAAAAAATTGAAGTTGATTTCAAATAAATTTAGTATAATTTGACAAAAATCGTGTCAAACTAAAAAAAATCGAAGTTAATTTCAACTGAAATTACTCAAATTAAGCTTCTCTATAAAAAAACTTAACATAGTCCAAAAAAATCGAAGTTGGTTCAAACAAATTTATTAAAATTTGAATCCTGCAACTAAAATTTTTTTCAAAATCCAAAAATTGAAGTTATTTTATCCTAAATTTACACAAATATAGATATAACAACAAAAATACTCAACAAAATAAAAAAAAATCGGAGTTGGTTTCAAATAAATTTATTAAAATTTAGCACTTCCAACTAAAATTTTTTTCACAATCCAAAAAATAGTAATTATTTTCATCTAAATTTACTCAAATATAGATCCAACAACAAAAGTACTCACCAAAATCCAAAAAAATCGAAGTTGATTTCAAATAAATATATTAAAATTTGACAAAAATCTTGTCTAAATCCAAAAAGATCAAAGTTAAATTCAACTGAAATTACACAAATTAAGCTTCTGTATCAAAAATTCTTAACATTGCTCAGAAAAATCGACGTTGGTTTCAAATAAATTTATTAAAATTTGAATCCTGCGACTAAAATTTTTTTCAAAACCCAAAAATTGAAGTTATTTTATCCTAAATTTACTCAAATATAGATACAACGACAAAAATACTCAACAAAATCCAAAAAAAATCGAAGTTGGTTTCACATAAATTTATTAAAATTTGGCACTTCCAACTAAAATTTTTTCACAATCCAAAAAATAGTAGTTATATTCATCTAAATTTACTCAAATATAGATCCAATAACAAAAATACTCTCCAAAATCCAAAAAAATCGAAGTTGATTTCAAATAAATTTAGTATAATTTGACAAAAATCGTGTCAAACTAAAAAAAATCACAGTTAATTTCAACTGAAATTACTCAAATTAAGCTACTCTATAAAAAAACTTAACATCGTCCAAAAACATCGAAGTTGGTTCAAATAATTTTATTAAAATTTGGCACTTCCAACTAACATTTTTTTCACAATCCAAAAAATAGTAATTATTTTCATCTAAATTTACTCAAATATAGATCCAACAACAAAAATACTCACCAAAATCCAAAAAAATCTAAGTTGATTACAACTAAATATATTAAAATTTGACAAATATTGTCATGATTCAAAAAATCGAAATTAAATTCAACTGAAATTACTCAAATATAGATGCTACAACAAAAATTCTCAACAAGATCCAAAATAATCGAAGTTGATTTCAAATAAATTTATTATAATTTGACAAACATCGTGTCAAATTCCAAAAAAAATCGAAGTTAATTGCAACTGAAATTAATCAAATTAAGCTTCCCTATAAAAAAACTTAACATTGTCCTGAAAATCGAAGTTGGTTTCAAATAAATTTATTAAAATTTGGCACTTCCAAAAAAAAAATTTTTTCACAATCCAAAAAATTGAAGTTGTTTTCATCTGAATTTACTCAATTATCGACCCAACAACAAAAATACTCAACAAAATCCAAAAAAATCGAAGTTGATTTCAAATAAATATATTAAAATTTGACAAAAATCTTGTCAAAATCCAAAAAAATCGAAGTTAATTTCAACTGAAATTACTCAAATTAAGCTTCTCTATAAAAAAACTTAACATTGTCCAGAAAAATCTAAGTTGGTTTCAAATAAATTTATTAAAATTATACTCCTGCAACTAAACTTTTTACAAAATCCAAAAAATTGAAGTTATTTTCATCTCAATTTAGTCAAATATAGATCCAACAACAAAAATACTCACCAAAATCCAAAATACCCGAAGTTGATTTCAAATAAATTTATTATAATTTGACAAAAATCGTGTCAAATTCCAAAAATATCGAAGTTAATTGCAACTGAAATTACTCAAATTAAGCTTCTCTATAAAAAAACTTAACATTGTCCTGAAAATCGAAGTTGGTTTAAAATAAATTTATTAAAATTTTGCACTTCCAAAAAATAATTTTTTCACAATCCAAAAAATTGAAGTTGTTTTCATCAAAATTTACTCAATTATCGACCCAACAACAAAAATACTCAACAAAATCCAAAAAAATCGAAGTTGATTTCAAATAAATATATTAAAATTTGACAAAAATCTTGTCAAAATCCAAAAAGATCGAAGATAAATTCAACTGAAATTACACAAATTAAGCTTCTGTATAAAAAATTCTTAACATTGCTCAGAAAAATCGACGTTGGTTTCAAATAAATTTATTAAAATTTGAATCCTGCGACTAAAATTTTTTTCAAAACCCAAAAATTGAAGTTATTTTATCCTAAATTTACTCAAATATAGATACAACAACAAAAATACTCAACAAAATCCAAAAAAATCGAAGTTGGTTTCAAATAAATTTATTAAAATTTGGCACTTCCAACTAAAATTTTTTCACAATCCAAAAAATAGTAGTTATTTTCATCTAAATTTACTCAAATATAGATCCAACAACAAAAATACTCATCAAAATCCAAAAAAATCGAAGTTGATTTCAAATAAATTTAGTATAATTTGACAAAAATCGTGTCAAACTAAAAAAAATCGAAGTTAATTTCAACTGAAATTACTCAAATTAAGCTACTCTATGAAAAAACTTAACATCCTCCAAAAAATCGAAGTTGGTTCAAATAATTTTATTAAAATTTGGCACTTCCAAAAAAAAAAATTTTTCACAATCCAAAAAATTGAAGTTGTTTTCATCTGAATTTACTCAATTATCGACCCAACAACAAAAATACTCAACAAAATCCAAAAAAATCGAAGTTGATTTCAAATAAATATATTAAAATTTGACAAAAATCTTGTCAAAATCCAAAAAAATCGAAGTTAATTTCAACTGAAATTACTCAAATTAAGCTTCTCTATAAAAAAACTTAACATTGTCCAGAAAAATCTAAGTTGGTTTCAAATAAATTTATTAAAATTATACTCCTGCAACTAAACTTTTTACAAAATCCAAAAAATTGAAGTTATTTTCATCTCAATTTAGTCAAATATAGATCCAACAACAAAAATACTCACCAAAATCCAAAATACCCGAAGTTGATTTCAAATAAATTTATTATAATTTGACAAAAATCGTGTCAAATTCCAAAAATATCGAAGTTAATTGCAACTGAAATTACTCAAATTAAGCTTCTCTATAAAAAAACTTAACATTGTCCTGAAAATCGAAGTTGGTTTAAAATAAATTTATTAAAATTTTGCACTTCCAAAAAATAATTTTTTCACAATCCAAAAAATTGAAGTTGTTTTCATCAAAATTTACTCAATTATCGACCCAACAACAAAAATACTCAACAAAATCCAAAAAAATCGAAGTTGATTTCAAATAAATATATTAAAATTTGACAAAAATCTTGTCAAAATCCAAAAAGATCGAAGATAAATTCAACTGAAATTACACAAATTAAGCTTCTGTATAAAAAATTCTTAACATTGCTCAGAAAAATCGACGTTGGTTTCAAATAAATTTATTAAAATTTGAATCCTGCGACTAAAATTTTTTTCAAAACCCAAAAATTGAAGTTATTTTATCCTAAATTTACTCAAATATAGATACAACAACAAAAATACTCAACAAAATCCAAAAAAATCGAAGTTGGTTTCAAATAAATTTATTAAAATTTGGCACTTCCAACTAAAATTTTTTCACAATCCAAAAAATAGTAGTTATTTTCATCTAAATTTACTCAAATATAGATCCAACAACAAAAATACTCATCAAAATCCAAAAAAATCGAAGTTGATTTCAAATAAATTTAGTATAATTTGACAAAAATCGTGTCAAACTAAAAAAAATCGAAGTTAATTTCAACTGAAATTACTCAAATTAAGCTACTCTATGAAAAAACTTAACATCCTCCAAAAAATCGAAGTTGGTTCAAATAATTTTATTAAAATTTGGCACTTCCAAAAAAAAAAATTTTTCACAATCCAAAAAATTGAAGTTGTTTTCATCTGAATTTACTCAATTATCGACCCAACCACAAAAATACTCAACAAAATCCAAAAAAATCGAAGTTGATTTCAAATAAATATATTAAAATTTGACAAAAATCTTGTCAAAATCCAAAAAAATCGAAGTTAATTTCAACTGAAATTACTCAAATTAAGCTTCTCTATAAAAAAACTTAACATTGTCCAGAAAAATCTAAGTTGGTTTCAAATAAATTTATTAAAATTATACTCCTGCAACTAAACTTTTTACAAAATCCAAAAAATTGAAGTTATTTTCATCTCAATTTAGTCAAATATAGATCCAACAACAAAAATACTCACCAAAATCCAAAATACCCGAAGTTGATTTCAAATAAATTTATTATAATTTGACAAAAATCGTGTCAAATTCCAAAAATATCGAAGTTAATTGCAACTGAAATTACTCAAATTAAGCTTCTCTATAAAAAAACTTAACATTGTCCTGAAAATCGAAGTTGGTTTAAAATAAATTTATTAAAATTTTGCACTTCCAAAAAATAATTTTTTCACAATCCAAAAAATTGAAGTTGTTTTCATCAAAATTTACTCAATTATCGACCCAACAACAAAAATACTCAACAAAATCCAAAAAAATCGAAGTTGATTTCAAATAAATATATTAAAATTTGACAAAAATCTTGTCAAAATCCAAAAAGATCGAAGATAAATTCAACTGAAATTACACAAATTAAGCTTCTGTATAAAAAATTCTTAACATTGCTCAGAAAAATCGACGTTGGTTTCAAATAAATTTATTAAAATTTGAATCCTGCGACTAAAATTTTTTTCAAAACCCAAAAATTGAAGTTATTTTATCCTAAATTTACTCAAATATAGATACAACAACAAAAATACTCAACAAAATCCAAAAAAATCGAAGTTGGTTTCAAATAAATTTATTAAAATTTGGCACTTCCAACTAAAATTTTTTCACAATCCAAAAAATAGTAGTTGTTTTCATCTAAATTTAGTCAAATATAGATCCAACAACAAAAATACTCACCAAAATCCAAAAAAATCGAAGTTGATTTCAAATAAATATATTAAAATTTGACAAAAATCTTGTCAAAATCCAAAAAGATCGAAGATAAATTCAACTGAAATTACACAAATTAAGCTTCTGTATCAAAAATTCTTAACATTGCTCAGAAAAATCGACGATGGTTTCAAATAAATTTATTAAAATTTGAATCCTGCGACTAAAATTTTTTTCAAAACCCAAAAATTGAAGTTATTTTATCCTAAATTTACTCAAATATAGATACAACAACAAAAATACTCAACAAAATCCAAAAAAATCGAAGTTGGTTTCAAATAAATTTATTAAAATTTGGCACTTCCAACTAAAATTTTTTCACAATCCAAAAAATAGTAGTTATTTTCATCTAAATTTCCTCAAATATAGATCCAATAACAAAAATACTCATCAAAATCCAAAAAAATCGAAGTTGATTTCAAATAAATATATTAAAATTTGACAAAAATCTTGTCAAAATCCAAAAAAGTCGAAGTTAATTTCAACTGAAATTACTCAAATTAAGCTTCTCTATAAAAAAACTTAACATTGTCCAGAAAAATCTAAGTTGGTTTCAAATAAATTTATAAAAATTTGGCACTTCCAACAAAAAATTTTTCCACAATCCAAAAAGTTGAAGTTATTTTCATCTAAATTTACTCAATTATAGATCAAACTACAAAAATACTCAACAAAATAAAAAAATGTACTTTGATTTCAACTAAATATATTAAAATTGGACAAATATTGTTAAAATTAAAAAAATCGAAGTTAAATTCAACTGAAATTACTCAAATATAGATCCTACAACAAAAATACTCAACAAAATCCAAAATAATCGAAGTTGATTTCAAATAAATTTATTATAATTTGACAAAAATCGTGTCAAATTCCAAAAAAATCGAAGTTAATTACAACTGAAATTTCACAAATTAAGCTCCTCTATAAAAAAACTTAACATTGTCCTGAAAATCGAAGTTGGTTTCAAATAAATTTATTAAAATTGGGCACTTCCAACTAAAATTTTTTTCGCAATCCAAAAAATAGTAGTTATTTTCATCTAAATTTACTCAAATGTAGATCCAACAACAAAAATACTCACCAAAATCCAAAAAAATTGAAGTTGATTTCAAATAAATTTAGTATAATTTGACAAAAATCGTGTCAAACTAAAAAAAATCGAAGTTAATTTCAACTGAAATTACTCAAATTAAGCTTCTCTATAAAAAAACTTAACATAGTCCAAAAAAATCGAAGTTGGTTCAAACAAATTTATTAAAATTTGAATCCTGCAACTAAAATTTTTTTCAAAATCCAAAAATTGAAGTTATTTTATCCTAAATTTACACAAATATAGATATAACAACAAAAATACTCAACAAAATAAAAAAAAATCGGAGTTGGTTTCAAATAAATTTATTAAAATTTAGCACTTCCAACTAAAATTTTTTTCACAATCCAAAAAATAGTAATTATTTTCATCTAAATTTACTCAAATATAGATCCAACAACAAAAGTACTCACCAAAATCCAAAAAAATCGAAGTTGATTTCAAATAAATATATTAAAATTTGACAAAAATCTTGTCTAAATCCAAAAAGATCAAAGTTAAATTCAACTGAAATTACACAAATTAAGCTTCTGTATCAAAAATTCTTAACATTGCTCAGAAAAATCGACGTTGGTTTCAAATAAATTTATTAAAATTTGAATCCTGCGACTAAAATTTTTTTCAAAACCCAAAAATTGAAGTTATTTTATCCTAAATTTACTCAAATATAGATACAACGACAAAAATACTCAACAAAATCCAAAAAAAATCGAAGTTGGTTTCACATAAATTTATTAAAATTTGGCACTTCCAACTAAAATTTTTTCACAATCCAAAAAATAGTAGTTATATTCATCTAAATTTACTCAAATATAGATCCAATAACAAAAATACTCTCCAAAATCCAAAAAAATCGAAGTTGATTTCAAATAAATTTAGTATAATTTGACAAAAATCGTGTCAAACTAAAAAAAATCACAGTTAATTTCAACTGAAATTACTCAAATTAAGCTACTCTATAAAAAAACTTAACATCGTCCAAAAACATCGAAGTTGGTTCAAATAATTTTATTAAAATTTGGCACTTCCAACTAACATTTTTTTCACAATCCAAAAAATAGTAATTATTTTCATCTAAATTTACTCAAATATAGATCCAACAACAAAAATACTCACCAAAATCCAAAAAAATCTAAGTTGATTACAACTAAATATATTAAAATTTGACAAATATTGTCATGATTCAAAAAATCGAAATTAAATTCAACTGAAATTATTCAAATATAGATGCTACAACAAAAATTCTCAACAAGATCCAAAATAATCGAAGTTGATTTCAAATAAATTTATTATAATTTGACAAACATCGTGTCAAATTCCAAAAAAAATCGAAGTTAATTGCAACTGAAATTAATCAAATTAAGCTTCCCTATAAAAAAACTTAACATTGTCCTGAAAATCGAAGTTGGTTTCAAATAAATTTATTAAAATTTGGCACTTCCAACAAAAAATTTTTTCAAAATCCAAAAAATGAAGTTGTTTTCATCTAAATTTACTCAATTATCGACCCAACAACAAAAATACTCAACAAAATCCAAAAAAATCGAAGTTGATTTCAAATAACTATATTAAAATTTGACAAAAATCTTGTCAAAATCCAAAAAGATCGAAGTTAAATTCAACTGAAATTACACAAATTAAGCTTCTGTATCGAAAATTCTTAACATTGTTCAGAAAAATCGACGTTGGATTCAAATAAATTTATTAAAATTTGAATCCTGCGCCTAAAATTTTTTTCAAAATCCAAAAATTGAAGTTATTTTATCCTAAATTTACTCAAATATAGATACAACAACAAAAATACTCATCAAAAACCAAAAAAATCGAAGTTGATTTCAAATAAATATATTAAAATTTGACAAAAATCTTGTCTAAATCCAAAAAGATCAAAGTGAAATTCAACTGAAATTACACAAATTAAGCTTCTGTATCAAAAATTCTTAACATTGCTCAGAAAAATCGACGTTGGTTTCAAATAAATTTATTAAAATTTGAATCCTGCGACTAAAATTTTTTTCAAAACCCAAAAATTGAAGTTATTTTATCCTAAATTTACTCAAATATAGATACAACGTCAAAAATACTCAACAAAATCCAAAAAAATCGAAGTTGGTTTCAAATAAATTTATTAAAATTTGGCACTTCCAACTAAAATTTTTTCACAATCCAAAAAATAGTAGTTATATTCATCTAAATTTACTCAAATATAGATCCAATAACAAAAATACTCTCCAAAATCCAAAAAAATCGAAGTTGATTTCAAATAAATTTAGTATAATTTGACAAAAATCGTGTCAAACTAAAAAAAATCACAGTTAATTTCAACTGAAATTACTCAAATGAAGCTACTCTATAAAAAAACTTAACATCGTCCAAAAACATCGAAGTTGGTTCAAATAATTTTATTAAAATTTGGCACTTCCAACTAACATTTTTTTCACAATCCAAAAAATAGTAATTATTTTCATCTAAATTTACTCAAATATAGATCCAACAACAAAAATACTCACCAAAATCCAAAAAAATCTAAGTTGATTACAACTAAATATATTAAAATTTGACAAATATTGTCATGATTCAAAAAATCGAAATTAAATTCAACTGAAATTACTCAAATATAGATGCTACAACAAAAATTCTCAACAAGATCCAAAATAATCGAAGTTGATTTCAAATAAATTTATTATAATTTGACAAACATCGTGTCAAATTCCAAAAAAAATCGAAGTTAATTGCAACTGAAATTAATCAAATTAAGCTTCCCTATAAAAAAACTTAACATTGTCCTGAAAATCGAAGTTGGTTTCAAATAAATTTATTAAAATTTGGCACTTCCAAAAAAAAAATTTTTTCACAATCCAAAAAATTGAAGTTGTTTTCATCTGAATTTACTCAATTATCGACCCAACAACAAAAATACTCAACAAAATCCAAAAAAATCGAAGTTGATTTCAAATAAATATATTAAAATTTGACAAAAATCTTGTCAAAATCCAAAAAAATCGAAGTTAATTTCAACTGAAATTACTCAAATTAAGCTTCTCTATAAAAAAACTTAACATTGTCCAGAAAAATCTAAGTTGGTTTCAAATAAATTTATTAAAATTATACTCCTGCAACTAAACTTTTTACAAAATCCAAAAAATTGAAGTTATTTTCATCTCAATTTAGTCAAATATAGATCCAACAACAAAAATACTCACCAAAATCCAAAATACCCGAAGTTGATTTCAAATAAATTTATTATAATTTGACAAAAATCGTGTCAAATTCCAAAAATATCGAAGTTAATTGCAACTGAAATTACTCAAATTAAGCTTCTCTATAAAAAAACTTAACATTGTCCTGAAAATCGAAGTTGGTTTAAAATAAATTTATTAAAATTTTGCACTTCCAAAAAATAATTTTTTCACAATCCAAAAAATTGAAGTTGTTTTCATCAAAATTTACTCAATTATCGACCCAACAACAAAAATACTCAACAAAATCAAAAAAAATCGAAGTTGATTTCAAATAAATATATTAAAATTTGACAAAAATCTTGTCAAAATCCAAAAAGATCGAAGATAAATTCAACTGAAATTACACAAATTAAGCTTCTGTATAAAAAATTCTTAACATTGCTCAGAAAAATCGACGTTGGTTTCAAATAAATTTATTAAAATTTGAATCCTGCGACTAAAATTTTTTTCAAAACCCAAAAATTGAAGTTATTTTATCCTAAATTTACTCAAATATAGATACAACAACAAAAATACTCAACAAAATCCAAAAAAATCGAAGTTGGTTTCAAATAAATTTATTAAAATTTGGCACTTCCAACTAAAATTTTTTCACAATCCAAAAAATAGTAGTTATTTTCATCTAAATTTACTCAAATATAGATCCAACAACAAAAATACTCATCAAAATCCAAAAAAATCGAAGTTGATTTCAAATAAATTTAGTATAATTTGACAAAAATCGTGTCAAACTAAAAAAAATCGAAGTTAATTTCAACTGAAATTACTCAAATTAAGCTACTCTATGAAAAAACTTAACATCCTCCAAAAAATCGAAGTTGGTTCAAATAATTTTATTAAAATTTGGCACTTCCAAAAAAAAAAATTTTTCACAATCCAAAAAATTGAAGTTGTTTTCATCTGAATTTACTCAATTATCGACCCAACCACAAAAATACTCAACAAAATCCAAAAAAATCGAAGTTGATTTCAAATAAATATATTAAAATTTGACAAAAATCTTGTCAAAATCCAAAAAAATCGAAGTTAATTTCAACTGAAATTACTCAAATTAAGCTTCTCTATAAAAAAACTTAACATTGTCCAGAAAAATCTAAGTTGGTTTCAAATAAATTTATTAAAATTATACTCCTGCAACTAAACTTTTTACAAAATCCAAAAAATTGAAGTTATTTTCATCTCAATTTAGTCAAATATAGATCCAACAACAAAAATACTCACCAAAATCCAAAATACCCGAAGTTGATTTCAAATAAATTTATTATAATTTGACAAAAATCGTGTCAAATTCCAAAAATATCGAAGTTAATTGCAACTGAAATTACTCAAATTAAGCTTCTCTATAAAAAAACTTAACATTGTCCTGAAAATCGAAGTTGGTTTAAAATAAATTTATTAAAATTTTGCACTTCCAAAAAATAATTTTTTCACAATCCAAAAAATTGAAGTTGTTTTCATCAAAATTTACTCAATTATCGACCCAACAACAAAAATACTCAACAAAATCCAAAAAAATCGAAGTTGATTTCAAATAAATATATTAAAATTTGACAAAAATCTTGTCAAAATCCAAAAAGATCGAAGATAAATTCAACTGAAATTACACAAATTAAGCTTCTGTATAAAAAATTCTTAACATTGCTCAGAAAAATCGACGTTGGTTTCAAATAAATTTATTAAAATTTGAATCCTGCGACTAAAATTTTTTTCAAAACCCAAAAATTGAAGTTATTTTATCCTAAATTTACTCAAATATAGATACAACAACAAAAATACTCAACAAAATCCAAAAAAATCGAAGTTGGTTTCAAATAAATTTATTAAAATTTGGCACTTCCAACTAAAATTTTTTCACAATCCAAAAAATAGTAGTTGTTTTCATCTAAATTTAGTCAAATATAGATCCAACAACAAAAATACTCACCAAAATCCAAAAAAATCGAAGTTGATTTCAAATAAATATATTAAAATTTGACAAAAATCTTGTCAAAATCCAAAAAGATCGAAGATAAATTCAACTGAAATTACACAAATTAAGCTTCTGTATCAAAAATTCTTAACATTGCTCAGAAAAATCGACGATGGTTTCAAATAAATTTATTAAAATTTGAATCCTGCGACTAAAATTTTTTTCAAAACCCAAAAATTGAAGTTATTTTATCCTAAATTTACTCAAATATAGATACAACAACAAAAATACTCAACAAAATCCAAAAAAATCGAAGTTGGTTTCAAATAAATTTATTAAAATTTGGCACTTCCAACTAAAATTTTTTCACAATCCAAAAAATAGTAGTTATTTTCATCTAAATTTCCTCAAATATAGATCCAATAACAAAAATACTCATCAAAATCCAAAAAAATCGAAGTTGATTTCAAATAAATATATTAAAATTTGACAAAAATCTTGTCAAAATCCAAAAAAGTCGAAGTTAATTTCAACTGAAATTACTCAAATTAAGCTTCTCTATAAAAAAACTTAACATTGTCCAGAAAAATCTAAGTTGGTTTCAAATAAATTTATAAAAATTTGGCACTTCCAACAAAAAATTTTTCCACAATCCAAAAAGTTGAAGTTATTTTCATCTAAATTTACTCAATTATAGATCAAACTACAAAAATACTCAACAAAATAAAAAAATGTACTTTGATTTCAACTAAATATATTAAAATTGGACAAATATTGTTAAAATTAAAAAAATCGAAGTTAAATTCAACTGAAATTACTCAAATATAGATCCTACAACAAAAATACTCAACAAAATCCAAAATAATCGAAGTTGATTTCAAATAAATTTATTATAATTTGACAAAAATCGTGTCAAATTCCAAAAAAATCGAAGTTAATTACAACTGAAATTTCACAAATTAAGCTCCTCTATAAAAAAACTTAACATTGTCCTGAAAATCGAAGTTGGTTTCAAATAAATTTATTAAAATTGGGCACTTCCAACTAAAATTTTTTTCGCAATCCAAAAAATAGTAGTTATTTTCATCTAAATTTACTCAAATGTAGATCCAACAACAAAAATACTCACCAAAATCCAAAAAAATTGAAGTTGATTTCAAATAAATTTAGTATAATTTGACAAAAATCGTGTCAAACTAAAAAAAATCGAAGTTAATTTCAACTGAAATTACTCAAATTAAGCTTCTCTATAAAAAAACTTAACATAGTCCAAAAAAATCGAAGTTGGTTCAAACAAATTTATTAAAATTTGAATCCTGCAACTAAAATTTTTTTCAAAATCCAAAAATTGAAGTTATTTTATCCTAAATTTACACAAATATAGATATAACAACAAAAATACTCAACAAAATAAAAAAAAATCGGAGTTGGTTTCAAATAAATTTATTAAAATTTAGCACTTCCAACTAAAATTTTTTTCACAATCCAAAAAATAGTAATTATTTTCATCTAAATTTACTCAAATATAGATCCAACAACAAAAGTACTCACCAAAATCCAAAAAAATCGAAGTTGATTTCAAATAAATATATTAAAATTTGACAAAAATCTTGTCTAAATCCAAAAAGATCAAAGTTAAATTCAACTGAAATTACACAAATTAAGCTTCTGTATCAAAAATTCTTAACATTGCTCAGAAAAATCGACGTTGGTTTCAAATAAATTTATTAAAATTTGAATCCTGCGACTAAAATTTTTTTCAAAACCCAAAAATTGAAGTTATTTTATCCTAAATTTACTCAAATATAGATACAACGACAAAAATACTCAACAAAATCCAAAAAAAATCGAAGTTGGTTTCACATAAATTTATTAAAATTTGGCACTTCCAACTAAAATTTTTTCACAATCCAAAAAATAGTAGTTATATTCATCTAAATTTACTCAAATATAGATCCAATAACAAAAATACTCTCCAAAATCCAAAAAAATCGAAGTTGATTTCAAATAAATTTAGTATAATTTGACAAAAATCGTGTCAAACTAAAAAAAATCACAGTTAATTTCAACTGAAATTACTCAAATTAAGCTACTCTATAAAAAAACTTAACATCGTCCAAAAACATCGAAGTTGGTTCAAATAATTTTATTAAAATTTGGCACTTCCAACTAACATTTTTTTCACAATCCAAAAAATAGTAATTATTTTCATCTAAATTTACTCAAATATAGATCCAACAACAAAAATACTCACCAAAATCCAAAAAAATCTAAGTTGATTACAACTAAATATATTAAAATTTGACAAATATTGTCATGATTCAAAAAATCGAAATTAAATTCAACTGAAATTACTCAAATATAGATGCTACAACAAAAATTCTCAACAAGATCCAAAATAATCGAAGTTGATTTCAAATAAATTTATTATAATTTGACAAACATCGTGTCAAATTCCAAAAAAAATCGAAGTTAATTGCAACTGAAATTAATCAAATTAAGCTTCCCTATAAAAAAACTTAACATTGTCCTGAAAATCGAAGTTGGTTTCAAATAAATTTATTAAAATTTGGCACTTCCAACAAAAAATTTTTTCAAAATCCAAAAAATGAAGTTGTTTTCATCTAAATTTACTCAATTATCGACCCAACAACAAAAATACTCAACAAAATCCAAAAAAATCGAAGTTGATTTCAAATAACTATATTAAAATTTGACAAAAATCTTGTCAAAATCCAAAAAGATCGAAGTTAAATTCAACTGAAATTACACAAATTAAGCTTCTGTATCGAAAATTCTTAACATTGTTCAGAAAAATCGACGTTGGATTCAAATAAATTTATTAAAATTTGAATCCTGCGCCTAAAATTTTTTTCAAAATCCAAAAATTGAAGTTATTTTATCCTAAATTTACTCAAATATAGATACAACAACAAAAATACTCATCAAAAACCAAAAAAATCGAAGTTGATTTCAAATAAATATATTAAAATTTGACAAAAATCTTGTCTAAATCCAAAAAGATCAAAGTGAAATTCAACTGAAATTACACAAATTAAGCTTCTGTATCAAAAATTCTTAACATTGCTCAGAAAAATCGACGTTGGTTTCAAATAAATTTATTAAAATTTGAATCCTGCGACTAAAATTTTTTTCAAAACCCAAAAATTGAAGTTATTTTATCCTAAATTTACTCAAATATAGATACAACGTCAAAAATACTCAACAAAATCCAAAAAAATCGAAGTTGGTTTCAAATAAATTTATTAAAATTTGGCACTTCCAACTAAAATTTTTTCACAATCCAAAAAATAGTAGTTATATTCATCTAAATTTACTCAAATATAGATCCAATAACAAAAATACTCTCCAAAATCCAAAAAAATCGAAGTTGATTTCAAATAAATTTAGTATAATTTGACAAAAATCGTGTCAAACTAAAAAAAATCACAGTTAATTTCAACTGAAATTACTCAAATGAAGCTACTCTATAAAAAAACTTAACATCGTCCAAAAACATCGAAGTTGGTTCAAATAATTTTATTAAAATTTGGCACATCCAACTAACATTTTTTTCACAATCCAAAAAATAGTAATTATTTTCATCTAAATTTACTCAAATATAGATCCAACAACAAAAATACTCACCAAAATCCAAAAAAATCTAAGTTGATTACAACTAAATATATTAAAATTTGACAAATATTGTCATGATTCAAAAAATCGAAATTAAATTCAACTGAAATTACTCAAATATAGATGCTACAACAAAAATTCTCAACAAGATCCAAAATAATCGAAGTTGATTTCAAATAAATTTATTATAATTTGACAAACATCGTGTCAAATTCCAAAAAAAATCGAAGTTAATTGCAACTGAAATTAATCAAATTAAGCTTCCCTATAAAAAAACTTAACATTGTCCTGAAAATCGAAGTTGGTTTCAAATAAATTTATTAAAATTTGGCACTTCCAAAAAAAAAATTTTTTCACAATCCAAAAAATTGAAGTTGTTTTCATCTGAATTTACTCAATTATCGACCCAACAACAAAAATACTCAACAAAATCCAAAAAAATCGAAGTTGATTTCAAATAAATATATTAAAATTTGACAAAAATCTTGTCAAAATCCAAAAAAATCGAAGTTAATTTCAACTGAAATTACTCAAATTAAGCTTCTCTATAAAAAAACTTAACATTGTCCAGAAAAATCTAAGTTGGTTTCAAATAAATTTATTAAAATTATACTCCTGCAACTAAACTTTTTACAAAATCCAAAAAATTGAAGTTATTTTCATCTCAATTTAGTCAAATATAGATCCAACAACAAAAATACTCACCAAAATCCAAAATACCCGAAGTTGATTTCAAATAAATTTATTATAATTTGACAAAAATCGTGTCAAATTCCAAAAATATCGAAGTTAATTGCAACTGAAATTACTCAAATTAAGCTTCTCTATAAAAAAACTTAACATTGTCCTGAAAATCGAAGTTGGTTTAAAATAAATTTATTAAAATTTTGCACTTCCAAAAAATAATTTTTTCACAATCCAAAAAATTGAAGTTGTTTTCATCAAAATTTACTCAATTATCGACCCAACAACAAAAATACTCAACAAAATCCAAAAAAATCGAAGTTGATTTCAAATAAATATATTAAAATTTGACAAAAATCTTGTCAAAATCCAAAAAGATCGAAGATAAATTCAACTGAAATTACACAAATTAAGCTTCTGTATAAAAAATTCTTAACATTGCTCAGAAAAATCGACGTTGGTTTCAAATAAATTTATTAAAATTTGAATCCTGCGACTAAAATTTTTTTCAAAACCCAAAAATTGAAGTTATTTTATCCTAAATTTACTCAAATATAGATACAACAACAAAAATACTCAACAAAATCCAAAAAAATCGAAGTTGGTTTCAAATAAATTTATTAAAATTTGGCACTTCCAACTAAAATTTTTTCACAATCCAAAAAATAGTAGTTGTTTTCATCTAAATTTAGTCAAATATAGATCCAACAACAAAAATACTCACCAAAATCCAAAAAAATCGAAGTTGATTTCAAATAAATATATTAAAATTTGACAAAAATCTTGTCAAAATCCAAAAAGATCGAAGATAAATTCAACTGAAATTACACAAATTAAGCTTCTGTATCAAAAATTCTTAACATTGCTCAGAAAAATCGACGATGGTTTCAAATAAATTTATTAAAATTTGAATCCTGCGACTAAAATTTTTTTCAAAACCCAAGAATTGAAGTTATTTTATCCTAAATTTACTCAAATATAGATACAACAACAAAAATACTCAACAAAATCCAAAAAAATCGAAGTTGGTTTCAAATAAATTTATTAAAATTTGGCACTTCCAACTAAAATTTTTTCACAATCCAAAAAATAGTAGTTATTTTCATCTAAATTTCCTCAAATATAGATCCAATAACAAAAATACTCATCAAAATCCAAAAAAATCGAAGTTGATTTCAAATAAATATATTAAAATTTGACAAAAATCTTGTCAAAATCCAAAAAAGTCGAAGTTAATTTCAACTGAAATTACTCAAATTAAGCTTCTCTATAAAAAAACTTAACATTGTCCAGAAAAATCTAAGTTGGTTTCAAATAAATTTATAAAAATTTGGCACTTCCAACAAAAAATTTTTCCACAATCCAAAAAGTTGAAGTTATTTTCATCTAAATTTACTCAATTATAGATCAAACTACAAAAATACTCAACAAAATAAAAAAATGTACTTTGATTTCAACTAAATATATTAAAATTGGACAAATATTGTTAAAATTAAAAAAATCGAAGTTAAATTCAACTGAAATTACTCAAATATAGATCCTACAACAAAAATACTCAACAAAATCCAAAATAATCGAAGTTGATTTCAAATAAATTTATTATAATTTGACAAAAATCGTGTCAAATTCCAAAAAAATCGAAGTTAATTACAACTGAAATTTCACAAATTAAGCTCCTCTATAAAAAAACTTAACATTGTCCTGAAAATCGAAGTTGGTTTCAAATAAATTTATTAAAATTGGGCACTTCCAACTAAAATTTTTTTCGCAATCCAAAAAATAGTAGTTATTTTCATCTAAATTTACTCAAATGTAGATCCAACAACAAAAATACTCACCAAAATCCAAAAAAATTGAAGTTGATTTCAAATAAATTTAGTATAATTTGACAAAAATCGTGTCAAACTAAAAAAAATCGAAGTTAATTTCAACTGAAATTACTCAAATTAAGCTTCTCTATAAAAAAACTTAACATAGTCCAAAAAAATCGAAGTTGGTTCAAACAAATTTATTAAAATTTGAATCCTGCAACTAAAATTTTTTTCAAAATCCAAAAATTGAAGTTATATTATCCTAAATTTACACAAATATAGATATAACAACAAAAATACTCAACAAAATAAAAAAAAATCGGAGTTGGTTTCAAATAAATTTATTAAAATTTAGCACTTCCAACTAAAATTTTTTTCACAATCCAAAAAATAGTAATTATTTTCATCTAAATTTACTCAAATATAGATCCAACAACAAAAATACTCATCAAAAACCAAAAAAATCGAAGTTGATTTCAAATAAATATATTAAAATTTGACAAAAATCTTGTCTAAATCCAAAAAGATCAAAGTGAAATTCAACTGAAATTACACAAATTAAGCTTCTGTATCAAAAATTCTTAACATTGATCAGAAAAATCGACGTTGGTTTCAAATAAATTTATTAAAATTTGAATCCTGCGACTAAAATTTTTTTCAAAACCCAAAAATTGAAGTTATTTTATCCTAAATTTACTCAAATATAGATACAACGTCAAAAATACTCAACAAAATCCAAAAAAATCGAAGTTGGTTTCAAATAAATTTATTAAAATTTGGCACTTCCAACTAAAATTTTTTCACAATCCAAAAAATAGTAGTTATATTCATCTAAATTTACTCAAATATAGATCCAATAACAAAAATACTCTCCAAAATCCAAAAAAATCGAAGTTGATTTCAAATAAATTTAGTATAATTTGACAAAAATCGTGTCAAACTAAAAAAAATCACAGTTAATTTCAACTGAAATTACTCAAATGAAGCTACTCTATAAAAAAACTTAACATCGTCCAAAAACATCGAAGTTGG
Organism: Andrena fulva; assembly: GCA_946251845.1. Classification (NCBI taxonomy): domain Eukaryota; kingdom Metazoa; phylum Arthropoda; class Insecta; order Hymenoptera; family Andrenidae; genus Andrena; species Andrena fulva. The sequence goes on along the minus strand of CAMITZ010000136.1, from coordinate 29,323 downwards.
TTCAAATAATTTTATTAAAATTTGGCACTTCCAACTAACATTTTTTTCACAATCCAAAAAATAGTAATTATTTTCATCTAAATTTACTCAAATATAGATCCAACAACAAAAATACTCACCAAAATCCAAAAAAATCTAAGTTGATTACAACTAAATATATTAAAATTTGACAAATATTGTCATGATTCAAAAAATCGAAATTAAATTCAACTGAAATTACTCAAATATAGATGCTACAACAAAAATTCTCAACAAGATCCAAAATAATCGAAGTTGATTTCAAATAAATTTATTATAATTTGACAAACATCGTGTCAAATTCCAAAAAAAATCGAAGTTAATTGCAACTGAAATTAATCAAATTAAGCTTCCCTATAAAAAAACTTAACATTGTCCTGAAAATCGAAGTTGGTTTCAAATAAATTTATTAAAATTTGGCACTTCCAAAAAAAAAATTTTTTCACAATCCAAAAAATTGAAGTTGTTTTCATCTGAATTTACTCAATTATCGACCCAACAACAAAAATACTCAACAAAATCCAAAAAAATCGAAGTTGATTTCAAATAAATATATTAAAATTTGACAAAAATCTTGTCAAAATCCAAAAAAATCGAAGTTAATTTCAACTGAAATTACTCAAATTAAGCTTCTCTATAAAAAAACTTAACATTGTCCAGAAAAATCTAAGTTGGTTTCAAATAAATTTATTAAAATTATACTCTTGCAACTAAACTTTTTACAAAATCCAAAAAATTGAAGTTATTTTCATCTCAATTTAGTCAAATATAGATCCAACAACAAAAATACTCACCAAAATCCAAAATACCCGAAGTTGATTTCAAATAAATTTATTATAATTTGACAAAAATCGTGTCAAATTCCAAAAATATCGAAGTTAATTGCAACTGAAATTACTCAAATTAAGCTTCTCTATAAAAAAACTTAACATTGTCCTGAAAATCGAAGTTGGTTTAAAATAAATTTATTAAAATTTTGCACTTCCAAAAAATAATTTTTTCACAATCCAAAAAATTGAAGTTGTTTTCATCAAAATTTACTCAATTATCGACCCAACAACAAAAATACTCAACAAAATCCAAAAAAATCGAAGTTGATTTCAAATAAATATATTAAAATTTGACAAAAATCTTGTCAAAATCCAAAAAGATCGAAGATAAATTCAACTGAAATTACACAAATTAAGCTTCTGTATAAAAAATTCTTAACATTGCTCAGAAAAATCGACGTTGGTTTCAAATAAATTTATTAAAATTTGAATCCTGCGACTAAAATTTTTTTCAAAACCCAAAAATTGAAGTAATTTTATCCTAAATTTACTCAAATATAGATACAACAACAAAAATACTCAACAAAATCCAAAAAAATCGAAGTTGGTTTCAAATAAATTTATTAAAATTTGGCACTTCCAACTAAAATTTTTTCACAATCCAAAAAATAGTAGTTATTTTCATCTAAATTTACTCAAATATAGATCCAACAACAAAAATACTCATCAAAATCCAAAAAAATCGAAGTTGATTTCAAATAAATTTAGTATAATTTGAGAAAAATCGTGTCAAACTAAAAAAAATCGAAGTTAATTTCAACTGAAATTACTCAAATTAAGCTACTCTATAAAAAAACTTAACATCCTCCAAAAAATCGAAGTTGGTTCAAATAATTTTATTAAAATTTGGCACTTCCAAAAAAAAAAATTTTTCACAATCCAAAAAATTGAAGTTGTTTTCATCTGAATTTACTCAATTATCGACCCAACCACAAAAATACTCAACAAAATCCAAAAAAATCGAAGTTGATTTCAAATAAATATATTAAAATTTGACAAAAATCTTGTCAAAATCCAAAAAAATCGAAGTTAATTTCAACTGAAATTACTCAAATTAAGCTTCTCTATAAAAAAACTTAACATTGTCCAGAAAAATCTAAGTTGGTTTCAAATAAATTTATTAAAATTATACTCCTGCAACTAAACTTTTTACAAAATCCAAAAAATTGAAGTTATTTTCATCTCAATTTAGTCAAATATAGATCCAACAACAAAAATACTCACCAAAATCCAAAATACCCGAAGTTGATTTCAAATAAATTTATTATAATTTGACAAAAATCGTGTCAAATTCCAAAAATATCGAAGTTAATTGCAACTGAAATTACTCAAATTAAGCTTCTCTATAAAAAAACTTAACATTGTCCTGAAAATCGAAGTTGGTTTAAAATAAATTTATTAAAATTTTGCACTTCCAAAAAATAATTTTTTCACAATCCAAAAAATTGAAGTTGTTTTCATCAAAATTTACTCAATTATCGACCCAACAACAAAAATACTCAACAAAATCCAAAAAAATCGAAGTTGATTTCAAATAAATATATTAAAATTTGACAAAAATCTTGTCAAAATCCAAAAAGATCGAAGATAAATTCAACTGAAATTACACAAATTAAGCTTCTGTATAAAAAATTCTTAACATTGCTCAGAAAAATCGACGTTGGTTTCAAATAAATTTATTAAAATTTGAATCCTGCGACTAAAATTTTTTTCAAAACCCAAAAATTGAAGTTATTTTATCCTAAATTTACTCAAATATAGATACAACAACAAAAATACTCAACAAAATCCAAAAAAATCGAAGTTGGTTTCAAATAAATTTATTAAAATTTGGCACTTCCAACTAAAATTTTTTCACAATCCAAAAAATAGTAGTTGTTTTCATCTAAATTTAGTCAAATATAGATCCAACAACAAAAATACTCACCAAAATCCAAAAAAATCGAAGTTGATTTCAAATAAATATATTAAAATTTGACAAAAATCTTGTCAAAATCCAAAAAGATCGAAGATAAATTCAACTGAAATTACACAAATTAAGCTTCTGTATCAAAAATTCTTAACATTGCTCAGAAAAATCGACGATGGTTTCAAATAAATTTATTAAAATTTGAATCCTGCGACTAAAATTTTTTTCAAAACCCAAGAATTGAAGTTATTTTATCCTAAATTTACTCAAATATAGATACAACAACAAAAATACTCAACAAAATCCAAAAAAATCGAAGTTGGTTTCAAATAAATTTATTAAAATTTGGCACTTCCAACTAAAATTTTTTCACAATCCAAAAAATAGTAGTTATTTTCATCTAAATTTCCTCAAATATAGATCCAATAACAAAAATACTCATCAAAATCCAAAAAAATCGAAGTTGATTTCAAATAAATATATTAAAATTTGACAAAAATCTTGTCAAAATCCAAAAAAGTCGAAGTTAATTTCAACTGAAATTACTCAAATTAAGCTTCTCTATAAAAAAACTTAACATTGTCCAGAAAAATCTAAGTTGGTTTCAAATAAATTTATAAAAATTTGGCACTTCCAACAAAAAATTTTTCCACAATCCAAAAAGTTGAAGTTATTTTCATCTAAATTTACTCAATTATAGATCAAACTACAAAAATACTCAACAAAATAAAAAAATGTACTTTGATTTCAACTAAATATATTAAAATTGGACAAATATTGTTAAAATTAAAAAAATCGAAGTTAAATTCAACTGAAATTACTCAAATATAGATCCTACAACAAAAATACTCAACAAAATCCAAAATAATCGAAGTTGATTTCAAATAAATTTATTATAATTTGACAAAAATCGTGTCAAATTCCAAAAAAATCGAAGTTAATTACAACTGAAATTTCACAAATTAAGCTCCTCTATAAAAAAACTTAACATTGTCCTGAAAATCGAAGTTGGTTTCAAATAAATTTATTAAAATTGGGCACTTCCAACTAAAATTTTTTTCGCAATCCAAAAAATAGTAGTTATTTTCATCTAAATTTACTCAAATGTAGATCCAACAACAAAAATACTCACCAAAATCCAAAAAAATTGAAGTTGATTTCAAATAAATTTAGTATAATTTGACAAAAATCGTGTCAAACTAAAAAAAATCGAAGTTAATTTCAACTGAAATTACTCAAATTAAGCTTCTCTATAAAAAAACTTAACATAGTCCAAAAAAATCGAAGTTGGTTCAAACAAATTTATTAAAATTTGAATCCTGCAACTAAAATTTTTTTCAAAATCCAAAAATTGAAGTTATATTATCCTAAATTTACACAAATATAGATATAACAACAAAAATACTCAACAAAATAAAAAAAAATCGGAGTTGGTTTCAAATAAATTTATTAAAATTTAGCACTTCCAACTAAAATTTTTTTCACAATCCAAAAAATAGTAATTATTTTCATCTAAATTTACTCAAATATAGATCCAACAACAAAAATACTCATCAAAAACCAAAAAAATCGAAGTTGATTTCAAATAAATATATTAAAATTTGACAAAAATCTTGTCTAAATCCAAAAAGATCAAAGTTAAATTCAACTGAAATTACACAAATTAAGCTTCTGTATCAAAAATTCTTAACATTGCTCAGAAAAATCGACGTTGGTTTCAAATAAATTTATTAAAATTTGAATCCTGCGACTAAAATTTTTTTCAAAACCCAAAAATTGAAGTTATTTTATCCTAAATTTACTCAAATATAGATACAACGACAAAAATACTCAACAAAATCCAAAAAAAATCGAAGTTGGTTTCACATAAATTTATTAAAATTTGGCACTTCCAACTAAAATTTTTTCACAATCCAAAAAATAGTAGTTATATTCATCTAAATTTACTCAAATATAGATCCAATAACAAAAATACTCTCCAAAATCCAAAAAAATCGAAGTTGATTTCAAATAAATTTAGTATAATTTGACAAAAATCGTGTCAAACTAAAAAAAATCACAGTTAATTTCAACTGAAATTACTCAAATTAAGCTACTCTATAAAAAAACTTAACATCGTCCAAAAACATCGAAGTTGGTTCAAATAATTTTATTAAAATTTGGCACTTCCAACTAACATTTTTTTCACAATCCAAAAAATAGTAATTATTTTCATCTAAATTTACTCAAATATAGATCCAACAACAAAAATACTCACCAAAATCCAAAAAAATCTAAGTTGATTACAACTAAATATATTAAAATTTGACAAATATTGTCATGATTCAAAAAATCGAAATTAAATTCAACTGAAATTACTCAAATATAGATGCTACAACAAAAATTCTCAACAAGATCCAAAATAATCGAAGTTGATTTCAAATAAATTTATTATAATTTGACAAACATCGTGTCAAATTCCAAAAAAAATCGAAGTTAATTGCAACTGAAATTAATCAAATTAAGCTTCCCTATAAAAAAACTTAACATTGTCCTGAAAATCGAAGTTGGTTTCAAATAAATTTATTAAAATTTGGCACTTCCAACAAAAAATTTTTTCAAAATCCAAAAAATGAAGTTGTTTTCATCTAAATTTACTCAATTATCGACCCAACAACAAAAATACTCAACAAAATCCAAAAAAATCGAAGTTGATTTCAAATAACTATATTAAAATTTGACAAAAATCTTGTCAAAATCCAAAAAGATCGAAGTTAAATTCAACTGAAATTACACAAATTAAGCTTCTGTATCGAAAATTCTTAACATTGTTCAGAAAAATCGACGTTGGATTCAAATAAATTTATTAAAATTTGAATCCTGCGCCTAAAATTTTTTTCAAAATCCAAAAATTGAAGTTATTTTATCCTAAATTTACTCAAATATAGATACAACAACAAAAATACTCATCAAAAACCAAAAAAATCGAAGTTGATTTCAAATAAATATATTAAAATTTGACAAAAATCTTGTCTAAATCCAAAAAGATCAAAGTGAAATTCAACTGAAATTACACAAATTAAGCTTCTGTATCAAAAATTCTTAACATTGCTCAGAAAAATCGACGTTGGTTTCAAATAAATTTATTAAAATTTGAATCCTGCGACTAAAATTTTTTTCAAAACCCAAAAATTGAAGTTATTTTATCCTAAATTTACTCAAATATAGATACAACGTCAAAAATACTCAACAAAATCCAAAAAAATCGAAGTTGGTTTCAAATAAATTTATTAAAATTTGGCACTTCCAACTAAAATTTTTTCACAATCCAAAAAATAGTAGTTATATTCATCTAAATTTACTCAAATATAGATCCAATAACAAAAATACTCTCCAAAATCCAAAAAAATCGAAGTTGATTTCAAATAAATTTAGTATAATTTGACAAAAATCGTGTCAAACTAAAAAAAATCACAGTTAATTTCAACTGAAATTACTCAAATGAAGCTACTCTATAAAAAAACTTAACATCGTCCAAAAACATCGAAGTTGGTTCAAATAATTTTATTAAAATTTGGCACTTCCAACTAACATTTTTTTCACAATCCAAAAAATAGTAATTATTTTCATCTAAATTTACTCAAATATAGATCCAACAACAATAATACTCACCAAAATCCAAAAAAATCGAAGTTGATTACAACTAAATATATTAAAATTTGACAAATATTGTCATGATTCAAAAAATCGAAATTAAATTCAACTGAAATTACTCAAATATAGATGCTACAACAAAAATTCTCAACAAGATCCAAAATAATCGAAGTTGATTTCAAATAAATTTATTATAATTTGACAAAAATCTTGTCAAAATCCAAAAAGATCGAAGTTAAATTCAACTGAAATTACACAAATTAAGCTTCTGTATCGAAAATTCTTAACATTGTTCAGAAAAATCGACGTTGGATTCAAATAAATTTATTAAAATTTGAATCCTGCGCCTAAAATTTTTTTCAAAATCCAAAAATTGAAGTTATTTTATCCTAAATTTACTGAAATATAGATACAACAACAAAAATACTCAACAAAATCCAAAAAAATCGAAGTTGGTTTCAAATAATTTTTTTAAAATTTGACAAAAATCGTGTCAAACTAAAAAAAAATCGAAGTTAATTTCAACTGAATTTACTCAAATTAAGCTTCTCTATAAAAAAACTTAACATTGTCCAGAAAAATCTAAGTTGGTTTCAAATAAATTTATTAAAATTTTACTCCTGCAACTAAACTTTTTACAAAATCCAAAAAATTGAAGTTATTTTCATCTCAATTTAGTCAAATATAGATCCAACAACAAAAATACTCACCAAAATCCAAAATAACTGAAGATGATTTCAAATAAATTTATTATAATTTGACAAAAATCGTGTCAAACTAAAAAAAAAATAGAAGTTAATTTCTACTGAAATTACTCAAATTAAGCTTCTCTATAAAAAAACCTAACATTGTCCAGAAAAATCTAAGTTGGTTTCAATTAATTTATTAAAATTTTACTCCTGCAACTAAACTTTTTACAAAATCCAAAAATTGAAGTTATTTTCATCTCAATTTAGTCAAATATAGGTCCAATAACAAAAATACTCATCAAAATCCAAAAAAATCGAAGTTGATTTCAAATAAATATATTAAAATTTGACCAAAATCTTGTCAAAATCCAAAAAAATCGAAGTTAATTTCAACTGAAATTACTCAAATTAAGCTTCTCTATAAAAAAACTTAACATTGTCCAGAAAAATCTAAGTTGGTTTCAAATAAATTTATAAAAATTTGGCACTTCCAACAAAAAATTTTTCCACAATCCAAAAAGTTGAAGTTATTTTCATCTAAATTTACTCAAATATAGATCCAATAACAAAAATACTCATCAAAATCCAAAAAAATCGAAGTTGATTTCAAATAAATATATTAAAATTTGACAAAAATCTTGTCAAAATCCAAAAAGATCGAAGTTAAATTCAACTGAAATTACACAAATTAAGCATCTGAATCAAAAATTCTTAACATTGTTCAGAAAAATCGACGTTGGTTTCAAATAAATTTATTAAAATTTGGCACTTCCAACTAAAATTTTTTCACAATCCAAAAAATAGTAGTTATTTTCATCTAAATTTACTCAAATATAGATCCAATAACAAAAATACTCATCAAAATCCAAAAAAATCGAAGTTGATGTCAAATAAATATATTAAAATTTGACAAAAATCTTGTCTAAATCCAAAAAGATCAAAGTTAAATTCAACTGAAATTACACAAATTAAGCTTCTGTATCAAAAATTCTTAACATTGTCACGTCCCGGGTGAAGGTCTTTCGGGACAATGACATGTGGGGATATTATTCGAAGGGAATTCAGGCGCGAATGCAAGATTCGTGGCACTGAATGTGAGTAGGATGCAGGCGCGAATGCCAGATTCGTGGCGCTGCGGAGAATAGGATGCAGGCGCGAATGCCAGATTCGTGGCACTGCGGAGAGTAGGATGCAGGCGCGAATGCCAGATTCGTGGCGCTGCGGAGAGTAGGATTCAGGCGCGAATACGTGATTCGTGGCACTGAATGTTCGGAAGGATGCAGGCGCGAATGCCAGATTCGTGGCGCTGCGGAGAGTAGGATGCAGGCGCGAATGCCAGATTCGTGGCACTGCGGAGAGTAGAATTCAGGCGCGAATACGTGATTCGTGGCACTGAATGTTCGGAAGGATGCAGGCGCGAATGCCAGATTCGTGGCGCTGCGGAGAGTAGGATGCAGGCGCGAATGCCAGATTCGTGGCACTGCGGAGAGTAGGAATTTTAGGCGCGAATACGTGATTCGTGGCACTATGGTGTGTAGGATTCAGGCGCGAATGCCAGATTCGTAGCACTGAACGACCAGGGAAGGTTTAGATAGTTATGGTCCCTGTGGTGACACCCGTTAGAGCACTTTGTTTTGGTTTCACAAATTGGATTTACCGTTGCATAGGCGAAAGAAGTTATACGTAATAATTCCGAGAAACTCGTCTGAACGTGCGGCTATACACAGGCCATGCAAAAGTATGTTAGTAAACACGGCAAGCGCTCTCGCGTTCGCGAACTAGAATCAGCTGTTTCGTTACCTTGTTCGTTTGGATTTTTAGATCTCTCGTAACCAATGGGTAAATACAAATAATTTGAGGCGTGATTGAAACAAAGCGGTTTATTGGCTTTGCTGAAGCGTTAAATTATAATAATGCTGGTCTTTGAGTATTTGGTACATAACATTTATATAAAGATTTATGACATTTATAATATATATATATATGAACATGAAACATGTGAATATTAGCGATAAAGGCTTAGAATGTATACGAAATGTGACTAGTAATAATAATTAGTAAAAGCAATGAGAATAAGATGATAAAGCAAAACAATACGTTAATAAAGCAATAAGTAGAAGCAAAGTATAAGATAATAGAGCAATAAACATAAGCAATAATAAAATAGAAATATATTAGGTAATACGAATGGAGATGATATGCACTAATGAAATAAGTAGTTGTAATCGCTTACGATTGATGTCGTCGATAATAGAACTGAGTCTAACACATTAAAAATGCGCGACTTGTCAACTATGACTCTCCTTCACGAGAAGTTCCCGTAGAAGAAACTCTCTGGCCGTTTTGGGCCTTGTATTTATACTATTGTCGGGATTGTTAGGGGTGAAGAGTGTGCGCGGTATGCACCTTGACTGATCTTTGAAGATGCGTCGCAATTACTTATTAATAGAGTCGGTGTTTAGGGGTTTTATGTGGCCTTGTCTTGTACTGGTAATGGGTGAAGGGTATGTGCGGTGTGTTCCATGGCACGTAGGCCAAATCTGCGTCGCGGTAATGATCACGTGTAATGATCATGAGGGTAAATATGCGTCGCATTTACATTATAAATAGATTTAGTTTTCAGGTGTTTTTACACATAGGCTTTCGAAGCGGAATACTCAACCCATTTGATGGAGTTTAGGAGGTCGTATCGGAAAGGGGTAAACGTGGTACTGACTTCTTTGGTCATAGAGAGGGCATGAGACATAGTCTCGATTTAAGAGAGGGTTTTTTGGACGAGGGATTTGTTTGAAGTAGATTTGGAAGTCGTAGTTGACCATCTTGAGATGGGGACCGCTAAGGTACATCGTCAAGGTGATCAGGAATCTGGATTGACCGTTTAGAGATAGGGACCACTAAGGTATATCGTCTAAATGATCGGTAGGGTTTGAAAGAGGGGGTAAGGCTTGGGTAGGAGGGTTTTTGATGGAGTTGTGGATTGATTTGTGAGGAAGTGGTGTTAAAATACCGCGCGAAAAATAGTGGGACGTCACAACATTGTTCAGAAAAATCGACGTTGGTTTCAAATAAATTTATTGAAATTTGAATCATGCGACTAAAATTTTTTTCAAAATCCAAAAATTGAAGTTATTTTATCCTAAATTTACTGAAATATAGATACAACAACAAAAATACTCAACAAAATCCAAAAAAATCGAAGTTGGTTTCAAATAAATTTATTAAAATTTAGCACTTCCAACTAAAATTTTTTCACAATCCAAAAAATAGTAGTTATTTTCATCTCAATTTAGTCAAATATAGATCCAACAACAAAAATACTCACCAAAATCCAAAAAAATCGAAGTTGATTACAACTAAATATATTATAATTTGACAAAAATCGTGTCAAATTCCAAAAAAATCAATGTTAATTGCAACTGAAATTACCAAATTAAGCTTCTCTATGAAAAAACTTAACATTGTCCTGAAAATCGAAGTTGGATTCATATAAATTTATTAAAATTTGGCACTTCCAACTAAACATTTTTTCACAATCCAAAAAGTTGAAGTTATTTTCATCTAAATTTACTCAATTATAGATCCAACAACAAAAATACTCACCAAAATCCAAAAAAATCGAAGTTGATTTCAAATAAATTTAGTATAATTTGACCAAAATCGTGTCAAATTCCAAAAAAATCGAAGTTAATTTCAACTGAAATTACTCAAATTAACCTTCTCTATAAAAAAACTTAACATAATTCAATAAAATCGACTTTGGTTACAAATAAATTTATTAAAATTTGAATCCTGCAACTAAAATTTTTTTCAAAATCCAAAAATTGAAGTTTTTTATCCTAAATTTACTCAAATATAGATATAACAACAAAAATACTCAAAAAAAAAAAATCGAAGTTGGTTTCAAATAAATTTATTAAAATTTGGCACTTCCAACTAAAATTTTATTCACAATCCAAAAAATAGTAGTTATTTTCATCTCAATTTAGTCAAATATGGACCCAACAACAAAAATACTCACCAAAATCCAAAATAACTGAAGTTGATTTCAAATAAATTTATTATAATTTGACAAAAATCGTGTCAAATTCCAAAAAAATCAAAGTTAATTGCAACTGAAATTACTCACATTAAGCTTCTCTATAAAAAAACTTAACATTGTCCTGAAAATCGAAGTTGGTTTCAAATAAATTTATTAAAATTTTACTCCTGCAACTAAACTTTTTACAAAATCCAAAAAATTGAAGTTATTTTCATCTCAATTTAGTCAAATATAGATCCAACAACAAAAATACTCACCAAAAGCCAAAAAAATCGAAGTTGATTTCAAATAAATATATTAAAATTTGACAAAAATCTTGTCTAAATCCAAAAAGATCAAAGTTAAATTCAACTGAAATTACACAAATTAAGCTTCTGTATCAAAAATTCTTAACATTGCTCAGAAAAATCGACGTTGGTTTCAAATAAATTTATTAAAATTTGAATCCTGCGACTAAAATTTTTTTCAAAACCCAAAAATTGAAGTTATTTTATCCTAAATTTACTCAAATATAGATACAACGACAAAAATACTCAACAAAATCCAAAAAAAATCGAAGTTGGTTTCACATAAATTTATTAAAATTTGGCGCTTCCAACTAAAATTTTTTCACAATCCAAAAAATAGTAGTTATATTCATCTAAATTTACTCAAATATAGATCCAATAACAAAAATACTCTCCAAAATCCAAAAAAATCGAAGTTGATTTCAAATAAATTTAGTATAATTTGACAAAAATCGTGTCAAACTAAAAAAAATCACAGTTAATTTCAACTGAAATTACTCAAATTAAGCTACTCTATAAAAAAACTTAACATCGTCCAAAAACATCGAAGTTGGTTCAAATAATTTTATTAAAATTTGGCACTTCCAACTAACATTTTTTTCACAATCCAAAAAATAGTAATTATTTTCATCTAAATTTACTCAAATATAGATCCAACAACAAAAATACTCACCAAAATCCAAAAAAATCTAAGTTGATTACAACTAAATATATTAAAATTTGACAAATATTGTCATGATTCAAAAAATCGAAATTAAATTCAACTGAAATTACTCAAATATAGATGCTACAACAAAAATTCTCAACAAGATCCAAAATAATCGAAGTTGATTTCAAATAAATTTATTATAATTTGACAAACATCGTGTCAAATTCCAAAAAAAATCGAAGTTAATTGCAACTGAAATTAATCAAATTAAGCTTCCCTATAAAAAAACTTAACATTGTCCTGAAAATCGAAGTTGGTTTCAAATAAATTTATTAAAATTTGGCACTTCCAACAAAAAATTTTTTCAAAATCCAAAAAATGAAGTTGTTTTCATCTAAATTTACTCAATTATCGACCCAACAACAAAAATACTCAACAAAATCCAAAAAAATCGAAGTTGATTTCAAATAACTATATTAAAATTTGACAAAAATCTTGTCAAAATCCAAAAAGATCGAAGTTAAATTCAACTGAAATTACACAAATTAAGCTTCTGTATCGAAAATTCTTAACATTGTTCAGAAAAATCGACGTTGGATTCAAATAAATTTATTAAAATTTGAATCCTGCGCCTAAAATTTTTTTCAAAATCCAAAAATTGAAGTTATTTTATCCTAAATTTACTCAAATATAGATACAACAACAAAAATACTCATCAAAAACCAAAAAAATCGAAGTTGATTTCAAATAAATATATTAAAATTTGACAAAAATCTTGTCTAAATCCAAAAAGATCAAAGTGAAATTCAACTGAAATTACACAAATTAAGCTTCTGTATCAAAAATTCTTAACATTGCTCAGAAAAATCGACGTTGGTTTCAAATAAATTTATTAAAATTTGAATCCTGCGACTAAAATTTTTTTCAAAACCCAAAAATTGAAGTTATTTTATCCTAAATTTACTCAAATATAGATACAACGTCAAAAATACTCAACAAAATCCAAAAAAATCGAAGTTGGTTTCAAATAAATTTATTAAAATTTGGCACTTCCAACTAAAATTTTTTCACAATCCAAAAAATAGTAGTTATATTCATCTAAATTTACTCAAATATAGATCCAATAACAAAAATACTCTCCAAAATCCAAAAAAATCGAAGTTGATTTCAAATAAATTTAGTATAATTTGACAAAAATCGTGTCAAACTAAAAAAAATCACAGTTAATTTCAACTGAAATTACTCAAATGAAGCTACTCTATAAAAAAACTTAACATCGTCCAAAAACATCGAAGTTGGTTCAAATAATTTTATTAAAATTTGGCACTTCCAACTAACATTTTTTTCACAATCCAAAAAATAGTAATTATTTTCATCTAAATTTACTCAAATATAGATCCAACAACAAAAATACTCACCAAAATCCAAAAAAATCTAAGTTGATTACAACTAAATATATTAAAATTTGACAAATATTGTCATGATTCAAAAAATCGAAATTAAATTCAACTGAAATTACTCAAATATAGATGCTACAACAAAAATTCTCAACAAGATCCAAAATAATCGAAGTTGATTTCAAATAAATTTATTATAATTTGACAAACATCGTGTCAAATTCCAAAAAAAATCGAAGTTAATTGCAACTGAAATTAATCAAATTAAGCTTCCCTATAAAAAAACTTAACATTGTCCTGAAAATCGAAGTTGGTTTCAAATAAATTTATTAAAATTTGGCACTTCCAAAAAAAAAATTTTTTCACAATCCAAAAAATTGAAGTTGTTTTCATCTGAATTTACTCAATTATCGACCCAACAACAAAAATACTCAACAAAATCCAAAAAAATCGAAGTTGATTTCAAATAAATATATTAAAATTTGACAAAAATCTTGTCAAAATCCAAAAAAATCGAAGTTAATTTCAACTGAAATTACTCAAATTAAGCTTCTCTATAAAAAAACTTAACATTGTCCAGAAAAATCTAAGTTGGTTTCAAATAAATTTATTAAAATTATACTCCTGCAACTAAACTTTTTACAAAATCCAAAAAATTGAAGTTATTTTCATCTCAATTTAGTCAAATATAGATCCAACAACAAAAATACTCACCAAAATCCAAAATACCCGAAGTTGATTTCAAATAAATTTATTATAATTTGACAAAAATCGTGTCAAATTCCAAAAATATCGAAGTTAATTGCAACTGAAATTACTCAAATTAAGCTTCTCTATAAAAAAACTTAACATTGTCCTGAAAATCGAAGTTGGTTTAAAATAAATTTATTAAAATTTTGCACTTCCAAAAAATAATTTTTTCACAATCCAAAAAATTGAAGTTGTTTTCATCAAAATTTACTCAATTATCGACCCAACAACAAAAATACTCAACAAAATCCAAAAAAATCGAAGTTGATTTCAAATAAATATATTAAAATTTGACAAAAATCTTGTCAAAATCCAAAAAGATCGAAGATAAATTCAACTGAAATTACACAAATTAAGCTTCTGTATAAAAAATTCTTAACATTGCTCAGAAAAATCGACGTTGGTTTCAAATAAATTTATTAAAATTTGAATCCTGCGACTAAAATTTTTTTCAAAACCCAAAAATTGAAGTTATTTTATCCTAAATTTACTCAAATATAGATACAACAACAAAAATACTCAACAAAATCCAAAAAAATCGAAGTTGGTTTCAAATAAATTTATTAAAATTTGGCACTTCCAACTAAAATTTTTTCACAATCCAAAAAATAGTAGTTATTTTCATCTAAATTTACTCAAATATAGATCCAACAACAAAAATACTCATCAAAATCCAAAAAAATCGAAGTTGATTTCAAATAAATTTAGTATAATTTGACAAAAATCGTGTCAAACTAAAAAAAATCGAAGTTAATTTCAACTGAAATTACTCAAATTAAGCTACTCTATGAAAAAACTTAACATCCTCCAAAAAATCGAAGTTGGTTCAAATAATTTTATTAAAATTTGGCACTTCCAAAAAAAAAAATTTTTCACAATCCAAAAAATTGAAGTTGTTTTCATCTGAATTTACTCAATTATCGACCCAACCACAAAAATACTCAACAAAATCCAAAAAAATCGAAGTTGATTTCAAATAAATATATTAAAATTTGACAAAAATCTTGTCAAAATCCAAAAAAATCGAAGTTAATTTCAACTGAAATTACTCAAATTAAGCTTCTCTATAAAAAAACTTAACATTGTCCAGAAAAATCTAAGTTGGTTTCAAATAAATTTATTAAAATTATACTCCTGCAACTAAACTTTTTACAAAATCCAAAAAATTGAAGTTATTTTCATCTCAATTTAGTCAAATATAGATCCAACAACAAAAATACTCACCAAAATCCAAAATACCCGAAGTTGATTTCAAATAAATTTATTATAATTTGACAAAAATCGTGTCAAATTCCAAAAATATCGAAGTTAATTGCAACTGAAATTACTCAAATTAAGCTTCTCTATAAAAAAACTTAACATTGTCCTGAAAATCGAAGTTGGTTTAAAATAAATTTATTAAAATTTTGCACTTCCAAAAAATAATTTTTTCACAATCCAAAAAATTGAAGTTGTTTTCATCAAAATTTACTCAATTATCGACCCAACAACAAAAATACTCAACAAAATCCAAAAAAATCGAAGTTGATTTCAAATAAATATATTAAAATTTGACAAAAATCTTGTCAAAATCCAAAAAGATCGAAGATAAATTCAACTGAAATAACACAAATTAAGCTTCTGTATAAAAAATTCTTAACATTGCTCAGAAAAATCGACGTTGGTTTCAAATAAATTTATTAAAATTTGAATCCTGCGACTAAAATTTTTTTCAAAACCCAAAAATTGAAGTTATTTTATCCTAAATTTACTCAAATATAGATACAACAACAAAAATACTCAACAAAATCCAAAAAAATCGAAGTTGGTTTAAAATAAATTTATTAAAATTTTGCACTTCCAAAAAATAATTTTTTCACAATCCAAAAAATTGAAGTTGTTTTCATCAAAATTTACTCAATTATCGACCCAACAACAAAAATACTCAACAAAATCCAAAAAAATCGAAGTTGATTTCAAATAAATATATTAAAATTTGACAAAAATCTTGTCAAAATCCAAAAAGATCGAAGATAAATTCAACTGAAATTACACAAATTAAGCTTCTGTATCAAAAATTCTTAACATTG
Organism: Andrena fulva; assembly: GCA_946251845.1. Lineage (NCBI taxonomy): Eukaryota > Metazoa > Arthropoda > Insecta > Hymenoptera > Andrenidae > Andrena > Andrena fulva. The sequence goes on along the minus strand of CAMITZ010000136.1, from coordinate 13,053 downwards.
CTCAGAAAAATCGACGATGGTTTCAAATAAATTTATTAAAATTTGAATCCTGCGACTAAAATTTTTTTCAAAACCCAAAAATTGAAGTTATTTTATCCTAAATTTACTCAAATATAGATACAACAACAAAAATACTCAACAAAATCCAAAAAAATCGAAGTTGGTTTCAAATAAATTTATTAAAATTTGGCACTTCCAACTAAAATTTTTTCACAATCCAAAAAATAGTAGTTATTTTCATCTAAATTTCCTCAAATATAGATCCAATAACAAAAATACTCATCAAAATCCAAAAAAATCGAAGTTGATTTCAAATAAATATATTAAAATTTGACAAAAATCTTGTCAAAATCCAAAAAAGTCGAAGTTAATTTCAACTGAAATTACTCAAATTAAGCTTCTCTATAAAAAAACTTAACATTGTCCAGAAAAATCTAAGTTGGTTTCAAATAAATTTATAAAAATTTGGCACTTCCAACAAAAAATTTTTCCACAATCCAAAAAGTTGAAGTTATTTTCATCTAAATTTACTCAATTATAGATCAAACTACAAAAATACTCAACAAAATAAAAAAATGTACTTTGATTTCAACTAAATATATTAAAATTGGACAAATATTGTTAAAATTAAAAAAATCGAAGTTAAATTCAACTGAAATTACTCAAATATAGATCCTACAACAAAAATACTCAACAAAATCCAAAATAATCGAAGTTGATTTCAAATAAATTTATTATAATTTGACAAAAATCGTGTCAAATTCCAAAAAAATCGAAGTTAATTACAACTGAAATTTCACAAATTAAGCTCCTCTATAAAAAAACTTAACATTGTCCTGAAAATCGAAGTTGGTTTCAAATAAATTTATTAAAATTGAGCACTTCCAACTAAAATTTTTTTCGCAATCCAAAAAATAGTAGTTATTTTCATCTAAATTTACTCAAATGTAGATCCAACAACAAAAATACTCACCAAAATCCAAAAAAATTGAAGTTGATTTCAAATAAATTTAGTATAATTTGACAAAAATCGTGTCAAACTAAAAAAAATCGAAGTTAATTTCAACTGAAATTACTCAAATTAAGCTTCTCTATAAAAAAACTTAACATAGTCCAAAAAAATCGAAGTTGGTTCAAACAAATTTATTAAAATTTGAATCCTGCAACTAAAATTTTTTTCAAAATCCAAAAATTGAAGTTATTTTATCCTAAATTTACACAAATATAGATATAACAACAAAAATACTCAACAAAATAAAAAAAAATCGGAGTTGGTTTCAAATAAATTTATTAAAATTTAGCACTTCCAACTAAAATTTTTTTCACAATCCAAAAAATAGTAATTATTTTCATCTAAATTTACTCAAATATAGATCCAACAACAAAAGTACTCACCAAAATCCAAAAAAATCGAAGTTGATTTCAAATAAATATATTAAAATTTGACAAAAATCTTGTCTAAATCCAAAAAGATCAAAGTTAAATTCAACTGAAATTACACAAATTAAGCTTCTGTATCAAAAATTCTTAACATTGCTCAGAAAAATCGACGTTGGTTTCAAATAAATTTATTAAAATTTGAATCCTGCGACTAAAATTTTTTTCAAAACCCAAAAATTGAAGTTATTTTATCCTAAATTTACTCAAATATAGATACAACGACAAAAATACTCAACAAAATCCAAAAAAAATCGAAGTTGGTTTCACATAAATTTATTAAAATTTGGCACTTCCAACTAAAATTTTTTCACAATCCAAAAAATAGTAGTTATATTCATCTAAATTTACTCAAATATAGATCCAATAACAAAAATACTCTCCAAAATCCAAAAAAATCGAAGTTGATTTCAAATAAATTTAGTATAATTTGACAAAAATCGTGTCAAACTAAAAAAAATCACAGTTAATTTCAACTGAAATTACTCAAATTAAGCTACTCTATAAAAAAACTTAACATCGTCCAAAAACATCGAAGTTGGTTCAAATAATTTTATTAAAATTTGGCACTTCCAACTAACATTTTTTTCACAATCCAAAAAATAGTAATTATTTTCATCTAAATTTACTCAAATATAGATCCAACAACAAAAATACTCACCAAAATCCAAAAAAATCTAAGTTGATTACAACTAAATATATTAAAATTTGACAAATATTGTCATGATTCAAAAAATCGAAATTAAATTCAACTGAAATTACTCAAATATAGATGCTACAACAAAAATTCTCAACAAGATCCAAAATAATCGAAGTTGATTTCAAATAAATTTATTATAATTTGACAAACATCGTGTCAAATTCCAAAAAAAATCGAAGTTAATTGCAACTGAAATTAATCAAATTAAGCTTCCCTATAAAAAAACTTAACATTGTCCTGAAAATCGAAGTTGGTTTCAAATAAATTTATTAAAATTTGGCACTTCCAAAAAAAAAATTTTTTCACAATCCAAAAAATTGAAGTTGTTTTCATCTGAATTTACTCAATTATCGACCCAACAACAAAAATACTCAACAAAATCCAAAAAAATCGAAGTTGATTTCAAATAAATATATTAAAATTTGACAAAAATCTTGTCAAAATCCAAAAAAATCGAAGTTAATTTCAACTGAAATTACTCAAATTAAGCTTCTCTATAAAAAAACTTAACATTGTCCAGAAAAATCTAAGTTGGTTTCAAATAAATTTATTAAAATTATACTCCTGCAACTAAACTTTTTACAAAATCCAAAAAATTGAAGTTATTTTCATCTCAATTTAGTCAAATATAGATCCAACAACAAAAATACTCACCAAAATCCAAAATACCCGAAGTTGATTTCAAATAAATTTATTATAATTTGACAAAAATCGTGTCAAATTCCAAAAATATCGAAGTTAATTGCAACTGAAATTACTCAAATTAAGCTTCTCTATAAAAAAACTTAACATTGTCCTGAAAATCGAAGTTGGTTTAAAATAAATTTATTAAAATTTTGCACTTCCAAAAAATAATTTTTTCACAATCCAAAAAATTGAAGTTGTTTTCATCAAAATTTACTCAATTATCGACCCAACAACAAAAATACTCAACAAAATCCAAAAAAATCGAAGTTGATTTCAAATAAATATATTAAAATTTGACAAAAATCTTGTCAAAATCCAAAAAGATCGAAGATAAATTCAACTGAAATTACACAAATTAAGCTTCTGTATAAAAAATTCTTAACATTGCTCAGAAAAATCGACGTTGGTTTCAAATAAATTTATTAAAATTTGAATCCTGCGACTAAAATTTTTTTCAAAACCCAAAAATTGAAGTTATTTTATCCTAAATTTACTCAAATATAGATACAACAACAAAAATACTCAACAAAATCCAAAAAAATCGAAGTTGGTTTCAAATAAATTTATTAAAATTTGGCACTTCCAACTAAAATTTTTTCACAATCCAAAAAATAGTAATTATTTTCATCTAAATTTACTCAAATATAGATCCAACAACAAAAATACTCACCAAAATCCAAAAAAATCGAAGTTGATTTCAAATAAATTTAGTATAATTTGACAAAAATCGTGTCAAACTAAAAAAAATCGAAGTTAATTTCAACTGAAATTACTCAAATTAAGCTACTCTATAAAAAAACTTAACATCCTCCAAAAAATCGAAGTTGGTTCAAATAATTTTATTAAAATTTGGCACTTCCAAAAAAAAAAATTTTTCACAATCCAAAAAATTGAAGTTGTTTTCATCTGAATTTACTCAATTATCGACCCAACCACAAAAATACTCAACAAAATCCAAAAAAATCGAAGTTGATTTCAAATAAATATATTAAAATTTGACAAAAATCTTGTCAAAATCCAAAAAAATCGAAGTTAATTTCAACTGAAATTACTCAAATTAAGCTTCTCTATAAAAAAACTTAACATTGTCCAGAAAAATCTAAGTTGGTTTCAAATAAATTTATTAAAATTATACTCCTGCAACTAAACTTTTTACAAAATCCAAAAAATTGAAGTTATTTTCATCTCAATTTAGTCAAATATAGATCCAACAACAAAAATACTCACCAAAATCCAAAATACCCGAAGTTGATTTCAAATAAATTTATTATAATTTGACAAAAATCGTGTCAAATTCCAAAAATATCGAAGTTAATTGCAACTGAAATTACTCAAATTAAGCTTCTCTATAAAAAAACTTAACATTGTCCTGAAAATCGAAGTTGGTTTAAAATAAATTTATTAAAATTTTGCACTTCCAAAAAATAATTTTTTCACAATCCAAAAAATTGAAGTTGTTTTCATCAAAATTTACTCAATTATCGACCCAACAACAAAAATACTCAACAAAATCCAAAAAAATCGAAGTTGATTTCAAATAAATATATTAAAATTTGACAAAAATCTTGTCAAAATCCAAAAAGATCGAAGATAAATTCAACTGAAATTACACAAATTAAGCTTCTGTATCAAAAATTCTTAACATTGCTCAGAAAAATCGACGATGGTTTCAAATAAATTTATTAAAATTTGAATCCTGCGACTAAAATTTTTTTCAAAACCCAAAAATTGAAGTTATTTTATCCTAAATTTACTCAAATATAGATACAACAACAAAAATACTCAACAAAATCCAAAAAAATCGAAGTTGGTTTCAAATAAATTTATTAAAATTTGGCACTTCCAACTAAAATTTTTTCACAATCCAAAAAATAGTAGTTATTTTCATCTAAATTTCCTCAAATATAGATCCAATAACAAAAATACTCATCAAAATCCAAAAAAATCGAAGTTGATTTCAAATAAATATATTAAAATTTGACAAAAATCTTGTCAAAATCCAAAAAAGTCGAAGTTAATTTCAACTGAAATTACTCAAATTAAGCTTCTCTATAAAAAAACTTAACATTGTCCAGAAAAATCTAAGTTGGTTTCAAATAAATTTATAAAAATTTGGCACTTCCAACAAAAAATTTTTCCACAATCCAAAAAGTTGAAGTTATTTTCATCTAAATTTACTCAATTATAGATCAAACTACAAAAATACTCAACAAAATAAAAAAATGTACTTTGATTTCAACTAAATATATTAAAATTGGACAAATATTGTTAAAATTAAAAAAATCGAAGTTAAATTCAACTGAAATTACTCAAATATAGATCCTACAACAAAAATACTCAACAAAATCCAAAATAATCGAAGTTGATTTCAAATAAATTTATTATAATTTGACAAAAATCGTGTCAAATTCCAAAAAAATCGAAGTTAATTACAACTGAAATTTCACAAATTAAGCTCCTCTATAAAAAAACTTAACATTGTCCTGAAAATCGAAGTTGGTTTCAAATAAATTTATTAAAATTGAGCACTTCCAACTAAAATTTTTTTCGCAATCCAAAAAATAGTAGTTATTTTCATCTAAATTTACTCAAATGTAGATCCAACAACAAAAATACTCACCAAAATCCAAAAAAATTGAAGTTGATTTCAAATAAATTTAGTATAATTTGACAAAAATCGTGTCAAACTAAAAAAAATCGAAGTTAATTTCAACTGAAATTACTCAAATTAAGCTTCTCTATAAAAAAACTTAACATAGTCCAAAAAAATCGAAGTTGGTTCAAACAAATTTATTAAAATTTGAATCCTGCAACTAAAATTTTTTTCAAAATCCAAAAATTGAAGTTATTTTATCCTAAATTTACACAAATATAGATATAACAACAAAAATACTCAACAAAATAAAAAAAAATCGGAGTTGGTTTCAAATAAATTTATTAAAATTTAGCACTTCCAACTAAAATTTTTTTCACAATCCAAAAAATAGTAATTATTTTCATCTAAATTTACTCAAATATAGATCCAACAACAAAAGTACTCACCAAAATCCAAAAAAATCGAAGTTGATTTCAAATAAATATATTAAAATTTGACAAAAATCTTGTCTAAATCCAAAAAGATCAAAGTTAAATTCAACTGAAATTACACAAATTAAGCTTCTGTATCAAAAATTCTTAACATTGCTCAGAAAAATCGACGTTGGTTTCAAATAAATTTATTAAAATTTGAATCCTGCGACTAAAATTTTTTTCAAAACCCAAAAATTGAAGTTATTTTATCCTAAATTTACTCAAATATAGATACAACGACAAAAATACTCAACAAAATCCAAAAAAAATCGAAGTTGGTTTCACATAAATTTATTAAAATTTGGCACTTCCAACTAAAATTTTTTCACAATCCAAAAAATAGTAGTTATATTCATCTAAATTTACTCAAATATAGATCCAATAACAAAAATACTCTCCAAAATCCAAAAAAATCGAAGTTGATTTCAAATAAATTTAGTATAATTTGACAAAAATCGTGTCAAACTAAAAAAAATCACAGTTAATTTCAACTGAAATTACTCAAATTAAGCTACTCTATAAAAAAACTTAACATCGTCCAAAAACATCGAAGTTGGTTCAAATAATTTTATTAAAATTTGGCACTTCCAACTAACATTTTTTTCACAATCCAAAAAATAGTAATTATTTTCATCTAAATTTACTCAAATATAGATCCAACAACAAAAATACTCACCAAAATCCAAAAAAATCTAAGTTGATTACAACTAAATATATTAAAATTTGACAAATATTGTCATGATTCAAAAAATCGAAATTAAATTCAACTGAAATTACTCAAATATAGATGCTACAACAAAAATTCTCAACAAGATCCAAAATAATCGAAGTTGATTTCAAATAAATTTATTATAATTTGACAAACATCGTGTCAAATTCCAAAAAAAATCGAAGTTAATTGCAACTGAAATTAATCAAATTAAGCTTCCCTATAAAAAAACTTAACATTGTCCTGAAAATCGAAGTTGGTTTCAAATAAATTTATTAAAATTTGGCACTTCCAAAAAAAAAATTTTTTCACAATCCAAAAAATTGAAGTTGTTTTCATCTGAATTTACTCAATTATCGACCCAACAACAAAAATACTCAACAAAATCCAAAAAAATCGAAGTTGATTTCAAATAAATATATTAAAATTTGACAAAAATCTTGTCAAAATCCAAAAAAATCGAAGTTAATTTCAACTGAAATTACTCAAATTAAGCTTCTCTATAAAAAAACTTAACATTGTCCAGAAAAATCTAAGTTGGTTTCAAATAAATTTATTAAAATTATACTCCTGCAACTAAACTTTTTACAAAATCCAAAAAATTGAAGTTATTTTCATCTCAATTTAGTCAAATATAGATCCAACAACAAAAATACTCACCAAAATCCAAAATACCCGAAGTTGATTTCAAATAAATTTATTATAATTTGACAAAAATCGTGTCAAATTCCAAAAATATCGAAGTTAATTGCAACTGAAATTACTCAAATTAAGCTTCTCTATAAAAAAACTTAACATTGTCCTGAAAATCGAAGTTGGTTTAAAATAAATTTATTAAAATTTTGCACTTCCAAAAAATAATTTTTTCACAATCCAAAAAATTGAAGTTGTTTTCATCAAAATTTACTCAATTATCGACCCAACAACAAAAATACTCAACAAAATCCAAAAAAATCGAAGTTGATTTCAAATAAATATATTAAAATTTGACAAAAATCTTGTCAAAATCCAAAAAGATCGAAGATAAATTCAACTGAAATTACACAAATTAAGCTTCTGTATAAAAAATTCTTAACATTGCTCAGAAAAATCGACGTTGGTTTCAAATAAATTTATTAAAATTTGAATCCTGCGACTAAAATTTTTTTCAAAACCCAAAAATTGAAGTTATTTTATCCTAAATTTACTCAAATATAGATACAACAACAAAAATACTCAACAAAATCCAAAAAAATCGAAGTTGGTTTCAAATAAATTTATTAAAATTTGGCACTTCCAACTAAAATTTTTTCACAATCCAAAAAATAGTAGTTATTTTCATCTAAATTTACTCAAATATAGATCCAACAACAAAAATACTCATCAAAATCCAAAAAAATCGAAGTTGATTTCAAATAAATTTAGTATAATTTGACAAAAATCGTGTCAAACTAAAAAAAATCGAAGTTAATTTCAACTGAAATTACTCAAATTAAGCTACTCTATGAAAAAACTTAACATCCTCCAAAAAATCGAAGTTGGTTCAAATAATTTTATTAAAATTTGGCACTTCCAAAAAAAAAAATTTTTCACAATCCAAAAAATTGAAGTTGTTTTCATCTGAATTTACTCAATTATCGACCCAACAACAAAAATACTCAACAAAATCCAAAAAAATCGAAGTTGATTTCAAATAAATATATTAAAATTTGACAAAAATCTTGTCAAAATCCAAAAAAATCGAAGTTAATTTCAACTGAAATTACTCAAATTAAGCTTCTCTATAAAAAAACTTAACATTGTCCAGAAAAATCTAAGTTGGTTTCAAATAAATTTATTAAAATTATACTCCTGCAACTAAACTTTTTACAAAATCCAAAAAATTGAAGTTATTTTCATCTCAATTTAGTCAAATATAGATCCAACAACAAAAATACTCACCAAAATCCAAAATACCCGAAGTTGATTTCAAATAAATTTATTATAATTTGACAAAAATCGTGTCAAATTCCAAAAATATCGAAGTTAATTGCAACTGAAATTACTCAAATTAAGCTTCTCTATAAAAAAACTTAACATTGTCCTGAAAATCGAAGTTGGTTTAAAATAAATTTATTAAAATTTTGCACTTCCAAAAAATAATTTTTTCACAATCCAAAAAATTGAAGTTGTTTTCATCAAAATTTACTCAATTATCGACCCAACAACAAAAATACTCAACAAAATCCAAAAAAATCGAAGTTGATTTCAAATAAATATATTAAAATTTGACAAAAATCTTGTCAAAATCCAAAAAGATCGAAGATAAATTCAACTGAAATTACACAAATTAAGCTTCTGTATAAAAAATTCTTAACATTGCTCAGAAAAATCGACGTTGGTTTCAAATAAATTTATTAAAATTTGAATCCTGCGACTAAAATTTTTTTCAAAACCCAAAAATTGAAGTTATTTTATCCTAAATTTACTCAAATATAGATACAACAACAAAAATACTCAACAAAATCCAAAAAAATCGAAGTTGGTTTCAAATAAATTTATTAAAATTTGGCACTTCCAACTAAAATTTTTTCACAATCCAAAAAATAGTAGTTATTTTCATCTAAATTTACTCAAATATAGATCCAACAACAAAAATACTCATCAAAATCCAAAAAAATCGAAGTTGATTTCAAATAAATTTAGTATAATTTGACAAAAATCGTGTCAAACTAAAAAAAATCGAAGTTAATTTCAACTGAAATTACTCAAATTAAGCTACTCTATGAAAAAACTTAACATCCTCCAAAAAATCGAAGTTGGTTCAAATAATTTTATTAAAATTTGGCACTTCCAAAAAAAAAAATTTTTCACAATCCAAAAAATTGAAGTTGTTTTCATCTGAATTTACTCAATTATCGACCCAACCACAAAAATACTCAACAAAATCCAAAAAAATCGAAGTTGATTTCAAATAAATATATTAAAATTTGACAAAAATCTTGTCAAAATCCAAAAAAATCGAAGTTAATTTCAACTGAAATTACTCAAATTAAGCTTCTCTATAAAAAAACTTAACATTGTCCAGAAAAATCTAAGTTGGTTTCAAATAAATTTATTAAAATTATACTCCTGCAACTAAACTTTTTACAAAATCCAAAAAATTGAAGTTATTTTCATCTCAATTTAGTCAAATATAGATCCAACAACAAAAATACTCACCAAAATCCAAAATACCCGAAGTTGATTTCAAATAAATTTATTATAATTTGACAAAAATCGTGTCAAATTCCAAAAATATCGAAGTTAATTGCAACTGAAATTACTCAAATTAAGCTTCTCTATAAAAAAACTTAACATTGTCCTGAAAATCGAAGTTGGTTTAAAATAAATTTATTAAAATTTTGCACTTCCAAAAAATAATTTTTTCACAATCCAAAAAATTGAAGTTGTTTTCATCAAAATTTACTCAATTATCGACCCAACAACAAAAATACTCAACAAAATCCAAAAAAATCGAAGTTGATTTCAAATAAATATATTAAAATTTGACAAAAATCTTGTCAAAATCCAAAAAGATCGAAGATAAATTCAACTGAAATTACACAAATTAAGCTTCTGTATAAAAAATTCTTAACATTGCTCAGAAAAATCGACGTTGGTTTCAAATAAATTTATTAAAATTTGAATCCTGCGACTAAAATTTTTTTCAAAACCCAAAAATTGAAGTTATTTTATCCTAAATTTACTCAAATATAGATACAACAACAAAAATACTCAACAAAATCCAAAAAAATCGAAGTTGGTTTCAAATAAATTTATTAAAATTTGGCACTTCCAACTAAAATTTTTTCACAATCCAAAAAATAGTAGTTGTTTTCATCTAAATTTAGTCAAATATAGATCCAACAACAAAAATACTCACCAAAATCCAAAAAAATCGAAGTTGATTTCAAATAAATATATTAAAATTTGACAAAAATCTTGTCAAAATCCAAAAAGATCGAAGATAAATTCAACTGAAATTACACAAATTAAGCTTCTGTATCAAAAATTCTTAACATTGCTCAGAAAAATCGACGATGGTTTCAAATAAATTTATTAAAATTTGAATCCTGCGACTAAAATTTTTTTCAAAACCCAAAAATTGAAGTTATTTTATCCTAAATTTACTCAAATATAGATACAACAACAAAAATACTCAACAAAATCCAAAAAAATCGAAGTTGGTTTCAAATAAATTTATTAAAATTTGGCACTTCCAACTAAAATTTTTTCACAATCCAAAAAATAGTAGTTATTTTCATCTAAATTTCCTCAAATATAGATCCAATAACAAAAATACTCATCAAAATCCAAAAAAATCGAAGTTGATTTCAAATAAATATATTAAAATTTGACAAAAATCTTGTCAAAATCCAAAAAAGTCGAAGTTAATTTCAACTGAAATTACTCAAATTAAGCTTCTCTATAAAAAAACTTAACATTGTCCAGAAAAATCTAAGTTGGTTTCAAATAAATTTATAAAAATTTGGCACTTCCAACAAAAAATTTTTCCACAATCCAAAAAGTTGAAGTTATTTTCATCTAAATTTACTCAATTATAGATCAAACTACAAAAATACTCAACAAAATAAAAAAATGTACTTTGATTTCAACTAAATATATTAAAATTGGACAAATATTGTTAAAATTAAAAAAATCGAAGTTAAATTCAACTGAAATTACTCAAATATAGATCCTACAACAAAAATACTCAACAAAATCCAAAATAATCGAAGTTGATTTCAAATAAATTTATTATAATTTGACAAAAATCGTGTCAAATTCCAAAAAAATCGAAGTTAATTACAACTGAAATTTCACAAATTAAGCTCCTCTATAAAAAAACTTAACATTGTCCTGAAAATCGAAGTTGGTTTCAAATAAATTTATTAAAATTGGGCACTTCCAACTAAAATTTTTTTCGCAATCCAAAAAATAGTAGTTATTTTCATCTAAATTTACTCAAATGTAGATCCAACAACAAAAATACTCACCAAAATCCAAAAAAATTGAAGTTGATTTCAAATAAATTTAGTATAATTTGACAAAAATCGTGTCAAACTAAAAAAAATCGAAGTTAATTTCAACTGAAATTACTCAAATTAAGCTTCTCTATAAAAAAACTTAACATAGTCCAAAAAAATCGAAGTTGGTTCAAACAAATTTATTAAAATTTGAATCCTGCAACTAAAATTTTTTTCAAAATCCAAAAATTGAAGTTATTTTATCCTAAATTTACACAAATATAGATATAACAACAAAAATACTCAACAAAATAAAAAAAAATCGGAGTTGGTTTCAAATAAATTTATTAAAATTTAGCACTTCCAACTAAAATTTTTTTCACAATCCAAAAAATAGTAATTATTTTCATCTAAATTTACTCAAATATAGATCCAACAACAAAAGTACTCACCAAAATCCAAAAAAATCGAAGTTGATTTCAAATAAATATATTAAAATTTGACAAAAATCTTGTCTAAATCCAAAAAGATCAAAGTTAAATTCAACTGAAATTACACAAATTAAGCTTCTGTATCAAAAATTCTTAACATTGCTCAGAAAAATCGACGTTGGTTTCAAATAAATTTATTAAAATTTGAATCCTGCGACTAAAATTTTTTTCAAAACCCAAAAATTGAAGTTATTTTATCCTAAATTTACTCAAATATAGATACAACGACAAAAATACTCAACAAAATCCAAAAAAAATCGAAGTTGGTTTCACATAAATTTATTAAAATTTGGCACTTCCAACTAAAATTTTTTCACAATCCAAAAAATAGTAGTTATATTCATCTAAATTTACTCAAATATAGATCCAATAACAAAAATACTCTCCAAAATCCAAAAAAATCGAAGTTGATTTCAAATAAATTTAGTATAATTTGACAAAAATCGTGTCAAACTAAAAAAAATCACAGTTAATTTCAACTGAAATTACTCAAATTAAGCTACTCTATAAAAAAACTTAACATCGTCCAAAAACATCGAAGTTGGTTCAAATAATTTTATTAAAATTTGGCACTTCCAACTAACATTTTTTTCACAATCCAAAAAATAGTAATTATTTTCATCTAAATTTACTCAAATATAGATCCAACAACAAAAATACTCACCAAAATCCAAAAAAATCTAAGTTGATTACAACTAAATATATTAAAATTTGACAAATATTGTCATGATTCAAAAAATCGAAATTAAATTCAACTGAAATTATTCAAATATAGATGCTACAACAAAAATTCTCAACAAGATCCAAAATAATCGAAGTTGATTTCAAATAAATTTATTATAATTTGACAAACATCGTGTCAAATTCCAAAAAAAATCGAAGTTAATTGCAACTGAAATTAATCAAATTAAGCTTCCCTATAAAAAAACTTAACATTGTCCTGAAAATCGAAGTTGGTTTCAAATAAATTTATTAAAATTTGGCACTTCCAAC